>OY747134.1:65846807-68246807 GCA_963556465.1 Berberis vulgaris | reverse complement strand
CAAACAAGAAGATTTTTATTTAAGGGGAAGACAAACCACAAAGAAGAGTGAACAATCCTAAACCAAAGAAAGCCCACAACAAAGAGTCCAAACTACCAACTTTCCAAAAAGAAAAAAAAAAAAAAAAACAACCAAAATAGACCTAAGCAAGCTCTCCCAAAATTCCCTGAAAAAAAGAGCTTCAAACAATAAAGCCCCATGAAAAACTAATAAAAAACCAAGCCAAACAAAAGTCACGACCAAACCGCAAGACGAAGAAGATTGACACAAGACCTCCGCAAAAACCAGACCAACAAGAAACGAGAACCACAAAATCGGCGAAAAACCTCAACCTGAATACAAAACTTGCACCATATCCAAGGCCCAGTCTGCATCTAGACTGAGATCAACCCCTATCATATAACCGATATTTTTGAAAGATGAACGGACTTCGTCCTCATCGCTGCTAACCTCTGATTCAACAGGATGCGACCCTAAACCACTGAGATCACTATCAAGATTGGCCCTTGAACACTCGCCTGAAGGAATCCCAATGGGCTGGTTTGAGGGGCTTTGATAGAATGTTGTTCGGCCCTTCAAAACCTGGGGGAGCTCCCAAATGAATAGGCATGGAAGAGCTTCCCTCAAGATGCTCAGCGCAAGGTTCAAAACCTGGCGGGAAAGGAAAATTGTTTTCCTGAATTGGGTCAAAAGTTAAGCTTCATTCCAATTCAACATTTGCATCAAATTGTTCCACCTGCCTCGATTTCTTAGAAATGCCCAATTTCACATGCCTTGATTTCTTAGAAATGCCCAATTTCACATGCCTTTGTTTTAACATGAGAAATGACCTAGTTGAAAAGACTAAGAAATTGGCCCAAAGGAGAGATCGATCTTTTTGCGCCTTTTTGTCTTGTTTACGGACCCTATTATCTTGTTTTGCAAACTTGTTCAGGAGATGGTCCAAATTGAAAAGGTCTTTCTCCACTGCCTCGAGATATGAGATCTGACGAGTAGTAGCTCTCTACTCCTGGACTCCATCCTCAGCTTTGATCTTCTCCCCTTCCAATCGAAGTCCATCTTCCGATACAACTTCCAGTGAGTCAAGACATTGTTTCGACTTAGATACCTGGGTCGAAGAGTTTTTCAAAAGACCTTTCCCCTTATGTAACGAACTCGGTCGAGAAGTCGCGGCCGCCGAGTTTTCATCACTCGGAACAAGACTCGGTTGCACCAATGGGGGTTGCTCTGACAATACGACCTGTCGGAGAGATGTTTTGGGAAATACCTAAGCTCTGGGTTTTCAAACCTGCTGCTGCTGATTGCCAGCCATCTGTTTGGTATTAACAAACACCAGTAAGGCGGATTGCCCACCCAACATCGCCACTGGTGACCAACAGATCTTGGAGTCAGTCGTTGTCCTCGCCAAATTGATCCATTAACTCCAACAAGATGCTCCACTTGAGGATGAGGTACCCCAAGAACTCTTGAAAGGAAATCAAGCGGAGAATTGAGCCTAATATTAGTCGATTTCTCCGACTCCATCCTGACAGTTGAGGAATTGGGATAACAGAAACTATTGTTCGAAACCACCTCAGCATAAGACCTAGGACAGGGAGGGGGATTCACTCAGAGCTGCTGAGTGAGATAATTCCTGGTTTTGGATGCTTAAGGCTTGGGTATCAGCTGCTTCTGATGCTTAATAGTCGCCTCATTCACCAGTTTGGCCAAAGTTAATCAGCCCTTGCCATCGAGATCGGCTGGAACTCTCAAAATATTGGTTCCAGAGCGCTAGCCAACCATGATTGAGAGGAAAACACCACCTTTGTTTGACTCCTTCACCACCATCATCCACCGAATCCTTTGTTTCCAACCGACAGTGAAGTTATATTTGCCCGCTCTAACAACTTTTTCGAGTTGTAACCCTAACCAAACTTTCATATTAGACTCCAAAAAACCTTAGCCCAAAACTTCGCACTTGATTCAAACAGGAAGAAACCACCTATGATCTTCGTAGTCCCAAACTCCTTCCCTTCGATTTTAACCACTGATTTACTTTCATCATCAACTGGCATCTTCAATCAATCCACTGTCAAGCAAGAACAAAAATTGCAGTAAAGAGTTTGAAAGGAATACTCATGATTCGGCCCCTCAACGGATTTGAAAAAAACCCCTCGACGGAAGGCTTGACGGATCTACCTTAGATGATCAATCCCTTGACGGATCTGTCAGGACGGAATAACCCCTCAATGGATCAGCCCATCGACGTCGCAGGCCTGGACGGAAGTCTCTGGCAACCCTTGATGTCAGCCCCTAGCAGCCTTTGACGGAAGCCCCTTCGCAACCTTGGACGGAAGCCCCTTCGCAGCCACAGCCCTTGCTCGAAACCCTTAGTTTTCGCAGCCCCAATCATAACTAAATTTCTATTAACACTCTTTAAGAAACGAATCATACATATCAACACTCTTTAAGAAACAAATCATCCATATGAGTAACGAGTAAGTGGCACATTTACATGCACATACTTTCGTGTAGACAAACACACAAAAGATATAAAATTCAGTAAGAATAAAAATGCGGGGTGCTACAGAAACACACCTAAAAGTTAAAGTCAGGGTGTTGTTTTCAAGTTATAAAAAAAAAAAATAAAAAATAAAAAATAAATAATAAATAATAAATAATAAAAAAAAATAAATAATAAAAAAAAAAAAAAATAAAAAAAAAATGGAACATTGATAAATAGAATGGCGGCAATATCCAGAGACTAAACAAGTTTTTGTAGAATTAAAATGATGAGACGATGTTAGATTTGAAACACAATTCAACACAACAAACACTTGTTGTCACGCCTGAAAAGGTTTGTATATCTTCAGTGACTTAATCAGGCCTTGGATGGATCCAGCAGCAGCAAGAAGTGATACTATCATGCATGTCCAACACAGAATTTTCAGCCAAATCCATGTTGCTGAGTACTTACGAATCTTCGCCTGTGAAATGTACATTTCTACTGGAAAATACACAGTTAATGGGTAGAATGTGATCGCACCCAAAAGCCCTACAAAGTCGTTAAAGAACGGCAGGATCATTGCAACCACAATTGTAAATATTACAAATATCGTCCTCCATAGCAAACGAAACATGTTCAGGTAGTATACACCATAAAATGGTATTTGCAACTCATGCTCAGTTGTTATGAATCTATTCTCGGGCCAACGGCTTGAACTCCATCTCTCAACAAAAGCAAATAATGGTTGACAGAAGACCTAAATTAAAACATGAAATGTATTTGTTAAGAATAAGTGTAAATCTAATAAATCACTTGAATATTACGCAAAATTTGACAAAGTTTCCATTACCTGGTAAGCTCCCACAAGATGGAGAACAACACAGGCATTACCAAAATCAATAAGCCAATAGGGTTCATAAAAACCGAATCCAGTCAGGAAGTTCCCTGGTGCTTCGTTCCCAAATGCAGCATAACCAATGAGTCCACAAAGTGCATAGAAAAACGTCGTGACTGCACATGCAATCAACGAGGCCTTTTTCATGACTTTGTTCTCTGGTGGACTGTATTTTAGCGTGTCCTGCAACATATTACACTGAAGTTATTGTTGTTTTAAATGGGTAAGAAGTCTAGTTCTAACTGCTCTTAGAAATTCTAAAAATTTATTTCAATTAGAGTAAGCACTCCTCTTGTCGTTCAGATGTCTGAATCTACTTAGAACAAAAACTAGCATCCGGAATAAAAAAATAATGGAGAATCAATTTGAAAATCGAGCATCATTTATTGAGAAAAACAAGGAAACATATATATATATAATTGCATCATATGTGAGTAATTTGTTTGTGTGATTCATAGATAAGCACTGAGATCAAGTTGTTTTCCTAATAAGTAAAACTTTACCTGTATCTCGACGAGGACAGTAGAGAAAGCGTAGGCAAATGCAATGTTTCCAATAGCTTGAAAAGTATTCCACACCTTCTCTGCTCCTGTTACATCCACCCCTATCGTCGTCCCAGTTAGAGATGTCCTCACACTGTGTCCATCCTCTGTGTACAGCCATTTCAAACATGAGTTGGATAAATTTATTCACAATCACTGAAACTAGCTAGATTTCAGTTTCAGAACAAATAGTTACCTGCTAATTTGGCAATGGAGAGACCGAGGCCTATGGAAGCATAAGTAAAAGACATAACGGCGGCCACAACGGAGAGCCATGCTAGCTTGTGAAAGTTTTGTATTTGAGATAAAATAACCTCAACTGCACCAAATATCATCATGGATGTATAGTTTGATGTGTGGCATTTCGCGTTGTGACCGTTCTTGTGGAAACAATTTGCCCTTACAATAGCCCTGATTTACACACAAAATAAAAATTAGTCATACATGCATTAGATTAATTAATAAGCCTATTATAAACTTATCTGTAATATCTTTAGCACCAATTTTGCTCACTAAAAATGCTTAGTTGGTTTCAATAAGAAATTGGCCTAGATCATCATAATATGCCTAAATGAACGGATCAAACGTAATAAACATAGAAATATCTCTGGCTTCGAATACTTACACCATGCTAATGGATGCAGTAATAGTGTATCCAATTGTTGATCCTACAATATTTCCATATTGCGCGAGTCCACACAGTTTGTTTTTCGTCCCACCTACCCAAAGAATCACAATCACCACAGGTTAATCAATTTTTATTGAAATTTTATGAGGATTTTTTGATCTAATATTGGTCTTGGAACCTCAAATTTGAAGAAGTTTAATTTTTATACCTAAATTGGCTCTCACAACATCCATGTAAGTATAGTTTCTGTTGCCAGTAATTGGATCAGGAGACCTGTAACAATCAGCAAGTAGAGTTGAAGTGAACCAAGTGATGAAGGAAAAGGCCAAGAGAATCGCAGGCCCACCAATCCAGCCCAACTGGGCTACGGCCCATGCCAACGACAACACTCCAGATCCAATCACAGCAGTTATGATGTGTGCAGTTGCAGACATCAAAGTTCCTACGCATCCAAAGAATTAATTTTAAAAAACAAAACGAAAATATACAAACAATGAAAGTCCAAGTATCACATAGGAGTTCAAGAATCAATTCAAAGAAGTATACAAAGAAAGAACGATACCAGTTCTTCTTTCGCGACCATCCTCGTCGAAATCCTTTGGAGGAACTCCATTCTCAGGGTTCCACCTTGTATGATCCATAGGAAAGCCATTGTTATTTCTCTCCTGTAACTCAACACCCATATTTCTTAAGACAAAACTTGTTTGATCTTATGTGACTCGTGTTGTGCGAATCGGTCTAGGATCACAATTATATAGAAAAGAAAACATGTAAGAGGACACAAATGAAAAAAAAGGAAACAGAGTTATACTAGGAAATTATTGCTAGGAAGATTAATTGGTTGGTGGGTTATTCAAATGGAACCATTCTAGCCAGCCCGGCCTGGTTTGCCTGTTTGGTGGGGCAATTTTACATTTTTGTCTCTCCTCCAAAAAATGTTTGTAGTTGTGTGTTTAAAGAGGAGGGGCAAAAAGTGTAAAATTGCCCCACCAGGCAACAAACCAGGCCGGGCTGGCTAGAATTTCTGATTCAAATGGGTTAAACATAAAACACCCTTTTATGGGTTAGGCTTAGGCTCGTGGTGGATAATATCAAAAGTTCGGGATTCAAATCTTGTCGATAGCATTTGAGGTGGGAGGGGTTAAGGGATAAAAAAAGAAAGAAATTATATATTCTTTTTTAAATTTCTAATGGAAGAGAAAATATAAGATTTTGTTTGCCCTTTCTTTATGGGATATTTTGTTGTGGATGACACACGCAAAATCGGAGAATGTGATAAAGAAAAAAAAAACTAAATATTCTTTTTAAAATTTTTAATAGAGGAGAAAATATAAGATTTTCTTTCCTTTCTTTATGGGATATTTGGTTGTGGATGAATGTGAAATTGGAGAATGTGAAAAGGAGAAGTAATTAGAGGAGTTTCCTAAAATTTTCCAAGATAACTTTTAAATAAAACATTCTCTATTTGGACATAACATACATGAATATGGTGGTTTGATTAAGAAGGTTTTTTTTCTTGGGCAATTATTGAGTAGTGATTTAATGAGGTTAACTTCACGACCACTCCATGAGGGCACACCTTCTAACCGTCGGATTAAATAAATCCAGATGAAGTTGATAAACCAAAAAATGAAAATATTCAATTTCCTATTATATAGATTTCATTGCTGTACAAAAAATTCATTAAATATAGAAACTTCATTACTCTCTTCTTCCTTTTTTTTCTTCTTTTTAATCACAAAAATGGTTCGATGAAGCAAACAAAGAAAAAATAAAATAAAATTATTTTGACAACTTGTTGTTTATAATCTTCAGCAACCATCCCGTTATTCCTCTTGGTGTAAAGATATGAACAAACTCCCTGAAGGACGTCCATTCCCATATCTTCTAGATATCTGTAATGACCATTAAAACTACAATTCTAAAAAAAACTTCAATTTTTGTGTTCCTAACTTTGGTAGTTGATAGCATATTTGCATTCTCTTCAAATCATATCCAAAATCTACAAATCTTAAATTCAATGATCTCCAAGAAAATCTTGAAATTCAATGATCAAATGTTTTTTCACAAAATTTATTAAAATATGGTAAAAACCAAATCTATTATTATTAACTAGATTTGTTTGAAGAAGAAAAAAACACTGGGAGACCATTTGAGTTTTTTATAAACACAAGGGATAAGAAGACGGAATGCAGATTTGCTAAACACATTAAACTAAAGAGTTTGTGTCATTCTAGTAAGCTAAATTTTTTCATATTTTTATATGACTATCAATTGTATCTAGATCTATTTAATCTGACAGTTGGTAGACGTGCCTTCATCAAGTATTCGTGAGGTTAAACTCATTGAATCACCTCTCACAATTATTAAACATTTCCTATTTTGGACAAATCCATTAATATGGTTGACTAATTCTAATTAAAGTTGGAGCGTCAATACTAAATAAATGAGTTTGTATGATTTCGAACATGTAGATGACAAATGTTGTAGAAGTAAAGGTGTGTGGTCGATTAAATCTCAGAGAATATAGGAAAATAAATTAGGAATGGATAAGAATGGATCAAAGAAGATAAAATGAAGAAGAAAGTGAGGTTGTAGATGATACTTCAATTCTTGTGCATATGAGAATTTAATTATTTAGAAAATGATAAATGTAAATATGTAAGTAAACGTATCAACTCTCCTTCACTCCCCTTCAATACTATTTGAATATTTTTGAAAAAAAAAAGTGGATAAAAATTATTTTAATATTCTATAGATTAATTGAATATTATCAACTCAATACCAGTTTATGTGATTTCCATTAAAACAAGGAATTCCAATCTTTGTGTGTAGCACTTTTCCAAGGGTGAGAGAAATATGAGAGGTTTTTAATTGTGCATCCTTACTGATGATACATCAAATCGTACACTGATCAGTACCGTACGCGTGTCATGATAATCTAATCAACGGAACAAAGCAGACATGATTGCACGCCCAATCTAGCAAGGCCCAGACAACACTAAGCTTATCATTGGCATGATCCAAAAGGTCGGACCCAAATTGCAACGTGACACTAAGCTCACACGCCACACGGTCAAGCCCAATACTCGTAAGCCCTGATAAGGCAAGTATCTAGAGGATTGACCCAAGATAAGCAGGCCAGCAATACATTGGTTTCGAATAATCCAAGGCGTCTGCCCTACTATCATTCTGTTGTTGTTCATTAAAGCTGGTCAATCTATTATTAATCTGATCAATCGATCCGACTCCAGAATCAGACCGCTAGGCAAATCAAATAAGTCAGGACACCCAAGTCAGACTTGCACGCCTAAAATATTATGATGACCAAAGCTTAGTCAGACCTGACTGATTACAATAGCTTCTGGTCCGCTCTAACGCCTAGCCCGCCAAAAGCGGACGACGATGGGTTAGAAAGTGGGAGTTTGTAACACCTGATCGCGATGGCTTGTCAGGGAACTATAGATAATTGTTGCTGAACTCAACAAAGCTTAGTCGGCGTTTGTAACACCTGACCGCGATGACTTGCCAAGGAACTATAGATAATTGTTGCTGAACTCAACCAAAGCTTAGTCGGTTTTGACCTATGACAATAGCTTCTGGTCCACTCTAACGCCCAATCCGTTAAACGGGTGCCAACGGTTTAAAGAATGACATTTTAGTCAGTGCTCTGATGCCTGATCGAGACAGCTTGTCAATAATCATGGTCCAAACATGGAAATAGTGACCAAACCTGACCAAAGCTTGGTCGGTGACGATCGATGACAATAGCTTCCGGTTCGCTCGAAGCCTAATCCACAAATAATGGATTCCAACGGCTTAGAAAGAGGAAGTCTAGTCAACGCTCTCGGCGTCTGATTAACATGGTTTGCCAGGGGCCACTGCTTTTATGCAGATGATGATCGCCAAATCCAACCAAAGCTTAGTCAGTGGCCGCTAATAACGAGGGCTTCTGATCAGTTCTAAGCCTAGTTTGTTGTGCGGATTCCGAAGACTTAGAAAGTGGGAGCTTAGTCACCATGACGACGTCTGACTGCGGTGGCTTGCAAGGGCTTGTTGGCCAAGTACAGACAATGATCGCCGAACCTTGCCAAAATATAGTCAGAATGACTGACGATGATAACTTCTGGCTCACTCCAATTCCTAACATGCTAAAAGCGGAAACGATGGGTTGGAAAGTGGGAGTCTAGTCAGTGCCCTCGAAGACTGATTAAGATGACTTGCAGGGACCACCGTTCAATCACAAACAATGGTCGTCGAACCTGATCCTGATTTAGTCAATTATAACTAGCGATAACAACCTCCAGTCCAACTAAGCCTATTCCGCCAATAACATGTAAAGATGAGTCAAAAATCCGGTCAAAGTCTTGGAAGCTCAAACCGGAGGGCTCGCGAGGACTATTGTCTGATCATTTATGAGGGTGCACGTGCTAGGACCATAGTCTGACTAGTTCGCTTAAAATAGCAACAACAACTGCTGGTTCATATACAGCCAAGCCACCAGGCAAAAGGCGAATTACACTCCTCGATTTCTAAAAAGATACTGACCAGAATTGCACGAACTATCGCAGCATAAGCAGTCAGAACTCTCGCCAGCAGATCAATCATACAACTTTCTGACCTAGCAGAACCTCTCGTCTGACAACTAATATCACGATAAGACAAAACAGATAAAAACTAGCAGGGAAAGTGTAAGAAAAATGCGGAAATACAGAGCGTTATTCATCTGCAAGCCAAAAAAATACAAGGGTCATTCCTCATCAGGAGGAGAATTGGATACAACATAGCCGGACTTAGCAGGAGAGGAAGCATGACACACATTTGCACGTGCTAACTCTCAATCACCTTCGTCAGAGTCACTTTTTTTTTCGGATGGATCGGAGGCCACTCCAAATTCCACATATGATACCTCTTCATATCCGGAGATATCCCAATCAGAAAGTTCCTCCTTCATAAGTTGCAACAGTCCAGCCTTCCATGTACAAATCTACTGAACTCAAACGTGCCCTGGGCCTTAAGAAGCTTCTCTTTGCACACCCTTGATTCAGCAAGCTCCTGCTCCTGTTGCTCCAACTTGCCCAATAGCATGTCAGTCTTGGACTGCTAACACCCAACTTATCATTAACGCCGCTTAGCTCGTTCTGTGTCAGAAAGAGCTTCTCTTCCGCGGTTCGCATACTCGGACAACCCATTCAGAATTCTTCTCGGTGTTCAGAGCCTGTATTTTGGCTTGTACCTGTCACGCCCCGATTTTCGAAGAAAGCGAAAATCCCAAAATCCACGTACGATTATCCGTTTCCACAAAACTCGAGACGTGAAATTCAATAACAACAGAAACATTTAGCAGCAATGACAAAAATATAGTTTAGAAAAATAGGAACAAACTAATTTTTTTTAACAAAACTCTAACTAGGAAAAATTGACGTCGCTAGCCCCACTAGCGGAACTCCCGTAACGCTGCTCAAATGCCTCTAAACCTGAAAAAGCTAATCGGCTACATTCCCAAAGGAATGTACTCAAGAAGCAAAAGCTCACTTGGGTCAGCAATAAAGCTAGTGTGAGAAATCTTCATCCCAAAATCAATAAAATCGCACGTGATAAACATCAAGCTAATTACAAACAACAAACCATCACACCAATAGGTAGTTCCTCAACGAGGCAAAGGTGTGATGCAAGAAAACATAGTCCAAAGAATTTAGTTCCTCATCGAGGCCATAAGATCATCATCCCAATTAAGTAAAAATGCATTTTCTTATACTTACCCTATAGGAGTCGACCATGGCAAGTCTGACCTGCAAAAAGATTAGTGGACTTGCCATTCTGCATAAAAAGGATTAGAAACAATGCAACGTAATTTATTCATTTTTATTTAAATTAGTTTCATCTTTTAACGGATTGATCACTTAGACGATACCACATTCGCACCACCTCCGTGCCGAACATACATGCCCGTATGCCTCTCTCATATAAAGGAGGACTACTCCGTCATCCATGCCCAAGTGGGGACATCACATACAGGCATGCATCGCTGATACCCCTAACTATATGAGTACCAAAAGCCACCCTTGGGCTATCAATGTGCATAAACTCACGTCACATTTTTTACGGATAAATATCAAAGCCTATTTTAGGCATACAAATTCACCACATTTCCGCAATACTAACCCGAATGTTATTTTAGTTTCTCTAGTAAGAAATGGGTGCCCCAACTCCGCAAGACAACCCACTGGTCATTTAGTTTCTCTAGTAAGAGAGGGGAAATAATAAACAAAAGAGATGTGGTAGTTCTAACTGATACAAGTCCAAGTGGTTTATATTTTCAGAAATCAAGGTTTACCAATATCATTTATTTTTGATAATTCAGAATTCCTCCACAATGACATTTTGTCAAACATAAATTGATGCACCATCTATCCACCCACATTTTTGGGGAAAACATAGCATATTCATAAATCATGCTTATTAATAACACGGTGATCAAGTGACATTTTGTCCTTTATAGAATGATTCACAACCGTATCCACCCACATTTTTTGGGAAAAACATAGCAGTTTCATATACAAACTTTTTGTAATAGGGCGGGGATCAAAACTCATTTAATACAAGAAATAAATTCTTTTTAGCAACGCAATCTACATAACAATCAAATTTAAGTCACAAACATACAAATGTAACTTCGTAGAATCAGGCAAAGACCCAAAACATGAACCCAGGAAGGTAGGAGAAATTCATACATCAAACGGATCACAATA
This sequence comes from Berberis vulgaris, assembly GCA_963556465.1. Classification (NCBI taxonomy): domain Eukaryota; kingdom Viridiplantae; phylum Streptophyta; class Magnoliopsida; order Ranunculales; family Berberidaceae; genus Berberis; species Berberis vulgaris. Next base: position 68,235,505 of record OY747134.1, on the reverse strand, counting down.
GTAAAGATCACGCGTTTGCGACACAAAGCACCACAAATAAGGCAACCTCATTCTCAAACATGCCTAAAATCTCATAATGGATTATCTGAAATGAAACCCGTCATTTCCATACCAGCAATACACATACCGTATACACCAATTAAAATGACCAGCCCTAAGATAATCCCTCTTCCAATGTTAACAAGAAAATTCTTCACAACAGTATGGATTCAATTTAATCCTTCAATGTTTCCTATCATCAACCTCTTTCTCTCCCTAATACAACTTCAAATGGGTTACTTCCACACATGCTGCCATCACATAAATCAAACAACCCCATAACTCCCTCAACGACATGAATAAGGATCACTTTCACAACTAAAATGGAATACCTTTAATTATGTGATCTGATTTTCTACCTTTGCATATGTTAAGACTCGGTCCACCTCACTTGTCGTTCACCATGTTGAACACACAAAACTGATATCTAAGTTCTGAATATATATATTTCTTATGATGATCCAATTGGATATGTTTATTCAACTCTTTCATTCATGAGTATCCAATCAAGGGTAAAATATGACAATGGCTAAAAGATGAAGGACTATGAGTTTAGAATATTCAATCATACTTAACATCTATCAAACCAATTAGAATAACGATGAATATATCCCCACTGAATTGCTCATCCAAAGAGATGAAGGGCTAAGAGTTTCACTTACACCTTACACCCAAAACCTTTGAAATGGGATTTAAATCAAACAATATAACAAGCCTAAGAATCCAATCCAAAATCATCAAGGACACACAAATACAGGTCATCACACCGCCAAACCAAAATCTCTGACTGTCTTTTTGCTTGCAGTGTTTTCTTCAAATCAACACCATGCTCTAAACATGAGCAAATACCCACTATAGAGCGTTGCACACTACATTCGCGTGTGGAACACCCATGTGAAATTATTGCATCGATATTCTGTAGGAACCCAATTAGACAGTGATCGCATCACTTGATGTCTAGTTCCATCTCACCCTGCATCTTTCAACTTTTGTCTTCCATTCTTTTTCTCTATCCCCATTTCATTGAATTCAAGTTCACATCTTATGGTTTCTTCTTCCAATTCTGAGCTAGATCTCAGTTCAGTACTTTTAGTCGATTGAGCAACAAAGTTCAACCCATTTTTACTACTTCAAAATTTTAACAATAATCACCTCAACCAAATCCATTAATTTCCCATCAAATTATCCCAAATTCCACTGACATTCCCAAATACTAAAACCCCACATATAACTAATCATCAATCTTCATGGAGAAACATTACAAGAAAATCCCTCATTATAACAAAAACAACATGAACTCACTTTGAATCGACTCCATGAAGCGATAACAATTATGACTATAGACGAAAACTACTGTTCAAACTAGATTGGAGAAGGAGTCACTCAGTAGCTCAGTCTTGATGAACACAAAAACCCATCGTGAAAATCAAACCCCCGTTAACTTAAACCATTGGAAAACAAAAATAGACAAACAATATTTAGAAGAGTAGATACAAATGGCAAGTTTGATTTATAGAGTGTAGAAATCAAGCCCATACCCAAAACGATAACAAACCAAATAATCTATTTCAACAAAAGGTATGAATTAGTAGGAAGAAGAACTCACCAATTCAGTCTCCTACAGAAGTCGATCTCTAGATTCACACAATTTCAAGCACTGTCCAAGAAGTTCAGCACTTGCAGACTCGTCCACATCAGTAGAACTGAAATCATCAGACGAATCTGAGAAACTCTCAGATGAAGAAGAAGAGTGGCGATGCTTCCTCCTCCGCTTCGACGATCGAGACCCACTATCCCTTCTCTGGCTCACTGCAGGAAGATGTGAAGACGAAGAAGAGACAGTCTGAGAAGGAGAAACCAGGTTGGGGTGATGTTGTTTGAGTTCATTTGAGAGAGGAAGTGAAGAAGCAATTCAAATCTGCGGGTTTTGGAGACAGTGAAGCGAGGGGCTGAAATCGCCATTCCCCATCGCCGCCATCGAAGAAGAAAGAAAAGAAGAAAAGAAAGAAGAGGAAGAACTCTTCCTGTTGCACAAGAGAAGAAAAGAAGGAAGGGTTTTGTTTATATAGTGTGGGTGGCTATTCGCCCCCACTGGACTTCTGAAAGCACCCACCTTCTAAACTCACCAAATAAAACCCTAAAATTTTGAAACCTGAATTCAATTACATGTAACCCTATTTTATTTTATTCAAAATAAAATAAATTATTTTTATGAAATTTAGGGGTGTTACATTATACACACGTTAAATGGAATCTCGTCCCGAGATTCGGTAGGTAAGAAAGTTTCCTGAATTTCGAAAAATACGACTTGTCAAACAAAAGAAGATTTTAAAAATACAAATTTCAACTAAATTTTATAAACATAAATATTTATTGTCATTGGAAAAGTAGGGGTATTACAGTACCCCTATTGAAGTCTCATGGGCAAATTGTAAGTCATGACAGACAAGGTTCAATTCGTTCTCGAACGATCCCTCGCGGATATTGTTCCCGCCAGGTCCGACTCGAGCGTTTTCAAGCGAATCCTGTGAGCCTCCGATTTTGTGCACCAAAACTCCACTCCAGCATCTGAGTGAGCTTCGAGTTGGTTACTCAACAATTCAATCTCGTAGAGAGCATCTGAGTATGACTTCTGCAAGTTTGCAAAATCTCGCTCCATGGTATACACTCTCATGAGCAGCCTCGACTTCAGTCCCAACTGCGACCACTTGATTCGGGTATGAAATCCCCAATACGAGATGCTTTTGCCATTTATCCATGCGCTCTCCCAGCATCTCTCCCTCTAGCTCCAGAACGCAGTTCGCCAGCCAGTCATTCCACCCGCTAATATGCTTCTTGGAAGCATAAGATATGTCAACCTCTTGATGCTGAGCTTGGTTGCTCATTTTTACCACATTCGAAGCAAACAGACTGATCCGTGCATCCGGATGGAAATCCTTTGGGACCATAATCAACTCTCTTTCACAAGCCGACTCGAAATCAGATGACGGGGAAGAAGGAAGCAAGTTATGCCTCAGACCCGTCGCCACCTCAATATAAGGATGGGAGCGAGACAGGGGATGATATGGGCCATAAGAACAACAGTCAAGTGACTCTTCAGCAGGCCTAGCAGGGCCGCAAACAAAGTTTTTCAACGAAAATGGACGACCCAGTCCCATACCAAACAAAGCTTCCACGCATGCTTGCAACAACGCTTTATTCAAAACCTCTACCTGCTCTATACTCAGCTTTGTTACATCTTCATCCCTAATTATTTACACATACTCCCTTTCCAAGTTAGGAAGGGAAACGGGAACCTTTGCCAGATCATGTCCCTCGGACACAACAATCTTCGTCCCAGCAGATAAATCAAGAACCTGTCGAACAACTTCAAGTCCCTCGTACGAAGCTAAACGTCCGCAGACGAGCCTAGACATAGCACGAGGCCTCTTCAAACGAATAGGAGAAGGAAACACCTCACTTAGTTATGCCTTCCTTGAAAAACTTAGGATCTTAATCTTCGGGAACTTCCTTTTCTTCGAGGAGGTTACACCTTCGGGCTTTGGCTTCGAAACCCTAAAAAGAGTGGGAGCCTCATGCTAGTGAGCCCACAGTCCATTGTGCCTTATATTAGAAGACTCAACGACATCCTCTACCCACAAACAAGGCATGTCGCGAAACGAATCTAGAGGCGCTTTATCCTCAACAGAAAGAGATGAAGTTGGAATTTCCATACAAAAACACAATGATCAATTTGATATGCATTTAGCACAAACATGATCAGGAACAGAATTGAACTTAGTTGCCTGAATTCCCGTTCGACCGGACGACCAGAAAGCTCGAAATACTTCGAGTTCGCGGGGGCCATGAATCAAAATTTCTGCCAAAACTTAAAATTGTCAGGCAGATTGCGAATCAGTTCGGCGATGTCAGCACGCACACAGTGTGCTCGTTTATCTGAGGGGAAGTAAGCAGTTGAATCACCCTCGAAGACACTCAGACACCAACGTTCTTCGCCCTAATCAGAATAGCAATCACAGTCCTATACATGTTCGATACCAATTGAGCGAGCGCAGGTATGTCAGGAAATCCCAAATTTCCTTGATGACAGGAAAGCGGACACCCGATTGAAACATACCTCGGTGAAGACAGATGAAACCCTTTGGAGCGGAAAAAGACGTCAGATCGACACCCAGAGTGAAGAACACCATATCCTCAGGAATCTCATATGTTTTACAGAGGACTTCCAGACTCAACTCAGAAAGTAACCTCTCCTCAAAGAACTTGCATCCCTTAGCAAACAGTTCATTAGAAAACTAATTCAGGCACGCCATGAGAGATCATACAAGCTAGCTTTCGATTACGAAGGTTGAAAAAAGTCAAAAACACAGAATGCGATACGACAAAACAGAGTCTTTGATATCGAAAGAGTAAATAAGCCAAACTCCGCAAAGAGAAGATTTATATAGATAATAGAACTCCTGCCTTTTTTTCTTTCAATTAAGTAGACGTGTGCCCAATTAATGAAGCTCGTCGCCCGAGGAAACGATTCAGATTCAACCATTATGATTGCGCAGTTGCTTCATGAAGTGACTTGGTGGACCGATGAGCTAGCCCACCAACTCGAGGGGAGTAGCTGATGATACATCAAATCGTCCTCTGATCAGCATGGTATACGTGTCATGATAATCTCGTCAACAGAATAAAGCACACTCCCAATGTAGCAAGGCTCAGACAACATTAAGCCCATTATTGGCAAGATCCAGAAGGACGGGCCCAAATTGCAACGCCTCATTAAGCCACATGTCAAGTGGTCATGTCCAATGCTCATAAGCCCTGATAAGGCAAGTATCTGGGGGATCGACCCAAGATAGACATGCCAGCAATACATCGGATCTGACTAGAAAACAAATACTAGAGTATAAGTCGTACAAGAAAACTTCCTTGCATGGACAACACTCAGAAATGGAAACCTCTCCAGCAGATTTAGAAGTACAAGTCGTGTAGGGAAACTTCCCTATATGGATAGCTCCTTACTAGGAAAGGATCTTCGGTAAGATCTCCTTCCCTAAACTACGTCACCAAAGGCCAAGCCGAACAATGACTCTCACACTATAAAAGATAGATAAGGTCGATGAACAATGGTACGCTACAGAAATCCAATTTACAATTTTAAGCATCTCCTAAGCCTTATCTAACTTAAGCATCGGAATGTCATCGGCCATCACACTGTGGTCTTTGGCTCACATGCGTTTTCTGTGCAGGTTTAGGTAAAGCGCAGAGGGAGAGCATGAATCGACTACATCACTTACATATGACATTGTTGTGCGCTTCATGCTTGGTTGAAGGAGGGACGAGTTTATAACTTTTCCCTTGCAAGAGTTCCCTAACAAATTTGTCTCGGATGAATTTCACGAACAATCATAATCTCATAGATTTCGGCAGAACTTTGGATCTTATTTAATGGAAAATATGGTATAGCATGGAGTGAATTCTATATGACGTGAGCCTATCCGATCCTGTAATTCTAATACTTACAAAATATTTAAAATTCTGAATTCGATCCATTAGTTTCCAACTTAAATTCATATCGATGTATATAATCCTAAGTATCTATATAACCTGAACTTGGTTTCAATTTTTCGTTGGATAGTGAGAAAGGGTTTTTTTTAAGGATCTACAAACAATTTTTATATAAAATGAAAATGAAAAAAATAAATAAAAATATGGACTTTAATTGGTACGTCATCCATAGGTTGAGTCATTCCAACTTGGATATATCAGGGTAAACCATCAGTTGAGTTTCTTCAATTGACTCAATCGTAATGTAACACTTTCTAGGACTTCACTTATGATATAAAAGTATTCTCTTTGAAGCTCAATGGTTTTGGGTTTTTATACTTCAATAATGGATGGGATCGCTCAATGAAACACCCTTCGTGGTGTCGAGCCAGTGTCTCGAAAAGTCTATAATATTTTATTGAAACTAACTTAAATAGTATTTCTTCCGAAAATACAAATAATTTCTTAGGGGTCTTTGTTTACACCTCTTAACCAAACAATATAGTTGAATTTTCAAAAAATATTGCTGTTAATATCTGATTACTATGCTTGGTTGAATGTCTGGTTTAGACACTGCGTTTGACTTTATTAAACATAACTAAACCTCTTAACTGCCTTTAACCCTGGTACTTTATGAGTAGAGAATCTAAGTAGAGCCTAAAACAAACGCTTTTCGACATCTCTAATTAGAGATTTACCTATAGTCAGAGGTTACCTCTTAATAAGAGTCTAAAATTGTAACTCATACAAACACTGCCTTAGCTGAACATGAGTGAGGCTATGGAATCAGGTTTTGCAACCAGGTTTTATAATCAGAATGCTATGACATCATTAGAGGAGGCTTTTTTATAACCTCGAGATATACATAAACACTTTGAAGATTTCATCATTCTTTCAAAATCAAGCCACGTCACCATAATTACAAAACTTGGTTGTAAAAACCTGATTTCCAAGCATTTTCGAGCTGAACTAAGTGTTTCTCTCTCAATTAAGACAGACAAATCCCTGTAATAATTATATAATTTTATGTAATTATATTCTCGCTGTTGTATTGTAAAGCAGCAAGGATACTCTGATTGCCTCTTCACCCTTTATCTTTTCTATTGTTTCTATTACTGCATTTATTGTTGCATATCGGTTCATGTATGTGAAGGCATAGGTATATTTTTATTTTTTATTTTTTATTTTTAATTCAGATTTTGTATAATAAAAAAAAATCTACAAGAATCACAGAGAATGAGCGTTCAAAGAGAATCGAGATGGTCGACCTTGGCATTATCTCACAACTGTCATTGTACTCACTTTTGAAATCCTTCAATGAAAACTTGTTGAAAAGTCATATAAACTTGTGTTCTTCCAGGCAGGTTTACCGATTTGATTTAAAGGTACCAAAAAGAAAGAGGCAAAAATAAAAATGAAATTTTATAATAAAAAATTGGATTTATATTTGGTCCCAATTTATTGTGCTTCTAGTGAATGGACGATATGGAGGTTCCAGTAGATTTCTTGCGGGTAATTTAATTATTAGGCAAGGGCAAGAATATGGTTGGATTGACAACAAAAACTGAGTAGTACACGTTAAGGAGGAGCAGATTCCGAATTCTATCCCTCCATCATCGAAAATGATTGATTATAGAATAGATAGCATGTCTCAGTTGTGTATTAAACATCCAAATTTGGTGAAATTAGCATTCCCAAAGCATGCAAGATTTTATTTGAGACATTGTTAAACCATTGTAAGCTCCCAAACATCTGGAGAAAGGATACAAAAGAACATATTCACCATTTGAAGCTTGAAGTACAAAAGCATACCAGTGTGGATAAGCTTCATTTAGTTCACTAGAAATAGAATCAGCACAAACAAAAAAAAATCACAAATTCATCAAAATACAACATGATATTGGTAGTCAACAACAAATTATACACTGAAAAGTAGTTTCTGAAAATAGTGAGGCTAGGAAATCAAGTTTTGTAGCTATGTTTTGCAATCAGGATGATTTGATATCGTTAGAGGAGTTTTTTTACAACATCGAGATACACATAAAATCTTTAGAGATTTCATCATGCTTTCGAGATCACGTCACATCAATCTAATTACAAAACATGGTTTACTAACATTTTTGTTTCAAAAAAAACTATTGTTTTAGTTAAACCGTTGTAGTAAATTGAATTAAGCATGACAAGTGCAGAAATAAATTTCCAAAAAATAAATGTATTTAAATTTAAACTCATTTACTGTAAGTTTGATATAACATTTGATGGTACTAACATTTGATATTTAGGAGGTACAAAGTATTATTGACAGTAGCTAGTATTGAACCAGAGATAAAAATGGAGAAATCCATGACAATGATTGAGGAGGTTCAAATAACAACAGATGATGAGGAAATTAAGGCTATCTCCTCTGGTTCTTTTTGTCCCACTCTTGGATAAAAATAAAATGAGTTGATTTGATATGATATGATTTGATAAGATAAGATACTGAAAAACTGTGTATTTGATGTTTGTTTTTGTTAAATAAAAGGAATGATCCAAAAGACAAGAGGGAGGTGTAGGTGGCTCCTGCTTCAACCAAGCTAGACATGAATTCAATTCCTCATTTAATTTACATTGTCATTTATATGCGGATGCCCACTATCTCTGTCTTTTCTGGCTTAAATTGGATTCTTCTTAAAAAAAAAAAAAAAAAAAAAAAATTTGGATAAAAACTAATATTATACCGATCTATCAAGTACAATCTTTACTCCCCCTTTGAAAAATTTGATCTTATCTTTATAAAAGGTGCTAGGGAAGCCCTAGCTATTCTCAGTTTAGTATGTTGAAATTTTAGCATCAATAACCTAATGCTATCAATTACAATCCTTACTCCCCCTTTGAAAAATTTGATCTTATCTTTATAAAAGGTGCTAGGGAAGCCCTAGCTATTCTCAGTTTAGTATGTTGAAATTTTAGCATCAATAACCTAATGCTAATCAAGCGGTCTAGTTTAAGGAAAATAAAACTAAAAGGTAATAAAGGGACACCACCGTCTACACTAAACCACACTCAAATATAGGTGCAAAGTATTTCAAAAGGGTTATTTACAGTTTGGCTCAATTAGTTATGGGGATGGGGTAAATCACTTTGAATGCCAAAGTTTAGGAATTGCAGTCTAATACTCAATTTGGAAACCATCCACTCCAGTGAACCATGTTGATTGATCAAACCTCATAATTTGATCATCAAGTGATGCATGCGAGTTTAGAACCTTCACCAAAGAGGCATTAGTAACATTTTAACCCTTCTAATAATTCACAAGATTCAACGAAACAATTACAACCTTCACCAAGAAATGCTGAAAACATCACAATCCTTCCAATATTGCACGAATCAACAAAATTTCAGAACCTTCATCAAATTGACATTGTATAGCTTGAATGTAATTCCTTTCATCATCATGATTTTAAACAAAAAAATGACGATAAATAGCCATATGTGGAAGCAAATTTTCACCGGATCACGTGTTAATCACACGGAGCAATCTGCATAAGATAAAGATTAATTATTGACACCGATATGGTATCTGCTACGGGGACTCCGATGCCAAAGTTAGAACAATGTCTTTCGAAAAGTATTTATTTCTTTGTATTTGAAGAGAGAATTGTGAATAAAGAAAAAAAGTTACCTCCGGATGACTTTGTTTTTGGCTATTTATAGAGGCAGAACGAGTAAACTGCTGGCAGATGAGTGAGACACTTGGCAGATGAGTGAGATACGTGGCAGATGAGTGAGATACATGACAGATGAGTGAGTCATCAAGCGATTGTAACTTCTCTTAAGTAGTTGTAACTTCTCTTAAGTAGTTGTAACTTCCGTATATGGTTGTAACCTCCTGTTGGTGGTTATAACTTCCTGTTTGAAGACACCTCTCCTTCAAGCTTCTGTGTTCAGCTGAGCATGGTGGTTTGTGTCAAACACTACTTCTCTGCTGAGAAAAGAGTGTTCTGCTAAGTTGTATTGGGCTTAGACTTGGGCTTTCTATATTTGTAACTTTTGTGGTAATTTTCGATCTTCTCAAAGACGACCCAACTCTTCGGGCTTCCTTATCCTGTTGGGCTAAGGATTATTTTTTACTCTCACAAATGTCCCTCATATCTTTTGTTTTTGAGCTAACCGTTTTTTTTTTCCTTCTTACTTAAAAGCATAGGAGATGTATTTTCACTGATGAACCCCGCCAAAAATAGAAATAGAATGCTCCTGATCTTGCTGACTAATTTGTCTTTATTTATACAAGTAGAGGATTTGCATGTAGAGGCTTCTACCGTTGTTGAAATGATCTACTATTGTTGAAATGTAGTCTGCTGAAGACAAAATGATCTGCATGTAGAGGCTTCTACTGCAAATGAGTTGATCTACTGGATGAGTCATACATATAATTTCAGAGGCTGTTGGACTTTGTCTAAGTAGAGAATCGTTCTTAGGTGAATAAAACAAGTCCTGCTTCGGCATCCTTGTGATTTAATGACTCGTCCACATATAAATGTCACATATTTTTTGGTTGACCTACCCCTGTTTCAACATGAGTTGAGGAGTCATCATTTGTTGAAGGACGCGACACTGATCCGCTGACTTACTTTGTTTCCTCGGTTGAGGACGAAACGAATCTTGCAATGAAATCTGCTAAAGCTTGAGCCTTTATAGTTGTCCTCGACCGGTAGATTTTGTTGAAGGACGTGACACTAATCTGTCGACTGACTTTGTTATCTCGGTTGAGGAGGGAATGAATTTTGCTATGAAATCTGATAAGGCTTGAGCCTTTATAGTTGTCATCGGCCGGTAGATCAAATCGTATTGGCTCAACTGCTCATGTCATAAGTTTTTGACAAGCAACCGAGAGGAAGTTGTGCCCCCACTTTTCGCTTATGAGAACTGAGCTAACTATTACATTTGAATCTGCCAAGTAGATGCACAAGTCCTCTCCTGGTTTTGTCTGTTGATCTACTCAAGAATCGATCCAAAGTTGTTGCTCTACTAGAGAGACTTTGAATTTCTTTTAGAGTTGATGGTGACTTCATGTCAAGTAGTGGTATTATTTGCTTTTATAATCCCCAAACTTTATGCATGTTGGTTGGTCTAATAACTTTAAAATATTTTCATTAAGGGCGCAAAAGCTTGATTGGCCTTCTTTATGAGTTTCTAAAATGCTAAGTCGGATCTTAAGCATAACTTAAGGGTTTATAAATTAATCATAGATTAAAATCTGTTTATCTTGAAAATTGCATGAAAACATTGTGTGATCTGATTAAGATGCTTTTATGCTCAGAATTATCCATTCACGGAGAGTGTCATCCTCTATTGAGGCATTTAGTTTGTGTGGTCTGCTGACCACTTGACTAAACTTAAATAGATATAAGTAGTCCTGATAAGATGCTTTTGTGCATTGAATTACCCACTCACGAAGAGTCTCATCCTTTACTGAGGTATTTTACTTGTGTGGTATGCTAACCACTTAACTAAACTTAAACGGATTTAAGTAGTCCCGATAAGATGTTTCCATGCATTAAATTACCCACTCACGAATAGTGACATCCTCTACTAAGGTGTGATCCTATACTGAGACATTTTGCTTGTGTGGTCTACTAACCACTTGACTAAACTTAAACGGATTTAAGTAGTCCCGAGTAAGATGTTTTTATCCATTGAATTACCTACTTACTGAGAGTGTGATCATCTACTGAGGCATTTTGCTTGTGTGGTCTGCTGACCATTTGACTAAACTTAAACGGATTTAAGTAGTCATGAGATGCTCTTATGCATTGAATTATCCACTCATGGAGAGTGTCATCATCTACTGAAGTGTACATAAATATTTATATTTCTAAATGTCTTCTGCTAAAGGACATGTAAAACGATTTATTGTATTTTTCTATTACAACTGAAGAAGGTGAGTTCTCTGCTGAGAGGCAAAATAAAGTATCATCTGTTGAGGTATATGTAAATATTTTTTTGAATCTTTTCTTTGCAGGATTTTCTTTTCATTGGTGGCGGTCTCTTTAGCCAAGGTTGGTTTTTTTCTTGAAGAATTTGATTGACCGGAACGGATAATTCTATGTATGTTCTACCGGATGAGGAGTGTCTTGTTGAAGAGATAAAATACAATTAAGTTGTTCTTACATGTACATTGCATACATTTTTTTTAAGTTAAAAATGAAACAGCTAGGATGCCTTAGCTTCAATCTACTTTGTGAAATGGTCGGTTGATACAATCATCCGATTCTTCAGCGCTGGAGAGTTTGACTGATCGGAATGGTGAACTCTGTGTATGTTCTGCTTGCAGGAATGGTGAACAAGTCATCTGCTTGCAGGCGGTTGTAACTTCTCTTAAGTAGTTGTAACTTTCATAGATGGTTGTAACCTCTTGTTAGTGGTTGTAACTTCATGTTTAGAGACACCTTTCCTGCAAGCTTGTGTGTTCAGTTGAGCATGGTGATTTGTACCGAACACTACTCATCTGTTGAGAAAAGAGTGTTCTGGTGAATTGTATTGGACTCAGACTTTGGCTTTTTATACTTGTAACTTTTGTAAGTAATTTTCTATCTTCTCATAGACGACCCAAATCTTCGGACTTCTTTATAAAGATGATTTTTTTGCTCCCATGCCATATGTTTCCTAACCTGTAAACACTACAACCGGTATCTACTCAACTTGTGCATCTAATCCAATCCAACCTAACTTCTAACCTACATTGAATGTGCAAGCTATAGAACCAAACATGAACCTGAATCAATTGCCACCCCACATCTCGACCGATCTGGACTATACACGTAAGCAACAGGTGTCAACACTAAAATCCAACATAACAATCCACTTGTTGACCATGGAGCTCACAAGGTCAACAAAATGCGACTCCAATTCATCATGCATCACCACCAAAAAATAAAATAAAATAAACTAAAGTTTAATTTGCTGTTTAAATATCATCATAAAAGAAGTAGACCATGAAGTCAGACGACCAAAGTTCCTAAGTCAATTGGTAGGTCACCACAGCTTTTTAAATGGACGATCTGATTCTCCCCCATTCCCAAAAGTGAGGTTTTACCCAACACTTCAGAGGTCAAAGCTGAAACAACCACCACCAAATGTGCCCTGGCCCCTTAATTTGATCATTACTCAGTACCGCCTAAACTTGAATGTTTATCAATTTATTATCGGCTTATATTGGATGCAGGTGTCCTATCTTCATTTTCATTTTACTACTTATTAGGAACACACACACTACCTTACTTTTTTCTTTCCATTTTCTCTCTCTTTAATTTCCCTCCTCTCTTTCCTTCCTCACTTGTATATATATATACACGTTAATATGTCCCCTCCACACTCAAACACAAAGAGCTAGAGTTTTGTAGAAGAGATAGAGAAATAATGGGTATTGAGATGCAGAAGAAGAGCAGCTTGTTCAATGAACAAACTGCTCACCATCCAACTCTAGAGATGGGAGATTTCCATAAAAACGTCGATGATGATGGTCGTGAAAAAAGAACTGGTATGGTAGCTAGCTCTTTGTGTTATCTGTATTTTGTTGGTTTGGGTTCTGGATGAGTTGATAGTTTTGTTTACAATGATTGATTGTTTTTTTTGATGGCTGTGAAGGTACTTTGATGACTGCAAGTGCTCATATTATAACTGCTGTGATTGGCTCTGGAGTGTTATCTCTAGCTTGGGCTATAGCTCAGCTTGGGTGGGTTGTTGGGCCTGCCATTCTCTTGGCCTTCTCCTTCATCACTTGGTTCACTTCAACTCTACTTGCAGATTGTTATCGCTCACCTGATCCAGTTACAGGCAAAAGAAACTATACTTACATGGATGTTGTGAGCGCTAACTTAGGTAACAAACACCTCACCTCTATCATTTTTTCTTAAAAATTTTAGATAATTATTGATTTGTTTTAATATTATTTTTGGTAGGTGGGATTAAACACAAACTATGTGGAATAGCCCAATACGGAAATCTTGTAGGGATAACTATTGGTTACACCATCACCGCATCTATCAGCATGGCGTAAGCAAATCAGAGCTTTTAGAATCTAATTTTGTGCATTTATATATGATGATAACAGTTATGGTTTTTCTTTGATCAGGGCCGTAAAAAGATCCAACTGTTTCCATGAGGATGGTCATAAAGTGAAGTGCACCACATCAAACAATCCATTCATGATGATATTTGGTGCCATTCAGATCATTTTATCTCAAATACCAAACTTTCACAAGCTTTCATGGCTCTCTATTGTAGCAGCTGTTATGTCTTTTACTTACGCTTCCATTGGCCTTGGCCTCTCTGCTGCCAAACTTGCAGGTGATCCCCATGTGCAGATTAGTTGTCCATATTTTTTGTTTATCATGTGTGGGTTTGTTTATTGCCCTATTCTGTATTAGCAAATTTAAGCGTGTTGCGTGCACTTATTCATTTTTGGTTAACAAATTATGATCTAGAAATATAATTTTGGTGTAATGGTGGTGGTCCATATTATGTATGACGATTTGCAGAAGATGGGCACAAAGTGAGGACAACACTCACAGGGGTAACAGTAGGCGTTGACGTATCAGGATCAGACAAGGTCTGGCGCACCTTCCAGGCGATAGGAAACATTGCGTTTGCTTATGCTTTCTCTACGGTCCTCGTTGAAATACAGGTATAAAATTTTAACACAAATATTTATATTACAATTTATAACGGTGTTTTACTATTCATTGCTGACTAGGACAAAGTCAAATCGAAATGATTAAAGATAAAAGATGGATAGGATTGAAAGTTTGAAAGTGTACTGAATTTGAGGATATAAAACATATAGAAGGGCAAATATAATGAATTTTTTTTTAAAAAAAAGTTAGGTGAAATGTACATGTGACGGAGAGTGAAAATATTGTGTTTTCATTTTAGCAAAATGAAAATTGTCATAACTATCTACGTCGATGTCGAATTTTAGAAAATTTAGTATCGTTGAAATGCATTTTTGAAGATCTTTCCAACAAAATCAATAATCAATACGCGCTAAAATTTAAAAAATATATATTTTATAATAAAAAAGACGTATAATGTATTTTATGTCTTTAATATTTTTCAAAGTAATGAAACAGGCCGATCATACTCGAAAAAATGAGGGTCATCTCAGCGTTTTGGCGAATTTAAAGATTGTGAGAAAACTGCGTTTACAATTTTCTCCCAATTGATTCAAATTTGACTGAATCTAACCCTAAAATTTATAATATATATTTTGATCTCAAAATATGCTTACACTTCAATATTGATTGAGAGCGAAAATGATGATAGTGATTAAAGTGTTATATACAAAATATTTAACAAAAATAAAATTATGTGATACATGACATACTCTAGTGTATACAGAGTATATCAATAAATATGTGTTCTCGTGGCTTTGAATGCACTGGATATTATATGTTCATGAGTTCCAATGGTTTCTCTGGCAGTGTTATTCAAGAACGTCATGCCTATGATTTTCAACTCTGTCAAACAATCCATTAAATGCGAGAATAGAAAATCTCCATTATTATCACTCTGCTTCTTTATCCATATATGGATGTCGTCAAAACTGTGAGGAGATACCTTCCTCTTTTGAACACGCATAAAGATGACAGCTACACTTCACATCTTCACAATTATTGCCTATACATATTTCTTCTGATAAAAAACAACACACACACAAATTACAGATATATACATATTATGTTGACAAAAAACTTTCTAGTTCGAAAAAAAAAATTATATATAAATATATTTGTAAACAACTTTAAGATGAATTACAGATATCAAAATAGGTTAAAAGCTTGAATACAAACTATCAGATCATTCTAATTAGTTTAGTCGTAATCATATGGCCACTTAAATCAATTTAGAGGTTTGAAAAAGAGTGCAATTATTTTCTAGATGTTACTCAAATTGGACAGTATGCCTCTTGCTGAAAATTTTGTGCTCTCTTTAAAACAAAATTTTATCTTTTAAATGACCAAAACCTCTAGTAAGAAATAATCTTGTTAACCACAAAATCAAACGATTAAGGCCTACATTTAAAGAATCCATCCATCCTTCCTGGAAAGGTATCCAAAGAAGAACTTTCTCTTTGGACAAAGAATATATAATATGAATCAATTCAACATAAAACGTGGGAAAGAAAGAAGTTGAAAGTTCAAACATGCATAGTGAGGAAAAATATGACTATGAAACCTGTATGAGCATCCATAACAAGGAATCAAGTTCTGGTCCACTTTGCATGGGCGTTCTTGTTTTATTGATCAAGGACGATTTCCATTTCCATTTTCATGGTGGTGGATGGGTCGGTTTCTTTCGATGAGAGAAGGACCATCTAATGTGTTGCCTTTTTCAAAATCGATCAATCTTATCCAATGGTCCCCGAATCACCTTTCCTTGTGTGGCCTCCATCCGGAACCTTGCAAAAGTTTATACACATCAAACAATCAAAGTCACAATTGGGTTCCATTGGTGAAGAAGCCATTGTATCTGTCCAAAAGGACTTGTGTTGTCTATAGTACTTTTTGAGGAAAAACGATCAAATTTCACGTCTCATGGGCCCATAAAACATCATCATTTTTATTGGTAGGCCTTTATAATAAAAAAATATGCCAAAATTAGATGGTCCAGCTTGGCCCAGTTTGAGATGCTTGTGTGATCAATTTGTTGAACCTCAGTCTAACGTTAACTTGGGTTGTCCATAGTTCATAAAAGTCCTCGAACCATTTACTTTATATCGATCATATATGTTGGTTCCAAAAATTACTACATGAGTTTCTTTCCTATAGTGTAGAGTTTTAATTTCTAATTTCCAAACCTTTGGCTACAGTGCCTAAACATAACGCGATTTGTTGATTGCAGGACACATTAAAATCAAGTCCTCCAGAAAACCAAGTCATGAAGAAGGCATCATTCAATGGGGTTGCAGTCACCACTGTGTTCTATGTGCTTTGTGGTTGCATTGGTTACGCTGCTTTTGGAAATGATGCACCTGGAAACTTTCTCACCGGCTTTGGTTTCTACGAGCCCTTTTGGCTCATTGATTTTGCTAATGTTTGCATTGTGGTCCATCTCGTTGGAGCTTATCAGGTAATGCAAGTTAAAATTATAATTGCAAATGCAAGTCTATGTGAATGATATGGGCATTCTAAAGTTTTCATTCCATGTATTCAGGTGTTCTGCCAACCCATATTTGGGTTTGTCGAAAAATGGGCTTCTAGCCGCTGGTCTGACACTGGATTTATAACGACTGATTACGCTGTGCACATACCATGCATTGGTGAATGCTACGTGAAC
Source organism: Berberis vulgaris (assembly GCA_963556465.1). Classification (NCBI taxonomy): domain Eukaryota; kingdom Viridiplantae; phylum Streptophyta; class Magnoliopsida; order Ranunculales; family Berberidaceae; genus Berberis; species Berberis vulgaris. The sequence continues at coordinate 68,218,606 of OY747134.1, read as the reverse complement.
TTTTTTCGCCTGGTGTGGAGGACGATATACGTGATACTGACTGCTGTAGTTGCGATGCTCCTACCGTTCTTCAACGACTTCGTGGGCCTATTGGGTGCAGCTTCATTTTATCCATTAACAGTGTATTTCCCAGTAGAAATGTACCTTTCACAGGCCAAGATCCGCAAGTACTCAGCTACATGGATATGGCTGAAAATATTATGTTGGACCTGCTTGGTGGTTACACTCGTCGCTGCTGCTGGATCCATTCAGGGTCTGATTGAGTCCGTCAAGAAGACATACGGTCACTCTCATGCCAATGGCTAGTACTTAACTTACTACATGTATGCGTACGCCTAAGTGTGTAATCGTACTTGTTAATTTAAGAACTAGAGATTGTTTAATGGAAAAAGTAAAATAAATGTATATTCACTTTCTCGGTTTCCCTAATTCAAGAAAAAAGGCCTAGTGTTAAAATTTGAAGCCCTGGTTCTAGAGAATGAGGGCAGGGAGGGAGCGAGCGAGGGCCTAACACTGCCCACCATCCTCAAGATGCACATCACCATCCATCTCGAAGAGGATGGGCAGTGTTGGGCCCTGCCCTCACTCTCTAAACTTACTCAATTTGAAGAAATGGTAACTATGTATGTCATCACTCGCCTCTTTTTAGGTTTTAAATAATGTAAGGGTTATTTTTCATTTCACCTCCATTTGCTTATGTATATTTTTATTTGAACCCATTTGTTTTTTATTTCAGTTTAGTACTCATGATTGTCATATGTTCAAGGATTCTTGACTAATAAATTTCATCAAATATTTTTTAAATTGACAATTCCATCCACTCTTCTTTTTAATTTTTTTTTCTCTCTCCCCAACAAACCCACCCTTTCACTAACGCACCTTTCTTTTTATCTCTCTCTCCACGAGAGAGATTACAGAGAGACTGAGTGTGTGTTAGTAGGAATTAAAAAAATTAATTAAGTAAGGGTAAGTTTGTCTTTTTAAAAATATTGTATGAAATTTGTTAGTCAACACCCTTAAACAGACGGTCATGGGTGTTAGAATGGAATACAAGAACAAATGAGGGTCAAATGAAAAATAACTCATAATATAATTAGACAAATAAAAGCCTTTCACTGAGGATATGTAGCCTAATTTTTGTACACTAGGGGTGGAAATGCACTACGTGCGCATATATTCAGTATTTTATTTAAAAAAAAAAATTAACAAATGCAAATTAAAAGTTTTGGGAATTTTTTAATCGAAGAAAACTTGGAGTTTTTAATCTAGGAAATCGGGTTTTTTGCAATCAATGTGAAGTAGTGTGATCTCGAAAGAATGATGAAATTTTCAAAGTGTTTATATGTATCTCGAGGTTGTAAATAACTTTATCTGATGATGTCACATCATCCTGATTGCAGAACCTAGTTCCTTAGTCTCACTCATAAAGGTAAGTCATTTTATTACAAAACATAAATGGGGGGGGGGGGGGGGGGGGTTGTGTCAATTCTGTATTGGGCCTTTTCCTACTTTTTTAGCCCAACCACTTTCAATTTCACTGTGGACTGGGCCTTTTGCCGTTTTCTTTTTTTATTATTATGTTTTACATATTTTGAAAAGACATTAAAACCTTTGTAGCTATCCTTTTATTTTTGTTTGTAAAAAAATTGAAACTGGAAACACAAAATGGAAATGAGAAATCATTGTTACTGTTTATTTTGGAAAAGAATCATCCTTTGAAATTATCGAATAATTGTTGATCTCAATACCGCCATCTCAATGGTTATCACCATCTAAATATATGGGTGCTTGTTTGAAAATCTCAAAAATCAAATTGAAACTTGTATAGTCTATTTGTGAAGCCTTTACAACAAACTTGGGCATTTTTATTAGACATTTTGTACTTGGGTGACTTTAGTAAGCTCCTGCCATGCCATTTTTCTAGTTGAAATGTCGAAAATCAAATCAAATTTTTTTTTTTTTTTTAGAGAGAACTCAGAAATCTGTAAACGAGACAGAAATTTGTGGCAATCCTTTCATCTTTCTATGTTTTATTTTTTATTTTATTTAATCGAGGCTTCGTTTAAAAAACAAACAGAAAGACAACAATTGAAACAAAAGCAAGAAGCAATTTCCCTTCACATTCTTCTAAAACTGAGCATGAAGAGTTTGGAGCTCTTTTTAGTAAAAATGTTTTTACTATCTTCACCCACATTTCTTGCTATTCTCCCTGGCAATAATATTTTATTATGCTCTCTCTACTCCCCTACCTGAATACTTGACAGTCTTTGGTCTTTACCAATCTCTCTGAACTACATTAATTAGAAGAAGAAGAAGAAGAAGAAGAAGAAGAGAGGAGAAAGCAAACATGGAAAAGAAAAGTGAGACAACAAACAAGCTGATGAATGACAACATTCAAGAAGCTGAGACCAACAATGAGCTCATGGTAAGCTCGTTTTGCTTCTCTTTGATGTTTTCATGAAGCGGGCTTCTTTTGATTCTTGTGCTTAATTTGTTTATGCTCAAAGAGAAATGCAGATTATGATGATGTATTTTGAAGTGGCTTTTTCATCTATGTGAAAATGGTACTACATGCATTTTCAGTTTTAACATGGATTTGAATTTTTGTCTCTTCTTGCTTGATGTTGATGGTTTTGTTTCTTTGATTTTTTTTGTGGGTTAGGTTAGGGGATTTTTTTGGGGTATTTTGTTTAGTGGAGCTCAAAGCCAAAGGGGTGAAACAAATGGAGTTGCAGTTCTAGTGACTAGTGAGTTTCATGATTAAAGTTGGTATTAAATTGTTTTTAGTCAATATTCTTAGTTTCTAATCGTTTTCTATCTCTTCCAATGTCAAATCCAGCATAGATAAATGGTCAGGTTCATTTTAGGGTGTGTTTGCTTGCATGGAGTCAAATTTGGTGGCATCAATATAGAGAATCAATTTTAGGGTGTGTTTTTAGTCAATTTTGTGTTTGGTTGCAACCATCATCAACATCTAATCTTTTTTTTTTTTTTTATCAAATGTGGGAGTTGAACTCTCATGAAAATGAAAATCACATTCTTTGGGGGAGTAAGGAATGTGATTCCCATGTCCGTGGGAGTTCAGACTCTTACATGTGATAAAAAAAAAAAAAAAAGGTTTGCTCCATTGCTGTTTCTTTACATTGAGATAGTAGTCCTTTCGGCTTGGTTTTTTTTTTTTTTTTTTGCTCTCTTCTACAAGTTCTAAAAGGAAAACATAAGGTTGAACATTTGATCATGTAGTTGAAGATTTATAGAATAATATTTTGAAAACATAAGATTGCCTCTTGACAATGACAGTATCTACTTTCAGTTCAAACATGTAGTTGATTCTTCTTAGTCCCTTCTTTGTCTGTGGTTTATGTCTTTTATTTGATGTTGCTGATGATGAACAGAACAAGGAAGATGGAGACCAAAACGGTGAGGATCTTGATAAAAAGAAACAAAAAATTGATAACCAATCACATGGTAATGTGTCGAATCAATGCCCACCAGTACTTCAATGGCCATACACTAACACATCCCAACCCGCTTTCAAACAATACCCAACAATCCCCATACCTTCCTTTCCCTCCCAGCAAACCTCACTGGTAAGCCAAAAGCAAACATTCTCATTCACCGCACAACAACAACATAATATCAATCACTCACAACAGGGAACACCACCGCTGCAACAAAGCCAGCCGACGGGGAGCTTTTGGCTGCCTCCAGTGCATGCGTTTCCTATCAGGGGAGCTTCTACTGCTCAACCGTTCGGTCACATAGAAACACCAGACAGTTGCTGGCAAACAGGTATTCATGCATTAGGAGGAGCTTCGTCGAGAAATGACTCACATGTACCTGGCATGTTTTACCAAGGCGGATATTCAAATCCAATGGGATTTCCAAGTAAGACAACGATATTCATAAGTATCATTTCTTTTCATCAGTATGCCTGGTCATGGTAATAGAATACTTTTCACATGTCTCTATAAAGCAGTGCTCTTGCTAGTACATCAACTGTATTTGCCTCACTAAATTACACTAGTAAATTTGAAATTTTTTACTGCTTTACATATATAAAAGTTCAGACTTCAACATTGCTGGAGATTGGTTTCCATTCTAGGTACTTGGAATCCTTCATACTGGTGGGCACCATCACAGCTTCCATGTGCCTATACTTCCCTTAGTCCTGGAGCATACACCTGCTTCCCATTTCCACCACCGATTGTTCCCTACGCATTGCAAGCTTCGGGACAGCTGCTTCAAAGAGGAATCATACATCCTCGGGAGAATATTTCTCAGAAACATCAGCAAATGTGGGCAGCCCAAGTAGGTTTATCCTCATTTTTAGATTCACCTTTGTATAAAAATTTTCGATGTATTGATTGAGGCAAAACTTGGGGTTTTTCCTTCTGATCATGCAGTCATCAGAGAATGTTCAAATGTGGGCTGCTATTGGTTACTTACAAGCAGAAATGAGTAGTTATGGGAGTCGGTTGATGAAACTAGAAGCAGAGCTAAAGTCTATGAAATCAAAGGTAGTGAAATTATCTGCTGATGCTCGTCCTGACCCTGCACCAATTGGGGAAGCATTGAAGAGAGGGAGACCAAAAAAGGTTTCAGCAATTGATGCGTTGCCCTCCACTGACAAGTCTCAACCCCGAACTCATGCAAGAAAGGCTGCACCTAACAAGGCTCAACCCGAGACTAAAGAACTTCACTCAGAGAAACAATGTCTAGACATGGAAAAAGTGAAAACATGTCCACCAGCATCTGGCAACTCTAGTGGTCAGCAACAAGTTGAAGGAAATATGTTTCAACTCTTCAGGTATGACGGTGACATCACTGAGCCCAGTGGAAGTAACATAAAGATGCCTCTTGATGCTCCATATTCGTCAACCTTCAATAGTAACATTGAAAGCATTCATGGAATTCAGTTTGATCAGTTCAGCCAAAATCCTGCATTGGGAAGCAAAGGCAAGGACGACAAGTTGGCTGACACAAAAACTACACTTTCCATTTTATCTGAGTATGCTATGCAAGGAAATGTTCAAAGCAAATGCACCACTTACAATGGAACAGTGAAACATGAAGCTCATGAGTGGGCGTCAAAGTTACTCGTTGATGAGTGTGAAAAACACTTGCTCGATAGTACACCTCCAGGTTTTCCCAACAATTTCAGTGCTGCAAGACTAGGAGGGAAGCTGACCCAGGATGGAGTATCATGAATGAAAATGCATCAGAGGAAGATAAAGATGTGGTAGTGGGCAAGGAACTAAATGATGCTAGATCGGAGGCTGATAAAATGACTCGAGCCACAGTTGATGATGCCTACAAAGTGCATCTAGGTATCCCTAAAGTGCCGGCTCCATTGAATATGTGTAGTCAATATGCCCATTACTAACATGTATTCCTCGTTTATGTGATACTGGACTATCTGCTTCCTGCTTCTGTCCAATAGCTTTCGGGGTCTGACACAATTGGAAGCGAGCTTTCACAAAAATTACAGATTGAGAACTAATGTGAAACTAATCTCAGTCGAATGCACATCTCAATCGCAGACAGATCCATGCCCCATCTTTTTTGTTTGCATATATTACTACTTTACTATATTAGATGTTTTTCTTGAAGGGTTTACTAGTTTAGATGTTAGCAACTGAAGGATTTGCTATTGATTTTGCTGAGACATGCATTCAAGTTCCGAGTTTCCTCTAAAACTAACTTCAGACTCTGCTTCACTGCACATGCAGTAAGAGAGTAACCAAACTAATTCTCATAATTCATTGGATGGAACTTATTGCATAACATCTTAATATTGATGGAATATTAGATTGTTATCTATTTATTTTATTTATTTGTATTATTTAAAATGGGTCGATCCATTATAAGCTTAAGTAGGATTAGGAACTCAATAAGAATTAGGTTTATGGTTTATTGAGTTTAAATAGGCATGAAGAATGAGTTGTAATCAATTTAGTTTTGAATTTTAAGAATTTATTCAAGTTCTGAAACTCTGTCTATCAATTTTTTGTTATGCTTTGGTTTGCAAGCTTCTGCTAAACCCATCAATTTGCCTCACAACATGATTTTGATGGATAGTTTCAAGTTCTTGACGAATCAAGACAATAATCAACTGCTCCGAGATGTCTGCAAGGGCTTTCTTCATGCACTTCATCATTGCGTTAGTGACTCTAGTTTTTTTAAGCGGTATCTTTATCCAAAGATTTTACCGTTCTGATATCAAAGTTGATGGGCTCAGCAGAAGCTTACAAACAAAAAGCAAATAGACAAAGTTGAATAAATTCTTAAAACTCAAAACTAAAGTTGAATACATTCTTAAAACTCAAAACTAAACTGATTACAACTTATTCTTCATGCCTATTTAAACTCAATAAATCATAAACCTAATTCTTATTGATCTCCTAATCCTACTTAAGCTTATAATGGATCGATCAATTTTAAATAATACAAATAAATAGATAACAATCTAAATTTGTACTCTATCTTTTTCTCTTACATTTTTTTTTGTTAAAATAGTACCTTATATTAATTAAACAGAAAGGCAAAAAGCTCCTGCAGCAGTGGCCAGGTCGTGAGCCTCCTTATTGAGGTCTCGTGGGATAAAGTTACAATACCAATGCAAAAGAAAAGATAACAATGTTTTAATATTACATATAATCAGTTTCCACATCTAGTGGATATTGGAGTCACTATCCTCAAGATTGGTATGCAAAATGGAGTGTAGAGCACCTAAGTCCCCAAGCAAAAAATCAGAGTTCCATTGCTTTGCCTGAATCAAAAGAAGAACAATCTCAGCAGCAAGACACTCTGTCATTGTACTATCATAGACTTTCCCATGTTGAGAAGAAGCATAAATACTGGCATCATAAGTCACAATAATCATATCCTGGTCAAGCTCGAGAGAAAGAAGGTAAATGATTCTAGACATAGAGTTGAGATGGTGATGTTCAATGGCGAGGAACTTTTGATGGATGACCATAAGATGGGAGGTACGAGAGGATTGACTATCTGTAGGAAGAAGATATGTCGTCTGGTGAAATTGAGATTGAGGAGCAGTGGTTGCAGTATCGAACACATGATGCAAGGAGACAGTGTCCCAGAGTGTTAGTGCCAGATTGCGGGGTTTCAAACCATTGCTTTCGCCATTGATACCAAGTGTGCTGGACAGAAAGGAGTTGGGTTGAAAACTGTGAATTATTAAAAATGATATTGTTACAAGAGTTCCAAATGGATAGGATAACCACAGTGAATTGGTATAGCATTTCATCTCAAAAGGTGGGGTGAGCTGAGGCAGTGTCCCACATAAAGGAAAGAAAGAAGTGGGAGGAGCTGTCAACAACGTTGGCTTAAAGCCAATCAATCGGGAGGGGAGTCGAGCCAAAATCTACTAATGACCGGACAGAGAAAGAAGAGATGTGTAACATCCTCTCTGTGGTTCCTACAGGAAACACAACAGTCCTCTATGGGAACATGAATTTGAGACAGATTAGTCAGAGTGGGTAGAAGATTTTGGGACATCTTCCATAAAAGAAGGGCATTTTATATTCAAACTTGAACAAATGGCGAGGAACACACTCATTTTACCTCTGGCAGAATCAGGACCATAGATTAGCTACTGAGAGTCTGACCAGATGGTGAAGCATTAAAATGGTTTCAGCCAAATACAGTAATGAATTCGGAGAACAAAAGCAATCTGCCTTCAAAAGCTTGTCTTTTTCATCCCCAATCCCAAATATTTGGCCAACTTTCTTTTTTTTTTTTTTTTTTTTGGCCAACTTTCTTCACACACCATTTCTCCGTCGATCTATAGTATCTCCTATGGAGCCGATAATCAGATAATACAATATTCTGAAGAATTAATACTGTACATGATTTTTTCTGGTAACATGGTGATATAGTTCATTTCTTTATCTTTCAGAAAATATCCTCTTCCACCTTTCTGAGTCATGGCAACTCAACAAATTATGAAAACAGAATTGAGACCAAACAGACCGATCTAAGAAATATAACAAATTATGAAAACAGAATTATGAAGATAAATCTAACCAAACAGACCGATCTAAGAAATATAACAATTTCAAGGCTTATGACAGTAAAATATTCAAACCGTCCCCATTCAATATAGCTATTCAATATAGCAAATCCTGTTCTGAATATTATCAACGGACATAATGTGTAGTGTTAAGAGCACTATACAACGTAAGCAATGCACTAATCTGGAAGTTTGTGACAAATATTAAGTGTAGATACACAACCAAGGCATAACTCTGGCATGGCTCCCATACGCACACTTTAGAAACATCAGTAGTCATTAAACCTTGAAAATGCTTTAAAAAACTAGGCTATAGTCTTCACCTTAATCGATTGGAAAACAGAAGGTGTTGCACTGGTTGGAATGACATCTGAGACCACCAAAACTACATCTCCCTTCTTGGCAATCCCCCTTTCCTTAATCAGGTCAAAGGATTTTTTGATGTTATCTTCCATGTCTTCTGATAATTCAACTTGGAGGGGAAGGACCCCCCACTGCAGTGTCAAGGCTTTTCTGGTGCTGCTTTTGTCGGTGAATGCAAATATGGGAGGGTTTGGACGGTTGCGTGATATCAGGGATGCCATTTTTCCGTGTCTTGTGAATACAAATATAGCATCAACGCCAAGGTTATTAGCTGCAAGTAGTGTAGAACACACAATCAGAATATCAGAAACTGTATATGAAACTTATGGCTGACAGTCTAGTGACTCCTAGACTATAAGTGATTCCCTCAACAAAGATCGAAACTTTCCTAGAAGATCATGTTGAGATGTTCTTATTTTAGTTTCCACAAAATCAAAACCCTATCCAGAAATATTTTCTGTCAACCCAACTAGCTCTACAACCAAGTAAATGATATAACATAAGAAGAATAGAGAAAGTAGCTCAGTACCCTAATTTTCTTAAGTAATATTTCTCCTTTTTCCGTGGATATGGACACTGTATGTCACTTTAGAGTAATATTAATATTATTATTATTTTTTTTTTATTATTATTATTTTTTTTTTCTTCTCTCTTTGTGAAAGGAGTGTATGTATCTATGTATAACTACACTAGTCTGAAAAATTTTCTAGATTGCAAAACTAAGATGATGCCATGCAGTAAAACCATTTTAAAAGCGATAAACTATTAGTTTCAACTTTGAACAACACTTTCATTATTATGAAATGATTAAGGATGAAAAAGAAATCAATCTGAATAAAGAAACAGATCAAGAATGACATACCCATCTCCACGGAGCAGTTGCAAATCTGCTCGGCAATGCGGTCGGGCAAAGATACTCCAAGTTGACGCTGGGAGAGAAGAGATTGCTGGTTCTCCTCTCGACTCCATAATTCCATACGGCCACTAACCATCCCCAAGACAGACAAAGCCTGGTCTCCAAATGATCCAATTGCTGACTCGCCAGACAACATCAAGGCATCCGCATACTGGCGTACTGCCTCAGAAACATCTGCTACCTTATTGTCACAACCACAGCCAGCTGATGTCAATAGGCTAACAATGAGGTAGTCTTAGCATGATATTCACTAGAATAGACAAGACAAACTAATGAAAAAGAATATGTACGAAGATATATCTGGCTCTACTGTTTAGTGATTTTAAGAGGCTACAAAATGCATTTTTTACTGATACATGGCTATGCTAGGCTTCTCATAATCTACCACAGCAACGAATAAGGAGGTCAATGATGATGATCATGATAAATGATATTGAATACAGCTTTGGAAAACTAAGAGATATTCGCTCACTTTCCCCAAAAAAAAATTTAATAAAAAAAATATTTATAACTAGAGAAGTTCAGATGAGCTTGAATTATCGTAGTAAGCTTCCAGAACGTTCCATATTCTAACATAGTGCAGACTGAATACTAGCACAAGGCATCCTCTACATCAGTAGGAGCTTTGTTGAAATTTTTTCCTCACTGTATGAAGGTACCTAAGGTATTAATTGAGATCAATCGAGTTCATCCTTCACATAAAGTGTTATTCACAAGGTGTCAGTTTCAGCTGAAATCTCAATTTTACAAGTTTGCAATACAGAATTGTACTGATCATTTGTGGGGAAAACAAAATCTCTCACATCATTTCCAACCCAACTTCGCTCCAGTGTTATCCCCTTAAACAATATCGTCCAGCGTACATATCCAAGCCTTAAAATTGTTGGAAGCCAGTAATACTAAAATGCTCTTTACCAAGCACATAAAGAACTTTTCAGAAGACAGAAGCACTTTTAGGAGCAATCAGCATGAGCGAAGTGCAATTTTATTAAGGGAACCAAGTCCGTCAATAAAGAGTTAAGCCTAGGGCTTATTCTAGAATCATCATCATCATCAAAGCCCATTCCCGATAGGGCTTATTCTAGAATATCAGGTTAAATTCAAATTCCCCCTTTCAATATAAGCACAAATTTCTCTGGAATTATACAGCTTTCCTGATAAGTAGTAAACATCAGGGGTTTCAATATTATGTGAAAAACACTATTTTCCCATAAAATTAACAATAAAAATCTTTGAATTAACACCTTCAGCCAGGCCAACCCGAGATTCTAGACCAATTAATTCACGAACTTTACGTGATTCTCCTAAATTAGACGATGTTGGACATCTTACCCAAGGGAAGAAAAGGGATCGGTGTGTCAATTAATTTCTAATTGCATTTATAAGCTAAAGGATCTTCTCAGTTTTGATCAGGAATAAATAAATAAACAATAAGTAAACTCGAAAGTAAGTGTGCACATAAATAATGCATTCTGAAAATAATATATCATAATGCATTAATACCTCAGCACGCGTTGGGATAGGATATTCGATCATTGATTCAAGAAGTTGAGAGGCCACTATAACTGGCTTGTTCAGTTGCCTACAAATATCAGTTATCTCCTCCTGGACTGTTGGAATGTGTTCTAGAGGAATTTGCACACTAAGATCACCGCGAGCTATCATGATTCCATCAGAAACTTCCACAATGTCTTCCAAATTCTTAAGAGATTCCAAGCTCTCCACCTTTGCCAAAACTCTTATGAAGCTGAGAAATGACAAGTTTTGTTTATTAGATTATTAGAAGTCCAAATGGTATTAATAAGAAAGCTGGATTCATCTAATAAACATATTTAATTGACGTTTTACAGAACATAAGGGCTTGACAAAATAGGAGATATTCTCCTATTTGACTTGAGCACTAAGTTGATGAGTCTACATGCACGTGAGCATATATTTGCAAGCAAATGAGCAATAACCTTGAAAACTACAGGTGTAATATTGATACGTTAGATGTGTTTCTAACTCTCCATGTTATAGGTAATACTTTGGAAATCTTGTGACTTGCAATTCACTGAGATCAAACGAAAGAAAACATTTTCATATATAGTCCTTTTTTCTTTTCCTTACTCTGACGATTTTGAGGTAAGGTAGTCTTTTAGAAGCTTGATATCATCAAGAACCTTTACAAATGACACAGCGATAAAATCAACCCCTTCAGAAATTCCAAAGTCAATATCAGCCCAGTCCTGCCAATGATACCACATGAGTGTGATAATGAACCAAAATAAGTTCAGAGAAGAGCAACTCATCAAAAATAGAAAATGAAACAACACAAGAATGTCAAACTTACCTTTGTTGATAAAGTGGGTAGACCAAAGTTCTTATCCACGAGTTTTCCATCTCTCCAAAAGCTCAACTTTGCTCGAGGTAGGAGCAAACCGGGGTCTGTGCATTTACAACGTAAATCATTGCCAACCTTTTCAATCACTTCAAAGCTTGCCATCCCACCATCAATAACAACTTCATCGCCCACTTCAATACCTACCACACATTCATTCAACCAATTTTTTTATGTTCTTTGAAAAAAATGGAAGAGGAAAACAAGTGTATATTCTCCATAAGAGAAACAATAGCTAATAGCTAGGTCCAACCAAAACTATCCAACGTACATACCTTCAGAAAAACCTTCATAGTTTGCTTGAACTGTCAATGGACGGACACTCTCATATCTTTCAGTAGTAAACAACCAGATTGAACCATCCTGTTTGTCTCAATGTAAATAAGTTATTATTAGATTTTCAATTTCATCATTTAATTGGATAAAAGAATATGTGTAAATTTTTACCATTGATCCCGAAATAACCCATTATATTTCATTTATAATCAACTACACATGCAAACTTTTATAGATGTCATATACCACTTGATGGTAACTATGATCTATTCAGATACGTATATCATTTGTAACTAACAGCAGAACATCTAACGAATACATGTGAAATAAACACAATCTCATTTGCTAGAAGTATGGTACGTTACCTCGGCCTTAACAGAAGAAGCCCCACCATGATCAACCATATGCATCTGACTTCCCTCAGTATCAATCATCACAGCAATACAAAACCCCCTTTCCTCATTCAACTTCTTAATGTTCCGAATCACCTCCCGATGCCACTCCCTCGTATTATGACACATATTTAACCTCGCAACATTCATCCCCCTATTACCCAATCTCTCCAAATCCTCCAAAGAACTACACGCCGGACCGATTGTGCACACAAGCTTGGTCTTCCTCATCCCCATAAACCCCTTCTGCTTCAACTCCTCCTCCACCACCACATCAAACCCCAACGAAGTCTTCACAACCTCTGCTGCCTGCCCTAATTCAACCTGCAGGGCTGCTCGAACCCCAAACTGAACCCTAACCCTAGAATCTTGTTTTGTGAGGAAGCGAAGCTGCCCGCTGAAAATTGGGGTTTTGGAGGAAATGCTGGGGTTCTTTTTGAAGATCTGTCGAGGAGTGAAGAGTGATTCGCCAACTACGGCCATCGGGTTTCGAATCGAAGAGAAGGGATTGAGTGATTGAAAGTTTGAAAAGTGGGTTATGAGTGGAAGAGATGGAGAATGTGAGATAGATGAGTTTAAGGTTGGAGACTCCGCCAATGAGTCGGAGTTTGCGAGGAAGAAGAGTTGAAATTTGAGGCTTACTTCAAGATTATCTCAACTACTTCCTTGTACTTTTTGGGTGTGTTTTAAATATTTGAAAACTGGTGGGGACGAAAATGACCGGTTGTTGGCGGGGAAATACGTGTTGGTGGAGGAGGATGCTTTGGAAGTAACGGCTCCTTTATATTTGAAAACAAGCGTGTTTTTTTTGGGAACCTTTTCTAGCGAGCCAGGCCTTGCCCAATACCGTCCATCATCTTAGAGATGTGGTAGCTTTCCTAGCCTAGCTCTCAAGAATTTTCATTTTTTGGGTCCAAAGAGAATGAAAACCCAAATTCTAGAGAGCCAGGCTAGGCGCGTCAGGCCTGGCTTTCTACCCTCCATCATCCTGGAAATGATCATAATCCCCCATCTCTACGATGATGAAGGGTAGAGAGCTGGCCTGGCATGCCTAACCTGGCTCTCTAGACTTGTTCGAATGAAAATGAAGTCCCTGAGTTCTCTGTTAGTTTGTATGGTCAGGTCATTTTATGGCTTGGGAACCAATCAAATGCTTTTGCAACTATGGTCCAACATCAGAGCAGGGACTCAAAACTCAGATTTTGAATGAGGTTACAGGGGACTTTATTGGTACCTCTCCAAATCTTATATCATTTCTCAACAACTCATCTCACTTCGATGCAAATTATTATCGGGTAGGGGTGGGCACAGTCCGGGATTGAGCCCGATCCCAGTCCCGGTCCAATGAAACAGAATGGAACGGTCCATAATACTACTTTTTTTTATAGAACCGTTTGGTCTCGGACCGGTTTGAACTGGGACGGTCAGCCATCCCGAATTTGGTTTTAGCCCATTAATGTTATAAAATTAACGAAGGCCCATGGCCCTTCAAACCCAACTCAAAATTAATAAAATTTACTAAGGCCCATGGCCCACATTTTGGCCTGTTTTATCTGTCATAGCTGCATAACATGTTCCTATACACCAATCCATAGCTGCATAACATTATATATTACACAACAATTCCTACTAACACCAAGTTGCATAACATTTCCTACTACCACCAAGCTGAAACTTAAGGACAGTTAGGAGGAGAGAACCCTCATGAAGTTTTCAGATCATCCAGACCAACACAAGCCTGCATCAAAGGAAAAATCCAATCATCATGATCATAAGAAAAATACCATGTGCATGGTCTAGCATATCTCCATCACTTACCAAATAGCTTAGTACGCATAAATAATCTTACTTTCTCTATGGTACACAACAATAAACACACACTATCTCAATTATCATCATCCAAGAAACCCATTTGAATGACAATCATCATTATTGGTTTAATTGCTAGGAAAACCAACAAGTAATTTTCACACAAAATGAATTGTAAGAGCAAATCAAGTAATAATTCTCACACTACTCGGACTATGAGTTGATGATCTTCAAATCCGTTGATGAATCTCTCTATAATTTGATCATTTCTTCTTCTGATTTTCTTCCAGTTTCTGGAGCTTGTATTTGTGAGAAGAAGGGACTGAGAAGAAGAAGATGAAAAGGAAGGGGAAAAAGAAGGAAGAAAAAGGGAAGGATTAGCCGGCCGGTAGTGGTCATCGAACAACTTGCTCAGAGAGAAAATGAGAGAAATCGTCGGCTGGCAAGTCGTGCTCATCGTTCGATTTGCGATGGTGGATGAAGAAAAAGAAAAATCATCTTACTTGAAAAAAAAAAAAAAAAAATCTTACCTGACGGTGGGGGATGCTGGAGTTGGAGGTAGAGTCGACTGGACGTTGTTAGTGATGCTTGGTAGTAGAGCTGGAACGTTGGAAGTGGAGGCGAGCTGAAGACTGAGCTAGACACAGTCTAGGGAGTTTAGGGTTAGGGTTGTTGTTTAGAGTTGGGCTTTGGCTAGGTCTTGGGCCTGAAGCAGGCCCAGTACAATATTCGGAACGGTCCGGGATGAAATGGGATAGCATTTATAGAACTGATTCTGTCCCGATTTCAACCAATCCAGGACCGAGACCAGGATGAAAAATTCAAAAACTGTTTTGGTATGGCTTGAAACGGTACGAACATACTGGTCCGGAACGGAACGTGATGGACCGTAAATCTTGCCCAGCCCTATTATTGGGATTAGATTGAACGGTTGGTGGTTCTTGTTGCTCTCACTTTTAACAGTGTAGGTGTCAGTACTGTAAAAACGTTTTCATCTTAGCCAAGTTTGTAATCGTATGATTGTTACAACTTAAATCAGGCCTTTAAAAAAATGTATAGTCTATGTTAGCTATACAGAGTTTTTTTTTGTTTAATATAGTAACTTATTATAATTAAATTAAGAAAGAGATTGAATGATTGGAAAATTTTAGAGGAAACTCTCCAATATTTTGTGTTTCTTATCCTAATCAACTGTGTTTTCCGTTTTGTGAAATATAAATACATTTTTTTAAAGAAATTCAAACCTGATGTGTCCAAATCCGTCCCTGTTGATTCCTGACCTGTAAAACGAACAACAGTGAGCCACAAACCACCTTTGTGGTGGTTAAAGGCATTCTGATACTAAAGTCAGGCGATTGAGCAAGGATGGATGTAGACTGTAAAATTGGATTGTTAGTGCGTACCTTTCTCATCGCTTTTGTTTACCTTATATAGCGAGTATTTCACTCATTCATTGACTCTATTATCGACAAGTGATGGAGGGAGGAGATCTCGCTCGGGATCTTACCCGTTCATAATTGAGTTTTATTTAGAAATTGGCTCTGTTTGGGACCCAATGCTTG
Source organism: Berberis vulgaris (assembly GCA_963556465.1). Lineage (NCBI taxonomy): Eukaryota > Viridiplantae > Streptophyta > Magnoliopsida > Ranunculales > Berberidaceae > Berberis > Berberis vulgaris. The sequence goes on along the minus strand of OY747134.1, from coordinate 68,202,873 downwards.
ATTGGGTAAAACCTGTGCAAATGGATCTTGAGCTTGCGACAATCAGAGATCTGTGTTCAGGCCTTATTGTCCTGGGCCAAGCTCCAAGATTCGCACCACGCTGGGCTTGCGTAATCTGGGTTTGGGCGCTTGACTTACGGGGTTGAACAGTGACTAGGCTGGGTTGGGCCATGCTTGAGACCGCGCTGAGGCCTCTCCATATTAGGGTTGACATGTGCCACATGTATAGTTGTGATCGGATGACTGTCTGATGTCTCATTAGTTACTCCCCTAGTTAGTGGGGTTGCGTATAGGGCCGCTAACTGGCTGTGCATAGGGGGGATTGTGTGATGACATGATGGCATATTTCGGCGCATTTTTAGCTTCTGTGCTGCAGTTAATACTTATGCAGCGGTTAGATGATTACTTCCCTTGCACGCTAAGCTTATTTAGGCTTGTTCTGTGAGAGTTTGATCTTTTTACCTTCCAGAGCTTATTTCTATTCTCTATTTTGTTATAAACTATCCAGTCAAGTCGATTGCAAACCAACTTTTAATCATGTCTTTGTGATTTTCTCATGAGCGAATATGGCTTGCCTTGAATTCTTCAGGGACTCTCGATGTCAGAGGGGATTTGGTTGACCTCTGCAGTCTTGGTTAGGTTCTTGATGACCTAGGGTTGTCGTTCCTTATAGAGGGCGAGTCGAGTCTGTGATAACTCTAAATGAGGGGTATGTATGTATGGACAAGCTTCCAGCTAATACGAAGAACTGGCAAAAATACTATTTTTTTGCTTTTTGGAAATTTGGGTATTTTACTTATAGTGGCCAACTGATCATCAACAACTTTAGGAATCCTTGTAAGTTTCATGTACTCCCTTCGTCTTTTAGCTTTTAGTACAACATATGTTGTTGTCTGACTGGTCCCTACTTTTAAATAGGGGGCATGACTTTGTCGTTCTTTTTTTCTGAATAGAAGACAGTGGGAGCTGAGCCGTTGATGCCTATTTTGGATGTTCTTCAGCTTGAGAACATCAGGTGGAGTGGTCTGCTTCCTAATGAGACCTTCAAAGTCGGGCGGGCTCTGACCGCTTCTCTAGGCTCCTCTTCTGGGACCGACGTCCGAATACTCGAAGTGTAGAAGAAAAGAGTAGCGAGGTTGCCTAGTTTTTCCAAGAGGAAAATTGTGGAGGGTTTGTTCTCCCCCTCTCGCAAGTCCAAGAAGGTCAATATGGGGGTTGTTCAGACTGCTTCGCTGTCTACCCCTGAAAAGGTGCATGTGGAGCACTTCCGGTCAATAGTCCCTTATCATGCGAGTGAGGAGGTGACGACTAAGCCTGACATCCCTATTCAGCGGGCTATGAAGGAGTCATCTAAGCACCCTCCTCCCATTCCTACTCCGATGTTATCCATGGAGGAAGATTTATTTCATTGCGTCGGGATTGACGAGCCCAATAAACTGAGGGTAGAGCAGATTGAACGTATTTCCAACTGTCTTCTTCAAGCCACCATAAGAGCTTCTACTGTTGCTGACCTGAGTGCAGAGCTGTCTACCCTGGAGAATGTTGTTCGTGATCTATCCACGGATCCAGTTGCAATAGTGGAACAACATGCCATGAAGGATGTTGCTCATGATCCATCCAAATTGACGTCTCCCTGTCGGACCCTCAAGTTCGCTCACCTTCCCCGCCGTCTATTGCTAACAAAGAGAAGCAAATTGTTGAGTTCCCTCCTTCTATGGAAGTTGCAAAATGAGGGGCGGAATTGATCCTTAACCCAAGGGTCCTTCATGCTAACGCCCACATCGACTTTTGTGCTTCGGGTGTTATCCATCTCAGCTCTAGTGGCCAACACATGTGGCATCAGGAGGTGGACCAGAGGAATGGTTCCATGCAACTCTTGCAGAAGTGGTTTTCCTGATTGGTTGACCATTTGCGGGGGATCATCTCAATAAAGGGCAGAAACACCTGATGCAGGTACGTTAGCAATTGTCTGACCATCGCTTGACTTTTTGCTATACTTATTGTTCATAACCCACTATGTGTCTTCTGTGTAGGGGATGGTTCACTTGGTTTATGTTGGGATGGTGGGCATCGAAGTGGAGTCTGCGTGGGATAGAGTGTATGGTTTAAAAAGATTGTTCGTTGAGCAGCAACTGCAACTTTCAGATGCCCTATTTTAGGTGGATTTGATGGAAAAATAATTGGTTGCTCAGTCCAATCTGGAGGTTCAGCTGGGCGAGGCTTAGGAGAGCCTGGGAAAAATGTCAGTTGCTAAGTCAGACTTGGAGGCCGAGTTGGAAAGGGTCAAAGAGGGTTTGGACGAGGCCATGGTTTTCTAAGCAGCTTTAGCGACAGAACTTGAAAGAAGTTCAAAAGAGTCGGGATAGGTCGATAGCTGAGCAAACAGTGGTTGCTGACCATCTGACCTCTACTTTGAAATCTGTTGCTGACGCTCAGAGTGCCTTGGAAGACGAAAACGCTGAGGCAATGCATAGAAGGTACCTCCATGAGGCTGCTCAAGTGTAGGTTTTCCGACTCAACCAAGAACTGGATTCAGAACGCTCATGCCGAGTTAAGGCCGATCGTAAGCTGGCAGTTGTGAAAGTAATCTAGCCAAGGTAATCGAGGAGCTAGCCAACCTGAAAACGCAATGGGATGCCAAAGAAAAAGAGCTCTTTAAGGCTGCTAAGATTGCCAATTCAGCAAGGTTGTTGCAGGAGGGTGGGAGCTGCTGGACTATATTGAGCAGAATCGTAAGGATTTGGACTATTCTGCTTACAAGCAGTTCGTTTTCGCTATTGTGAGGAGGTGGATGATGTTTCCTCTTCCCTGCAGGGTGGCTCTGAAGCTGACCCGAGTGTCATGGAAACAACAACCAATCTTGTCGCTCCAGAGCTTGCCACTGACCCCGCCTTCCACAAAGCTGCCCTTGACTCTATTCTGCCTAATTTCGTCGCCTGAGCGGTGTTTTGTACAACAAAAGTTTATCAATACAAAGTTTTTGTTTTCCGTGTTTTGTGTTTGTCTTATACCTGTCGTACTTACTACTTTTAATTTGTGCTTAGATTAGGCTGAATAGACTGATGTGCAACCAATATTTAAGACTGGGTTTAGGTAGTCATGCTGCTTTTTGTTTGTAGTAGTTTTTAGTCTGGACTAGAAACCCTTCTTAGCTTGAATGGGTCGTCACTTGATAATAGTTCTAACTTAATCCTTTAAGAAGGCTTAAGTTGCAGATTAGTCACCTTTATCCAAGCGGATCAGGTTTTTGTAGTGCCATAAGCTTTACCTCGAAAAGGAGTTAAGCTTTTGCAAAAGTTGTCTAGGTCTGGACGACTAGACTTCCATAATGAATTCCAACCCTGTGTAAAAGTTAGGGTATTTTAGAAATCATATCTTGTCTTAACAGACTAGATTTTCGCATTATACAAGCTCAATCTTGAAGAAGAGTTGAGTTGTAGAAAAGTCGTATATGCTCGAATGGGCTAGACTTCTATGATGAACCCTAACTTCCTGAACATGAGTTAGGTTATGGAGAAGTCATCTTCGTCTAAAACGGATTAGACTTTTGTGGTATATGGGCTCAATCTAGAAAAAGAGCTGAGCTGTGGAGAAGTCGTCCCTGCCCGATGGGCTATATGTCTATGACATACCCTAATCCTTAATGAGAGTTAGGTTGTTTGAGAAGCCATATTTGTCCTAACAGACTAGATTTCTCTACTATACGGGCTCAACCTGAAGAGAAGTTGAGCTATTGAGAAGTCGTCTCTACCAAAAAATGGGCTAGATTTCTATGACGAATCCTAATCCTGAACAGGAGTTAGGTTGTTGATAAAACATATTAGTCTGAACGAACTAGACGTTTCTAGTAGACGGGCTCAATCCTGTTTGAGCTATTGAGAAGTCGTCTATGTCCAAATAGGCTAGACTTCGATGATGAACCTTAATTCTGAACAGGAGCTATGTTGTTGATAAGTCATATTTGTCCAAACAGACTAGACTTTTATAGTATATAGAACTCTATGATGAACCCTAATGTTGAACATAAGTTAGGTTATGAAGAAGTCATATTCGTTCGAACAGACTAGACTTTCGAGGTATATAAACTCAATTCTGTAAAGGAATTGACATATAGGGAAGTCGTTTTTGCTCGAATGGACTAGACTTCCATAATACATGTACGAACTCAATTTTACGGAGGAGTTGAGCCGTAGAAAAGTCACCTCTGCTTGAGTGGGCTGGACTTCTATGATGAACTCTAATCCTAAACAGGAGTTAGGTTATGGAAAAGTCGTCTAGTCCGTTGGTTATGGAGAAGTCTTCTTAGTTCGAATGGACTAGACTTCTGTGGTATACGGGCTCAATCCTGAAGAGGAATTGAGCTATAGGGAAGTCGTCTCTACCCGAACGGACTGGACTTTCATAATACGTGTACGACTCGATCATTCTTAGGAGTTGAGCCATAGAAAATTCATATCTGCCCAAGGGGATTGGACTTCTATGACGAACCCTAATCCTGAACATAAGTTAGGTTATGGAGAAGTCATTTTCGTCCGGATGGACTAGAGTTTTGTGGTATACATGCTCAATCCTGAAGAGGAATTGAGTTGTAGGGAAGTCGTCTATGCTTGAATGGACTAGAATTGTACAACAAACCTTAATCCTGAACAGAAGTTAGGTTATGGAGAAGTCATATTCGTCTCAACGGAGTAGACTTTTGTGGTATACGGGCTCAATCCTGAAGAGGAGTTGAGCTATAGAGAAGTCGTTTTTGCCCGAATGGGCTAGACTTCTATGACGAACCCTAATCCTGAATAGAAGTTAGGTTATGGAGAAGTAATCTTCATCCAAACGGACTAGACTTCTGTGGTATACGGCTCAATCCTGAAAAGGAATTGAGCTGTAGTGAAGTCATCTCTGCCCAAATGGAATAAACTTCTATAGCGAACTCTAATTCTAAATAGGAGTTAGGTTATGGAGAAGTCATCTTCATCTGAACGAACTAGACTTATGTGATATACGGGCCCAATCCTGAAGAGGATTTGAGTTGTAGACAAGTCGGTTATGCCCGAATGGGCTAGGCTTTTATGACGAACCCTAATACTGAACATGAGTTAGGTTGTTGAGAAATTGTTTTTGTCTGAACGAACTAGACTTCTTTCTAGCGGACTAGGCCACTTATGCGGTGAGTTTTCGACTCCTGAATAGGACTAGACTCATTCGTTGTGCGTCATCTTGGCTCTTTATGTGGGTTAGGTCTCTTTAAGCAGACTAGGTTGCTTATCCGCGATGAGTCGTCACATAACTGGACTCGAACCGCTTTGCAGAACCGTGGTTCCTTAGGCAAACTAGGTCACTTAGACATGTTAAGTTGTCGACATCTTTAATAAGACTAGATTTGGCCGATGTGCGCCATTGTGGTCCCCTTCGTCAAACCAGATTATTCGAGAGCGATGAGTCGTCGCAAGACTAAGCTCGGTTCGCTTTTTGCAGTGTTGTGGTTCCTTAGGCGAACTAGGTCACTTAGATGTGGCGACATTTTGACATCCTTAATAGGACTAGACTCGCCTGTTGTGTGCCATCATGGTCCCCTTGGTCAGACCAGGTTATTCGAGCGCGGTAAGGCGTCGTAAGACTGGGCTCGATCTGCTTTGCTGTGTCGTAGCTCCCTAACGAACTAGGTCACTTAGACACTGCAAGTTTTCGACATCCTTAATAGGACTAGACTCAGCCACTGTGCGCCATCGTGGTCCCCTTGATCGGATTATGTTATTCGAGCGCAGTGAGCTGACGCAAGACTGGGCCGGGTCCGCTTTGCAGTGTCGTGGTTCCTTAGGCGGACAAGGTCACTTAGATCGGCGAGTTGTTGACATCCCTAATTGGACTAGACTCGGGCTCTGTGCGCTATCGTGGTCCCCTAATAGTATCTACCTTATTATCAGGGTGGTACTTGAGGCATTGAGGCCAAGTATAAACCATCGCTCCCATCTGATGGAGCTTGCCTAGAATCATGATGTATACAGAGGAGGCGTCTACGACAATGATATTCGTAATTAGAATGCTCATTAGGTCTGGCTCCCCTGCTACCACGTGCAGGATGCTTCCAACTGGATAACTTTGCGCGCCACTGAAGTTGATCATGGCTTGCTTGTGCAGCTTCAACTCTTCTTCCCTTAGCTGCATCACGCGTAACGCCTCTAAAAATAAGACGTTGGTTGAGCTCCCCTTATCCACCACACTCCATTTTTCTATCTCGATCATGATGACCAGTGCATCATTGTGCGAGGAGTGGAACCCTTGCATGTCTTGTTCTATGAATGCCAGATTCAAGATCGGGTGCTTTATTCGGGCATGTTGGATAGAGCGGTTTCTATAGTAGAAACATGTCCGCAGTTCTTGGACGGCTCTTTTCCTTGAAAAGTTTTAACGTTCCTTGACCGTTTCGGCTCGTCATGTGCACTATGTAGGACGTAGTTAACGTCCGCCTTTCTTTCCTCTGCCTATGGTGCATGCTTCTCCTTTTCTTTCCCTCGGAGTTGTTTTTTGTCAGAACTTACGAATTCCTGGAGCCTCCCCTTTTATATCTATTACTCAATATCATTCATGAGACTTTGACAGTCCTGAGTAATGTGACCATGGTCCTTGTGATAAGGACAATACTTCTTATCACGCCTTGACGGTCACTCTTGAGTTTCGAGGGCCATTTTACGTTTTCAAGCTCTTCATGGTGGAGAGGATCTTGGACAGATTGGCGTTGAGCGAGGAGTAGTTGGGATACCTTGTATTGACGTAGTTGGCAACCTTGTCAGATCCGACCTTGTTGTCGCTTCGCCTCCTTTTGGATTTATCCTCCTCGCGCTTCTTTTCATCTCCCCTTTCCCAGTGAGGAATTGTTTGACCTCATTCTTGCTTCCCTTTCTTGGTCGCTAGCATCTCCTCAAGAGTGATGTACTTTTGCACACTCTTTAGTAAGTCTACCATGTCTTTTGGAGGCACCAAAGTGAGGATGTTGTAAAAGTAGCCTCCCCGGTGGCCGAAACTGGAGGCGATAACAGACGTGTCGTCACTGCAACTATCAATCAAAGTCAATTTGTCGTTTAAGTGAGTGACATATTCCCTAAGGGTCTCACCGTGCTTCTTCTTGAGGCTTATCAGATAGTAGGCCCCTTCTTAATACGCTGATTCCCTACGAACCAGGTGATGAACGCCTTTGTCAAGACCTGAAATGAATCAATGGACCTTGGCTGAAGGTTGTGGAACCAAGTCAATAAAGTCGTTTTCAGGATGGTAGGAAAAATCCTGCACAAAATGGATTCTAAACTCTCATTCAACGCCATCACATGGTGGTAATGGCGTAAGTGATCAGATGTCCCATCGTAGAATCGAGCTTTGGGGGGATAAACTTTTTTGGTAAGCCACGCTCATGATCCCCTCAAAGAACAGAAGGACGGTAAGATCATACATGACGTTTGGATTGGTCGCTCCCAGCCGAAGTGGGTTCTCGACTATGGTCACGTCTGCCTATGAGGCGTGGTTTCCGCTGCCTTTTTCGTTCATCGAGTTTCCCTTCTGGCCAGCTCTTTGGTCCTCAACATGAAAGTTGTCTCTCTCATGGATATGCTCTTTAGCGTCTTCTTAGGCCAGGTACCTCCCCGGGTTTTCACCATTCTTGGATGGTGGCCATCGATCCTAGGTAAGCCTTTCCACCACTTGCGTAAGATGATTCATATGGAACACAATTTGATCTATGCGGGGGTCAGCCACAACTGCCTTGGTGTCTGGGCCTTGCTACTACTCTGCTTCCTCGATTAGATTGACCAGGCCTGGTAGTGTGGCTTCCTTGGCCGAAGCGTCTTCTGGCTCGGTATTGTTATTGTTAGCTCGGGATCTAGTGTTGGTGACCATGTTTCGAGACTATGTTGGTTCAAAAGAGCTTATGTCTTCGTTTCAAGGAAATCTTGTCGTTTTCTCACAGACAATGCCAAATTGATGTATCCAAATTCGTCCTTGTTGATTCCTGACCTGCAAAATAAACAACACCGAGCCAAGAACCACCATTGTGGTGGACAAAGGCACTCTGATACTAAAGTCAGGTGACTAAATAAGGATGGATGTAGACTGTAAAATTGGATTATAAGTGCGTACATTTCTCATCCATTTTGTTCACTTTATATAGCGAGTATTTCACTCACTCTATTATTGATGTGTAATAGATAGAGGAGATCTCGCTCACAATCTTACCCATCCATGACTGAGTTCCATTCGACACTTGCTCTATTTGGGATCCAATGTTTGATTGGGTCAAAAGTTGTGCAAATGGATCTTGAGCTTGTGACCGCTCAAAGATTTGTGTTCAAGCTTTATTGTCCTGGGCTAAGCTCCAAGATTCGCACCACGTTGCGCCCTCATAATCTGAGCTTGGGCATCTGACTTACGGGCCGAACAGTGACTAGGTTGGGTTGGGCCATGCTTCGGTCTGCTTGAGACTGCGCTGAGGCCTCTCCATATTAGGATTTACTTGTGCCACGTGTATGCTATGATCAATGACTGTTTGATGTCTCATTAGAGCCCGTAATCATAATTCATACCTATAATTAAACAACCCGTGTAATTGAAAATGACTCATTTATATTTATGGGCGGAATGTCACATTTAAAGTTTAAATCATTACATACATTTACGGGTCCCCCAGACAATTGGCAAACAGCAAAAGTCAATTGATAGGGATATCAATCAATTTCAATCCAAAAATTAAAATTTATGATTCCTCCAAAAAAGGTAGATTAAAATTTTTTACATCAAATATCTGAACTCTAATTACAAATCACGCTGTGTAATCTATTGTAAGCATGAGCTCAATTCAAATATAACAGAGATTAGAGTGGTAACGAGTATTGCTAAATAATATGCACAAGGCTGAAACAAGGTTGAAGGAGACTGAAGGGGACTTGTTTCCGCTATAATTGAAGGGGAGGTGGTGGTCCTTCCCACTAGCAGATTTTAAATAAAAATCTTAACAAGAGAGTCTTTCTACATGATGGGATTTGTCGAATTTTCTCAAGGTAATACAATTTCTCTTTTGTTTTGTTTTGTTTTGTGTTATTTTGCGTTAGTATTTCATAGATCGTGACTTCTTAAAAGTTGATATTTCTTTAATTAATATGTATAGAGAGTCAGGCCAAGCGTGACTCAGGCTTGCGTCAGGGAGCCTCAATATCCTCCATCATCCTAGAGATTCTCATAAATTCACTAATCAAACACAAACACACACGCAAAAAACATCCCCTAGCGCTAGGGGCCTGACTCTCTAGAATTGGGGATCTCAAAATAAGGCTATCCACTCTAACCGCATTTGCTTCATCCTGCAACTTATTCTTCGATTTGAAGAAAAACAAACACCTTGCTGAATGTGGTTGTGAGACCCTGGAGTGGGCAGACCTGAGGGTGAGGGTGAGGGTGAGGGTGAGGGTTGGAGCTCAATAGGCTCGAGAGGGGTTGGACAAGCTACAAAGGGGCAAATAGTCTCACATCGCCTGGGTGCGGGAAGGGGAGGATCTACTTATGTGTGATGTCGGATCCCCATAATAAGATGTATTTTAAAGCCGTGCGGACCGATTGAATCCAAAGCGAATAATATCTTATTGTACAGATCAGGTCGTTACAGTGATCCATTGATCTCAGAACCGAAGTTTTCTTCAAAAACCGAAAGCAAATTAACAACACAACCTAAGAAAACCATGCAAGAGTTATGGAAAGCATGCTCATTAAAATACCTAGTGGCTAGTAGGGTATAAGGAACCTTTTATAAGAAAGAGATGCGACAACATTATTAATTTCCATAAGGTCCAAAAAATGATCAAAACAGGAATAATTATGCTTGGATCCCTTTTTTTCTATGATTATCAAAGTGGATGGTACTATAGACTTAGATTGTATGTAATACAGCTGGAGATATTGTCTCCAAGCATTCACAGCCATTTCTCATTGAGGTTCAGATGGAAGTGGTTGTCAACTTCAATTCAACTCTGAAGTAAAAGACACCCACCTAACATTTCCTTGCAATAATATAATATACATCTCGTGAACCATGCGAGGGATTGCAAGACACAAGTCCCCTGGATGTTGGAGGCTAGGGGTCTCATGATATGGAATGATTCGTAGTGCATGTCGTAGTCCTTGGCTGTGAAGATGCTTTTTTGCTCTCATTTTGGTCATTTTAAACAAAAGATAAAGAGAGTGCTTTATGTGTGCTAATTAATTTTGGTCCGATGGAGTGGTTAGTAAACTAATTTGGAGTCCATGATGCCACCATAATCACCTAGTCTAGGTCGAAGAAATGGTTGGAATGAACTTTAGTCTGAATGTAAGAAGTGTCATCAAGTGAGCAATATATCATTATTTTTTTAATTTTATTGATGAGAATGCTTATGAAGGAGTTGACTGGTCAAGTCGTTTTGATTTTTGTGACTTAGGTTTTGACTCGTTCTGCCTGCACGCATATTCAATATTTTTTTATTTTATTACAAAAATTGAATAATAAGAAAAAATATTATTAAATTTGTAAACAAAATAATTATATAAATAAATTAGGGGCTTCAAATAAATTATATTAGGGGCATAGGTATAATTAATCAATGTTTAAAAGTGTCTGATTTTTATTGTAAAAGTATTAAATGTGGATGGCAAAATGGAAAATCCAAAGTGATGTAAGGGTATTTTTATAATTTATAGATAATTGAAGGACTTCAAATAAATTATATTAGGGGCTTAGGTATAATTAATGAAAGTTTACAAGAAGCTGATTTTAATCGTAAATAGTTTAAATTTGGGAGGATAAAATGATATAAATGAGTAATAACATTTTTCATTTGAATGACATAAACACTCATTTCACTTTTTTTTTCCCATCTTTTGATTTTTTTTTTCTTGTAAATACCATAGAATTGAGAGGGCAAAATGGAAAAAGAAAATCAAGTTGAAGACAAATCATTGTTCATCCGATGGAACTTTCGTTATATTGTTCAGAATTATCGATTTTAGATACACATTTCTGCTATACTTATTTATACAAGTAGTTTGTTTCCTTTATCAATTAAATAAGGTCCTTAAGTCTCACTCTTTATATATACTAGGGTGTCGACGCGTTCTATGTGCACGAATATTCAGTACTTTTTGATGATATGAACAATAATATAATTTCAAGATTTTGATACATGGTATCTCCACTTTTAAAATTGCATAAGATTAACACATTTTTATCATCATGGGTTCAAAAGAATTCTAAAATGACATCAAAATTATTCTAAATCATATTATCTTAACAATTATTTTGGACTAAAATTTTAAATGAAGATCGAAATCGGAAACAATGAAATAAACATTTAACTTGCCTTTCTAGTGTAATGAAAAGTGACTGGGACCCACTTTAAGCTTGGTCTTGCTTAGTTAATAGAGGAACTTTTTCAAGTTGCTGAGGACTCATTATTTAACACCACTAGGGTCAAGATTTACGGCTACACCCTCTTGGGAGATAAAAAGAAAGATGTTGAAAAGAGTGGGGTTTTTAAGTAGTTTAAACTTAAAGTAAGGGCATATTTGAGAGCTTAATCTCAAACTCATGTGGAGGGGCTTTTTTGGGTTTTCAAAATATGGCTAGAGCGTTTTAGAAATTTCAAAATCTGGACACACAGCTCTAGCCCAACCCAATTCAATTGCAGTTATAAAGTAGATAATTGAACCTCCTTTCCATAAGGTTAGTGTGCAAAGACAATAAGATCCCTTTTTTCTCTCTCAAATATTCAAGTTATATTTCAGTGCAATTCGATCATTGATTCAGGTATGTTTTCTAACCAAATATCTTAGTAATTAATAATTAAATTTAACATCTATTCAAATACATAGATAATCTATTAGAGCATCTCCAATGGTAAAAGTTAAAATGGGGGATGATTCATCCCCCATTTTAACCAAAAGCTAAATTTAGGGGTTCCTCCACTCCAACCACATTCCCTATTTTAATTTTTTTCATCATTATTTTAATATATCTTCAACTTTTTTATACCAATTTAATTTCAATTATACTATTATTAATTTCAACTTAATATAATTATATTAATTAGTTTTAATTATATTATTATAATATTATTAAATATATATATGAGGGGAAAGTATTATTAAATATTTACTTAAATATTTATTAACTTAAATATTATTAAATATAATATTATTAATTTCAAATTAAAGAAGGGGGAAAAGTAGTTGAGGGTTTATTTTATTATTAAATAGATTTTAGGGGATGGTTAACTTCCCCCTAAATTTAGGGGGAAGTTGAGTCAAAAGCTATTATAGGGAGTAGTTAAAGGGATGGTAAGAGGGCTATTCTTTTCAATCACCCCCCTAAAATAGTTTTTTGGCTATTTTAGGGGGATGATTGAGCATCTCCAATCATCCCCAAAACTATTTTAGGGGTTTAGTTGTGAAAAGTTTTGCTCCAATCATCCCCCTAAACAATCCCCTATAATAACTTCACATACAACTTTTTCCTAAATTTAGGGGGAAGTCAACCATCCTGTATATCTCATATAATAATAAAATATTTTCAATATTTAATTTTCTAAATAAAAAATAAAAACAAAAGGAAATTAAATTAAGTTGAAATTAATACTAAAATTTTAAATAATGATAAAAAAATCCAAAATTATATTTAATTACTCAAAAGACAATTATATTATATTTAAATAATGTTAAAAAACTAATTATTAATACTATTTTTTTTTAATTCCCAAATCTTTTAATTAGACAAATTTAAATAAATTTGAAATTAATAATAGTATAATAAAAAAAAGCATCTAAATAATAGTATAATTGAAATTAATAATATTATATATTTAAGTTGAAATTAATAATATATTTAATAATATTATAATAATATAATTAAAACTGATAATAGTATAATTATATTAATTTGAAATTAATAATAGTATACTTGAAATTAAATTGGTATAGAAAAGATAAAGATATATTAAAATAATGATGAAAAAGTTAAAATAGGAGATGTGGTTGGAGTCATGAAGAAATAGGGGGACCCCTAAATTTAGCTTTTAATTAAAATGAGGGATAGTTCATCCCACATTTTAACTTTTACCATTGGAGATGCTCTTAGAACCAGCAAATCCATCACATCTGTGGTTGGGGTTCTTTCTAGTGTGATGGATTCCTAAAGCAATTGGACTTATTATTATTATTATTATTATTATTATTATTATTATTATTATTATTGTTATTATTATTATTATTATTTATTAATTTAGAATCTCCTATTGGATATTGATTGTTTAACGCACCATTTCCCCTTTTTGATATTATCACCTCCACCTTTTTGTCTAACACTGCCACCTGCTATTTGACACAACCAATATAAATTATAAATTCTCAAAATTTTGTCTCTCCCGACTCTCAACAGATTTTCCCCACTCTCAAAATTTTAATTCATCTTCCCTCCCTCTCCCAATACTCTCTACTCTTTCTCCCGCCATTTCTCAACTTTCTTTCCCTCTAAAGCAAACTAAAGGCAAACAAAATGAGTGGTTATCTGCATGAAAACTTGTGTGTGCGATTTGGTGAAACAAAATGTTGTGTATGCTATTTGGTGCGAGTTGGTGATTGTCTGTGCGATTTTGTGTGAGTTGGTGATTGTATGTGTGTGACTGCTTGTGTGATCGAATTGTTGTCTGTGTGTGCGACCGATAGTGTGTTGCGACATTGTTGGTTGGCTGGTTGCTGACTGTCTAAAAGCTCGTTTGCTCAAAAATCGCATTCAGGTAATTTGAAATCAAACTAGTAATCGCACTAAAAATTGATTGCTCCCGAAACAACCGTCCACACACAGGTTTATGTGAAACTTCAAATCGCACTCGCCTGGATCCCTTTATCTGGTTCGAAGAGACCCACGCGATTTGCAATTTGCACTCGCCTGTGCAAGTCTTTTTATTTGATTCGCCTATAACCCTGTGTGATGCCAAATTTTGCAAAGAAATGTAATTTACATTGTTATTTTAATGTTCAGATAATGGATAATTTATTTATTTTTCAATGTTCAATATGACAAAGGCGAACAAGGATGTTGTGTCTTCTTTGTTGGTGATGGCGGCAGTGATGATCTAGTCTATAGATGGCCAAAGAAGGCGTCTAGCCGAAATGTGAAAGCGGAAAAGGTTAAACAAGATATGGAAGAGAGGAAAAAAATTCAACAACAGATGATGGAGAAAGAATCGGCAAAAAAGTGGATAGAGGATGTAATGAAAAACGAATTTATTGATCAAGATAAAGCAACAAGATGAGTAATCTACCAGCAAAACCAAGGTGGTTTGGATGGTAAGGGTGTTGTACCATGAAGGTGAGTAAATTGGGTATTCAATAAATGGAATATAAATTATATATTAATGACATTTAATAATCAAAAGCATACAAGTCATCCATAAATACAAAAGCAGTGACATCTCTGACAAACGGATCATCCTATGTCACCAAAACAAATATTGCTTCTTCAAATCAGCATATTGGTATATCTATACATATTAGTCACAAAACGTATAAAAAATCACGCATGCGTGCATCAATCCAATAAACCAATTGATGTAGTCTAATGATACACCAAAACGGTCTCGGCTTTACGCCAAACACGTGTCATGATGATCTCGAGGAAAAGATAGAGATAGGCCCTAACATCAGCTCGACATCGATTCGGCCCGTGTGATTCTAAACCCGCCCAATGCAATCCACCAAATGGACCCTAATTCTTACAACCTGCTAGGCCCACATGTCACAACTATCCTCAATATCAGTAAGCTATGTTAAGGCAAGTATCTAGAGGAACAGCTTCAGACAGACAATTACAATGGCTATTTGCTTCTAACTAGGAAGCATATTCTATAGTACGTATCATATATGAAGACTTCCACCTGCAGAATACTCTCGGAACGGGAACTATCTCCCGCGTATCTAGGAGCACATGGCTAACATGGAAACTTCCCTCCACAGCACGACTCCTAATTAGAAAAGGATCTCCACGAATATCTTCTTCCCTAAACTACACCATCGATGGCCTGGTTGAACTAGGACTCATGTACTATAAGTAAGACACAAGGTTGGTAAGCTAAGGTATGCTACAAATTCCTTTTTTACAACATTACACCTTCCTCAAATCCCTATCTGACTTTAGCATTGGAGGGTCATCAGCCACCACAATGGGGGTTTGTGGCTCACGTGCATTCCTTGTGCAGGTCGGCAGGTTTGCAAGTCAAGGTCAGAGCAGGGAGTGGAAAATGACTACATCAGTTTGGCGCCGTCCATGGGGACCGACAAAGTTCCTAACCTTTCATTAAACTCATCTCTCTTCAAAATACTAAGAGATGGTGGCCACCATATCATACAACAATGGAGAACGAGGGGAAACGTCGGACGCTCAGTCTGGCGCTACTTCATTGCTCTAGACGGTGCAAATAACACGCAGGCATCAAGCTGACACTCCCAAAATAGCAGCAGCGCTGATAGACCCCGAATCGGATCCAATATCACCTTTTATACGTCAAGTCTCGTTGACAATGAAAATGCTTAGATCGATGAAATAGAAGCCTGACGAGACACTGAAGGCATATCTAACTCGCTTCAGCAGTGATCTAAACGCCGTCAACGTTGCAACAATACAACGGTAGTCTCAACTTTCATCAATGGTCTAGGGAAGGGTAAGTTCTATAACTTCCTGACTCTGGACCCACCAGCCAATATGACAGACTTGGCAAGGGAGACGCAAAGCTATATCGCCCTAGAAAAAGAGCATGCAACTAGGACCAAAGTCGAGCCCAAAGATAAATCAGTCGACAGGATATGCGTGTTTCACGGTGCCCATTCCGAGTCTGAACTATCTAATAGGTCCAGGAAAAAACCCTCAGAGGTATGAGGATCCAAGCAATACGCGGTGAACAGCTAGTCCCGCATGCTCAGAAGCTTGATCACTCCGCGCCTCTAGCGTTTACGGAAGAAGACCTCCAAGGCATACAACTCCCACACAATGATGCCCTGGTAGTAGCAATCTCTCTGGCAAGTTGGGAAGTAAGGAGATCCTTGGTGGACACTGGGAACTCATTGAATGTCACATTTCTCCGCACGTTCCACAACATGCAACTAGAGGAGAAAACATTGACCCCCGATAATAGTCTGATGATCGATTTCAGTGGCGAAAAGTGCTTCCCTGTGGGGTAGATACGACTGACGATAATAACAGGGAAGAAACCAACTCAAAAAACCCTGTTTCAAGAATTCATAGTGATCGACACACCTTCGACATATAATGCGGTCCTGGGGAGACCCTGAATACACCAATTGGGAGCGGCAGTCTCCACTTTACACTAGTGCGTCAAGTATTCGACAAACCAAGCGCTTGGGACACTCAGAGGCAACCAAATAGTAGCTAGAGAATGCATGTACATGATGGCACTGCCACCAAGTGATTCTCAGTTGTCGGCTGGCCCCGCGACTAAGATAGCTCTCTATCCTAACCAAGCGGTAGGGGAAGAGCAACCTATCCCAGGCGATGAGGGTCTAGTAAGCCCTCGAGGTAGGCCCAATGTCAGCCAACCAAAGGAAGAAACCATCACGGTCTACCTCAATAACCCTCTCAACAACAGGGTTATCCAAATAGGTTTTCGCCTGAACAAAGACTTGGCGTAGCAACTCATGGAGGTGCTACAACAAAATCAATACATCTTTGCCTGGACCATGTGAGACATGACAGGAATCAACCCATCAATAATCACCCATCGTCTGGAGGTAGACCCCACGAGGAAAATCGTACGGCAGAAGAAGTGGCCCGTTGTGACGACCCCCTCCCGCACTGTACTGATATTGTCCGCTTTGGGCTACCATCTGGCCGTCACGGCTTTAAAAGGCCTCGATACAATGGGGAGCTGACCCCGCACATATAAGGATCATCCTCTTCCCCTACCCAGGCGATATGGGACTATGATTCCCCTTGTAGCTCGTCCAACCCCTCTCAGCCTATTGGGCCTGTTGGGCCAACCCTCACCCTCACCTCAGATCCGCCCACTTAGGGTTTCACAATCCACCCCCTTAAGGCCCAACGTCCTCGTTGGCCACACAGGCACAACGTCCACGTTGCCCGAGAGCCCACCTCCACGTGGCATACTTTCGGCTAGGTCAGGCTCTGATACCAAACTGTGACGACCCCCTCCCACACTGTACCGATATTGTCCGCTTTGGGCCACCATCCGGCCCTCACGACTTTAAAAGGCCTCGATACAATGGAGAGCTGACCCCGCACATATAAGAATCATCCTCCTCCCCTACCCAGGCGATATAGGACTATGATTCCCCTTGTAGCTCATCCAACCCCTCTTGGCCTATTGGGCCAACCCTCACCCTCACCTCAAGTTCGCCCACTTAGGGTCTCACACCCGTGGTACTCAAGAGAAACACTATCATAAATGAGGAGGTGCAGCGTTTTCTCAATGCAGACATGATTAAGGAAACATGATACCCATACAGGCTGGCGAACACCATTCTTGTAAGAAAAAAAACGGGAAATGGAGGTGTGTGTAGACTACACGGACCTAAACAAAACTTGCTTGAAGGACAACTTCTCACTCCCCCGCATTGATCAGATCGTGGACGCTACGTCCAGACATAACTTACTAAGTTTCATTGACGCCTACTCAGGCTACAATCAACTATTGATGCACCCACCGGATCAAGAAAATACATCATTCGTAACTGAAACAGGGATATATTGTTATAGAGTGATATTGTTTGGCTTAAAGAATGTAGGTGCCACCTATCAATGACTGGTAAACCAGATGTTTAAAGAACATATCGACATGAACATGGATTTCTACATCGACGGTATGCTGGTCAATAGCCTACCACGTAAGAGACCTCACTCAAGCGTTTAACCAGCTTAGGAAATACCAGATGAAGCTCAACCCACAAAAGTGTACATTCGGAGTTGAGTCTGGAAAATTCTTAGGCTATATAGTAAACGAGAGAGGGATCGAGGTTGACCCAAAGCAGATTCAAGCCCTTATCGACATGAAAGCCCCCACCAGCATCAAAGACGTTTAGAGCCTGACTGGGAGGGTAGCCGCACTCAACGGGTTTATATCTAAATAGTCTAAAAAGTGCCTTCATTTCTTCAAAATACTTAAGAAAAACAAAGGGTTCTCGTGGAACGAGGAGTGTGAACAAGCCCTTCAAAGCCTGAAAGCATATATGGAAAGTTCGAAGCTACTCTCAAAACTAGCGACAAGTGAAACACTCTACTTTTACTTGTCTGTTTCCAAGCATGCCATCAACTCAACCCTCGTACGGAACAACTAGGGGACGCAAAGATCAGTGTATTACACAACAAAACCTTCGTGGAAGCAGAGGCACACTACCCAGACCTAGAAAAGTTAGCTCTGGCACTGGTCGTATCCTCTAGGAAATTGAGGCCCTACTTTCAGGCCCATTCTATAACGATTATGACCAAGCATCCATTTCGCTCAGTACTGCATAAACCAGAGTTATCCAACAAAATGGTGAAATGGTCAGTAGAATTCGGACGGTTTGACATAAGCATGCTCCAAGAACCGCCATCAAAGCCCAGGCGTTAGCAGACTTCATCGCCGAGTTCACCGTTGGAGAAGAGACAAAGACAGATCACCAAACCTCGGACTCAAGCACCCAGGATTGGGTCTTGCGCTACGACGGATCATCGACGGGGAAAACAAGCGGAACCGGGATCACACTCCGCTCCCCCAGCTGCTTCACCCTCGAAAAGCCATCAGTATCGACTTCTCTGCTTCAAACAATAAGGTCGTATATGAAGCCCTCCTGTCTGGCCTAAAGCTAGTCTTGGGGATCGAGATAGATCACCAATGGCATATAGTGACTCAAGACTGGTAGTCAACCAGGTCAAAGGAGATTTCAACAGCAAGGACCGCCATATGATAGCCTGGTGTGACAAGGTACTTGGCGTAATGAGTGGGTTCAAGAGGTGCGAGCTCATACAGTGCCCTCGAGACGACAACAAAAAAGCCAACACGCTAGCCAAAGAGGCCTCAGCCTTTGACGAAGTCTCAAGCGACCTCATCGAATACCAAAAGCAATTAAGCATCGACGAAGAAGAGCCTAGAGATGTTTGTGTTGTAGACGCGCAACCAAATTGGATGACTTCGATACTCAAATACATCGCAATCGGAGCCCTACCGACCGAGAAAGTCGAAGCCAGAAGACTAAAAAATAGAGTACTGAGGTACACTCTCCTAAATGACAAGTCATACAAAAGATTCGTGACAGGGCCTCTGCTCCAATGTCTGTCACCTTCAGAGGCAAATTCGGTCCTAGGAAGGATCCACAATGGTATATGCGGAAATCATCCGAGCAGGAGAACCCTCACCCACAAAGCTTTGACTCTAGGATACTATATTGGTCGATCATGTAGCGAGATGCCAAAGATACAATCCGCAAATGCGACAAGTGTCAGAGGTTTGCGCTGTCTACACATATGCATGCCCAGCCGCTGACACCGATGACTAGTCCGTGGCCATTCGCACAATGGGGAATGGACATCGTGGAATCGCTCCCAGCATCATCCGGTAAAAGATTCCTTCTTGTGGCTATTGACTACTTCACCAAATGGGTCGAAGCCGAGTCCCTATAAAAATAGGGCAGGTCCAGATAGAAAGATTCATATGGGCCACCATCAATTGTAGATTTGGCATCCCTAGAGTATTAATTAGCGACAACGGAACTCAGTTTGAAGGTATCAATGTTAAAAACTGTGCAAAAGTTTGAATATTATCACCATTTATCCTCGCTAGGGCGCCCCAAAGCCAACGGCCAAGTGGAGGTTACCAACCGAACAATCCTGGAGGCGATAAAAAAGAAGCTTGATGCGGCCAAAGGAAAATGGGTTCCAGAGCTACCAGGGATACTTTGGGCATATCGAACAACTAAAATAATCCCTACCGGAGAGACACCTTTCACTCTGGCATACGAGTCAAAAGCTATGGTTCCGGTAGAACTCGAGGTGCCAACCTTCCGAACGGAAGAGTTTAGACCAGATGGTAACGACGAAGCCTTGCGCGTTGAGCTAGACCTTCTCGATGAAAAATGGGATCTAGCCTTCGCTAAGATAGTCGCCTACCAGCAACGAATGACACAATACTACAACAAGAAGGTCAAGCCACATGAATTCAAGGTGGGAGAATGGGTACTCAGGAAGACCCAACAAAACACCAAAGAAGCGCTGGCGCGGGAAAGTTAAACCCGAAATGGGAAGGACCCTATAGAGTAACTAAGGTCAACAGGTTGGGAATGTACTGGTTGGAAGACGCAGTCGGCGACGGGCTTAAACGACCATGGAATGTAGATCATCTCAGAAAATATTATCAATAACAATATTTGTTTTTACTAGAACTTCAACCATTGTCCGTTATGACCCCCGATCATCCCGATGCAACAAGACTCGAATGTCAGCCCCAAAGCCTAGTCCGCTACGCTCGGGCAACAACGGCTGAGGAAGTGGGAGTCTAGTCTGCGCTCACATGCTTGATGACGAGGACTCGCCAATGGATCATTGCTCTCCAACAGACAATGATTGCAAAACTTACCAGGTAAGCCTAGTCAGTTCACTACTGATGACGATGACTTTTGGTGCTCAAAGCCTAGTCCGCTGCATGCGGCAACAACAATCAAGGAAGTGGGAGTCTAGTCAGCGCTCACACGCCTGATGACGACGACTCGCCAAGGGATCATTGCTCTCCAACAGACAATGATCGCCGAACTTACCAGGTAAGCTTAGTCAATTCCCGACTGATGACGACGACTTCTGATGCCCAACGCCTAGTCCGCTGCGCGCAGGCAAAAACGGTCGAGGAAGTGGGAGTCTAGTCAACACTCACACGCCTGATGACGATGACTCACCAATGGATCATTGATCTCCAACAGACAATGATCGTCGAACTTACCAAGTAAGCCTAGTCAGTTCGCGACTAATGACGATGACTTATGTTGCCCAAAGCTTAGTCCGCTACGAGCAGGCAACAACGGCCGAGGAAGTGGAAGTCCAATTAGTGCTCACACGCCTGATGACGTCGACTTGCCAAGGGATCATTGTTCTCCAACAGACAATAATCGCCGAACTTACCAGGTAAGCCTAGTCAATCCGCGACTGATGACAACGACTTCTGGTGGCTATGCGCGAGCAACTGATGATACACCAAAACGGTCCTGGCTCTACGCCGTACACGTGTCATGATGATCTCGAGGAAAATATAGAGATAGGCCCTAACATCAGCCCAACACTGATCCAGCCTGTGATGTTCTACACCCGCCCAATGCAGTTAGCCAAGCGGACCCTAATTCTTACATCTTGCTAGGTCTACCCGTAAGCCCTATTAAGGCAAGTATCTCGAGGATCAGCTTCAGACAGGCAATTCCAGCGGCTCTTTGCTTCCAACTAGAAAATATATTCCAAAGTATGTATCTTATATGAAGACTTCCACCTATAGAATACTCTCGAAACAGAAACTATCTCTCGCGTATCTAGGAGCATATGGCTAACAGGGAAACTTCCCTCCACAACACTACTCCTAATTAGAGAAAGATCTTCACGAATATCTTATTCCCTAAACTACACCATCGACGGCTTGATTGAAATAGGACTCATGTACTATAAATAAGACACGAGGTCGGTAAGCTAAGGTACACTACAAATTCTCTACTTACAACATTACACCATTTTCAGATTCCTGTCTGACTTTAGGATCAGAATGTCTTCGGCTATCACAACGGTGGTCCGTGGCTCACGTGCATTCCTTGTGCTGGTCAGTAGGTCAAGGTCAGAGCATGGAGTGGAAAACAGCTGCATCATAGTCGACTTATGTTCTCCTTCCTCGCTTCTTACATAAATCTACATTGGTACCAAACGTGAGCCAAAGACCACCGTGTGGTGGTCGATGACACTCCGTTGCTTAAGTTAGATAAAGCTTATAAGAGCCTTAAAACTGTAAATTGAGTCATATTGCATATATCTAGTTCATCGACCTTATCTACACTTTATAGTGAATGAGTCCTTGTTCGGCTAGGCCTTTGGTGGCTTAGTTTAAAGAAAGTAATCTTGTTGTGGAGATCCTTTCTTGATTGAGAGTTTTCAATGTGTGATAGTTTCCCTACACGACTCGTGCTCCTAGAGCTGCGGGAGAGATTTTTCTTTTTGATCATTGTCCACGCAAGAAAGTTTCATTGCCCGACTTATATTATAATATATGTTTCCTAGTCAGATCCAATGTGTTGTTGGCTTGCCCGTCTTGGGTAGATCTCTCAGATACTTGCCTTAGAGGTCTTACGAGTATTGGGCCTGACCGCGTGACACGTGGGCTTACTAGCTCATTGCAATTCGGACCCGATTGTCTGGATTCTGCCAAAGATGGGCTTGCTACTGTTTGGGCCTCGCTGGATTGTCTGCGCAATTGGGCCTACTTCGTTCTGTTGACGAGATTATCATGACACGTGTACGGTGCTGTTTAGAGGACGGTTTGATGTATCATCACCAATGACTTCCTCCGACTTATTGATCTTCTTGGCATTGAACTTTCTTACCATCACATCATCAATGTTGAGCTAGTCATCAAGCGTACTCTTCCATGAGATTGCTTCTGGAAATAAGCAAGATGGCCAAGTAGATATTGTTTAAGGCAATGGTGGTTTGGGTGTCATATGAAGCAATACAAAATGAGCACTTTGGACAAGGTGTGTCATGAAACATACGTGTAGGTTGTTCAACTGTGGCGACGCCTCAACATATGGAAAATATATAGTTTTTGGTTTTCATAACACACAAGCACACACCAGTAATGGTTTACCGCGAGCTCTAACATATCCGGTTTAAGCAATTAATCTCATTTGTCAATGCGTACCTTAATACCTTTCCATCTGAAATTGTCAATGCATCTTTGACCACCTTCACCCCACACTCGTGGCACATTCCAATCCACAACTCTTCATTTGTTTCTAGATCCATTAGTAACTTATTTTTTACTTGGGTCTAACCATTTTTCTTGTCGTAATCTAGGAAATTGGCTATGCATTGAAATCCACTATTCCTATCAGCGAGTACATTCTCAATGCTAACATAATCTCGAATCCACAATCAAATTTGCTTCATGAAAGTACTTTTCCAGCTTCTGTTTTGGCTTAGAAACACTTTGTTAACTTTTTTAAGTCCTACTGATTCTTGGCTTATTCAGGATCCGATGAGTCCCTTTTAGTCAACTTCTCATTTTGGATAACATTTTCTTTTTAGGTCTCCCCTTGCCCGCCACAAGTTTGAATGGTTTGATCATTAGAGTTGAATCTGAACAACTCAACTCTATAAGCTTTCTCTTTAACACCAATTGTTGATAATGAATGAATACCTTACACTTTTGCTTGATGGCATCGACCACTAGCTCTATAATCATATCCACAGCTTCAGAAGTATATGTTTTGCAAGAGTGCATCAAATGCTTAATGGAAGTTGTCCATTGGGGTTTAGACACTCTGTCATTTTATGAGAACAAGATAATCCATGAGTGGTTTGAATCACACATCCACAGTTGACAGAGTCATTGCCCATCAATTCATACCTCTGAATTTTCAATAACATCAAATCAATAGCCTTGTGCGCCATGGACCCATGAAGTTTTCCAAAAAAATTTGACACATGCTCATGCTTCACCTTTGTCAAACTTTGTTGAAATGACAATTTAATTTCTATAAGTTGGATTTGGATCATCTCGTGCATTTCTGTCCATACATTAAAAAGTATCCCTTGAGAATTTCCAACATCTTCTTCAGCTTCGAATGCACACCTTCAATGCGATCAGTTGTTCGTTAGACAAATGCATGAAAGTATAAGTGCATGCACTCACAAAGTACTCCTTCTGCGAAGACCAGACCATCCTCAAATAATCCAAACAATTCGAGTGTGATGCCTATTTTGTCTCAAATTCAATAATGGTCGACTTCCATTTTTCTTATGTACTTGACCAATACAAATTCAAGAAATAACAAAAAAAACTAGTTCCAAACACTTCGAGTGTGATGCCTATTTTGTCTCGAACTCAATAATGGTCGACTTCCATTTTTCTTATGTACTTGACCAATACAAATTCGAGAAATAACAAAAAAAACTAGTTCCACCCCTCATTACCCTCATTTTTTATTTTTTTATTTTTTGCAATTCTTCTCAATATTTGTATTTATATGTCACGTGCACACTAATCTCCTTGCTTTAGGAAAGACTCGCTCAATGATTTTGATCAAACCCAACTTTTTATCAGTGACAAACATGGTTGGCAAGGTATCTGGCTAAAAACTCCCCAACAATTTTTTCAAAGCCCAACCATATGGCTCTTCCTTATTCGAAAACATAAAAGAACATGCAACATTGAAAGTCTTTCTTGTCGACGTAACACCCACAATCTCATAGAGTGACATCTGATATTGATTGGTTTTATAAGTACAATCTATAAGCATCATTGATGGGAAACGCTTGGCTAGTGAATTGACTCGGAATGTGCCCAGAATATATTGGTCACTTTATTCCCCTCATCCATAGTATGTCATTCAATGTAATTATTCTTTTCCAACAAGTGCATTGTGTGTTGCAGAGTCGTTCTCCCTTGTAGGTGAAATGTCTTTAGCCTCGCAATAACATTGTAAATAGTCTTTAAATATGAGACATGGTTAGGAATCATCTATTCATATTAGCCAAGATGTACCGATGCGCTGACATTTGATGTCAACATTTTCTGCAAAAATTATTACCTTTGCTTCATTAAATATGCCTGCAAAATAATGATCGATAAGCTGTGGGGTTCACATGCGACTGGTAACTTCTAACGATCAACACCTTGTGGCGCCCCTCTCAACTGAAATGGGCAACCACACTTCTTTCAACTGTTTGATCGACTATTGCCAATATCAATCTCATTTTTGCACTTTTTTTTTTGCTTCCCTCCCCTCTCACATCCAAAATGGATCATTCATTTATGTTTATTATCAGCGAGTTTCAATTTTTTGATAATAACAACTATGGTATTATCCCTACCAACACTTTGGCACCAAATTATCAAGGTCGACCTTGACAGGAACACCTACAAATAAACATGTTGGGAAGATCAATAAACTTGTTATGAAAAACAATGAACTTGTAAAAATTGTTACATACGAATTAACCTTACATCCTTAGTGAGAAAGAAGTCACTATTGTTGACTACCTTCTCCAGTGCTCTTTCCTCTCCATAGTTGTTGGCCTCATGATTAGACTTACCACTTATCTCAACATTAGTCTCATCATTTGTGTCTACATATGTGTTGTTGTGAACATGATGATCATCCTTCTACATTAAGAAAATCAAACAAATTATAATTAAAATCATATATCAAGTAATGTAATGAAGAAAATGATTAAGGCAATGATTACCTCTAGAAGGTTGGTCTCTTTGAAATAGGCTTGAAGTAATTTCGGGTTGTCAACATGTCTGGAGACACATCAAATTTTATTACGTCTATAAGAAGAGCCTTTGCACAAACTAATCATGAACTTATACGTAAATTTAAATAATCGACAAACAATAATAACACCAATCAACATTATCAAACTAACCCTAAAATAAAAAACGAAAATAAACATGAAATTATCAACTAAAATCGACAAACAATAACAAAAAAACAAGTTTTAGAGAAGACAAATCCACCCACTGTAACAAAATTTACAAGTAACCCTAACAATAATAATGTGGCTTCAAACATAAACGAAAGAAGAAATTAAACATAATATTACAGTAGCCACAACAACAATAATAAACCCATGTATGTTCATCTCAAGTGGAGGGTGTTACCTCAAGTAGAGTGAGTTGTTTTTCATCTCGAAGTTTTTCATCTTCGTCACTTCCTCTTATAAATAGAGCATATAATGTGCACCCTCACATCTACATTACTCATCCTCACGTCCACCATTATCATTCTCAAAACTACCATCATCACCTTCACTAAATCCCTCAATTTCTACATAAATCCATAAATCAAACTCCTTCCAAATGAAGTTGGGGAACTAAAAAAGAGATAAATCGAGAGAGGATGAAAGACGTCGTCAATGGGGCTTCGTTCTGATGAGCTTGGTAGGGAGAAATACGTAGCGAGTGTGAGGAATGGGTTTGTTCTCGCCGCCCTAGATGCAAATTATTTTAGCCAAAAACTTGGCAAACATCACTACAACAATTAAGGCATTTTCCAAGAAAAAATGTCCTTGACAAAACTCAAAATTTTGTTGAAAACTACTTTTAACAAGGAAAAAATTCGTTACTGGTTTCTTGGAGGCATCCCCGTAGCTAAAGGTATTTGCCAAGGAATTACAGTTTTTGTTGGTAAAATGGATGCTAAGTCAAGAAAATATTTTGTTGGTAATATTGACAACTACCAAGGAAATTCGTTGGTAAAAATCAAATATCGTTGCCAACAAATTGTTTGTTGCAAAAACTATTTTATTTACCTACAAAAATTTTCTCGAAAAATCTTAAAATCATCAAGGAAAATTGTCGTTGGCAAAGGTAACAACCTTTATCATAGAACTTTTTCGTTGGTAAAATGCATGAATATCAACGAAAGTTGTCATCGGTATCGTTCCCAATTACCAAGAAAATTATTTTCAATAAAAATTATATATTAAAGTTGTCTAAGAGACGACCTAATCTAGGTCCCAAACTCTAAGGACACCACCCACTACCTCCCAAACTCTAAGGACGCCACTCTTGATGATAAGACACTAATATGGAATTCCATATATAATATATTTATTTTTAGGCTCAACGAGAATCGAACTCCTGACCTATAGTAAAATCTGTTGCAATATTTACCAATTGAGCTATTTGAATAATTGTGTTGTGTGAAGCAACTTTATAGCTTATTAAATCAAATTACTCATTTTTTGCAATAAAAAAAACATTGCTACGTATATAATAGAGACCAATATATAATATTTCGTCACTATAAATTAGAACTAAATATTTTGACGATTATAAGATTTATGTTAAATATCTACCACTTTTGGCAATGAAAAAAATTTCACAATAACACCATTATAATTAGCAACAAAATAGTAATAGCATTTCAATGCTATATGTTATTGAAATTGGTTATATCCCCAATGAAATAAAATTAAATTGTTGTAAATAAAATGAGCCTTAATAAGAAAAAAGTTCATGGAAATTTTATCAATATTTAGCAATGAAATAAATTGTTACCATTAATATTATAATTAACAGTAAAATAATGTTGTATTGTTAAATAAATTTTATTTGATTTTTTAGATGAAATAACATCAATTTTACTAATAAAAAATTTCAACGAATTGATATTTTTCCACTATAAAGAAGCTAGGAGCTTTAAATATAAAAAAATTTCATGAAAATAATTCATTATAAGTAACCAAATAAATCGTTGCAATAACGTAGTAATTAACTAGTGAAAATTTAGTTTCATTGTTGAAGAGACACAAACAAGTGTTATAGTGCATTTACTAAGAAAATGTTTGTCAATAATATTAATATTTATTAGCAATGAAATAATTTATTGTAAATGACGTCATTATAGCTAAAAAACTTAAATTTCGTTGAAATAGAAATATTTTGTTGCTAAATAAAGTTGGTGAAAAATTGGTTTTGGAATGAATATTTTTCGCCACTTCTTTACAAAGAAAAGTTGCCAACAAAATATATTTTGTTACAAAAATTGACAGCTCTATGGTTTTTTCAATGAAATTTAGTTTTGTTAGAAATAGTAACATATTAACAAGGAAAATAAAATTTGTTAGTAAATGAAACATTTTTTGTAGTGAGTATACAAATTTTCAACAAAATAATGACTTGTCGCTATAAAATAGTTAGTGAACTTTAATGAGAAACAAATTTTCATGAAAATAATTATCAGTTTTTACCTAAAAAACAATTTGTTACGAACAATGTTATAATTATCAACAAAATCTTATTTCATAGCTACAAAGATTTCATTAAAAAAAGATATTGTTTCCAACAAAATAAAAAACGTTGTCAATAGTGTGACAATTCTCAACGAAATATTACTTTGTTGCTATAAATTAATAAACGAGCTTTAACAAGAAAACACCTAATGGAAAAAAGTATCAATCATTATCAACGAACCGAATCATTACTAATAATGTGATTATTGTCTAGGAAAATATATTTCCTTACTAAAGAGGGATGAATAAGATTTAATATTCGTTAACAAGGAAAGTGATTTGTTGTTAAAATTAGTCTTCTTTATCAACAAAATATTTCATTCCAGATGATGTCATAATTACCAAGGAACAAGTATTTTGTGGCCATAAAAATAACTTCATAGTTAAATCAATTTGGCGAGAAATTGGGTTTGGAGGGAATGTTTCCCGCCACCTATTTAACAAGGAACGTTTCCTACAAAATATATTTTGTTGGAAAACAGTAACAAGTTTATGGTTTTTTCAAGGAAATTTTTTATTAGTTGACAATGCTACAATATGAACAAGGAAATCAATTTTCGTAACAATAATTTTGTTGGTAAAAGATAGATTTCTTGTAGTGCATGTTCGGGAACCCCTTTTATTGGTGGTTTCCCTTAATAAGTTAAAAAAATATGGTGGTATCAAATAGGGGGAAAATGGTGGTGTCAAGGGGATCCTAGAACCATTTGCACGAAAAATATATATACACTCACAAGGGCAGAGCCACGTTGAAAAGAAGGGGGCAATTGCCCCACTCAAAGTTTCAAATCTTGTTAGAGATGTGTGTAGGTTTTATATGATTAAAAAATGATATTTACTCTTTGCCCCCCTTAAAATTAGGCAAATTGTATGCCCCCCCCCCCCCAATACATGGATTTACCCACACATAAGAATCTAATGTTCGCACGGACCATGTTACCCCTGGCTGAAGCTAAATATTACATGATCTTTCAATTAAAAGAAGGGGTAAAACAAAATCTTTTAGGTTATTTTAGTTAAATAAATTTTTTTAACTTCCATCTCTCCACGTGGCACCCCCAACCTCATATTATCCCACAATCCCACATCTCTCTATAAATCCTTATCTCTCTCTCTCTCTCAAAGAAACCACTACACTTTCAGTCAATGGTGGACCCAAAGTTTCACTCTAGGGGGCAAAATGAAGAAGTAATATTTATCGATAATAATAACTTACTAAAATGACTTTTTCCAAAAAATATCTAACTTTTATGTGATAAATTTAATACTATTATTTACTCTATTTTTTTAACTCATAAAACAAGGTATTGTATCTCTCACAAAAGATGGGAGAGGTGAGAGGAATTTACCTCGCCAATTTACAAAAAAATATATTTATAAATTGTAACTATGCAACCCATGCATACAAGAACTAAAAGAAATGTCCTTATAAGGACCCTTCAAAACACCTACTATTTCTTTCTAACCATATCTTCCAAACCGCCATCCGAGGAATTATGGTCCCTACTCATTCAAAAAATCATTTAACTACATTTTTACAACTCTTAACGTCGCGATCTCATGTTCTAGAATTGTCGCATGATGACTTCATTTTCAATGGTATCCAAGACATCCCTTCAATATATGTCACATGACAATCACTCATCCATTCATTCTCCCATTTGATCCTTAGGCGACTTTTTACAATATGCAAAGCTGAAAATTCACTTTTAACTGTAGCAAGGTAAATACGTAAAATCAATGATAACGTGATAAGCAAATAAACCATAGGGTATTCGACATCTTTTTTTTCAACCATTTTCTTAGCACCACCACATATACCAATTATATTTGCAGATTCACTATTCGATCGCACATCCATAATATAAGTTTTCAGTGGATCTTGAAGTACCATCAAATCAAAATCTGAGAAATCCATTGGATAAAGGCGGATCAATTTCTGGTCATCAAATGCTAAAAAGGAATTATTTGGACTTAAGCATGTCATACACAAAAGTAACTCTGTATTCACCTTGTCAAAGCAATTATTGAGCTTTTGAAGTTGCATATCTATGCACGTATAAAATAATTCAGTTCGAGAGTAATGGAGATTTGTAACTACTTATTGTCTACGTCGCGATTGCCCCCGAGGTACAAAGTCATCATCCATTCGAGGAACGATGATATCATGTTTCTCACAAAATGAAGATACATCATCAATTAGTAAATCTCATTCATTTTCTCTCATCATTTTCTCCCATCAATTACTGATGGCATTCACAATGTCTTGATCTTTTCTTTGCAATGACTTTGATAATCCATTGGTAATTTCTAATACATTCTTCATCATATATAAAATCAAGATAAAAACAAAACATTGCATAGTTTCTAGCAAAACACAGACTTCACCCATTTGTTCTGAGTTGGTGCCATCTACAATGACAATCTCAATTACATCTATTACTGAATAAAACATAAAAATCAACCTTATTATTGTAGCATAATGAGAACCCCATCGAGTATCACCAGCTCGTGTGAGAATTGTCTTTTGGTTCAACCATTTACTAGTTGGAAGTTTACCACTATTGAGTTTCTCAATAAGGTCAATAGTTTTTTTTATCTCGAAGATTATCCTTGCGCTTGCATGAAACCCCAACAATATTCATTGTTGTAAGAACTAAGCTAAAGAATAACGCGATCCGAGGATTATTTTTTTTTGGTGACATGTACAATTGTTAGTTGAAGCTGATTCACAAAACAATGGACATAAAATGCAGATTGGTTTTCTTTCATAATCAGTGCTTTAAGTTTGTTGAACTCACCTTGCATATTACTAGCCCCATTGTAACCTTGTCCACACAACCTTGTAATGCTCAAACTATACTCGGAAAGAATTTTTTTCTAGTGCCATCTTCAGGGAAATTGTGGTTGAATCAGAAACATGAGCTGTACCTAAGAATCGTTCAATGCCACACCCATTATTGTCCACAAAACGTAAAACAACTTCCATTTGTTCTTTGATTGATAGATCACGAGATTCATCAACCAAAACTGCAACTAATGCATCACCAAGATCTTCAAGAATAATGTCGGTGGTCTTAATTGTAACTGCTTTTGTAATGTCTTTATGAACTTTGGATGCAATCAACTTGTGATTTTCAGGAGCATATTTTAAAACAAATTTCTTTATCTCTTCATTATGATCAGCTGTATACCCCAAAAGTTCAAAAAAGTTTCCCTTATTATTTGAGTCTTCGGATTCATCATGACCACGGAAAAGTCAATTCTTGACGCAAAAGAAACTGAATGCAATCAATTGAAGCATTTAAATGCGACCGATACTCAAGTTTAGCTTGGTCTGATTGCTTAACAAAAAAGGTTTGGATATGTTGTTTTTGCTTTATCAAATTTTGACTCAATGTATAAGCTTAATAATGAGTATTTCCCACATGAGCTTGTATTTTTCAGTTTCTTCAAATTATCAAATCCTTCAATTACAAAAGTGTTGCCACCACTTTGCTTCCCAGAATTTGGTTTGAAGAGATAACAATGTAAACAAAATGCAACATCTTTCTCTATGTTATACTCCAACCAATCCTTATGTTGATCAAAACAAGCTACATTTAAACGCCTCATCCCACCTCCCACCTTCTTTTGTGAAAATTTGTGATTCTTAGGTTGACAAAGACCCCTTTGTAAATATGAATTTCTAATTGTGTCTTGATCATTAGGATGATAGTCTGAGATTCAAGGTCTTAATTTGGCATCCGTTGGAAAGGTTTAGCATATTATAATCCACATGACTTGACTCTGAGATTGGATCTAACTGATCACTCTCATTATTTTGTAGGCTAGGAGATGGTAACTCTGATATATACTTTCTTTTCAAAAACTTGTCCATAGCTGAAAAAATAAATAGAATATTAATTAAGTAAATAAAAAGAAAAGTGTGACTTTCAAGCATTGTTATCATGGAAAAAACATACAAACTCTAACGTAACTACTATCAACATTTGAAACGTCTGTCTAATTAGTTAATTCACAATAATCATATTTGAAACGTCTATCTAATTAGTTAATTCACAATAATCACATTTTTCCAGGACCTTGACTTGTCACAATATTTATGATAGGGGTGGGCACGGGACGGGATGGACCTCATCCCTATCCCATCTCGTTCCTTCAGAAACGGGACGGAATGGACCTCATCCCGACCCGTCCCATCCCATCCCAAACGGGTTCGGGACGAGATCAAAATGTCACAATTTTCGTTAATTTACTTATTTGTTTTAATTATCCAAAACCACTCCTTAGTTTCCAGAAGTTGTAAAGTTGGGAATAATGGTCTCAATTTTTGTTTTTGGCAATGTAAATTTATCAAGATGTCACATATAGTATTTACATCACAGATAATATTTACATCACATTTTTTGGGTTGACCTTTTCATTTAGGTTACCTAATCATGCGTTTGTGTATATTTGTAACATTATTTGTGTATATATAATGCACTTACTGATTGGATTCTATCCATCCATGTTTTTATTGAGCTATATTTCAAGGAGTATGAGAAGTAATCAAATAGGATGCCACTAAATGTGAGCAGCATATTCCTTTGGACTTGCCAGAAAGAAGAATAATTTCAATTATATATTACTCTAATGCGCATGTGTCATCTTATTATTTGTTGGAAACTTATTTTTATAGATTTGCATATTCTATCTTGATGAGATTCTCACCGGAGGACAAGGTTGAATATTTGAAGGGCCTTACTCTTAGGTCTTATGGGTGGGGTGCTGTGTTTGGCATGTCAGTTGAAAAACTGGACAAGTTTCTTGTAGGTATTCTCATTATGGAATGGAAGCATAGACCTTTGCCCATTCCTCTTAAATTTATATGTTTATTTGCTTAGGCCAACTAGAGAAAAAACTCATTTTACGTTTTTACTATATGCTTATCAAATGAAAGTATTGTTTGTCATTGTTAGTGATGATAAACTCTAGAAAATTTTGGGAAATTAGTTTAAACACAGTTTAGCCCAATTCACATATATTATATATAGAACACTCAAAGTGGGTAGCTAATGCTTCAACTCTTTCTAACTTAATCAATAGGTCCAAAAAATGTCGTTGATGTGAGCATTGCCTTAGTTACAAGAGAAAGACCAATCAGGAGGGGGGAAAAAGATTTGGTGGAGGCAGCAGAGGCTGTACTTATGGAGGACAAGGCGGTAGAGGTGGCTGAGGCGATTTCTCTGGAGAAAGAGGCAGTAGAGGAGGCAACTTGAAAATAGAAACAAATTGAAAGAGCTCATAAATCAGGACAGGATTGGCGGGATTGAAAATTTCAATCCCACTCTATATCGGGACGGGTCGGGATCGGGGTTGCGAGATGTGATGCCCACCCCTAATTTATGAAACACCCAATTCACAATATTTAAGATCAATTTTCATGAACAAAAGGTTAATGTACCTGAGCTGCAAGAGTGTGAAGAAAAATCCAAGTAGTCATTCCTAGCTCTTCATTAGTCACATTCTTTGTAATATGTACATAAAGTAACAAAGAAAACTTGGTTATAGTTATACATAATCCCTCCAATATTTAGAAAATCACATATCAAAGCAACCAAATTTTGAGTAAAATGACTTATAAGGCCTACCTTTTATAATTGTAGACCACATAAGATCGTAAAAATTGAAAATGCCTCAAAAGACCTATTTTTGTAATTCAATACTATTAAAAGCCACAATCAAACCATAGCTAAAAGATATGTAAGAAGACAAATATACCCATATTCCTGGACATATTGACGGTGTTGTTATATTCTAGTTATATTGAAACAAATGAAATATACAATCTTTTAACGCAATTTGATATTTTTTCAAATTTGTTTCATGTCCCTAAACACACAGCTGATCGATTCTTGCTATGTAATCTGGAAGTAAAAAAATAAAAATTTGGATTTAGACTTATAATTGGTTTTAAGAATGCTCAAGATACGATCCAATGATTTTGTTTTTGAAAATTGATCACTTAAGTTAAAGGGCAAAAATATTTTTCTAATTATTTTAAACCATGGGTTGGGTTTGTGGCTTTTAACAGTCTTTAGTTACAAAAAGTAAGTCTTTCAAGATATTTTCAATTGTTAGAGTATGATGTGGTCTACAATTATAAAAAGTAGGCCAATTAAGTCATTTTCCTTTTTTTTTTCCAGCATTGTCAACATCTATTTCTTTCTACAAAATTCTATTTATGTAATTCAAGCTAGTTTGATAATGTTTCACTATGGTATCACTTTGAATCGATGAAAAAGGAATTCAATGGAAAATAGCGAATGGTAAAAGTATTCGATTTTTGTAAGAATAACGAAAAGAAAAAATCAAGAGAGTAGAGATAAATCATGGAACGCTCCAATACATATGCTAATTTAACAACTTGTGTTTTCAATAATCACTCTAAATTGTTTGAACCATGAATGTATTTCCATATTAGAAAGGATGATGAGGTTAAAAAAGAATTTAGTGTTCACTAAAAGCAAGTCTCTTAAAAAACCAGTTCTAGAAGTCAACTTATTTTGATGTTTTTAAGCATTGAAACTCTTTTCTCAATATGCACACTTTCTTCTAAAGCATTCTCTCAAGCAATCTTAAGCTACAAAAGTTTCCAAGCACCGTGCAGTTGTGCTCAAGCATTTTCCACATGACCATTACACATGGCATTAGAAGAAGGTGTTGTGGTGTTGAAAATGCCTCAAAAGACCTATTTTTGTAATTCAATACTATTAAAAGCCACAATCAAACCATAGCTAAAAGATATGTAAGAAGACAAATATACCCATATTCCTGGACATATTGACGGTGTTGTTATATTCTAGTTATATTGAAACAAATGAAATATACAATCTTTTAACGCAATTTGATATTTTTTCAAATTTGTTTCATGTCCCTAAACACACAGCTGATCGATTCTTGCTATGTAATCTGGAAGTAAAAAAATAAAAATTTGGATTTAGACTTATAATTGGTTTTAAGAATGCTCAAGATACGATCCAATGATTTTGTTTTTGAAAATTGATCACTTAAGTTAAAGGGCAAAAATATTTTTCTAATTATTTTAAACCATGGGTTGGGTTTGTGGCTTTTAACAGTCTTTAGTTACAAAAAGTAAGTCTTTCAAAATATTTTCAATTGTTAGAGTATGATGTGGTCTACAATTATAAAAAGTAGGCCAATTAAGTCATTTTCCTTTTTTTTTTCCAGCATTGTCAACATCTATTTCTTTCTACAAAATTCTATTTATGTAATTCAAGCTAGTTTGATAATGTTTCACTATGGTATCACTTTGAATCGATGAAAAAGGAATTCAATGGAAAATAGCGAATGGTAAAAGTATTCGATTTTTGTAAGAATAACGAAAAGAAAAAATCAAGAGAGTAGAGATAAATCATGGAACGCTCCAATACATATGCTAATTTAACAACTTGTGTTTTCAATAATCACTCTAAATTGTTTGAACCATGAATGTATTTCCATATTAGAAAGGATGATGAGGTTAAAAAAGAATTTAGTGTTCACTAAAAGCAAGTCTTTTAAAAAACCAGTTCTAGAAGTCAACTTATTTTGATGTTTTTAAGCATTGAAACTCTTTTCTCAATATGCACACTTTCTTCTAAAGCATTCTCTCAAGCAATCTTAAGCTACAAAAGTTTCCAAGCACCGTGCAGTTGTGCTCAAGCATTTTCCACATGACCATTACACATGGCATTAGAAGAAGGTGTTGTGGTGTTGTTCTCCCCGTGGAGATTGTAAAATCCGGTTAAAGAAGATATTCAAACACTTAAGAATCATAGCTCCTTTCTTGTTTTCGAGGGAAGATAATAATGTAAGTAAAACAAAGAGATTGTGAAGGAAGAAAACAAGGAAGTACTTTTTGAAGATAAGTGATGATGAAGCTTTTCCAAGGAGTATTTATGGTGTGCGTGAGAAGTGGAACAAAACCTGTGTGAAGGAGTTGATAGAACATGTGCGATGCGAGGGAAATGAAACCCTAAGACCCCAATTTCAGATGATTTTGGAGAGAGGCGAGAAAGAGAAGATATTGTTTTTCTCTTAGTCTTAGTAATAGACTAATAGTCAACTATTGACCTTTATAATTTCTTTTTAAAAAATGAACCATTTTTTTTTGTAACTTTATGAAAGTTAGGGGGGGCAGCTACCCCTGCTTTTAGTCGAGTCCTAGTTCCTTCAATCATTTAGGGACATCAATCCTCAATAATCAATTTTTTTTTCTTCTTTTTTATTTCTCATTGTGGCTTTATTTGGGGTTTACATGGGTGGAGTGGGTGTTCAATTTGAGTCATTTATACAACGATCAAACCCCCATCCTTCAACATTTCCACCCCAAACATCCAAAACCACCGTAGCGAATTCAACTTGCCTGCAAAACTTGTATTTCGACCTTTGAATCAAACCCCATTAAGGTAAACGTCCAATCTTTCTTGTTAGTTTTTTGAATGCTTTGATTTGGATCTTTAATTAATTGCTAAGTTACCTTGTTTTCTTATCCATTTTGTGTTTCAGATTAGTTAGTAAATAAACTCAGTTCAAGAACTTGAATTACCCATTTGTGTGTGATTGTTGTGTTGATTTCAGTGTGTTTCGGTCTTGAATTACCATTTTTTTTTTTTTTTTTGCTTTCAAAAAAACATGTTAAAAACCTCTTTGGTAATAAAAGTGAGGCATCCAATATCCATGTTTTGTATTGAGATCTATGTCAAACAAATTTGCAAAAGCATTGTTATAATGCCTATACTAATGTAATTATATGGGATGGATCATATTAATATTATTTATTTATTCTAATTTCTTAGAGATATCAACGACCCCCTTCCCTTATTCTGGGGGGAAAAACTCTCAGAACAAGAAAATTGTTTGGATGACAATTGTGAATTGTTGGATGGTTTTATCTTTTCAAAGATAAATATGCATGCAGGAAGGAAACGTGTCCAATGCATGATTTGTTGCTTTATCCATATTGCTAACCAATTCATTGTATGGTGCTTTTTTTAATAAATAAAAATTCTCATCTGTCTACCATAAATTAATTTTCTCTACATATCCATACCAATATGATAATGACCTTATATATAAATATTAAACAAATAAAATAAAAATCTATAAGGGATCTTAAAACGTTTGAATCATAAACAACAAATTACAAAATTTTTGAAGAAGACAAATAAATGAAAAGACATTGATTCGACCTAACAGAAAATTACATAAAAATTCCATTGGATATTATGTCGTATAGACAAGTAGTGGGAAGAACCCAGTTGAATCAAACCAAAATCAATGGGGAAGGAGTAATAGATGGTATCAGAGATGACAACAAATTTGTACAAATGTGATCCATTAATTTGCTTTGATTTCAGTCTTAG
This sequence comes from Berberis vulgaris, assembly GCA_963556465.1. Lineage (NCBI taxonomy): Eukaryota > Viridiplantae > Streptophyta > Magnoliopsida > Ranunculales > Berberidaceae > Berberis > Berberis vulgaris. The sequence goes on along the minus strand of OY747134.1, from coordinate 68,165,406 downwards.
AGTGTCTGAAGGTTTAAGAGCCTTCATTCAAGGTGTGCAGCTGAACTCCCAACCCATTTGCTCCCCTCCCTTTTTTTTTTCTTCTTTTTTTCTCATTGCTCTCGTAGAGGAATTTGCGAGTGGGAAACCCTCACTTGCAGAGACCTATGCTTGTGAGGGTTCTCCACTTGCAGGAACCTGCTCGAGGGCGAAGAAAAAGAAGAAGATGAGAGAAAAAAAAAAAAAAAAAAAAAGAGAAGTAAGGAGTATCGATGTTCTTCAATAAAATTGATGATATAAAAAGTGGAAGCCAATACAACATTTTGTGCGAAACACACGTCAATGCCCTACATTTATGATTTGCACCACCACATCAGCACCACATGGGCATAGCACCCATCCATTTGTGGGTGTGTGAAAATAGCTCAGCATTCACTTAATACTCAACACCAAATTACCAAAACACGTGATAAATGTATATAAAAAAAAAAATCTTCCAATAATCTCAAAATAAATCCACTGATGATGAAAATTTGGAAAAAAAAACAAAAAGGGAGCAGAAGCAATAGCTATCAATCAATCAGTGTCCTCCTCCTCCTCATCGTCGTGGCATTTTCGTTATTCTTTTCATTCATCTATTCTACAACACTAGACGACGGGACATGAGCCTTCCCACGACACAAACACATTTTCCTTCAACCCCTTCTCTCCAGTCCCCACCTATATAATCTCTCTATATATCTACCCTTCCCCACTCTCCATCTTCCCCCATACAATATTATCATCTTCGTTATCTGACCGCGTATCGTCTCGTCTCCTTCATCATCTCATCATCAACACCAGAGCTCCTCTGTCATCTCTCATTCACGCTCGCATTTCTAGGGTTTCAATCTTCATCATCTATTCCTCATTTCGAGGCTCGTCGCCTGCAAATCCAATTAAACTCATCTCTGTCTTTGATAATTATTGGATAAGGAAAAACCTTCGATCAAATTGAATCAATTAGGTTTTCTATTTGAACCAAAAGAAAAGATTTGTTTCGTCATTTATTAATTTGAACGGAAGATCATGAGGTTTAGCGGAGAAATCGCTTATAGAAATGAGGAGGAGATGGAAGAAGAAGAGACTGATTTGAATTCTTCTTATTCAATGTTTCCGAATAAGGAGATGCTTGTCGTCGGTTATGCTCTCACATCCAAGAAAAAGAAGAGTTTCTTGCAGCCCAAGCTTGAAGGTCTAGCTAGGTAAAACATCCTCTCTTGTTTCTAAATCACTCTGTTTATGCTATGGTTTCGTAGATTAATTTGAGCCTTTGAGCTACATTTCTTCCTGTTTCATGTACTTTTCTTTTTCCTTATGTATATCTTTGGCAAAGCAAAGATCCTTTATGTTTGTTCCTTTGTTTTCTTTCTTCCTCCTATTAATGATTCTTTGTTAAGAATTATTTTATTGTTCTTCGAAATTTCGTGGATTTCCTAAAAAAAAAAATTGTTTCTTTGTCTTGAAGCTCTTCAGTTTCAGTAGAGATTGAAGAAACTAATGCGAAATTAGAATCCACACATTCTTTTTGTACAACACACTAATCTATTGAATGATTGGTCAAGTTGTAAAAGAAAACTGTTCATTAGTTGAATAATTGTGGATGTGGAATCACTTTAGAATATTTGAACTATTTCTTTGTCTCATCTTGATGTTTACCTTTGGTATCCGGAATGTTGTTTACTTTTCCATCCACTAGGTGGAGTGTTCTTTCCATGTCTACAGTAAGTCGATGTTTGATGTTTTCCTAAGAGTCAAGTCTTGGTTTAGTTGGATGTCATTATGAAAAGACTCTAGTCTAACTATCGTTGAAAATTTTGAGTGCATTATGTCTCTATACAGCATGATCCATTGCAACTGTGGTGATTTGGTTAGACATATTGCACATAAGTTTGATGTTTATAATGGGATTTCCAGATCTAAATCTCAAGATAATGCCAAATTCGAAACATTTTTTCATTGAAGCTGACGGCCAGAGATTTGTTTTGATTTTTAGTATTTCTAGTTGACTATAGTATGTGCAATGTACAATTTTATCGTGCAAAATAGTATATTTTAGCACGTGTACAATGTTTCAAAGGCCATAAAATGGTTAGGCATTCATAGAAGATAGGATTATGAAAATAGTATGTAATTATGTATACAAGCACACAATTCTGCACACTGTATTTGAAAAGTGAAAGTTTAATGGAGAGATGAACACATCGTCCACTTTACCTATTGAATATTTTACACCCTCAGGAGTTTTGAAGTGATCTCCTTGACAGTTTAACCACATCTAGGATGCACGGACTCGGATACGCGTATCGTATCGGACACGGATACGATACGGCGACTCGGCAATTTTCAAAAAATTAGGACTCGGGGACTCGGCGACACGTCAAACCTTATTTTTATTTTTATATTTTATTAAAAATTTATTAACATAATGTCATAACTCAAAAATTTGAAGAAAGGGAGGTTGAACCCAAAATAAGTTCTTTTTTTCTAAAGTAAAAGCTGAAACCCAAAAGAGTAACAACAAGCATCACAATTAATCACATTGTTTGGTGGCAAGAGAAATCCAAATTTCACATATGTCAAAACCAAGACAACTAATATACCCAGCTAGAGAAGAAATTTACCACTACCTAACTTCTACAACCACCGCCACACCTACCGAAAATCACCTAATATATTTACCATAAATATCATACTTTAGCAATGATATATCTTCTGGTAGGTTGAAGAAAGGGAGGGAGAGTCTGCAAACCTCAAACACTGAATCGATCTCCCAATAATCGGTTCATTAGGATTTTCAGGAAGGCCAAGAAGATCCATCCAAGTAGTACTGCAAGCCATGGTGATTGAGGCGCAGGAGGTTGAAGAAAGCAGCGAAAGCTCCAAGACTCCCAGTCGACCTCTCTCCCTGTTCGATCTCCCCTCTCAGTCGATCTCTCTCCCTGATCGATCTCTCTCCCTGCTAGATCTCTCTCCCTGCTAGATCTCTCTCCCCCAGTCGATCGATCTCCCTGCTCGATCTCTCCCCTCTCTCCCTGCTCGATCGATCTCTGATCTGCTCGATCGATGGATCTCTGGGAAGATTTCAGCCGTCCGATTTTATCAAGATCTGGAAAAAAAAAATTTATTGGCAACCGAATCCTGACCGTGTCCAGACCGTATCCGGACCGGGTCAAGCCGTATCCTGACCAAGTCACGTTGACCGATACGTTGACCGCGTGTCGGATACGTATCAAACGCGAATCGCACGCGTATCCGTATCCGACTCGCGTATTTAGGGGATTCGGAGGGTTTTACCGCGAATCCGTGCTTCCTTGAACCACATTAACAAAAAGTTTGCCAATTCTGAAAGATTATATGGTGAAGTTACTGCTGAAAGTAGACAAATCCATAATTCCTTACCGTATTTATTAATAGGCTACAAACATCAAATTATGTGATGTTTTGTGGAAGTGATTTTTATAGTGGAGATAACCCTCAAAAAAATTTTCAAGTGATTTGGAAACTCCTAACCATGTAAACTTTCTGGGAAGTAAGGAAAGAGAGGTATGTTGATGTCATTCCAAGTGTGTAGTTGTGTGGTTATATGGTTACATATGAAATAAGTTTCATCCAGTATTTTTCTGAAGTTATTTGAATGAATTCGGACTATGAGATATAGCAAATTATCTATTAAGTCAGCTGTCAGAGCATGTGAGTATATTCCATATTGATCTGTATCTGGTTTGCATCTGCCATTGTTTTGGGGGATGACTTATTCGATAATGGGACATATTGTGCATACACCGTTACCAAAGGGCTAGAGGGTATAAAGATTTTTAAAAAAAACTTTATGTATGGAATTGCCTTCAATGATGCTATCCCACCACCGGTTCTAAGTTGCTCATTTGGGAAAATTGCAATCTCGTATATTCACTTTCATATGGTTCTTCAGCAGAATATCTTATCACTTTTAAACTCTGTGTATATTCTCTAATAAGCCAATATATGATCAACTGTGTATGTGCTGCTTTATATGTTTGCTCATTCTTATAAGCATGATCAATGTTGCATTCTGCATGCTATTATGCACTTACTTAGTTGTCATAAATTTGATCATTCTTAAACTATATTTCCTATTATTCATTACTGTTTTAATGTTTTTACTATTGCCAACTAAATGCATGTTATGTATGGTCCAGAAATAAAGGGATATTATTTGTTGCGATTGATCAAAGCAAGCCACTCTCAGATCAAGGTCCCTTTGACATAGTTCTTCATAAGGTCAGTTGGTTTTCTTTATTTTATTTAATCCAGTAGTTTTATTTTCCTGATATATTCCAATATTGAATTGAGGCAGTCATTTCTCACTTTTCTTCAGAGTACAGACAACTGTTAGACAAAGATATGTGCACATGCTTAAATGTGTCTCCTCTAATTTCTTCTACAGACACGCATAGTGATGGGAAGAACCTCATGAGAGATTGTATAATTTATTTGGACATTGAATGTTCATCAGTATTTGATGAAGTTTTAGTTTCTCTTATAGTCTTACTCAATTATTCATGCCTTTTCTATGTGTTTCATCTAATATCTTTCACCGTTCTGCGTATTCTTAATTTGATCATGCGTATTCATAATTTGAGCATTATATTTGGAGGAGACTAACTGTCATCAGTATCTGATGAAGTTTGTATTACTCTTTCTTACACAGTTAACTGGAAAGGAGTGGCGCCAAATTCTGGAGGTTAGTTGGAATTTTCAAATCTGTTACATCTTATTGTGAGTGTTCGTTTCATACGTGGATAAGTAGATTCATAGTATCTTGTTTGTGGGATACTCTTTATTTGTTATGTTTGTTATAAACTGCCATCAACTATATAGGGGACAAATATGCTCTGGCAGCGGTTCATTCAAATTATGCATCTTTTAGTTTTAAAAACTCATTTCTGTCCAACATAATGTGCAGACTGCTTGCTCATTCCTTCATCATGATATCTGATAGTTGAGGTCAAGGCCTCAACAATTCCAACAGCAAATGAGGATTTATCAGCATTTAATCTGCTTATCTGACTTACTAAGGTGTTGCTAAGCATAATTTTGTTGTCCTTTTTTTGGCAAAAAGTCTAGTATCCCTTTGAACCAGTTGTCCCTAATTTTCATTTATTTGCTTATTATAGTTGGAGTTTGATGATCCCATGGTCATGTCAATGTCGACATTTGGTATGGTTTGAATTTTTCACAAGCCTGTTTGTTTTTCATTTTAGTATTGTTACTTTTTTTTTTCTTGGCGTTGCTAGTCTAGCTGTGATTAATATTAGTTGGTTGTGACGTAATGGCAACAAATTGAAAGACCGTCTCAATTCTTAATTCAAGATACAGAATTGTAGGTGAGCAAAAGAACTGTAGGATGCAAGCCAGATCTTTTGATTTTATGTTGTATGTTTCTTCATTCATCATCTGCTGCCTGTTTGAGGCCAATATCATATTATCTATGTTTTTAAGTCAAGTGCCCTTTTGATGCTATGGTTTTTCAACTCCTCGTTATTTATTTATTTATTTATTTGACATTATTTATTTATTGTTTTTTTTTTTTTTTGAAGGATTACAGACAAGAACACCCAGAAGTTACTATCCTTGATCCTCCAGATGCCATTCAACATGTATACAATCGGCAGTTCATGCTTCAAGATGTAGCTGATCTAAACTTGTCCAACAGCTATGGTAAGTCTTCTATTAGGTTTTATTTATTTATTTTAAAGATGGGAATGTAGTTCTTCACTTCCTTGCTTGTTTGCTGGTCAATTCAGCATCCACTAGTTTTGCACCACCGTCATCATGCTCGTCTGTAAATTATTTTCATTTATTTATTATTATTATTTTTGCCTCATCCATTTGTGGCAAAATGAGTATAAAGGTGGCATTGTAAGTTTTTTCCTTGCTTTTTTTATAGGGGTGTTTTATGATGACAAATAATAATTACTGACTGATATTGCAGGTAAAGTTGGCGTCCCTAGGCAGTTGGTTATTAAGGAAGATCCATTGTCCATTCCTGATGCAGTTGCTAAAGCTGGGCTCAGGCTACCCCTAGGTAATTCTCTATTCAGTAGATGCTCTGGTCAGATCAGTCTCTGATATCCAGTGCAGTACTCATTTATTTTGAAGTATTATATTTATAGGAATAGTAATTGTTCTGAAGTTGATCGATGCATTATAATTATGAATCCAACTTTGAGGAATGCAGAAATTAGACTCTTCTTTTGTTCAATTGTCAGGGTGATCTCTCTGTAAATTTAATAGGAGATGACTACAGTTTGATGGTCTTAGCGCTCTCCAGCTAACCACCTTAAATTGCTTAAACTGATTTAACTATTTCTTTTTCATTCTTTATGTGTTTCAGTTGCAAAACCTCTTAGTGCAAAGTCTCACCAATTATCACTTGCTTTTGATCAACTATCCTTGTTGAAACTTGATCCTCCACTGGTTCTACAAGAGTTTGTCAATCATGGTATGGTTCTAAAATTAATACTGCAGTGAGCTAATCAACATATCTTGTTACAACTCAAAACTGCACTGGTTAGCATGAACCATGAATATTTTGTTTGGTTTCAGGGGGTGTTCTTTTCAAGGTATATATCGTCGGTGAAGCCATAAAGGTTGTGCGGCGCTTCTCTCTGCCTGATGTTAGTAGGCGTGAGTTCAATAATACTGGCATGTTCCGTTTCCCAAGAGTTTCTTGCGCTGCAGCTTCTGCAGATGAAGCAGATCTGGATCCTGTTATTGCTGGTAAGATCATTGGGTTTGATTGTACTTGATACCTGAAATGCCTAGGACACTCTGTTTGGAGTTATTTACATTCTACAACATGTGATTGTTCTCTCTGTCTACTGCAGAGCTTCCTCCACGGCCTTTGCTTGAGAAGCTTGCAAGGGAGCTTCGTCGTCGTCTGGTAACTTCTGTTTTCTGCTTGTTTTTATGAGCGCATGTTTGCTTAGCACTGCACTATTATCACTTTTTTTTTTCCTTGTTGGTAATTTATAGTTTACTTTTATGCATTTTTCAGGGTCTGCACTTGTTCAACATAGATATGATTCGCGAGCATGGGACCAGAGACAAGTTCTATGTTATAGATATCAATTACTTCCCTGGCAAGTGATCACTTTGAACCCCTGAACAAATTGTTGTTGAACCATATTAATGTTACACTTACTGCTAATGAAGAAAAAAAACTTGTCCATTTTAGCTTGAGTTGCTGTATCCATGCTAATGCTAACCTTTTCTCCTGATCAGAAGAAACCATTATCCATGTCAGCTAGAGTGCATGATTCCTTGTCTGCTTTAGTGATTAGAAATATAGAGTCAAATAGAGTTCATTTTACCTTCAATTGAATGAAACCATCACTTTGTTACTACTGAAAATGAAATGTCTAATCTTCTGCATACCCAAAACATTTTACAAGTCTGCTTTTAATTGTGTCATTAATTTACAGGTCTTGTTATTTAATAGATCGCTTTTCACAACAAGAGTAAGAACCAATGAAGTATAACCATGACATATTAGGTTCACGTGTAGGACGTCCAATTTGGGATAGTTGAACCTTGCATTTGGCTAAGCTTCTTTATGACAAATACTATAGTTCTTTTAATCTGATAATATTTACTTACATTACTAGTGCATCTACACAAGTATAACTATACCATGTGAATTGTGTTGTTTAGATGCACTGATATCGGTTTTGTATTTTGTGCTTTTGATATACTTGTTGTGTTGTTACTTTTAGGGATGGCAACGGGGCGGATTTGGGCAAATCCATCCCCGCCCTGTTGGGGATAGTGGATCTCTGAATCCGCCCCGAATATCCGTTTATACTAATTTTCAAAAACCATCCCGCTCCGATCGGATTGGCAGATCTCTGCCCCGCCCCGAATATCTGTTAAAAAAATTAATAAATTTTTTTTGTCTTCATTTCTTCTCAATAACAACTCAAAAATTAGGTCTGACTATCTTCTTGTTTATTCTGTCAAAATGCCAAAGAAGATATATTGGGCCAACCTGTTGGCGGACAAAACATTCATACAAACAGTAATGGAAGAAAACATATTTAACAAAATTCTATCACTCGACTCTACTAAAGAAATAAATAAATAATCTTCCCTTTTTTTTCTTTTTTTCTTTTTTTCTTTTTTTCTTTTTTTTTTCTGAAAAGATACTCAAAATAAAATACTGAGAGATTCTAGGGCCTCCTTCCCTTCTCTACTGTTGTAATTTCCCCCATCTGTAGCACTATTAAAGTGCAATCTCTCTACATATTTTATATCAAAGTGCACTATCAAGGACCTAATGAGCAACTTCATATTCTGTCTTGTAGCAACTTCATATTTTCAAAGTCTCAGTCTTCCTATTCCCATCATAAAGCTAAAAAAAGAGTTCTTCACAAGCTTATCAGCCTTAGTGTTTGGCGCAGAGAAGGGACAGAGAGAGAGAAGGAAGGGGAGGGGTTGGTGGTCGACGACGGATTGAGGAAGGGGGAGAGGTTGGTGGTCGATGACGAACTGAGGAAGAGAGGGTAGTTGCAGTGGCCGGTGATGCTTGGTGCAGAGATGGGTTTTTCATTGGAGACTGCTGATGCTGCAACACCGATCTCCAACCACAGAGTAGCAGATCTTGCCTGATCTCTCTCACGTCACTCTTTCTTGTCTCCAGCCACAGATCTGGCCTGATCTTTCTCACTGTCACTCCCTCTTGTCACTTAGCCCTTGTGCTTGCGAGACAGAATGGGAGGCGGTCAGGAGGGGTGGTGGTGCACTGGCGCTTTCGAAGCAGAGGGAGGCGGGGATAAGATTAGCATTGCGAAGAAGGAGAAGAAAAGAAGGAAGAAGGAGAGGCGATGCTAGAAGGGAAGGGAAGCTTCTAGATATATGTGGAAAGAAATTAGGTTTAGGGTATTTTAATAATTGAAGGGTATTCTTTAATACATGTGATAAACGGATATCCGTGGGGCGGATATGGCTACATATCTGCCCTGAAACAGTGATGGATCCAATTTTGATATCCATATCCGCCCCATAAACCGTTAAGGCAAACCCAATCCGCCCCAAACGAGGTGGGGCGGAGCGGATATCCGTGAAAAACTGCCCCACTGCCATCCCTAGTTACTTTGGTCTATCCTATTGATCTTTCTCGTAATATAGTATTCTTGAAACATTATTTAGTTGCACAAAGTGGCATTGCCAGTTTGAAAGCTTGCCGAGACACAGAGTTGAAATATAAAGACAACTTTAAATAGCCTGTAAGGGAAAAAAAAAAGCTTTAAAATGGTCGAGCAAATGAAGATGTTGCGTATCTAAATCAGTTGTGTACCAATTGGTGTGAAAAGGAAAGCTGGAGTTTGTCTTATTAAACTGCCTTGGTAGAGTTTTACTGTCTCAATTGTATCTTTTATTGAAGCGTGAATATGGAATCTTGGCAATGCTGTGAATCATGTGAGTTTTGTCTTCAGTATAAAGTCATTCAATGGTCTTTCAATGTTTTTCATGTAAGCGAAGCATCATTAGTTTCTTCTTTTACTTGAAAGAAATCTAAAAGGAAGTAGTTTGAGGGAATTTTGTTGCAAATGAATCTGTTTCTTTGTGTTATTTTTGCAGCGATATACTTGTATTGCACTTTGTGCTTATTACAATCTTTTGACCTTTTCAGGGTTAGCTAAAGTCCCAGAATATGAGCACATATTTACAGATTTTCTCTTGAGCTTGGTTCGGAGCAGAGTATAAGAAGCTGTCCGCTAATCACTCTTGAATGGCTGTGACAAGGCAACCAAATTTAACCAAGGATAGTAATTATTTACTTGAAAGGAAAGAAGTTCCATGTACAGGGATAGTATGCAATTTCTGCTTACAGGAAGAAGTTAACCCAGGCAAAGAGAACCAGGAAGTATTAGTTGCTTCTATCAATATGTCATATCATTGAAGAGTAATAGGTCTCCCTTCTTTTCTTTCCTTTTTAACTTCCTAGCCTTGTGTCCAAGGGCAAGGGGTTTAATCTATGTATCATTCTTCTCTTTGTATCTACATTTTTTACTTTAATCTGTTACATTTTACTAGATTGTGTTGTTTGGCTTAAGTAGCTTGAAACTCTTGTTTCCGTGTGCTCACACGGGGGCTTCGAGATGATAGTGTTAAGTTGAAATATGAATTATGAGCTTGTTTTCCTGAAATGAAGCTATTTAGTGCTACTCGCTGCTAGAAAAAAATGGTGTTGGTCAGTCGCAATAATTTAAATTTTTGCTTGGATTTCGATTGATTTTGTTGTCAACTTTAAAGGTTACACATCGAGGGTTGTGTGGTATCTCTTCCATGGTGTGTTGCCACTCTAAACTTTACAAAATGGAAGAATGATATTTCATGTTTCTCATAAAATATGAGTAGGTTATTGTAGGTTTTTTTTTTTTTTTTTTTTTTAAATCTAAGAGTGGCTCTCATCGTAGCCACTCTTAGATTTTGAACATCTCCAATGGCAAGCTCAGAATCTGACTTTGGATTTTAATGGAGCTTTAATCCAAATATCAAGATATTTTAGGTTTTAGCCAAAATTTATTCAAAAAAATAAGGTAAATATTTTCTACACCCAATGAGGGAACCGAGAATACTTGGCTGCGCTCATCAACCAACTTTTTTTATCTACAGTTTGAAACTAGATTAGACTACATAATTTTCATGTGGTGGTTTTGTAAAATTCAAACGTTCTTCCAATTTTTATCCCAAGTTAAATGTCACACCCTAATTTCTTCTTCCCCTTTCCACTCATACTCCAAAACTTTAACAATCTCTCCATTATATTGGATTAGATGTTTTTTGATTTAGTAGCCCACTTTCTCCAATCTCCTAAGGCATTGCTTACTTCTAAGTTAGAGACCATGGGGACAAGATCTAATTTATTTATTTATTTATTTTAACCCTCCCCACTCCACGGATTCGAATCCGTGACGTGTGATACCATCCGTCACATCTCTACCAATTCAATTGGTATACCTTTGACGAAAAGATCTGGTTATGAAGGTCGTTTTTCTAGAAGGAATTGTTGATCCTCTCTCCCAAAATATCTTTTTTCACCATAGAAGAATCAAAATATGTGTTTTATATGGTTACTAGAGTATGCCCCATGCCGTTGGCACTCCACATAATTTTATTTTTGCTAATTATTTTGTACTGAGCATCTCCGTCACTATCCTCATTTTCGTTTTCAATCAGTATTGAAGTGTAAGTCGATTCTAAGTGTAAGCTTGTTCAGTCAAATTTGAATCAATTGGGAGAAATTTTTTAACGCCGAGAATGAATTCTCCCTCAATCTTTGAATTCGTCAAAACATGAAATTTAGGATTTTTGTTTAAATGTGCATTAAGATGTTCGACTCATTTTTTTGGTATGATCGACCCGTCTCATTGCTTTTTAAAATATTAAATACGTGTAATACATTATACTTTTTTTTAATTATGAAATATATATTTTTAATATTTTTGCCCTTATATTGATCATTGATTTTGTTCGAAAGATCTTCAAAAATGCATTTCAACGATACCAAGTTTATCAAAATCCGACAACGATGTAGATAGTTATGATAATTTTCATTTTGCTAAAAGGAAAACACAATATTTTCTCTATCCGCCACATGTACATTCCACCAATTTTTTTCAAAAAAAAATTCATTATTTTTGCCCTTCTACATATTTTATATTTACAAATATGCCATTATAGAAAATGAATCTCAACCCTCAAATTCAATACATTTCTCAACTTTCAATCATAATCATCTTTTATCTCTAATCCTTTCGATTTGACTTTTTCTAAGTCAGCAATGAATAATAAAACACCACTCTGAATTGTAATATAGACTAGAGTATGCCCCGTGCCGTTGGCACTCTACATAAAATTTTTTTTTTTGCTAAATATTTTGTACTGAACACCTCCGTCACTATCCTCATTTTCGTTCTCAATCAGTATTGAAGTGTAAGCCTATTCTAAGGTAAAAAATTATATTATAAATTTTAGGGTTACACTCGATCAAATTTGAATCAGTTGGGGAAAATTTTGAAACGGCGAGAATGAGTTCTCCCCCAGTCTTTGAATTCGCCAAAACATGAAGTTTAGGGTTTTTGTTTAAATGTGCATTAAGATTAAGGGTGGGCACGGGACGAGATGGGACGAGATATACCCATCCCTATCCCATCCCGTTCATACGGGATCGGGATGGGAAAAACCTCATCCCCGACCTCGTCCCATCCCAAACGGGTTCGGGACGGGATCAACGTGCTAATCTGGAGAATACATTTGCTTCCAATCAAGATGATCATCCATTCCCTCGTGTCTGAGAAGATGATAATTGAGCAGATACAATACCTTGAGAGAATATGAGGAGCTGAAGATATGATTTGTCACATATCCTAATCTCTCTTTTTATTTTCAGACTTTGCACATGCTAGCCCCTAGATCCCCAATTTTAACCTTTTATAGTATGAAAATATAATTATGGTTGCATGAAAGGAAGAGATCATTTGAAGGAAAGAGAATATAATTGGAGAAATCTTAGTTTTTGCCAAGTGACACAGTCTTTATTCATTTATTATTCAGTATCTTTAAAAAGCTCTATTGGCTTTCAAGTTTACTGGAAACCGTCTTATTACAACAGAAACATTAAAAACTCAGAATCGTGGTTTAATACTTTCATGTAAAAAGCTCAAAGATTCATAATTTGAAATTTTACTAGATTTGTGCAAATGCCTAAAGCTCAGTGGAACTAGCAGTGTTAGTTACTTGCAGTGTGAGCTCAGATTCTCAATACCTAACTGTTGGTTGAACTGTTGTCTTCGTAGATTTGAGAATCTGATGATAAAGTATAGCCTTCGCTCTACTTTACACTAAAGAATGACCGAATCAATGTTTTATCAGAGAGAGGAGAACTGAGAAAGTGAGAACTGAAGTATTACAAATTTAGAGATATGTATGAGAGATTCATTGAGATGCTAAAAAAAGTAAAAATGTTATATACATCAGTATATTTGTATGGGCATCCACAATTTTAAAATAAATAATTAAATAAAATATTAATAATTAATATTAATAAATTAGTTCGGGACTGGACGGGATTGGCGGGATTGAAAATCTTCATCACATCCCATCCCATTCTAGATCGGGACGGGACGAGATCGGGATGAAATTATTCAATCCCATTAAGACCCGAAAAAATCGTGACGAGACGGGACGGGATCGGGACGGGAACGAGATCGCGGGATGGGATGCCCACCCCTAATTAAGATACCCAACTCATTTTTTTCTGGTATGATCGACCCGTCTCATTGATTTGAAAACTATTAAAGATGTGAAATACATTTTACGTTTTTTTAATTATAGAATATCATAATCATCAAAACCCATTCTCGATATTTTCGAGATCGGCTACATGGATTTTGGTTCTTCAAGCAATGCAGTCTTCCCACATATCCTCGCCTAATCCAAGCTCAAGGATGTTTTTTTTAATTATAGAATATATATATATATATATATATATATATATATATATATATATATATATATATATATATATTATTAAATTTTAGCACTTGTATTGATAATTGATTTTGTTGGAAAGATCTTCAAAAATGCATTTCAACAATAGTAAGTTTACCAAATTTTGATGACGATGTAGATAGTTATGATAATTTTCATTTTGTTAAAAGGAAAACATAATATTTTCTCTCTCCGCCACATGTACATTCCACCAATTTTTTTCAAAAGTTTTTCATTATTTTTTCCCTTATACATGTTTTATATTTACAAATATGTCATCATAGAAAATGAATCTCAACCCTCAAATTCAATACATTTCCCAACTTTCAATCCTAACCATCTTTTATCTCTAATCCCTTCAATTTTACTTTGTCTCGGTCAGCAATAAATAGTAAAACACCACTCTGAATTGTAATACAGATTGGTTTGATTGTATAAAGATGAATCATTTTTAAAAGGCAACTGAATGCTATAACCTATCCCAACATAAAATCTATATTAATAATAACTAAGACTGGGCGTTGATTTCAAATTAAGTTCAAAAGCAATTAAAGTTGTTATCGAAAGATTTTTCATCTTTTGAACGGACTAAATGGTGGAACTTGTTTTAGAGGATACGAGAAGATGGAGATACAGATAAAAGTGGGGACTTACATGTTTGTGTCATAAAGGTTTCTTAGAGCATCTATAAGTGATCCCCTAAATTAGCCAAAAAGTTAATTTGGGGATCTCATGTGGGAAAAACCATGCTCCAATGAAACCCCTATCCATGCCCCTATTTTAACTTGGCCTCTCATTTTCCCTATATTTGGGGCATCCATACTGATGATACATCAAATAAGACTGTCATCACGACCATACATGTGGCAAGGATCGTCCATCACAAGGATTAAGTATCTTGAGACCTGGCAAACTCGCAAAGCCCAAAAAGGGCGGATCCGATCATTAAAGCCCAAAAAGGGCCGTCGGAACGAAACATAATCAGAGGCCAAATATAGTCCCAACAAAACTCTCTCTTAAAGAAGAGGAGTGTTACAAAGAAAAATAGTCATAGAGAGAGTTACTCCCCCAAAGATGTATCTTCATAAAGGAGGAGACTGTTGCAGAAAATTTCTCCCCTCGATGAGCCTCACGTGCTTAAGTCACACACAAAATTAATAACAACCACTATATAAGGTAAAGGGAGCATTCGACAAAGGTATGCAAATTTTAACTGAGTTATTTCCAGATTAATCTTCATCTCCAACAGAGTTACTGACTTAAGCATTAGAGTGCCTTCGGCCACCAAACAAGTGGTTTTTACCAATCTAACATTTGTTTTGCAGGTCATATTCACAGCAGACCAGATTTGGATGCATCAGTTTGGCGTCGTCCGTGGGAAACGAATATTTCCTTTCAAGAAGAGAGTTTGTAGTTGGAAACTTCCTTAGTTCTGATCAGCGATTAAAAAGCTTTTAGAACAAATGGAGCATTTTACAGACCCCCAACCCAGCAACAATCAAAGCAGTCACTACAAGAAAACTGTATTTTAGCGACGGTCGTCAAAGGTATACAGCGACGGTTATGACTGTCGCCAAATAAAACAGCGACGGTTACAAAACCGCCGCTAATAAAGGCGTCACTAGGTCATTCAGCGACGGTTTTAAGCAACCGCTGGCATAACCGTCGCTAAATACTATATAGTGACGGTTTAATGTAGCGACGTTTATAACCGTCGCTAAATACAATTTACCGACGGTTTATAACCGTCGCTAAAATTCGATGAACAATCCAACTTTTTGCCTTTTAGCGACGATTTGCAACCGCCGCTAAATTCCCTTTGATAATTCAAATTTTTTTACCATATAAAAATCACATTTTTTAACCTGTAGTGTTTTTTTTTTTCATTTGGTGCAGATAATCTATCCAACATATGCACTACAACTTTTAGAATCAAATCAAAAATCAAATATAAACAACGACACTAAGCTAAACTCATATGATACCATCATCATACATTAAGAGGAACTTTAATTTCATTTCAAAATCAATATTATACATGGTCCAGAAGAAATTACAAATTAAAATTGTTACAAATTGTCAATGCTTACATCTAACAACCAAAATCGAAGTTGTTCAATGGTTGTCTCAGGGTCGTTGTCTACAGGGCCTCACCGACCTTGAGCTCAAAAAAACAATATTACAATCACAACAAAGCCAACCCGATCTCACTCTGTTTCTGTTCCACCTTCCCCGTCTTTGAGGTGCTCTTCAAGTGTATGAACTTTGATTTCCCATTATTCGCCATCCCATGCTGGATCCATTTCTGGCAAATTGTAGTCCTCAGGTCTCAATGACAACTCGAAATATTGCAGCATGTAGAGTACAAGCAAAATTTGGACAAGTGAATATCTTTTAAGACAGAATTCATAGATAATTAAGCCAAGAAATACACCTGTGGCCAACCATAATGAATAATTCTTCGAACATTCGATTTGTCAATTCCCATTCCAAAAGCAATTGTGGCAACAACAACCTGGAAAAAGAATATGAATACGCATCTTAAAAGAAAGTCATCTTTTTACGGACCAACAAAAGAAAGCCCATACTTTAAACTAAAGTCATTGCCGATCCTATCATGCCTTTTAGTTGAGTAACCTTGTATATATTAGAATGCAGTTATCAAATTTTCTGTTGTTCACATGACAATATACAACTTCGTACCTGTAAAGCATTTTCATGGAACTCCTTGTGAACCTGATCATGCTCTCCCTGCATTGGGGAATCACAAAAAAGTATGAGAACATTTCACCACAAAACCAAAACAAAGGAATCTAAGAATCAAGAGCATGCACTTGTAGACATTATACTCACCAAAACAATGTGATCTATGTATTCATTAATTGTGTGATTGGACATAATAGTGTACCTAGAAAGGAAGTCGGACCAACAATCATCAAGGCCCATTTCTCAACAGGTAGAAAGAACATTCTAGGCATTATCTGCGATCTGTTATTAGTATTACTGAAAGGACATTCCAGGGTGTCCTGTTCAAGTGAAATGATAAGTCACTACTGTCAAACTAAATCACTGATTTCAAGGTTTCTCCACTTAATTAGGGAACACTTACAATAAGCATT
Source organism: Berberis vulgaris (assembly GCA_963556465.1). NCBI lineage: Eukaryota > Viridiplantae > Streptophyta > Magnoliopsida > Ranunculales > Berberidaceae > Berberis > Berberis vulgaris. The sequence goes on along the minus strand of OY747134.1, from coordinate 68,148,730 downwards.
GAGTCTAACTTTTGAAGGGCTGGAAGATTATCATTGATGTCAGAATGAGCTTTTGCTGTCATTATCTGAACCAAAAAGAAAATACATCACATTGTCACATACCTTGATGTAATATAAGCTTTTATGCACGTCATCCTCACTGTAGGATTTGATCACAAAGGATTTGATGATATACTTACACAAAAAACACAAATTATGAAAGGAAAAGAAATGCAGAAAACAATTCTTTCTAAAGGAGAATTGCTTTGATCATCTTACTTTATCAAGTCTTTGTTCTCTTGTGTGTACTAAGTACCAGTCAGCATTAAAGCGGGCACAAGAAACTGCAGCTTCATGATGTTCAGCTCACATTCTAGCTAAATTCCCGCAGCTCTTTTAACAGCTAATATAACAAAAAAACAGGATACTTTGTAGAAACTGACAGAAGAATATTGCATAATCGTATTTACTGGTTTGATTCATGACATAAGAGCTAATTGAAGTATCCATTCTGTTACTCAATTTCTGATTCATTTTCCTTCAAAGGAAAACTACTACTGCTTGATATGATTGAATCACAATATGTCTAAATATGATTTCACTAATATGTCTAAATATGATTGAAACACAATGGAGTACACATATATGTCTATATGGGTGTGTCATTACAGAACTTGGAGTGCTGCTGTATAGAGAAGATTGCAGTTTGTACTGCAGGTCAGTTTATGTTGTGCTCTGTTTTTGGCTTGAAAAGTCCCCTGTTTTTGGAGCATTTTTGGGGACAGCATGCACAATTTCGAATTGGGACAACACTCACAGATGTTCAAACTTACCAACCTACAAACTAATAGATTAATAATACTGTCATTTACATTAAACATGAAATAAAAGGGATACAAACACAAAAGAAGAAAGAGACCAAGAAAAATAAACACGGCTTACAATAATTACTATTAATCAAAATGTCTTATAATCCGAGTTGACATTGAGCTAGGATAGAGTTCAAAAAGGGAAAAAAAAAAAAAAAAAAAAAAACAAAACAAAAAAAAGAAGACAATCCTACATTATGATGAAATTACCATTAATTCAATTTCCCTCCTTACCACCATTTTCAAATGCTTTCTTTAGTATACATCAAGGCCGAAATTGCTGTAAATTGTGTCTAATGGCACTGAGTGTCGTAATCCACCAGAGTATAGATCGCAGCAAGATTGACCATTTACACCACAAAAAAACACCAAAACCAAGAAATTTTAAATTTATTTGAAAGGAATGCTTCTTTTCTTTAAATATCTGTAAAATACGAACAAATTAATGAATTATTATGAAACAAATCAACTTATAAAGATACAGATACACATACCTCCAAAACAAGATATCCTGCTGTCCATTTGCAACAAATCGGCAACAAGATAGAGGTTGTACCTTCAACAATTCACCCAGTTTAGCCAATTCTTCTCTTGCCCGCATGTAATCTCTTTCTAAACGTTCCTATGCACAAAAAGATAAAAAGTATGAAGCAAACTAGAACATAGATAGCTTCGTTACACACCGCATTCTTACAAAGTTGTGAGATGGAGCAAAGGAAAAAGAAGTATTTACTTTGGCTTCGCTTGCAGCATAATGCTGGCCAAGAGCAGTTTGAATATTCAAAAGTTCAACACTTTTAGCATCAATTGTATTCATACAGCTTGTAAGTTTCTTCTTGAGATCATCAATGATTTCTTTTGACTTTTGAAGTTCACTTCCATTCATCTTCTTAGCATCCTCCTGACTTGCTATTACCTTATGTAGAGCTTTCTCCAACACTGCAAAACTGCCCACTTGCATTAACCTGCATCCGAGAACACTGTTTCAGCCAAAAGGAACACAAAGGGAAATGTGGTACATAAAAATACATCATGCAAAGCAGGGCATTAAAACGAGCAGGTCAGTATCTGATCACGCTGCTTAGAACAGCCAGTATAGTTTGTCTGTTTACTACCATAACATTGAAGGACACAAAACATATCACATGACCATGAAAGTCAATAACTGAAATTTCTACACGCAATTGGAAAAGCAAGATACTCACAGAGAAAAACAAGAAAATATGGCAGCCTCTTGGTTTCCCAGAAGCTATTTGCTACTTGTTAAATCTAAAGAATAACATTTTATATTGCATTTATATCATAAAATACAGGTAATATAGGCATTCAAAAAAAGAGGAAATCTCAGTCTAGTGTGCAAGCAACACAGCAAAACAAATCACAAACCTCATAAGCCTTTTGAACTTCTTGAAACTTTCTTTCAGCATCAGCATCATCTTTATTTGTATCTGGATGGAGCTTTTTTGCAAGCTAGCAAAAGAAAATGAAGAATAAAAATATGATAGTAAAGAGGTCTACAAGGAGTTAAAAGTAAAAACCAATGTCAAAACCAGACTTTTTGTCATGTATAAAGCATAGACAACTATTACAATACTGAAACATAAAATAAATTATGCAACAGTGTTTATGACCATCTTTCCATGCAAAATTCGTTTGCAAATGTGTTTGTGAGAGTTAAAATGAACTTACTCCATAATAGGCTTTCTTGATTTCAGATTGACTGGCATTTTTGCTTACTCCAAGAATATCATAATAATCTTTTGATAGCATAGATTTGGAACCTGAAAGAGCCAATCCAAAGTTACTACATGAAGTGAGCCAAATAATATACAAAAATGGTTAAAGCAAACGATATCAAACCAATGAATAAAACACATGCACCAAAACGCATACAAGTATTGAATCACAAAATAACATGATGACACTAAAATTACTTTTCCGATAAAAGAGAAAACGCTGATTTAGCCTGGCTATGAAAATATACAAAAGGGAGCGAAGAATAAACAACGCCCATACCAGTTGCGTGAATCAACCTGAAAGAACCCCAACTTTTCGCGTAAAGCTCTACTCCATGCCCCACTAATTCTCGCTGAGCATCACCAACAAAGCAAAAAATCAGTCATTGCAGAATGAAAAAAAAAATCCCTTGTCTTGAACAAACTTTAAATACCATTGTTTAAATTTCCATGGTTACTGAAGATTCCAGTAACAAATCCTCAACGTAAGGAAGTATCCCACTGCAATAACGCAAGAAAAAAATGAACTTTTACATAAATACATCAATTCCTATATTGAAGAGAGAATTTTTTTGAAAAGAATAAGAAAGAAGATATATTACTGTATAGAGAGCACTGTTACGAAGAGTTGACACAAGAGACCTTCGAGCTAACAAGCAGATGAGTTTTGCACCATTAGAGCGAACCATTTGGAATTGCAGCTTGATAACCGAAGCACTCAGCGAGCAAGAGAAATCTGCTTTAGTAAAATTGCACCAGTAAATCTTATAGAGCAGAACCCATTACTATATTCTACAGTAAACTCTGTTTAGCAGCTTGCTCAAACAATTGTAGATTCAGATAATGCGACCAGCAAAAAGGGGTTTAACCTTCCACCACCAAAAACAAAGTCTTGGCTAACTAGTTCTATTATGCATAACATATAACAAGTTTATATCTTTCGCTGATAATAATCACAAAAAAGTTGGCTTTTTTTCTTTCTTTCAATTTATTGCTACCAACAATGGCTTTCACCTATGAGATAATCAAAATCAGAGATTTTTACGAAGAAATTGGAAAAGTATAAATAAAGATGTCACCTTTGAAATCTGGGTCTATCTAATTCTTCGAAACTTCAAGTTGATTGTTGGTCGAATTTGTGGTTGAGGATTGCAACTTGCGAAACCCTTGAAAAACCCTAAAATTGGTGAAGGATTGAGGAGGAGAGAAGAGCGAGCTTGGTTGGGTCGCCCCCTATCGCAAGTTAAGTGCTTTGGAAGGCTCCAGAGAGAGAGGAGACGAGTTTTATTTTCCCCTTTGTTGCTAAATCTGCTAATCTCACTCATCGTCATCGGTGGGGAGTTAGGGTTTGGGGAGGGGAGAGGATATGGTGAAGGGGTTGAGAAGGTGGGGAGAGGATATGGTGAAGCGAGCGAATTTTCCCATTTGCTTTAAAGAAATTGAAGATTTATTTATAACGACGGTTTAAAACGTCGCACTTAATTATAACTGTCGTTAAACAACAATATTCTGCGACGGTTGAATAACCGTCGTTAAATAAAGTATTTCGCGGCGGTTTTTTGAGACCGTCACTAAATAGTCGCCGCTAAATTGCCCTTTTCTTGTAGTGAGTCCTTCCACTGATGAAGCTGCATTGCCGATAGTGCATGCTTCAAACCCAACGATAACTGGGCAAACTATACTTAGTAACAAAGAGCCACAACACAGAGTGGTAGCCCAGCCATCTCAGACAAAAGGTGACACTGCCACGGATCCTCGCGTGGATCAACTCATGATCCAGATGAACCTTCTGATCAAATAGGTGGACAAACTCACCAAAAAACGTGCTCAATCCGCCGACCATGTCCAAGCATCACCCAACAAAACTCTGTCAACCGTGTCCGAGAGAATAATGAAGTTCCTACAGAACTTCAACAAGTGAATCTAGAAGGCAGCAAACCACCAGAAGATGCCCCCCTCCAAAATGACAGGATCCCTGCACAAGTTTCACTCAGGATCGGAGTCACAGATCCTAACATGCTGTATAAATTGGCTAGACCGTCATTTTCTAGCGCACTTATGGTAACTCCTTTACCAAAGAAGTTCACTCCTCCAAAGTTCAAAGCGTACGATGGCAGTATCGACCCCACAGACTACCTGCGACACTTCCACCACATAATGGCCTTGGAAGAAAGCACATAGTTCATTCTATGCCGAACCTTTCCAACCAGTCTCACGTTTACGACAATGAGTTGGTTCAACAGTCTACCACCCAGGTCGATAGATTCCTTCCAACTGTTAGCCACTGCGTTCATTACGAGATTCACTGGCAGCCAACGAATGAGAAAAGGGTCCACATTACTTGCTGCACATCAGGGAAAAACCTGAGGAGTCAAGAGACCATCAAGGAATACATTACTCGTTTCACTAACGAGTTAACTCTGATTGATGGGTGCACCAACGACCATGACCATAACGACCTTCACCTCCGGATTAAAAAGGGGACCATTATACAATTTTCTGAACCTAGACCCTCCAGCGAACATGGCGACCCTATTGCAGACCGCCCAAAAACACATCACTTTCGAGGAGATGGTGGCCGCTAGGAAGAAGAATGAATTCGAAAAGAGACGTGCTTCAACTAGTCAGGAGAGGAGGGAAGAAAAACGAAGAAACGACATGCCTCGAGAGTAAAATTGCCAGTCAAAAAGACATCGAACTAGTAGCAGGTCCGAGGTCAACAAACAAGAATCCGAAATATCCAGGTATGAATGGTCGACAAACGAACCATTTACGATTTTGAAAACAAGTCGAGCTGAGATCCTGAAGACCATGGAAAAGTTGGAAGACGTTAAAGGCCACCCAAAATGAGAGGAGATCCAGATAGGCGAAATAAGGGAAAATATTGCTCTTTCCACGAGGAATCGAGCATGACACCGAAGACTACTACAACTTAAAGGACGAAACCTGAGCACCATATCCAAAAAGGATGACTAAGAGAGTTCATTAGGCGGGAAGAGTCTAAAGGGAGAGAGAGGGTGGATGCTACTACTAGGACAAATGAGCAATCAAGGGAGCTGATATACGTCTTCCATGGCCTAATTGGAGAAAAGGAGTTATCCAATCGAGCTCAAAAGCGATCAATCTGGGATTTACGAACAAGGATCAGATATCCAGAGCCTTCTGCACAACGCGACATAACGACCCAGCAAACTCAAACCTTCTCCAAGAAGGATGCGAAAGGAGTCTATTTCCCTCATAATGACGCTCTGGTAATTTTAGTACTGATAGCCAGGTGGGAAATCAAAAGGGTAATGGTCGACACGGGCAGCTCGACCAACCTTCTACACCTAGCAGTGTTCCGAAAGAAGCGATTCACTGGAGAAATGTTCTCGCCCAATGATCAACCAATGGTGGGTTTCAGCGTAGAATAATGATGTCCGCTCTGAATGTAGGAAGACAACGAGTCTTGTTGAGGAATTTCCTGGTTGTCGCCGTTCCATCCGCGTACAACATGCTTATCGGAATGCCTTGGATACATGAGATGGGTGCATTGTCCTCCACCATGCATCAATGCTTGAAGTATTATACCGATGATGAAGTCGGGATAATCAAAGGAGACTAGTCAATTGCACACGAATGCCATTATGCAGCAATGAAAGCTCCGCACAGATAACAATTACTGTAACGACTAGAGGAGCTGCTGCAGCAACCTAGTCAAACAAACTCCGACCTCCCGAATGACAACACGACTCCAACCAGTCCAAGAGATCGACCAAATACTGGATAACCAGAAAAAGAAACGAGAATACTCTATTTGGATTACGGAGAAGGAGACAAAGCAGTTCTGATTGGCATGGAAATCCACCCAAAATTTGCCATGAAACTGGTTCAACTGTTGAAGGATAACCATAACGTTTTTGCCTGGACAATGAAAGATATGGTGGGAATATACCCATCTATCATTACTCACAGACTGCAAGTCAATCCAGACAAGAAGCCAGTCCGACAGAAAAGAAGGTAGGTTGCCCCAAAACACATCCAAACAATAAACGAGGAGTTGCATTGTCTGATAACTGCAAGAATGATCAGGAAATCTCACTACCCGGACTGGTTAGCTAACACGGTGTTAGGAAAAAAAAGAACGACAAGTGGAAAGTATGTGTAGATTAAACTGATCTGAACAAAACCTGCCCGAAAGACATTTTCCTACTCCCACGTATAGAACAAATAGTGGATGCCACTGCCAGACACGAACTCCTAAGTTTCATGAATGCGTACTACGGTTATAACCAAATACAAATGCACCATCCTGACCAAGAAAAAATGTCTTTCATAACAGAAAGAGGTACATACTATTACTGAGTGATGCCATTCGGACTGAAGAATGCAGGAGCCACGTACCAACGTCTGGTTAACAGAATGTTCAAGGACCAGATTAGCAAGACAATAGAGGTGTACATTGATGACATGTTGGTGAAAAGCTTACGCAGAGTAGACCATATCAAAGACCTCGAACATGCCTTTTCCCAGCTCCGAAGATACAACATGAAGCTGCATCCGGAGAAATGTACATTTGGAGTAGAATCAGGGAAATTCCTAAGATACATGGTCAATCAAAGATGAATTGAAGCTGATCTGAAACAGATACAAGCACTTCTCAACATGTAGTCACCAACAAACATAGAGGCGTGCAAAGCCTCAATGACAGGATAACAACTTTGAACAAATTCATTTCCAAGTCGTCAGACAAATGTCTACCTTTATTCAAAATCTTGAAAGAAAATAAGACGTTCAAGTGGAATGAAGAATGCGAGAAGGCTTTTGAAAGCTTGAAGGCATACATGCGGAACACATAACTACTATCAAAACCAAGCACAGGGGAAACACTGTTTTTATACTTGTCTATGTCCAACCATGCAGTAAGCTAAACACTGATATGAGAAGAAAAGGGCGCACAAAAGCCAACATACTACATCAGCAAAACACTTGCAGATGTGGAGATCAACTACCTGGCTTTGGAGAAACTGGCGCTCACCCTGATCGTGTCTTCAAGAAAGCTACGACCATATTTCTAAGCTCACCCCATTATTGTCAGTACTGAGCAACCACTTCGGTCAGTGTTGTGCAAACCATAACTATCCGGAAGAATGGTGAAATGGAAAATATAACTCGGGCAGTTCGACATCAGCTACGCTTCTAGAATTGCAATAAAAGCTCGAGCATTAGCAAATTTCATCGCTGAATTCACAGGCAGCAACGACCACTCTTCCCACGAATGGATCCTTCGTTGTGATGGAACATCCAACGAATCGGGAAGCGGAGTTGGAATAATTTTGTACAACTAGGAAGGTGTAACGTTAGAAAAGGCCATAAAATTCAGTGATAGCTGGGTTGCAATTGGCTAAACACTTTGGCATAAAAGAAATCAGTGTCTTCATTGACTCAAATTGGTGGTCAATCAGCTGAACAACGAATTCCAAGTCAAAGATGCCCAAATGAAAACCTACCACCAAAAGACTGCCGAGTTGGTGGAAAGTTTCCATGCTGCAATCATTCAGCGATGTGCAAAGAGGGCAAAGAATGAAAAAGCTAACGAACTAGCTAAGGAAGCATCACGGGCTGAAGAAAATGATAATCCGCTCGTCACAATACAGGAAGTTCCATACTAGAAAATCAAGTGCAAGAGGCATGTCCAACAGGCCAAGAAAACAATTGGACACTTGCAATCCTCATATATATAATGAACGGAAAACTTCTGACAGATAAGATGGAGACTCGGAAATTGCGAAATCGAGCAACGCGGTATATGATAATTGACGACAGACTCTACAGAAGATTTGCCACTAGATCGATATTAAGATGCCTCTCACCCGACGATGCTGACTATGTCCTGCGAGAAATTCATCATGGTATATGTGGAAACAGTCAAGGAGGAAGAACATTAGCCCAAAAGCTCTGACATTGGGATACTATTGACCGACAATGCAAACATATGCTAATAAACTCGTTTGCGATTATGACAATGCCAAAGATTTGCCCCATATACTCACATGCCAGGCCAAAATCTAATCTTGATGAGCAGTCCATGGCCATTTGCACAATGGGGGATGGACATCGTAGGGCCACTTCCAATGTCCGACAAAAAGAAATTCCTCTTTGTAGCGGTAGACTACTTCACTAAGTAGGTAGAGGAACCATTAGCAAAGATGGGAGAAGCTCAAGTCGAAAAGTTTTCTGAAATGACATAATATGCAGATTTGGAGTCTCAAGAGTAATTCAATAACAACGGGAAGCAATTTGAAGGCAAAAAGGTTAAGAAATTGTGCGAAAACTTGAGCATCCAACAACACTTCTCAGCACCTGTCCATCTATAGGCAAATGGACAAGCCGATGTCACCAACAGAACAATCCTAGTGGCAATTAAAAATAAGCTCGAAGCGTCGAAAGGATTGTCGGTGTCTGAACTAACATGTATCCTTTGGGCTTACAGAACAATGAAGAGGACTCCAACAAGGGAAACTCTGATAACCCTGCATATGGGTCGAAGCAATGATATCCGTAGAAATTGGTATGCCGACATTCAGATCCGAAGAGTTCTAAGTAAAGGATAACAATGAAGCACTGAGAGTCGGATTGGATATCCTCGAAGAAAAACGAGAATAGACTTCTATCAAAACAACAGCCTACCAACAACTGATGGCTAGCCACTATAACAAAAAAGTAAAGCCTCTCACGTCAAATGTCAGCGATTGGGTATTCCAAAAAATTCAACTCAAAACAAAGGAACCAGGTGCAGAGAAACTAAATTTGAGTTGGGAATGACCATACAAAGTGGTAAAAATTAATAGAAAATACGAAGGGCAAACAACTACCACGACCGTGGAATGTAGAGCATTTAAAAAAATATTATCAAAAAAACTCCAATGTCTACACCCTTCAATCTCGCATTCAAACATTAAAGTTCAGTCGGGACAACAAAGTCGGACTTAAGATTTTACTCAAAAACATATAACACGACCAAAACATTGGACTACGAGTAAAGATAAAATATATGTATTAGGACGAACAAGTCGAGCATAAGCGTAAAACTTATGGTCTGATCAACCATGAAGCAATAAGTACCTGGACATATGAGCCAGACTTTTTCCTTTGTCGACTAAAATGTATGACATCAAAATACATTTGAAAATCTAGACATACGAAATCAGATTTGATAAAAAGCTTATACACGACTAATACGTCGAACTACAAAGTGAATTTTTGAAAATTCGGACAAAAAAGTTAGAATTCAATTAGGAATGTCAAAAGCAAAAACAACTAAGTCTAACAAGTTAAACAAAAAGACATGCTCGATACAAACGACAGTGAAAAATAAAACAAGATTTTTATTAATTCTCTACTTCATTACAGGAGAAGTTATATAGGTTGGAGCATTCAAGAAGAGGCATGCTGAGGAGGATTAACAACAATGTCACTTAATGGCACGGGTTCGGATGGACGAAGAAATGACTGTTCCCGATCTGAAATGGATTCCTCTTCGTCCTTGAAGACCTGATCAACAAAACAATGATACATCGAAAAATCCAAACCTTGCGATTCCATAAAATACAGGAAGTCATGACAACCATCGACAACTCTCTTCCAGTCCACTGCCTCAGCAGTCTTCAATTTATCAGTGACAGTTCCAAGTTCATCCCTAGTCGACTTAAATTCATCCTCGATTGCGGTGAGCCTAGAGGAAACTGCAGATTTAGCAATAACGAGTTCAATATTCAGCTGGGCAACTCATTCCATAGAATCCTTTAAATTGGCGGAATGCTCAACAGTGGAACGTGCGGCCTCGTCATGACTAGTTCTTTATCTGAATAACTCCCTCTCCACAACATCCAACCGAGTAGAAAGTTTATTCAACTCTGTATCCGAAGCCTCAAGTTCAGAAGCAAACTTATTCTGAACAACCTCGACTTCATTCAGCGAAGCCTGAGCAGCTTCAGCAACCTTCACATGCTCAATACACTGCGCACTAAGTGGATCAAATTTATGGAGAACACGAGAAAGAACCAAAGCCTGCCCCGCCGTCTTCCGCTCAACAAATGCCACCTATAATCTGACCCACCATTACACCAGCGTAAATGAGGTTCATCCCATCCATAATCTGCTTCAGACCTTCATCAATGTGACTACTAGGCGGATACACGGGCATCAAAGCTTTTTTGACTAACCGCTTATGCCCTTCGACAATGAGATTACGTGCACTGTCATGTACGACAATTTCGGAAAACCAACTGAACTTTTCGTCGGATTTAATACGAATCTCCTCGGAGTTACGCTCCCTCCAACCAACTCGTGGATGAAGAATAAAGGGATCAGGAAGATTCGAAGCACTGCCACCAGCAGTCAAGTGCGGAGTAGGGACAACCTTCTTCTTAGCAACAGTAAAAGGAAGAACAGAAGAAGCAGAAGCAGGCAACTCCACAGTACTAGCGACAGTGGAATAAACATGAGACTTAGCACTCTGACCATGAGAAATGACCTAGTCGTCCAACGAGGAATCGAACTCAAAATCGGCCAAGGTCTTCGTACTACTCGGATTATTAGACAACTCGACACCAAGATAAAACATTTTGTTGTTGAGAATGCGGGGATCATCAACAGACAATATGGCGGAATCAGCCACGCCATATGAAGAAACGAGACTTTTCTCGTGATTATCCAAAGGACGAGACACCTCATTTTTGCTCATCTCAATAGTTTGATTTATCTTCTCAACCTCTCGAGTAGCAGGGTCAACGACTTTACCAACACCTTTTCCGGAGGATATTGGATGAGAGGGAGCCTTGGTAGTACCATGAACCGAACTAATAAGTTTCTTCTTCTTCGGGACATGACCAGGACTAATCGCCAATAGCTTAGATGGACTAGCAGGCCTAGGAACCTTCCTATTTCTAATGCTCGAACCAGCATTAACAACATCTCTACTAGTGACATGAGCATTGCGATCCATAGGCTTCTTAACGGAGCTCACTTCCCAATCAATGCTCACATCACCAACGCTAGTCGGAGGAGTATGCTCTTGCCCTTTGTAAAGAAAATGACATTACCAGCCCGTGCAACGGTAACTTCCGAAGCACAAGCTGTCGTAAGCGCTGCACGATCCACCTCGCTCATAGTATACAAACCATTGCGATTGATGGCATTCGTAGTAAGGAAAGCTTCCACTGTGGCTCGGGGCAACTTATTAAATCGATCACATAACTCTTGCTCTTCCACAGACAACGATAGATCGTTCCTCTTGGGTTCTCGGAATGACTGCAAAATATGTAGATTGCGTAATTTGAAATCATCAAAAGTGATGGACGCGTAAAATCATGGCCTCGACCAGCCCCTATACTCGTCCTTAAGATTCTTAAAACTGGATAGACCACGAAGATAAAAAGTGCAGTTGGTATATCCCACCATAGAGTGCAAAACCCTGATGTGCATAGGAATACTGGATAAAACGACCCTCGCTAAAGTCGCGATTATCACCTTCCAGCCATTAGAAACCATTTGAATAGGAGCGATGCTCAAGAAATCTAGATACTCCCAGAATATTTCTGGATCTGAAAGCCTAAGACCCAGTTGAAACATGCTAGGGTACAGTGCAATGTCGCATGGCTTTGGACGACAAGGACTGTCATCTTCTTCAGACAAGATTATCTCAAGGTCAGCTGGCAATGAATAGTCATAGCGAACACTATCCATAGTCGTTTGCGTCGATCGCTTAGGCGAAAAGAAGGCTTCACAAGTAGCAAACACATCACCACTAAGAATCTTGAAGCCAGACATCGTTAGGGAACGAAGAAAATGTAAAGATAGAAACACAAATCACACCTCCCCTTTTTATAGGGTTGAGCAACGAAAAGGTTGATTATGAGAAAATGTGCGAGAAACGATGGCTGCACGAAATTCCCAAAATCACGCCAAAACAAACAAACGAATGAGACATCGGATAAACAAACACAACAACAATTGTCAACGACATTAAATGCGCTGCAATGACAAATTTGAAAATCCAACCATTGTAGAGTTAGTGACCATGTCAGCATACCTAACAACTAAAGGGGGAATAGCTGATGATACATCAAATAAGACTGTCATCAAGACCATACACGTGGCAGATATCACCATCACAAGGATTAAGTATCTTGAGACCCGACCAACTCGCAAAGCCCAAAAAGAGCAGATCCGATCATTAAAACCCAAAAAGGGCTTGTCGGAACAAATCATAATCAGGGACCAAATAGAGGCCCACCAAAGCTCTCCTTTAAAGAGGAAGAACGTTACAGATAAAAAGAGTCGTGGAGGGAATTACTCTCCAAAGACGTATCTTCATAAATCAAGAGACTATTACAGAGAACGTCTCCCCACATTGAGTCTCACATGCTTAAGTCACACAAAGAATTCATAACGAGCACTATATAAGGTAAATGGAATATTCGACAAAGGTATGTAATTTTTAATTGAGTTCAGCCCAAGTTAATCTCCATCTCCAACAGAGTTACTGACTTAGCATCGGAGTGCCTTCGGCCACCAAGCAGGTGGTCTTTGGCAATCTAACATTTGTTTTGCAGGTCAGATTCACAAGAGACCATATTTGGATGCAATTCATATCATCCCCAAATCCTAAAAAAATTAAAAAACTTACAACATTTTTAATTTGTCAAATTAAAATTAATAATAGTATAATTAAAAAAGTATCTAAATAATAGTATAATAATATAATTAAAATTAATAGTAGTATATATTTAAGTTGAAATTAATTATAGGATATATTTAATAATAGTATAATTATATTAAATTTAAATTAAGATTAGTATAACTAAAATTAAATTGATATAAAAAGTGGAAGATATATTTAAATAATGATAAAAAAAAGTTAAAGTAGGGAATGTAGTTGGAATGATGAAGAAATAGGGGATCCCTAAATTTAGCTTTTGACTAAAATGGGGTATCAAATTTAACTTTTATCCTTGGAGACGTTCTTATAAAATGACGATAATGCCCATAATAATGGTTCCCATCATGAAAAAAAAGTTTAAGAAAAATGGGATTAGGTTCCCTAATCAATAGTTGGGTGCCGATAAGATTTCCAAAAAATAGTATGAGCTAGTTTCATTTGAGGAGAGCTATGCACGTGAGACTGTTTGCTTGCATATTTTAAAGGGTTATTTGCATTTTGCCCCTATTATAAATGCCTTATTCAGTTTTACCCCTATTATTAATCATATTCCATTTACCACCTATGATTAGCAATCAACGTGCCTTGATTGTCAAACACCTCACATGTCATCATTCCGCTCATTTTGGATGACGAAAATGCCCATCACGTGCTTATTACGCACAATGTGAGAACTTGCTGATCCCAACCGTCTGTTACTTGAACCACACACGTGGACGGTCAAGATTACATCTGGTTGATCATACCCTTGTAGATATGGAGAGTGGATGTATTCAACATGGGGAAGATGAAAGAGTGGTTGGCCTGAGCAAAGATATTCAAATTCAAAGATTCCCATGAAATTCGCGTTTCTCACTTGTTATTTTGTTATAGATCAAAGGTATTTGAAGTGAAAAAACTTTAGCAAACCCAAGTTTTGAAGTTAGGGTTCATTACATAAATATAACACAACCTTAGATCAGAGTTATTTCATCCATATATTTCAGTTTAGAACACCATCATAGAGGTAAGTCAAATCAGCTATTTTCATTTAATCATTTCAATGGACATTTATTGAGAGTTGCAAGTCATCTTCAACCTCTCGCAGACCATGTTCAGTTTCAAGGGGCATTCTTAAATTCAAATTTATTATATGGGGTTAAGTTACTACCAGTAATTTATTATAAGGGGAAAAATATAATAAAAAATTGTGTTTACAAATTACTGACAATAATTTAACTTCATATAATAAATTTGAATTTAATGTTGCCCCCTGAAACAGAACAGACCTGAGAGAGGATGAAGATGACCTGCAACTCAAGCTTAACTTTAAAACTTGGGTTTGCACAAGCTTTTCCACTCCAAATATTTAATCTAGAGTGAAATATCATGTAGATGTAGTAGTAGAAGCAAAGACGAGTGTTATTGGCGGTGAAGTGGAGAGTATGGTGGTGGAGGTGGATTATCTTAACGGTTAATATGAAGTTTGAATCTCAGCCCTCAGATTTTAATTGCATCTGCCTACTTCAACTTTGAATCTTAACCTTTAGATCATTAAAGGGTATTTTGGGCACTAAAATATAATCTTTTTGAAACTAGCGCGTGCCTTGACAGTCATGGCACGCTGACTGCTAGTCTTAGGGGTTAAATGCAATATGATTAATAATAGGGTGTAAAGCTGAATAAAGCCTTTATAATAGAGGTAAAATGCAAATAACCCCATTTTAAATGACTACAAAATAAAAATAAAGGTTAAAACACACATATGAATGAATAGTCTTGTGCCGTGTTTTATTTATTTATTTTTTATAGTAGCTCATTAGAATGCACTTATCCTCAAGGACCTCAACTTGGTCCAGACTTTTGAATTGAAGTTGAGCTCTTAGGATATGTTTGGTTACTCGATGGAATGAGAATGATAATGAAAATCAAAATGGTAATAAAATGGGAATGAGAACATTACTGTGTTTGGTTACTCAATGGAATGTGAAATGAGAATGAGAATGATTTGTGTTTTTACCGATATGCTCTCAATTATTAATGGTAGATTTTTGGTTTATGATAGGTAAGGAGACATTTATGTTAGATAAGGAGGGCAAATATGAAAACTTGTGTTGACTATTACAATTCTCATTGTAATGACCATTCATAAGATTTTGATAAAGAAGCCATTACAATGAAATTTATAATAATCATTTTCATTACGCTATTTTTATACCTAACCAAACAAAGAAATGACTTAAACCATGGAAATTCTATAACCAAACAAAATAAACATGGAAATTCTCCTAGCAGTGGAAATCAGTCTAACGAAGAATCTATTTCCCATCGGTGAGTAGAGAACCAAACAAAAGAAATGAAACGTGGTATATAGGTTATGAAAGTAAATAGCCTTGCCGGGCTTTGGAATTTGGAGTGTTTTTCAAAGTTCAAACAAACAAACTTAAGTCATCACTAACTCTCACTTTTAGTCGCTCACTCCAATTGCCAGACCAGACTAGTTGAAGAAGATTCAAGAAGAAATGGCGCCTTCGACGAAGAACGTCCGTACGATCTCACAGGAAGCTTTCGATGGCCTAGTTAAAGAGAACATCGACGATCTCGGCATGGATCCAACCGAAGCTCTCCAAGACGCAATCGAAACCCTAACCCTTCAAGGCGCCGACCTCTCTGGTCAGATCTCTCTCTCTCTCTCTCTCTACTCTCAAATCACATTAAAAAGCCCTCTAAATTCACTATTAATTAACTTTGCAGGTATCGTGACTTGCACCAACGTCAATGACAATCCCGTTATCCAGTCTTTGGATCGATTGAAGGAAATCGAATCAAGATTGAATGAGCAATCAACGAGTCCAAAAGATCTCGAACAAGTAGCAGAGAGTTTGGATAAGCTTTGTGATTTATGTTCGGTGGAAGGATCTGGAAATGCATCTATCGCGACCAGAAATGGAGGATTGGATCTGGTTATTTCCATTTGTTCTAAGATTCAAGCTCGAAACAAACGGTGTCTTGCGTCGGTATTGAAAGCAATGTCTTTGTTAATTCATGGTATGTAACACGAATGCTCACTATGCATGTATTAATCTTTTTCAACTAGTTAGTTTAGCGCTGTAACTAATTATATTAAGATAAATTTTAGTAATTTAATTTCTTCTACTCCAAAATTGTGCTTTGAATTTTAATTAGAACATGTTCCGTTTGAATTAATAAACTAATTTCATGAGTGGGAACCAGGACGGGAAGATCAGCAAGGAGTGATATAATCTACTTTGTGAAATTCTGTAGGTTATAACTCATGATATCTCTGAGAGAAGATTGAACTCTAGGCCATGTTTAGTTTGGGGAAATAAATCCAAGGAAAATAATTGAAAAAGTGAAAAATGAAGGAGAGAATGGTAAAACAGAGAGAAGAGGGAGCACTGTGTTTATCCATGGGCTTAAATTCTCCATGTGTAGTGTTTATCCACTGAAGTACTGTGTTGCTTTATGGTGTAGTTGTACCATTGGTACCTACCAATGTATGTTGCAGTCCCACACATCCAATCTCGCATGCGCTTGATAAATGATTAGATTTGCCATTGCTACAAGTTCTAGCTTTTGCACAATTGGCAATTTATCAAAATGACTACATTATCTTTTAGGTTTCCATGAAACACACCCCCGAAGAAAAAGAAAATTATTTATGAAATTTTGAGAGAAAGCATGACCTTGAAGCTCATCTTCAAGGCTTCAACCTCAAATTCCCTTTACTTCCTTTTCTTCTCATCTTTTTTTTTTTCACTCATATCCCTACACTTATTTCCTTTTGGCCAAACGGAGTCTCTTGTCTGCCTTAGTCAGTTATGAGTTTATATTATTGATTTGTTTCCAGTTGAATTATTTTTCTCCAACTTATTTTATTCTCAGAAATTTGCAGTAGTCTCAAAACATATAGCATTCAACTATATGAATGATTGTAAAATAGTAATTTTCTTCAACTTTCCAAATACTTTTGACTTTGAACCCTTTATACAGTATACACATAGTATATTTCTCAGGTTAAGATTTCAGGGAATGATAAGCTTACCATGTATCTCATTTTGCAGATATTCAAAGCACTGAAACATTTCGAAAGAATGATGGACCTAAGATTGTGGTGGATATCCTGAAAGATAGCATTCAAAATGTCACTATCTTGAATGTTGGTTTCTCCGTTGTCGCTGCAGCTGCAGCCGGTAATGAAGTAGTGAAGGAATCATTTATGGACTTAAAAGTTGGTGAGCTTCTTGTCCAAATATTGAGCGCAAATGCAGAAGACACTATGCAGTATCCATATGATGCTATTCGTGTGCTATTGACACCTGATGATGGGCGCGTCGTGGCTTCTCAAGTAAGTTGCTGCTTAATACACTGTAGGTTGTGGCCAAATTCCCCCACCTCTCATTAGATTAATTGGACCACTTAGGTAGTGTTTGTTTGAGTTAGAGGTCTAACCTCTTATTAAGAGGAACCTCTAACTAGAGGTAAATGTCTTATTCATACTTTTGCTAGCCTCTGATGGTATGTAGAAGCAGCCTCTAACTAGAGGTCGAAGCCAAATATATCAGGAAGGCAATAACTCCCATAATGTTTAATTCAGAGGTGTACTATGTTTGACGATGAGATGCCAGGGTGCAGAGACGAATATAGGTAGTATCGTAACGGTTGTTAACATTCATAATTGTTATAGTTTCTTAAACTAAGGACTATCTTCTTAGTAATCATGTCATAATGAATGTAATTTGCTAGGAAATTGATTTATTAAGGATCAGTTTTAAAAATACGAGTGAATATGAAAATATAAGAAGTTTATATTTTTATTGAATTATCCAGGTATAGTCGGTATGAACTAGTAGCTCTTGTGTGTTTCATGTTATGTATATTTTACCCTGTGGTGGTCCTTTGTACTAGCTGAACTTCATGAAACTTGTAGATCTTTCATTCCTTGAAAAATATTTGTTTGAATGCATCTGCAGACAAGCAATACATCCCCCACCTTGTATAAATTTAATAAAAAAAAATTCTTCTTAAATTCAATTTGAAAATATTATTTTATTTTTTAACTAATTCATGAAATATAATGCACTCCAGGTTTATGGGTATGCTCGTAGATTTGCTGAAATTGGAATGCCAGAAGCTCTTGTGGGTGCCCTACATAATGGACTTGCTTCACCAAATCTTGTTTCAGCAGTTATTGCATTGAAGGCTGTCTCTGTGAATGTAGGTTCATTTAATTGTTGAGACACTCTACTTCTTTAGGTTATGAACCCCTACGGCTGTGTTTGGTTGAAAGAAGAAAAGCCATGGAAAATAACAAAAAAAGAATAGGGAGACAAGAGAACGAGGAAAAGGGTAGGGAGAATTCGAGGTTGAATTGTTGAAGATTACCTTTAACCTCTTTTTTATTTTTTTCTTCACAATGAAAAAAAAAAGAACTTTTTAGGGGGAGGTATGGAATATTTCACTTAGGAAAACTAAAGAATTCAACTTCAAATACTCAAAAATCTTTTGTCTTCATCTCATATTTTATCTATGTTTTCATTGTTTTCCATGGCGATTGTCTTTCTTCTTTATTATTCATTTAACAAAATTTTTAATAGACAATGCTCCCTCCTCACTTTCGCACCTGTAAGGACTGCAATTAAGGTAAGGTCTATTGTTACCCCCTGTCAAGTAATTAATTACTTGTATTCCAGCAATTGACTTGTTAAACCATCGTTAACTCACAGCTGTATGTTGATCATTGAGCATGTTTTTCCTGAGTCGTAAGTTTATTTCTTTTCTTTCTTTCTTTTTCTTGTTTTTTGAGCGACTCACATCAATTGGCTTAACCAACCAAAAAGTTTCATTTTATGTATTTATTTATTTTCGGTATTAAAAACAGGTGTCATATAGAAGATACTAGCACATATTTTATATATTGAAACTTAGGATGTGTTTGGTTGCATGGAATCCTATGCCATGGGAATTCATGAGCGACCACTACATTTTAGGCTAAATTGATGTATCACTCTACATCCACCATTTAATTTTGTAATCAATGGTGGGAAAGGAAGTCCCATGAACATGAGAATCCCACTCCTTGATCTCCCAAGGTATGTGATTCCCATGTTCATGAGACTTCTATTCCCACCATTAATCACAAAATTAAATAGTGGATATAGAGTGATATTAGCCTAAAATATAGGAGTCCCCTCATGAATTTCCATGGCATAGGATTCTATGCCACCAAACACACCCTTATTTTCTTATCTGAAGCACCCTGATTGATGGAGAGATTGAGTTCTCCATCAGTAGTCTGTATTATTTCTGGTGGAATCTGTGTGTACTCAACTTTAAATCTATCCTACTTCTTGCGTCTTCTACTTTCCTTGTTCCAGGATGAGATTTGCAGATCAGTTGCTGACAATGGTGGCATTGACGCAGTTCTACGCTGTATTGATGACAGTGGTGAACAAAACAACAAAGCCGTTGCCAAAGCTTGCTGCTCATTGTTGTCTAAGGTTTGACTTCAAAGGCTCTTGGCATTTTCTATGTAAATGTCTTTCTCATACATATCATAGTCCTAAATGGTTCTCCTGTATGATTAGTTGGCAGGTAGTGATGCTAACAAGAACACTATTGTTCAGAAAGGTGGAATGGACAGGCTTATCAGACTTTCGTCCCAGTTCTCTGAAGACCCTTCTGTTTTACAAGAGGTATGTGAAGTTTCAAGGTGTGGAATGTTTTATTATAAGAGAATTAACTGAACATTGAAAATTAGATAAAAAAAATACTGGTGTTTAGCAATGCTATCTATTTTTAGACACGCTTTTTGAACAGGGTGCCTGTGAAGGCTCATATGAGGCAAGAATGTGGTACAAGATTGTTCCTGAACTGAGGCAATACAGGTGATATTGTCATGCGAAGCGACAATTTTATCGTAATATGCATCCTTTTGGATAGTATTCTATTTCTAACAGGCTGCATTGTCCATGAAAATAACACGTGTCTATTTTCAGACACTTTTTGGTAATCACTATTATCAAAAAGTGCTCTCTGCACATGGTGTTTGTACTGCACAAAACTTTGGTTGGGAGACAGAACAAGAGAAAGATGTGGGCTCATTTCAAGTCAGTACTTTGAATGGGGAAATAAGCAACTTCGTCGTAATGTTTAGAAAATAGAAATTCCTATTCAAATTCTTGTAGATTATTTCTAGTGGCAGGGATCTTTTCGATTTCCTTTTTAATCTTTTTGGTTGTGACCAGTACCAGCAATTCCTTTAGATTGAACTTTCATTAATCTATACATAATGACAGCTGAACAGAAATTCCAATTTTTTGTCACTGGTCATGGAACAGATTATGTCTATTTTCTGTGTGCTATCCTTGAGGTCCCCAAGTAATGCTGCACGTGCTATTGAAGCTGGAGCTGGAGATTTTGCAATCCAGGCTATGCTGAGTTTTCCTGCTGCACATCAGATGCAGAAACAATCGTGTCTTATGATTCGCAATCTCGTGGCTAGGAACCCAGAAAACAGGCAAGCCTTTGTCTCATTTTCCTTGTAGTATACTCTGAATGGCATAATTATTTTCATATCCAGAACACCTCGGGGCGATGATAAAGTGATTGCCACACTCTATGCACTTTTTTTCACTTCTTGAACACCTCGAGGCAAATTCAACGGGGTTTTGATGATAAAGCAATTATTACAGTTTATGCATTATCTATGTAGGTATTATCTAAATTTTTTTCTTTTCTTCAAATGAATGTCAGATCAATATTACTTGGTAATGGTATTGAGAAGATCATAAGGAAGGCTAAGGAAAACCATGAAAGTTGCAGAGATGCTGCTACTGATGCACTGAGGGATCTTGGACTTGATAACTACAACTTGTAGTCAATACGGTCTATGGGCTGCCTCAGGTGTATCGATCCTTCATTTACTATACCAGTCTGCCATATATTTTTGACCTGTTCTGCTTCCTATTTAGTCTTTATCATGAGGCA
Source organism: Berberis vulgaris (assembly GCA_963556465.1). Lineage (NCBI taxonomy): Eukaryota > Viridiplantae > Streptophyta > Magnoliopsida > Ranunculales > Berberidaceae > Berberis > Berberis vulgaris. The sequence goes on along the minus strand of OY747134.1, from coordinate 68,127,455 downwards.
CCTTGCCATACAACAGCACTAGTTCACACCACAAGAGTTGGAATGATTAGTTATGACTCATGAATCCCTTGTGTACATTTATATCAGATATCTAGTACAGCTGCATTCTTGTGATTGAGAGGATGGCCAATCAAAATACAAAACCATCTTGTGAGTATGTGAAATTCATGTAATTGCACAAGGGCACCTCAAGATCTACCTTCTCTCCCTCTTCCTGTCTTCTCCCCCGATAAAATTTTCACTAATTTTCTATGGATATCTTTTTCCCTTCAATAAAACACCCCCAATTCTTGTTTATTTTTTTCTTTTATTAATCTTCTTTCCCATCAAACTAAACACAAGACAAGAAGAAAATTTTATGAATCAGCCAAAACTATTTCCAAATGATACCTTGTGGTACCTTAATCAATTAAGAAAAAGGAGACAAATTTGCTATAAATGAGAAGGCCTCAATTGATACAATATCCGAATGGTACAAAGAGAATACAATGTACCATTTACTTATACTTTTTGGCTGACTGTAATACATCAAAAGGTAATGGAATAGAGAACAACTTTAGAACGAGGTGTTAATGGGGCGGTAACTGCAGTTTCGGATGCCTTTACTCTTCTCAATCCAGCGTCCTCTTTTTTCTCCGGCGGCTTGTAATACATCCGAGCTGTTTGAGGGCAATGCGAATGAAACCGAGCTGCAATTCTGACTCCTGTGTCTAACAATTCTACATATTTCCCCATTTCTCCTCTCTTGTGCTTAGAGAAGATAGGGGAAATTTTACTGTTTTCTTTGTAAAATGTCTTGAATTGTAGATCCAGAATAGTTATAAATGTGAGGGACAGAGACGAAGTTTCCAATGATAGTTGATTTTGAAATCTGCCATTGATTTAAAATTTTTGCCATGTGGAGAACAAACTACATACGCTTGTTTTGTTTGGTGTGTATTGGCTTTTAGTTTGGCATTTTTGTTTATGTTGTTTGGTTTTTGATGTACTGTTATTTTTATCCATATCTTGATCATATGCTCAAACCTACTGAATTTTAGGTCTCTCACGTTTAGTTCATTGCCCCTGAACATTTGCCAACATTTTTGCTTTTATGCCCGATGCTTGGTTTATTGTCTGTTGTATTATTATTATTATTAGAAATGAAAGAGAAAAAAATTTGCTATCACAATTTGCTATAATTAAATCTCTACTAAATTTGAATATCTGAATAGCCGATATAGTCATGATTCAATGGGACAGGTACACATTTTTTGTTGTTGTTGTTGTTGTTGTTGATTTCTTATCTTGATTTGAACATAATTTTTTTGGAATAATAAAAAAGTGGGAATATTTATTAATTTTTGTATGTTTTAAGTAACTCGGAGGTAGAGCTAGTATTGAATCACGACCTTTACTTTAATTGAAAAAACAAACCTCGCATAATTGGGATTGGGAAGATAGAATATTTGTCTCGCAATCAATAATCTCGAAGAATGAACCGTGATAGAGCTTGTAGTGACACAATCATCCACTTAAATTTCGTTGTTATCCGTTTTGATTGCAACATTATGGCTCATTTAGTGCTTTTGTTATCCGTTGCTGCTGTTATCTGTTCGTTGGCGCGATTTCAGAAATTTCGTGCAGTTGTCATACCTTGCACGTTATCCCAAGAGCGGTCCTTTCATTACCCATTCTTATAAAAAGAGAAACTTGTGTGTGCCCTGCTTCCTTATGCATTTTCTCATTTCTTATTGTTAACCCTTTGATTCCTTGCATTCGTTCTGTAGTCATGTCCAACTTCAGGGTTTTGGGTGGCGATGCTCTTGATGCTTGCGAAACTTTCTTTATACTCAAACGGGCAACACACGCGACTCTGGACAACATTTGTTACGACTACTCGTTGCCAATTGATCTGAAAATTGTTCACTTCGGAGAGGGTGACAGTCCTTGTTGTCCTAAGCATGGATATATTGCTTTGTATCTTGGTATGTTTCACTCTAGTTTCAGGCTTCCGGCTCCAACTATCGTCTGGGAGTACTTGGATTTGCTTGCTACTGCTACTGCTTCGGCTCAACTGGTCCCTAATGGTTGAAAGTTGATGATTTCAACCTTAGCGAGGGCTGCCTCGGCTCGTATCCCCATGAATGTTAGGGTTTTGCATTCTCTGGTAGGGTTCAACGTGAACCCTAATCACACTTGTCGCCTGCGTTTTCCTCCTTGCTTTGAGGACTTGCGAGAGGTGTATGTGAGCTAGTCGAGGTCTTGGTTCTATGATTTTCTTTCTTTCAATCACTTTAGGTTCCGCGATAATCAGATTCTGTGATAATTCTGTGAGCCTAAGAAGGTCAAGTTGTCACTGTCTTTGGAAGAGCATGAATTATGCCGTCGGTTTTGTGATTTTCCCAGAGTATCACTGGAAGATTTTCTCACTTCGGATGCCATTATCTGTGATGGTTTGCTTTCACTGGGTAGGGTAGGTCTCGTTTCAGAGGTTATTGTTGCATGCGTGGTGATGTAGGAGTCATCACTTCTGTCTCTATTCGAGGCCCTAGGAATACTGGTTCAATTGTTAAGAAAAGGAAAGTTCCTAGCCCTTCCAAGATGTCGGCCATCAATTCTGACCGCGTCTCAAAGAGGAAAAAGCTTGCTTCATCCGGATGAATTTGCAAGGACCCCTCTCGAAGTGGAAAAAACTTGTTTCTCTCCAGAAAGGAGGTCGTGGTTCGGGGGATGATTCTTCTGTCTGTGAGGATGAAGAGGTAAACCGAGTTCTTGAGATAAATAAGAATGAAGTTTCTCGTCCTCTGGATGACCATGAGAAAAAACTTGTTTGCTTCTTATAGCTTGCCGGACTTTGCCGGCCTTTCGATTGATGATTTGCGCGTTATTGAGAACAAAATGCTTCAGCTAGGTGTTTGGTTGTCGAAGAATCCGAAAGGTACTAAGACCTTGGATTAATTCAAGTATGATCCGTCAGTAGATGATCAAGTTTTTGCCCGGGCTCGAGATCACAAGTTTACTGTTTCTTCCTAGTCTCTCCTTCCTCAGCAACTTTATATTCTTCATTTGTTCTGCGTTCTCTGATTAATTAGTAGACCATGTGTTTTAAATGACAAAGGTTACCTATTGCTTTCTAATGATGAAGAGATTGCTACAACATTGCAATAGTCACAGTGTTGTGGTAGCCACGATAGTGCCACCCAATGTAAGGTAATGACCCCATGAGAAAGTGTTGTGAGTTGATGAACAAGGAATTTCCCATATAGTCTAACTACTTTACCATACCATGCCACCATTACTGATTACTCAATCGACAATCACAACATTTGTGACAAAAAGTTAATCAGTGGAAAGTTATAACACTTGAAATTATATTTTTTAAATTGTGTTCCAAGTAAGAAACAAATACAAATTACATGATCAGTAGTGCTTTAAAGTTTTCACTCTGAGGTGCAAGGTCCGTATACAGCTAAACAAGGTTCACTGACAATCTTTCCAACTATTATACATTTAGGTATTCCCTTTTCATTTGTTGCCTCACACGCTCTTCAGAAAGTAGCTTGGCAAATCGAGTGAGAATTTCTTCATTGGTCGTTTCTCCATTGACTTCCTCAAAATTCCGAGTCTCCAAATTCACCCTGGACGCTGGTTTCTCTAATAGATCATTTCCAAATTTTACAAGATCCGTCTGACGTATTTTCTTTAGTCGAAATATCAACAGAGGCAGCCTCACCTATCAATGCGTTGTCCTGTTTTTCATCCAAATTGAACGTATTTAATCACGTAAACCTAAAAATCGAGGAAAACATGAAAATAGTTTATTATTATTGTTATTTTTTTATGGTTTACTACTAAGTTAAAAAATAAAATATACATGAAGGCGATGATAATTATTAATGTCAACAAGATTGTAGCTGGCCTGAAAGAAACTATCAATTAGAGGTCGCTCCATTGTTGTAAAGCCATCCAAGTATCCCCCACTGGGCAGCCGCAATGGCACTAAACTTTTCTTCTTGCTTGCCTGATCCAGTACCCAGAGAAATCATCAAATGTTTTTGGTAATCTCAAGGCTTGAAAGACTCAAAATCTTCATATTTTTTCCCGTGATACATGGGTCAGCGTCATGTGTCTGCATCAAGGATTGTGATTTCGTTTTTCGATTAATTTCGGTCTCCGGATTTTAAGAAATTTTTCGGTGTGCAAAGAAAAAACGTAAAATTTTAAGTATACATAAAATATAGATAATGAATTTTGAGGGTATATGATATTTGTGAAAAAAAATGCAAGTAAATATATCTATTGAACATTTTAAATGAAGCCTAAATATCAAGAAATGAAACAATCAATATATAGTTAAAAAATCATGGGGTGGTTTGAAAAATCAATATATAGTTAAAAAATCGTGGGGTGATTTAAAAAATCAATATATAAATAAAAAAAATGATAATTAGAAAATTATGGGAGTTGTTTCAAAAATCAATAAATAAATAGAAAAAAATCCCAAAATTTATGAAAAAAACTCGGACAATTTTCTAAAAACCCTTGAAAAAATATAATTTTTGGTATCTCGTTTTTATATTTTTATAAAAAAAAGGAATTCAAGAAAAAACTTTGCAAATTTTCAAAAAAATGTTATTTGTTCTTTAACTTTTTTTCCTAATTTTAAAAAACAAAAATTTCATGAAAATACAATCCTTGGTCTCCGTGTAGAGACCTAGCACAGAATTTTAACTGAATGAGGTAAAATGAGCAAATTGGCATCTTTACTTTTAAGTTCAATTAGTGTTGCACCTACAGGATTATTTGCCACAATTCCTCTGTCTATGAGATGGAAGTCGTTCTATTTTCCATTAGTCTTCTGTTTTGAAGTAGTCAGCGACTATACAAGTTCCTTTTTCTCATACTATTCTAGTCTCTCATATCATCAACTTTCTTTCTCACACACTATACTTTTTCACACCACTTATACAAATAAAAATTCAAAATTTTTCCCTCACCATTCAAATCGACAAACGGTTCCTTCCCCCCCCATTCAAAATTCCTCTATCTTATACATTCAAATCTCTCCCTACACTCAAATCTCTTCTCTCTTCCTCGAAAATCTCTCAAAATTTCATCAAAATCGAAACCCTTACATATTGAAACCCTCAAACTCTCCCAAATGCAACAGCTCGAAAACGTCACATTTCAAAGTGCAAAACACATATCTCTTGCGACAAACATAGAGTCTTCATTTTGTAAACTTCGAAAAAATACATTTGGAAAATATTTGTTTAGAAGCTTTAAATTTTGTAAACTTTAAGCCTTAAGTTTTGTAAGTCCATGGTTCACAGGGTACCTCCATTACATGCACTAAACACCCATAATTCACATTGGATGCTTTTAAATTTTGTTGATAACGCAATGAATTAATTTAGTTTAAAAAATAATGCGACATCATGTCAAAATAAAGCCTGAAAACATTGCGACAAATTGTAGGTTCAATGCGAATAAGGTCATAAAAGAAAGATTGAGAATTCTTTTTCTTCAGAAAACTCAGTTTCAGCAAAAATGTCTAGATTTTTGTCTGTTCGCATGGAACAATGTAGGCAATTTGACAAAGACCATAGAGTTACAGGCGAACATAAGTTTTTTTCAAACTTTTTTTTCTGTTCGCAGAGAGCAATGCGGGTTAGTTGCAAAATCTCACAGAGTTCCGGGCAAACAAGAAATTTCAGCAAATTTTTTCAAACAGATTTGCACGACTTTAGTAAAATGACTATAACTTGCTCTTTTGAAAACATTTTCAAGTGATTCAAGTTGTGTTTATTAGATAACTCAGAGTACTACAATGTTTGTGTTTTGATGAGCTTGAGGACCGATCTTGATCGAGCATATAAGTTAGCCGAAAGTTAGGGACACTATCTCGTTTTCATTGCATGACATATTTGCGCAACTTTAGTAAAATGATCATAACTTGCTCATTTCAAAACATTTTCAAGTGATTCAAGTTGTGTTTATTAGATAACTCATAGTACTACTACTTTTGTGTTTCGATGAGCTTGAAAATCAGTCTCAATTGAGGGTTTAAATTGGTCGAAAGTTATCCTATTTTGCATTTCTTTCGTTTTGAGTTTGAGTTTCTCTGTTAAGTTATGCATATTTATTGGTGGTGTGAGTAAGTTAAAAAAAAAAAAAAAAAAAACTCAATGGTGATGTGAGAAAGAGGAAATGATGGTATGGAGTAGTCGCTGCCTTTGAAGTAATGAACTGGGAGATATGTAGGAGCTGCAGAGGTTCCAATACATACATCTGAAAGGGTTGTTCAACATGTCCACACTTGCCTGGACTAAAAACAAGCATGAGAAGTAGAGTGCACAAAATATATCAATGGCATGTCATTTACTGGTTGAACGTATTCCGTCTTATCTCCTCCTTCTCCGAGCTCAGGTTATGAAAGAGGAAAACAAGAAGGAGGCAACAACATTAACTAGTTTTATTTTGAGGCAGCTCACTATGTTCGTATCTATTTATTATACATTTCTCCATTTAACATTGAGTAGACCTCATATAATAACGATCCCAGATTAACATATTCGCAAAGAAGGAGAATATGGTACAGTGGGTACCTCATTTGAGGTAAAGATGGAAGGTTGAAGGAGCTGATATCAACGTAGGAATTTGACATTTATGAGGGTCTGATGGAGTCTCAGGTCCCCTAGTAGTCAAGGGATTAAAAAAAAAAAAAAGAAAAAAAAGAAAAAGAAAAGAAAGGTCCCCTAGTAGTTCTTGCATTTTCGAGTGCAGGTACTTGCCATTATATTTAGGTCCTGCCATTGCACCAAACAAACTCTTTATCATACCCAAAATGAAGGTCTTGCTCTTACATCATGTTCCTAGTTAGTCAAATGTACGTGATTTATATTGAATTATTCCATCCTAAAGAAACATCAAGTACAAAACATTGCCGAAATATTCAATTATTATGCACGCCTCAACTCGATTCCTTCTAGTTTACCTGACTTAGGTAAGGTGGATCCAGAACTCTGAAATAATATGGACTTATGAAATATCCATTGGAAAGAAGAACCGAAAAAATAAAATAAAACAAGCTGGATGAAAGATTATTTGTCAACTTACATATTTTGTGGGAAGATATGGGAGTTCTCAGTATAGAAATCTACAGATTTCTTGGAAGTGAAAAGTTGGAGATTGTTCTTATTAGGAGCTGTAAGCATGGTAGTCAATAATCCTCCTGTACTTGTTCCTACAATTACATCAAAGTAGTTTGCAATTCTTGCCATTGTTTTAAAAAAACATTTTTCAGTACTGAGGCGATTAGGCTTTTCTTAATGCGAAGTTGCGCATTAAAGGTTAACAAGACGTAAACTCGACTTTTTTGGATGATCACTGAACTGTAAGGGAAATACCTGCTGAAATAGTTAGTCCAAAACACCAATAGTTAGTCCAAAACACCAACTGATACAAATAATTCCAACACAAGACCAAGAGCTGTTAATGAAAGTGAATGACTGAAAACGCTATGCAAGTAATAAGCAAACAACAAGCAATACGTAATACGCAGAAAAGTAAAAATCACAGCAGGATTTACGTGGTTCAGCTTTGCTTACTCCACGAACGACGACTCTGTAACTATCTTATTGATATGAAAACACTTACTTGAAGATTACAACATTGTCAAGCAACGATCCTTGAGATTACTCAATCTCAAGCAAACAATACCACCAAGTAACAAGAGTTTATTCTCAATCTTCCCCCCTACAATGGAAGTAGAACCCAAAAGGAACCCCGAAGATTTGATGAAACTCGCAAACGAAGAACATTCGAAATCACCCGATTTCAACCCTTCTACTTGGCTATTGTTCACGATGCACACACACTGAATCACACCTTACTCGCAACATGTTTCACGCAGTTCTTGCAGCCTGTTTCACGCCGCACACGTTGTCGTTGTTACGCTCTGTTTATGCTACCTTTCACGTTGTATATGTGCATCTCCTTTTCACGTTGTGTTGTTTCTTCTTTAAAGAGAGAAAGAGGAGGACTTTGAGTCCCACGTGAGCCACAAAGAAATCCTTGTCTAACTCTTCTCAACAAATTGGGAACCAATCACACAAGGACTTTGATTCCTTGTTTGTAAAGGAGTCATTGTCCTTGTTTCACAATCTCCACATTGGTGAACAATTTCAAGCCACCACACAAGCATCACAAACAACCACATAGGCATCTCCACCTTGGCATGAAAAACCGCCAAGACCCATTTCTCGGTCACAAGAATCGTCGTCATGCCCCTAAGAGCCCTGCCCCCTTGGGACATCAACACTGAGAGAGTCTAATCAAGTTGAGACAATGCTCAAACTTGATCCCTGGAACAACTTTTGTAGAATTATCAGTTGGGATTATCTTGAGTACTCACCTTCTTCAAGAGAACCTCGCCGTCTTCGATGACATCCTGCAGAAAATGATACCGCACATCAATGTGCTTCGTCCGGGCATGATGAACTTGGTTATTTGCCAAATGGATAGCACTCTGACTGTCACATCATCCTGAGTAACACCCAAATCCGTAACCAAACCTCGAAGCCAAATGGCTTCCTTCACCGCCTCTGCTAAAGCCATGTACTCTGCTTCAGTAGTAGACAAATCAACTGTAGACTGTAACTGTAGTCGATCGACGCCTATCAAGATCATCAGCATAATTCGAATCAACATAACCTTAGATCATATTTGACACATATCCTATCTCATATACTAAACCAACATCTAGCGTACCCCGAAGATATCTCAATATCCACTTCACTGCCTGCCAATGCTGTTTTCCCAGGTTTGACATAAACCTACTAACCAGACTGACTGCATGAGCGATATCCGGACGTGTGTAGATCATGACATACATAAGACTACCAACTGCACTAGCATAGGGAACCTGTGACATGTATTCCCTCTCATCCTTTGTGATAGGAGACAATTTACCCGAGAACTTAAAGTGAGCAGCCAAAGGAGTACTTACCGGCTTAGACGCATCCATGTCAAAACAGTGAAGAACCTTCTCTAAGTACTATTTCTGTGACAATGTCAGCTGCCCTTCTTCCTATCTCACACTATTTCCATCCCAGGTATCTTCTTCGCTGAACCAAGATCTTTCATCTCAAACTCCATGCTAAGTTTCAACTCTAATTTATTAATTTTTTTCATGCTCTTCGCAGCAATGAGCATGTCATCAACATAAAGTAAGATAAATACGAAGACCCATCCTTGAGCTTCTGTGTGAATACACAAGGATCATACTGACTATTCGCATATCCCTGCTCAATCATAAAAGTATCAAACTTCCTGTACCACTGCCTCGAAGATGGTTTCAATCCATACAGTGACTTCTTCAGTTTGCATACATTTTCTTCCTTACCAACAACAACATATCCGTCGGGCTGAGACATGTATATATCCTCCTCCAAATCTCCATGCAAGAAAGCAGTCTTGACATCAAGTTGCTTGAGCTCTAAGTCAAACTGCGCTGCCAAAGCCAAAAGGACTCAGATATAAGTGTGCTTTACCACTGGAGATAATACTTCATTGTAGTCCACACCTTCTTGCTGTGCATATCCTTTAGCCACCAATCTTGCCTTGTATCGTATATCTGTACAAGTGCCCCTGGAATCTAGAATCCCGTCTTTCACTGTGAAAACCCACTTACACCCAATCAGCCTATTCCCTTTAGGGGGTCTCACAAGCTCCCATGTATGATTCTTCCTAAGAGATAACATCTCCTCATCCAAAGCCTCCTTCCACTCATCTTTGTGAACACTTCGCAAAGCCTGCGTATATGTGGTAGGAACGTCATCATAGCCCTCAAGAATTGAGAATGCGCAAGCTGCGCCATCCTCATAGCCAAATCTAAGTGGTGCACGTCTGACTCTAGGTTCTCTGCCTGCTGCTAAAGATGGTGTTTGTAACTGTTGAACATGTTGTTGTGTAAGATCCATGTCCCCATCAGTAGGAACCTTATTTTCTGCCACTGTAATCTATACCTTTCACACTACTTGAATAACCGAGAAAAATAGCTTTCCTGGCCCTTACTAAAATTTCTCCTTCCTAACATGAAAATATGCTGGACAACCAAATACTTTCAATTTAGAATAATCTGAAGAAATACCAGACTATACCTCCATAGGAATCTGAGACTCAATAGCTGATGAAAAAGAGCGGGTGATGAGATAGATATCATGCTGTGTTTACTGCTTCAACCCACCATATTCTGTCCAAACCTATATTGGACAACAAGCACCGTGCTCTCTCCAACAGGGTACGGTTAATCCGCTCTGCTACCCCGTTCTGCTGTTGTGTTGACTTTACTGTGAAGTGTCTTCTAATGCCATGTTCCAAACAAAACTGCTTCAAGGGATCATCGGTATACTCACCGCCATTGTCAGATCTCACTACTTTGATCACCCTTCCAATTTGTTTCTCAATCATAGCTTTTCACTTCTTGAAGATATCAGTGACTTCAATTTTATGTTTCATGGTATACACCCATACTCTCCGGTTGAAGTCATCGATAAAAAACACAAAATACCTGGGAACCCCCATTGGATGTGATTCTAGAGGGTCCCCAAACATCAGTGTGGATGTAATCCACAATCCTCGCGGTGCTATGAGTAGCATAACCAAAACTGACTCTGCACTGCTTCCATAGATGCAACGTTCATAGAAATTCAGCTTTGCCATTTTATCACCGCCAAGCAAGCCCCATTTGCTTAAAGTTCTTAGTCCACTCTCACCTACATGCCCTAATCGCATGTGCCATAACTGTGTGCGCGTCAAGCTTTTCTCATCAACAACTGTAGAAACCATAACTCCATCTTCAACTATACTGCCTTGAAGGAAATACAAATTGGCATACCTAACTGCTGTCATAAGCAACCTGTCACCAAAGTAAACATTGCAGTATTCATTCTCACCAATATACTTGTAGCCCTGAGCTTCAAGTACCCCAAGAGAAATCAACCTTTTTGAAAGAGCTGAAACATATCGTACCTCGGTAAGCTGTTTACATGACTCATCTGCCAACTGAAATTTGACTGTACCAACACCTATTGTATTGCAAGGCCGAGAGTTGCCAATTTTAACTGAACTGCCCTTAACCTCACAATAAGTGTTGAACCATTCCCTTACGGGACATTTATGATACGAAGCTCCCGTATCCAACATCCAACCGTCATATAAATGGTCATAAGATTTTGCCATTAGTGCATGTGCTAAGTCACCCCCTATTAGAATATCCTATCCTACATCCGGTGTCTCAACAACATTCACTACGCCCTTACTCTCATTCTCTTGCTTGTTGTGATTATCCTTCCACTCTGGACAATCCCTCCTGTAATGGCCCATTATGCTTACATTTGTGACATTAAGCCTTAGATATATCTCTGCCTTTTGATTTAGACCGGTTCCATCTGTAGTTGTTCCTCTTGTAATTTCTTCATCTTGTCACCGAAAGACCATGTGCTTGAACCTCCTCATTCGAAGCACTCTTTCTGAAAGCCTTTGCAAGTACAGCTTGAACAATATCACTATACACACAAATTTTTTTTTTAAATGTTGTCATCTGATCAACAAACGGTTCCCATTCCGATAATAAAGAAATTAAAAAGAATAATGCTTTCTGACTATCTTCAAATTTAGCTCCCAAGCTAACACAATGAGTATAAACATTCAAATTCATTTATGTGATCAGTCATGAGTTTACCTGGTTGCAACCATAAAGTGAAGAACTTCTTATGTAGGTACATCACACTCATCTGATCATTTTGAAGATACACAACCTGAATCTTATCCCAAATACCCTGAGCCGTCATCTCATCTGCGAAGTTGTAAGCCACATTGCGAGAAAGATACAAACGAATCGTACTACATGCATTCTGATCCATTTTACTCCACTTCTTGATAGTCTCAGTCGTCTCATCTGATGATGGTTTCTTTTTCTCATCCAGTGCATCAATTTGATCAAAACTAACCAGAATATCTTTACAATCCATCTACCAAGCTTTAAAATTGTTCCTACCATTGAATCGAACAATGTCGAACCCATGGACTTTCAAATAGCCATTATCTCGCGATGAGGAAACCCTTTTAGCCATTTTATTTGACACATTCAAAGCACAAACACCAACCAACTGGCGCTTTGATACCACTTGTAAGGAGATTACCTGCTGGAATAGTTAGTCAAAAACACAAACTGATGCAAATAATTCCAACACAAGTCCAAAACCTAGTTGATAAAAGTGAATGACTGAAAACGCTATGCAAGTAATAAGCAAACAACAAGCAATACATAATATGCAGAAAAGTAAAGATCACACCAGGATTTACGTGGTTTGACTTTGCCTACTCCATGGACGACGACTCTGTAACTATCTTATTGATATGAAAACACTTACTTGAAGATTACAACGTTGTCAAACATCGATCATTGAGATTACCCAATCTCATGCAAACAATACCACCAACTAACAAGAGTTTCTTTTCAATATTCCTCCCCTAACTCCTCCATACAATGGAAGTAGAACCCAAAAAGAACCCCAAAGATTTGATGAAACTCGCAAATGAAGAACACCCGAAATCACCCGATTTCAACCCTTCTACTTGGCTAATGTTTCACGCTGCACACACACCGAATCACCCTGGACTCGCAGCCTGTTTCACGACGTTCTCATAGCTCGTTTCACGCCGCACACGTTGCCATTTCCAGGCACTATTTATGCTGCATTTTCACGTTGTATATGTGCATCTCCTTTTCACGTTGTGTTGCTTCTTCTTTAAAGAGAGAAAGAGGAGGACTTTGAGTCCCACATAAATTGTGAGCCACAAAGAAATCATTGTCTAACTCTTCCCAACAAATTGGAAACCAATCACACAAGGACTTTGATTCCTTGTTTGTAAAAGAGTCCTTGTCCTTGTCTCACATGAACGAGTCTAAAATACCAGCACAAAACGATCAACACCAATTTGTTACCCGTGGCTTAGATTCTAGGAAAGTGAGGATGATTCCAGGAATTATGCCTCTCACACCACTTCCATCGATGCTCAACACCGTCACCATTTCCCATGGATGGTGGAGGGTTAGCACTTCCATTACTGATAGCAGTGTTATCTTCAACAATCACTACACCAAATTGGCATTTTTGTAACAATCCACAAAATAGTAACACTTTTGAGCTATAACAATCCACAAAGCAATTTTACACATTTTCAAAAACAAAGTGATTCAATAATTGTATCACCACAAATAGTATGGGCTTACAAGTGATGCTACTCATGGTGATCTAATTTATTGTATCACTTTTTTTGTGTAGCTATTTTTCATTTTATTGACTAAATTTAGTTTTGACTTGAAATTGTTTGGTGGATTGTAATAGCTCAAAAGTGTTACTATTTTTTAAGTTGTTACAAATATGTCAATTTGGTGTAGTGAATTTCCATTCCTGTTGTTAATGCAGTAATTGTGACTATATATATATAACATCCAAGGAGAAACAAACCTTATATACATGCAATGGACCTCATCGGCCAAGTATTTAAGTACTTATAAGATCAAACAGCTTACACAGACTTATGTTACTAGCCTACATGTAATGCTTTATGGCCTACACAAGCTACTTGTATTGTTGGCCTTAATATTGAAATGTATCATCCAGCAAGTGCTATAGGTTGTGTATATATTGCTTTTTCTTTTGCTTTTGATTCTTGTTTGAAGATCTTAATTACTGTTGGAAGCAATCAAAACATGCTTAAATTAAGACAGACATTGAAGGAATAGAACTTGTGCAACGCCTCTCATCGTCATGCCTAATTAGTACGAGATTATTGAAATCCAATGCACTTTATGTAAATGTGGATGTGAAAATCGAGCATGTGTTTCTTTAATTGATAAAAAGATCTGCAGCTCTTAAGAGATCCCGTTTGCTTGTAAGAACAAAACTCAAAATAAAAATTGATATCATGCTGGAGTTTTGATTATCCAAATGCCAACATGGAATGTTCATGATCTGGTATCAGCTAACACTGATACTTGTCCCGGTTTGAGAGAGTTTAATATTTTTTGATATCATTCTAGAAAATTATTTATTCATTTGTACGTTTAATTTGTTCAAAGAACAAGTCCATGGACATAAGTACTCAACTTCAGTGGGATGTTAAAAGATGCTATGATGCATGCAACTGATCCTGTTATTGCTTTTGTTCTTCTCTGGGTTGTTTTCCTGCCATTCACATCTACCATCTTTTTGCTTCTTCACATACCTGCATTTTATCTTCGAATTGGTGCTAATCCACCATGAATCAATCTTTTCTCTAATCGTTTTCAAGGTTGTTCCCCATGGCTGACGTCCCTTTCCTTGATTTCATCCAATTATTTCTTTGTCTGATCCTTACATTCCTTCAATCTACCACACCCCATCATCCTCTTCCTTTCTTTTCATTATCATCAAACCGCCTATCTTTCTTAAAAAAAGCACCTTTAATTTTTAAATCACCTGTCTCTACCTATTTCCTTCAATCACTGATTGTTTATGGTTTCTTTACTTCAATTTAAAGGCCATTCGCACATTTTTTTTCCAAAGGCATCCAAGGGTCATTATAGTAGTCTAATACTACTTTCTCCAATATGCAATCTCGTCAATGCTATATAAGACTGCATCTCTTTATTTCTGGCCTTGCAGCTCAACTTTGCAATACTTCTGACTGAAGGGAACCCCTCATTTGTTGCAAGTTTCCGAGCTATGCAATATCAAAGGACAATTCTTTCACCTAATTATTTTTTTACTCGCATAATCTTCTTCACTTTCATATTAATCTTCACTTTTCAAATTCAAATCCAACTATTCATTAATTCTCTAGTTCAAGGCTCTTCCAAAAAACAACATTTGAGTGGGCATCCAAGTTGTCTTTTATAGTACTGCACACCGTGGTATTGCTTGATTGTGGTATCGTATGTATGAAACAAACACAATTTTTTTTTGCCCGCAATGGGAATTATACATTATTGCAATGAAAATTACGTGTTACAAATAGCGCTTTATAGCTTTTCCAGGTTTTCGTATACAGATTAAATGAGGTTCACTAACATCTTCCCAAGTATCATGTATTTTGGTTTGCACAGTTAACTTGGCGCCTCACACGCTCTTCAGAAAGTAGCTTGGCAAAACGCGTGAGAATTTCTTCGTTTGTAGTTTGTCCATTGACTTCCTCGAACTTCCCTGTCTCCAAATTCACCCTTGATACTGGTTTCTTTAAGAGATCATTTCCAATTTTTACAAGATCTGTCATATTTTCTTTAGTTGAAATGTCGACAGATGTAGTGTCTCCCGTCAATGTGTCATCCTGTTTTCAATCCCAAATGAGCATTTTTGATCCCACATATATATAAAGTTTGAATGGTTTTACAAAGGTCAAGTAATGAATGAAATATACCTGAAGGCGAAGATAATTATTCCCGGAGTTGATTGACTGGAAAAGAACTGAGGTATTGATGTCAACAAGATCAGAGCTGGCCTGAAAGAAACTATCAATCAGAGGTGTTGATCCATTGTTGTAGAGCCATCCAAGCAACCCCCACTTGCCAGCTGCGAGCGCTGTGAACTTCTCTTCTTGCTTGGCTGATCCTGTACCGAGGGAAATTACCAAATGATTTTGGTAATCTGAAGGCTTGAACGAATGAAAATCTTCATTGTTCTTCATAATTTCCCTTGATACATGGGTCAGTGTTACGTGTGTCTGCAAATAGAGACAATCGTCTGTTTAGTTGCACTTACTGGATTTCAATGATGAAGATTTTGTAGTTGCACTTACTGGATTATTTGCAACAATGCCACCATCTATGAGATGGAAGCCCCTCGATTTTCCATTAGAATCTTCTGTTATGAAGTAATGAGCAGGAAGATATGTGGGAGCTGCAGATGTGCCAATGCAAACATCTGATAGCAAAGGGTTCTTCAGTGTGTCTATTCTTGCCTGGATTAGCAACAGCCATGAGCAGAAGTAATGCGCGCACAAAAAATATGAATAGCTTGTGTTGGATAAAGGTATATACCTCATTTGTGGTAAAGATGCAAGGTTGAAGGAGCTTGATATCAAATGTAGGAATCAGAACATTTGTGAGGGTCTGATGGAGTCTTAGGTCCCCTAACAGTTCTTGCATTTTCGAGCGCAGGTACTTGCCATTATATTTAGGTCCCGCCATTGCACCAAACAAGCTCTTTATTGGACCCAAAATTATGGTCTTGCTGTTACATTGATATTGGAATTAATAAATGTAACGTTGTTTTATACAGTAAAACATAGGAATAGAGTGCATATTAAACACTGCAGTTCAGCATTGTTGTTGCTCTAGTGCAGATTAATTTTGTCAGGCATTTTGTGGATTTATTTCATAATAGAACTGTAAAATGGTATCGATTCCTATTATTTTTAAAAGAAAGTCAAAGTTACTGCATGGCAGAAATACTACATCGCTAACAGAACTATTACATAGGTTGAGGATCTGACTTAGAAGATAACATGGATAAGGAATTCTGCAGATTAATATGAATCTAGCCCTGTATGGATTAAGCTAGATTTTATGCATTTATACGCTGGTATATCTCCCGAGTGATTGAAATGGTTATAGAATTGCCATTTGTTAGTTTTTAAACTGAATCTAGTATGACATGACCTGAGTTGTATTTGAGGTACAATCCTTAATTATGTATTACTAGAACTATGAATATTAACTTGAAAACCCACTTCACTCTAATAGTCTTTCAGAGAGTAGACTCGATAAGTCAAGGGTTGACAAGATGAGCAATGTGAATTTTTGTAATTTTTTAAAACAAAAGATTAGAGACCTCTGAAAGAAGGGTTAGGCAGATCCAAGCAAGAAATGATTGGGGGACATAAGATTTGAACCCTCCACAACTAGCTAAGAATCAGCTAAATTAAGACCCAAGAACAGGGTGGTGGTCCTGGTATCATGGTCTCTGGTCACTCTAAACCAGCTATTTTCTATGAGGTAGCGGAGAAGATCAGAAATAACTCTTTTTCTTTTCTTGCTTTTATTTAAAAATAAGAAAGTAATGATAAACTTCTGTTGTTTTGAATCACAGCTTGATGAAAGTTTCGATCAAAAGGAAAAAAGGAAAAATAGGAAGAGCTTGATGAAAGATAATTCATCCACTTACGCATTTTGAGGGAAGATATGTGGGGAGTTCTCAAGATAAAAATTTACAGCCTCCTTAGCAGTGAAAAGAGGGCGATTGTTCTTATTTGGTGCTGTAAGCATGGTAGTTAATAATCCTCCTGTACTTGTTCCTGAGATGACATCAAAGTAGTCTGCAACCCTTGCATCCACCCCATCGAGTTCCTATTTTTTTACCAACCAATAACAAAGGTAGTTCAATAAAACTGAACCACATGATGATCATTCAAGGAGTCTAAGAAACAACACAAACTAACAAGCAACGATAATCTTTACCTGGAGCTTAGATTCTAGGAAACTAAGGATGATTCCGGGAATTATGCCTCTAACACCACCCCCATCGATGCTCAACACAGTGACCATCTTCCCCTTACAAGGTGGAAGATTAGCACCTCCATTACTAGCAACACTCTTACTTTGACCAGTTTCCATTGTTGTTATTAATGCAGATTGCAGAGGTAGTAATGGTTCGTAAGGGAGGTCATTTATAATGGCAATAACCAATAAGAAACAAAAACAAGTATTATTTTCTCCATGCTTGGACCTCACGAGTCTAAATATTTTAACTATTTCTAAGATCCAATAGCTAATGTGGATATGGTTTGTGAAGTTTGTTTTCCAATTTTCCCGCTAATGAGCCTACTTGATGGTGTTGACTTCGGTATAGAAATGTTATCACCGAGTAAGTTATGCTAATTAATGGAAACACATGCTCAATAATTGCTTTTACTTCTTCCTCGAAATAATGTAAACAGGCTTATTTTAATGATGATAACCATGTGAATGGATGAAGTTTCATAGGATCTGCCGAGCATTACATTTTTGATTCACTAATCTTTATAAATTACATATAAAATTTTTGGTCTCTTAATACCGTTTGCTTTTACCAAAAAGTAAAAAATAAATAGAATTGGAGCACACTAATGATTTTCACATGCGAATCTATTTTTAGAATTTTTCTCTTTTATTTTTTTCATTTTGTCATTTTATTTTTTGACAGACTTGCAAGGTTTCGTAGCTTGATGAGTTAGATCCTATCTCAGTCAGCAGAATTAGGATGTTTGGCGTCAACTTTGATGGCTTTTGTTAGCTGTCAGTTAAAAAATGTCACGAGGGTTGCTTGTGAATGTAAAGACTATTTTTCCTTTCAAAACATTCTTTTAATAGATATATGTTACTACTACAAAAAAACTAAGTATAAAATGACTTATCTATGCTAACAACAAGAAGAAAATAATATATCTGTTCTTTGCTACATTCAGTGCATACTTTGTTACATTAGAGGAAGAAGGGATAAGCCAAAGTTTTCAAAGGAGTTGATGAAAGATGCCATAACTCGGCTTCTTGGATAGGTAGCATTATCTTGTATTGCCAATGGGTTTCTCTAGTACGAGTCTACTGTGATGTGAGAGCCAAAAATAATCCTTAGCACAATAGGATATGGAAGTTCAAAGATTTGGGTTGTTTATGAGAAGCTCTAACCACGAAAGATACAAGTAGAGAAAGCTCAAGTCTGGACCCAATTTAGCTCGGCAGAACACTATTCTTTCAGCAGAGGAATAGTGTTCGGCGCTGACCACCATCCTCAACTAAGCACATGAATTTGTAGGAGATGTCTCTTCAAATGAGAAGTTATAACCATTAACCGGAAGTTACAACTGTTGACGGAAGTTACAAACCATTTATTGAAGGAAGTTACAACCACCAATGGAAGGTTACAACCATCTATGAAAGTTTTTTTTTTTTTTTGAAAGGCAAGCGTGAGGGTTTATATGGGCTCCCCAGACCACTGAAAATAAATTGGATCAGACTGGTTACATTCGAGTGTATTTCCTACCACTAGCATCATCAAAGACAATCTTCTTAATATCTTCCGCAAAAGAGCTTGGAATGATCTCAACAAACTCATGGTTAGGTAAGAGTTTTGATAGTTTATCCGCTGCCTGGTTCGTTTCTGGCACTACATGCATGACCCTGCAACCCTCGAATGTTCTGATTGCCTCACTTATGTGTCTGGTTGTATGTACCGCTTCCCATGGAGGAGCTTTAGTTGTAGTTAGGTATTTGAAAGCATTGCTAGAGTCCATACTTAGCTCCACTTTCTGAAGTCCATGTCGTTGCGCTAGCTTAATCCCCAATTCAATCCCTTGTAGTTCATGTAGGATTATTGTTTGTGCTTTTTGAGTCCCTGCCGCAGTTGCCACCACTAGACCTTCATGGTCCCTGATCAATGCACCATATCCCCTTTTAGTTCCTGCTAGAGATCCGTCCGAGTTAACTTTGAACCACCCTTGTTCAGGCCGTTGCCATGCATGCACAGTACTGGTGCATATATAGAATTGAACTCCAATTCTCCATTTTTCAAAGAGCTCTCTATTCTCAGCATTGTCTTCTACTTGTAGGTCCAGGAATGAAGCACGTAACCGAACATCTGCAATAACCTTGGGCACTAATTCAATTGCTGCTTTAAACTTGGACTGGAAAACTCTGCAATTCCTCTCTGTCCAGAGATGGTAGATAGTGGCGTTCAGAGCTAGCTTCTTTAACACAGTTCTAGGTGACGTACCAAAGAATTTCATCTCACACCACTTCCACTCTGCTGCCCAATCCATAAAATGTCGTCTGTAGCCTAATTGAAGAAGGACAACTTACCATACAAAGCAAGAGTACCTACATTTGAAGAATAGATGCTCTTCGCACTCTGGCTCATCACTACACATTGAGCATATTGATCATTCAATGACTCTCCACTTTTTCAATTTGTCTTGGGTTTTGAGAGCCTTATGCATAACTAGCCATGTGATAAAACTCTGTCTAGGTAACCTTCTTGTGAACCACACTAGTTTGGACCAGGAGACTGCTTGCGATCTTTGCCTCATTGAGTGGTATGCACTCTTATTAGTGAACTCCCCATCAAGACCCCCCATCAAAATAATTTTGTCTTTGTAAGCACTGTCCAGCTCCACTGATTCAAGCTCTTCATAAATATCAGCAATGGTGGATCTCTCATGCATTCGCGTATCCCATTTGTTATCCTTTATAAGAGCACTAACTTTGGCATTGCGGTGCAACAAAGAGTGATACGTTAGGTGCTGAGGGAACCTATTGAGTAGGATACCCAGAGGGTGCCATGGTTCTTTCCACAAAAGAGTATCCTTGCAATCTCCAATTGAGTGTACTATAAGTTTGCTTGCCTGATATCTGCATTTGAGAATATTACGCCAACACCAGGATGAGTCACTCGGGGTGTCCATGACCCAAAAATTCTTTGTTTTGATTATGTTTTCTCTTGTCCACTGTACCCACAAATTCTCCTTCTTGGAGACAACATTCCACACATGCCTCATCATTGCAGCTTTGTTTGAAGTTTCAATGCACCTTACACCCAAGTCTCCCTCATTATAAGGACTGCAAATTCGTTGCCAGTTCACCATAGGATTCTTCATGGGCGGATCCATTTGTTAGGTAAGGGGGTCAATTGCCCCCTTATCTTTTTTAAAAATTTCACTAAATTACTTATATTTTTTACATTGTCCCCCCTTTAAAATTTTATGTTGCCCCCCTCTATGAAATCTTGACTTCTAACTCCACTAAAAATTAAAACAACAATTTTTTTTTAACTCCACCCTCACCAATCCCAATCCCACTCAATCTCTCTATTTTTTCTTAATTCCTACCCCTTTTTTTTTTTTTTTTTTAAATCTCTCCATCTCTCTCTTAATTCCTACCAACTCATTTTAATCCATTCACCCCCTACACACGCAGAAAGCGACAAAGAAACCAGAAGAGAGGTACCATACATGGTGGGTTTGCTTTCCATGTGATTATATTCATATTAAAAATTTTAATTGGGTTGGGGACTGGCCGAGGAAATTTTACATTGTCATCATCATTGGTTTTCTTTTGTTTTGTTAAAAAAAATGAAGAAAAGAAAGAATAAGATTATCTTATTTCTGACTCAGCTTGCATATGGTGGTAAGAGTGATAAAAGATTAGTTAACACATTAGATTAATTAAGGGTTGGGATCTGATCTGCTTTGCTTTATCTCTGATCTTTCAAAATTAAAAGTAATCAGTTGGGTTTGAGGCGGTTAGAAAAACACGATGGTTGTAGATCGATTAAGTTAAGTTGTTGTTTGTATGCTTCACCTGAGCTAGCTCAAAAGGAGAAAGTTTTCTCTCTCTATACACACATATATTTCCATTTCGAGAAGACAGACAAGAATAAGAAGACAAAAGATAGTGGGCTGGTTGTGTAAGTGTTATCCTCGGAGGCTCTGACTTAGGAGTGAGTTTCAAAGAAGAGGAGACGGTCGGACAGATAAAACTGGAGGAGAAGAGGAAGGAGGATTCCAAAAATAAAATTGTTGTTCGACAAATTTGTTTGAATCCATCCAGTCCAGTCAAGCTACTGCTGCTACTACTCCTTGGACTTGGACTATACCGTCCTGCTACCTCAAAGCCAGAAAGAAAGCCAGAGGTCTGCTCCTCGCCAACTCTCATCTTATACCACTATGCATGCTTCTGTTTTCTTCAAGTAAAAAGGGAAGCTCTTAATTAGCTAGCTACAATTGAATTAATCATGTCATGTATATTGTTTGTATGGTTGAATTGATCATCATTTTTTCATGATCACGCCATGTCACCCTGATTACAAAATATGATTGTAAAAATCCAATTTTTTAGTATTTTCGTAAATAGTTATGTACTGTTTGCCCCCTTTATCTACAATCCTGGCTCCGCCCCTGGGATTATTTGTGTAGTTATTAGAGGCCGACCACAGGAAGTTTCTCATTATGTGTGTTATATCATCCCGAACACTTGTAGGCAAGATGAAACAAGAGGCCCAGTAGACATGGATGCTATTCAGAACTACTTTAATGAGGGTGACTCTACCTGCATATGAGAGACTTCTGTTCTTCCAATACTAAACTCTCAATTCTATCTACCAATGGTAAACATTGATTGTAGTTCAGTCGAGAAGAGATCAGTGGAAGTCTCAGGTACTTCACTGGTAGTGCCTCTAGATTGAAATCTAAGCACCTAGTACTCAGAAGGAGCTCCTCACTGGGAACCCCAGCAACAAACATACCACTTTTTGAGCAGTTTATGGCAAGCCCTGAGCATGATTTGAATTGGTTCATGGCACTAGAAAGCGTCGTTGTAGACTTGATGCTCCCATGGAAGAAAGCAATAAGGTCATCTACGAAAGTTATACGAAAGTTACAATTGCCTAAGCAGATCACTCACTCATATGCCACGTGTTTCACTCATCTGCCACTAGTTGACTTGTTTCGTCTCTATAAATAGCCAAACACATAGCCATTTGGAGGTAACTTTCTTCTTGATTCACAATTCTCTCTTCAAATACAGAGAAATAAATACTTTCCTAAAGGCATTGTTCTAACTTTGTCATCGGAGTCCCCGTGGCAGGCACCACACCGGTTTCAAGAATTAATCTTCATCTTATGCAGATTGCTCCTTATGATCAGCACGTGATCCAGTGAAAATTTGCATCCACAAATTAGTGCTTTCAATGAGAGCTTGAATTAAACTCATTGCATGCTCTCTTCCATTCGTAAAAAAAATTGTTCAATCAATTTGAATTTTCTTTCAAAGACACTTTTCGGAGTTTTTTTTCCAGCACAATGGTGGGAACTCCAAATCAAACTAGCAAAACTAACGTTGAACAATCATCTGCCCGAACCAGACTGATTACGCCCAAACAGTACACGCGGTCAATTGCAGTAAAGATTGGGGTGTCGATCCCACGAGGAAAAACAATCTACAAAACAAGGTCAAGGAAAAAGAACTACGCAAAACTAAATTTAGAAATTCTAGTAGTTTTAAAATATGAAATTGAATTTAGTTGAATGAAAATCAAGTTTAGAAAAGTCACAAGGTTCCAAGAATCCCTCCTATATTTCACGCGCCAACTAGTATTGATTCGCTATGATGACTCAATTACGTGTTTCACATCCCAAACAACATAATCGGAAAAATAGTCTTTAATGCATCAATATATTCTAATATAAATGGATTTTAGAATTAACATTTTCTAGAAAGCACAAAGGCCAGTCATATGTGATATCCTAAATTTACGATATATCTGGAGACAATAACGTAATAAAAGACGATTCACATATAACTAACCTACCGGAATCAATTGATCATTAAATATTCCTCACATAAGAAAAACGTGACTAAGCTTATATGGAGAAGAAAAAGATAACCACCGGAATAATAATCTATGAAGAAGTTGATGACATCTTTGTCACTAAGATAACATAAATTCCTATATTAAATAAAAGTGAGAATCATAAACACCATTATTCATCGTGAAAGCATAAAACAAATCAAATCCCAATTAAGTGCGTTACATCTAGGAGTTCACCTCTTCGCCTTGCGTGTAGTTTAGTGACACATGGCGAAGGTGATGACAACAACAACAGTGGAGCTTCATCGGCATGGTAGCGCGTGGTAGATTAGCGACGCACTCCCTGCTCCTGCTGGACAGCGTCGCTGCTGCTGCGTTCCCTGCTGCGCTGCTGCATCGTCGCTGCTGCTGCTCTGGACAACGTCCTCCTTTCTGCCCCTTTGCTATCCCGCGTCTTTTTTTTTTCCTGTTGTCCTCTTTGTTGTTGTATTTAAGGTAAAGAGAAAATACTCTCCTCTTTCAAACCCAATTAGAAATCCAATTTCAATTGTAAACAAAAGGGTTGCTGCCTTCTTGTTGTGTGCTGCCCTATTTGTGTTAAATAGAAACTAAACTCTTTTGGAAGCCCGATTGGAAACCCAATAGAATTTGGAACCCAATGGAATTTAGGAGCCCAATAGAATTTGGAAGCCCAATTTGCTCCACCAAATATCAAAACTAATTTTCTTTATTTTTTTTCTTTGGTTCTCTTAATCTTTGGCTTAAGTGTCTCCCGCTCCACTTCGTCAATTTGTCTATGAATTTCCAAATTCGCCACGCTAACGCACTTTTGTCATTCAAATTCCAAATCCTACAAAAATACAAAAATAAAATAATCAAACTAAAATACACTATTTGAAACACTAACAAATATATATTAGGAGGTATATTATGTTATAATTATGTGAACATCAAATACCCCCAAACCTACATTTTGCTAGTCCTCGAGCAAGCAAAACAAAATTAAGAATAAAATCCTAACTCACTTTCGTAGGAATCACGGTTGCACTTACCTTAACGTGCAACAAGGCTTTAAACCTCTAGATTACCTCTAGAGGACGAGTTATAGTCTCGTGAGGGTTTCCAGAAATGTTACCCCCAAACATTACTGACTCAATAAAATAAAATCTATTTCCTAAAAACATAATGCAAAAACATGAGCATTCTCCTTTATTTTCCTTAGAGTAATTTTCTAATTGCTTAAAATTCATGAAAAACAACAAACTAAAAATGTCACAGTAGTATATCAATAGAGTATAATAATTTAATAGTATCTAAAGGTTAAATAAATTTCATAATCATTCTCAACTCGAAGTGTGTGTGTGAGGAGCCTTATCAACATAACTCTTCATCTCATAGTAAAGATGTGATGATATAACCTTTAAAAAGTACGCTTCGACTACAATTCTCTCACGTCACTCAGAAATAAAACACTCAGAGATTGGACACTTAATTTATATGTGAGGAAAAGAATATAAACTATGGAAAATGCAAACGTCTCACATATAATTATCATGAAAAACAAAATTTTTCAAATAGTGAAATGAATATGATCTCATAGACAGGAATATTGATTACTTTTGAGAATGTTGAATCAAACACCATAGTTCTTGCCTATTCAATCTCCACATCTATTAAACCAACTTTCACTTAAGATCAATTAAGTCTTTACAAGGTTGTAATGGGGCTTGGATTATGACAAACAATATTGGACAAAAAGGATACACAAATTTCCTGAGAATAGCTACACCCTTGAATAAACACCATTAACTTTTTCTTCTTCAACTTTTTTTTTTCAACCTTTTTTTTTCAACTTTTTTTTTCGTATGCTTTTCCCTGGTGATACAATCCAACACTTTTACTTCGAGGGCGCCTAAAATATCTATTTTCAACTCTTTCTATTTGCCCATTACATAAATATATCTCACCGTATACATTCTCAGAAAATTGGGTAAGGATAAAATAATATAGGTATTACTCCTTGATTGGAGTAGGTATTGGGAATGAGGATAACAAAGAGAAAGCTATTTAAATGATCAAAGGGCTGCAAATGGATATTTACTATTGGGTAGGCTAAAAAGCTAAAAAAAATGGTTTAAAGAAAGAAATGTCTATATCACTTCATAAGTTCTAGTTAGTACTAGGACATCTCAACTAAATAAAGCAAGAAGTTCTAGTGTAAAAATTCAATTTTTATGTCATTCTTTAAGCAATCAATAAGAAAGTCAAGAATAATGAGATCATCAACGAAATAATGCAGACTCAAGAAAAATCAGAGTGTAATTAATAATCCTCAAGAAATAAAGAATGGCTCAAAACTCACAAGGGTTAAAGTCTCCACTATTATTCTAAGGTTTTCTAGTTCAATATCTCACTAATCAACTTCAAATCATGTTGACTTGGCTTATAGTGCACGAATAGTCGAGTTAAAAAGTCTCACGAAATACATCTAACATAAGGATAATATCAAATATCATGTTTTCTACTAATATAACCATGTGACACGTGTTAGTATGTGTTTTCTCAAAATTAAAGGCAACAAAAATATTCTCTAAAATTAAAAAGACTCAAACCTTTTTTTTTTTTTTTTTTTTTAAATTCACCAAGAGTTCAGATTTCGAATGCATTTTCATAAAAATTTTACACAATTACCGTAATCATCTAAGTATTCAATGGAGATTGAGTAGAACACAAAAATGACTCGGTTTAATTGTAAAATACGTTTTAAGATCAAAGATTTTTGAAAATTGCACAAAAAATCTAATAAACCACACCCCCAAACCTAAACCGAACATTGTCCTCAATGTATAAAATAATAATCATGACAAATGAAGGCAAAAGAAAAAAAGGAGGGTTAGAGTGATATTACCATGGTGAAGCTTTACCAATTTCAAATAGACAATGTCCTCATAGTCACCAAAAAATAAGAAAATCGTACCGACGGGAGAAAGGAACACATGGGATGAGGGTCTCCGAGTGACTCCAGTAGCAACACCTAAAATAACCTAAAACACTAAAAGAAAAACATAAAAACAAAAACCTAAACTAAAATAAAATAAAAATCTAAACTAAAGATAGGGTGGAAAACATCAAATCAAGTAGACAGGGGCAACCAGAGAGATCTCCTCTGGCACCTCTACTCGCTCCACATAGTGCTTCAAGCGTTGCCCATTTACTCTAAATACTCTCCCATCTTTGGGATCTTCAATTTCTATGAAACCATTGGGAAAGACTTGTTTTACCATGAATGGGCCCGTCCATCTCAATCTTAGCTTGGCAGGATGAAGATGAAGTCGTGAGTCATAGAGATAGACTCGTTGATTGGGCTCGAAATGTTTCCTCAAAATTTGCTTATCATGACCTGGTTTCATCTTCGTCTTGTATATTCGAGAATTGTCATAGGCATCATTCCTCAACTCCTCAATTTCAGCTAACTGAAGTTTCCGCTGAATACCTGGTCCGAGGAATGCATGTTTAAGTCCCTCAGGCAGTGGAGCTAGGTCAATTTTCGGAGTTTCCACATTGGATGGTTGTGGTTTCTGTCTTTCCTTTGGAAACTCCCAAAAGCATGGTTGCCATTGCCGTCCTCCTTTATCCTTTAACTCTGAAACAACAGAAATATCAAAAGCATTGTCAGGATAAAGTGAACTATCAGAATCAGAAATAGAAAGGAGGTACTCTAAGGTTTCACTTAGGAGCGCCTCCTCTGATATCAATGTGTCTATCATGTAGGTATGATGACACTCATCATCATCACGTGGTTGTTTGCTAATATTGAATATGTTGACAACCAGAGTCATGTTCCCAAAAGACAACTTCATTAGACCATTCCTGCAATTGATAAGAGCGTTAGCTGTGGCAAGAAAATGTCTACCTAAAATAATCGGAACTGTAGACTCCATATTAACCGCAGAATGAGTATCTAAAATAAGAAAGTCGACAGGATAGTAAAACTTATCAATCTGCAGCAAGACATCCTCGACTATTCCTCTTGGATTCTTAACCGATCTATCGGCCAATTGTAGTACCACGGATGTGGGTTTAATCTCTCCTAGACCCAGTCGCAAGTAAATAGAATATGGCATTAGATTTACACATGCTCCTAAATCCAACAAGGCTTGGCCGAACTCATGAGTCTTAATCTGGCAGGTGACTGTAGGACACCCTGGATCTTTGTACTTGGGTGGTGTCTTCTGCTCAATCACCGCACTTACCTGTTCTGTCAAGAAGGCAATCTTCTTGACATGATGCTTCCTCTTGATA
Source organism: Berberis vulgaris (assembly GCA_963556465.1). Classification (NCBI taxonomy): domain Eukaryota; kingdom Viridiplantae; phylum Streptophyta; class Magnoliopsida; order Ranunculales; family Berberidaceae; genus Berberis; species Berberis vulgaris. The sequence goes on along the minus strand of OY747134.1, from coordinate 68,099,784 downwards.
ATGCATAGATCCTTGATGACCCTCGCATAAGTTGGTACCTATTTAATCACATGCAGCAAAGGTAAGTTAATTTTAACATGTTTCAAGTGTTCTAGAATCTCACCATGCATTTCCGATTTCTTTCCAGTAGGTCGTAGTGCTTTAGGAAAAGGGACTGAAATTGGAATGTTCTTGTTGGGCTCATCCTCAAGGATGTTCTCCTTTGCACTTGGGGAGGTGCCTATAGTCGTGGACGAGTTTGATCCATCTAAAATCTTACCACTCCGAGTAGTGATGGCATTAACCTCTTTGACATTCTGAGAGTCTGAAGTAGAGGTTTGTGCCATAAGTTGGCCCTTCGGATTTGCTTGAGGCTGTGACGGAAATTGGCCCCGCTCATGTACTGTTAATGAACTTGTTAGATTGTGCATTGTATGGAGGTACAGGGTATGACCTAGGTGGTTGTGCCTGTGAGTGTGTAGGTTGGTTTGCTTCAGACTTCCAGCCTAAGTTAGGGTGATTTCTCCAGCCAGAATTGTAAGTGTTAGAGAATGGTGAGTAAGGCTTCTTGTACATCCCTAAGGCGTTACATTGTTCCTCATAAACCCCTCTCATCTTAGTCAAGGCCGGGCAATCCTGTGCTAAGTGTTCAACTGCCCCGCATATAAAACAGGCGTCCTGTAGCTCAATTCTAGCAACAGTATGTGTCGGCCTACCATCCTTGGTCTTAAGTGCCTCTAACTCCCTAGTCACTCTATCCAGTTGGGCTCTAAGGCTGTCCTCTTCCCTAAGTTGCTAGACTCCAGCTGGGCGTATTCTATCCGTGCTCTCAGTAGCACTTGGACCAGTCCAAGTATGAGCCTTTTCAGTCAAGTCATTCAGGTACTCAATGGCCTTGTCAAGATCCTTATGCAAAAACTCCCCATTACACATCATCTCAACGAACTGACGCTCTCTACTCGTGAGCTCCGCATAAAAATAACTGACTAAGCGCCAACTCTCATACCCATGGTGTGGACATGTATTCAAGAGATCCTTGAACCTCTCCCATGCTTGATATAATGTCGCTATTCTTTTGGGTGAAGGTAGAAATCTGTCTCTTTAGACCGTTGGTTTTATGGTGAGTATTAAAAAATGCATGGTTCATTTCCTCCCACGAACCTATAGACCTTGGTCGCAAAGAGTATAGCCAACTCTTCGCTTTTTCCTTAAGGAAAAATGTTAAAAACCTTAGTCTAACCGATTCTACAACTTCAACTTTGTTGTGGAAAGTAGCCACAACTTCCTCGAATTCCCTAATGTGAACATAAGGATTCTCACTCTCTAGGCCATGAAAAGTGGGTAATAATTGTATCATACCCGGCTTAAAATCTAGCTTTGGTGTACTTGGTGCAAACATGATACATGATGGAGTAGCAGTGCGCGTGGGGTGGAGATAGTCCTTTAGCGACCGAACATGATCATCTTCGTGATTACTTATGGTGTTAGAATTAGAAGTAGAACTTAATTTGGTCTCAATGTGAATTTGTGGGTGTTCTAACTTTGGGACCCTAATTAGTCTCCCTAAGTGGTCTCTATTCCAACTCACACTCTCCCAATGTCTTTTTTGTTTTTTGCAATTTTTTTAAGAAATAAAAATAAATAAAAAAATAAACTGAACCTAAAACCTAAAAATAAAATAAAAAAATAAGCAAGAAAGATAATACTCGAAACCTCCATTGTAGAATGACACTTGTTCCCCGGCAACGGCGCCAAAATTTGATTACGCCCAAACAGTACACGCGGTCAATTGCAGTAAAGATTGGGGTGTCGATCCCACGAGGAAAATCGATCTACAAAACAAGGTCAAGGAAGAAGAACTACGCGAAACTAAATTTAGAAATTCTAGTAGTTTTAAAATATGAAATTGAATTTAGTTTAATGAAAATCAAGTTTAGAAAAGTCACAAGGTTCCAAGAATCCCTCCTAGATTTCACCCGCCAACTAGTATTGATTCACTATGATGACTCGATTACGTGTTTTACATCCCAAACAACATAATCGGAAAACTAGTCTTTAATGCGTCAATATATTATAATGTAAATGGATTTTAGATTTCAATTTTTCTAGAAAGCACAAAGGTTGGTCAGAAGTGATATCCTAAATTTACGATATATCCGGAGACAATAACGTAATAAAAGACGATCACATATAACTAACCTACCGGAATCAATTGATCCTTAAATATTCCTCACATAAGAAAATCGTGACTAAGCTTATATGGAGAAGAAAAAGATAACCACCGGAATAATAATCTATGAAGAAGTTGATGAAATCTTTGTCACTAAGATAACATAAATTCCTATATTAAATAAAAGTGAGAATCATAAACACCATTATTCACCGTGAAAGCATAAAACAAATCAAATACCAATTAAGTGCGTTACATCTAGGAGTTCACCTCTTCGCCTTGCGTGGAGTTTAGTGACTCATGGAAAAGGTGATGACAGCAACAGCGGTGTGGAGCTTCATCGGCATGGCAGCGCGTGGTGGATTAGCGACGCACTCCCTGCTCCTACGTTCCATGCTGCGCTGTTGCGTCGTCGCTGCTGCTGCTCTGGACAACGTCCTCCTTTCTGCCCTTTTGCTTTCCTGCGTCTTTTTTTGTTTTTTTCCTGCTGTCCTCTTTGTGGTTGTATTTAAGGTAAAGAGAAACACTCTCCTCTTTCAAACCCAATTGGAAATCCAATTTCAATTGTAAACAAAAGTGTTGCTGACTTCTTGCTGTGTGCTGCCCTATTTGTGTTAAATAGAAACTAAACTCTTTTGGAAGCCCAATTGGAAACCCAATGGAATTTGGGAGCCCAATAGAATTTGGAAGCCCAATTTACAAACAAAGGAGTCCCACCCCTTGAAAGGTTGGATTGGCTAAGTTCATCCATATTACCTCTTTGCTCCACCAAAATTCAAAACTAATTTTCTTTATTTTTTTCTTTGGTTCTCTTAAACTTTTTCCTTGAGTGTCTCCCACTCCACTTCGTCAATTTTTCTATGAATTTCCAAATTCGCCACGCTAACGCACATTTGTCATTCAAACTCCAAATCCTACAACAATAAAATAATCAAACTAAAATACACTATTTGAAACACTAGCAAATATATATTTTTTTGAAAGGCAATAACAAATATATATTAGGAGGTATATTATGTTATAATTATGTGAACATCACAGACCGTCATCATCGCCATGGGTTCAGCCGCTTCCGATCGGACAACCATTGGTAGTAGGTCTACCACCATCGGCTGATCATCAATTACAATTTTCTGCCCAACAACCGAGCCCAATGCACTACACCAAAAATACCCATCCGCAACGGTTTGGGACCATGGGGGTAAGCTATTGCCACGGCTTAGAGGCCTGTCCATTTGAGGCGTCGCCAAATCCCCTTTGACGGCTATAAATCGTGACAACACTTATTAGCAACGGTTTTATGTTGGAGGACGCTTGATTATTTTTCTGCATTTAGCCACGGTTTAGCCACGGCTACCCGGCATGGCTAGATGCTCCACGTCCAATAATCGTGGCAACATATATGAATTATTTTGAATTTCTTTGGTCTCACAGCCGTTGCAAGCATTAAGGCCACGGTTTTAAGCCGTGGCAAGCATTAAGGCCACAGTTTTAAGTCAAAAAACAAAAATGAACGTATCACTACTAAGTACTACAGTATTGCATGCAAGTCCACAAAAATAGCAAGCATCAAGGATATCGTTCAAGGTTGTAACTACCAAGGTAGTTGTAACTATCAATCATCAAGTTCCACATGATTTTTACACCATACGAAGAAATCACCAACGTCCAAATCCCCCATCATGTCTCCTTTTGGATCACTCTTGTACAGTTTCACCTCAGTCATATATTTGAAGCATAAGGAAAGTCTGATCTCTGTTGCAAGGTTCAATGATCCATGGCAATCGCAAGAGAATCGATGGATATGATCTACAATCTCTTTTGCTATCGCAATGACATTCTTATGCCAATCACAAACTTTGTAAGTCCTTGACACTGAAGGAACATGATTGCTTGGAGAAGGAAACCTCGCAACACCTTGAGAAAATGGTGGTAATGGAGATGGAGGTAATGGATTTTTTGGTTGCCTTGTCGATTGTGCACGGGATGAAGGTGTATCTTCTGTTCTTTGTGTCCCTCCTTGTGTTCCCCCACTTGTTGATGGTCTCACATAAGTTCCATTTTCAAGTCTCTCTCGTATCCATTGAACATTTTCTTCCAATCTATCATATTTTTGGCTCAATTTTTTTACTTCCAATGTTTTATCCAAAAGCAATGAACGAGCGGGAAGTGAAGCATCATACTTCCTTTTAGAGACGGTGGTTCCAACACAACGAACACATCCCCTTTCTTCTTGGCCAAACACTTGGCTTAGAGGATTATTATCAATAGTGAGGTCAGTGGTACCCTGGGTTGAATATTCTTGCAAGGCGGCCTTTTTTGCTTTAACTTGTTCCTTAAAAAGAATGAAAAAATAAAATAACACAGGACACAAATAATATTCAAACAACTACAAAGTAAATTAAGAATTGTGTATAAAAGACATAATTGGGCACATACCATATATAGTTCAGCACCATGCGTGGGTTTTCCATCCTTTTCGTGTGACAAACAATCCATATATCAGTGCGTGTGACTGGTTCCCCATCAGGGTTCTTCTCAACCTATATACTTGAAAGATTAGTCTCAACCTATATAGTTAAATGGTGATTATTGTACTAGTAGCTAGAAACTCAATTACCATTTCATACTCCACTTCTGCAGCACTCTTTTGGCCACCCCTTATACATACTTTGAAGCCTTTTTGTTTTTGGCATTTTGGGCTCTAATTGCCTTCGCTTCAGGGGTGCTCTCATAGCGAACAAACTCCTTCCAATCCTTCTCTCTTACACCATTTGGAACATGCTTATCTTGTTCCTCAATGGTAGGATACTTATCCAAATAGTCCTTCCTAAGATCTGCCTTGAACCTTCTAAAATATTCTGGCATTTTCAAATGCACACTCCTTTTCACATAATTTGGGATGTCATATTCACGTTGCAAATAAGCCATTGAGATATAAGTTGACAATAAAATAAAACATTCTGAAAATCAATGATGTAAAATCTCACATTGAGGGCATTCCACACATCCTCTTTGTAGTTGTCAGTAACATGGTGCCAACCCTTGAATTTGATGGGCACAAGTGTTTCAACAACCTTTCCAATGCGTTTATTGAAATTTCTTGCACCAGGTCCAACTGCTAAACCATGGACATTGAACTTTATGGTCTTTTTAACTTCACTGTCATCATTTGTAGATGTAGTGACATTATTGGTGGAGAGATTGCCGCGAGTACTACCCATTTCTATGAATGACATTATAGATATTAACCATTATCAAACAAAAAGAAATAAGAAACAACTATATACACTACATTTATAGATAGTTTCCTTCCACAACATATCACCACAAATAGATTTTTATAAAGCATTGGAAAAGCCAATCTGAATACTTAGCTACAAAGCTTCCCTTTCCCAACTCAAAAGTCAAAATAAGAAACAAAGACAAAATAATTGGTCTCAACCAAAGAGGATGACTAAAATAGCATTAGAAATGCATCAAAAAATATTGTATCATAGTCAATTTAAATTCCAGTAAGCTCTTCAGGTTGGGGTTGTCTTTCAAGATGCTTTGATACACAGTGGGAGTTTCCTTTTTATCGACATTAGTGTCCAAGCCTCTTTGAGTATGTAGAACTACATGCCACCCGTCATTTGATTGATCTTTCGAATAAAATACCCCACTTGCTTCTTGAGCTAAAATGAATGGATCCTCTTCCACCTTTCTTTTGTCTTTTAGCTTCGACAAGTTTATCATCTCATGGTTCCAAATTGGGTCCACCTTATATGCATTTTTCTTATCTTCCACTTTGACCCAATCACAATAGAAGACTGTTTCTTTGAAATTTTTGTAGTCTAGCACCAGTATGTCTCTAACAACTCCATACCATTTGACTAGTCAAACACTCATGAAAATTAAAAGATTGAGAGTGACACTTTTATGAGAATAACCTCCATAAGAACCATACCATGAGGAGGCTATCTTCCCCTTAATCATCTCCCTTTGAGGCCCATGAATTGGCATAGGAAGCAAATTAGTTTACTAGAATAATATCTAAGAGTGTCTGTTTAATCAACTAGTATTCAATAAACATGGAATACATGGGAGTACCCTACTACCTCCATCTTTCCAATCAGTTTCAGTTCATCAGAGATTTAATATCCTGAGGAGTCCAGCTATGTAATTGCAATTTTTGCTCCTTGAAGATTGCGTGAGATTGGTTCGACAAGTTAGGTTTCAATATTACAGGGCAATGTTCAAAGGGTTACATGCTTCATAGCTTAGTTTTTTCTAGGATTTAAGTTGAATGTACCAGTCGTTGTAGATTTAATTTATAGGTAACTGGTCTTGCCATGGATTCCATGCAACCAAAAAAACCTTTAGTTTTGTTCTACACATTTAACATAACGGAAATGATGGAAATTAAGCAGGAAACTAAACAGGAAGTAGTGTTGAACTATTGCGAATTTACTTGTTGAATATGTAAACAGTGCTGAACTATTAAGCAGGAAACTAAACAAGATTTTGTACATCATACAAGCTATACCTTTTTTTCTTGAACTGGTGGTGCAGCTTTGGCCTTTGCAGGATCTTCTGGTGGCAATCCTAACTTCCGCCTGCTTTCTGCCTGCCAAGCCAAGATAAACAGTTAGATTTGACACGACCAATTGCAACCTACACGCACACATATATAAGCTAAGCATTGGTTTAGATTAAATTGAGATTGTCAAAATCAAGAATATATCCCAATGGCATCCAACAATGTGATTGTTTAGAATCATTACCCCAAGGTGGTGACATTGAGGAAAGGCAGGGTTTACATGAGCCGAAGATGGAAACTCTCGTACTTCTTTTTAAATTTAAAATTTCATAAATTTTGTCCATATATCAGTGATCTATTTATTTATTTATTTTTCGGTAATTAGTGTTCTGGGAAAAAAAAATGTCATTTTTCAAATGAGACTAATGACCAATATTGAATTATAGATTTTTTTTAAGCATTAATAGCACATTACCATACTAGAATAGCCTAACATGTTTCAAAGACACGAGGTGCTAAATATACTGGTAAGAGGGGGGGGGGGGGGGGTTGGAGGAGCTTGTTGGACTGAATTCAATAGATCTATGGATCAGAAGGGGCTTTGGTGGCACAATTAATATATGAAAATTTGTTTGTGAGAAAATCATTTAGAAACATTGGGCGATGAATGGTGATACATAAGAGAAAATGCGAAAACAAGGGTTTCTGATTGAACAGCTGTATTCTAGACCAGTGGAAGTAGTTTGGTGTCTGGGGTTGGAACTGTGAACCTATTCCAACCACTTAGGGATCTTCAGTTACATTTCAATGGCCATGCTTCAACTGCAGGAAGGACTAAACCAATATTTGTTCCTGTATAATCTATTAGAGGTTATGTTGGGATTCGCAGAAAAGAAAATGTGAGATCCATTTGTAAATTGGTCTAGAAAATATTGGTAAAGTTGCTTACTATTTTAGCAGACCAATCTCAAGGGAGTTTTTGAAAAATAGAAAAATTGTCATGTATAAGGTCTACTATACAGTCCATACTAGATATATGCTCAAGTAAAAGAAGGCCACCCAAAATAATAATGATAATAATAATATTAGTAATAACAATAATAATAAGGGTTAGTTGTGATTTACACCCATAATAAATAGCTAAATGAGATCACCCGAATAGCTATCCGTATTGCAGTCATAACCAAGACTAACAGTTTTCGTCCCTCGACTGTTAAACACCTCACGTGCCTAATTTTGTTGACAAAATTACCCTTGAGTAAAGAGAGGACGAGAGGGGGAGGTGGCAACGGCGCTGGGTGGCGATGAACCGATCATAGATGGGGAAAGATAGGGTCAGCGGCTGGCAGAGGGGTGGTGGTGAACTGCTGCTGCAAAGAAAGAAAAAGAAGAGGGGAGGGGATCTAGGGTGGTGACAAACTGAAGAGAGAAGGAAAAAGGAGGGAGGGTGGCCAACTGAAATCATACCTCAATAAAATAAGAATTCTCAGCCGCATTAAATGTGTTTATGAAGTATGAACTTAAACAAATTATTCTTCAATCATACCTCAATAAAAGATAAGTTGAGAATTCAACATATACCTTATCCTCTTCGAGTTTCTGACGGATCTTCTCCCTTGCTTTTCTCCCTTCCTCCTTCTCTGCTTTTCGCAAGGCAATTATCCTACAACAGAAAAATGAATCTATTTTAGTTTTTGGGGGCAAACAAATAAATTGCACAAAAATAGGTGAAGTGAAACAAGATAATGGTGAAGACTGAAGACAATAAAACATTTTCCAACCAAAAAGATTTTTCGTATCAAGACAAACCGTTTTCTTTCATTATCTTCCTCAATCGGCTTTGCTTCAAGAAGCTCCTTACCTATACGAATTCTCTCCTACAAATAACGGTACTATTAGGTTAGACATTATTAATGCCTGACCAAAAATATCAACAAAATCAACAGAATGCAAAACTCTTTCATATTTTGTCCAAAATATGTCCTAGAACTATGCATCAACCAAGTTGAAATCCTAAAGAGGGAAAATCAAAAAAGGGAAAAGTCTAATACATCTTAAATAGTCAGTAGGTTATAGTGATTACTCAAAAGCATTAGCTGTAAAGCCATTAACCTACCAATATTTACATCCTCTTCCATATGTTTGTTTGTTTTTTTTTTCATTCATTTTTTAAATGGCCTTATATAATATACATCAAGTAACTACATTAAAGTTGGCCATAGATCAATAGAGCTTATATAAACACACCTAATGAATGAGTGAGACAATCAAACTTGGGAAGTCGACTTACAATGTGAAAAAGAAAGTGCAAGTAAGAAGAGAAAATGTCAATAGATTCTGTCAGATGCATTAAATCCATAACTATGCAACTTCCCAATCCCATAATAAAATTTTGAATCAGAAAGAAAAAGACTAGTCATTGGTGAACCATAAAATGTCAATGCTCGGAACACCAACAATTAAAGCCATTTTATAATTAAAAACACACTTCATTTTGTTACTATCCAAATGACCCCCTAAAAAAAAAACTCGCACTGTGTATCTCAATTTCTATCAGCTGATTGATAGATCTAGTGTTAGTACTTTCAAATAGTTTGTTTGAGAAGAACAGCTCAGCTGTAGCTCTTCAAATTTCTATCAGGAAATATTAAGCAGATCGAAACTAAACAGATTCAACAAATTTCTGTGTGTTTGTTTGATGAACTATTAAGCAGGAAACTAAACAGATTCAACAAACACAAAATAGTGCTGCAATCAAAACCAAACATTAGTCAGCAGGAAATCACGAATTGAAACTAGATCGAATTGAATCTCAAATCGATCGATATCGATAACAACACACAGTACGGTAAGTGCAAAAAAAAACCCAAATAAGTGCAAAAATTACCCAAATAATCGCAAACAATCACGAATCGCAAACAATCAAACAACCCAAACAACAGTAAGTGCAATCAAACAATCAAACAATCACAACAATTGCAAACAATCACGAATCGATTCAATACAGTAAGTGCAAAAAAAACCCCCAAATAACACATAAATCATGAACCTCTTTCACTTCTTCTTTCTCTTCACACTCTCCTTTGCTCCTCTCTCTCACTATTCGATTTTCTAATAAACCCTAAAATGAAATTGGAGGCGGGAGCGCCAATTCTTTTAGCAAGCGAAAGTGTTTTCGCAATGACGCGCCAAATCGTGAAATGGATGTGAGCCGTGGCAACACAGGTGTTTTTGCAATTACACAGGTGCATTTCTTTTTTTAGCCACGGTTTTAGGCCGTTGGCCAATCTAGCCACGGTTTATTGGCCGTGGCAAATAAACTAACGGTTTTGAGCCGTGGCCATCTCCCTGTAGCTAATCAAGCCTTTTGGTGTAGTGATGGAAATGAAACAACAAGAAAATCTCGCAAGTCAGACCGCCAATTTGACTAAATTATCGGAGGACCAAACTCGGGTAATAGAGCGATTACTGAGTATACAACCAAGGCAGAAGACACATCGTCATCTGCCTGAAAACCATGTACATGGGAGCAGAAGTAATCATCCACTGAGGGAAAATAATCCATCTGGAAGCATTCATTCAAGATTAGGGCCACGAGCAAATGTGCCCTCTAGGCTCGGGTCTCAAACAATAGTCTTATCAAGGTTGGGCTCCCAAGCAATTGTACACTCAAGGCTGGGATCACAGATGACGCAAGATATGAGTTGTCGGTGCAGAAAACAAAATCTCGATGGATGTGAACAATGCATAGGATCAGATCTGGATCATGATATTAACTTGTCCCGAAACTGCCATGTCGCTGAGCAGCATAGATTGCCCTACCATGCAGCCGATCAGCAGGATGCACCCAGGCCCTTGAAAGTTGATGATATATCACGAATTATCAATGAGCAGTTGAGGAACTCGGGTGTCATGGAAAATCTAGATGATGCTCTGCGCAGAGAGTGGCCTTGGTAAACACTTCACCTTTTACAAATGACATTGAAGGGGATCCTCCACCGGTAAAGTCCACTATACCAACCTTTACTCTTTTCAAAGGAGATTCTGATCCTGATAGACACTTGAAGCATTTTCGAAGTGTCATGACTCTGCACAAAATGATGACTCATTTACGTGCAAAATATTTGCTATGACTTTACAAGGAATGACCTAAGATTGGTTCCACACTTTGACCCTTCGTTCGATCAACAACTTTTGGGAAATCTCCCTTGTTTTCACAAAGGAGTATTCATCCCATCAAAAAACACGCTGACCACCTCTTCAACATAAAGAAAAATTCAAATGAATATCTCCGAGACTTCATCAAAAGATTCAAGGCAGAAGGGGCGAGCATAAATGGGCGTGATGACCAAATTGCATCCTTAGATTTCAAGAAGGGTCTGCCCGTAGATCACCTATTGTATGGAAAATTGACCATGAAACTAGGCAAAACTCTTGCCGAAATCTTCGCCATGGCAGAACGCTATGCATTGTGGGATGAAAAAAATATAGTGCTAAGGCACCAGATACACCTGAGAAAGATAGTCAACTTACGCAAACAAATGCAGATCAAAAGGGGGATAAAAAGAACAAGGGTGACAAGCGTAGAACACGCTCCCCAACAAGAGACTCCTCAGCCAGTAGAACATACACAAAGTTCACTACTCCGATCAATCAAACTCTCCAGCGCAGAAGAATCTGATGATTGTCACATCTGACCATTTCACAAAGTGGATTGAAGCTGAGGCGTCCTAGCTTTTTTATTTTTTTATTTTTAGAAAAAAAAATGCAATGTACATATAAGAAAATCTTGATTGTATTTTATCTCTTCAACAAGTGACTCCTCATGTGGTAGAACATTCAAAGAATTTTCCGTTACGGTCAATCAAATTCTCCATGAAAATAACCAACCTTGGCGGAAGAGACTACCACCAATCAAAGGAGATTCGGCAAAAAATAAGATCCCAACAAATATTTTCATATACCTCAGCAGAGGATGACACTCTCAGTGAGTGGGTAATTCAATGCTTAAAAGCATCTCACTCAAGACTACTAAAATCCGTTTAAGTTTAGTCAAGTGGTCAACAGACGACAGAAGCAAAATGCCTCAGTAGAGAATCACATCTCAATAGAGGATGACACTCTCAGTGAATGGGTAATTCAATGCATAAAAACATCTTACTCGAGACTACTTAAATCCAAAAGTTTAGTCAAGTGGTCGGCAGACCGCACAAGAAAATTGCCTCAGTAGAGGATGGCACTCTCCGTGAGTAAGTAATTCAATGCATAGAACAATCTTATAAGGACTACTTAAAATCCGTTTAAGTTTAGTCAAGTGGTTAGTAGACCACACAAGCAAAATGCTTCCGTAGAGGATGACACTCTCTGTGAGTGGGTACTTCAATGCATGGAAGCGTCTTATCGAGACTATTTAAATCCGTTTAAACTTAATCAAGTGGTCAAAAGACCACACAAACAAAATGCCTCAGTAGGATGACACTCTCAGTGAGTGGGTAATTCAATGTATGAAAGCATCTTATCATGACTACTTATATATATATATATATATATATATATATATATATATATATATATATATATATATATATATATATATATAAGTTTAGTCAGGTGGTCAGCAGACCACACAAACAAAATACTTGAGTAGAGGATGACACTCTTTGTGAGTGGGTAATTTAGTTAATCAATCACTGAGCATAGAATCATCTTACTCAAGACTACTTAAATCCGTTTAAGTTTTGTCAAGTGGTCAGTAGATCACACAATATTTTCATGCAATTTTCAAGATAAACAGATTTTAATTTATGATTAACTTTTTAATCCTCAAGTTATGCTTAAGTTCCGACTTAGCATATTGGAAACTCATAAAGGAGGCCAATTAAGCTTTTGTTCCCTTAATGAAAATATTTCTAAGTTAGTAGACCAACCAATATACATAAAGTTTGGTAATTATAAAAGCAAAGAAGACCACTACTTGACATGAAGTTACCATCAACTCCAAAAGAAATTCAAAGTCTCACTATTATAGCAGCAGCTTTGGATCAATTCTTGAGTAGATCAGCAGACAAATTTAGGAGGGGACCTATACATCTACTTGGCAGTTTCAACTGTAGCGGTTAGCTCAGTTCTTATCAACGAAGAATTGGGGGCACAACTTCCACCCAGATGCTTGTAAAAAAATATGAAATGAGCAATAGAGTTGAGCCAATACGACTTAATCTACCGGTCGATGACAACTTTAAAGGCTCAAGATTTCGCAAAATTCATTCCTTCCTCAACTGGGGAAACAAAGTCAGCTAGCATATTGGTGTCGCGACCTCAACAAAATCTACCGGCCGAGGACAACTATAAAGACTCATGCCTTAGCAAACTTCATAGGATAATTCACTCCCTTCTCAACTGGGGAAACAAAATTGGCTAGCAGATTCATGTCGCGTCTTTCAACAAATGAAGACTCATCAACTCATGCTGAAACATGGGTAGATCAGCCCAAAGATATGTCACTCCTCAACTTATGTTGAAACAGGGGCAAGTCAGCTTAAAGATATGTGGATGGGTCATCAAATCATAAGGATACCAGAACAAGACTTGTTTTATTCACCTAAGGATGATTCTCTATTTGGACAAAGTCCAAGAGCTTATGAAATTACTATGTGTGACTCATCCAATTGATCACCTCATCTGCAGCAGAAGCCTTTACATGCAGATCATTGTGTCTTTATCAAACTACATTTCAACAGCAGCATAAGCCTTTACATGCATATCTTCTACGTCAGCAAAATTAGGGGCATTCTTATTCTATTTTTGGCGAGGCTTCTTAGTGAAAATACATCTCTGCTTTTAAGTTAGAAGGAAAAGAAAAACAGTCAACTCAAAAGCAAAAAAAATAAGGGGCATTTGTGAGAGCAAAAAAAATCCTTAGCACAACAGGATATGGAAACCCGAAGATTTGGGTCGTTCTTAAGAAACCCTAACCACGAAAGATACAAGTAGAGAAAACCCAAGTCTAGACCCAATGCAGCTCGACAGAACGCTCTTCTTTCAGCAAATTAATAATGTTCGGCGCTGACCACCATGCTCAACTGAGCACACGAATCTGTAGGAAAGGTCTCCTCAAATGGGAAGTTATAACCATTAACCGGAAGTTACAATCGTTGACGGAAGTTACAAACCATTGACGAAAGTTACAATCACCAACAGGAGGTTACAACCACCAACGGAAGGTTACAACCATCTACGAAAGTTATAACTACCTAAGAGAAGTTACAACCGCCTGCAAGCAGATCACTCACTCATCTGTCACGTGTCCGCTCACTCATCTGCCAACAGTTGACTTGTTCAGCCTCTATAAATAACCAAACATATAGCCATTGGATGTAACTTTCTTCTTGATTCATAATTTTCCCTTCAAATACAGAGAAATAAATATTTTCCTAAATGCATTGTTCTAATTTTGGCATTGGAGTCTCCGTGACAGGCACTACACCGATATTAAGAATTAGTCTTCATCTTATGCAGACTGTTCCTTGTGATCAGCACGTGATCCGGTGAAAATTTGCATCCACATGTGATATTCCAAATCTAGCTCCTAATGATTACAGAAATGCAAGAGTTGGAACACTGCTATTTCTTCTCTTTGACATTTTATTTTGGGTAAAATTGTGTGGCCTCTGCATAGTTGAACAATTGTTCTAATTGCAAAAGTTTAGAAGAATGTGGTTGGGTGGATAAATGTTGTCCACCTTAACCAAACGTGTCTTGGTGAGTTTGCATGTTAAGTTGCTTAATGCCTTCCATATTTCAACAATTTTTCTAGAGAGCTAGGCCTGCGCTAGGCCAGCCCAATACCATCTATCATCCTAGAGATTGGGCCATTTCCAGCATCTCTAGAATGATGGATGGTATTGGGCTGGCTTAGCTCTCTAGATTTTTTGATATTTCAAAGAAAGATGCAGTGATAATTAGTAGATTTCTTTGGCGGTTATTTAGTAGACTTCTTTGGGAACTCTGAGGATTGACACATTAAACAAATGCTTTAGAAAGAAATCTCTTTAAAGAATACAAACTCTGTTTGTCTTCAATAGTTTGAAAGGTGGTCCATCGATGTTATGGAGGCAACGTTACATGTGGTTTATTGGAGGCAATGCATATAGATTAATTATACTGACTTTACAAATAGCATAGATTAGACAACAAAACCAATGATTTCTTTGTCAGGGTTCATTGCTCTCCGATTATTTACGTCAACTTCCCTTACATCTTGAGCTCCATAGTAAGTTTGAATCAGATCGTAAGGGTGATTAAATGATTGATTGGTGCTCATGAGAGAGTAAAGTTATGGCAGATACACCAAACAACTACTTCTGTAGCAGACCAATTTGTAAGATTACTCCCCAAATTGGAGACCGTTGATTTAGAAATAACTAGATTTTTTGTTGAGGTTTTGAAGCAATTTTATGTTTATGTCGATGATGTAACTAGTGAATGTTTGAGCGATTGTAATCTTCATCATCTTTTTTTATTTTATTTTATTTTATTGATATAAGATTTGCATATCCTAAAACCCCTACTCGCTTTCCAAAAAAAGTAAACTAAGAGACACATAAGTATAAACTAACATTCTATCGATGACCTCTCAATTATAAAATGTGGGGAGATACTCATGAGTTTTAAGTATGGATGTTGAGCCTTTATATATCCTACTATATATAATTGACTATCCTACGGAAATCATATCTGCCAGCTAGACTTACAACTAATGGCAACCAAACAAAGCTAAGAAAAAAGATTCAATTAGGGAATGGGGTTTCAGCATTTTACCCAGTTGTATGTACACAAATGAAAATTACATGATACAAATAGAGTCTAAAAGCGTTTCACCCTGAGCTCCATGTATCATGCAATTGGGCTTGCACTATTCACTAGTCGCGTGACACGCTCTTCAGAAAGTAGCTTGGCAAATCGAGTGAGAATTTCTTCATGGTCGTTTCTCCATCAGATGGTTCAAACTTCCCAGTCTCCAAATTCACCCTTGACACTGGTTTCTTTAAGAGATCATTTCCAATTTTTACAAGATTTGTCATATTTTCTTTAGTCGAAATATCCACAGAGGTAGCATCACCAATCAATGTGTCATCCTGTTATTTTCCATGACAAATCAAAACCAAAAGTTTTTAGGAAAATATAAACAAATAGTTGATTTTCTAAATGAATGGTTTTATAAAAATCAAGTTAGAAACTAAACGTACCTGAAGGCGAAGATAATTATTCCCAGAGTTTATTGATTGGAAAAGAACAGAGGTGTGGATGTCAACAAGATCGGAGCTGGCCTGAAAGAAACTATCAATCAGAGGTGTTCCACCATTATTGTAAAGCCATCCCAGCAACCCCCACTTAGCAGCTGCGACGGCAGTGAACTTTTCTCCGTGATTGGCTGTACCTGTACCCAAGGAAATCACCAAATGTTTTTGGTAATCTGTAGAAGTGAACGACTTAAAATCTCTGTTCTTCTTCGTAATTTCCCATGATACATGGGTCAGTGTTATATGTGTCTGCAAATAGAGAGTCAAATTAGTTCATACTAAAACATTGAGCACTTTGGGATTTAATTCAATGATTAACAATTGCTGGTTGCACTTACCGGATTATTTGCAACAATTCCGCCATCTATTAGGTGAAAGTCCCTCGATTTTCCATTAGAATCTACTGTTTTGAAGTAATGAGCAGGAAGATATGTAGGAGCTGCAGAGGTGCCAAGGCAGACATCCGATAGTAAAGGGTTCTTCAACATGTCTACTTTTGCCTGGATTAAGACAACAAACATGAGTAGTAGTGCGCACACAAAATATGCTTAGCTTGTGTTAGATAAATAATGTACATACATCAGTTGTCGAAAAGATGGAAGGTTGAAGGAGCTTGATATCAAAAGTAGGAATTAGAACATTCGTGAGGGTCTGATTGAGTCTTAGGTCCCCCAGTAGTTCTTGCATTTTGGAGCGCAGGTACTTGCCATTGTATTTAGGTCCGGCCATTGCACCAAAAAAGTTCTTTATCGGACCCAAAATCAAGGTCTTGCTGTTGCATTGAGATTAAAGGTAGTTAAATGTAATGTAATTTTACTTTAAGAATCTAATGAGAGCATGTCAAATGCTCTAATGCAGGCTACGTTTTATATGGCATTGTAATGTTCAGCTTTACAAAATCTTGAGTGTCTTATATTAACCTTTGTGCATCACAGTCTGACAAACATGCACGAGGAATCTGTTCTCTAGGTTTAGCATGTTATCAGAAGGGGAATGAATACCATTACGATGTCAAATAATCGACGTTGAGTCTAGAATATCAAATTTTGACTTTCAAAACAGATGGAAAAAACTGAAAAATGGGATGGATGTGGATTCCTTCTCAATCCTCATATTTTATTTTATTTGACAAAGCATAGCGTGACATTAAAGAAGGTTCAAGTACAGAGCATACAAAACATACATAGGATGATATCACCTTTGTATTTGAGGTACAATCCTGAATTATGTAATAGTAGGACTCTGCGTAAGTGCATATTAACTCGAAAACCCTCTTCGCTCTCATGGTAGAGTAGACTTGATGAGTCACAAGTTGACTTGACGAGTGACTTTTTTTTTTAAACAAAAGATTTGAGACTAGTCAAGAGAAGGGTTCGCAGATACCAACCACAACAAGCAAGAAGAATTGGGAGGCATAAGACTCGACCCAAACTTCAAGCAAATCACCCACTGAATTGAGAACCAACAGCAAGGTAGTCCATAGTGTTGTGGTCATTAATCACAAAAATAATAATAAGCATCTATAGTATTCAATCAGAGCTTGACGGAGTAAAAGTTGAAAAAAAAAAAAAAAAAGTGCTGGATGAAAGATAACTCGTTCACTTACGCATTTTGAGGGAAGATTTGCGGGCAGTGCTCGATGTAGAAATTTACAGCCTCCTTGGCAGTGAAAAGTGGGCGATTATTCTTAGGTGCAGTGAGCATGGTGGTCAATAATCCTCCAGTGCTTGTTCCTGCAATTAAATCAAAGTAGTCTGCAATCCTTGCATTTTGCCCATCAAGTTCCTATATTCACCAACCAAAACACAAAATATTCAAGCACACTCAATAAAACCGGACTTTTTGCTTGGAAATTCAACCGAGTTTGGTACTTGATGAGCACTCAACGAGTCTAATGAACAATACCAACTAACAACAAAAACAAGCAACGGTATTCTTTACCTGGAGCTTAGATTCCAGGAAAGTAAGGGCGATCCCAGGAATGATGCCTCTAACACCACCCCCATCGATGCTCAACACCGTCACCATCTTCCCCATGCAAGGTGGAGGATTAGCACCTCCATTACTGACAACACTATTATCTTGACCAGTTTCCATTGTCGTTGTAAATACAAAGGTAGTAATGGTTTATAAGGTTATATAACGGGACTAAGAATTTTTATTTTTAATTTTAAGAATTAAGAAACTAAATACTTCAGGACACTATTTGTTACATGCATGGACCTCTTTCGCTAAAGTATACTCTTTAATTTCTAGGATCCCATGTAGATATGCATTACAAGCATACTTAATATTTTTGTTTTTAACTTTTCTTTTCCACTTGTGATGTTGACATCATATAAAAATCTATAAATCGAGTAAAGTTGTCTGCATAAGTATATGTATAATTGGTGATTCTAAATGGCGAGGGAGGGGGGTATAATTGCTTTGTTTGCCACTTTCATCATTAATGTAACCATACTTAGTTTAATCACAACCATGTGGATGGATGAGTACAACAACTTTCGTGATGGCCCCTACATTGATTATTGTTGATGATACATCGAAATATCCTTTCTTCTACACCGTACATTGTCATGGTGATTTCAAAGAACAACAGGCCCAAGCGTCAACCCAACACTAGTCCGGCCCAAGCGTTAGCCCAATACTGATCTGGCACAAGCGGTTTCAAGCCCGCACAACATAGTCCGCCAAACGGACCTAAATTACTACAGTCTGCTAAGCCCACAAGTCTCACAACCATCCCCAATACCTGTAAGACCTATTAAGGAAAGTATCTAGAGGACCAGCTTCAGACAGACAAACCAGCAGCACCTTGTTTTCAACTAGGAAGCAAATACCAGAGTGTACGTCGTACATGAAAACTTTCATCTATGGACAACATTCCGATTGTGAACTATCTCCCGCGTATCTAGGAGCACAAGTTTAACAAGGAAACTTCCCTCCACAGCACAACTCCTAATTAGAGAAGGATCTCCATGAAGATCTCATTCGCTAAACTACACCACCGATGATCTGGTTGAACCAGGACTCCAGCACTATAAATAAGACATGAGGTTGGTAAGCTAAGGTATGCTACAAATTCCCTGTTTATAACATTAAACCTTCCTCAGACCTCTGTCTGACTTTAGCATCAGAGTGCCATCGGCCACCACAACGGTGGTTCATGGCTCACGTGCGTTCCTTGTGCAGGTCAGCATGTCAAGGTAAAACAGGGAGCGAAAATCGAGTGCATCAGTTTGGCGCCATCCGTGGGGACGACAGAGTTCGTAACAAATCACTAGCATCATCTCTTTTCAGAATTCAAGAAGATGGTGACCACCAGATCCCGCAACAATAGAGAACAGTGGGACACGTCAAATGCTCAGATTGGCGATATACCACCGCTTCCAGCGGTGCCGGTAACACAAGGGACGCAGGCTCACACCCCCGCATCAGCAGCGGCAACGACAGACTTCAGGATGGATTTGTTGTTATATCAAATACAACTGATCGCTAAGACAGTGGAGATTCTCATTCAGTAGAACCCTCCACCCGCCGATGGAGATCAGGAGTAACACACACCTCAATCTCTGGATGACAACAGAGATCAGACATATGAGAGTCATGCCCTTGCTAGTTCTCACTGGACTAGAAGTGGCGGCACAATCAACGTAAATCCAACTCACAAGGTAGACATACTCGCTCCGCAGAACCCCCTCCGCTGAGGGGCTCACGACCCAGATGTGTTGTATTGCCTCTCTATTCCCCCATTCGTGAACCACATCATAAACGTGGCTCTGCCAAAGAAGTTCAACCCTCTGAAGCTTGAATTCTATAACGAGACCGGTGACAATTCGATCACTTGCGTCATTATCGGCATGTAATGGCGCTCAAAGAAGGTTCTGAGTCTGTGATGTGCAGGACGTTCCCTACCAGACTAAAAAAGTTAGTGCTGACGTGGTTCCACAACCTCCCGCCAAAGTTAATCAACTCATTCAAGACACTGGCCAAAGAATTCTTGACACATTTTGTCGAAACCCAGCGGATCAGGAAAGGCTCGCATTATATACTCTCATTGAGGCAAATGTCAAAGAAAACATTAAGGGAATACGTCACGTGCTTTAATGACGATCTGACACTCATTGATGGCTGCAATGACGATACCGCCGTGACGGCTTTTACTGTGGGCCTAAGAAAGGAAAAGTTTTACGACTTCCTCACCTTGGAACCCCTTGGATATGGCAAAACTCTTGAAGGGCACCTAGAAGTACATCACCCTGGAGGAAATGAGAACAACAAAGAAGGAAACTAAAGTAAAGAATAAACCCCCTGTTTCTAGAGACAAAAAGGAGGGAAATAGGCTAGAAAACGAAGAAAGAAACAAACGGAAGCGCAACGTGATAGGTCAGACTCTGGTCGCGCCATGCAAGAGAAATCTTTCAACTATGTTGGATCTACATCCATGAACCCCTTCAACTCTAGCTTGTCGGGCGTCCTTAATTCCATGAAAAATTGGGAAGATCTGAAATGGCCCCCGAAGCAGCGCGGAAACCCTTCCAAACTCGACAACAACAAATATTTCTCATACCACAAGGAGGGTGCCCATGCATCAGCGACTGCAATAATCTAAGGTATAAGATCGAGGATTCGCAAAGGCAAGCTAAAGGAATTCCTAGGTTCGAACAAACGGCAGGACCGAACCAGGGAAATGGGAGAGGCTGTAAAAAAAATTGTGAATGAGACTCTGGGCATAATATATGTCATTCATGGAGTCGGATCGGAAGAAGAACAATCAAACAGGTCCTGCAAACAGACACTCCTTGAGATGCACACAACCCACAAACGAGGACAAACGCGTGTATTACTCCCGGGTGCAAAACCCCATCCCGACCTTGACCTTAATAAATAAGGACCTCGATGGCGTCCACGCACTGCACAATGACGTTCTTGTCATTTCGGTCTCTATTGCAAGGTTGGAAGTGAAGAGAGCCCTGGTGGACAAGGGAAGCTCTTTCAACGTTCTGTTCTACAACGCATTCTGCATTATGGACCTCAAGGAAGAGAACCTAATGTCTTTCGACTACCCGCTGATTAGGTTCACGGAGAAAAATGCTTCCCGTTCGGGAAGATAAGTGACGTCGGGCAGAATTATCCTGCAGGCTAGCTCTAACAGACAATTTACAAGAAAGAACACAAGAGAATCGCCCAAAACACAGAAAAATATTTCTAATGTCAATTCAAAATTATGCAAATCAAAAGTTCTCTTATAATATTGAGGAAGAGCTCTATTTATAGTGCTCAAATAACTTGAATAATAAGCAGTCTATTCCTAAAAGAAAAAAGTAGAATCAAATACTAAAATAACAAGCAGTTTATTCCTAAAATAAAAAGTAAAGCCTAATCCTAAAAGGAAACTAAAAAGACTCCTAATTAAATTGAAAGATTACATATAAATTATTTAGTAAGTAACTTTGAGGGAAAATTAGAAACCCTATAACCTAAATTAGGAACCCTAGAAACTCTCTTACATCTATCGCCCCGGGTTGGAAAGAACTCGTCCTCGAGTTCACAACAGCTTCATCGAAATCCTCTAGCGGCAGCGCAGGAGGAATATCCTCTGGTATCAGGTCAAAAAACTCTGCTAACCGCTGCTGCACCTCTGCTGGTAAATCTGAATTCTTGTAAATAACTCTATTCTCACAAGGCAGCAGAGCATAGACCACGTCTCCACGCTCAATCTCACCCAAAAACCTGGACATAGAAAACAAATTAGTATTATTGGCTACCGGGGTAGGAGTGGTCCTTTTTCGACGAGGGGCCAACACAATCTTCGTCCCTTTGATGCTAAGGGAATATGTATTTTCCGCCCATCATGAATAACACTGCGATCATACTGCCAAGGCTTGCCTAACAATACATGACAAACATCCATAGACACAACATCACACCAAGCATTACCAAAATAATTCTCGTTGATCGAAAAAGACACTAGGAATCGCCTATCTACTGTTACCTCACTGCCTTTATTCAGCCACGACAATTTGTACGGCTTAAACTGCAATTTCTGGACAACCTCTTCAGACACTACATTCTCACAACTGCCACTGTCAATGACCATCTTGCAGACTTTATCTGTAACTGTGCAGGCCGTGTGGAAAATATTGGTTCTCAACCAATCGTCCTCTGAATCATCCTTGTGAGTTAGTAGCTCTTACGAACGACCAGAGTCTCATGGCCATCTCCATACAACACATCTCCATCTTCATCATCGTCATACATAGGCTCTCCAAGCTCCTCAGTTTCGTATACCACATCTTCCTCAATTAGGAGATTGTTACCCTTCTGAATAGAAGACTTCTTGCACTCAGTCGCTCTATGTCCCTGTTCACCACATCTGAAACATCTAATATTTGAGTTAGAATTAACACGCGGTGGCTGCTGGGTAGGACGAGATTCTTGAAGGCGAACTGGCTGATTGCTTTGATCACTTATGATCATTGGCCTCTTGGTTTGCTGTTTTTCCACAGCAAATGCACGCTGGTAGGCTTCAGAAACGGTCCACATTGAGTAAAGGCTGAGGACATCCTGCAGGGGTTGTCGTAATCCCCCAAATATCGTGCCACCATCTGCTCTTTCGTCTCAGATAAGTCATTTCGGGCTACCAATTGATAAAACTCCTTCGTGTAATCATCAATTGATCTCGTACCTTGCCTCAATGAATGAAGTCGTTGAAACAAAGTTTGAGTGTAGCCGAAAGGAAGGAAGTGACCATTCATCTTCTTTTTCATCTTTTCCCAATCAGTGATCTTGGCTTGGTCTTCCCTGTCGCGTGATCGCTTCAACTGCTCCCACCACGCAGATGCTCTGCCTTTGAGTTTGATGGCAACCAATTTCACTTTGACATGATCTGGAACTTCCTTATACTAAAAAATACGTTCTACTTCATTCAACCAATCCACGAATCCTTCGGCCTGTAACGTACCACAAAACTCAGGTAGATCCACTTTGAAACCGAGATTTCCATGACGATCCTCCCAACCACGGCCCTCCCAGAATCGAGCACGATTGTGATACGAGTTTTCGAAATTGGAATCAGAATCGTGATTTTCCATCTCACGATTACCGAAATCCTGTACCGTTAGACGCTGGGTTAGCTCTGCAACTTGCCTCTGTAAATACTCAATCATCACATCCTGAACGCTACGATCACGGTGAGGGGCTTCCTCGTTCGGAACCTGCCCGTGATGACCACGACCACTAGCCATAGAAACTGATGAAAACTCACCCCAAGAAGATGCTGAAGCTCTGATACCAACTGACGCCAGACACAATAGCAATTATCCTGCAGGCTAGCTCTAATAGACAATTTACAGGAAAGAACACAAGAGAATCACCCAAAACACAAAGAAATATCTCTAATGTCAATTCAAAATTATGCAAATCAAAAGTTCTCTTACAATATTGAGGAAAAATTCTATTTATAGTGCTCAAATAACTTGAATAATAAGCAGTCTATTCCTAAAAGAAAAAGGTAGAATCAAATACTAAAATAACAAGCAGTCTATTCCTAAAATAAAAAGTAAAGGCTAATTTTTTTTTTGTAAAGCGAGCCGGGTTTTTATAGGATCCCATAACCTTTCAACAAGGTGCGACCTACAGGTCAACACCATAAGAAAGTAACCATGCCGCCGGCGGGTCTCGAACCTAGGACGTGGGGGGATAAATCCACACAGCCCTAACCACTCGACCATAACACCATTGGCAGTAAAGCCTAATCCTAAAAAGAAACTAAAAAGACTCCTAATTAAATTGAAAGATTACGAATAAATTATTTAGTAAATAACTTTGAGGGAAAATTAGGAACCCTAGAACCTAAATTAGGAACCCTAGAAACCCTCCTGCATCAATTAGGCTGACAAGGGTGGCAGGAAAGCCACAAATAAGGAAGGTCTTGTTCCTGGACTTATGGTGGTAGACGCACCGTCTACCTATAACCTCATCTTGGGGAGACCCTGGCTTCATCAAATGGAGGCAGTAGTCTCCACCCTTCATCAGTGCGTCAAGTATACTGCCAACAATTTAGAGGGAACAATTCGCGGGGATCCACCAACGGCACGGGGCTACCACTATGTTGAGCAACAACAGATAAAATGTTCCCAGATTCAGCTTGAGCCTGCCACACAAGTTGAACAAAAGCTAGAATCGGAAACTGTGAAGAAGTCACTCCACCTAGATGGAGGCAAAGACCCACAACAAGGGCTCAACTTAGCGACGAAGAACATTCCTGCATTACAGAAGCAGTCCGCCCTCCAGCCCGACAAGACGTCAGGCCCAACGGAGAGGTCATTGCAAACGGGAGTACAACCCTGCAATTGTTAGTGGGCGCGGTAGGACCCTCCCACGCAAGGTTTACTCTTCAGTAATCCCAATGACGCCAGTGAAACTTGACAATTCGCTGAAGGTACTCACGATCCAAGCAAGGGCCATGCAAATTCACTTCAGGGTCGGATCAACCTCTATCCGTCAATAGTCAATCTATCCAGTTGTTTAGTTTTCTTTCAGTAGTCAATTTAGAGTTTTAATTCTTAGGAGCTTATGTGATTTGCACTCATTTAAGAAATAAAAGAGAATTATGCAAACACACTCTATTGATTACTGGAAAGGTGACTCTATTGATTACTGGAAAGGTGTAACAACGATCACCCAGATGGCGGGTAAAAAAGATTACAAACTACAAGCATCCAAATCTAGATGCGATGTACAGTAAAGATTTACTTAAACAGTCCGACTTCAGAAGAGGACTCAAAAGTGACAGCAAAGGTACCCCGAGTAAACTACGGTGCCCTCTTAGAGTTTCGCTCTGCGATTTCTCCGAAGAAGATGACCCACCTCGCAAGGATGACTTGAAGTGGTATAAAATCATCAATCGGAGGCCCCGTGACATGCCGGTCGAACTACAACCAACTCATACGCTCGATCCGCCCAACTAGATGAACTTGGAAGAAGTATCAGGTTGAAACATATCGAGTGCACCCTCCCACTGAGGCATGAGAGGGGCGTCTAGGAGTTGATGACCCACTCCGACTTTCCATGTCCAACTCCATTCACCCCCGCAACTCCGAGTTCCAGCACAGCACAACGCGTCAAGGCTAGCTAAGAAGAGAGGAAAGCAATCGCTCCAAGGTTGGTTGCTGGTGTTATCTTAGAAATTAAGTGGTTTGAAACACCAACAGGGCCAACATGTAAACGACAGACTCATCCCTTGAGGAAAAGTTCGTACTTCTTTTACGAAATACGAAAAGAAATTACAAGATCTCAACGAACTAATCGGGTGCTCACCCAGAGCAGGTGAACACACATAATAGCAAGTCTTATCAAGACTCATCGGCACAAATGTCAGAACATTCAAAGACTCCAGGGGAGGAAATCTTCCTTCGGCCTTTGGAAAACCCAAAACATATTCTTTGAGTAAGAACATCTAAAGAAGTGCACTCTGTAGAAGATAATGCCTAAAACGATGAAGGAACACCATTATATAGACATGGTGGCTCACCAAACATGCAAGGTTTGGAAAATGAAGAGGCGACGGTTCCCAAGGAAATCACACAAGACTACGTTCAATCAATTAATGATGTTGCACACAACCTCACTAATTCAGGGAGTAACCGATACTCTACCATCTCGCAGTCTACATTGTACGCGTGGCACCACAATCCTGCAATAGGACCCAGTTCTTCTTATATGGGCCCATCGACTCGGCCCACTATTCGAGTTACACTCTACCATGTGCACTAATGCAAACAGTAGAGGCCCTAGTCACTTTTGACACACGGAGCACACCTACATATCACCAGCTTATTTAAGGTACTATTTGTTTTTCTTGAAATTAGTAAAAACTAATCCGCACAATGCAATCTGTTGTGAAAGTAGGCTCGCACGCCCGTAACAGGCGGAGCCCCGACCTAGCCAAACAAGCTTAGTCAGTTTCAATTGATGATGACGACTTCTGACTTACCTCGACGCTTGATTCTCCGCGCGCAAATGTCGATGGCTTAGGAAGTGGAGTCTAATAAACGCTCTTACGCGTGATGACGACGACTCGCCAGGGACCGTCGCGCCCTTCGTGGATGATGGTCGCCAAACCCGATCAGGTAATCCTAGTCAGTGACGACTGACAACGACAACTTCTGGTCAACGCCTAGACTTGTAGCTTGCTCCTCGCGGGTGTGGATGGTTTGGAAGGTGTGAGCCTAGTAAATTCTAATTATTGTCTACAGTTCGCCACGGGACCACTGCTCTTCTATAGACTATGGTTTTCGAATTGACAACTCCCAGACTTGTAGCCATCTCCGTGCGGGCGTAAATGGTTTGGAAGGTGGGAGCCTAGTCAATCCTGACTGATGACGATGGATGGCCACGAGACCACTGCTCTTCTACATACCATGGTCGCCGAAAACTCCCAAACTTGTAGTTCGATGTGCATGGGTGTAGATGATTTGGAAGGTGGGAGCCTAGTCAGATCCAACTGATGTCGATGATTTGGAAGAGAACCTAATGTCTTCCGACTACCTGTTGATTAGGTTCAACGGAGAAAAATGCCTCCCGATCAGGAAGATAAGGTTGGCAGTGGTGGCAGGAGAGCCACAACTTAGGATGGCCTTGTTCCTGGACTTCATAGTAGTAAACGCACCATTTACCTATATAACCTCATCTTGGGGAGACCCTGGCTTCACCAGATGGCAACAATGTCTCCAGCTTTCATCAATGCATCAAGTATACCGCCTACCACTCGGAGGGAACAATTTGCGGGGACCAAACAATGGCACGAAGCTGCCACTATGCTGCGCTAAAGTAGATAGAATGTTCTCTGATTCAACTAGAGCCCACCAGACAAGTTGAACAAAAGCTAGACTCAAACTGGGGAGAAGTCGCTCCGCCCAGATGGGGAAGAAGACCCAACAGTAGTGGTTCAACTTAGCGACGGAGGACAATCCAGCATTAAAGGAGTGGTCTGCTCCCTAGCCTGACAGGATGTCAGGTCTAGCGGAGAGGTCATTCCAAAAAGGAAACACAACCTCACATCTGTCAGTAGGTGCGGAAGGACCCTCCCACGCAAGGTGTACTCTTCAGTAACCTCAACGGCCTCGACGAAACTTGGCAGTTTGCTGAAGGTACTTACTATCCAAGCAAGGGCCATGCAAATTTACTTCAGGGCTAGATCAACCTCTCTCCACCAACAGCCAATCTATCTAGGTGCGGAAGGACCCTCCCACGCAAGGTGTACTCTTCAGTAACCTCAACGGCCTCGGCGAAACTTGGCAGTTCGCTGAAGGTACTTACTATCCAAGCAAGGGCCATGCAAATTTACTTCAGGGCTAGATCAACCTCTCTCCACCAACAGCCAATCTATCCGGTTGTTTAGCTTTTTTTTAGTAATCAGTTTAGAGTTTTAATTCTTAGGAACTTATGTGATTTGCACTCATTTGAGAAATAAAAAGAATTACACAAACACACTCTATTGATTACTAAAAAGATGTAACAACGATCGCCCAAATGACGGGTACAAAAGATTACAAACTACAAGCATCCAAATTCGATGCGATGTATAGTAAAGATTCACTTAAATAGTCCGACTTTAGAAGATGACTCAAAAGTGACAGCAAAGGTACCCAGGGTAGCCTATGGTGCCCTCTAAGAGTTCCGCTCTACGACTTCTCCAAAGTAGATGATTTGCAAGCAATAGAAAATGTACAAAAAAAATATATGAAAGAGTGCACTCAATTCAATACTTTGTCAGACCCACCTCGTAAGGATGACCTGAGGTGGTACAAAATTAGCAACCGGAGGCCCCGCAACACGCCGACCGAAGCTACAACAAACTCACATGCTCGATCCTCCCAACCAGACGAACTTGGGACAAATATCAGGTTGAAACAGATTGAGTGCACCTTCCTGTGGAAGGACGAGAGGGGCGTTTGGGAGTTAATAACCCACTCCGAAATGCCATGTCCAACTTCACTCTACCCCACAATTTCGAGTTCCAGCGCAACACATGGCAAGGCTAGCTGAGGGGGGAAGAAAGCAACCACTCCAAAGTTGGCTGCTGGTGTTATCTCAGAAATCACGTGGTTCGAAAGCACTGACAAGGCACTAGCATGTAAAAGACAGACTCATCCCTTGAGAAGACGTTCGTACATCTTCTACAAAATATGAAGAGGAAATTACAAGGTCTCAACGAACCAATCGGGTGCTCACCCACAGCAGGTGACCATGCATAATAGCAAGTCTCGTCAAGACTCATTGGTGCAAATGTCAGAACATTTTAAGACTCCAGTGGAGGAAATCTTCCTTCAACCTTTGGAAAGGCAAAAACATATCCTTTGAGTTAGAGCATCTAAAGAGTGCACTCTGTAAAAGATAATGCCTACAACGGTGAAGAAACACCATTATATAGACGTGGTGCTCACTAACGCGTCAGCATTAAACATCAGCTTTGAATACCGTATGGGAGACGAGGAGGCGACGGTTCTCAAGGAAACCGTTTAGGTCCACGTTCAATCAATTAATGATGTTGCACACAACCCCATTAATTAGGCGAAGCAACTAATACTCTATTGTCTCGCAATCTATGCCGTACACGTGGCACCATGATTCTGCAACAGGACCTAGCTTCTCCTATATGGGCACACCGGTTCGACCCACTATCTGAGCGAGACTCTACCACGTGCACTGACGCAAGCAGTAGAAGCCCTAGTCACTCTTGACACATGAAGCACACCTACATATCACCAGCTGATGTAATGTACCACTTTTTAAAAAAAAATCTTTCATTAAATTAGTGAAAATTAATACGCACAATGCAATCCGACTTCGAAAGTAGGCTTGCACGCCCGTAATAGGTGAAACCCCAACTTAGCCAGGTAAGCTTAGTCAGTTTCGACTGATGATGACAACTTCTGACTCACCCCGACACCTAGTTCATCGCACGCGAATGTCAATGGCTTAGGAAGTGGGAGTTTAGTCAACGCTCTTACGCGTGATGACGATGACTCACCAGGGATCATCGCCCCCTCCGCGGATGATAGTCGCCGAATTTGATCAGGTAAGCTTAGTCAGTGACGACTGACGATGAAAACTTTTGGTCAAATCCCAAGCTTGTAGCTCGCTATGCGGGGGTGTAGATGGTTTGGAAGGTGGGAGCTCAGTCAGTTTCGACAATGTCAATTGTTCGCCGTGGGACCACTTCTCTTTTAAAGACCATGGTCGTCGAATTTCCAACTCCCAAACCTGTAGCTCACTCCGCGCGAGTGTAGATGGTTTGGAAGGTGGGAGCCTAGTAAGTTCTGACTGATGTCAACGACTTGCCATGAGACCACTGTTCTAGACCATGGTTGCCGAATCTCAAACTCCCAAGTCTGTAGCTCAATGCGCTCGGGTGTAGATGATTTGGAAGGTGGGAGTCTAGTCAGTTCCAACTGGTGCCGATGGTTTGCCACGTGACCCTTGCTCTTCTACAGACCATGGTCACCGATTTTCTCATCCCAAATCTGTAGCCCACTCTGGGTGTGTGTAGATGGCTTGGTAGGTGGGAGCCTAGCTAGCTCCAACTGATGTCGACGACTCGCCACAGAAACATTGCTTTTTTAAAGACCATGGTTGCCAAATTTTATCATCCCAAATCTGTAGCCCGATCTGCGCGGGTGGGAGCCTAGTAAGCTCCGATTGATGTCGACGGCTCGCCACATGACCACTGCTCTTTTTCAAAATAGTGGTTGCTGAATTCGATTACAGCTCAAGCAGCGTCTTCATGCACACATAGGCTGACATTCCATTATCAGCAATGGCCACTGGAGCCGACTCGAAAACTAATCCACTAAGTGCGGACGAATACTACATGAGAGACCATCCCAAGCTTACGAAACTTGACTTGGGACAAGCGCTCTTGCTCAACTACAGACGACAACGCATGTGCTCGACTACAACAGTTCACTCATGTCAACGACCGCAACTGATGGTCAAACGTATAACTTGAGCCTTTAACGACTTACCTCAAGGATGAGCTACAGCCTGGGTAGAGTAACCCTTTGCCAAACCATCCGCAGAATGTTCACTATTGGACATAACCACACGATGCAACTATGAGACCTCACAAAAGTACATGTCAGAATTACTCGCGGCATAAACGATCAAGCTCTCAATAGCAGACAGACCATTCGGCTCCCTGCTAACTCAATAGGACCTACATCAAAATAAAACGATAAGGCGAAATGGTGAACATGCAACATGGGGACCAAATAGAACTCGGGTACAAAGCGTACTCGAAAAGAACCTGTTTTCATTAACATTTGAAACAAAAGGTTCAAATGTATGAAATTTACTCCTCATCAGGAGAAGGTACAGTTACAGGGGAACTAAGCTTAACAGGAGAAGAAACAGAAGTTGCATCCACACGTGCCTCAGCTTGAGCATCATGATCCAGATCGCCCTCTTCTTCTGACAACTCAGAGATCACTCCGAAGTCTGCAAATGACACGTTCCTGTAATAGGAAAGGTCTTAGTCCGGATGCTCTTTCTTCATCAGCGCCAACAGTTCTAACCTCCCATGCACGATCCTAAGGAATTCAAACGTGCCTTGCACCTTGAGAAGCCCTTCCTCGCGCGCCTTTACTTCTACAAGCTCACGCTATAACAGCTCCAACTTGCCTGTCAATGCATCAGTGTTATACTGCTTAGTAATCAAGCTACTTTTAACTACACTAAGTTCATGTTACTCCAGGAGAAGCTGGTCTCCATCTTTCCTTGTTTCCAAGAGACTGCAACTCAGAGCGCATCTTAGCCGCAACTTCTTGCGCAACTGCTAGATCATGGCGGACCAGGTTCAGCTCTTCTCTGGATTTGTCCCCTGCGGACATCGCCTCTGCTAAATCAGACTCAAGGGCTTCTAAACGAACCCTCTGGGTCTCAACATCAATGACTGATTGTTTCAGCCTCCTCTCTTCAATATGCTTTCTCAGCGATCAATATCAAATAGTGCACAGAATACGACTCTATTATATTTGAGAAGACGCATTCCATGGTGTACACCCTTTCACGAGCCGCCTCAACTTACATCCCAGCGACGACCACTTGGCTCAGATGCGACATCCCCAGCATAAGATGTTTCAGCCCCTTATCCATACGTTCTTCTAGCACATCCTACTCGGGCTTCAAAGCACGGTTCGCCAACCAGCTATAACGTTTGCTGATATGCTTCTTCGAAGCATAATCAATATCAACCTCCCGGTGCCAAGCCTGGTTGCTCATTTTCACTCCGTCCAAAGCAAACAAACTCATCCGTGCGTCCAGATAAATATCTCTTAGATGCGGAATCACGCCAGCACCGCCCTTCACAGTTTCCACCGTACCTGGGCCCTCATCTAAAACATTCCCTTTGTCACCAATAGTCGACCCTTTGTTGCGAGCTGGCTCAGTAGAATCTAAAGGGAGAGAAGGAGGCAAATTTTCTATCGAACCCTCCATTATCTCGATATATGGCTTGGAGTGAGATGAAGGGTAATGTGAACTGCAATAAGGACGGTCCACACTGCAATGGTCACTGTCAGACGATCCACCAGTAGGATTATTAACCTCGGGAACCACATGCAAATCTTTATCAATATTAGTAGAAGTCGAGCAGCCAACATCAACTTCTTATTCAAGGCCTAGGCCTGCTCGGTACTCAACTTCGACGCATCATCAACCCCTGCTAGCCGCTGGTGGTCATTTT
The DNA here is from genome assembly GCA_963556465.1 of Berberis vulgaris. Classification (NCBI taxonomy): domain Eukaryota; kingdom Viridiplantae; phylum Streptophyta; class Magnoliopsida; order Ranunculales; family Berberidaceae; genus Berberis; species Berberis vulgaris. The sequence continues at coordinate 68,068,063 of OY747134.1, read as the reverse complement.
CCAAATCAAACGCTACACCCTCCGCCTCTGCGGACAGGTCAGAATCACACTCCTCCCTCAACGGAGTGGACCGTTTGGAAGCAGGCTCGACCCTAATGCGAGACCTCTTCGAGCCTATGAAGGAAGCAAACGTCTCAGAAAACCCCTCTGTGTCTGACATGCCGAGAGCCTTAACTTTAGAGTCCTTTCTATTTTTGGAAGGAGCTCCACCTTCAGACTTAACATTCGACACTCTGAAAAGAGTGGGAGCCATATACCAATGGACCCATAACCCACTGTGACTAAAATTGGAAGTGCAGATAACATCCTCCACTCCTATTCGAGGCATGTCATAGAATGACTTTATAGCAGCTTCCTCCTCCGGGGAAAGAGGAGTAGTGGGCAGGGGCGGATCCAGGATTGCAGACAAAGGGGGGCAAACAGTACCCAACTATTTTACTATACAACTATTCAACTATACAAATATACATGACATGATTAATTCAATTGTAGCTAGCAAATGAAGAGCTTACCTTTTTGAATTGGAGAAAATATAAGCAAGCATGGTGGTATAAGATGAGAGTTGGCGAGAAGTGGGCCTCTGCTTTCTTTCTGACTTTTTGGCGTTGAAGCAGGCATAACAGTACAATCTAAGTCCAAGTGGTAGTAGCAGCAGCCTAGGTAGTGTCACTTCTCTGGACTGGATGGAGAGTTTTCTTCTTTTGGGCTAGCTCAGACAAAGCAGACAAATAACAACTTTTGAAGTCTTAAATTTATAATTATTTAATCTAAAATAAAGAGATTAAATAGATAGAGATTAAAAAAGTTCAAAAATAAAAATCTTTGAAATGTATAATTTCCCTTCTACCGATCCCCGACTCAATTAAAAATGTTAATATGAATATAGTGGGAATTAAAATAGAGAGAGATTAAAAAAAGAAAAAGAGAGAGATGGTAGGTGGATAGATGGGACTTAAAAAGAGAGATAGATTAAATAAAAGAGAAAGAGATGGAGTGGGATTGTGATTGATGAAGGTGGAGTTTAAAAAATAAACAAAAGTTTTTGTTTCTGGAGTCAAGAGCCAAGATTGTATATAAAGAGGGACAATCTAAAATTTTAGATGGGGCAAGATAAAACATATAAGTAACTTAGTGAGATTTTTCAAAATATAAGGGGGGCAATTTCCCCCCTTATCCAACACATAGATCCGCCCCTGGTAGTGGGGAACCCCTACAAAGAACACATGCAACGAAATCAAAGTACGAAATTATACTTACGAAGTGTCCTGAACTCTCGCTCAAGCGGACGACCATTGAACTCGAAATACTTCAATTTTGAACGAGGCATGAAGCATAATTTCTGCCAGAACTTGAAGTCATCCAACAGTTTCCCAAAGCAAGCCGGCGACTTCGTTTTACACACGACGTGATCGTTTAGTCGAGGAGAAGTCAGTAACTGAATCACCCTCGAAGTCACGCGGACATCAGCATCTTTTTTGCGCTGATCAATATAAGAAGAATAATCATGTACCCATTTGATACCAACTGGGCAGGAGGGATACCAAGGAATTTTAGAAAACCCCATATCTCGTCGAGCAAAGGAAAATAGACACCATTTTGAAGTGTGCCGGTGTGCAAACAAACAAATCCTTTCGGAGGAAACATTGGCGTCTGATCATCACTCAAAGTGTAGAATTGCAGGTCTTCAGGGAACCCATATGTCTTCCGAATCTCAGCCAGGCTCAATTCAAAGGTCGACCTATCTTCAAAGAACTTGAGGTCCTTAGCAAAAAGCTCATTGTCAAGGTGATTTTAGCGAGCCATAAAAAATGAATAAGCTTTCAATTAAAAGCTGAACAAAACAAAGATTTTAAAAATGAAGAAATGGAAGAGTCAATCTCTGTAGAAAGGGAGATCTAAATAGATATTGGTTTCCCTCCTTTTCCCCACTGAACTGACGCACGCTTAATTAATGAAGCACTTTACTCAAGTAACAGTTCAGACTCAATCATCATGAATGGCGTATCTTTTCGAGAAGTGACTTAGTAGACCGATACGATGACCCACTAACTCGCGGGGAGCAACTGATGATACACCGAAACGTCTTCTACACCGTACGCGTCTCATGACGATCTGAAGAAATAACAGGCCAAGCATCAGTCTAACACTGATCTGACATCAAGCCCACGTAGCGGAGTCCACCATATAGACCCAAATTACTACAGCCTTCTAAGCCCACACGTCTCACAACCATCCCCAATACTCGTAACACCTATTAATACAAGTATCTCAGGGATGAGCTTCGAACCGGCAAGCCAACAACACTTTGTCTCCAACTAGGAAGCAAATACCAGAGTATCCATCGTATATGGAAACTTCCTTCAATGGACACACTTCTATTGGGAACTATCTTTCGCGTATCTAGGAGCACAGGTCCAACAAGGAAACTTCCCTCTTCAAGACTACTCCTAATTAGAAAATCTCCAAGAATAACTCATTCCCTAAACTACGCCATCGATGGCCTTATCAAACCAGGACTCCAACACTATAAATAAGACATGAGGTTGGTGAAAAAAGATACGTTATAAATTTCATGTTTACAACATTAAGCCTTCCTCGGATCCTTATCTAACTTTAGCATCGGAGTGCCATCGGCCACCACAACGGTGGTCTGTGGCTCACATGAATTCTTTGTACAGGTCAACAGATCAAGGTCAAGCAGTGAGTGAAATCAACTGCATCAATAGTCATGTTCATGTTCAACCAATACACTGGATCAAAGAAATTAGGGTCATTTGCATTTTGCACCTATTATTAATAGCTTTTTGAGTTTTACCCTCATAATAAATCTTATTACATTAGACTAGCAGTCAGCGTACCTTGACTATCAAACAACGTGTTAGTGCCAAAAGGCCACATTTTACTGCCCAAAATACCCTTTAATGATCTGAATGTTAAGATTAAAAGTTGAAGTAGCTGGATGCAACTAAAATCTCATAATTTGAGGGGTAAGCTTCAAACTACCATTATTCATTAGGAAAATTGATGGGGAAGATGAAATAGTAGTTGGCTTGAGCAAAAGGTTTTCAAATTCAAAGCTTCCTCTGAAATTCGAGTTCGTCACATGTTATTTCACTGTAAATGAAAGGTATTTGAAGTGGGAAAGCTTGAGCAAACCAAGTTTTGATGTTAGGGTTTTATCACATAATGGTTAGACAAATCCTTATATCTGAGTTATTTCATCCATAGATTTCAGTTTAGAACAACATCATAGGGGTAAGTCAAGTCAGTTGTTTTCATTTCATCATTTCTATGGACATTTTTGTTTAGAGTTGCAGGTCATCTTCAACCTCTCATAGGTCTGTTCTATTTCAGGGGGCAATCTTAAATCCAAATTTATTATATTGGGTTACTGCCTGTAGTTTGTAATAAGGGGGAAATGTAATAACACTTAATTATTTTCCTTGCAGATCCCAAGCTGTCATTCGCGCAAGGAGGTTTGAAGTATGCAAGATTTTAAAGGAGTACATGTAAAGCACAATGTAAATACATTGTATGATCTTGACAAGCCAAGTTCATTGGATGTTCTTCCAACAAAGTTTAACATAGCACATTGTAGTCAAAAACCTGATATAGCACAATTTGAATTTAAATGACACAACATCCTGGCAAAACTCGACATAGCAAATTGGTCATTCAAATACCTTAAAATCCTTGCAAAGCATGATATCACAAATGTCAATTAACATCCTGACATAGCACAAAACCAACCTGAAGTTACAAACATTCAATACCATACCAACCTCCATTCAACATAATTTGCAAAAGTGTTTTATTAACATACCATACCAATAACTTTAATAGTTGTAAGTATGACATAACATCCAACTGTATCATACAATCCATTAGACAACAAAAAAATTGAGAATGTCATAAACAAACAAAACTTGACCACATGAAATGGTCTTCAAAAAAAAAAAAAAAAAAAAAAAAATTCTACTAACTTATATGCTTGGTCCTCTTGGCCAATAGGTCTCTTGCTCCAAGTGCTTTTTCCCCTTGCAAATTGAGTTTGTCCCCTCGTGCCCCTACCATTCCCGGCCTGGAACACCAGATTCACTAGTGGCCTCATTGGTGGGGGCCTAACTTCTTGTACAAAGGGTTGAGTTGGAAACATGATGTCTGAATGTTGTGCATATATAGTTGGAGATGTAGGCATCTCAGGGTGGGAATTTGGTTGTTGTAAAGGAGCTATGGGCATTTCTTTTGGAGTTTCACTTCTTCATCTTCCATTCCCTTAATAGTTTTTGCACCCCTTGACTTGTTGTTCCTAATTCTCCTGAATCTGGGTCCCTTGGACTTCTTAGATGGCTTCCTTTGGAACAACTTCATCTTCATCCTCATCTCTTCTCCTCTCTATGATTGGTCTTCATTAGTTTTGGACTTCAAAATCTTGCATAACTCAAACATCTTCTTCACTTAATTGATTGTGCGGATGACAATGCAAGCATGAGATCTACAAGGAAAACAATTTGTTTTTATTATACTTTCCCCCTTATAATAAATTACTGGCAGTAACTTAACCTTACATAATAAATTTGAATTTAAGAATGCCTCCTGAAACACAACAAGGTCTGCAAGAGGTCGAAGATGACTTGCAACTCTCAAAAACTTAGCTTTCCCACTTCAAATACTTTTGATCTACAACAAAATAACATGTGAGGAACTCGAATGTCATGGGAAACTTTGAATTTGAATACCTTTGATCAAGCCAACCATTCTTTCATCTTCCTCATGTTGAATACCTCCAGTCTCCATCTCTACAAGGGTATGATCAGCCAGATGTAATATTTGACCGTCCACGTGTGTGGTTCAAGTAATGAACGGTTGGGATCAACAGGTTCTCACATCATGCGTGATATGCACGTGAGGGGTATTTTTGTCATCCAAAATAGGTAGAATAATGGCACGTGAGGTGTTTGATAGTCAAGGCACGTTGACTGCTAGTCTTGGGGGTAAATGCAATACGATTTATTATGGGGGTAAAGCTAAAAAAACCCATTAATAATAGGAGGTAAAATGAAAATGACCCAAGAAATTACAATCATCTATGAAATAACATCTGAAGACGCATGAGATAATAGAGTAGTGGTCAGTGGCGGAGCCACATACAAGACTTTGGGGTAGTTGCCCCCTTAAAATTTTCAAAATTTAATTGTAATATATTGGATTAGAGGGTCCCACTTGTACACTTAAATAATTCCCCCCTCACAATTTTCTTATTAATTTCTTGCCCCCCCATTTTCTTGATATTAAATATTTATCCCTGAAGAGACCTATAGTACTGACTACACTACACGTCTTCTTCTTACCTTCTCATATTCTCTTCTTCTCAATACTCACCTTCTCAGATCTCTGTTTTTATCTTCTCACCTTTTAGGATTTAGCCTATCTATCTTCCCTGCATCTGGTACCACTAATTTCCTTTTCCAAATGTACCAAAACCAAAGGTTCTCTAATCTCTATAATCAATTGCTTTATCCTTTCTCTCATGCATTCTATTGTTTTGTTTGTTTATTTTATTTGTTTGATCTTTTAACAGGTGAAGTTTCTGCAGGAATCAATGGAGAAGGGGTCAACTCATCCCTTTCAAGATGTACTTTTGTAATCCCATCTTGTTGAATGGGTCATCTCAAACTTTTTATATGCAATTTTGTAGAGATATGCTCCACTGCTTCTTTTAGCATGTGAAGTTTTGACCTATTTTGTAGTGTAAGGAAAATGCAATGGCTTCATAAGTTTATGAGGATTAGTTGCATTGCAATTGGGTAGTAGTGTAGGAATGGAAAAGAAGGAGAAGACATAGATACCGACATTGTCTTTGTCCATATCCATTTTTTCTTTTCTACTTTTAATAGTTGTTTAAGCTTGCCTTTATAGGCATTAATAGTAAAATTCAATCTTAAAGGGGAGGAGAAGGTGTTGTTGATATGATATGGATGCATGTGACTAATAACATTGTAATGGTAATGTAAATGGACCCCTTGATTTGGACAATGGAGGGAGACTTCCACCCTTCATTTCCTATCCATGAAGTAATGCTTATGACCTTCAAACATGCCAACCATATATAAATTTATTGGTAATAGTCTTAATCCTTCAACACGAGCATGTGTAATCTATCAAAGTTTTGCCTTTCATATTTGTCTAATTATACATGTTTAATTGTTTATAGAGTTCTTAATTATGTGACCATATAATGGATATTGAAGGGAGTAGTGTGAAGACTGAAGAGTGGACATTTGTGATTTGCATTTTTTTATTAAAGCTCTATTCTGCTATGACTTTTGTGATTTCTATACAAATCAAGTGGAGAATTTCAGGTATTCTACTTTTTCAATTAAACATTATTTACTTACCTTTGCATTTGTTAAGTTGTTATGCAATATTGAGTGAATTTAAAGTGTTCTTTTATGACTATATATCTTTAATTATTCATTTCACGTCCATAGTAATAAATTTTGTATATAAAGATTAACATTGATAGTTTTATTTATTTATTATTATTTTTTTTTAGCTATGGATAAGTATCTTAAAAGAAAACAAACGCATCTAGTTCTTCCTACCCAAGAGAATGATGGTCGTCCTCAAATAGAGTCCACCTCAAAGATGAGTTGAATAGAACCTGACTTATGAGATCTTCCAACAAATCCTTGATTAAGAACTCGAATTTCAGAGTATAGCTTTAATGCTCGAGATAAAGTCTGAAGAACATGCTAAAGGAACCGTGTCAGCCTCGTAATCATATTTCTCCTCAAAAGAAAATAGGAAATGATGTAGTCGATTTTCGCTGCCTGCTCTAACCTGTTTGACCTGCACAAGTAGCACACATGAGCCACATACCACCATGGGGTGGCCGATGACACTCCGATGCTAAAGTCAGATAAGGATTTGAGTGAGGTGTAATGCTGTAACAGGGAATTTGTAACGTACCTTAGCTTGCCAACCTCATGTCTTATTTATAGTGCAAGGAGTCCTGGGTTAACCAAGCCATCGTAGGCGTAGATTAGTGAGGAGATCTTCGTGGAGACCCCTCTCTAATTACGAGTCGTGATGTAGGAGGAAATTCCATGTTAGCTCCATGCTCCTAGATATGCGAGATATAGTTCCCAATCAGAAAGCATTCCTTGGAAGAGAGTTTCCCTGTGTGGAAGTTACTCTGGTGTTTGCTTCCTAGTTGGAAGCAAAGAGTAGTTGTGGTTACCAGTCCGAAGCAGATCATTGAGATACTTGCCTGAAAATGGCTTACGGGTATCGTGGATAGCTATGAGACGTGTGGGCCAAGCGTGCTGTGAGAGTCCGGGCTCACCTGGTGAGCTGAAGTTGAGTGGGCTGAGAACCGCTCGGGCTGGATTCGTATTAGGCTGTTGCTTGAACCCGTGGTTCCTCAAGATCATCATGGCACGTGTACAACTCAGGGGTGTGACCATTTTTATGTATCATCAGCTACTCCCCTCGAGTGAGTGGGATGTTTAGTTAATGCTTTTACTAGAGGAGGGAAAGTTTGGTTTACCTTCCCTATAAATATTTACTGTTCTGAAGATGATTTCTACATTGTTTTTCGAATCCGTGATCTTTTTATTCCAATGGATGACATTGTCAAAATTACTCTCCAAGATCCGTTATCCCTTGCCTGTATGAATTTCTATGATGGCAGTCTGGTTGACGAATCTGAGTTGAGCAGGCTTCGCAACTTGTATTGCATCCCTGATAATTTGATGATTGTTCCTGTGTCTGGAGTGTTAGGTACCACAGTACCTCCTCATGGGTTCATAGGTTAACATTGAGGTATGTTCGAGTCCGAGCTTAGGTTTCTAGTGTTGAACGATGTCTGGCACTTCTTTACCCATCTTCGTATTCCTCCCGCTCAAATGGAACCGAGCGGGTTTAAGATACTGCTGGCAATTCTTTTAAGGGCCCATGACACTGGCGTTCGTTTGATTGCACCGGTGATTCATCACTTGAATGATGCTCATCTAGATACCAGGTGTATTTGTAGACTGACTTGCCTCTTTAGTCTGCGACTGAGGATGGGCAGCACCAAATCTTGGGAGAAGCAGTGGTTCTGGGCTTCGGTGGTGGACTTCGGTTACTTCAGAATATGGAGTTGTAGAGTGTCTTGGTACTTTCAGTTTGACCTTGGTAACTGATGCATCCATACCCTTTCGTGTTTCTTGTGTGATTCTAACGTTGTTTATTTGTTTCAGGGAAGTTCGTTATTCCGTCCCTCAACGAGGAAGATAAGTGAATAGAGAAGAAGTTTCTTGGGCTTCCTTTGATTTCTGCTGAAGAAGTTGTGATGTCTGGCAATGTCGTGCGCAGCGGGCTACTGTGGTGCTCTTATGGGACTCACCTAGTGTCTGGTTCTTCGATTGAAGGGGTGATTGCTCGACGAGCGAGGAAGATAAGATTAGCCCCGCCTAGCCCTTCCAGGCTTGCCGAGTTGGAGGTGAACGTGCCTCCCATTGTTGTCCCGAGGAAGAGGCATGCTTCTGTAATGGTGGACTCTCCTTTCAGTGAGCGTGCCATAGTGCCACACGGGCCTATCTTAGTGCATCCTAATGCCCGTGGGAGGGTTCTTGTTTTGGAGAAGGCCTTTGCTGACCTGTGCATGTCGTACTCGGACGCTCTTTATCGGGCAGAGGGTTCCAGTACTGCCGCGGGCCACGAAGGTACGGAGGCCACAACCCTTATTTCTGACTTAGCTGTTGAAGGTATGAGGGCTCAGTTGAAAGTTGTCGAGTCTCACTTGACGTCAACCCGTGCTGACATGTGCCAAACCAAGGCCGCTAGGGCGTCTGGATACTACTATGGACAGGTGGTCTTCCGAACGAGAGGCTGAAAGGAAGCGAGCGGAAGCGGTATGGGCCATTGAGAGGCAGCAGCTGGAGGTCGCGGTTGACGAGGGGCTTCACCGTGCACTTGAGGCAGAGAGATTGTTGGAAAAAGAGTGCTCACACTATGAGACTTTGCTGGGCACAGTGGATTTTGATGTGCCGGGCAGGAGGTCGCAAATCTCGCCGGAAGTCAATCGTGGCATATTGGAGCTTCTGGAACTGATCAAGGGAGAACACCCTAATATTGATCTTGACTTCGCCCATTATAAGAGGGGCTCTATTGGGTCGATCAACAGAGGAGAGGGTTCTGGTGCTGCGAGACTGACAGACGAGACAAATGCTGCTCCTTAGATCTGCTATAATATTATTTTATTGTCGAATATTATGTAAACATGTTTTTCTTTGAATGAAAGTTCTGTTTTGCCCTGCATAGTAGTGTCTACTTTTGTTGCTTTGTGGTCCGTAATGTCGTCGTATGTAATGACTCTTAAGTATTGGTGGACTAGCATTAGCTTTTTCTTCCATTCATTTGGTCGTTGTGACCCGCACGGAGCGGGTTAGGTTCTGCCTGGCAAGTTCGGCGATCATTGTCTATAGTGAGAGCAATGATCCCTTGGCGATTCTTCGTCACCAGCGGACAAACGCTGACTAGACTCCCACTTCATCCTTCATTGTGATCCGTGCATAGCGGATTAGGCTTTGGGTACCAGAAGCCATCGTCATTACTCGCGAATTGACTAAGCTTACCTGGTAAGTTCGGTGATCATTGTCTGCAGTGAGAGTAATGATCCCTTGGCGATTCATCGTCATCAGTGGACAAACACTGATTAGACTCTCACTTCCTCCACCATCGTGATTCAGGCAGATCGGATTAGGCTTTGGGCACCAGAAGCCATCATCATCAGTCACGAACTGACTAAGCTCACCTGGTAAGTTCGATGATCATTTCTGTAGTAAGAGCAATGATCCCTTGGTGATTTGTTGTCATCAGCGGACAAGCGCTGACTAGACTACCACTTCTTCCTCCATCATGATTCACACAGAGTGGATTAGGCTTTGGGCACCAGAAGCCATCGAAATTAGTTGCGAACCGACTAAGCTCACCTGGTAAGTTCGACAATCATTGTCTGCAGTAAGAGCGATGATCCCTTGGCGAGTCATCGTCATCAGCAGACAAACACTGATTAGACTCCCACTTCCTCCACCATCGTGATCGGCGCAGAGCGGATTAGGCTTTGGGCACCAGAAGTCATCATCATCAGTCACAAACTGACTAAGCTTACCTAGAAAGTTCAGTAATCATTGTCTGCGGTGAGAGCAATGATACCTTTGCAAGTCATCGTCATCAGCGGACAAGCACTGACTAGACTCTCACTTCCTCCGCCATCGTGATCTGCACAAAGTAGATTAGGCTTCGTGCAGGTGTTAGAATCTGGCCGTAGCTGAGGGCCTGTCATGAGTTGCAACGGACAATAGTGGAAGTTTTCATAAAAGCATTTTTGAGATGTTCTACATTCCATGGTCGTTTCAATTCATTGCCGTCGCCGTCTTCCAGCTAGTACGTCCCCGGCCTGTTGACCTTGGGCAACTCTATAAGGTCCTTCCCAGTTCGCGTTTAGCTTTACCTTTCTGGCTACTTTGGTGTTTTGCTGGGTCTTCCTGAGTACCCAATCTCCTACCTTGAATTCACATGGACCTTCTTGTTATAATATTGTGCCATTCGTTGTTGGTAGGCGGCTATCTTGGTGGAGGCTAGGTCCCATTTTTATTCGAGGAGGTCTAGTCCGACGCGTAAGGCTTCGTCGTTACCGTCTGATCTGAATTCTTCCGTTCGGAAGGTTGGCACCTCGAGTTCTACGGGAACCATAGTTTCTGACCCGTATGCCAGGGCGAAGGGTGTTTCCCCGGTAGGGATTCTTTTATTCATTCGATATGCTCAGAGTATCTCTGGGAGCTCCGAAACACATTTTCCTTTGGTCGCGTCGAGTTTCCTTTTGATGGCTTCTAGGATCGTTCGGTTGGTAACTTCCGCTTGGTCGTTGGCCTGGGGGTATCTTGGTGAGGAGAAGTGATGCTCGACTCCCAGACTTTTGAATAGTTATTTGACCTTGCTACCATCGAATTGAGTTCTGTTGTCGCTGACCAATACCCTGGGGATTCCGAATCTGCAGACGATAGTGATCCATATGAATTTTTAGATTTGGACCTGCCCTATTTTGGATAGGGGCTCAGCCTCGACCCACTTGGTGAAGTAGTCGACGGCTACAAGAAGGAATTTTTTACCAGGCAATGCCGAAATTGGTCCGACGATGTCCATTCCCCATTGCGCGAATGACCAATGACTAGTCATAGGAGTAAGTGACTGGGCCAGCATATGGGTGTACGACGTATCGACGTTTCGCTGCATGGTCGGCCAATAGTATCCTAGAGTCAAGGCTTTGTGGGCGAGCGCTTTCCCGCTTGGGTGATTCCCGCATATGCCGTTGTGGAGAGTCCAAAAGACTTGGCTAGCCTCTGGGGTGATAGACATCGGAGTAGTGGTCCTGTGATCGATCTCATGTACAACTTGTCATTTAGGAGAGTGTACTTTGCTATTTTGTTTTTAAGTTTCCGCACTTCGACCTTTTCTATCGGCAGAGCCCCAGACGCTATATATTCTAGAATCAGAGTCATCCAATCGAGCTGTGTTTCTGTTCCATAGATGTCTCCGTGTTCTTCCTCGTTGAGGCTCGATTCCTCTTGATATTCGATGAGGCTGCTGAAGATGTCATTGGAGACCGAGGCTTTTTTTGCTACCTCATCATCCCTTCGGTTGTCGTCTCGAAGGCAATGTGTGAGTTGACAACTTTTTTTGCTACCCTTGAGTCGCTATATGCTGTTAGGCGATCTATGCCAATTTCTAAAGCTAGCTTTAGGCCTGATAGGAGGGATTCGTATTCAGCCTCGTTGTTTGAAGCGGGGAAACCAAATATGATTGCCTTTTCCAGAGTGAAACTGCTGTGGGAGTGGAGTGTGATACCGGGCCCGTTTGCATTGTCAATTGAAGATCCATCGCAGTGTAGGGTCCAAGTTTGTTCATCTGATTTCGTGAGTCGATGATCTATTTTTGGGTTTTCTCTAGTAGTAAACTCGGCGATGAAATCAGCGAGTGTCTAGGCTTTGATGGCTGTCCTTGGAGCGCAGTTTATGTCAAACTGCCCAAGCTCTACTGACCATTTCACCATCCTTCCAAATAGATCGGTTTTATGTAATACCGAGCGAAGTGGTTGCTTGGTCAGGATTGTTATGGAGTGGGTCTGAAAGTAGGGCCTCAATTTCCTAGAGGATATGACCAGCGCCAGAGCTAACTTTTCCAGGTCTGGGTAGTGTGCCTCTACTTTTACGAAGGTTTTGCTGGAGTAGTATACTGGCTTCTGGGTTCCATGATAGTCTCGTACAAGGACCGAACTGATGGCATGCTTGGAAATAGACAGGTACATGTACAATGTTTCACCTATCGCGATCTTTGAGAGTAGCTCTGGAATACCCATGTATGCTTTCAGGTTTTGAAAGGCTTGTTCACATTTCTCGCTCCACAAAAAATCCTTTACTCCCATTTAGTATCTTGAAGAATGAGAGACATTTGTTGATGACTTTGATATAAATCTGTTGAGTGCTGCTACCTTTCCAGTCAGGCGCTGAATGTCTCTGATAGTGGAGGGCGATTTCATGTTGAGAAGAGCCTAGATTTGTTTCGGATCGGCCTCGATTCCTTTTTTGTTTACTATATAACCTAGGAATTTCTCGGACTCGACTTCGAACGTGCACTTTTGCGGGCTAAGTTTCATTCGGTACTTCCTAAGTTGGTCAAATGCTTCGGCAAGATCTTGGACGTGGTGTGGGCTGCTAAGGCTCTTTACCAGCATGTCATCGATGTATACTTCCATGTTTCTACCGATATGTTGTTTGAACATTCGGTTAACCAGTCCTTAGTAAGTAGCTTTTGCATTCTTCAAACCGAATGGCATTACCATATAACAGTATATTCCTCGTTTCGTTACGAAAGAGGTTTTCTGTTGGTTTGGAGGGTGCATCAATATTTGATTATAACCTGAATATGCGTCTATAAAGCTGAGAAGGTTGTGTCCCGAGGTGGCGTTTACGATCTGATCAATGCGAGGGAGTGGGAAACTATCTTTAGGACAGGCTTTGTTTAGGTCCGTGTAGTCTACACATATTCTCCACTTCTCTCTCTTCTTTTTCACGAGAATGGTATTTTCCAACCAGTCGGGATATCGTGCCTCTTTGATCATGTCTGCGTCGTGCAAACGTTGCACTTGATCGCGTTCTTTTCGGGCGCCATGAGCCTTTTCTTTTGTCCGACAGTTTTCTTTGAGGGATTTACTTTGAGGCGATGCGTGATTATTGATGGATCGATTCCTACCATATCCTGCATAGTCCATTCGAAGATGTCCTGGTTTTGTCGTAGCAATTCAATAAGTTTCCCTACCACCAATTTGTCTAGGCGAGAACCGATTTGAATGGCCTTGTTTTTTCGAGGGTCGTCGAGGAGACCCCTACGATTTCTTCATCGGGTTGTCCGACATTGGGCCTTCCCCGAGGGTTACCGGTGCTTCGTCACCCACTGTTGGTTGTTCTCCTCTTGGGCTTCGGATTGAGTGGAGGACAATCTTAATCTTTGGGCTGGCTACCGGTCGAGATCTGTCAGATGGAAAAACTGCCATTTATTGACATTCGTTGGCCAGTAGTTGATCTCCTCTTAACGTATCGATCGCTCGGTCCATAGGATACTTGAGGCACTGGTGTAGGTTTGAGACCGTCACCCCCATCTGATGTATCCAGGGTCTTCCTATAACCATGTTTTACGCCGAAGGCGTATGGATCACAATGAATTCTTGAAATAGGGTCTTATGGGTTGGTCATTCCCCTGTTGTTATCGTCAGTTGTATCTTTCCCAAGGGTAGTTGTTTTCCGCCACTGAAGTCAGTTACCGGACGACTATCTGGGGTCAATGTCGTTTTGTCCAGTTGCATGTTGCACTGCGTGCGAAGGAACAAGACGTTCATTGAGCTCCCAGTATCAATCAGAGACCTCCTTATCTCCCAGCCTGCGAGGGAAATTGTTACAACCAGGGACATTATGCGGGCATTCTATCCCTGGAGATCCTCCTGTGTGAACGTCAGAGGCGCGGATGAGCCTCGTCTTCGCTCATGTTGCGTCGAATGCTCACCACGTATAACTTTAATCCTTATCCCGCGCAGAGCCTTTTTCTGAACCTATTGGATAATTCGGACTCAGAATATGTTCCATGAAGCACATGTATTTTGTCGAGTGGTGACGCCTTGTATCCGGTTCTCGTCGGCCCTTTTCCCAGAGTAAGGGAGTTTTGAGCCACATTTGTCGGATCTGACACGCTTGCCAGAGGGTCCATCGTGACTGCTGTCGACGCAGGGGCGTAAGCTGGATGCTTGTGCGCGGCAGGAATTGCTGGGAGAGATGGTATAGGGACCACCCGAGCGTTGGACGTGTTCCCTAGTTCTTCGTCGTCTCGTGACCCGATGGTCACCATCTATCTGGATTTGGGTAGGAGACAACGATTAGTCTAGAATTAAGAACTATGTCGTCCCCACAGACGACGCCAAACTGATGCAGTCAATTTTTGCTCGCTGCTCTGACCTGTTCCTGCTGACTTATTTGACCTGCACAAGTAGCACATGTTAGCCACAGACCACCGTGGGGTGGCTGATGACACTTCGATGCTAAAGCCAAATAAGGATCTGAGGGAGGTGTAATGTTGTAACAGAGAATTTGTAGCGTACCTTAGCTTACCAACCTTATGTCTTATTTATATTGCAAGGAGTCTTGGGTTAACCAAGCCATCGTATGCGTAGATTAAGGAGGAGATCTTCGTGGAGACCCCTCTCTAATTAGGAGTCGTGTTGTAGGAGGGAAGTTCCCTGTTAGCTCTGTGCTCTTAGATACGCAAGAGATAGTTCCCAATCCCAAAGCATTCCGTGGAAGGGAGTTTCCTTGTGTGGAAGATACTCTGGTGTTTGCTTCCTAGTTGGAAGCAAAGAGCAGCTGTAGTTGCCCGTTCGAAGCAGATCCTCGAGATGCTTGCCTGAAAAAGGCTTACGGGTATCGTGGATAGTTGTGAGACGTGTGGGCCTAGTGTGTTGTGAGAGTCCGGGCTTACCTGGTGGGCTAAAGTTGAGCGGGCTGAGAACCGCTTGGGCTGGATCTGTATTGGGTTGTTGCTTGAACTCGTGGTTCCTCGAGATCATCATGACACATGTATGGCTCAAGGGTGTGACCGTTTTTATGTATCATCAGGAAGTATGCTACGTCGGTTTAACCCATTTGGTATATTGACTATGGGAGTTGGTTGGAGTATAACATAGCATAAATGTTGCATTTTGTTTGTGTTGTTATCTTTTTCGACCAAACATTGGGGAGCAAGGTGGTGCCGATGCTTTTGTAGTTGAAGGCTTTAGTAATTGGAAAAAGAGTGAGAAAATTCAAACTCATGTTGGAGGGCCCAAAAGTATTCACAATCTAGCTTATATGAAGAGTCAAGATTTATTAAAGCAAGATCAACAAATTTAGACATGTTTTACTAGGCATTCAGATCAAATGATAATTGAGTATCGCATTTAGGGGTGGGCATTCCATCCTACGATCCCGATCCCATCCCTTCCCAATTTTTGTGACCTTTTGGGATTGATCAAACTCATCTCGATCCTGTATCGTCCTGATCTAAAATGGGATGGGATGAGATCGTGATGGAGATTTTCAATCCCGATCATCCCATCCCGTCTCGAACTTATTTACGTAATATTTATTAATATAATTTTCATCAAACTATTCTAAAAGAAAGTTTAGGATGTGTTGAAATTAAATCAAAACATCTATTGTTTGAAAACTTGTTTGATGGTATTATTTGTTTAAATAGAAATTTCAGTTTGAATATTTTAGGTCAATAGAACCTATGATTTTTTTTTTTCACATTTAGATTGATTATATAATAACTATTCTTGTAGAAAATAAAGGCAAATGAGGGGTTAGTTTAGTTTTTCACTATGAGTTATGTAGTTGGAAATTTGGTCAATGAGCAATATTTTTTATTTTTGAACTTATATTAAGACAACTTGAGAACTTATATCATTAATATAAGATACAATTGGGATCAATGTAAGATGAAATTTTATATTGTTATTGATGCGTCCAAAAATCGTCCTCCTGTGAGTTTGACCTGCAAAACCATTGTTAGACTGCCAAATACCACATTTTTGGTGGCCAAAGACACTCCGATGCTTAAGTCAGTAACTCTATTGGAAGAAGGAAGTAAATCTGGACAAAACTCAGTTAAAGTTACATACCTTTGTCGAAAGTTCCCTTTACCTTTTATAATGGTCGTAGTTAACTCTCTGTGTGACTTAAGCATGTGAGGCGCAATGGAAGGAGATGTTTCTGTAACAGTCTCCTTAATGGAGATGCATTCGTGGAGGCGTAGGTCCCTCCACGGCTCTTTTTTGGTGCAACGTTCTTCTTCTTAATGAGAGAACGTCTGACAGGCTTAGATAAGGGTTTTGATTCGTCTAGGCCTAGATTTGGATCATGCTTACTTCCAGTGGGTTGTTTGTTGTGTCCTCGTGATGGGTCCTTGCGCCACGTGTATGGTCATGATGATCGGTCTATTTTGATGTATCATCAGCTACTCCCCTCTTAGTTAGTGGGCATGCTGACGTGGCCACTAACTTTGATGATGGTTCAACTTTCCATTTCATTATTGCCTTGTATTTAATGCTGTCAGTTGATTTTCACGAGTTGGTGTCTCGATCCTTTGCTTGTCCATTCGTTTCTTGCGTACATTTTTGGGATTTCGCATCGCCATCTTATCTCACTCGCTGTCCCATGAGCCGTCTCTTCATCTCTTCGCTCTATAAAAGGAAATGTGGTGAATACGTTTTTCCCTCTTCACATTATCTTTTAATTTAGAGTTGGTTTGTTCCTTTTTCTTCTCCATTTTCCTTGCTCATTTGTTTCTCAACAATGTCTATTGGTGATAAGTTAAGTAGTAAGTTGCTAACTCTTTGTGAGGCTCATTGTTCTCCTTATAGAGCTTCTCAATCGACTCTGGTGAGCCTTCGTTCCGATTATAATCTTCCGCCTGACCTCGAGTTTATCCTGCCTGGACCGGATGATAGCCCTTGTAGCCCAAAGGCTGGATACATTGCATTGTATTCGTGCATGCTTTCTTCTGGCCTTCGATTCCCTGTTCCGGAGTTGTTCTGGGAGTATCTGAATCTCTTGGGTATTCCTCCTGCCCAAATGTGCCCCAATGGTTGGAAGGTGATGGTCTCTTCCTACGCGAGGGCTACCCTTGTAGGTATTCATTTAACTGCTAGGATTCTGCATTCGGTGGTTGGTCTGCTAGTGAACAGGGAGATCTATTTTCTTCGTTCTCCTAATTGTTTCGAGAATCTTAATGACGACATCCGCGATTGGTCGCGGTCTTGGTTATATGCTTCCGGCTACTTCCTGTTGAGAGGTCGGTTGATCTTCCGATCATTTCGTGTTCTCTACATGCAGAAAAATCATCTTTTATCAGCTGAGGAACAAAAGATAAGTGAAGAATTCTTGAAGTTTTCCCGTTTTCCTATTGATGTGTTTCTTTCTGATGGCATCCTTGAGCGTAGTGGTCTATATACTATGAATGAGGCGAAACGAGCTTTATTTACTGAGGCTCGTGCTAAGGCTTATGTTGCACATATTGCTCGTTCTTGTGATAGTGATGCTAGCATTGATTGGAAAGTAAGCTCCATCTGAGATGTTATGGATCTAAATGCTCCTGTCACTGTTTTCGTTCTTGTTTCGCGAAAACAAAAGCTTGTGATGTCCACTTATCACGACATGATCCACATGATACAATATTGTCCGCTCTGGACCCAACCTAACTACCCGCACGACTTTCAAAATGTGTTATATCATGTGGATCCAAACTTGTACATATATAGCACATATCCTTCCCTCACCTAGGAGATGTGGGACTATAACCCCCTAGTAGCCTACCAGCCTTTGAGCTCGCCACACATGAATCTACCAGCTTCAGAGCCCGCCCACACATGGTAGCACGTCAGTCTCAGAGCCCGCCCACACATGGTAGCCGGTCAGCCTCAGAGTTCCAAGGAAGAAAAGAATTTCAAACCGTAGTTCTGTTTGGCTTGTGAGTCGCTAGGGTTCTATTCGGGATATTGTTTCCCACCCGGGTTCTTCTCACAATGATGTTGTAAAAGGAGATCGTGAATATCTTGAGGAAGCTGAGTTAAGACTTGCATTGGAAATGAGTGAGAAAAAGACTATTCGCCTGCTGGACGATTATGAGATGAAGCTTATTTTTGCTTATGGTGTTTCGGACACTGCTGAGTTGTCTAATGACGATCCTCGAGCCATTAATGAGAAAATGATCCAGTTGGCGATGGAGCAGTCTAAAGGCAATGTTAGCGGTCGAAGTCTTGGGGATCATTCTCCCTCTCCTTCTATTGATGTCAGCGAGGTAGCCGAGTTTCTAATTTCTTCTCCTATTCTTCGACAGATTTCTCCCTATCCTTCCTTTATTGCGGATGCTTCTTGACGGGAGGGAAAACGTGGTTTTTCACTGTTACTGCTATTTTATCTGTTATCTCTGCTGTCGGAGGTGGTTCTTTGGTGCTTTCGAATCCTCGCGTCCTCCACCCACAGATTAGTTGGACTGAGCCTGGGTCGAAGGACATCTGTATTAAGTCTGACAGCACGTTTTGTTGGTTTACCCAGCTCGACGTGCAGGACAATGCACGTAGATTGGTAAATGAATGGTATAAGGGGTTGGTAGAGAGACCCTCGATGTCCATGCTTGAACCGTTTGATCATATCGACCATGGTCTTGAGCAGATAATGGACGGGATGAATCATCTCGCTTACACAGGGGTAATGGGCTCGGTTTATCGAGCTGGTCGTGATCAAGTGGCTCTTTCGAAGAGGAGGTTGGCAGTGCTATTGCTGGTATTTTCTCATGTCATTTCTCAATTTGATGTGTTGAAAATGCAATGCACGGACTTGGAGAAAGCTGTTGTGGCTGCTAGAGAATCTTTGACAAAGGTGAAGAATTTGCGTGATAAGTCTGTTGCTGATCTTGATTCCTTGAGAGCTAAGCTAGATGAGGCTTGTTTTCGTCTTCATGATGTGGAAAAGGAGTTATCTGTTGAGAGAACGACTTTTGATGAAGCTTATTGTTCTGGATTGAAGCAATATGTTATGTGTGACGCTGCTGAAAGGCGGGTGGAACAAATAACTGTTGCGCTTCGTGATGTCAAGGCAGATGCTTCCGGTATGCTTTCCACTGTTGAAGAGCGGCTTGCCGCGACTAAAACTAAACTTGCTGCTACTAAGGATAAGCTTCGTGTGGTTGAATCTAAGGATTGGAAGCGAGTTGTTGACGGGCGGGTTGAGCTGATTCATTATATAGAAGAGTTCGGGGAAGATTTGTCTAGGTATCGTCATTTGGTTGGTGAAGCGTTTGAGGATGATGTTGCTGAGGAACCTGCTCTGCAACAAAGGAGTCATTGCCCCTTCTAAGCATTTCGAAGCCGTTGATGCTCCCTTTTCCAGAAATGATTTCTTTTTCGGTTTCAACTTATACTGATCATGCCATTGCTCATGTTCCTCTCCTACTTCGTTGTTGATCAGACCATAAGTTTTGTGTGTTCGACTTTTATGGCCTGACAGCCTTGTACGACCGATCTGTTGTCCGTGCGAAAATTTGTGCTCCTAAATCTGTAATCTTTATTGATGTTTTCTTTAATATTTCATCAGTTTTGGCCATTAAGGCTTTTATACTGATTCAGAATATTGTTTGCTTTGTCTTTCTTTGCTCGTTGTCAGTCTTTGCGTTGAGGGCTGGTGCTTTGTTTTTCTTTGTTTTTTTCCTCTCGTGTGGTTTAGTGGTTCGACTCGATCTTGCAATTGCTGATGAAGTCCTTTTATTTGTACGGATTGGATGATGCAGGCTTTTCCATGTTTTATGAAGTGTTTAATTGGTACCCTTGTTCCGATATAGATAAGTTGGGGGTTTTCCTTGGTTTTTTGTGTGTTTTGCTTCCATTGGCTGTGCAGTGTGTGGTGTATATCAATTCTCTGGACTATTTTTTTGATCTCACAACGTTGTCTGCTTTATCTTTCCATTCGATCTATTTTTCTGGCATCTCGATGAATTTGTCTAGTTGTCCTTTCTGAGCCCAATGTTCAATTTCGTCTTTTAGGTTGTAACATTTTCAGTATCTTGTCCATGATCCTTATGGAATGTGTAGTATTTGCTCTGTCTCTTCCTTCTGGGTCTCCTCTCATCCGAAACGGCCAATTAATGTTATCCCACTTCGCTATGTGTTTTAGTATGTTTGTTCGACTTGTTTTCAGAGTTTTGTATGGTTTGTATGCGGTTTTTGTTACGTTCGTTACCCATTCGTGTCTAGCTCGTGTTGGTTGCGACTTCCTGAATTCCAGTCGTCGCGAATCGTTATTGCTGCTACTTCAATGTTTCTTCGATGGGTTGTTGCCTCTTTGTTGTCCGTTGTCTTCCTTTATTTTTCATTTTCTTGAAAAAATTTCTCTTTCTTTATCATTTTTCTTCCTGGCTACTTTCATCTCTTCAAGGGAGATATGCTTCTGCGCTACTTTTAGCAGGATTGCCATGCCCTTTGGTGGCTCCAAGTTAAGAGCGTCAAAGAAAAGACATCTCTTTAATCCGACCACGAAGGTTGTTGTGGTTGTGTCATCGCTACATCCGTCAATCATTGTCAGTTCATTGGTAAAGCGGATGACATATTTTTGTATCGTTTCTTTGGGTTTTTGTCTAATATGCAGTTGATTTTCGCTCCCTGCTTTGACCTTGTTCGTGTTGACCTGCACAAGTAACGCACGTGAGCCACAGACCACCGTGGGGTGGCCGATGGCACTCCGATGCTAAAGTTAGACATGGATCTGAGGAAGGTGTAATGTTGTAACAGGGAATTTGTAGCGTACCTTAGCTTACCAACCTCATGTCTTATTTATAGTGCAATGAGTCCTAGTTCAACCAGGCAATCGCAGACATAGTTTAGGGAGGAGATCTTCATGGAGATCCCTCTCTAATTAAGAGTCGTGTTGTAGAAGGGAAGTTCCTTGTTAGCTCTGCACTCCTACATACGCGGGAGATAGTTCCCAATCCAATAACAATTCGTAGAAGGGAGTTTCCCTGTGTGGAAGATACTTTGGAGTTTGCTTCCTAGTTTGAAGCAGAGAGCAGTTGTAGTTGCCCGTCCGAAGCCGATCCTCGAGATACTTACCTGAAGAGGGCTTATGGGTATCGTGGATAGCTGTGAGATGTATGGGCCTAGCATGGTGTGAGAGTCTGGGTCCGCTTAGCGGACTGAAGTTGAGCGTGCTTAGATCCGCTTGGGCTGGATCTGTGTTGGGTCGATGCTTGGGCCCGTAGTTCCTCGAGATCATCATGACACGTGTTCGGATAAGGAGTGTGATCGTTTTTATGTATCATTAGGTATTGTAGCCCTTTCCTCATCCGTTAGCTTCCAATAAATCTGGTGATGAAAGCGGTGCCAGGGCTTGAAAGGAATCTATCGATCTTGGTGGTAGACTATTAAACTAGTTCATTGTTGTTGAGGTGAGGCTGATTGGGAACGTTCTACAAAAAATTGGTTTTGTGGTCTCCTTCAAGGCCATCATGTGGTGGAAATGTCTTAAATGATCAGCCGGGTTGGAAGTACCATCATACACTTCGAACTTTGGCGGAATGAACTTTTTCGGCATTGCTGTTTTCATGACGGTGTCGAAAAATGGCGGTTTTGCCAATTCGTATAATACATTAGACTTCGTGACCCCTATTCTGAATGGGATTCCAGTAAGTGTCCCTTCATATAATGGATTCTTGCCTCATGGAAGCTCACTGCTTCAAACTTTCCTTATTGGGGTTCTGCTAAGATTCTGCCACTTTCTTGAATTCGATTGGCGGAGTTTTGTTCTGGCCGTGTTTGAACCGAGTTAACGAGTTGAATGTGTTTATGCACGATCCTCTTTAGTATCATTGTTACATGTTCCATCTGGGTTATAAGCAAATCTACCCCGGGTCCGCAGTAGCGTTGACAGTTGTCTGGACTATTGTGTGTAGCGGATTCTCATTCTGGGATGTTATTGGTTTGGCAATTCGGGCCACGTCATCTCCTTGAGCCATCAGTGATGCATCGGCGGGAAAGTTATTATGATCATTACTGGATTGTGGATTTGTAGACTGCATCATTCCTTCTGATGGTCTCATTGATCTTTTGTTAGGTTGTGGTGAGCTTTGTCACTTGTGTGTTTTTTTATTTGGAAAGAGGAAACTCATCGTTTTCCACAGACGACACCAAACTGATGCGTCCAAAAATCGTCACACTACAACAAAAATGAGCATTTATAGCTTTTGAGAATAGCGGTTTTTACACAACCGCTATAAAATGCTATTGAAACAGTGTATAAAGCTATCAATCCAATTTCATTTGTGCGCTAAGTGAAATGATATGAACGCGGGAGTTGCAATTCGTTGGGCGCCAACTATCCCGCTCGAATCGAAAAAATAAAAATAAAAGCAAAACAAAGAAGAAGGAAGGAAGGAAGAAGAATCCCGCTCAAATCCCACTCTCCTTCTCGATTTATATCTCATTCTCCCTCTGCAATCTGCTCTCCCTCTCCGATCGCCCTCCCTCTCCCTCTCCGATCGCTCTCCCTCTCCCTCTCCGTTCTGCTGTCCCTCTCTGATCGCTCTCCCTCTCCGTTCTGTTTCTCCCTCTCCAACGTGTTCTACTCCTCACCGTACGTGCTCTCGCTCTCCTTTTCAGGTCGATATGATTGCTTGGTGTTTGAGTTTTGTCCTCTCTGTGGGGTTTGAAATTAGTGGCTCTTGCAGGGTTAGCAACAACAAGGTTAGCTTCTTCTTTTGATAGATGGGGTTTACTTCTTCTTCTTTTTGGGTTCTTTTTGATGGATTAAGAAAAAAATTATGTTTTTTTTTTTTATGGATTTCATTCACTGTTTGAAGATCTAGGGTTTTTTTTTATGGATTTCATTCACTGTAGTGGAGCTTGAATTTCTTTGTTTATTCTTAAGATATGAAGTGGATCGAATCCTAGTGTTTTACTGGGTTTTTTTTATAGTCATTTGAAGTTCCAATGTATATTGAGGAGTATAACCGAAGCTTTGATTGAAAGAATGACAATTAACTGTTAAAGATGTTTAGCTTTGTACTCGACTTACTGAAATTTCATCTTTGTTCAGGAATGACAAGAGTACCTCTTTCTTTTGATTGAGGTAACAAAAACTCTTTTGCTCTGATTTCTTTCTTCTTTTTTGTGTTGTTTCTGTGATCGATCTACTAACACAAATGTTCAGTGGGCTTTAGGAGTTGCACATGTGAAGTGGGTTATTGAGATTCTGACAGAGAAAAATAGTGGGGATGCATGATTGAAGCTGCTTGTTCTATGATTGGATTTTTGTTCTTCTTCTTCTTCATCAACTTTTTATGTATAGAAACTTGGTCGCAAAGCATCTTCATTGTTAGTCTATCATTGGTAAGAATTGATTGATTAGCTGGTTTTAGGAATATTTTAGATGTGGTCTACTTGTCAATGAGATGGACAGGAGGCGAAAATGGTCACAGGTTGAGTTGGAGAAGTTTTGGACCATGGTTCCAACTTGAATAAACCCACTTTCTATTTATCTACATTACTGTTTAGTATCAATCTAAAATGTTAATAATCATATGAATAATGCACTGTTTCATTCCATTCTTGTTATAGCTAAAAAAAGTGTCAAGGAACCAAAGGTTGTCCATCGAGATGTAAAGTCCATCAACATTTTATGAGATCGACAATGGAATCCTAAGGTGTCTGTCTGATTTTGGGCTTGCAAAGCTATTTTGTTTTATAAAACAGTTACGTGACGACTCGGGTGATGGGAACATACGGGTTAGTATTTTTCTTACACAAGTTCTCCGTCCTTCATCTAATATCTACTCTGCATTTAGCAAAAAAGTTATGATGGACATTTTGATTTTGTAGCTATGTAGCAAGACTAAAATACTAAATGTAAGTAATTATGAATAATGAGCATATTTGCTGTCTAACAATGTTCATTGTCACTCGTCAATTTCTCCTATGTTTTTATATGTATTTTCTTGACTTGCTTTTCTCATACTAGGTAGCTCTATTTCTACTTGGACATTCTTATTTTCTTACGGATATCGTAGCCACTTATGCTGGGCAAACTTTCATGTCAGATAATGTTGACTATATGTCTTCAAATTGGAATGTGATCTGGGGACGCTCTTGCATATGCCAATTCCCCTTTTCTTTAGTTTTCTCCCTTTCTTTAAGCATTCATTTGTGTGTGCTCACCAATCCTTCTTTAATCTTACTTTGACAGTGTCTTTTATGTCATACTTGCAGTTATTTTAGAATATATGAAGATGTCCGAGCTGCAATTGACCTATGCCATCGTGATGGAACTCTGAAGCAAATGGTTGCTAAAGATCCTGGAAAGTAAGAATGAAAGTTTTTGGTGAATATTTTATATTTTGGCTTTGCCTACAACTGGTTGCTGAGTTGTGAATGCTTGTCTATATATTTCAGTGTAATTTCATGAAAAATATGAAATATTCGTGTATAATGGTTTAACTTAACTAGAAAAATATTGAACTGGATGGCCCTTTTAGTCATTGTGGATAACTAGCCTGACATTTCATTTGACTATTTAGATATATCAGTGATGATCCCTCTATAGTTCCCATGCTCAAAATGCTTCGAGATTCTGGTCGAGCAACATTCTTGGTGACAAATAGGTAATTTTTTTTTTTAATTTAATCTATCATTAATCGTTTAAAACTAGCTATGCTGCAAATGAGATATTAAACGAGAGAATTCTTGTTTTTTTTTTTTCCTAATGTTTTGCAGTTTATGGGACTACACAAATGTTGTAATGAATTATCTATGTGAGAAACGAACACTTGGTAGTCGTTCTCCGTGCAATTACGATTGGCTTCAACACTTCAATGTTGTCATCACAGGAAGGTTAATATTTTTTTTTTTTTTGACTTTTGATTATTATTATTGTTATTAGTAATAGTAGTTTAGATACATTAAATACAATCATATTTGATATTACGGTGCCTTATTTCTGTTTTGTTCTGTTTACTGTATTTTGTTTATCTTGAACTCTATGTAAATCTTAATTGATTTCATTAACTAATCTGATAACGAATCATCAGGGAATGAGATGAAGGGTAAACAGTTTGTGGAGATTTGACAGGCCTCCTATAAGGTTTACATATACAAGAAGGAAATATAAATCAGGAAATCAATAGGGAAAGCAAGTTGCTATTAGGAATGCAAGTGGTTGGGTTGTTTTGCTATTAGGAATGCAAGTGGTTGGGTTGTTAGAAAGGTGCTAAGCTGTCCAAAACAGAGAGTTAGCAATAAGAGGTGATACTCATATAAATAAGGACAGCACAGTAGAGAAGGGGGTGGAATTTTCTTTCTTATCGATAGAGCTTTTGCTCACAAGGAGAGTTCAAGCCTCTCAAAAGCTTGCTTGTACATATTTTCCATGTAAAGACTGATTTCATTCAACAATAAACACTTCTTTGTTCTCATTTGCTTCCAGATCTTATCAAGATTCAGTTAAAAATTTTCATGCGAAAATGCTAGTTCTGTTTTATGTGAGTTATATAATTCCACATTTTTATGCAATTTAATATTTTTGCAAGATGTAGATTCAGTTATTTATTTATAATTATTTTAAATATATTTCTTGATTTTTATGGTATAACTTAGATGTTGTAAAATTATGAGTATTTATTGGTGATGCAGCTTTATGCCAAGTTAATATTCCTTGATCTTTTTTGTTTGGTGGTTGTCAAGTTGTATTGAAGTTGTAATGCCACCTAGCTAGTAACACTGCTACTAATTTGGGTTAACTATATGCATCATGATTATTGGCTGTGAAAAGTATGTAAATCTTGAGGATGGTGGCGTAGTTTTCTGATGAATCGGATCTGAACCCCTGATGGACTTGTTTGTCGTTTCTGATGTGATTGAGGGATTCAGAAATATTTTTTTGATGAATATAGTAATCTACATTTGGAGGAGCCAGATATGCAGCGAAATGCAGCCTCGTTGCAGTCATGGGCAGATAAATTAAGTGCTCATGTATGTATGAATGCAGTCTATGCAAGTTGTAGAATATTTCTTTTGGATATATTGTTTGCTGAAGTATCTGCTCTGTACTTTTCAGGGCTCTGATCTGACAGCTTCTCAACTGAAAAACTGGTATGGAATGTCGTTTCTTTTTCTCTTGACAAGTGATAGTTGTGTAAAACCATTTCAACAGCATGTGAAAATATTTCCACTTAACTAGAGTTCCACATTGTTTTTACTTTGAGTTTGTTCAAGATGAATTTACTATAATGTGTTTTCACGTTTCCATATCTTTTAAAGCTATACTTGTCGGGATAGGATAACTTGTTGAGGCTTTTATCTATGTTTTCCATGTGGGCTTTTGTTTGTCAATTTTTTCTCGCAGGTATCTTGTTGTTGATAAACCAAAAGGATAATATTAACACACATTTATTGATTGCTATTCTCTCAATCAGATGATAATTTCATTATGTACGTAGATAATTGTTTGTCTTACAGATAATAGTTTCATTTGGCATGTCTAATTGCGTGGTTGCATTATTGGCAGGCTAAACAACCGTAAAGCCAGGTTGGCCCGTACAAAGGTAGCCCGTGTCCCATTATCGGAAGGAGAAAGTAGTCTTCCAGAAAGGAAGTATGAATTAGAAAGGGCACATAATCTGCACCAGGAACATAAAGGTTTGAAAAAAACATGATTACTTTTCAGTAAATAGCTCATTTTCGGTGACAACCAACTCTCAACTTTTAGACTGTTACAATTCTGTTTGGAGTAGACGATCTCTTTATTCAAAAGTTATACAAGCATGAACTTGGCATTGCCATTGAGTGTGGATGAGAACATGCTGTGGATTTATCCATTCTTTATTGTCATTTGTCCTAACCACAGTTTGCTTCACTATCCATTCTCATAACTATCATTTCAAGTTTCAATCTTGCACTGTCAATTATCTCCAAATGCATTGTTGTTGTATGATATCTATTTGGCAGAGCTTGGTTTTAGTCTCCCATAAACTCTGAGCTCCCAGGAATTTTAATGTTGGATATTGTAGTTAGGTAGTGGTGGTGTTGTGTTTTCTTAACAAGTCAAGTTTATGAATTTTTAATAGCTTAAAAACAGCAGAGAGCCGATATAATCGTGGTACTGAAAGTATGTGTTAGTTTTAGGCCAGAACATAAAAAAATTTCAAATTCTGATCATTTGCAGAGATGTTGGAGGAGCTGTCAAGAAGAGAGGTTGCTTGCTGCTGCCGCTGCTGCTGCTGCTTGCTGCTTGCTGCTGCTGCTTGCTGCTGCTGCTGCTGCTTCTTGCTGCTGCTGCTGCTGTCGTTGCTATCATTGCTTGCTGCTGAGTGTAAGATAACGCTTTTAAATGCCGTTTGATTTTTGTCAAATGCATACATTTCTGATATCAGACAACAAATGAATGAAGCATGCCTACTCTCACTGGCAGTCTTGGCTATCTTGTGTTTATCTTTCATAATCTTTTAGTTGTTAAGTTTATATCTCAAGTGTCAAAGCATTATTCATCCCTGGAGAAGGAAACTATAGTTATGTAATGCACTTACTAGGTGTTGTTGCCAGTGATTTCACTCTTGATCAAATCTGTAGGCCGTGTACATGTCTGCTAGTGCTTAGCAGTTAGCACTAAATGAAAAACATTAGACAGTATCTACTAACTTAAAGAGGCATTATCTTACTCAAATTGTTTGTACTTTTGTCTGGCACCTTTTTTCTTTGGAAAAGAAAATCCATCTTTAGGTCATTTGCTAACTTTTTAGTTGAGGTAAACGTAGTAATCAATGTTTGGGACTTCTAGTGTTCACTGTCATTTCCTAACTATAGTCGAATGGATTTCAGGGTGTTTTTATTTTTTTATTTGAAGCCAAGAACAAATTGCTTTTATTAATGAAGGTCCATTTGAGCTATATACTAAATCATACAGATATCTATCAGTTGTAGTTTAGCTTCTCTTCTCGAACATAGATATTATGCTAGTCATATAACATCATTATCTTTTCAATTAACTGCAGCATTTGAACTGGAAAACAAGATCACAGCTGAGCTCACCGTGTTTCTGGGAAAAGTTGAGTATAGTTCTCCAGCTGGTGTTCATTGGAAGCTTGTTATCAATTTTATACGGAGGAGGGTATGCAGTTTTTGTACAAAGAGATCAAAAGTCATTGACAAAGGGGCAGAAAACTACCCCATCAATGTAGAACTTGGCCTGAGGTGAAAAAAACACAAGTTACATGATCATGCAAGATTACCTGAGGTGGCTGAAGTTACAGGTTAGGAAGAAAATTGAGTTATATCTAGAGATTGCACATGATTGTAGCGCACCTAACTGCCTACTTGGTACTTATTGTGCTTATAGTTACTGAATTATTGCTTTGGTTATTTTTTCAATTTTGTTAAGAGATTTTACTTCTAAACATAAGTTAGAACTGCTTGTATGACGGACACAGCATGCAGTATTTGGGTGAAAAGTATGCTCTTGATCCCTACTGCAGGAACTCCTATTGCAGGATTGAAATTGCACTGCTCTCATTCTGCTACCCTTGCTCCCTACCGCAGACTCCTAGTGCATGGTTTGTAGTTGCTTTTTAAATCTGTATCATTATTGGCTAATCTATTACATCAAAATGGTGTTTACAGAAACAAGGGCGTTTCAAGTGCCTAAGATATGACTAAGACATTTTTGGCTTTTTTTTCCGACCTACGGTAAATACAATTCTTTTATTGGAGCAATTCGTTTGATGCCACTATCTTGTCTTGTTCTTACAGTTGAGAACTTGTTGGAGGTACCAATGGAGATGCAATCTATTATCACATGAAAACAAGGTCAAGTTCTTGATGCAGGTAGTTTCATTTGTCTTTTGAATCAGAAAATTTTAGGGGCGAAATGGAAAACCAAAACTGGAAAGAAAAGAAAGAACATGGGAGATGTTTAATGCAAAGCTACCTTTTTTCTTTCCTAGTTTGGTTAAGTGTTGTGGGATATTAAAAAAACTTGATAAGTGAAGCTTGTAGTATCAGTAATTATTAAGAAATGGATTCTTTGTTTTTGTAATGTACTGAGGCCATCCATTATCCCATTGTACATCAATATGACATAATTCATCTTTATGTTGTTAAAAGATGACATTTCTGAGAAGTAGAACAAACTAACGAGGGATTGGTGAATGAAGATAAGCCCTTCGCAATCCACCATAAAAAAGTGATCAGATTCCTTTTGAGTTGGGCTCTTGTGGAAGTCCAATGCTGTGATAACCATGAATCACAAACTTCCTCATTTATGCTAGTAATGACTCTCACAGTGAAAGTGATAAAGCCATATCAGGCTTTAGAATGAATCCAGTGGATAGAAGCATCAATACAGAAATATTTTGAGCATCTAAGACTTCAGATGAGAAATATTTATTCAGTCTAAATACTCTAGCATACTTAGAATATTTTGAGCATATGATTACCAAAAGCATCTAAGACTTCAGATGAGAAATATTTCATAGTTTATTTTGAGCATATGACGTCATAAAAGTTTATTTTTAACATATAGGAACTGATTTTGCATTTCAGGTATGAACCACATCTAGTGCAGGAGACACATCTAAACAGGGGCAGAATTCTGGCAGAGCACTCTGTTGCAAAACAGAGCTGCTCTGTTCTGCGCTGTGTTGCTGTTGCGGATGCTGCTGCTGAGTCGCTGATGCCGCTGCTGCGCTGTTGCTGCTGCTGCTCAAGTGGTGGTGGTGGTGCGGGTGGTGTTAGTGGTGGTGGTAAGGCTGCGAATGTAAATGGGGGTCTAAATTTGTCGCAGAGACAACAGACTTTGGGAGAGATCACACTGGAGGAGTTCTTGGTAAGGGCAGGTGTAGTTAGGGAGGATCAGCAGCCAGTCGCGAGAAATAATAATAATAATAATGGACTTTTTGGTGAATTGTTTCCTAGTAATGGCAATCCTGGTCTGTCTCTTGGGTTCGGACAACCTGCTCGGACCAATGGAGTCATGGGTAATAGAATTGCAGACAGTAACATTCCATCCAATAATCAGTCACCGAATCTAGGGATGAATGTAAATGGGGTCAGATCTTCTCACCTGCAGCAGCAGCAACAGCAGCATCTGCAACAACAGCAACAACAACAGAGACAGCAGCAGCAGCCACAAATATTTCCAAAACAACCTGCTGTGACTTATGCCTCGCCATTGCATCTAACAAATGCTCAGTTAGCTAGTCCGGGGGCGCGGGGTGGAATAATGGGAATTGGTGATCCAACAATTAACAACAGTTTTGTTCAAGGAGGTGGACTACAAGGTTGAGGGATGGGTATTGGTTTATCAGCTGGAGCAGTGACAGTTGCAACAGGGTCTCCTGCAAATGGAAAGAGTAACGGGGATTCATCTTCCTTGTCACCGGTTCCATACATGTTTAATGGAAATGGTTTAAGGGGGAAGAGAAGCAGTGGTGCAGTGGAGAAGGTAGTTGAAAGGAGGCAGAGAAGAATGATAAAGAACAGAGAATCTGCAGCAAGGTCACGCGCTCGCAAGCAGGTAACTCTCTTTGCAAGTGTACCATATTATTTCATAGTTTATGTTTACTCTTATTCTATGTAGCTAAGATTGCTTACAGTTTTAACCTATACAACACAATGCTTCTATTTTGCCTGATAAAAAAAAAAAAAAACAGAATGGATGTTCAAGTTTACATGTCTATAAACATATGTGCTTCCTTCAATGCAGATCCTTATGTTACTATTAGAAATGAAAAGGGAAAGGAAAGAAATACTATTTACAAATTTTGTTCGCAAACCAAAGTTTAATACTACCAACTTTCTGAATTACGCCTTCTTTGAGGATATTAGTATAGTCGGAACCACCCCAAATGGCCCTCTATCTTCAATCCCACATGCCAATAGTTGAATTTTACAACTACAACCAATTGAGTTTTGTGGAAATCTCCTTGATGATAACAAAATTTTCATTTTTCAAATACTCGTAAAATGCTATAATTTATTATGACAGTCTTCTTCTATTAATTCAAAAGCCACATAGAAATGTGACTAAGTACTTTACTTTCCTGCTGCACATGCCACATAGAAATGTGACTAGTACTTTACTGTCCCGACGCAAGTGGTGAAATGTGACTAGTACCCCGGATTGCCCAAATCAAATGTTCCAACCAACGCTGCAACAGATCAGCGTAGCAGCAGCAGCAATTCAGCGTAGCAGCAAACAGCAGCAGCAATGCGTAGCAGCACCTCAGCACAGCAGCAGCAGCAGCAACTCAGCACAGCAGCAGCAGCATCAGCGACGCAAGAATGGCAATAACATTGGGATTCATGATTTCACACATTGTACAATTGAGCAAATGCTTATTAGGAGATTAAGGCATCTCGAACAGCCTACATCATTCAGTTCATATTACATTGTAATTCACTCTTTCGAGTTGTATCTTGTAATTCCAATTTCAGCATTGTCAATACAATTTCTGTTTCAGCAATTGATTGTTGAAATCTTCTAGTCTTCCATATAAGATGTAATGAAAAGTCATTTGATAGCAAAAAAAAAAAAAAAAAAAAAAAAAAAAAAAAAAATTGCTATGTATACTCTACCATAGCGTTTTTAAACCGCTATGAAAGGCTCTCTATCATAGCGTTTTTAAACCGCTATAAAAGGATCTACCATAGCGTTTTATAACCGCTATGAATTGCTCTACCATAGCGTTTTATAACCGCTATAATAGACCCTGGGTCTATTATAGCTCCGGCTGTCATAGCGGTTACTAAACCGCTATGGTATCCTACCATAGCGATTTTTAAACGCTATTGATCACAATTTTTCTTGTAGTGTCATCCTGTGAGTTTGACCCGCAAAACCCCTGTTAGATTGCCAAATACCACTTTTTCGATAGTCGAAGGCACTCTGATGCTTAAGTCCGTAACTTTGTTGGAAGAAAGAAGTAAATCTGGACAAAACTCAGTTAAAGTTGCATACCATTTTTGAAAGTTCCCTTTACCTTTTATAATGGTCGTAGTTAACTCGATGCGTGATTTAAGCATGTAAGGCGCAATATAAGGAGATGTTTATGTAACAGTCTCCTTAATGGAGATGCGTTCGTGGAGGCGTAGGTCCCTCCACGGTTCTTTCTTGGTGCAACATTTTTCTTCTTAATGAGAGAACGTGTGAAGACCTTTGATTTGGGCTTTGATTCATCTGGGCCTGGATTTGGATCCTGCTTACGCCTCCTTAGAGATGGGCCATGTCTGGGTATGTGGAATTAGCTTTATTTCTATCGGGCTTCATAAGCTGGCCCAGTGGGTTGTTTGTTGTGTCCTCGTCGTGGGTCCTTGTGCCACGTGTACGGTCGTGATGATCGGTCTATTTTGATGTATCATCAGTTATGATGAAAGTTATATGTACATAAATTATGCATTATTGGTGTGTGAGCAATGTGAGATGAAATGTTTTTGTTATTTTTCATTGGAAGACTATTTAGTACATGCTCATCCCATCCCATCCCATCCCATCCCGCCCCGTCCCAAACCCATTTGGGATGGGACGAGGTTGGGATGAGGTCTATCCCATATCGATCCTATCCCGTTCCCGTCTCGTTCCCGAACGAAAGAGATGGGATAGGGATGAGGTCCATCCCGTCTCGTGCCCACCCCTAATCGCATTTGTCTAAATACATCTATTGATTGCGTCTGTTTTCTTCTACACAAAGACTTAGTGTTTCGTGGCCATGATGAATCAGAAGAGTCAAACAATCAAGGCAGTTCTCTTGAGCTATTACAGTTTACCGCTTACCACAATGAAAGTATTAAAAATGTTGTCCTCCAAAATACTCCAGAAAATCATAAATTGACCGTTTCTTAAAGATATTGAGGAAGAACTTTTTTTTTTCTATTTTGGTTGATGAATTTCACAATATATCAATCAAGGAGCAGATGGCTGTTTTCATATGCTTTGTGGACAAGAAAGGATGTGTGATTGAAAATTCTATTGGCATTAGGCATGTTGAAGAAACCACAGCAGCTTCATTTAAAGTTGTCCTCATGAAATTGCTTACCAACCATCAATTGAGTATTACAAGGTTGCGAGATCAAGGTTATGACGGTGCTAGTAATATGCAAGGTGAGTTTATAGGACTGAAAACACTTATTCTGAAAGAGAACAAATATGTGTTCTATGTTCATTGTTTTGCCCATCAGTTGCAGTTGGTACTGATTCATGTTGCAAAAAATCATACCCAAATTGCGCTGCTTTTCAATTTAGTCACCAATGCAGCCAATGTTGTTGGGGTCTCTTGCAAGCGTTGTGATATTATTCGCAACAAACAAGCTGCTAAAATTATTGAAAAACTCAAGAGTTGTGAACTTCTAAGTGGGCAAGGTTTGAATCAGGAGACAAACATTAAGTGTTTTGGGGATATATACGTTGGGGTTCACATTATGGTACACTAATAAGTTTGATTATGATGTTTTCATATGTGATTGATGTGCTGGAAATTGTGGTTGGATATGGATCAAGCTCCGAACAAAATGGTGAAGCGTATGCTTTATTGGACTCGATGTAATCTTTTGGTTTTGTGTTAAACTTGCATCTAATGAGGAATTTACTTGCAATTACCAATTCTTTGTCAAATGCGTTGCAGTGCAAAGATCAAGATATAGTGAATGCTATGAACTTAGTGAAAATATCAAAACAACGTTTACAAACGATGAGAGAAGATGGATGGGATTCACTTCATAATGAGGTTTCTTCATTTTGTGTTAAGCACAATATCGTAATTTCTCGCATGGAAGATCCATTTATTGCACGAGGGCAGTCCAGGCAAAGGTCTGAAAGGTTCACGAATTCATATCATTATCAAGTGGAGTTGTTCTATACTTGCATAGATATGCAACTTCAAGAGCCTAACAACCATTTTGATGAAGTAAATACATAAGTGCTACTTTGTATGACTTGTTTGAACCCAAGTAACTCATTTGCAGCTTTTGAAAAACAAAAGTTGATTCGTCTAGCTGGATTTTATCTGGTTGATTTCTCCAAAATAGATATTGTGGTGCTCAACGATCAATTAGAGACTTATATTATTGATGTGCGCATGAATGATGACTTTGCAATATTGGACGGAATTAGCAGACTTGCCAAGAAAATGGTTGAAACAAAAAAGAATATCATATATCCATTAGTTTACTTGCTAATGAAGTTGGCTTTAATTCTCCCAGTTGCCACAACTACAATTGAGAGAGCATTCTCTGCTATGCATATAGTGAAGCCCTGTCTACGAAATAGAATGGGAGATGATTGGATGAATGATTGCCTAATCATATACATTGAAAATGATATTTTCAATAGCATTGATAATGAGGTGATTATGCAACACTTCCAAAAGATGAGCAAGCGAAGAGGCCAACTGTAAATTTTCATTTCTTATGTTTGAGAAATTATATAGCTTGTTGTAACAATGTGCTTATGTCGCTAAAGACTATTCTTATTTTGGGATATATGAGAATGTGCTTTTTTGTTTTATTTTGATAAAAGTTAATTATGTACATGTCGTTTTAAAGTTTGTGTTTTACTTAATTTATTATTTGTTTTGATTTACCATTTTGCTTCCCATTGGTGAAAATCCGGGCTCCGCCACTAGTAATGGTGGTGGAATTGCAATGGTGGTATGGCAGTAGCAAACATTTAGTTGAAGTGGTCGAAATGGGGGAAATTAAAAATAAAAGTTGGAATGTTGATTCCCAGAAATACATATCTTTCATGACTTTATTATTACATTCTCAAAATAAAAATCTCATGAAATGTGCTTTCAAACTTTATTCGAGTTTGAAGTCTTTTTATTCAAATAGGTAGCCCATAGATTAAAGGGTCTCTAGATCAATAAGCTTCACTGCCCTGCACTTTTCACCTGTCGCGTGGCACGCTCTTTAGAAAGGAGCTTGGCAAATCGAGTGAGAATGTCTTCGTTGGTCGTCTTTCCATTTACTACTTCAAATTTCCCGGTCTCCAAATTCACTCTTGACACTGGTTTCTTTAAGAGATCATTTCCAACTTTTACAAGATTCGCCATGTTTTCTTTAGTTGAAATATTAGTTCATACTAGAACATTAATTAAACATTTCAATGATGAAGTGTTATCAGTTGGACTTGCCGGATTATTTGCTACAATTCCACCGTCTATGAGATTGAATTCCCTTGAATTTCCCTTAGAATCTTCTGTTTTGAAGTAATGAGCAGGAAGATATGTAGGAGCTGCAGAGGTGCCAATGCAGACATCTGATAGTAGAGGGTTCTTCAACATATCTATTCTAGCCTGGATTAACAATAGACATGAGCAAAAGTGTTGCGCACACAAAAAATAAAAATAAAAATGAATAGCTTGTGTTGAATAATGTGTTATGTACCTCATGTGTGGAAAAGATGGAAGGTTGAAGGAGCTTGATATCAAAAGTAGGAATGAGAACGTTTGTGATGGTCTGATGGAGTCGTAGGTCCCCTAGAAGTTCTTTCATTTTGGTGCGCAAATTTTGGGTTACCCCTGCCACCCCAAATCCCAAGTAATATTTTTAGTTTGTGATACAATTTTATATTTCGGCTTTGGGCCTCTAAAATTAACACTACTAGGGTGTCGACGCTCTACGTGCACTATTCAATATTTTTATGAAATTTCTAAATAAAATAATTATATATAATTTGAAGGCCCTATGTATAGTTTATAAATAAATAAGGGGCTCCAAATAAATCATATTAGGGGCATAGGTATAATAAATTAATGTTTAAGATGGACTCATTTTTATTGTAAAAATATGAAATGTGGAAAGCAAAATGGAAACTCTAAATGAATGTAAGGCCTTTTCATAATTTATAGACAATTTGAGAGCTTCAAATAAATTATACGAGGGGCATAAGTATAATTAGTGAGTATTCATATGAGTTGGTTTTAATTGTAAATAGTTTAAATTTGAGAGGATAAAATGGTAAAATGAGTAATAGTATTTTTTTTTCATGAATAACATAAACACCCCTTTTACTTTTTACCCACCTTTTAATTTTTCTTGTAAATACTATAGATTTGGAAAGGCAAAATGGAGAAGAAAAATCAAATTGAAGACAACCTCACTGTTCATTCAAGGGAACATTAGTTATACTGTTCAAATAAGGCAGTTGATGCAGGTAGTGTGTCCTCTTGCTTTTACCTTCACAATAAATTTTCGTTCTTTCTTAATAATGCAACTTAGGGTGTGGACACACAAGTGAACCACATTATAATGCAACTTAGGGTGGTGATGCAATGTGGAATCTTTCCAAATGTCATACATTTGAGCCTGCATTTTTCTTTTGTCCTCTCGCGGGCTCTTCTGAATGTAACTTGGCAAATCAACAATTTCTTCATTGGTCATTACTCCATTCCATTGACTACCTAAAACTTGTTGGTGTGGTTATATTAGGTTATTATTTTTTATTAGCTTACTGTTTCCTGTGCTTATTGTTTCCTATATTATTTTCTATTAGATTAATCCTTGTACCAGTATTATTCCCTATTAGGTTATTGATTCCTATTAGGTTAATCTTTGTACACCAAGTTACCAATATTTTAGGATCTAAATTAATTTGCAGAGTTATATATATACCTATGTATTAGTTTATTGTAAAAAAAATATAAATAATAATTTAATCACTACTACAAATATTAGCTTAGGTAACGCCACTTAGATAGCGCTTTTTTAAAGAGCTATCCAAGTGGGCACTAGGATAGCGCTTATTTGTCTTTAAAAAAAAAAAAAAAAAAAAAACGCTACAATAGCGCTTTTAATTTTTTTTTTTCAGTTAGGCGCTATCTTAGTTATGTCTTAAATAGCGCTTTAAAAAATGCTATGAGAAAAAACGTTACCAAAGCTACCATAGCGCTTCCGAAGCGCTATGCTACTTACATTTAGGATAGCGCTTCGATTTTAATCAAATATCAAATTAAATCTCATTTTTTCAGATCTTGATACGATCGGACGGTTAAGATCACAAACCCTCATTTTTTCATTTTTTCAGATTTTGGTTTCCTCGACATTTAGAATTCCCCTTCTCAAACACACAGAGAGGCGATGAGGCGAGGAGGCAAGGAACCGAGGCGACGAACCAGAGGAGGCGAGGAGGCGAGGAACCGAGGAAGGAGGCGAGGAACCAGAGGAGGCGAGGAACCGAGGAAGGAGGCGACTCAGGTCCAAGTAAGACTGATCGATTTTTTTCTTTTTTCAGATCCAAGTAAGAAAGCCA
This sequence comes from Berberis vulgaris, assembly GCA_963556465.1. Lineage (NCBI taxonomy): Eukaryota > Viridiplantae > Streptophyta > Magnoliopsida > Ranunculales > Berberidaceae > Berberis > Berberis vulgaris. The sequence goes on along the minus strand of OY747134.1, from coordinate 68,030,654 downwards.
GAAGAGAGAAGAAGAAGAAATCGAAGGGAAGAAGACTGAAAGACTTGGAAGAAATCGAAGGAAGAAGAAGAAGAAATCGAAGAAGAAGGAAGACGAAGAGAGAAGAAGAACAAATCGAAGGAAGACGAACTCAGAAGTAGAAGAAACTCAGACTCAGAGATCAGATCTGGACCTTTGGTAAGTGGTAACCTGCTTCTTTGGTGGCTTTTTCGTTCTGTTCTTCTTCAAACCTGCGAATCTGCGATGGTTTATGGTTTTGTTCTTCTTCAAACCTGCGATGGTTTAGATCTGTTCTTCTTCGTTTTGTTCTGTAATTCTGTTTTTCTTTGGTTTATTGTTTTGCAAGAACAACACAAGTGGCAGAATAGGCCCTGAGTTGTGATTACTTTGAGGATAAAATATCAGGCTTCATTTATTTTGTCTTTGTTCACCTTCTTTATGTATGGTTAAATTAGGAATTGAAGTAAAACATCAAGAGTAACTTATCCTTACTGCAGTATGGTATACTAGCAATCAAGATGAGCTGAGTGTTAGTGAAGTGTGGGATGTCACTTCATCACTTGCATATTCTCAATCTGTTTCTGTGAGATTGAAGTTCTTTGTTGACACTCGTTTGTGAATCATGGACTGCTATGATTTCTTTTGTTCGAATTACATTATTTCTCATTTTTCCATTCAGAATCTGATTTTGTATGCTGAAATCTGAAGTGATGATTTTGTATGCTGAAATTGAATTGCTGATTTTGCTGAATTTTGTATGCTATAACAGAATGTACATTCTTCATTCTTTATATTACAAATTCCTTGTTTGTACATTCTTCATTCTTTATGTATATAGCCACAGCCTTGCAAGATCTTTGGTCGTCACTTGGTAAGGAAAGTTCATTTTTCATATCCTGTATTTTTGGTTTGATGAAAAAATACCATTAATATTCTAGAACTAGACATTATAGTTCTTACTTATTTTTCATATCAGACACTAATCTATTTTGAGAGCTAATCTTTTATTCCATTCTGTTGAAGCATACTTATAAATTGTGAGAAATTTTCATTGCCTAGCATCGTCATCTCTGCAGGTTGAGGTTTCTGGAGGGAGAGGAAGACCACCAACCTTGGTTGACAAGGATGAAGGACTAGGAAAGGTAAAAAAGATGTTTGTTATGCGATTTATTGTCTTGCAAGCACAGTCTCTTATTTATTTAGTGTAAACTAGTTTTGATGATCCATTTGCAGCCATTTTTTTTTGTTGAAAAGGGTTTTCATTAATATCCGTCTCATGAAAACACGATGAGGCATAGTGGATTACAGTTGTTTTTGGTGTATTGTGACATTCTAAAGTCATCTGAAATTTATACACTGCTTCAATAGAATTGTTTTTAACAGTCCAGCATCTGATTTCCTGAGTTGCAAAGTTTTATGCTAGGACCATTTTGTCACAACTCTAATGCATTGAGTTGATTTGATGACAGGAGTTACATTGGGGAACTACTTGTTTGTCTTCTACATCAAACAGACTTGTCCTATGACAATATCCCTAAATTCAAGTTCCTAGCTTCCTGGGTTACAGTTGGATGGAAACTAGGTTTTCAAGTCATAAACTCAGGCTGCAATTTTGAAGCTCCATCTCTGATCTCTTCACCAAAACTGCATTCGTAGATCTTCTTACTAGAATACTGCATACCTTTGTTCAGTGAATGCACTTTGGGATGAGCCTTCCACTTGACAGGTAAAAGAGGCACACTCTACTTCTCCACCAAAGCATGCCACTCACAGTGCAAGGAGTACTGCACAGATCTTTTTATGGAAACAATGAAAGAACAAAGGACCAAGAGTAAATTAAGGCTAAACGTCTTGTTTCCTACCATTCATCACTTGTTAATATTCTGCAAGTTTAGGTTTTTCCCTATTAGTCTAACTATATGTCTGAATTCTGCAAGTATAAAACAGGTTTCATGAAATTCAGACCTTTGACTAGATCGATTACGAGACAAAAACAATAGTCTTTTCTCATCATAGAGATGGTTGTGCAGGCACCTGAATTGTTTACAACAGCCCCAACCCTTGCAATTCCAAAAGCCATCTCAAGAGCTGGGTTGGAGGCCTCTCAAATTGATTACTACGAAATTAATGAAGCCTTTGCTGTAAGATTCGTGCTTTATTCATGAATGATGAACTTCATGCATTCTCCGTGATGACTTATTCTAATCCCCTCTCTTTGCAGGTCGTTGCTCTTGCAAACCAGAAACTGCTTGGAATCAATCCTGTGAGTTGTCTACAATCCTCAGGAAAACATTAATTTTCCTTTGTCTAAATTGGATGCTGATGGGGATCAGCATTGTCATGCTTGCAGGAACATATTAATGTACACGGTGGAGCCGTATCTTTAGGACACCCTCTAGGTTGCAGTGGAGCGCGTATCTTGGTTACACTTCTAGGGGTACACTTCCAAATTGTTTTTCGTGATTTCTTCAGTATGATGTGTTGTTGAAATTTCATCCTCATGGCAGTGACATTCTTATCTAGTTAGCTAAGCCATCCTTAGGAGATGTTCGTAAAAAAACTCGTGCATTGCAGCCATATAGTATTTTTCTTCTTCTTCCTCTATAGTAACCTATTTTATTAGCCATAAAAGGCAGTATTGGCTAGCTATTTTAGGTGAGCTCAGCTCGTGCCTAAATGATAAATTTAAACGATTCTGGTTCAAGTGATTGTTAGTAAGGACTGATTTTGCAGGTGTGGGGCTGTGATTTTACATGCATAGGAACAAGTTTCCTTCTGGTCTATTTGCAACATGGTGCTCACTCTCTTTATCCTTCTGTATTTGCAGCAAAATAAACAGATTTTGATTGATGCTGTTGTCCATGCTGTAAATGAGGACTATGTTGAGATGGAAAATGATTTCACCAGACTTGGTTTCCTTGCTGATCCCATACATCAAACTACAAGTGATGGTTCTTCTCCATTCCCAAGCAGTTTCCTACTTGGCACTGCCTCCTCTGCATATCAGGTATCACAACTTCTACAATTTCCTCCTTAGTGTGTGTGTGTGTTGTTATACTTATACAATGCCATGATGCAATTTCAGGTTATGTGAGGATACAATTTGAAGTGGCGGTAGAATCTGAGAAACATTCAGCGGTGCCGCAATGTATAGACGAAGTTAGGACTGTAGGAGAAGCTGTTGGCCATTTCATTTCGTGGCCAAAAAAGCTGGTGTATATATATGATAGCATATTAACAATTTTGTATGAATGCTTAAATTATATTTTCAATGAATGAGAAACAGTTAGTTATCATGTTGTGTCTTTATTGATTGATTGAACGTTGTCATTATTATATTAAATATTATATAAAAAAATATTATATGGTAGTTAATAAAAAAAATTCACCGAAATTAAATAGCGCTTTAGAAGCTAATTAAAAAAAAAATCAAAAAAAATAAAAAAATCAAAAAAAAATCAACAAAATTAAATAGCGCTAATAAAAGCGCTATGCAAGCTAATTAAAAAAAAAATTAACGCTTAGATAGCGCTATTCAAGTACGCGCCTTGCATAGCGCTTTTTTGAGCGTTATCTAAGCTACCATAGCGGTAGCTTAGATAGCGCTAAAAAGCGCTATCTAAGCCTATTTTTAAGCGCTATGCAAGTCTATATTTGTAGTAGTGAATATACATATTTATGTCTTCGTTTAGACATGGTATTAGAGCCGTGATCTTGAGATCTTGCTACGGTTGTTCATACATGCCCTTGGAGACTACTCTCCATCGGTTGCTCTTTTTGTTGTTGTCTTTTTCGACCTTCAAGCTCCAATATGATTTTGAGCATTCAATCGATGAGTTTTTGTGCCACCGCAATACCATATGATATGAAACTTAATGGAACCAATTATTTTTTTTTATCTCAAGTTGCTGCAACCTACATTGCTAGTAGAGGAAAGTCGAGTTATATCAATGGAAATAAGCTTGAACCTTCGATTGATGATCCGATATTTGAAAAGTGGAGCATGGATAATGCTCTTGTTAAAAAGGTTGGGTCATCGGTGCCATGGAACTTGATATAATTAACTTATTTGTTCATCTACCCATAGCGAAATATATTTGGGATGTTGTATCCCAGACATATTAGGAAGGAGCTAATAGGTCGGTTATCTATGATTTCTCTCGTCAAGCTATGCAAATGAAGCAGCAAAGTAAAATGGTTTCTACATACTATGCTGATTAGCACGCAATATGGCATGAATTAGATTACCGAAATTCAATTGTCTTCACACAACCTCATGTCATATGGACTCGATAGAAGGAAATATATGCAAAACGTGTTTATGTTTTTTTGGCTGGCCTTGATGACTTATATTATTGTGTTTGAAGTGATATCTTTCGTACAGAATCTTTCCCAAATCCAGAAACCTTCGCTGTTGTTGGAATCGAGGAAGAGAGAAGGCACACTATGCTAAACAATCATACTGGCTCTAGTATGACTATGGCTACTTAAACTTCCCTGACGCTAAACCGACACGTCTTTTCCAAAGTTTATGGTGCCAATAAATGTGGTTGTACTCACGTGCTTGATTATCCATTTGGTGTTCTTGCCACTCCTACTTTTGTTAAAGACTCGAGATGGATTATTGATTCAGGTGCTACTGATCATATGACTTTTGATCAGTCACTCTTACGAACTACGAGCACGCCACATTGTTCATTTGTGGCTAATGCTAATGGAGTCCCCTCATCTATCACTAGTGCAGGCAATGTTGATGATGTGTGCTCTGGAAGAGTCTTGGTTAGTCAGAACTCTATCTGTGATAAGGAGTAACAAATTTGATGTCGTATGGTCATTTTGGTCATTCTTCTTTTGGGTATGTAAAACATTTGTTTCCTTTCTTGTTTTCGGATTATACTCCTTTGGATTTTCGTTGTAATGTTTGTGTTTTGGCTAAGAGCCATCATACTACTTATCCTTTGAGTTTAAATAAGATGAATGAACCATTTGTTTTGATTCATTCGGATTTGTGAGGCCCTATTCTAGTTTCTATTTTGTTTGGATATCGTTGGTTTGTAAGTTTTATTCATGATTGTAGTCGTATGACTTGGCCTTATCTGATTAAAAATAAAAGTGATTTCTACTAATACTTCCGCTCATTTCATATTATTATACAGACTCAGTTTTTGCTAAGGTAAAGATTCTCAGGTCAAACAATAGTGGTGAATATGTCGATCGTATGTTCCGGTCTTATTTGCAAGATCATAACATTATTCATGAGACAACATGTCATTCTACACCCTAGTAGAATGGTGTGGCATAACGTAAAAATTGTCATCTACTTGAGGTTACATATGCTTGTCTTATTGGTGCCCATATTAAACCCGTTTTTAGGAGTGATGCTTTTTTATATGTTGTTTATCTTTTGAACTATGTGCCTAGTAGTATTCTCCACTTCAAAACACATTTGGAAAAAATTTCTACTTATGTTACTATATCATTCCACTTAACATTGGTACTGCGGGTTTTTTAGTGTGTTGTGTGTGTTCACCTTCGCAACACATCAACGCACAAAGCTAGATCAATGTGCATTAAAGTGTGTCTTTGTTTGGTATTTATCATACCGAAAGAGCTACAAATGTTATCATCCTCTTTCTCGACAGACTTATGTGACTATGGATGTTACCTTCTCTGAAATCGAGATTTATTTTTCTCAGTTTGTATCCATTTTTCCTCTTCAAGGGGAAATGAGTGTTGAAAATTTGAATTGGATGGCTATGTTTCCGGATATGGTGTTTATTACTCTTGTTGAGACTATTATGGGTTTGGATTATTCGCTTCCAATATTACCTAGTAGTACAAGCCCTCTCTCTACATCTACTGTACCTACCAATAATTCTTCTTATGCAGCTGATGTTCTTGTAATTAGTGATCATATGTCGGTTATATCTAGTGGTGGTGACAGGTATTAGTTGCCTCCCCGGAGTATTCGAGGTAAACCCCTAGAGAGATATTCATCTGACAACTCAAAGACGGTGAAATATCTTATTGCTCATTATGTTTCAACTGAGAAATTTTTTGTACTATTCAAACCTTCGAAAATCAAATGTCAACTATCACCATCCCAACGCTGGTACAAGAGGCCTTGAATGACCCTAAATGGGCAGAAGTCATGGCTGAGGAAATACGAGCTCTGGAAGAAAATCAAACATGAGACTTTATAAAGTTGCCAGAAGGAAAGAAATTTGTTGATAGTAAGTGGGTGTTTACAGTAAAACATAAGCAAGAAGGTTTTAATACTAAACGGTATAAAGCAATGTTAGTGGAGCGTGGTTTTACTCAAACTTATGGTAATGACTATTAGGAGATTTTTACACCTGTAGCAAAGTTAAATACTGTTCAGGTCTTATTATCTATTGCTGCAAATTTTGATGTAAAAAATGTTTTCTTACATGGAGATTTACCCGAAGAAATTTATATGAGTATGCCACCTGAATACAGTGCTTCTGGTAATACTAGTTTGGTATGTAAGTTTAAAAAGACTTTATATGGTCGTAAACAATAACTGAGAACATGGTTTGATACGTTTCGGCTAGCTATGAAGATATATGGCTATGGTCAGAGTAACACTGATCTTACACTATTTCTGGAAAAAAAATGGTAAGATAACGACACTTAATATTTATGTAGATGATATAATTATTACTGGTGATGATATTGATGAAATGATTAAGTTGAAAGTTTATTTGGCATCTGAATTTGATATGAAAGATCTTGGAGGTTTGAAGTATTTTTTGGGCATTGAGTTAACTGGTCTAAGCTAGGAAATTTTTATCACAATGGAAATATTTCTTGACCTATTAAAGGAGACTAGCATGTTTGGTTGTCAGCCTATTGGTATGCCCATTGAATAAAACCATAGTCTTGAGGAACTTCTAATTCAAGTTCCTACTGATAAGGGAATATATCAACAATTAGTTGGTCGTATGATTTACCTTGCACACACTCGACCAGACATTGCTTATGTGGTTAGTGTGGTAAGCAGTTTTATGCATAATTCAAGTGACGTCCATGTGAATGATGTTGCACGAATTTTACAGTATTTAAAGACAACACCACGTAAAAAGCTTTCTATTATCTAAGCATAATCATGCAGAAATTATGAGATATTGTGATTCAGATTGGGGTGGTGTAGAAAACAAACAACGTTCAACTACTAGATATTTTACTTTTTATGGAGGCAACATAGTTACTTGGAAGAGTAAAAAAACATAAAAGATTGTTTCGTTGTCCAGTGCAGAAGTTGAATACAAGGCAATGGTTAAAGGGATGCAACCATTATTATGGTTGAGATGTGTGGGAGAGCTTAATTTTCCACCTGAAGGAACCATGAAGTTATATTGTGATAATAAGTTAGCGATTCAGATTGTGGAGAATCCAAATCCAACATGATTGAACTGAACATATAGAGATCGATCGTAATTTCATAGACGAGAAGTTTGAAAAGATGATTGTTGAGGTTCCGTATGTGAAAATCATTGAGCAGTTAGCTGACATTCTCACCAAAGTTATTGCCAGTCAAGCCTTAAATGACTCACTTGTCAAGTTAGGCATGTGTGATATCTATGTTCCATCTTGAGGAGGAGTGTTGGCATGGTCATATTAGGTTATTGTTTTCTATTAACTTATTGTTTCTTATATTGTTTCCTATTAGATTAAACATTGTACCAGTATTGTTCTCTATTAGATTATTGTTCCTATTAGGTTAATCCTTTTATACCAAGTCACCAATATTTTAGAATCTAGATTGTTTGCGGAGTTGTATATATCCCCATGTATTAGTTGATTGTATAAATAAATAAATAAATTCAATATAAATATTTATCAACATGCCTACATGATTTAGGAAGCCTATCGATTTAGGATCCATAGGCTTCCTATAATAAATTTTCATCCGTATCTCCTCTTCCTTGAGTTTTTATACACTTGAAATTAAATGGGAACATGATTTATATTTCAGTTCGATTCTTGTTCATATGAGTCAGTCACTTAATGCCAAAAGATTTCTTGTAGTGAACAACAATATATATATGTGTGTGTGTGTGTGTGTGTGTATTTGAATATCGCATATCTCACGAGTTCCTTCTTTTTGGTGAAAACATGAATTTGATGGATGTGATATTTCTCTGTGATCACCCACTGTATTATAGATTTGAACAATAAGATGTGTTAGATTAGGCCCTAAATGGTCATATAGTTGAATGTTCCAGATGATTTTATTGTGTTTTACTTAATTTATTATTAGTTTTGATTTACCATTTTGCTTTCCATTGGTGAAAATCCTGGCTCCGCCACTAGTATTGGTGGTTTGGCAGTAAAAATAAAAATCTCATGAAATGTGTTTTCAAACTTTAATTGAGTTTGAAGTCTTTTTATTCAAATAGGTAGCCGATAGATTGAAGAGTCTCTAGATCAATAAGGTTCACTGCCCTGCACTTTTCACCTGTCGCCTTGCACGCTCTTCAGAAAGGAGCTTGGCAAATCGAGTGAGAATGTCTTCGTTGGTCGTCTTTTTATTTACTACTTCAAATTTCCCAGTCTCCAAATTCACCCTTGACACTGGTTTCTTTAAGAGATCTTCTCCAATTTTTACAAGATTCGCCATGTTTTCTTTAGTTGAAATATCAACAGAGGTCGCATCACCTGTCAATGTGTCATCCTGTATGCCATCCCAAATGAGTATTTTCTCCGGAACCAAATGTTTTGAGGAATATGTATAAAGCATAGTTGATTTTATATTCTAAATGTTTTTTTTTATTTTATTTTATTTTATAAAGTTCCAGTTATATATAAACGACATATACCTGAAGGCGAAGATAATTATCGCCAGAGTTTATTGATTGGAAGAGAACTGAGGTATTGATGTCAACAAGATCAGAGCTGGCCTGAAAGAAACTATCAATCAGAGGTGTCGCTCCACTGTTGTAAAGCCATCCAACTATCCCCCACTTGGCAGCTGCGATGGCAGTAAACTTCCCTTCTTGTTTGGCTGATCCTGTGCCCAGGGAAATCACCAAATGTTTTTGGTAATCCGTGGGCTTCAATGACTCAAAATCTCCGTTCTTCTTCATAATTTCCTGTGATATGTGGGTCAGCGCTATATGTGTCTGCAGATAGATATAACTAGGGTAATTAGTTCATACTAGAACTTTAATTAAACACTTTGTGATTTATATCAGTGATGAAGTGTTATCAGTTGGACTTACCGGATTATTTGCTACAATTCCACCGTCTATGAGATGGAAGTCCCTTGAAGTTCCCTTAGAATCTTCTATTTCGAAGTAATGAGCAGGAAGATATGTAGGAGCTGCAGAGGTGCCAAGGCAGACATCCGATAGTAAAGGGTTCTTCCAATTGTCTACTTTTGCCTGGATTAAGACAACAAATATGAGTAGTAGTGCACGCACAACAGATATCAATAGCTTAGCTTGTGTTGGATAAATAATGTACATACCTCAGTTGTCGAAAAGATGGATGGTTGAAGGAGCTTGATATCGAAAGTAGGAATTAGAACAGTCGTGAGGGTCTGATTGAGTTTTAGGTCCCCCAGTAGATCTTGCATTTTGGAGCGCAGGTACTTGCCATTGTATTTAGGTCCGGCCATTGCACCAAAAATGCTCTTTATTGGACCCAAAATCGAGGTCTTGCTGTTGCATTGAGATTAAAGGAAGTTAAATGTAATGTCATTTTACATTAGAATCTAATGAGAGCATATCAAATGCTCTAGTCCAGCGATGGAAATGCTCTGATGCAGGCTCATTTTATATGGCATTGGGATGTTCAGTATTACAAATCTTGAGTGTCTTACATTAACCTTTCTGCATCACGGTTAACATGTTATCAAAATGGGAATGACCATTACAAATTTCATTGCAATAGACATTTTTTCTCAAAACCTTATGAATGCCCTTTGTAATGGTCAACACTTAATTTGTCTTATTTTCCCTTCATACCTAACATAGATTCCTTCCCACCATAGATAGGGGTGGGCATCCCATTCCGCGATCCCAACTCATCCCAATCCCGTCCCGACCCGTCCCATCCCGATTTTTTTGTGTCCTTTTGGGATTGATCAAATTCATCTCGATCCCGTTCCGTCCCGATCTAGAGTGGGATGGGATCGGGATGAAGATTTTCAATCCCGCCTATCCCGTCCCGTCCCGAATTTATTTATTTAATAATAATTATTATTATTAATTTTAATTAAAATATTCTTCTAAATTAAAGTTTAGGATGTGTTGAAATTAAATCAATGTAAGATGAAATTCTATATGAAATCTAAATGAATTGAATCATTAATTCTAAATGAAATTTAATATTTATTTGCCTTCAAAAAAAGTTTTATATTTATTTGTTTAATATCTATTATTATTTATGATGTAAGTTATATGTATATAAATTTGACATTATTGGTGTGTGAGTAATGTGAGATAAAACTATTTTTGCTATTTTTTATTGGAAGACTATTTAGTACATGCTCATCCCGTCCCATCTCGTCCCGTCCCGATCCCGTTTGAGATGGGACGAGGTCGGGGTGAGGTATATCCCATCCCGATCCCAAATGAACGGGATGTGATAGGAATGGGCCCATCCCGTCCCGTGCCCATCCCTAACCATAGATCCAAAATCCATGGTTGATAATTGAAAGCATGATGGTAAAGACACAAATCATTCTCGTTCTCATTTCCAGTCGCATTCCATTGAGTAACCAAACATAATAATATTCACATTCTCATTCTCATTTTTATTCTCATTCCATTGAGTAACCAAACATGGCCTAATAATTTTTTAATGGTAGAGTAGACTTGATGATCCACCAATTGTAGTTCAGTTGATCGGACATTCACTCTCTTCATGAGAGGTTGCGGGTTTGAGACTCACCAGTTAGAAATTTGTAAGTTTTTGTCCGATTATTATGAACCCGTGGTCTAATAGACTTGATGAGTTGGGGTTGACTTGCCAAGTGATTTTTTTTTTTCAACAAAAGATTTGAGACTAGTATCAAGAGAAGCTTTCAGACTAGTATCAAGAGAAGCGTTCGCAGAACCCAACCACAACAAGCAAGACGAATTGGGAGGCATGAGATTTGACCCAAACAAGAAGCAAATGACTCCCTGAATTGAGAACCCACACCAAGGTAGTCCATTGTGTCATGGTCATTTAAAAAAGAAAAGTGCTGCATGAAAGATAACTCGTTCACTTACGCAGTTTGAGGGAAGATATGCGGGCAATGATTGATGTAGAAATTTACAGCCTCCTTGGCAGTGAAAAGTGGGCGATTATTCTTAGGTGCAGTAAGCATGGTGGTCAATAATCCTCCAGTGCTTGTTCCTGCAATTACATCAAAGTAGTCTGCAATCCTTGCATTCTGCCCATCAAGTTCCTATATTTCAACATGCAAAATGTTCAAGCAAACTCAATAGAACTGGACTTTGCTTGGAAATTCAACCGAGTTTAGTACTTGATGATCACTCGACGAGTCTAACAAACAATACCAACTAACAACAATACCAAAAACAAGCAACGGAATTCTTTACCTGGAGCTTAAGTTCCAGGAACTTGAGGATGGTCCCAGGAATTATGCCTCTAACACCACCACCATCGATGCTCAACACCGTCACCATCTCCCTTATGCAAGGTGGAGGATTAGCACCTCCATTACTGACAACACTGTTACCTTGACCAGTTTCCATTGTCGTTGTAAATACAAAGGTAGTAAAGATTTGTAAGGTTATATAATGGGATTTAGAAACAAAGTACTTCACTACACTGGCTATTTGTTTCGCATGGACTTCTTTGGTTAAAGTATACTCTTTAATTTCTAGGATCCCATTTATATAGGCATTACAAGACTACTTGATGTCTTTATTTTTAACTTTTCTTTTCCACTTGTGATGTTGACATTAGATAAAAATCTATAAATCGAGTAAAGTTGTATGCATAATTTTCGAGCCTAGCTAGGAAGCGAGGGAGAGAGAGCGGGTGAGACCCTCCCTCGCGGATTGGGGGGGGGGCTTCTGTGCACAAAGCACAGGATGTCCTCCTGTGCACATTTCTGAGTCGTCGGATCTGATCCGACGGTTCAGATCGAAGAATTTCAAAAAAGTGGATTTTAAAAAAAAAGAAATTTTTTTTTTTGAAATCCGTCAATCTGAGCCGTTGGATCAGATCTGACGGCTATGCTCTGTGCGCAGGAGGACGTCCTGTGCTTTGTGCGCAGGAGCCCCCCGAATCCCTCCCTCGCTCCCTAGAATTACACATAATTTTCTCTATAACTGCTTTGTTTACCTCTTTTATCATTAATGTAACTGTTCTTAGTTTAATCACAACAAACATGTTGATGGATTTCGTATCGTACAACTTTCGTGATGGACCCTACATAGAATGTGAAAAGAATTAGTGTGCCTGCCCTTTATACTCTTTGTCTCGCATTACATTCTTAAGTTGATTATTGTTGATGAGACATGGAATGGTAACTCGATGTTTTTTTTAAAATAATTTTTATACTAATATAAACGTTTGGAAGCCCTTAGAAAAACTATAGCAAGGGTTGGTGGAGCACAGTACAACATTCCCATGTGCTAACTCTTATATTTCAAAAGGCAAGCTATAAGTTTTTTAAAGATTGGCGTGTCGTTTATCAAAAAAAAAAAAAAAAAAAAAAACCATGACTACGTGATTCAGGATCCACAGCCTCCTGTAATAAATTCATCCTTAGTTCCTCTTCCATGAGTTTTTATACACTCGAAATTGAAATTAATTGGGAACATGATTTATATTCCAGTTCGATTTTTGTTCCATTGAACTCATAAGAAAAGCTGTTCAGGAATAAGAATATGTATATGTTTGGGTGTATGTATTTAACTTTTCTTTTCCACTTGTGATGTTTACATCAGATAAAAATCTATAATCGAATAAAATTGTATGCATAAATAATGGCTTTGTTTGCCTCTTTTATCATTAATGTAACCGTCTTAGTTTAATCACAACAACCATGTTAATGGATTTCGTACAACAACTATCGTGATGGACCCTACATAGAATGTGAAAAGTATTGGTGTGCCTCTGCACTTTATAGATTCTTAAGTTGATTATTGTTGATGAGCCGTGGAACAGTCACCTGATCGCAGCTGTACACGTAGCATGGGTTAGACCCAATACATGAAGACTTCAGCATGGCCCCAAGTGGGCTCATTCTCGAAACATCGTTCAGCTCATAAGTCAGACGTCCAAGCCCAAGTCACACCAGCCTACGTGGCACGGATTTTGGAGATTGACCCAAGACAATAAGGCTCGAATACAGATCTTTGAGCTGTTACAAGCCTAAGATCCACTCGCACAAATCAGCTCTTAATCCAATCAAGCATTGGGTCCTAAACAGAACCAAGTGTCTAAGAGACTCAATCATGCACATGTAAACTTTTGGGCGAGATCTTCTCCATTAATCACGCCTTCAATAGTAGGGACAGTTGCCGAGGGAACGCTCACTACATAAGCTGAGAAAAAGTAAGAAGAAATATATGCATACACATTGCTAATTTCATCTAGTCTATATTAATCATTGTCTGACTTAAGCATCAGAGTGCCTTCGGCCACCACAACGGTTGTCCCTCGCTCATCGTTGTTCGTTTTGCAGGTTCGAAATCAGCAAGGAAAAATTTGAACGCATCAATTCGGCATCGTCCGTGTGGAACAAGTGACAAGTTTTCCTTGAAACAAACATATATATAAGTTCTTTCTTACCAGCAAAGCATCAAGACATGGTCACCAACACCAGATCTCGAGCCCACAACAACAATATCAAGCATACAACGTTCCAGTCGAGGAAGCCCAGCCACAGGGTCAAATCAATCTGATCAGAACAGTCGCATGCCCCAGTCGCGACTAACCCCGCATAGATCAGATCTTGCTCCAAATGGATCATCTTGTGCATGTGGTAAAAAGACCGGCCCAAAATCGACAACAACCATCTGAGACCGACGGAAATCTTGAGAGGTCCTAGACCCGAGAAGAGGCCCGCGAGTGCGTCCAAGAAGGCAAGAACCTCCCCGTAGAGGAGCAGAGAGTTGGTTGAGAGGGGAGCGGAGAGTGGGTTGAGAGGGGAGCTTAGGAGATGACGAAGATCATGAGGATCATGCCCCAAAAACAGTTGATGATACATCAAAAAATACCAATCATCACGACCGTACACGTGGCATAAAGTCTTATCACAAGAACACAATGCCCGATCCGTTGGGCCAGCTCATAAAGTCCAGAAAGATTGAGCCCACTTCTAAAGAGGCGTAAGCAGGATTCGAATCCAAGCCCAGACGAATTAAAGCAACCCGTTACACGTTTTCTCATAAAAGAAGAAGAACGTTGCATTAAGAAAGAGTCGTGGAGGGACCTAGGCCTCCACGAATGCATCTCCATTAAGGAGGAAACTGTTAACATCTCCCTCCGTTGCACCACACATGCTTAAGTCACGAAGAGAGTTAACTACGGCCATTATAAAAGGTAAAGGGAACATTCGACAAAGGTATGCAACTTTAACTGAGTTTTGTCTAGATTTACTTCCTTCTTCCAATAGAGTTAGAAACTTAAGCATCGAAGTGCCTTCGGCCACCAAAAAGGTGGTCCTTGTCAGTCTAACAGTGATTTTGCAGGTCAAACTCACAGGAAGACAATCTTTTGACGCATCAGTTTGGCGTCATTCGTGGGGAACGACGAGTTTCCTTTTTTTCCTAAAAATAAGATTCAATGACAAAGCTCACGCAACCTGATAGAAGATCAATAAAGTACTCCACAAATCTTTGGTCCGACGATAACAGATACGATATGCTGCTCAATACTGATCCAGAGACAACCACAGAAACAACCATACTTGCCTGCAAAGAACTCTAGCAGGTAACAATTCAGACGTCTCTGACATCATGGGGAATTCCCTCGGATCTCCGAGTAGAAATGCTTATAGCTCAGATGAACAGCGTGATAAAAAAGATAGATAGGATCATCTGAAACTTACAAGGCAGCAGCTTTCAAGAAGAAATCATCAAACTTAAGAAACATCGGGCTAACGATAGCTCCCAATGCTATCAGGGAACACCCAAAAGTATACAACTGGGAAAGCCCAAATATGATAGGGAATTCTTGGCTTTGACAGCAAGTCGAAGTGGGAATCTTGAAGTGAGAAGATAAGATATCAAATGGCCGCCGAAGGTGAGGGGAAATTAGGAGAAACAGAACTAGGGAAAATATTGTCTCTTTCACAATGACTACGATCATGATATCGAAGATTATCGTAGCCTAAAAGACGAAATCGAACGTCATATCAAACAAGGACGACTCAAAGAGTTCGCCAAACTCAAGGTTAAAACAATCATTCCAAAGGAGAAAGCGACGGAAACAATCTACGTCTTGCATGTGATAGGCGAAGAAAATGAGCAATCTAATCGACCCAGAAAGCGCATAGTCAGGGACTTACACACAAAGATCAGATTCCAAGAACCATCCGCACAGTGTGCAAAGACAATGTAAAATACTCTAACCTTTTCCAACGAGGATGCCGATGGAGTTAATTTTCCACTCAACGATGCTTTAGTAATTTCGGTCATGATAGCAAAATGGGAAATCAAAAGGGTATTGATCGACACTGGCAGCTCGGCAAACCTATTATACCTAACAACTTTTCGAAGGATGCAGTTCACCACTGAGATTCTTTCACCAAGCGAGCAGTCAATGGTTGGTTTTATTGGGGAGCAATGTGACCCACTAGGAATGATCTGACTACCAGTCAAAGCAGGAGAATCAGGAAAAAAGCGAGTGCTAATGACATACTTTCTCGTTGTCAACGCTCCTGCGGCATACAACATGATGCTTAGGAGACCATGGATACACAAGATGGGTGCAGTATCCTCCACTATGCACCAATGTGTGAAGTACCACACCGACAATGGCGTTGAAAGAATAAAATGGGACCAACTAGCAGCCCGGGAGTATCATTTTGTTGCTATAAAGACTCCACAAATAGCTATTACTGCAACGACTGAAGAGTCTTCGCAATGATCCGATGAAATAAGTTTGGATTCTCCAGATGACAACACAGCACCAACCAGTCCTCGAGATCGACCCAGCACTAGGCAACCGGAAGAAGAAACAATCGAGGTCTATTTAGACATAGAAGCTAAAATGGCAGTCCGAATCAGAACAAAAATCCAACCTGAACTCTCCACGAAGCTAACCCAACTGCTAAAAGATAACCAAGGCATTTTCATATGGACAATGAAAGTCATGGTGAGAATAGATCCATCCATCATTTCCCACAAATTGCAAGTGAATTAAGTGAAGAAATCAGTTAGACAAAAAAAAGACCAGTGGCCCCAAAGCGCAATCAGGCGAAAAACAAAGAAGTTCACCAACTACTCAGCGCTCGGAATGATAAGAAAAGCTCACTATCTGAATTGGCTGGCAAACACGATACTAGTAAAGAAAAAGAATGGGAAATAGAGGATGTGCATGGATTACACCGACTTAAATAAGGCTTGTCCCAAAGACAGCTTCCCACTTCCACGATTTTACCAAATAGTGGACTCAACCGCTGGATACGAGATGTTGAGCTTCATGGATGCGTACTCCGGGTATAACCAAATACAAATGTACACCCCCCTCGACCAAGAAAAAACATCTTTCATAACGGAAAAGGGAACGTATTGTTATCGAGTAATGTCGTTCGGGTTGAAGAATGCAAGAGCAACATACCAACGACTAGTAAACAAGATGTTCAGAGATTAGATCAGCAAAACAATGGAGGTATACATCGACGATATGCTCGACAAAAGCTCACGCAGAACAGACCATGTTACGGACCTCGAATAGGCTTTCGCTCGGGTTTGGAAATACAAGATGAAGCTAAACCTAGAGAAGTGCACCTTTGGAGTGGACTCATTCCTCGGGTATATGGTCAACCAGCGAGGAATTGAAGTCGATCCAAAGCAGATACAAGCGCTTCTTAACATGCAATCGCCAACAAATATTAAAGGTGTTTAAATTCTTAACGGGAGGATAACAGCTCTAAACAGATTTATTTCCTGATCAACAAATAAGTGTCTGCCTTTTTCAAAATCTTGAATGGAATGATGAATGCGAAAGAGCCTTCCAAAACTTTAAGACATACATGGGAAGTACGAAGCTGCTAACAAAACCAAGCACAGGAGAAACATTATATCTGTACCTATCTGTGTCCAATCACGCAGTGAGTTCAGCGCTGATACGAGAAGAAAAAGGGGTGCAGAAATCGGTGTACTACATCAGCAAAACACTCGCAGATGCAGAGATCAACTATCCGACCTTAGAGAAATTGGCACTCGCTCTGATTGTGTCGTCAAGGAAATTGTAACCGTACTTCCAGGCACATCCGATCACGGTCATGACCGTTCACCACTTTAGTCGGTATTACACAAGTCGAACTTATCAGGAAGAATGGTAAAATGGGAAATAGAACTCGGACAATTTGACATTACTTATGCCCCCAAAACTGCTATCAAAGCTCAAACAATAGCAAATTTCATCGTCGAGTTCACAGGAAGCAACAAGCAACCCAGGGATGAGGAAAGCAAAACAGAACAGCCTGAACCAATCGTTGAAGGATGGATCCTCCGTTGTGATGGGGCATCTAACGAGGCAGGAAGCGGAGCCAGAATAGTATTATACAACTCGGAAGGCATTGCATTGGAAAAGGCGATAAAATTCAATTTTGAAGCCTCCAATAATGAGGCCGAATACGAAGTTGTGATAGCAGGACTACAGTTAGCAAAACACCTAGGAATAAGGGACAATAGCGTCTTTACGGACTCCAGGCTAGTGATAAATCAACTAAACGGCGAGTTCCAAGTGAAAAACGCTCGAATGAAAGCCCATCACTAGATAACCATAGAACTCATAAAAAGCTTCTAAAACACCATCATCCGACAATGTGCACGAGCAGAAAACTAAAGAGCAGACGAGCTAGCTAAAGAAGCCTCAACAACAAATGATACTGGCAATCACTCATAATTACGCAAGATAGCTCCATAATAGAAAATCAATCAAAAGAAACATGCACCGTAAACCAAGGTCTTAATTAGATGACTCCAATCCTGGCATACATTTTAAACGGCGAACTCCCAACAGATAAGATGGAAACCATAAAACTACAGAATCGGGCAGCAAGATATACAATGGTAAATGACAGACTATACAAGAGATTTGCCACGAATCCATTATTAAGATGCCTTACACCAGGAGATGCCGAATACGTCCTAGAAGAAATACACCACAGCACATGCGGAAATCACCCGGGGGGAAGAACATTGGCCCATAAAGCTCTCACGTTAGGGTAATACTGGCCAACGATGCAGGTGGACGCTCAGAGGCTAGTTCGTAAAGATTCGCTCCATTTCCTCACATATCGAGACAAAATCTGATTCCAATAAGCAGCCCCTGGTCGTTCGCACAATGGGGAATGAACATCGTAAGACTACTCCCAGCTTCCAACAAAAGAAATTTCTCCTTGTAGCAGTAGATTACTTCACCAAATGGGTAGAAGTAGAACCCCTCACAAAGATAAAGGTAGCACAAGTCGAGAAATTTCTCAGGAGAGACATCATATTCAGATTTGGAATCCAAAGATACAGACAATGGGAAGCAGCTTGAAGGCAAAAGGGTTAGGGAGCTATGCAAGAGCATGAATATCCAACAACACTTCTCCGCACCAGCTCACCCACAAGCAAACGGGCAAGCCGAAGACACTAACATAACGATTTTGGAGGCAATCAAAAAAAGAAACGAGGCAGCGAAAGGCCTATAGTCCTCTGAATTACCTCGTGTCCTTTGGGCATACAAAACAAATTTCAACAGGAGAAACACCTTTCGCACTCGCTTATGGGTTAGAAGCGAAGATACCCATGGAAGTCGGAATGCCAACATTCCGAGCCGAAGAATTTTGCACTGAGGACAACATCGAAGCATTAAGAGTCGGGTTGGACCTCCTCGAAAAAATGAGAAGCAACCTCGATTAAAACAACAGCATACCAACAACGCATGGGGGTACTATAACAAGAAGGTATAGATCCGAAACTTCAACACCGGAGATTGGGTG
Source organism: Berberis vulgaris (assembly GCA_963556465.1). NCBI lineage: Eukaryota > Viridiplantae > Streptophyta > Magnoliopsida > Ranunculales > Berberidaceae > Berberis > Berberis vulgaris. Next base: position 68,011,501 of record OY747134.1, on the reverse strand, counting down.
TTACGAAAGGTCCAACTAAACACGAAAGAGCTCGACGCAGGCAAACTTGGAAGTACTCTATCGAGTAAAAAAATCAATAGACCAGGAACATACTGGTTGGAAGACAAAGAGGGCGAAATGATACCTCGACCATGGAATGTAGAGCATTTGAAAAGATATTATCAATAAAATCTTCCGTTCTCAATTTCGAAACAACCAAATCTGATTATGACAAAAAGTCAAATTAAAAACAGACTCAAGAAAACAATAAGCACGACTAGAGTATCGAGCAAACAAATATGCTAGACGAACGAGTCAGACATAAAAGTTTATGGCCAGATCAATCACGAAGTAATAAAGTACCAGGATATAAGAATTGGACTTTCACATCAACTGTAAAGTACGACGTCGTATTCCGAATGAAAAACACGATTCAGTAAACTAAAGCTTCCATACGACTAAAATGTCGAGTATCGAAGCCACTCACGAAAATCCAGATGACCGAAGTCAGAAATCTCCCAAAAATGTCATAAGTAAACGTAAAACAAGCTAGACATTCGGGACACTAAAATGTGAAATAACAAATTTTCCATTTATCTTCTAAAAAAGGAGATTACAAAAAACAAAAATAACAACTAAGAGGAATCACTATCATGAACAACATCTTCAAAAAGCGTAGGGTCAATGGACTCCTTGACATCCAGATCACCCAATGAATCCGGAAAAACCTTCTCGACATCGTCGAACTCTTGCTCAGCAAGGTTGTGGTAGGGGGCATGTTTAAACCTCGTGTTTCCAAAAAATCCAGAAAATCATGGCGACTCTCAACCACTATCTTAAAATTTGCGGCCTCCGCTACCTTCAACTTCTCCTTAACAGTCGACAGCTCGGCTTGGGTAGATGCTAACTCGTCGACATTGGCGAGTTTAGCAGCGACCGCCTACTTGGTTTCAACAAACTCAGAATTCAGCTCAATGATGCTAGTGGTAGTAGCCTTGAGCTTGGCAGAATACTCGTTGGCAGAGCGAACAACCTCATCACGTGTAACCTCCAGTTCCCTCAATAACCCCCGCGCAAAGTCCACAACCTTCTCATGTTCCATGCACTGCGCCTTCAACGAATCCATTCAATGAAGAACATGGGAAAGAACCAGAATGTGTCCTGAAAGCTTCCGCTCGACATGAGCAGCCTGATCACGAGACGCCTTACACTCTGCACCCATGATGATCGCATAAGTAAGATGTGTCATCCCACCATGAGATGCTGGAGGCCATCGTCAATATGACGATGTGGTTGACATACGAGCATGCATTGGAGTTTTGTTCACTAACCGCCCGTGACAACCGCCAATAAGGTTGCGAGCATTGTTATGCACATCGGCCTCAGAAGGCCAGAAGGTCTCGCCAAGGACAAACGAAACAGAGCGAGAAGTAGCACGAGATCCCGAAGTTTCGGCCACAACATAATAAATGATAAGCTTGTGATGTCGAGAACGAGTAGAAACTTGATCCTCTGTTGACGGATCATAATCAAAACCATCCAAAGTCTTAGTACTCGTCGGATTATTCGACAGCCAAACACCCAGCTGAAACATTTTATTCTCGATGATGCGTGAATCATCAATTGAGAGGCCGACAGAATCCGACAAGCCGTAAGAAGCAACAAGCTTTTTCTCATGGTCATCCAGAGGGGGGGAACATGTTTCTTACTTACCTCGAGAACCCAGTTTACCTCTTCGTCCTCACGAGTAGAGAAATCATCACCAGAACCATGTTTCACGCCCCTGTTTCACTGTGATTAGTGGCGGTGGTGGTCTGTTTCGTGGTGTGCGTGGTGGCTGATTGTGGGAGAACGAGATGGTAGTGGTGGCTGTGTGGACAGGGGAGAGGAGCAGGGACAGGGAGATGGTGGCGGCTGATAGTGGAGGACGAGGACGAGGTGGTGATGGCGGGGTGATCGCGCTGTCGGCTCTCCTATCGAGCGAGGATTGCCAACAGGGTGGATTGGCGTGGTGGCTGGAAAAGAGAGGAAGGGAGAAGGGATGTGGAAGAAGAGAGCGAGAAGAGACTTTCTCTAAGATGGGGAGAGCTAAATAGGGTTCTCCTATTGGGTTTTTAGGTTAGCATTTTGGGTTTGGGCTTAGGTTAAATTAGGTGGACCTAGGTTTATTAGGGTTAGGTTTAGATATGTGTCCCTCTACTTTTTACCACCGCTAGAATCGACCAATTGTCATTCCTTAAATTGTCGCCTTAATTCGATTTCATCGTTCATGCTCAAATTCCTACAAAGACATGAAAACGAAATAATTATTATAAAATATAATAATTGAAACACTAACATATATAAATTAAGGGATATATTATGTAATAATTATGTGAATATCAAATACCCCCAAACCTATATTTTGCTAGTCCTCAAGCAAAACAATAAAAATAAAATTCTAACTCACTTTCGCAGGAATCATCGGTTGCACTTACCTTAAACGTGCAACAAGGTTTTAAACCCCTAGATTACCTCTAGTGGACGAGTTATAGTCTCGTGAGGGTTTCCAGAAATGTTACCCACAAACATTATGATTCATAAATTTTCAAAATATGGTAACTCAGTCTATTATCCTCAGAGTAAGAATCTAATTGCCAAAAAATTTTGAAAACAGCTAACAATCTCACAATAATATGTCAAAGAGTCTCACAACAATTTAATAATACCCAAAGGTTAAATAAATTTCATCAATTATTTTCAACTCGAAGTGTGTGTGTGCATGGCCTTATCAACATAATTTTATTTTTCTCAGCAAAGATACGACTAGATAACCTTTGAATTGTACGCTTCGACTATAAATCTCTCTTGTCACTCAGAAATGAATCACTCAGAAAACGGATTTTTCAAAGAATGAAATGAAAATGATCTCATGGATAGGAATATCAATTACTTTGAAAATATTGAATCACGAGCCATAGTTCTTGTTTATTTAATCTCCACGTCTATGAACCAAACTTTTACTTAAGATCAATTAGGTCTTTATTAGGTTGTAATGAGGCTAAGATTTTGGCTAACAAGAATGGAAAAGGATACGAGAAAATTCTCTGAGAATGGATACACCCTTTAATAAGCACGTGGGCACTGAAGAATAAAGCAATGTTGTACACCATTAATCCTTCAAAATTCTTTTTCATAAATCTTTTTTTTTTTTTTTTTTTTTTTGTATACATGCTTTCCCCTTCTGCACAATAAAACATTTCAGTCCCGAGGATTCATGGAATATTTAATTTCAACTCTTTTTATTTGCTCATTTCAAAAATACATCAACCATACACATTCTCAGAGACATTGGGTAAGGATAAAAATAATATGGGATCTTACTCCCTAACTGGAGTAGGTACTAGAGATGGGGTTAGCAAAGAAAAAGTATATTTAAAGGCTCAAAGGGCTGCAAACGGATATTTATCATTAGGCAGGCTAAAAGGCCAAATAACGGTTCAAATAAAAAATGCCTATATCACTTCTTAAGCTCTAGCCAGTATTATGACATCTTAACTAAATAAAACAAGAAGTTCTAGTGTAATAATTCAATTTTAACACCATTCTCAAAGCAATCAATAAAAGAAACAAGAATAATGAAATCATCAACGAGAAAATGCGGATTCAAGAAAAGTCAGAGTTTATTTAATAATCCTCAAGAAAAATAGAATGTCTCGAAACTCACAAGGGTTAAGTCTCCACTATTATTCTAAGGTTTTCTAGTTAATATCTTACTGATTAACTTCAAATCATGCTAACTCGGCTTATAGTGCAAGAATGGTCGAGTCAAAAAAATCACATGAAATATATTTAACTTAAAGATAATATCAAACCTTATGTTTTCCTATTGATATATAAAAGTGACAAGTGAAAGCATGTATTCCTCAAATTAAAAGCACATCCTCTTCATTGGAAAGATACTTAGATTTTGAATGCATTTTCAAATCGAAAATTTTCACACAATCATAATTAACTATGTATTCAATGGAGATTGAGTAGAATACAATAGTAAATTGTGAAATAACTTTTAGTTCAAAATTTCTTGAAAAATGCAGAAGAACTCATAAACCTCATCCCCAAACCTAAACCAAACATTGTCCTCAATGTATAAAATGATGATCATGACAAATGCAGGAAAAAGAAAAGATGAGAGTTAGAGTGATATTACCATGGGAAAGATTTTACCAATATCCAAGAAGTCATCCATCAATGAGGCTCACAAACATAAGAATCATGGAGTTTTCATTAGAGATTGATAAAATGTAGACTCGACACTAACAAAGAAGACTATAAAAAAAAAAAAACAAGTTGTAAGTCAAAACTGTTATGGAGCTAACGAGTATGAGTGAAACACAACTAAATAAGGTACTCGAAAATCAATCCAGACTAACAGCAAAGACACACAACTAAAGCTAGGCTGCCTCCTAGGAGGCTTGGTTTAAAGTCGTCAGCCTGACATATATTCTCCCTCATGAATGATATATCATGAAGTGACGAGGAAGAACACAGGGAACATTCACCTCAAAAGGGTTAAGGAATCGTATACCAACAACCTGAAAAGTTGAGGATCAGTCCACTCAAAAATAGTAACCACATGCGACACAAGATATACTAGCACATCCCAAAAGTTGCAAGGACACCATCTAAAATCATTTAGAAATTGTAAAGTTCACATTCCTTGGAAGTCAGTAGGGATTTTAAACATGAATGGGTCGCAAGTAGTGATATGCAACAAAGGATCCTCCCTTACTCCTAAAATGGAACATCCTAAGTCTGGTTCCAAATCAGAAGATTGGATAATTTTCACATCAGGATGGTGAAAATTGAAATCATCTCTTACAAACAATGGATCCACATAGGTAGCATCAGTCAATATGAAAGGGATGAAAAGAGGTATGTCTATAAATATATCGGGTGGTACAGGTTCATCGTAACAAAATGGATTACACCAAGATGATGAGTTAGACGACGCAACAACACCCCCAAACCTAGAATTAGCACTACCTATGGCATGTAGTCTCTCATTAAATATATCTCCCGACTTCTTTGGGACAACCTGTTTTGAATTCCATATAGATGAAATAATAACAGGCAAAGTGTCATCAGTACCTGAAAACGAATACCTGAGGGTGTCAGGTAATTGTGTAAGGTCAAGATCAGGTGGCTCAACTGATGGGACTAGTTTTGACTCACTGAGTGGAAGAGGCTCCACTTTAGACTTCCATTTATAACTAGGATCCACAATGGGGACTGAGTCAAGCAAATCATTGACTTCCCTAATGGAATCATCAACATCAAAGTCTAAACTAAAATGAGTCAAACAAGCCTCTAAATGGTCATGTGTATCATGAAAAACAGTCAAAGGGAGACTCTAAATAATGTTCACAGTTTGATTCTATGCATGAGTCACTAGGAAGGCATATGTCGAGTGGGTCATTATGAAAATGTGCGGAAGGGAATGGGTCATGAAGCAAAGTATTTTCGCTCACATTATCCTGAAAAACATCATCTGACTCGGATTTCGATGTGTTACCAGTTATGAATTGACCCTCTGAATTTTGAACAGAGTGACTAGGAACTCTTCCTAACTCACTTTCAGATAATGCTTCAGTAATATGATCTACAACTATCTCAAGTTTTTTAGTCGTGGCTCTCAACTCAGATATGTCCTTAGAATTCTGATCAATTATACTTGCTGAGCACTGCAAAAGCTGATTAATCGTTTCCTCTAAGCTTGATGTGTTGGATGGAGGAGCTTGGTTAAATTGAGGCATAACATGATGAGGGTATTGAGGAGCCTGAGAGAAACTATGTCTCCCTTGGTGTGAGTTATGAGCCCAGGAGAGATTTTGATTATTGGCAAAACCAGGGCTGTAATAGTTGGACTTTGAATTATAACCAGGTCGCCAATTAGCATTAAAAGAATGGATTTGCTTAGCGAAATATTCAGGATAATCATATTGCAAATCACAATCAGCTGTAGAATGACTAGGACTCGAACATGCAACACAACCCTCAAATGAAACATTAGTGGGAGGTAGGGGTTGAGTTAAATTCATAAGTGCATCTAATTTCTGAGTCATCGTCATAATAGTTGTTTCGAGCTTTGACGTAGAAGGGGAGAAGTAATCCTTAGAGTCTTTATCCTCAGTAGAAGGTGAGAGGAAGTTAGGATAATATGCGGAACCTGAGTTGTAATAATCTGAATATGGAGCATAATCAGGTTGTCGCATGGCATTAAATGCATTGACTTGCTCTGGAAACCAAGATGGATAATTATTGAGGTTCATTTTTTTGTAAAGCACTAACTCTAAAAATATACACAGGCTTACACACAATCAGCAACCAATAAATGCACAAGAAACTTGCCTCCCTAAGCAATCAACGTTTTTGAGATCAATTATCTTTTTATTTTTGGGGGACAATTATATCTTATGTAATCTTTATGACAAAGCAATGGGTGCTACAAGTTGATCCTAAGAGTGTACACTTTACACCGCAAAGTTCAAAATCAGTAGGCTAGAGTTTTGTTTCAAAGAAACCGGATTATCGCACAAGAGAAGGAGGTCACAATGGTCCAATTAAGTACTTCCTTGTGCTACCGCTCTGTAAGCCAGTAGATGTGAGAACGATGTGATGTTAGATTTACACTTGAGGCTTTTGTTCTTAATCCAAAACTGTTGGTTACACCAATTCTTCTTGTGGATCGTAGCTTACTTATGACTCGGCGTACCGGGTAAGTTACCCTTGTGGCAGTGGCCTCTCGGAGTTCATTGAATGATTAAACCCATCGTTACTTTTAGCTTTGATCAACACAAAAATTATTGGATTCACCTTGGTCTTGGTTGTCCTATGAACACTGTACCTAAAAGATGGCTCTATCTAACTTGTTAATTGATTTTAATTATGTTTGGCTATTGGTTGCACACAGCTGGAGTGATGAAGTGGGGATATCAAGTCCCACCAGTTTCTATTTAGAAGCTGGGTCTGCTTATTATGAATTACTAAAGTTTAGCATCCACAATTACAGAAATTAAACAACCAATCACACAATTTCAAACAATTACACAAAGCACCCGAGTCGCTAATACGTTGTGTGTGATAGAAGTACTTACAGTGTGCGTATTTCGTTCTGCACAAAAAGTTAGCACAATTCAAAAAAAAATGTCTGACTTCTTTTTATCCGTTTCACTCAACACACAAGCACATGCAAATAAATTTACTGGTCTTGGTCTTAGAAGTCAGATTTCTAAATCACAAGAAATTATTGGGTAACAATTAAAATTGTTTCCCTATATTTTCTTTTGACTTAGAGAATTAGGGTTTTTTTATTTTTATTTTTTTGTGATTAAACAAAATGAAAAACAGTAGAGTTCTAAAAAATTATTACACCACACACTCGTAAAACGGGGTGAAAATAAAATTACAACTCTCCTCACAAAATAAAAAAAAATAAAAAAAAACTTTGCTTGACGTTTACAGGATCGTCCAATTTTCTCGAGAGGCGTGTAATCTGTAATGTATGCTTCCTACCTGTTAATACCTGCATAAATAACAAAAACAAGTATCAAAACTTCTTAAGACTTAAAAGAAATAACTAAAAAATAAAATCAAGCCTATCCTAAAAGCAAAAGCAATCTTATATCTGACCTAATTTTTTATTTATTTATTTATTTTAACCTAAACTACAAACTAGTGAAAATAAACTCAGTCCCCGGCAACGGCGCCAAAAACTAATCAAATGTGTTTAACGTTCAAGCATAAAGAAAATAATAAATTTAAATACAACAAACTCTAGGAAACCCTGTGGTTTCATCGTAGCCTTGGCGAAGGGTTTAGTTCTCCATGGTAGCGGTGGTCACAGCATCAATGGAGGTGGAATTCATCTCTGCACGGACGCGAATCCCGAGAAAAAGGGCTGAAATTGCACTGTGGTGGCTCTTACAGGTTCTCGGGGTGTCAATAGCCAAGACTTTTTTCAGTTTTGAAAAACAGTTTTCTCCCGCCCGAATTCCGCGCAGGTCTGCCTTCGTCTCCAGTGCGACACCGCCTGCTCCGCCGCTGCTGCTTCGCTCCTCGCGAGTGTCCTATCCTCCCGACCGAATCCGGTACCTGCAAGAACAGAGAGAGAGTGAAGAACTAATGAGATAACAAAAAGAACGCGAAGAAGGAAACGAAACAGAGACGGTGAAACAGGGACGGGAGATGGGTTACCGAAGAATGATAGGGAGAGAATGGAAGAGGGAGATAGGGCGAGAGAAGAAAACAGGGCGGTGCTCTGTCGCGAGGTCTGTTTCGCGGCGACGGTGGTTGCTTGGTCGGGTCGTAACGGTGGTCGTGAAAGAGAGAGAGAGAGAAAAACAGTGAGAAGGTTGATGGGGGGTGATGGAGAGGCTCGGTGGCGAGGTGATGTATTTAACGTGAAACAGGGTTGTCACGCCCCTGTTTCACGGTGATTAGTGGCGGTGGTGGTCTGTTTCGTGGTGTGCGTGGTGGCTGATTGTGGGAGAACGAGATGGTAGTGGTGGCTGTGTGGACAGGGGAGAAGAGCAGGGACAGGGAGATGGTGGCGGCTGATAGTGAAGGACGAGGACGAGGTGGTGATGGCAGGGTGATCACGTTGTCGGCTCTCCTATCGAGCGAGGATTGCCGACAGGGTGGATTGGCGTGGTGGCTGGAAAAGAGAGGAGGGGAGAAGGGATGTGGAAGAAGAGAGCGAGAAAAGACTTTCTCTAAGATGGGGAGAGCTAAATAGGGTTCTCCTATTGGGTTTTTAGGTTAGCATTTTGGGTTTGGGCTTAGGTTAAATTAGGTGGACCTAGATTTATTAGGGTTAGGTTTAGATATGTGTCCCTCTACTTTTTACCACCGCTAGAATCGATCAATTGTCATTCCTTAAATTGTCGCCTTAATTCGATTTCATCGTTCACGCTCAAATTCCTACAAAGACATGAAAACGAAATATTTATTATAAAATATAATAATCGAAACACTAACATATATAAATTAAGGGATATATTATGTAATAATTATGTGAATATCACTTCGCCCCTCTTCCTAGCAGTGCTCCGTCTTGCATTGTCTTACCTGAGACAAATGCAAACAGTTTTGAACTCAAACCATCTATTATTCATCTGCTGCCTTCTTTTTATGGTTTTGAGAAAGAGGACCCTTATCTTCATGTCAAAGAATTTTTTGCCATCTGCGCTACCTTGAAGTACCAAAACTTTTCTGATGATTCGGTCCGTCTTAGGTTATTTCCCTTTTCTCTGAAAGATAAGGCGAAATCGTGGTTAAACTCATTAGAGATGGTATCCATCACATCATGGGATGCGTTGTCAAGAAAGTTCTTGACAAAGTACTTCCCCATTCATAAAACGAATGCCCTCCAACGAGATTTATCTAATTTTCAACAAAAAGAGGGTGAACATTTCTATGAATGTTGGGAAAGGTTCAATGAGCTCATTGTCAGGTGTCCCCATCACGAATTCGAGAAGTGGCGGCTAGTTCAATACTTCCAAGACGGTTTAACCCCTCAAAACCGTCGTATGATTGATGCCACTAGTGGTGGGTCATTAATGAAAATGAGTGTCAGTGAAATTTGGGAATTCTTTGAGACGCTTTCAAAAAATTCTCAGCAATGGGATTATTCGATAAAGGAGTCTGATAGGCGTAAGGGCGGTCTATATGAAGTTAGAGATACATCTGTTCAACCTCCTTCTGCCTCAAAGTTAGAGACGACTCATATGACCATGACTCAAAAGATAGATCCACTTTCGAATTTGAGTCAACATGTACTTCTCGCAAACGCTTCATCTGAAGTCTATGCTGCATGTTCGAGTCCCGGTCATTCAATAGCTAATTGTGACTTGCAAAACGATTATCCTGCATACTATGCTGAGCAAGTCAACTCTTTTAATGCGATGCAGCGACCTGGCAATAATCTGCAACATAACTATTACAATTTAGGGTTCGCCAAACATCCAAGTCTCTCCTGGACCCATGGCCCACACCAAGGGGGACCTGTTGTTGTCTCCCAGGTTCCTCAAGCCTCTAGCCCTGTTAGGCCCCACCTTAACCAAGTTCCTCCATCCAACACATCAAGTTTAGAGGAAACGATTAATCAGTTTTTGCAGCGCTCAGAAAGAATAATTGAGCAGCATTCTAAGGACATATCTGAGTTGAAAGCCACGACTCAACACCAATCTCAAGCCCTCAATAGACTTGAGATAGCTGTGAGTAAGATTACTCAGTCCTTTTTGGAGAAAGAGCCAGGGAGATTTCCTAGTCAACCTGTTCCAAGCCCAAAGGGTCAATTCGCAGTTGGTAGTACATTTGAGTCACACCATGAAGATGTCCAATCTATTACTACCCTTCGAAGTGAAAAACAGGTTTTCAATCGGGTACAAATGCATGATTCGAGTGTCGTTGCATCTCCGTCTAAGTCAACGCAGGTTGCATCTCCATCTGACAAGGAGGCTGATAAAGCCTCATCTTCTAAAGACGTGCCTCTTGACTCAGACCCCACTCAGGCATTTTATTTTCCTAGGGCACCGTTTCCATCACGGTTAGCTCCGGCAAAGAAAGGAACAAGTGTAAACGACGGAATGGAAATTTTTAAACAAGTTCACATAAATATCCCATTACTCGATGCTATCAAGAAAGTTCCTAACTATGCCAAGTTTTTGAAGGATCTTTGCACACAAAAGCGGAAGCTCCATATGCAAAAGAGAGCCTTCCTCACCGAGCAAGTGAACTCAATTATTCAACACAGAACCCCGCCTAAGTATAGGGATCCTGGTTGCCCGACTATTTCTTGTATTATCCGTGATCATGTGATAGATAATGCATTATTGGATTTAGGGGCGAGTGTTCATTTGTTGCCATACTCTGTTTATGAGCAATTAGGTCTCGGCGGGATGAAACTGACTAGAGTAACACTGCAATTGGCAGATAGGTCTGTCAGAGTCCCCCGTGGTGTTATAGAAGATGTGATTATCAAGGTTGAAAAATTCTATTACCCTGTGGACTTTATAGTTCTTGATACACAACCTGTTCACAATCCCTCTAGTCACATTCTAGTCATTTTGGGTCGACCATTTTTGGCCACATCCAATGCCATTATTAACTGCAGGAATGGAATTATGAAATTGTCATTTAGCAACATGACTATTAAACTCAACGTTTTTAATGTTAGTCAACAACCTCTCGAGTCCGAAGATATCTGTGAAGTTGACATGATTTAGAATTCGGTGGAGAATTCCTTATTGCAGTATGTATCAGATGATCCCTTAGCAGCATGTTTGACTTACTTCGGTTTAGACTTCGATATTGATGATTCCATTAGGGAAGTGAATGCTTTGCTTGATTCAGCCCCTATTATGGATCCGGGTTACACATGGAAGCCTAAAGTGGAACTCCTACCACTCAGTGAGTCAAAACTAAGCCCTCATGCTGATACTATTGGGCTTTCTTACCCATTCCCTTTTCCGCCTGTTCATGATGACCCATTTGATATATGTCCTCCTAGTGACTTTTAAATGAAGTATGATCCTCAGTGTTCTTTAGAGAGACTACATGCCATAGGTAGTGCTAATTCTAGGTTTGGGGGTGTTGTTGTGTCGTCTAACTCATCATCTTGGTGTGATTCATTTTGTTATGATGCGCCTGTACCACCTGTTATATCTATAGACATACTGCTTCCCATCCCTTTAATAGTGACTGACGCTACCTATGTGGATCCCTTGTTTTTAAGGGATGATTTTAGTTTTGTCCATCCTATTATGCAACACATTCAATCTTTTGATTTGACACCAAACATAGGATGTACCTTTTTAGGAATAGGAAAAAGTCATTTGCTGGATATCCATGTTGGTGACAACTTTCTGCTCTAGATCCCTATGACTTCTTTACGACCGCGGGTTCGTTTGCATTTTCTCTATGATTTTGCATGGCGTCTTCGTCATTTTAGGGATGTGTTAGTTTTTGTTGTGCTGCATGTAGGTGCTACTATACATTGGATAGATCCTCAACTTTTTCGGTTGTTGCTATATGATCTAGTCAACATCGTGGACTAAGTGTTTAGGTTTGGGAAAGTGTTCGTTATGTTCTTCCTCGTCATTTCATGGTACATCATTTATGAGGAATAATATATGTCGGGCTGACAACGTTAAACCAAGCGCTCATAGGAGGCAGCCTAGCTTCAGTTGTGTCATTATGGTTAGTCTGGATTGATTTTCAAGTTCTTTCTAGTTGCATTTCATTCATACTCATTACCTCCATAACAATTTTGATTTACAACTGATACATGTAATTTTTTGAAAGTCCGAAAGTTAACCTAAAGCCCAAACCCAACATAGGAGAATATAGAAAACCTATTCAGAATCTGGGATTTCTCTTTTGGCTGGTTTTCTTCTTGCTTTTTCTCTCCTTTTTCCAGCCACCACGTTGTTTTTCTCCTCATCTCTTTTCCAGCCACCCTGCCGGCGATCGTCGCTCGATAGGAGATTCAGCTGTGCGGTCATCCTGCCATCACCACCTCCTACTCTTTTTCCATAGCCTCACGTCCTCGCGCACAAAACAGGGAGCACCTCCCTATTTTGCACGTCACCACCGTCCATATTTCTCTACGTATCAGTGTTCACCATCATGAGACAAAGCTCGCAGCCAACACAACACCACCGACCACCACGAAGGTTCATCACCTTCCTCTCCCCCACTCTGTCTCGCGGCTGAGTCACAAACCCACGTCACTGCCCTGTTCCACCTCGCGACAGAGCCAGTGACAGAGCCCCATCACCATCTCTTCATTCCCTCTCTCGTTGCAACCTCTCATTTTTCCTCTCTCCCTGTTCCCTCCTCTCCCTCGTCCTTTTTTCTCTCTCCCGTTCCCGTCACAAAACAGAGACGCAACACGAGCTCCTCCCTAGTTTCTCTCTTTGTTCCTCTTTCTTTCACCCTTCATTCATCTCTCTTTCTTGTTTGCAGGTTCCGGAGAAGGACAACGCAGACGAAGAAGAACGGAGACGCTTGGATCAGAGCAACGCAAGGCGCGGCTCGTTGGGGACGACGACACAGTGAAAGCGCATGATTTTTTGCGGGAACCAATTGATTTTCAAATCAGTTGGTTATTTGCACCCTGCGGTTATGCTCTGTACCATCACACAGTCACTGTTTCAACTCAGGTAATTCGCACCCGATTTCTGTCCGAGCCACCATAGTACATTTGCAGCTATTTCTCGGGATGCGTGTTCATGCTGAGATGGATTCCACTAATGTTGTGACCACCACCACCATGATAAAAAGCTTGGAGTTTTTATTAACCTGAATTAATAAGCTAATAAATCGTACTTGTAATACTGCAAGTGCACGGCTGTCGAACTAGTAGACAGTGGCAAATACGGGACGATCCCACGAGGATTGACGAGACAGTCAAATTCTAAGACTTATTTGAACTAATTTAGAGTTGAGGGTTACAGCAGATGAAAATTACTAAATTAAAAAAATGAAATTGACAACTAAAGTTAAACTAATAAGATTATAGAGACGGGACCGAGACATCGAATCCACCACAGGTTCTTCGAGATTTGTGTTATCAAAATTATTGTTTTCAAGAATTAACATGACTAACCTAAATATTAATCTAAGTTCGCAATTGATTTCAGCAAAGGTATAAACCCCTAGCATTGCGTGTCTACTTATGGCTCACAATCACAGGTTTATTTTAACTAATTCTAAATCCCTAGCATTGCAAGTCTTCTTACGGCACACACAATCACATATTCAGATTAATTGATTAAAGCAGGCTTTGAATATCAATAAAGGGTAATTCTAACTACAGACTAGTCTAGATAATTAATCTGGATATAATCGGTGAAAGCAAATTATTGAAACTCAAAAATCAACTGTGTTTAATGTTCAAGTATATAGAAAACAATAAATTCAATTACAACAAACTCTAGGAAACCCTGTGGTTTCATCTTCGCCTCGGCGCGAGGTCTAGAAGATCATGGTGGCGGTGGTCACAGCACTGGTGTAGGTGGAATCCATCTCAGTACAATCGCGAATTCAGAGAAAAAGGCTGCAAATGCACTGTGGTGGTACAGAGCAGAATCACAGGGTGCAAATAACCAACTGATTTGAAAATCAGTTGGTCGCGTAGAATTCGCGCTCTGTCTTCTCCAGCGAGACGCGTCGCTGCTTCTTCTTCTTCTGTGCTCCTCGCGAGCGTATTCTTCCTCCATTGAAGCTCTGAAACCTGCAAGAGGGAGAGAGACGAAGTGAGGGAGATACGAGAGAAGGAAAGAAATGACGAACGGGAGAGGAGCAGGGGCGGTGAAACAGGAAGGTGCTCCATGTTTCTGCTGCTGCTGCTGCTTGCGAGCTCTGTTCCTCTGGCGAGCTCCGGTCCTTGCAAGAGAGAGAGGGCTGGGAGATGGATGAATAGAGAGATACCGAAGGAGGAAGAGGGAGAGAATGGAGGAGGGAGACAGGGCATTGGAGCTCTATCGCGAGGTGGTGGTGTGCGTGGTTTGCTCTGTTGCTAGGTGATGGTGGCTTGGCCGGTGGCTTGGACGGTGATGTTGCGGATGGCGAGGTGAGGTACGCTGCCAGAGAGATATTAGGAAAGTGGAGGAGGTGGCGGCTGATGGTGGTGTTGGCGAGGTGATGGTAGTTGCGACAGCGACGTGGAGGTGGATGGCGGCGATAACGGTTGGTTAGTGGCAAGAGACGAAGGTCTCTATATCTCTGCCAAGGAGGAGAGGGGAGGTGTGGTGGCTGGAAAAAGAGATGAGGAAGAAAAGAACGTACCAGCCGAGAGGTTTTCTCCAAAAAGAGGATAACCTAAATAGGGTTCTCCTATTTTCTTGGGCTTTGGTTTTTAGGTTAGCTTTTTGGGCTTGGGCTTAGGTTAAATTAGGTGGACCTAGGTTTGTTTGGGTTAGGTTTAAGTATGTGACCCTCTACTTTGTACCACCGCCAGAATCGACCAATTAATATATCATTTCCTCAAATTGTCACCTTTATGCGATTTCATCGTTCACGCTCAAATTCCTACAAAAACATGAAAAATGAAATAATTAGAATAAAATATACTAATTGAAACACTAACATATATAAATTAAGGGATATATTATGTAATAATTACGTAAATATCACTTCGCAAACGACAAAAGCGTCGACACCTAAAATTCTAGAGTTAGACATGACTACAAGACGAAGGCGAGAGAGCAAAAAATTAACAACCAGAAAGCGAGAAGATGTAGAAGGAAGAAGAACATACACAAAGCTTCTCATTATTATAGGAACATGAAACGAAATGACCGCCTTTGGAGAACATGCAAGGTGTGACAATCGCATGAAATCCCAGAAATCGCGACAAAACGAACAGGCGGATGGAACAACGGAGAGAAAACAACAGTGATAGATGGCAAGGGCACTAACCAAGCCATAATGTTGTAATCAAAAAGCAAAACCGCCATACAATTAGTAGATACTTGAACATACCCACTAACTAAGGGGGAGTAGCTGATGATACATAAAAAAATACCAATCATCACGACCGTACACGTGGCATAAAGTTCTATCACGAGAACACAACGCCCGATCCGTTGGGCCAACTCATAAAGTCCAAAAGGATTGAGGCAAATTATAGAGGTCCAGAGTAGGCCCACTTCTAAGGAGGCGTAAGAAGGATCCAAATCCAGACCTAGACGAATCAAAGCCCAAATCCAAGCCCGTCACACGTTTTCTCATAAAGAAGAAGAATGTTATACCAAGAAATAGCCGTGGAGGGACCTACACCTCCACGAACGCATCTCCATTAAGGAGGAGACTGTTACAGAAACATCTCATTCCCTTGCGCCTCACATGCTTAAGTCACGCGGAGAGTTAACTACGACCATTATAAAAGGTTAAGAGAACCTTCGACAAAGGTATGCAACTTTCACTGAGTTTTGTCCAGATTTACTTCCTTCTTCCAATAGAGTTACAGACTTAAGCATCAGAGTGCCTTAGGCCACCAAAAAGGTGGTCATTGGCAGTCTAACAATTGTTTTGCAGGTCAAACTCACAGGAGGATTATTTTTGGACGCATCAACAGACATGACCACGGTCAAGAACATGCTCCAACTAGGGGCGGCTGATTCAAATGTCGTGTATGATCTCACTGTCCCTCCATTCTCAAAAGAAATCATGAGCGTCCTCTGCGAAAGAAATTCGTCCCCCCGAAACTTGAATTTTGTGACAGAACATCAAATCCTTCAAATCATCTGCATCATTACCACCATTAGATTGCGCTGAAAGAAAGTTGTGCTAATTTGATGTGTATAATTCACGCCCACCTGTTATTGCTTTGCTTCTTCTAAGTCATAAATTTCTAAAGAAACTGAAGTAAGCATGTTTTATTTAATGACGAAAGCTATTTGCAGATGGATGAGACCAACTCTTGTAATCATAACCATTTATCTTACACCTAAAACGCAAATTGGGCCGAGGAATAGTGATTCCGCAAATCCGTCCATTTTCTGTCATTCTGCAACTACCCTCACCTAAACATAATAAAACCCAAACCATCCCCCTTTTTCTCTTTCTCTACACTCTATTTTCGATAACAAACACAATTCCCTATGTGTTTTTTCCAATCCTCCCACTAGAACCTTAATGAGTCCAAATCTGGTCTCCTGTGACACCGACCTACAAAACAAAGGTTAGATTGCCAAAGACTACCTGTTTGGTGGTCGAAGGCACTCCGATGCTTAAGTCAGTAACTCTGTTGGAGATAGAAATTAATCTGGACAGAACTTAGATAAAATTGCATACCTTTGTCGAATGTTCCATTTACCTTATATAGTGGTCGTTATTATTTCTCAATGTGACTTAAGCATGTGAGGCTCAACGAGGGGAAACGTTCTCTGTAACAGTTTCCTCTTTTATGAAGATGTGTCCTTGGGGGAGTAACTCCTTCCACGACTCTTTTTCTCTGTAATGGTCTTCCTTTTTTTCTTTGTAACGGTCCTCCTCTTTAACGAAGAGCTTTGTCGGGCCTGGATTTGGGCCTCCGACTATTATTTGTTCTGATGGGTCCTTTTTGGGTTTTAATGATTGGATCTGCCATTTTTTTAGCTTTGTGAGTTGGTCGATACTTGAGATACTTACCCCTTCTGATAGGCGATCTCTGCCACGTGTATGGTCGTGACGATAGTCTTATTTGATGTATCATCAGCTACTCCCCCCTCTAGTTAGTGGGTACACTAACGTGGCCACTAACTCTACGATGGTTGGATTTTCGATTTCATTATTGCAATGCATTTAATGTCGTTAATAGTCGTTGCTACGTTTGTTTCTCCGATGTCTTATCCGCCTATTCGTTTCGGCATAATTTTTGGGATTTCGTGCAGCCATCGTATCTCGCATATCTTCCCATGAGTGGTCCTTTCATTGCTCAGCCCTATAAAAAAGGGAGGTGAATGTAGTATTCCTTTCTTTATGTTTTCTTCATTCCCCGGCTTTGATTTTTCTCTATTTAATTTTCGTCTTGTTACGATGTCTAGCTTTAGGATTCTAAGTGGTGATGTGTTTGCTACTTGTGAAGCTTTATTTTCTCCGAAGCGGACGATGCTAGTGACTCTAGATAGTGTTCGCTACGACTATTCATTGCCAGATGACCTCGAGATCGTCTTGCCTGGAGATGACGACAGTCTTATTCCTCCAAAGCCTAGCTACATTACACTTTACCCTGGCATGTTTCAAGCAGGTCTTAGGCTTTCGGCCCCAGAAATCTTTTGGGAGTATCTAGACTTCTTGGGCATCGCTCCTGCTTAAACTTATTGGGCATGCTTTTTCTCAAATGGTTCTTAACGGTTGGAAGGTGATGATTGCAACCTTAAAAGGGTTGTTTTATCCGAGGTTCCTATGAATATTAAGGTTTGGTATTTCGTGGTGGGGTTTAGTGTGAATACGTATCGTACTTATTATCTCCACTCTCCTTCCTGTTTTAAGAATCCTAAGGATGAGTACAGGGGCTGGTCGAGGCCTTGGTTTTACGCGTCCAACACTTCTGGTTATTTCAAGTTGTGCAATCTACATATTTTGTGGTCATTTTGAGAACCCTAGAAGAATGAACTTTTGTTGTCTGTGGAGGATTAAGAGTTTCGTGATCGATTTAATAAGATGCCCTGGGCCACAGTAGATGTTTTCCTTGTTACGGATGTCATCGATCACAGTGGTATGTATACTATGAGCGAAACGGATCGTGTGACTCTTATGACGGCTCGTGCTTTGGAAATTTCCATTGCACGTATCGGTAATGTCGTAGTTTCTGACGAGGGGCAGGGGGTACTCCTATGGTTGGCGTTTGTGATGTGAGTATTGATTGGGAAGTGAGCTCAGTTAAGAAGCTTACAGATCCCGTTGCTCCTACTATTGCTGGAGATGCTATTAATGTTGGCTCAAGCATCAGAAATAGGAAGGTCCCTCAGCCTGCCAGTCCCTTTAAGCTATTGGTGATTAGTCTTGGTCATGTCACGAAAAAAAAAATGACTTGTCAGTTCAGTTCATGGTACTACGGGGCCTCCTCATCCGATATCTTTTAGAAAGAGTGGTGGTGAAGTTGTTGACCTTGCTGCTCGAGAGATTGAGATAAATCAAACTCTTGAGAGGACCAAAAAGGAGGTGTTTCGTCCTTTAGATAGTCGCGAAAAGAGTCTCGTTTCTTTGTATGGCATGCCTGATTTTTCTAAATTGTCTGTTGATGATCCTCGCGTTCTCGATAACAAGATGTTTCAGCTTGGTCTCATCTTGTTGTCGAGCTGTCTAATAATCCGAACAGAATGAAGACCTTGGCTAATTTTGAGTTTGACTCCTCATTGGAAGATCAGGTTGTTGCTCGTGGTCGGAGTGCTAAGTCCCATGTTTCCTCTGTTGTCACTGGTACTTTGGAGTTGCCTACTTCTCCTTCTTCTTATCTACTATTGTTGCTAAGTTTTGGTGGCGAAGTTTTGGTTCTTCCTAATCCCTCTATTTTTCATTCACGAGTGGGTTGGAAGGAGCCTAACTCCGAGGACATTCGTATCAAATATGATGGAAAGTTCAGCTGGTTTTCCGAAATTGATGTGCAGGATAGTGCACAAAATCTTATTGTCGAAGGGCATAGGCGGTTAGTTGAGAGGAATTCAATGCCCATGTATGTAGTCACCTTGATGAAGGTATGAACCAAATTATGTAGGGGATGAATCACCTCACTAACACTGGTGTAATGGGGTCAGATCATAAAGCTGCGCGTGATCAGGTGGCATCTGTCGGACAAAATATGGTTGGGCAGGCTTTGGTTCTTTCTCATATTCTCCGTAAGTTTGATCCGCTGAGAGTGCAGTGTATGGAGCATGAGAAGGCTGCTGAAGTTGCTCGGGCTTCGCGGAAGGAAGTCGAGGCTGTTCGGAATAAGTTCACTTCTGAACTTGAGGCTTCGGAGACAGAGTTAAATAAACTTCGTGCTTGTTTGAATGTTATGGAGAAGGATTACTCTGGAGAAAGAACTGGTTGTGATGAGGCCATGCGTTCCGTTGCTGAGCACTCTGCCAGTTTAAAGGCTTCTATGGAACAGGTTACTCAGCTGACTGGCTGAACTTGCTACTGCTACATCTGCAGTTTCTTCGAGGATCACCGCAGTTGAAGACGAACTTATGTTGAATAAAAATGTGCTTGCAACAGTCACTGATAAATTGAAGATAGCAAAAGCAGCAGACCGAAAAAGAATTGTCGATGGTCGTCATGGATTTCTTCATTTTATAGAGTCACAAGGTTTGGATTTGTCGATGTATCGCTATTATAATAGTTTAAATTTTGAGAGAAAGAAATAATAACAAAACCTTTGAAGTGGATGCAAACATTTCGCCCACTATTATCATACGATTATAGTTCATTGAACTTAATGGTATAATTCAGCCCCGAAAGTTCTCATACGATAAATGGCCTCATGGCCTGAGTTCATTGTCTTTAGTAGAATCTCTTGTAATTTTAGTTCCATGTCGTAACTGTGGTTATTTGGCTAAATTCTAATACAGGGCTTTTTGCAAAGGAGGAAAATGTCACTGGGGGAGGTATTATTGGTGGTGCTAATGGTGATCATGTAGTAGCGTTTTTCCACATTCTGCCTCAAGTTAAATACTCAACGAGCTGAAACAATAATTTGGTGTACGGGTCTTCGTCTATGAAATTATAGTCATGTTCATGTTAACATTTTGCCATTGTATTTAGGTCCCGCGATTGCACCAAACAAGCTCTTTATTGGACCCAAAATCAAGGTCTTGTTGTTACATTCAAATTAGAGGTAATTAAATTTCCATTTAAAGAAGAGCATTAAGTTGTAAGTGATCCAAATGGATTGGTCTTGCTGTGCCATCGCTACATCCGTCAATCATTGTCAGTTCATTGGTAAAGCGGGTGATATATTTTTGTATCGTTTCCTTGGGTTTTTGTCTAATATGCAGTCGATTTTCGCTCCCTGCTTTGACCTTGTTCCTGTTGACCTGCACAAGTAACGCACGTGAGCCACAGATCACCGTGGGGTGGCCGATGGCACTCCGATGCTAAAGTTAGACATGGATCTGAGGAAGGTGTAATGTTGTAACAGGGAATTTGTAGCGTACCTTAGCTTACCAACCTCATGTCTTATTTATAGTGCAATGAGTTCTGGTTCAACCAGGCCATCGCAGACATAGTTTAGGGAGGAGATCTTCGTGGAGATCCCTCTCTAATTAAGAGTCGTGTTGTAGAAGGGAAGTTCCTTGTTAGCTCTACACTCATACATATGCGAGAGATAGTTCCCAATCCAATAACAATTCGTAGCAGGGAGTTTCCCTGTGTGGAAGATACTCTAGAGTTTGCTTCCTAGTTTGAAGCAGAAAGCAGCTGTAGTTGCCCGTCCGAAGCCGATCATCGAGATACTTTCCTGAAGAGGGCTTATGGGTATCGTGGATAGCTGTGAGATGTATGGGCCTAGAATGGTGTGAGAGTCTGGGTCCGCTTAGCGAACTGAAGTTGAGCGAGTTTAGATTCGCTTGGGCTGGATCTGTGTTGGGCCGATGCTTGGGCCCGTAGTTCCTCAAGATCATCATGACACGTGTTCGGATCAGGAGTGTGATCGTTTTTATGTATCATTAGGTAGTGTAGCCCTTTCCTCATCCGTTAGCTTCCAATAAATCTGGTGATGAAAGCGGTGCCAGGGCTTGAAAGAATCTATCGATCTTGGTGGTAGACTATTAAACCAGTTCATTGCTGTTGAGGTGAGGCTGATTGGGAACGTTCTACATAAAATTGGTTTTGTGGTCTCCTTCAGGGCCATCATGTGGTGGAAATGTCTTAAATGATCAGCCGGGTTGGAAGTACCATCATACACCTCGAACTTTGGCGGAATGAACTTTTTCAGCATTGTTGTTTTCATGTCGGTGTTGAAAAATGGCGGTTTTGCCAATTCGTATAATACATTAGACTTCGTGACCCCTATTCTGAATGGGATTCCAGTAAGTGTCCCTTCATATAATGGATTCTTGCCTCATGGAAGCTCACTGCTTCAAACTTTCCTTATTGGGGTTCTGCTAGGATTCTGCCACTTTCTTGAGTTCGATTGGCGGAGTTTTGTTCTGGCCGTGTTTGAACCGAATTAACTAGTTGAATGTGTTTATGCACGATCCTCTTTAGTATCATTGTTACATGTTCCATCTGGGTTATAAGCAAATCTACCCCGAGATCCGTAGTAGCGTTGACAGTTGTCTGGACTATTGTGTGCAGCAGATTCTCATTCTGGGATGTTATTGGTTTGGCAATTCGGGCCACATCTTCTCCTTGAGCCGTCAGTGATGCATCGGCGGGAAAGTTATTATGATCATTACTGGATTGTGGATTTGTAGACTGCATCATTCCTTCTGATGGTCTCATTGATCTTTTGTTAGGTTGTGGTGAGTTTTGTCACTTGTGTGTTTTTTATTTGGAAAGAGGAAACTCATCGTTTTCCACAGACGACGCCAAACCGATGCGTCCAAAAATCGTCATCCTATGAGTTTGACCCGCAAAACCCCTGTTAGACTGCCAAATACCACTTTTTCGATAGCCGAAGGCACTCTAATGCTGAAGTCCGTAACTTTGTTGGAAGAAGGAAGTAAATCTGGACAAAACTCAGTTAAAGTTGCATACCATTTTCGAAAGTTCCCTTTACCTTTTATAATGGTCGTAGTTAACTCGCTGCGTGATTTAAGCATGTAAGGCGCAATGGAAGGAGATGTTTCTGTAACAGTCTCCTTAATGGAGATGCGTTCGTGGAGGTGTAGGTCCCTCCACGGTTCTTTCTTGGTGCATAATTTTTTTTCTTAATGAGAGAACATGTGACGATCTTTGATTTGGGCTTTGATTCGACTGGGCCTAGATTTGGATCCTGCTTACGCCTCCTTAGAGGTGGGCCTTGTCTGGGTCTATTAGCTTTATTTCTATCGGGCTTCATAAGCTGGCCCAGTGGGTTGTTTGTTGAGCCCTCGTGGTGGGTCCTTGTGCCATGGGTACGGTCGTGATGATCGGTCTATTTTGATGTATCATCAGTTATGATGAAAGTTATATGTACATAAATTATGCATTATTGGTGTGTGAGCAATGTGAGATGAAATGTTTTTGTTATTTTTCATTGGAAGACTATTTAGTACATGCTCATCCCATCCCATCCCGAACCCGTTTGGGATGGGACGAGGTTGGGATGAGGTCTATCCCATCCCGATCCTATCCCGTTCCCGTCTCGTTCCCGAACGAATGAGATGGGATAGGGATGAGGTCCATCCCGTCTCGTGCCCACCCCTAATCATATTTGTCTAAATACATCTATTGATTGCGTCTGTTTTCTTCTACACAAAGACTTAGTGTTTCGTGGCCATGATGAATCAGAAGAGTCAAACAATCAAGGCAGTTCTCTTGAGCTATTACAGTTTACCGCTAACCACAATGAAAGTATTAAAAATGTTGTCCTCCAAAATACTCCAGAAAATCATAAATTGACCGTTTCTTAAAGATCTTGGGGAAGAACTTTTTTTTTCTATTTTGGTTGATGAATTTCACAATATATCAATCAAGGAGCAGATGGCTGTTGTCATATGCTTTGTGGACAAGAAAGGATGTGTGATTGAAAATTCTATTGGCATTAGGCATGTTGAAGAAACCACAGCAGCTTCATTTAAAGTTGTCCTCATGAAATTGCTTACCAACCATCAATTGAGTATTACAAGGTTGCGAGATCAAGGTTATGACGGTGCTAGTAATATGCAAGGTGAGTTTAATGGACTGAAAACACTTATTCTGAAAGAGAACAAATATGTGTTCTATGTTCATTGTTTTGCCCATCAGTTGCAGTTAGTACTGATTCATGTTGCAAAAAATCATACCCAAATTGCGCTGCTTTTCAATTTAGTCACCAATGCAGCCAATGTTGTTGGGGTCTCTTGCAAGCGTTGTGATATTATTCGCAACAAACAAGCTGCTAAAATTATTGAAAAACTCAAGAGTTGTGAACTTCTAAGTGGGCAAGGTTTGAATCAGGAGACAAACATTAAGTGTTTTGGGGATATGCGTTGGGGTTCACATTATGGTACACTAATAAGTTTGATTATGATGTTTTCATCTGTGATTGATGTGCTGGAAATTGTGGTTGGAGATGGATCAAGCTCCGAACAAAATGGTGAAGCGTATGCTTTATTGGACTCGATGTAATCTTTTGGTTTTGTGTTAAACTTACATCTAATGAGGAATTTACTTGCAATTACCAATTCTTTGTCAAATGCGTTGCAGCGCAAAGATCAAGATATAGTGAATGCTATGAACTTAGTGAAAATATCAAAACAATGTTTACAAACGATAAGAGAAGATGGATGGGATTCACTTCATAATGAGGTTTCTTCATTTTGTGTTAAGCACAATATCGTAATTTCTCGCATGGAAGATCCATTTATTGCACGAGGGCGGTCCAAGCAAAGGTCTGAAGGGTTCACGAATTCATATCATTATCAAGTGGAGTTGTTCTATACTTGCATAGATATGCAACTTCAAGAGCCTAACAACCATTTTGATGAAGTAAATACATAAGTGCTACTTTGTATGACTTGTTTGAACCCAAGTAACTCATTTGCAGCTTTTGAAAAACAAAAGTTGATTCGTCTAGCTGGATTTTATCTGGTTGATTTCTCCGAAATAGATATTGTGGTGCTCAACGATCAATTAGAGACTTATATTATTGATGTGCGCATGAATGATGATTTTGCAATATTGGACGAAATTAGCAGACTTGCCAAGAAAATGGTTGAAACAAAAAAGAATATCATATATCCATTAATTTACTTGCTAATTAATAAAGTTGGCTTTAATTCTCCCAGTTGCCACAACTACAATTGAGAGAGCATTCCCTGCTATGCATATAGTGAAGCCCTGTCTACGAAATAGAATGGGAGATGATTGGATGAATGATTGCCTAATCATATACATTGAAAATGATATTTTCAATAGCATTGATAATGAGGTGATTATGCAACACTTCCAAAAGATGAGCAAGCGAAGAGGCCAACTGTAAATTTTCATTTCTTATGTTTGAGAAATTATATAGCTTGTTGTAACAATGTGCTTATGTCGCTAAAGACTATTCTTATTTTGGGATATATGAGAATGTGCTTTTTTGTTTTATTTTGATAAAAGTTAATTATGTACATGTCGTTTTAAAGTTTGTGTTTTACTTAATTTATTATTTGTTTTGATTTACCATTTTGCTTCCCATTGGTGAAAATCCGGGCTCCACCACTAGTAATGGTGGTGGAATTGCAATGGTGGTATGGCAGTAGCAAACATTTAGTTGAAGTGGTTGAAATGGGGGAAATTAAAAAGAAAAGTTGGAATGTTGATTCCCAGAAATACATATCTTTCATGACTTTATTATTACATTCTCAAAATAAAAATCTCATGAAATGTGCTTCCAAACTTTAATCGAGTTTGAAGTCTTTTTATTCAAATAGGTAGCCCATACATTAAAGGGTGTCTAGATCAATAAGCTTCACTGCCCTGCACTTTTCACCTGTCGCGTTGCACGCTCTTTAGAAAGGAGCTTGGCAAATCGAGTGAGAATGTCTTCGTTGGTCGTCTTTCCATTTACTACTTCAAATTTCCCAGTCTCCAAATTCACTCTTGACACTGGTTTCTTTAAGAGATCATTTCCAACTTTTACAAGATTCGCCATGTTTTCTTTAGTTGAAATATCAACAGAGGTCGCATCACCTGTCAATGTGTCATCCTGTATGCCATCCCAAATGAGTATTTTCTCCACCGGAACCAAATGTTTTGAGGAAGATGTATAAAACATAGTTGATTTTATATTCTAAATGCTTTTTTTTTTTTTATAAAGTTCAAGTTATATAGAAACGAAATATACCTGAAGGCGAAGATAATTATCGCCAGAGTTTATTGATTGGAAGAGAACTGAGGTATTGATGTCAACAAGATCAGAACTGGCCTGAAAGAAACTATCAATCAGAGGTGTCGCTCCATTGTTGTAAAGCCATCCAACTATCCCCCACCTGGCAGCTGCGATAGCAGTGAACTTCTCTTCTTGTTTGGCTGATCCTGTACCCAGGGAAATCACCAAATGTTTTTCATAATCTGTGGGCTTGAATGACTCAAAATCTCCGTTCTTCTTCAGAATTTCCTTTGATACGTGGGTCAGCGCTATATGTGTCTGCAGATAGAGATAACTAGTGTAATTAGTTCATACTAGAACATTAATTAAACACTTTGCAATATATATCAATGATGAAGTGTTATCAGTTGGACTTGCCGGATTATTTGCTACAATTCCACCGTCTATGAGATTGAATTCCCTTGAATTTCCCTTAGAATCTTCTGTTTTGAAGTAATGAGCAGGAAGATATGTAGGAGCTGCAGAGGTGCCAATGCAGACATCTGATAGTAGAGGGTTCTTCAACATATCTATTCTAGCCTGGATTAACAATAGACATGAGCAAAAGTGTTGCGCGCAAAAAAAAAAAAAAAAAATGAATAGCTTGTGTTGAATAATGTGTTATGTACCTCATGTGTGGAAAAGATGGAAGGTTGAAGGAGCTTGATATCAAAAGTAGGAATGAGAACGTTTGTGATGGTCTGATGGAGTCGTAGGTCCCCTAGAAGTTCTTTCATTTTGGTGCGCAGATACTTGCCATTGTATTTAGGTCCCGCGATTGCACCAAACAAACTCTTTATTGGACCCAAAATCAAGGTCTTGCTGTTACATTCAAATTATAGGTAATTAAATTTCCGTTTAAAGAAGAGCATTAAGTTGTAAGTGATCCAAATGGATTGGTTTTTCCTTATCTTCTTAGTATGATATGATGTGTGGATTAGATAATATTCTGTCCACTTACGCATTTTGAGGGAAGATGTGTGGGGAGTTTTCAATGTAAAAATTTACAGCCTCCTTAGCCGTGAAAAGCGGGCGATTGTTCTTATTAGGTGTTGTAAGCATGGTGGTCAATAACCCCCCTGTGCTTGTTCCTGCAATAACATCAAAATAGTCTGCAATCCTTGCATCCGCCCCATCAAGTTCCTACACAAAACGATACAAAATGTTCAGAAAGTCGATAAAATCAAACTTGCTCTTGGAAATTTATGAAGTTAATTTAATCCACTTGACAACAATAAGATCATTTTTACCTGGAGCTTAGTTTCTAGGAAAGTAAGGATGATTCCTGGAATTATGCCTCTAACACCACCTCCATCGATGCTCAACACCGTCACCATCTTCCCCTTGCAAGGTGGAAGATTAGCACTTGCATTACTAACAACGCTGTTATCTTGACCATTTTCCATTGTTGTTATTGTACGTTTTTTAATGCGAGTTAGTAATGGTTTGTAAGGTTATATATAATGGCCAACGAAACAAAAAACAAAGTATCATTTGTTACATGCATGGAACTCATGGGCTAAACATTTCATTTTCATGCCTACCTGTGTTGTTTTTTCTCTTAGTTTTTACCGCTAATGAGTCTACTTTAACATGTTGACTTACATATAGAAATGTAAAATCGAGTAAATTGTGCTAATTTGATGTGCATAATTCACATCCACCTGTTATTGCTTTGCTTCTTCTAAGTCAATAATTTCTAATGAAACTAACGCAAGCATGATTTATTTAACGACGAAAGCTATGTGCAGATGAATGAGATCAACTCCAGCAATCGCCAATCCCAGTCAGTGTGGAAAATATTTAAATCGTGCATTTTTATTTATATATAACGTGGATCTGTGATTCAAAGCATTTTGTTTTTTTCTAAATAATTTTTATACTAATATAAACGTTTGGAAGCCCTTAGAACCCTGCCTGCTTTTTAGAAAAACTATAGCAAGGGTTGGTGGAGCACAACACGACATTCCCATGCATGTAAGATAAGTTTTTTTATAATATTGGCGTGTCCTTTACTGTTATCAAGCTAACGCTGGAATTTTCATTATTCAACATGCCTACATGATTTAGGATCCATAGGCTTCCTGTAATAAATTTTCATCCATATCTCCTCTTCCTTGACTTTTTATACACTTGAAATTTAATGGGAACATGATTTATATTTCAGTTCGATTCTTGTTCATATGAGTCAGTCTCTTAATGCTAGAAGATTTCTTGTAGAGAACAACAATATATATGTATTTGAATATTGCATATCTCACAAGTTACTTCTTTTTGGTGAAAACATGAATTTACTAGATGTGATATTATCTCTGTGATCACGCACTGTATTATAGATTTGAACTATAAGATGTGTAAGATTAGGCCCTAAATAATCATATAGTTGAAGGTTCCAGTTGATTTTATTTTGTTCTAAAACAATTGAAAAAACAGAGATGGCCCCGAGGAGAAGTAGCGTCACTTCAGGCACCAGTGAAAATGTATATTTTTTGGGCCCCAAGTGACGTCCATATGAATGATGTTGCACGAATTTTACGGTATTTAAAGGCAGCACCAGGTAAAAAGCCTTCTATTATCTAAGCATAATCATGCAGAAATTATGAGATATTGTGATTCAGATTGGGGTGGTGTAGAAGACAAACAACGTTCAACTACTAGATATTTTACTTTTTTTGGAGGCAACATAGTTACTGGGAAGAGTAAAAACACATAAAAGATTGTTTCGTTGTCCAGTGCAGAAACTGAATACAAGACAATGGTTAAAGGGATGCAACCATTATTATGGTTGAGATGTGTGGAAGAGCTTAATTTTCCACTTGAAGGAACCATGAAGTTATATTGTGATAATAAGTTAGCGATTCAGATTGTGGATAATCCAAATCCAACATGATTGAACTGAACATATAGAAATCGATCGTAATTTCATAAACGAGAAGTTTGAAAAGAAGATTGTTGAGGTTCGTATGTGAAAATCATAGAACAGTTAGCTGACATCCTCACCAAAGTTATTGTCAGTCAAGCCTTAAATGACTCACTTGTCAAGTTAGGCATGTGTGATATTTATGTTCCATCTTGAGGAGGAGTGTTGGCATGGTCATATGAGGTTATTGTTTCCTATTAGACTAAACATTGTACCAGTATTGTTCTCTATTAGATTATTGTTCCTATTAGGTTAATCCTTGTATACCAAGTCACCAAATTTTAGAATCTAGATTGTTTGCGGAGTTGTATATATCCCCATGTATTAGTTGATTGTATAAATAAATAAATAAATTCAATATAAATATTTATCTCTTCGTTTTGCCGAAACTTCCTTGTCTCCAGATTCACCCTTGACACTGGTTTCTTTATGAAATCATTTCCAATTTGACAAGGTTCAATAGATTTTCCTTGGTCGAAAAATCTACCAAGGTAACATCACCTGTCAATGTGTCATCATGTTTTCCATTAAAAGAATGAGTCTAATTTGATCTTACAACTAAGCTTAAAATCTTGATTATAAAAAAGATCATTTTAAGAGGAAAAAAAATTACTTGAATTCTATGATAGTTATTTTTGCAGTCTAATGAATGAAAGAGAATGGAGGTATGGATGTTATCAAGATCAGAGCTGGCCTGAAAAAAAACTATCAATCATAGGTGTTGTTCCGTTATGTAAAGCCATCCAAGTATTCCCTACTTGGCAGCCGCAACAGCAGAAAACGTCTCTTCTAGCTTGGCCGATCCTGTGCCTAGGGAAATCAGCAAATGGTGTTTATATTCATTCCATAGGCTTGAATGACTGAAAATCTTCGTTCTTCTTAATAATTTCCTGTGACACATATGTCAGCGCCATATGTTCCTGCAAGCACATAAGCTAGTATAAGTTATATTTAGCCCCAAAATAATACAATCAATTTGTGTCTTTATTCAAAGATTATAATTAAGTGAATGTGCAACCAGGGGCGAGGGGGGCAGCTGCCCCCCCCCCCCCCCCCTAAATTTTCAAAATATTTTTAATAAATATTTAGCATTACAAAAAAAATCAATTATATACTATATAATACAAAATGGTTATTGTGCATTCAATTCTATTCATATGTCTCTATTGGTGCAGTGGTTGGAAATTTAATATTTTTACTAAACAACCTATGTTTGATATTCATTACTCACCTAATTTTTTTAATGCAGTTTTATTAATAATTGCAAACATAAAAATAAAAAATAAAAAAATTGTTTAGTTTAATAAAAACTTATTTTCGGTCCTCTTGGAGCATATGATTAATATTATTTTTTAATTTCAATGCAATTGTATTAATAATTGCAAATATAAAAATTGTTTTGTTTAATAAATATTTATTTTTGTTCCTCTTAGAGCGTATGATTTTTTATGATTATTGACAATTACTATTTATGTCATTGTGACATGCCCCTACATTTTTGTTTTCAATGCAAGTTTATACGTAATTGCCAATGGCATGACAGCTCAACGGCTAGAGCTTGGCGGATGGTACCACTAGGTCATGGGTTCAAACCCAGCTGGCGGCATCTTTATGGGTTCTGGAATCCTATAAAAACCTTGCTTGCCTTTCAAAAAAATTTAAAAAAAAAAAAAATTATACGTAATTGCAAACATTAAAAAAATTTAAATGTTTGTTCACAAGTGGTACAAAACCTCCAAATTTTTTTTTAAATTAATATCTAAAATAATAACTATATAATTCATTAAACATATATACCATTAGCCAACTCATACAAAATTTGAGGCTCAAGTAAACCATTTTTTCTATGAAATTGTATTAGGATCTTATTATGTTTGCAAATTTAAAATTTGTTAAGCTTCAACTATATACTTATCCTAATTATTTTGTGATTTTAGTTATATATTCTAGTTATTATGCTCATTTGCCCTTGCTAAGGCTATCGATATTGTGACCTTATTATGACTTAAAATTGGACTACACTTGATTCAATTTAGTATATGCAATGTATTTTTTATTAGTTACTAGCTCGGATAGGAAAAAAAATTGGCTCCGCCCTTGATAACTACTATTATCAATAAGTGTTCTAAAAAGCGCTAGGCGGTGGGCGGGCGGCGAGCAGGTGCCTAGCGCCTAGGCGGCTCCTAGGTGGTCTTAGGTTTTGTATTATAACTTTAATAATGTACAAAAGTTAAGCATAATACTTTATCAATTAAATCCAATTTAATGCAAATATACATATGCAAAATTTAAAAACATGAAAAATTAACAATCATGAACAAAATTTATTATAACTCAAATGACTGAAGTTGGTCATGATGGGTACTTTATACAAAGTTGAATTTGAGGACAAATTTCCAAACATACTCTTTTATTTTTCATCAAATTCCATGAATAACCTCAGTCATGTTTGATAAAATAAGAAATCTACATTACTAAAATTTGTACCGGCAGATCCTTTGAAAATTTCTGTAAGTAATCATCATTTGCTACATTTAGACATATACTGAATAAAAAATAATTAAATTATTTATTTATAAAAAAGAGGAAAAAAAACACAATCAGCCTTATTAAAATAAATAAACTCGCCCAGACAGCCTAGGCAGTCCAGACCCTGCCTAGGCATCCCTAAACCCACCCAGAACCCGCCCAGCCATTAATCTGGGCGTTTTTTTACCTTCTAACGCCTAGGCCGATTTTTAGAACAATGTTATCAACTAATAATAATTTGCCATTTCGTCCCTCCCCCAACTAAAATCCTGGGTCCGCTTCTATGTGCAACTGTAAGATTATTTGCAGCAACTCCACCATCTTCAAAGTAACGAGGGGGAAGATATGTGGGAGCTGCAGAGGCGCAGATGCAAACATCTGATAGTAAAGGGTTCTTCGCTATGTCTATTTTTGCCTGGAATACAACATACTTCAGTAGAAGTGGCAAGGTGCACAAAAGATAACGACATATAGAATGGTCGAAGTTATGTACATCATTTGTGGAAAACATTGTAAGCTGAAGAAGCTTGATAACAAAAGTAGGAATCAGAACATTTGTGAAGCTTTTATTGAGTCTTAGATCTCCTAGTACTTCTTTCAAAATCATGGTCTTGCCGTTATAATCACATTCAAAAATTATAGCTAGTGTTGTTTAATACCCTGAATCCATTTTTTCTTGTATGTAAAAATTAAAAAAAATCTCCTACTTTAATCAATGTTAACCCGAGAGCTTGTTAAAAAGTATTGTATCTCTTCTACTACTCTACGCATTTTGAGGGAGCAATAAGCATGGTGGGTCAATGAACCCCCTGTACTTGTTCCTGCAATTACATCGAAGTAGTCTGCAGTCCTTGCATCCTCTCCATCAAGATCCTACTGTACCAAAAAAAACAAAAACTTGGCAAACTATTTTTTTATTTTTATTTTTATTTTTGAGTTCAATTTACTTGATTGTGATTAAAAGATAAAATATAACAATGATGATCTTCACTTGGAACTTAGATTCAAGGAAAGTTCCCGGAATTATGCCTCTTATTCCACCTCCATTGGTACTCAACACAGTTATCATCTCCCCCGGTGCAGGTGGAGGATTAACACTTCCAGTATCAACAACACTGTTATCTTGATCGTTTTCCATTTTCCTTGTTGATGCACATGTAGTAAGGTTATGTATAATGTTGCAAGAAGAAATATACAAAAAGAATTTATTGTGTCTTAACTCTTACATGCAGATCTCATCGTGGGGTTATAATTTAAGGAATTTGAAGATCGCACAACTCATACGGATATACATTACGTCCCTAACTTGTGACAGTTGAGTATCATTGAGTACTGTGCTATATGATCTAATGTGTAAAAAACATATTAAATATATCTATGTTTGAATTTGCTTGTTTTCCTAACGGACTAAGATCCCAATTTTTAAAAGGTAATTATTAGAAGCATTCTTAGTTTAATATTATGGTTTGGGTCACTTAAGAACTATTTTAATAAAAATAATCATAAAATAAATGTTTTTTTAACGAAATAATGTGGATTGATGAGAACGACAACCCATATTGCGGACCCAACCGTGTGAAAATTTTTGTATATGGATCACGCTCTCATGTCCCGTTAGAATTATTCTTTAATTTGCCCTGTTGCTAGTCCTGCATATAGGTTCGTGTTTTGTTAATTATATAATCAGGCTTACGTTTGATTTTCATTAATTATTTGATTTCCAACATGGACACGTTGTGTAATTATTTTCAAATTTTTATTTATTCATTTGTAATTTTGTTGTTATTGTTAAAAGGCAAATGTGAATAGGCTGATCACGATGACTACAAATTTTGTTGTTTTATATTGACAGAAAAATGATGGAGCAATAACGGGAGGGTGTCGCTGTGGTGGTGATATTGAAAGGATTCGTATAGTTGAAGGTTCCAGATGATTTTATTGTGTTTTACTTAATTTATTATTAGTTTTGATTTACCATTTTGCTTTCCATTGGTGAAAATCCTGGCTCCGCCACTAGTAATGGTGGTTTGGCAGTAGCAAACATTTAGTTGAAGTGGTTGAAATGGGGGAAATTAAAAATAAAAGTTGGAATGTTGATTCCCAGAAATACATATCTTTCATGACTTTATTATTACATTTTCAAAATAAAAATCTCATGAAATGTGTTTTCAAACTTTAATTGAGTTTGAAGTCTTTTTATTCAAATCATAGCGATTCACATTGTGGAGAATCCAAATCCAACATGATTGAACTGAACATATAGAGATCGATCGTAATTTCATAGACGAGAAGTTTGAAAAGATGATTGTTGAGGTTCCGTATGAGAAAATCATAGAACAGTTAGCTGACATTCTCACCAAAGTTATTGCCAGTCAAGCCTTAAATGACTCACTTGTCAAGTTAGGCATGTGTGATATCTATGTTCCATCTTGAGGAGGAGTGTTGGCATGGTCATATTAGGTTATTGTTTTCTATTAACTTATTGTTTCTTATATTGTTTCCTATTAGATTAAACATTGTACCAGTATTGTTCACTATTAGATTATTGTTCCTATTAGGTTAATCCGTGTATACCAAGTCACCAATATTTTAGAATTTAGATTGTTTGCGGAGTTGTATATATCCACATGTATTAGTTGATTGTATAAATAATTAAATAATTTCAATATAAATATTTATCAACATGCCTACATGATTTAGGATCCATAGGCTTCCTGTAATAAATTTTCATCCGTATCTCCTCTTCCTTGAGTTTTTATACACTTGAAATTAAATGGGAACATGATTTATATTTCAGTTTGATTCTTGTTCATATGAGTCAGTCACTTAATGCCAGAAGATTTCTTGTAGTGAACAACAATATATATATATATTTGTGTGTATGTATTTGAATATCGCATATCTCATGAGTTCCTTCTTTTTGGTGAAAACATGAATTTGCTAGATGTGATATTTTCTCTGTGATCACCCACTGCATTATAGATTTGAACTATAAGATGTGTAAGATTCGGCCCTAAATGGTCATATATTTCAATGCTCCAGATGATTTTATTGTGTTTTACTTAATTTATTATTAGTTTTGATTTACCATTTTGCTTTCCATTGGTGAAAATCCAGGCTCCGCCACTAGTAATGGTGGTTTGGCAGTAAAAATAAAAATCTCATGAAATGTGTTTTCAAACTTTAATTGAGTTTGAAGTCTTTTTATTCAAATAGGTAGCCCATAGATTGAAGAGTCCCTAGATCAATAAGGTTCACTGCCCGCACTTTTCACCTGTCGCCTTGTACGCTCTTCAGAAAGGAGCTTGGCAAATCGAGTGAGAATGTCTTCGTTGGTCGCCTTTTTATTTACTACTTCAAATTTCCCGGTCTAAATTCACCATTGACACTGGTTTCTTTAAGAGATCTTCTTCAATTTTTACAAGATTTGCCATGTTTTCTTTAGTTGAAATATCAACAGAGGTCGCATCACCTGTCAATATGTCATCCTGTATGCCATCCCAAATGAGTATTTTCTCCGGAACCAAATGTTTTGAGGAAGATGTATAAAGCATAGTTGATTTTATATTCTATATGTTTTTTTTTTTTTATAAAGTTCAAGTTATATATAAACGAAATATACCTGAAGGCGAAGATAATTATCGCCAGAGTTTATTGATTGGAAGAGAACTGAGGTATTGATGTCAACAAGATCAGAGCTGGCCTGAAAGAAACTATCAATCAGAGGTGTCGCTCCATTGTTGTAAAGCCATCCAACTATCCCCCACTTGGCAGCTGCGATGGCAGTAAACTTCCCTTCTTGTTTGGCTGATCCTGTGCCCAGGGAAATCACCAAATGTTTTTGGTAATCCGTGGGCTTGAATGACTCAAAATCTCCGTTCTTCTTCATAATTTCCTGTGATATGTGGGTCAGCGCTATATGTGTCTGCAGATAGAGATAACTAGGGTAATTAGTTCATACTAGAACTTTAATTAAACACTTTGTGATTTATATCAGTGATGAAGTGTTATCAGTTGGACTTACCTGATTATTTGCTACAATTCCACCGTCTATGAGATGGAAGTCCCTTGAAGTTCCCTTAGAATCTTCTATTTCGACGTAATGAGCAGGAAGATATGTAGGAGCTGCAGAGGTGTCGAGGCAGACATCCGATAGTAAAGGGTTCTTCCAATTGTCTACTTTTGCCTGGATTAAGACAACAAATATGAGTAGTAGTGCACGCTCAACAGATATCAATAGCTTAGCTTGTGTTGGATAAATAATGTACATACCTCAGTTGTCGAAAAGATGGAAGGTTGAAGGAGCTTGATATCGAAAGTAGGAATTAGAACAGTCGTGAGGGTCTGATTGAGTTTTAGGTCCCCCAGTAGATCTTGCATTTTGGAGCGTAGGTACTTGCCATTGTATTTAGGTCCGGCCATTCCACCAAAAATGCTCTTTATTGGACCCAAAATCGAGGTCTTGCTGTTGCATTGAGATTAAAGGAAGTTAAATGTAATGTCATTTTACATTAGAATTTAATGAGAGCATATCAAATGCTCTAGTCCAGCGATGGAAATGCTCTGATGCAGGCTCATTTTATATGGCATTGGGATGTTCAGTATTACAAATCTTGAGTGTCTTACATTAACCTTTCTGCATCACGGTTAACATGTTATCAAAAGGGGAATGACCATTACAAATTTCATTGCAATAGACAATTTTTCTCAAAACCTTATGAATGCTCTTTGTAATGGTCAACACTCAATTTGTCTTATTTTCCCTTCATACCTAACATAGATTCCTTCCCACCATAGATAGGGGTGGGCATCCCATCCCGCGATCCCGAACTCATCCCGATCCTGTCCCGTCCCGATCTAGAGTGGGATGGGATCAGGATGAAGATTTTCAATCACGCCTATCCTGTCTCATCCCAAATTTATTTATTTAATAATTATTATTATTATTAATTTTAATCAAAATATTCTTCTAAATTAAAGTTTAGGATGTGTTGAAATTAAATCAATGTAAGATGAAATTCTATATGAAATCTAAATGAATTGAATCATTAATTCTAAATGAAATTTAATATTTATTTGCCTTCAAAAAAAGTTTTATATTTATTTATTTAATATCTATTATTATTTATGATGTAAGTTATATGTATATAAATTTGACATTAATGGTGTGTGAGTAATGTGAGATAAAACTCTTTTTGCTATTTTTTATTGGAAGTCAATTTAGTACGTACTCATCCCGTTCCGATCCCGTTTGAAATGGGATGAGGTCCGGATGAGGTCTATCCTGTCCCGATCCCAAATGAACGGGATGTGTCCATCTCGTCCCGTGCCCATCCCTAACCATAGATCCAAAATCCATTGTTGATAATTGAAGGCATGATGGTAAAGACACAAATCATTCTTATTCTCATTTTCAGTCGCATTCCATTGAGTAACCAAACATAATAATATTCACATTCTCATTCTCATTTTTATTTTCATTTTCATTCCATTGAGTAACCAAACATGACCTAATAGTATTTTAATGGTAAAGTAGACTTGATGATCCATTCTCTTTATGTGAGGTTGCGGGTTCGAGACTCACCAATTAGAAATTTCTAAGTTTTTGCCTTAGACTTGATGAGTTGGGGTTGACTTGCCAAGTGATTTTTTTTTTTCAATAAAAGATTTGAGACTAGTATCAAGAGAAGCGTTAGCAGAACCCAACCACAACAAGCAAGACGAATTGGGAGGCATGAGATTTGACCCAAACAAGAAGCAAATGACTCCCTGAATTGAGAACCCACACCAAGGTAGTCCATAGTGTCATGGTCATTTAAAAAAGAAAAGTGTTGCATGAAAGATAACTCGTTCTCTTACGCAGTTTGAGGGAAGATATGCGAGCAATGATATTGATGCAGAAATTTACAGCCTCCTTGGCAGTGAAAAGTGGGCGATTGTCACAGGCTAGCAATCCGTGCGGCACTAGCTATCCAATTCACTAGTAAGCCTATGAGTAGTTACTTTGACGGGCACAAATATTAACTTGAGAATGCACAATATCAATTTGTAGACAAGATAACGATGCACAATAGTCAGCAAAAGCTTTCATTAACATTCAATAGATTACAATGGGGAGGAACGTTCGAAAGGACGTTGCTCAAGACTAGTTCGATGCTATCGATCGATGGAAATACAAGTTTGAAGTTGAAAAGCAATGCAAAGAAAACAATAAAAATGCTAGCGGTACAGTCTGGCCCGACTATGCAATGGAGGCAACATGTCCTCACAGTCAAGAGCTCAAACCTTGCCCCTATAATATAGATGCTAAGCATTTGGGCTCTTTTCAAAAGGGAACATTGAGTTTTGAGACCATTAGGAAGGTCTTGAAAGGCCTCTGACGTTGATTTCCCTGACCAACGGTACTAGTCCTGACAGCGATTATTCTTAGGTGCAGTAAGCATGGTGGTCAATAATCCTCCAGTGCTTGTTCCTGCAATTATATCAAAGTAGTATGCAATCCTTGCATTCTGCCCATCAAGTTCCTATATTTCAACAGGCAAAATGTTCAAGCAAACTCAATAGAACTGGACTTTGCTTGGAAATTCAACCGAGTTTAGTACTTGATGATCACTCGACAAGTCTAACAAACAATACCAACTAACAACAATACCAAAAACAAGCAACGAAATTCTTTACCTGGAGTTTAAGTTCCAGGAACTTAAGGACGATCCCAGGAATTATGCCTCTAACACCAACACCATTGATGATCAACACCGTCACCATCTCCCTTATGCAAGGTGGAGGATTAGCACCTCCATTACTGACAAAACTGTTACCTTGACCAGTTTCCATTGTCGTTGTAAATACAAATGTAGTAAAGATTTGTAAGGTTATATAATGGGATTTAGAAACAAAGTACTTCACTACACTAGCTATCTGTTTCGCATGGACTTCTTTGGCTAAAGTATACTCTTTAATTTCTGGGATCCCATATATATAGGCATTACAAGACTACTTGATGTCTTTATTTTTAATTTTTCTTTTCCACTTGTTATGTAGACATTAGATAAAAATCTATAAACTGTTGTGAAAAGAATTGGTGTGCCCGCCATTTATACTCTTTGTCATGCATTACATTCTTAAGTTGATTATTGTTGATGAGACATGGAATAGTAACTCGATCGCAGTTGTACATGTGTTGGAACAGCCAAATCCAACATATGAAAGCTTGAGCGTGGCTCGTTCTTGAAACACCATTCAACCCGTAAGTTAAGCGTCCAAGCCCAAGTCACACTTGCCCATTCGGCATGGATCTTAGAGATTGACCCAGGACAATAAGGCCTAAACAAAAATCTCTAAGCTGTTGCAAGCCAAAGATCCACTCGCACCATTTAACTCTTAATCCAATCAAGCATTGGGTCCTAAACAGAGCCAAATGTCGAAGAGACCCAGTCATGCACAAATAAGATTATTGGCGAGATATCTTCCTTCCATCTCGCCCTCAATAGCAGGGACAGTTGGGGAGAGAACATTCACTACATAAGGTGAGAAAAATGAAGGAGAAAGGTACGTATACACATTGCTAATTTTATCTAGTCTATATTCTTGCTTGCACCGCCACTAGACTTAAGCATCAGAGTGCCTTCGGCCACCACAATGGTAGTTCTTGGCTCACCGTTGTTCTTTTTGCAGGTACGAGATTACCCACGACAGATTTGGACGCATTTGTTTGGTGTCTCCTCACATAGATCAGGTTCTGCTCCACATGGATTATCAAGGGCGGATGGTACAGAGGCTCACTCAGAATTGACAACAACCATTTAAGACCGGAAAATCCGGGGAGGTCCCAGACCTGAAAGGTCACCCGGGAGCGCGTCCAGAAAGGCAATAACGTCCCCGTGGAGGGTGGCGAGTTGGCCGAGAAGGAAACAGGAAACAGAGTGAAACAGGAAACAACCTGTTTTGTCAAACAGGAAACTGTTTCACAAACAGGAACAGGAAACTGTTTTGTGAAACAGAAAACGTTTTTGAACAGGAAACAAATTCTAGGAAATAGGAAACTGCTGCGAAACAGGAAATTGTTGTTCCTATATATACTAAGAACTGTAGGTGTTTTTTATTATTATTGCACGTAGAAAAACTGTGAAGCACAGGGAATAGAGAAAAATAATTGCTGGAATTGTTTCATCTCTTGTTGAGAGATTGTGTGAGAATTGTCATCTTCTTGTACCTTGTTCTTGAATATAGTGGAATCACCTCACCGTGGACGTAGGCAATTCGCCGAACCACGTAAACCTTGGGTCTCTTGTGGTATGTTCTTGGTTTTCTCTAATTACTTTCATCGCTAGTTGCTCTATTTAATTGATTGGATCCTTGTGGTACTTGTGTGCAATTGTTGGTGTCTACCCGCTTCCGCAATAAGACGCAACAATTGGAATTAGTGCACTAAGGGAAATTGATCTTGAATTGTTCTACTCAAGATTGTGAAGATTCAAAAGTGCTAGGATTTGTTTGTGTACAAGTTGTTTTAAAAAAATAAAAAAATAAAAAATAAAAAATAAAAAAAAACCGTAGTGAAGCTTCTTGTGTAGAAAGTCACAGGTTTTGTTTGCAATGGCATCCAAGGTGAGCAAGGCACATGTGGGGAAGTATGAAATCGAGAAATTTAATGGTAAGAACAATTTCGGATATTGGAGAATACAAATGAGGAATTTGCTTATTTCTCAGAAATTACACAAAGCATTACTTGGGAAGGATAAAAAGGTTGAAACCATGTCAGATGATGAATGGGAAGAATTGGATTTGGAGGCGCGTGCTGCTATTTGCTTGTGTCTGGATAGAGACATAGTTTTTTTTAGTTAATGAAGAGACTACGGCAGCTGATGTTTGGTTGAAGCTTGAGTCACAGTTTATGACTAAGACATTATCAAACAAGTTATACTTGAAAACCCAATTGTACAAACTAGCAATGGATGAGGGCACTCCAATTGGTGATCATATCGCCAAGTTTACACGGATTATCTCAAATTTGAGAGATGTGGATGTGAAGATTGAGGATGAAGACCAAGCAATTATATTGATTTACTCCTTGCCGCAGTCATATGAAAATCTTGGACAAACAATTTTGTTTGGGAAAGATGAACTTACATTTGATGAAACTACCGGTGCACTCTTGTCCAATGAGATTCGGAAGAAAACTTCATCAAGTGGTAGTGGAAAAGATCAAGCTGAAGGGTTGATTGTTAGAGGAAGGTCTCAAGTGAAATCATCTTCAAATAGTGGAAAATCTAGATCAAAGTCTAGAGGTCCACAATGTCACAAATGTAGAGAGTGGGGGCATATTAGGAAAAATTGTCCAAATCAAGGTAAGAGTAATCATGATAACAATTGGAAAGGCAAGAAAAAGTAAGATAAGGGTGATACTAGTGAAGCAAGCTATGCATCTAGTACGAAAAAGGATGAAGAATGTTATTCAGCTGCGGGGGAAAACACAGAAATCTCTGGGAGATGGATCCTTGACTCTGGGTATTCTTACCATATGTGCCCAAACAGGGAGTGGTTCACTACCTATGAGCACATTGATGGTTGTACTGTTATGATGGGTGATGATTACGATTGCAAGAAAGTTGGAATTGGAACAATGAGGATTAAGATGTATGATGGTGTTGTGAGAACCTTAACAGATGTGAGGCATGTCCCAGCCTTGAAAAAGAACCTTATCTCGCTTGGTGTTTTAGACTCCAATGGTTGTAAGTTTACAGCGGTAGGTGGAGTTTTAAAGGTTGTCCGTGGGTCTTTGGTTGTCATGAAAGGGATCAAACAAGGTAACTTGTACACCTTGATGGGTAACACGGTAACAGGAAATGTTGCAGTGGAAACTTCTTCATCGGAAAGCACTAGGTTATGGCACATGCGACTTGGGCATATGACATAAAAAGGATTGTCTCTACTGAGCAAGCAATGGTTACTGAAGGGTATGAAGAAACCGACTATGGAGTTTTGCGAGCATTTTGTATATGGAAAACAATGCAGGGTAAAATTCAGTACAAGCAAGCACAGGAGAAGAGGTATTCTAGACTATGTGCATACAGATGTGTGGGGACTAGCGAAGGTCTCCTCTAAGGGAAGTTCCAGGTACTTTGTCTCCTTCATTGATGATTATTCCCGTTACACATGGGTATATTTTTTGAAGTCTAAGAATGAAGTATTTGAGACATTTAAAAGGTGGAGAGCAATGGTTGAGAATAGAATTGGAAGAAAGGTGAAGACTTTGAGGTCTAATAATGGTACCGAGTCTACTGAGGGTACTTTCAAACAGTTTTGTGATCAGGAAGGAATTGTTCGACATTGGACTGTTTGAGACACGCCACAACAAAATGGAGTTGCTGAGAGATTGGACTGTTTGAGACACGCCACAACAAAGTGCTAATGACATACTTTCTCGTTGTCAACGCTCCTGTGGCATACAACATGCTGCTTGGGAGACCATGGATACACAAAATGGGTGCAGTATCCTCTACTATGCACCAATGTGTGAAGTACCACACCGACAATGGCGTTGAAAGAATAAAATGGGACCAACCAGCATCTCGGGAGTATCATTTTGTTGCTATAAATACTCCTCACAAATAGTTATTACCGCAACAACTGAAGAGTCTTCGCAATGATCCGATGAAATAAATTTGGATTCTCCAAATGACAACACAACACCAACCAGTCCTCGAGATCGACCCAACACTGGGCAACCGGAAGAAGAAACAATCGAGGTCTATTTAGACATAGAAACTAAAATGGCAGTCCGAATCAGAACAAAAATCCAACCTGAACTCTCCACGAAGCTAACCCAACTGCTAAAAGATAACCAAGACATTTTCACATGGACAATGAAAGACATGGTGAGAATAGATCCATCCATCATTTCCCACAAATTGCAATTGAATCAAGAGAAGAAATAGATTAGTCAAAAAAGAAGACCAGTGGCTCCGGAGCGCAATCAGGCGAGAAACAAATAAGTGCACCAACTGCTCAGCGCTCGGTTTGATAAGAAAAGCTCACTATCCGAATTGGCTGGCAAACACAGTACTAGTAAAGAAGAAGAATGGGAAATAGAGGGTGTGCGTGGATTACACCGACTTAAATAAGGCTTGTCCCAAAGACAGCTTCCCACTTCCACGATTAGACCAAATAGTGGACTCAACCGCCGGATACGAGATGTTGAGCTTCATGGATGCCTACTCCGGGTATAACCAAATACAAATGTACCCCCCCCCTCGACCAAGAAAATACATCTTTCATAACGGAAAGGGGAACATATTGTTATCGAGTAATGTCATTCGGGTTGAAGAACGCAATAGCAACATACCAACGGCTAGTAAACAGGATGTTCAAATAATAGATCAGCAAAACAATGGAGGTATACATCGACGATATGCTCGTCAAAAGCTCACGCAGAACAGACCATGTTACGGACCTCGAACAGGCTTTCGCTCGGGTTTGGAAATACAAGATGAAGCTAAACCCAGATAAGTGCACCTTTGGAATGGAGTCACGGAAGTTCCTCGGGTATATGGTCAACTAGCGAGGAATTGAAGTCGATCCAAAGCAGATAAAGGCGCTTCTTAACATGCAATCGCCAACAAATACAAAAGGTGTTTACACTTTTAACTGGAGGATAGCAGCTCTAAACAAATTTATTTCCAGATCAACAGATAAGTATCTGCCTTTTTTCAAAATCTTGAAAGGGAACAAGACATTTGAATGGAATGATGAATGCGAAAGAGCCTTCCAAAACTTTAAGATATACCTGGGAAGTACGAAGCTTCTAACAAAACCAAGCACAGGAGAAACATTATATCTGTACCTATCTGTGTCCAATCACGCAGTGAGTTCGGCGCTAATACGAGAAGAAAAAGGGGTGCAAAAACCGGTGTACTACATCAGCAAAACACTCGCAGATGCAAAGATCAACTATCCGCCCCTAGAGAAACTGGCATCGCTCTGATCGTGTCGTCAAGGAAATTGCGACTGTACTTCCAGGCACATCCGATCACGGTCATGACCGAACAGCCATTTCAGTTGGTATTACACAAGTCGAACTTATCAGGAAGAATGGTAAAATGGGAAATAGAACTCGGACAATTTGACATTACTTATGCCCCCAGAACTGCTATCAAAGCTCAAACAATAGCAAATTTCATCGTCGAGTTCACAGGAAGCAACAAGCAACCCAGGGATGAGGAAAGCAAAACAAAACAGCCTGAACCAATCGTTGAAGGATGGATCCTTCGTTGTGATGGGGCATCTAACGAGGCAGGAAGCGGAGCCGTAATAGTCTCATACAACTCGGAAGGCATTGCATTGGAAAAAGCGATAAAATTCAATTTTGAAGCCTCCAATAATGAGGCTGAATACGAAGTTGTGATAGCAGGACTACAGTTAGCGAAACACCTAGGAATAAGGGACATTAACGTCTTTATGGACTCCAAGCTAGTGATAAATCAACTAAACGGCGAGTTTCAAGTGAAAGTCACTCGAATGAAAGCCTACCACCAGGGAACCATAGAACTCATAGAAAGCTTCTAAAACACCATCATCCCATGAGCAGAAAACTAAAGAGCGGACGAGCTAGCTAAAGAAGCCTCAACAACAAATGATAGTGGCAATCACTCATAATTATGCAAGGTAGCTTCATACTAGAAAATCAATCAGAAGAAACATGCACCGTAAACCAAGGTCTTAATTAGATGACTCCAATCCTGGCATACATTTTAAACGGCGAACTCCCAATAGATAAGATGGAAACCATAAAACTACGGAATCGGGCAGCAAGATATACAATGGTAAATGACAGACTATATAGGAGATCTGCC
Organism: Berberis vulgaris; assembly: GCA_963556465.1. Taxonomy (NCBI): domain Eukaryota; kingdom Viridiplantae; phylum Streptophyta; class Magnoliopsida; order Ranunculales; family Berberidaceae; genus Berberis; species Berberis vulgaris. The sequence continues at coordinate 67,967,730 of OY747134.1, read as the reverse complement.
ACGAATCCATTATTAAGATGCCTTACACCAGGAGATGTCGAATACATCCTATTAGAAATACACCACAGCACATGCGAGAATCATCTAGGGGGAAGAACATTGGCCCATAAAGCTCTCACGTTAGGGTATTACTGGCCAACGATGCAGGTGGACACTCAGAGGCTAGTTCGTAAATGCGACAAATGCCAATGATTCGCCCCATTTCCTCACATGTCAGGACAAAATCTGATTTCAATAAGCAGCCTCTAGCCGTTCGCACAATGGGGAATGAACATCGTAGGACCACTCCCAGCTTCCGACAAAAGAAATTTCTCCTTGTAGCAGTAGATTACTTCACCAAATGGGTAGAAGTAGAACCCCTCACAAAGATAGAGGTAGCACAAGTCGAGAAATTTCTTGGGAGAGACATCACATGCAGATTTGGAATCCCAAGAGTAATTGTTACAGACAATGAGAAGCAGCTTGAAGGCAAAAGGGTCAGGGAGCTATGCAAGAGCATGAATATCCAACAACACTTTTCCGCACCAGCTCACCCACAAGCAAACGGGCAAGCCGAAGTCACTAACATAACGATTTTGGAGGCAATCAAAAAAGACTCGAGGCAGCGAAAGGCCTATAGACGTCTGAATTACCTGGTGTCCTTTGGGCATACAAAACAAACTCCAACAGGAGAAACACCTTTCGCACTCGCTTATGGGTCAGAAGCGATGATACCCATGGAAGTCGGAATGCCAACATTCCGAATCGAAGAATTGTGCACTGAGGACAAAATCGAAGCATTAAGAGTCGGGTTGGACCTCCTCGAAGAAAAATGAGAAGCAGCCTCGATTAAAATAGCAGCATACCAACAACGCTTGCGGGTACTATAACAAGAAGGTACAGATCCGAAACTTCAACATTGGAGATTGGGTGTTACGAAAGGTCCAACTAAAAACGAAAGAGCTCGCCGCAGCAAAAGTTAACCCAAACTGGAAAGTGCCCTATCGAGTAAAAAAAATCAATAGACCAGGAACATACTGGTTGGAAGACAAAGAGGGCGAAATGATACCTCGACCATGGAATGTACAGCATTTGAAAAGATATTATCAATAAAATCTTCCGTTTTCAATTTCGAAACAACCAAATCTGATTATGACAAAAAGTCTGATTAAAAACAGACTCAAGAAAACAATCAGCACGACTAGAGTATCGAGCAAACAAATATGCTAGACGAATGAGTCAGACAAAAAATTTATGGCCAGATCAACCACGAAGTAATAAAGTACTAGGACATAAGAATCGGACTTTCACGTCAATTGTAAAGTACGACGTCGTAATCCGAATGAGAAACAAGATTCGATAAACTAAAGCTTCCATATGACTAGAATATCGAGTATCGAAGCCACTCACGAAAATCTGGATGACCGAAGTCTGAAATCTCCCAGAAATGTCATAAGTAAAAGCTAAACAAGCTAAACATTCGGGACACTAAAATGTGAAATAACAAATTTTCCGTTTATCATCAAAAAAAGTAGATTACAAAAAATAAAAATAACAACTAACAGGAATCACTATCATGAACAACATCTTCAAAAATTGTAGGGTCAACGAGCTCCTCGAAATCCAGATCACCCAACGAATCTGGAACAACCTCCTCGACATCGCCGAACTCTTGCTAAGCAAGGCTCCGGTAGGGGCATGTTTAAACCTCGTGTTTTTAAAAAATCAAGAAAATCATGGAGATCCTCAACCACTCTTATAAAATCGGCGGCCTCCGCTGCCTTCAACTTCTCCTTAACAGTCGACAGCTCAGCTTGGGTAGATGCTAACTCGTTGTCGACATTGGCGAGTTTAGCATGGACCGCCTATTTGGTCTCAACAAACTCAGAATTCAGCTCAATGGTGCAGTTGGTAACAGCCTTAAGCTTGGCAGAATACTCGTCGGATTATTCGACAGCCAAACACCCAGCTGAAACATTTTATTCTCGATGATGCGCGAATCATCAATTGAGAGGCCGACAGAATCCGACAAGCCATAAGAAACAACAAGCTTTCTTCTCATGGTCATCCAGAGACGGAGAAACATGTTTCTTACTTACCTTGAGAACCCAGTTTACCTTTTCATCCTCACGAGCAGAGCAATCATCACCCGAACCACGACCCCCTTCTGAAGAGATGCAAGATGAAAACGGGTCTTGGCAGATTCAAGGATAGTGTTCGCTACGACTTTTCATTGCCAAATGACCTCGAGATCGTCTTGTCTGGAAATGACGACAGTCTTATTCATCCGAAGCCTAGCTACATTATACTTTACCTTGGCATGTTTCAGGCGGGTCTTAGGCTTTCGGCCCCAGAAATCTTTTGGGAGTATCTAGACTTCTTGGGCATTGTTCTTGCTTAAACTTCTTGGGCATCGCTTCTGCTCAAACGGTTCTTAACGGTTGGAAGGTGATGATTGCAACCTTAGCGAGGGTTGTTCTATCTGAGGTTCCTATGAATATTAAGGTTTGGTATTTCGTGGTGGGGTTTAGTGTGAATATTAAGGTTCCTATCTGATTTTCATTAATTATTTGATTTCCAACATGGACACGTTGTGTAATTATTTTCAAATTTTTATTTATTCATTTGTAATTTTGTTGTTATTGTTAAAAGGCAAATGTGAATAGGCTGATCACGATGACTACAAATTTTGTTGTTTTATATTGACAGAAAAATGATGGAGCAATAATGGGAGGGTGTCGCTGTGGTGGTGATAGTGAAAGGATTCGTATAGTTGAAGATTCCAGATGATTTTATTGTGTTTTACTTAATTTATTATTAGTTTTGATTTACCATTTTGCTTTCCATCGGTGAAAATCCTGGCTCCACCACTAGTAATGGTGGTTTGGTAGTAGCAAACATTTAGTTGAAGTGGTTGAAATGGGGGAAATTAAAAATAAAAGTTGGAATGTTGATTCCCAGAAATACATATCTTTCATGACTTTATTATTACATTCTCAAAATAAAAATCTCATGAAATGTGTTTTCAAACTTTAATTGAGTTTGAAGTCTTTTTATTCAAATCATAGCGATTCACAATGTGGAGAATCCAAATCCAACATGATTGAACTGAACATATAGAGATCGATCGTAATTTCATAGACGAGAAGTTTGAAAAGATGATTGTTGAGGTTCCGTATGAGAAAATCATAGAACAGTTAGCTGACATTCTCACCAAAGTTATTGCCAGTCAAGCCTTAAATGACTCACTTGTCAAGTTAGGCATGTGTGATATCTATGTTCCATCTTGAGGAGGAGTGTTGGCATGGTCATATTAGGTTATTGTTTTCTATTAACTTATTGTTTCCTATTAGATTAAACATTGTACCAGTATTGTTCTCTATTAGATTATTGTTCCTATTAGGTTAATCTGTGTATACCAAGTCACCAATATTTTAGAATTTAGATTGTTTGCGGAGTTGTATATATCCACATGTATTAGTTGATTGTATAAATAATTAAATAAATTCAATATAAATATTTATCAACATGCCTACATGATTTAGGATCCATAGGCTTCCTGTAATAAATTTTCATCCGTATCTCCTCTTCCTTGAGTTTTTATACACTTGAAATTAAATGGGAACATGATTTATATTTCAGTTTGATTCTTGTTCATATGAGTCAGTCACTTAATGCCAGAAGATTTCTTGTAGTGAACAACAATATATATATATATATATATTTGTGTGTATGTATTTGAATATCGCATATCTCATGAGTTCCTTCTTTTTGGTGAAAACATGAATTTGCTAGATGTGATATTTTCTCTGTGATCACCCACTGTATTATAGATTTGAACTATAAGATGTGTAAGATTCGGCCCTAAATGGTCATATATTTCAATGCTCCAGATGATTTTATTGTGTTTTACTAAATTTATTATTAGTTTTGATTTACCATTTTGCTTTCCATTGGTGAAAATCCAGGCTCCGCCACTAGTAATGGTGGTTTGGCAGTAAAAATAAAAATCTCATGAAATGTGTTTTCAAACTTTAATTGAGTTTGAAGTCTTTTTATTCAAATAGGTAGCCCATAGATTGAAGAGTCCCTAGATCAATAAGGTTCACTGCCCTGCACTTTTTACTTGTCGCCTTGTACGCTCTTCAGAAAGGAGCTTGGCAAATCGAGTGAGAATGTCTTTGTTGGTCGTCTTTTTATTTACTACTTCAAATTTCCCGGTCTAAATTCACCCTTGACACTGGTTTCTTTAAGAGATCTTCTCCAATTTTTACAAGATTCGCCATGTTTTCTTTAGTTGAAATATCAACAGAGGTCGCATCACTTGTCAATGTGTCTGCAGATAGAGATAACTAGGGTAATTAGTTCATACTAGAACTTTAATTAAACACTTTGTGATTTATATCAATGATGAGGTGTTATCAGTTGGACTTACCGGATTATTTGCTACAATTCCACCGTCTATGAGATGGAAGTCACTTGAAGTTCCCTTAGAATCCTCTATTTCGAAGTAATGAGCAGGAAGATATGAAATTGTTACCAACCATCAATTGAGTATTACAAGGTTGCGAGATCAAGGTTATGACGGTGCTAGTAATATGCAAGGTGAGTTTAATGGACTGAAAACACTTATTCTGAAAGAGAACAAATATGTGTTCTATGTTCATTGTTTTGCCCATCAGTTGCAGTTGGTACTGATTCATGTTGCAAAAAATCATACCCAAATTGCGCTGCTTTTCAATTTAGTCACCAATGCAGCCAATGTTGTTGGGGTCTCTTGCAAGCGTTGTGATATTATTCGCAACAAACAAGCTGCTAAAATTATTGAAAAACTCAAGAGTTGTGAACTTCTAAGTGGGCAAGGTTTGAATCAGGAGACAAACATTAAGTGTTTTGGGGATATGCGTTGGGGTTCACATTATGGTACACTAATAAGTTTGATTATGATGTTTTCATCTGTGATTGATGTGCTGGAAATTGTGGTTGGAGATGGATCAAGCTCTGAACAAAATGGTGAAGCGTATGCTTTATTGGACTCGATGTAATCTTTTGGTTTTGTGTTAAACTTACATCTAATGAGGAATTTACTTGCAATTACCAATTCTTTGTCAAATGTGTTGCAGCGCAAAGATCAAGATATAGTGAATGCTATGAACTTAGTGAAAATATCAAAACAATGTTTACAAACGATAAGAGAAGATGGATGGGATTCACTTCATAATGAGGTTTCTTCATTTTGTGTTAAGCACAATATCGTAATTTCTCGCATGGAAGATCCATTTATTGCACGAGGTTAAGCACAATATCGTAATTTCCAGGCAAAGGTTTGAAGGGTTCACGAATTCATATCATTATCAAGTGGAGTTGTTCTATACTTGCATAGATATGCAACTTCAAGAGCCTAACAACCATTTTGATGAAGTAAATACATAAGTGCTACTTTGTATGACTTGTTTGAACCGAAGTAACTCATTTGCAGCTTTTGAAAAACAAAAGTTGATTCGTCTAGCTGGATTTTATCTGGTTGATTTCTCCGAAATAGATATTGTGGTGCTCAACGATCAATTAGAGACTTATATTATTGATGTGCGCATGAATGATGACTTTGCAATATTGGACGAAATTAGCAGACTTGCCAAGAAAATGGTTGAAACAAAAAAGAATATCATATATCCATTAGTTTACTTGCTAATAAAGTTGGCTTTAATTCTCCCAGTTGCCACAACTACAATTGAGAGAGCATTCTCTGCTATGCATATAGTGAAGCCCTGTCTACGAAATAGAATGGGAGATGATTGGATGAATGATTGCCTAATCATATACATTGAAAATGATATTTTCAATAGCATTGATAATGAGGTGATTATGCAACACTTCCAAAAGATGAGCAAGCGAAGAGGCCAACTGTAAATTTTCATTTCTTATGTTTGAGAAATTATATAGCTTGTTGTAACAATGTGCTTATGTCGCTAAAGACTATTCTTATTTTGGGATATATGAGAATGTGCTTTTTTGTTTTATTTTGATAAAAGTTAATTATGTACATGTCGTTTTAAAGTTTGTGTTTTACTAATTTATTATTAGTTTTGATTTACCATTTTGCTTCCCATTGGTGAAAATCCGGGCTCCGCCACTAGTAATGGTGGTGGAATTGCAATGGTGGTATGGCAGTAGCAAACATTTAGTTGAAGTGGTTGAAATGGGGGAAATTAAAAAGAAAAGTTGGAATGTTGATTCCCAGAAATACATATCTTTCATGACTTTATTATTACATTCTCAAAATAAAAATCTCATGAAATGTGCTTCCAAACTTTAATCGAGTTTGAACTCTTTTTATTCAAATAGGTAGCCCATAGATTAAAGGGTGTCTAGATCAATAAGCTTCACTGCCCTGCACTTTTCACCTGTCGCGTTGCACGCTCTTTAGAAAGGAGCTTGGCAAATCGAGTGAGAATGTCTTCGTTGGTCGTCTTTCCATTTACTACTTCAAATTTCCCAGTCTCCAAATTCACTCTTGACACTGGTTTCTTTAAGAGATCATTTCCAACTTTTACAAGATTCGCCATGTTTTCTTTAGTTGAAATATCAACAGAGGTCGCATCACCTGTCAATGTGTCATCCTGTATGCCATCCCAAATGAGTATTTTCTCCACCGGAACCAAATGTTTTGAGGAAGATGTATAAAACATAGTTGATTTTATATTCTAAATGCTTTTTTTTTTTTTTATAAAGTTCAAGTTATATAGAAACGAAATATACCTGAAGGCGAAGATAATTATCGCCAGAGTTTATTGATTGGAAGAGAACTGAGGTATTGATGTCAACAAGATCAGAACTGGCCTGAAAGAAACTATCAATCAGAGGTGTCGCTCCATTGTTGTAAAGCCATCCAACTATCCCCCACCTGGCAGCTGCGATAGCAGTGAACTTCTCTTCTTGTTTGGCTGATCCTGTACCAAGGGAAATCACCAAATGTTTTTCATAATCTGTGGGCTTGAATGACTCAAAATCTCCGTTCTTCTTCAGAATTTCCTTTGATACGTGGGTCAGCGCTATATGTGTCTGCAGATAGAGATAACTAGTGTAATTAGTTCATACTAGAACATTAATTAAACACTTTGCAATATATATCAATGATGAAGTGTTATCAGTTGGACTTGCCGGATTATTTGCTACAATTCCACCGTCTATGAGATTGAATTCCCTTGAATTTCCCTTAGAATCTTCTGTTTTGAAGTAATGAGCAGGAAGATATGTAGGAGCTGCAGAGGTGCCAATGCAGACATCTGATAGTAGAGGGTTCTTCAACATATCTATTCTAGCCTGGATTAACAATAGACATGAGCAAAAGTGTTGCGCGCAAAAAAAAAAAAAAAAAATGAATAGCTTGTGTTGAATAATGTGTTATGTACCTCATGTGTGGAAAAGATGGAAGGTTGAAGGAGCTTGATATCAAAAGTAGGAATGAGAACGTTTGTGATGGTCTGATGGAGTCGTAGGTCCCCTAGAAGTTCTTTCATTTTGGTGCGCAGATACTTGCCATTGTATTTAGGTCCCGCGATTGCACCAAACAAACTCTTTATTGGACCCAAAATCAAGGTCTTGCTGTTACATTCAAATTAGAGGTAATTAAATTTCCGTTTAAAGAAGAGCATTAAGTTGTAAGTGATCCAAATGGATTGGTTTTTCCTTATCTTCTTAGTATGATATGATGTGTGGATTAGATAATATTCTGTCCACTTACGCATTTTGAGGGAAGATGTGTGGGGAGTTTTCAATGTAAAAATTTACAGCCTCCTTAGCCGTGAAAAGCGGGCGATTGTTCTTATTAGGTGTTGTAAGCATGGTGGTCAATAACCCCCCTGTGCTTGTTCCTGCAATAACATCAAAATAGTCTGCAATCCTTGCATCCGCCCCATCAAGTTCCTACACAAAACGATACAAAATGTTCAGAAAGTCGATAAAATCAAACTTGCTCTTGGAAATTTATGAAGTTAATTTAATCCACTTGACAACAATAAGATCATTTTTACCTGGAGCTTAGTTTCTAGGAAAGTAAGGATGATTCCTGGAATTATGCCTCTAACACCACCTCCATCGATGCTCAACACCGTCACCATCTTCCCCTTGCAAGGTGGAAGATTAGCACTTGCATTACTAACAACGCTGTTATCTTGACCATTTTCCATTGTTGTTATTGTACGTTTTTTAATGCGAGTTAGTAATGGTTTGTAAGGTTATATATAATGGCCAACGAAACAAAAAACAAAGTATCATTTGTTACATGCATGGAACTCATGGGCTAAACATTTCATTTTCATGCCTACCTGTGTTGTTTTTTCTCTTAGTTTTTACCGCTAATGAGTCTACTTTAACATGTTGACTTACATATAGAAATGTAAAATCGAGTAAATTGTGCTAATTTGATGTGCATAATTCACATCCACCTGTTATTGCTTTGCTTCTTCTAAGTCAATAATTTCTAATGAAACTAACGCAAGCATGATTTATTTAACGACGAAAGCTATGTGCAGATGAATGAGATCAACTCCAGCAATCGCCAATCCCAGTCAGTGTGGAAAATATTTAAATCGTGCATTTTTATTTATATATAACGTGGATCTGTGATTCAAAGCATTTTGTTTTTTTCTAAATAATTTTTATACTAATATAAACGTTTGGAAGCCCTTAGAACCCTGCCTGCTTTTTAGAAAAACTATAGCAAGGGTTGGTGGAGCACAACACGACATTCCCATGCATGTAAGATAAGTTTTTTTATAATATTGGCGTGTCCTTTACTGTTATCAAGCTAACGCTGGAATTTTCATTATTCAACATGCCTACATGATTTAGGATCCATAGGCTTCCTGTAATAAATTTTCATCCATATCTCCTCTTCCTTGACTTTTTATACACTTGAAATTTAATGGGAACATGATTTATATTTCAGTTCGATTCTTGTTCATATGAGTCAGTCTCTTAATGCTAGAAGATTTCTTGTAGAGAACAACAATATATATGTATTTGAATATTGCATATCTCACAAGTTACTTCTTTTTGGTGAAAACATGAATTTACTAGATGTGATATTATCTCTGTGATCACGCACTGTATTATAGATTTGAACTATAAGATGTGTAAGATTAGGCCCTAAATAATCATATAGTTGAAGGTTCCAGTTGATTTTATTTTGTTCTAAAACAATTGAAAAAACAGAGATGGCCCCGAGGAGAAGTAGCGTCACTTCAGGCACCAGTGAAAATGTATATTTTTTGGGCCCCAAGTGACGTCCATATGAATGATGTTGCACGAATTTTACGGTATTTAAAGGCAGCACCAGGTAAAAAGCCTTCTATTATCTAAGCATAATCATGCAGAAATTATGAGATATTGTGATTCAGATTGGGGTGGTGTAGAAGACAAACAACGTTCAACTACTAGATATTTTACTTTTTTTGGAGGCAACATAGTTACTGGGAAGAGTAAAAACACATAAAAGATTGTTTCGTTGTCCAGTGCAGAAACTGAATACAAGACAATGGTTAAAGGGATGCAACCATTATTATGGTTGAGATGTGTGGAAGAGCTTAATTTTCCACTTGAAGGAACCATGAAGTTATATTGTGATAATAAGTTAGCGATTCAGATTGTGGATAATCCAAATCCAACATGATTGAACTGAACATATAGAAATCGATCGTAATTTCATAAACGAGAAGTTTGAAAAGAAGATTGTTGAGGTTCGTATGTGAAAATCATAGAACAGTTAGCTGACATCCTCACCAAAGTTATTGTCAGTCAAGCCTTAAATGACTCACTTGTCAAGTTAGGCATGTGTGATATTTATGTTCCATCTTGAGGAGGAGTGTTGGCATGGTCATATGAGGTTATTGTTTCCTATTAGACTAAACATTGTACCAGTATTGTTCTCTATTAGATTATTGTTCCTATTAGGTTAATCCTTGTATACCAAGTCACCAAATTTTAGAATCTAGATTGTTTGCGGAGTTGTATATATCCCCATGTATTAGTTGATTGTATAAATAAATAAATAAATTCAATATAAATATTTATCTCTTCGTTTTGCCGAAACTTCCTTGTCTCCAGATTCACCCTTGACACTGGTTTCTTTATGAAATCATTTCCAATTTGACAAGGTTCAATAGATTTTCCTTGGTCGAAAAATCTACCAAGGTAACATCACCTGTCAATGTGTCATCATGTTTTCCATTAAAAGAATGAGTCTAATTTGATCTTACAACTAAGCTTAAAATCTTGATTATAAAAAAGATCATTTTAAGAGGAAAAAAAATTACTTGAATTCTATGATAGTTATTTTTGCAGTCTAATGAATGAAAGAGAATGGAGGTATGGATGTTATCAAGATCAGAGCTGGCCTGAAAAAAAACTATCAATCATAGGTGTTGTTCCGTTATGTAAAGCCATCCAAGTATTCCCTACTTGGCAGCCGCAACAGCAGAAAACGTCTCTTCTAGCTTGGCCGATCCTGTGCCTAGGGAAATCAGCAAATGGTGTTTATATTCATTCCATAGGCTTGAATGACTGAAAATCTTCGTTCTTCTTAATAATTTCCTGTGACACATATGTCAGCGCCATATGTTCCTGCAAGCACATAAGCTAGTATAAGTTATATTTAGCCCCAAAATAATACAATCAATTTGTGTCTTTATTCAAAGATTATAATTAAGTGAATGTGCAACCAGGGGCGAGGGGGGCAGCTGCCCCCCCCCCCCCCCCTAAATTTTCAAAATATTTTTAATAAATATTTAGCATTACAAAAAAAATCAATTATATACTATATAATACAAAATGGTTATTGTGCATTCAATTCTATTCATATGTCTCTATTGGTGCAGTGGTTGGAAATTTAATATTTTTACTAAACAACCTATGTTTGATATTCATTACTCACCTAATTTTTTTAATGCAGTTTTATTAATAATTGCAAACATAAAAATAAAAAATAAAAAAATTGTTTAGTTTAATAAAAACTTATTTTCGGTCCTCTTGGAGCATATGATTAATATTATTTTTTAATTTCAATGCAATTGTATTAATAATTGCAAATATAAAAATTGTTTTGTTTAATAAATATTTATTTTTGTTCCTCTTAGAGCGTATGATTTTTTATGATTATTGACAATTACTATTTATGTCATTGTGACATGCCCCTACATTTTTGTTTTCAATGCAAGTTTATACGTAATTGCCAATGGCATGACAGCTCAACGGCTAGAGCTTGGCGGATGGTACCACTAGGTCATGGGTTCAAACCCAGCTGGCGGCATCTTTATGGGTTCTGGAATCCTATAAAAACCTTGCTTGCCTTTCAAAAAAATTTAAAAAAAAAAAAAATTATACGTAATTGCAAACATTAAAAAAATTTAAATGTTTGTTCACAAGTGGTACAAAACCTCCAAATTTTTTTTTAAATTAATATCTAAAATAATAACTATATAATTCATTAAACATATATACCATTAGCCAACTCATACAAAATTTGAGGCTCAAGTAAACCATTTTTTCTATGAAATTGTATTAGGATCTTATTATGTTTGCAAATTTAAAATTTGTTAAGCTTCAACTATATACTTATCCTAATTATTTTGTGATTTTAGTTATATATTCTAGTTATTATGCTCATTTGCCCTTGCTAAGGCTATCGATATTGTGACCTTATTATGACTTAAAATTGGACTACACTTGATTCAATTTAGTATATGCAATGTATTTTTTATTAGTTACTAGCTCGGATAGGAAAAAAAATTGGCTCCGCCCTTGATAACTACTATTATCAATAAGTGTTCTAAAAAGCGCTAGGCGGTGGGCGGGCGGCGAGCAGGTGCCTAGCGCCTAGGCGGCTCCTAGGTGGTCTTAGGTTTTGTATTATAACTTTAATAATGTACAAAAGTTAAGCATAATACTTTATCAATTAAATCCAATTTAATGCAAATATACATATGCAAAATTTAAAAACATGAAAAATTAACAATCATGAACAAAATTTATTATAACTCAAATGACTGAAGTTGGTCATGATGGGTACTTTATACAAAGTTGAATTTGAGGACAAATTTCCAAACATACTCTTTTATTTTTCATCAAATTCCATGAATAACCTCAGTCATGTTTGATAAAATAAGAAATCTACATTACTAAAATTTGTACCGGCAGATCCTTTGAAAATTTCTGTAAGTAATCATCATTTGCTACATTTAGACATATACTGAATAAAAAATAATTAAATTATTTATTTATAAAAAAGAGGAAAAAAAACACAATCAGCCTTATTAAAATAAATAAACTCGCCCAGACAGCCTAGGCAGTCCAGACCCTGCCTAGGCATCCCTAAACCCACCCAGAACCCGCCCAGCCATTAATCTGGGCGTTTTTTTACCTTCTAACGCCTAGGCCGATTTTTAGAACAATGTTATCAACTAATAATAATTTGCCATTTCGTCCCTCCCCCAACTAAAATCCTGGGTCCGCTTCTATGTGCAACTGTAAGATTATTTGCAGCAACTCCACCATCTTCAAAGTAACGAGGGGGAAGATATGTGGGAGCTGCAGAGGCGCAGATGCAAACATCTGATAGTAAAGGGTTCTTCGCTATGTCTATTTTTGCCTGGAATACAACATACTTCAGTAGAAGTGGCAAGGTGCACAAAAGATAACGACATATAGAATGGTCGAAGTTATGTACATCATTTGTGGAAAACATTGTAAGCTGAAGAAGCTTGATAACAAAAGTAGGAATCAGAACATTTGTGAAGCTTTTATTGAGTCTTAGATCTCCTAGTACTTCTTTCAAAATCATGGTCTTGCCGTTATAATCACATTCAAAAATTATAGCTAGTGTTGTTTAATACCCTGAATCCATTTTTTCTTGTATGTAAAAATTAAAAAAAATCTCCTACTTTAATCAATGTTAACCCGAGAGCTTGTTAAAAAGTATTGTATCTCTTCTACTACTCTACGCATTTTGAGGGAGCAATAAGCATGGTGGGTCAATGAACCCCCTGTACTTGTTCCTGCAATTACATCGAAGTAGTCTGCAGTCCTTGCATCCTCTCCATCAAGATCCTACTGTACCAAAAAAAACAAAAACTTGGCAAACTATTTTTTTATTTTTATTTTTATTTTTGAGTTCAATTTACTTGATTGTGATTAAAAGATAAAATATAACAATGATGATCTTCACTTGGAACTTAGATTCAAGGAAAGTTCCCGGAATTATGCCTCTTATTCCACCTCCATTGGTACTCAACACAGTTATCATCTCCCCCGGTGCAGGTGGAGGATTAACACTTCCAGTATCAACAACACTGTTATCTTGATCGTTTTCCATTTTCCTTGTTGATGCACATGTAGTAAGGTTATGTATAATGTTGCAAGAAGAAATATACAAAAAGAATTTATTGTGTCTTAACTCTTACATGCAGATCTCATCGTGGGGTTATAATTTAAGGAATTTGAAGATCGCACAACTCATACGGATATACATTACGTCCCTAACTTGTGACAGTTGAGTATCATTGAGTACTGTGCTATATGATCTAATGTGTAAAAAACATATTAAATATATCTATGTTTGAATTTGCTTGTTTTCCTAACGGACTAAGATCCCAATTTTTAAAAGGTAATTATTAGAAGCATTCTTAGTTTAATATTATGGTTTGGGTCACTTAAGAACTATTTTAATAAAAATAATCATAAAATAAATGTGTTTTTTAACGAAATAATGTGGATTGATGAGAACGACAACCCATATTGCGGACCCAACCGTGTGAAAATTTTTGTATATGGATCACGCTCTCATGTCCCGTTAGAATTATTCTTTAATTTGCCCTGTTGCTAGTCCTGCATATAGGTTCGTGTTTTGTTAATTATATAATCAGGCTTACGTTTGATTTTCATTAATTATTTGATTTCCAACATGGACACGTTGTGTAATTATTTTCAAATTTTTATTTATTCATTTGTAATTTTGTTGTTATTGTTAAAAGGCAAATGTGAATAGGCTGATCACGATGACTACAAATTTTGTTGTTTTATATTGACAGAAAAATGATGGAGCAATAACGGGAGGGTGTCGTTGTGGTGGTGATATTGAAAGGATTCGTATAGTTGAAGGTTCCAGATGATTTTATTGTGTTTTACTTAATTTATTATTAGTTTTGATTTACCATTTTGCTTTCCATTGGTGAAAATCCTGGCTCCGCCACTAGTAATGGTGGTTTGGCAGTAGCAAACATTTAGTTGAAGTGGTTGAAATGGGGGAAATTAAAAATAAAAGTTGGAATGTTGATTCCCAGAAATACATATCTTTCATGACTTTATTATTACATTTTCAAAATAAAAATCTCATGAAATGTGTTTTCAAACTTTAATTGAGTTTGAAGTCTTTTTATTCAAATCATAGCGATTCACATTGTGGAGAATCCAAATCCAACATGATTGAACTGAACATATAGAGATCGATCGTAATTTCATAGAAGAGAAGTTTGAAAAGATGATTGTTGAGGTTCCGTATGAGAAAATCATAGAACAGTTAGCTGACATTCTCACCAAAGTTATTGCCAGTCAAGCCTTAAATGACTCACTTGTCAAGTTAGGCATGTGTGATATCTATGTTCCATCTTGAGGAGGAGTGTTGGCATGGTCATATTAGGTTATTGTTTTCTATTAACTTATTGTTTCTTATATTGTTTCCTATTAGATTAAACATTGTACCAGTATTGTTCACTATTAGATTATTGTTCCTATTAGGTTAATCCGTGTATACCAAGTCACCAATATTTTAGAATTTAGATTGTTTGCGGAGTTGTATATATCCACATGTATTAGTTGATTGTATAAATAATTAAATAAATTCAATATAAATATTTATCAACATGCCTACATGATTTAGGATCCATAGGCTTCCTGTAATAAATTTTCATCCGTATCTCCTCTTCCTTGAGTTTTTATACACTTGAAATTAAATGGGAACATGATTTATATTTCAGTTTGATTCTTGTTCATATGAGTCAGTCACTTAATGCCAGAAGATTTCTTGTAGTGAACAACAATATATATATATATATATATATATATATATATATATATATATATATATATATATATTTGTGTGTATGTATTTGAATATCGCATATCTCATGAGTTCCTTCTTTTTGGTGAAAACATGAATTTGCTAGATGTGATATTTTCTCTGTGATCACCCACTGCATTATAGATTTGAATTATAAGATGTGTAAGATTCGGCCCTAAATGGTCATATATTTCAATGCTCCAGATGATTTTATTGTGTTTTACTTAATTTATTATTAGTTTTGATTTACCATTTTGCTTTCCATTGGTGAAAATCCAGGCTCCGCCACTAGTAATGGTGGTTTGGCAGTAAAAATAAAAATCTCATGAAATGTGTTTTCAAACTTTAATTGAGTTTGAAGTCTTTTTATTCAAATAGGTAGCCCATAGATTGAAGAGTCCCTAGATCAATAAGGTTCACTGCCCGCACTTTTCACCTGTCGCCTTGTACGCTCTTCAGAAAGGAGCTTGGCAAATCGAGTGAGAATGTCTTCGTTGGTCGTCTTTTTATTTACTACTTCAAATTTCCCGGTCTAAATTCACCATTGACACTGGTTTCTTTAAGAGATCTTCTCCAATTTTTACAAGATTTGCCATGTTTTCTTTAGTTGAAATATCAACAGAGGTCGCATCACCTGTCAATATGTCATCCTGTATGCCATCCCAAATGAGTATTTTCTCCGGAACCAAATGTTTTGAGGAAGATGTATAAAGCATAGTTGATTTTATATTCTATATGTTTTTTTTTTTTTTATAAAGTTCAAGTTATATATAAACGAAATATACCTGAAGGCGAAGATAATTATCGCCAGAGTTTATTGATTGGAAGAGAACTGAGGTATTGATGTCAACAAGATCAGAGCTGGCCTGAAAGAAACTATCAATCAGAGGTGTCGCTCCATTGTTGTAAAGCCATCCAACTATCCCCCACTTGGCAGCTGCGATGGCAGTAAACTTCCCTTCTTGTTTGGCTGATCCTGTGCCCAGGGAAATCACCAAATGTTTTTGGTAATCCGTGGGCTTGAATGACTCAAAATCTCCGTTCTTCTTCATAATTTCCTGTGATATGTGGGTCAGCGCTATATGTGTCTGCAGATAGAGATAACTAGGGTAATTAGTTCATACTAGAACTTTAATTAAACACTTTGTGATTTATATCAGTGATGAAGTGTTATCAGTTGGACTTACCTGATTATTTGCTACAATTCCACCGTCTATGAGATGGAAGTCCCTTGAAGTTCCCTTAGAATCTTCTATTTCGACGTAATGAGCAGGAAGATATGTAGGAGCTGCAGAGGTGTCGAGGCAGACATCCGATAGTAAAGGGTTCTTCCAATTGTCTACTTTTGCCTGGATTAAGACAACAAATATGAGTAGTAGTGCACGCTCAACAGATATCAATAGCTTAGCTTGTGTTGGATAAATAATGTACATACCTCAGTTGTCGAAAAGATGGAAGGTTGAAGGAGCTTGATATCGAAAGTAGGAATTAGAACAGTCGTGAGGGTCTGATTGAGTTTTAGGTCCCCCAGTAGATCTTGCATTTTGGAGCGTAGGTACTTGCCATTGTATTTAGGTCCGGCCATTCCACCAAAAATGCTCTTTATTGGACCCAAAATCGAGGTCTTGCTGTTGCATTGAGATTAAAGGAAGTTAAATGTAATGTCATTTTACATTAGAATTTAATGAGAGCATATCAAATGCTCTAGTCCAGCGATGGAAATGCTCTGATGCAGGCTCATTTTATATGGCATTGGGATGTTCAGTATTACAAATCTTGAGTGTCTTACATTAACCTTTCTGCATCACGGTTAACATGTTATCAAAAGGGGAATGACCATTACAAATTTCATTGCAATAGACAATTTTTCTCAAAACCTTATGAATGCTCTTTGTAATGGTCAACACTCAATTTGTCTTATTTTCCCTTCATACCTAACATAGATTCCTTCCCACCATAGATAGGGGTGGGCATCCCATCCCGCGATCCCGAACTCATCCCGATCCTGTCCCGTCCCGATCTAGAGTGGGATGGGATCAGGATGAAGATTTTCAATCACGCCTATCCTGTCTCATCCCAAATTTATTTATTTAATAATTATTATTATTATTAATTTTAATCAAAATATTCTTCTAAATTAAAGTTTAGGATGTGTTGAAATTAAATCAATGTAAGATGAAATTCTATATGAAATCTAAATGAATTGAATCATTAATTCTAAATGAAATTTAATATTTATTTGCCTTCAAAAAAAGTTTTATATTTATTTATTTAATATCTATTATTATTTATGATGTAAGTTATATGTATATAAATTTGACATTAATGGTGTGTGAGTAATGTGAGATAAAACTCTTTTTGCTATTTTTTATTGGAAGTCAATTTAGTACGTACTCATCCCGTTCCGATCCCGTTTGAAATGGGATGAGGTCCGGATGAGGTCTATCCTGTCCCGATCCCAAATGAACGGGATGTGTCCATCTCGTCCCGTGCCCATCCCTAACCATAGATCCAAAATCCATTGTTGATAATTGAAGGCATGATGGTAAAGACACAAATCATTCTTATTCTCATTTTCAGTCGCATTCCATTGAGTAACCAAACATAATAATATTCACATTCTCATTCTCATTTTTATTTTCATTTTCATTCCATTGAGTAACCAAACATGACCTAATAGTATTTTAATGGTAAAGTAGACTTGATGATCCATTCTCTTTATGTGAGGTTGCGGGTTCGAGACTCACCAATTAGAAATTTCTAAGTTTTTGCCTTAGACTTGATGAGTTGGGGTTGACTTGCCAAGTGATTTTTTTTTTTCAATAAAAGATTTGAGACTAGTATCAAGAGAAGCGTTAGCAGAACCCAACCACAACAAGCAAGACGAATTGGGAGGCATGAGATTTGACCCAAACAAGAAGCAAATGACTCCCTGAATTGAGAACCCACACCAAGGTAGTCCATAGTGTCATGGTCATTTAAAAAAGAAAAGTGTTGCATGAAAGATAACTCGTTCTCTTACGCAGTTTGAGGGAAGATATGCGAGCAATGATATTGATGCAGAAATTTACAGCCTCCTTGGCAGTGAAAAGTGGGCGATTGTCACAGGCTAGCAATCCGTGCGGCACTAGCTATCCAATTCACTAGTAAGCCTATGAGTAGTTACTTTGATGGGCACAAATATTAACTTGAGAATGCACAATATCAATTTGTAGACAAGATAACGATGCACAATAGTCAGCAAAAGCTTTCATTAACATTCAATAGATTACAATGGGGAGGAACGTTCGAAAGGACGTTGCTCAAGACTAGTTCGATGCTATCGATCGATGGAAATACAAGTTTGAAGTTGAAAAGCAATGCAAAGAAAACAATAAAAATGCTAGCGGTACAGTCTGGCCCGACTATGCAATGGAGGCAACATGTCCTCACAGTCAAGAGCTCAAACCTTGCCCCTATAATATAGATGCTAAGCATTTGGGCTCTTTTCAAAAGGGAACATTGAGTTTTGAGACCATTAGGAAGGTCTTGAAAGGCCTCTGACGTTGATTTCCCTGACCAACGGTACTAGTCCTGACAGCGATTATTCTTAGGTGCAGTAAGCATGGTGGTCAATAATCCTCCAGTGCTTGTTCCTGCAATTATATCAAAGTAGTATGCAATCCTTGCATTCTGCCCATCAAGTTCCTATATTTCAACAGGCAAAATGTTCAAGCAAACTCAATAGAACTGGACTTTGCTTGGAAATTCAACCGAGTTTAGTACTTGATGATCACTCGACAAGTCTAACAAACAATACCAACTAACAACAATACCAAAAACAAGCAACGAAATTCTTTACCTGGAGTTTAAGTTCCAGGAACTTAAGGACGATCCCAGGAATTATGCCTCTAACACCAACACCATTGATGATCAACACCGTCACCATCTCCCTTATGCAAGGTGGAGGATTAGCACCTCCATTACTGACAAAACTGTTACCTTGACCAGTTTCCATTGTCGTTGTAAATACAAATGTAGTAAAGATTTGTAAGGTTATATAATGGGATTTAGAAACAAAGTACTTCACTACACTAGCTATCTGTTTCGCATGGACTTCTTTGGCTAAAGTATACTCTTTAATTTCTGGGATCCCATATATATAGGCATTACAAGACTACTTGATGTCTTTATTTTTAATTTTTCTTTTCCACTTGTTATGTAGACATTAGATAAAAATCTATAAACTGGTGTGAAAAGAATTGGTGTGCCCGCCATTTATACTCTTTGTCATGCATTACATTCTTAAGTTGATTATTGTTGATGAGACATGGAATAGTAACTCGATCGCAGTTGTACATGTGTTGGAACAACCAAATCCAACATATGAAAGCTTGAGCGTGGCTCGTTCTTGAAACACCATTCAACCCGTAAGTTAAGCGTCCAAGCCCAAGTCACACTTGCCCATTCGGCATGGATCTTAGAGATTGACCCAGGACAATAAGGCCTAAACAAAAATCTCTAAGCTGTTGCAAGCCAAAGATCCACTCGCACCATTTAACTCTTAATCCAATCAAGCATTGGGTCCTAAACAGAGCCAAATGTCGAAGAGACCCAGTCATGCACAAATAAGATTATTGGCGAGATATCTTCCTTCCATCTCGCCCTCAATAGCAGGGACAGTTGGGGAGAGAACATTCACTACATAAGGTGAGAAAAATGAAGGAGAAAGGTACGTATACACATTGCTAATTTTATCTAGTCTATATTCTTGCTTGCACCGCCACTCGACTTAAGCATCAGAGTGCCTTCGGCCACCACAATGGTAGTTCTTGGCTCACCGTTGTTCTTTTTGCAGGTACGAGATTACCCACGACAGATTTGGACGCATTTGTTTGGTGTCTCCTCACATAGATCAGGTTCTGCTCCACATGGATTATCAAGGGCGGATGGTACAGAGGCTCACTCAGAATTGACAACAACCATTTAAGACCGGAAAATCCGGGGAGGTCCCAGACCTGAAAGGTCACCCGGGAGCGCGTCCAGAAAGGCAATAACGTCCCCGTGGTGGGTGGCGAGTTGGCCGAGAAGGAAACAGGAAACAGAGTGAAACAGGAAACAACCTGTTTTGTAAAACAGGAAACTGTTTCACAAACAGGAACAGGAAACTGTTTTGTGAAACAGAAAACGTTTTTGAACAGGAAACAAATTCTAGGAAATAGGAAACTGCTGCGAAACAGGAAATTGTTGTTCCTATATATACTAAGAACTGTAGGTGTTTTTTATTATTATTGCACGTAGAAAAACTGTGAAGCACAGGGAATAGAGAAAAATAATTGCTGGAATTGTTTCATCTCTTGTTGAGAGATTGTGTGAGAATTGTCATCTTCTTGTACCTTGTTCTTGAATATAGTGGAATCACCTCACCGTGGACGTAGGCAATTCGCCGAACCACGTAAACCTTGGGTCTCTTGTGGTATGTTCTTGGTTTTCTCTAATTACTTTCATCGCTAGTTGCTCTATTTAATTGATTGGATCCTTGTGGTACTTGTGTGCAATTGTTGGTGTCTACCCGCTTCCGCAATAAGACGCAACAATTGGAATTAGTGCACTAAGGGAAATTGATCTTGAATTGTTCTACTCAAGATTGTGAAGATTCAAAAGTGCTAGGATTTGTTTGTGTACAAGTTGTTTTAAAAAAATAAAAAAATAAAAAATAAAAAATAAAAAAAAACCGTAGTGAAGCTTCTTGTGTAGAAAGTCACAGGTTTTGTTTGCAATGGCATCCAAGGTGAGCAAGGCACATGTGGGGAATTATGAAATCGAGAAATTTAATGGTAAGAACAATTTCGGATATTGGAGAATACAAATGAGGAATTTGCTTATTTCTCAGAAATTACACAAAGCATTACTTGGGAAGGATAAAAAGGTTGAAACCATGTCAGATGATGAATGGGAAGAATTGGATTTGGAGGCGCGTGCTGCTATTTGCTTGTGTCTGGATAGAGACATAGTTTTTTTTAGTTAATGAAGAGACTACGGCAGCTGATGTTTGGTTGAAGCTTGAGTCACAGTTTATGACTAAGACATTATCAAACAAGTTATACTTGAAAACCCAATTGTACAAACTAGCAATGGATGAGGGCACTCCAATTGGTGATCATATCGCCAAGTTTACACGGATTATCTCAAATTTGAGAGATGTGGATGTGAAGATTGAGGATGAAGACCAAGCAATTATATTGATTTACTCCTTGCCGCAGTCATATGAAAATCTTGGACAAACAATTTTGTTTGGGAAAGATGAACTTACATTTGATGAAACTACCGGTGCACTCTTGTCCAATGAGATTCGGAAGAAAACTTCATCAAGTGGTAGTGGAAAAGATCAAGCTGAAGGGTTGATTGTTAGAGGAAGGTCTCAAGTGAAATCATCTTCAAATAGTGGAAAATCTAGATCAAAGTCTAGAGGTCCACAATGTCACAAATGTAGAGAGTGGGGGCATATTAGGAAAAATTGTCCAAATCAAGGTAAGAGTAATCATGATAACAATTGGAAAGGCAAGAAAAAGTAAGATAAGGGTGATACTAGTGAAGCAAGCTATGCATCTAGTACGAAAAAGGATGAAGAATGTTATTCAGCTGCGGGGGAAAACACAGAAATCTCTGGGAGATGGATCCTTGACTCTGGGTATTCTTACCATATGTGCCCAAACAGGGAGTGGTTCACTACCTATGAGCACATTGATGGTTGTACTGTTATGATGGGTGATGATTACGATTGCAAGAAAGTTGGAATTGGAACAATGAGGATTAAGATGTATGATGGTGTTGTGAGAACCTTAACAGATGTGAGGCATGTCCCAGCCTTGAAAAAGAACCTTATCTCGCTTGGTGTTTTAGACTCCAATGGTTGTAAGTTTACAGCGGTAGGTGGAGTTTTAAAGGTTGTCCGTGGGTCTTTGGTTGTCATGAAAGGGATCAAACAAGGTAACTTGTACACCTTGATGGGTAACACGGTAACAGGAAATGTTGCAGTGGAAACTTCTTCATCGGAAAGCACTAGGTTATGGCACATGCGACTTGGGCATATGACATAAAAAGGATTGTCTCTACTGAGCAAGCAATGGTTACTGAAGGGTATGAAGAAACCGACTATGGAGTTTTGCGAGCATTTTGTATATGGAAAACAATGCAGGGTAAAATTCAGTACAAGCAAGCACAGGAGAAGAGGTATTCTAGACTATGTGCATACAGATGTGTGGGGACTAGCGAAGGTCTCCTCTAAGGGAAGTTCCAGGTACTTTGTCTCCTTCATTGATGATTATTCCCGTTACACATGGGTATATTTTTTGAAGTCTAAGAATGAAGTATTTGAGACATTTAAAAGGTGGAGAGCAATGGTTGAGAATAGAATTGGAAGAAAGGTGAAGACTTTGAGGTCTAATAATGGTACCGAGTCTACTGAGGGTACTTTCAAACAGTTTTGTGATCAGGAAGGAATTGTTCGACATTGGACTGTTTGAGACACGCCACAACAAAATGGAGTTGCTGAGAGATTGGACTGTTTGAGACACGCCACAACAAAGTGCTAATGACATACTTTCTCGTTGTCAACGCTCCTGTGGCATACAACATGCTGCTTGGGAGACCATGGATACACAAAATGGGTGCAGTATCCTCTACTATGCACCAATGTGTGAAGTACCACACCGACAATGGCGTTGAAAGAATAAAATGGGACCAACCAGCATCTCGGGAGTATCATTTTGTTGCTATAAATACTCCTCACAAATAGTTATTACCGCAACAACTGAAGAGTCTTCGCAATGATCCGATGAAATAAGTTTGGATTCTCCAAATGACAACACAACACCAACCAGTCCTCGAGATCGACCCAACACTGGGCAACCGGAAGAAGAAACAATCGAGGTCTATTTAGACATAGAAACTAAAATGGCAGTCCGAATCAGAACAAAAATCCAACCTGAACTCTCCACGAAGCTAACCCAACTGCTAAAAGATAACCAAGACATTTTCACATGGACAATGAAAGACATGGTGAGAATAGATCCATCCATCATTTCCCACAAATTGCAATTGAATCAAGAGAAGAAATAGATTAGTCAAAAAAGAAGACCAGTGGCTCCGGAGCGCAATCAGGCGAGAAACAAATAAGTGCACCAACTGCTCAGCGCTCGGTTTGATAAGAAAAGCTCACTATCCGAATTGGCTGGCAAACACAGTACTAGTAAAGAAGAAGAATGGGAAATAGAGGGTGTGCGTGGATTACACCGACTTAAATAAGGCTTGTCCCAAAGACAGCTTCCCACTTCCACGATTAGACCAAATAGTGGACTCAACCGCCGGATACGAGATGTTGAGCTTCATGGATGCGTACTCCGGGTATAACCAAATACAAATGTACCCCCCCCCCCTCGACCAAGAAAATACATCTTTCATAACGGAAAGGGGAACATATTGTTAGCGAGTAATGTCATTCGGGTTGAAGAACGCAATAGCAACATACCAACGGCTAGTAAATAGGATGTTCAAATAATAGATCAGCAAAACAATGGAGGTATACATCGACGATATGCTCGTCAAAAGCTCACGCAGAACAGACCATGTTACGGACCTCGAACAGGCTTTCGCTCGGGTTTGGAAATACAAGATGAAGCTAAACCCAGATAAGTGCACCTTTGGAATGGAGTCACGGAAGTTCCTCGGGTATATGGTCAACTAGCGAGGAATTGAAGTCGATCCAAAGCAGATAAAGGCGCTTCTTAACATGCAATCGCCAACAAATACAAAAGGTGTTTACACTTTTAACTGGAGGATAGCAGCTCTAAACAAATTTATTTCCAAATCAACAGATAAGTATCTGCCTTTTTTCAAAATCTTGAAAGGGAACAAGACATTTGAATGGAATGATGAATGCGAAAGAGCCTTCCAAAACTTTAAGATATACCTGGGAAGTACGAAGCTTCTAACAAAACCAAGCACAGGAGAAACATTATATCTGTACCTATCTGTGTCCAATCACGCAGTGAGTTCGGCGCTAATACGAGAAGAAAAAGGGGTGCAAAAACCGGTGTACTACATCAGCAAAACACTCGCAGATGCAAAGATCAACTATCCGCCCCTAGAGAAACTGGCATCGCTCTGATCGTGTCGTCAAGGAAATTGCGAGTGTACTTCCAGGCACATCCGATCACGGTCATGACCGAACAGCCATTTCAGTTGGTATTACACAAGTCGAACTTATCAGGAAGAATGGTAAAATGGGAAATAGAACTCGGACAATTTGACATTACTTATGCCCCCAGAACTGCTATCAAAGCTCAAACAATAGCAAATTTCATCGTCGAGTTCACAGGAAGCAACAAGCAACCCAGGGATGAGGAAAGCAAAACAAAACAGCCTGAACCAATCGTTGAAGGATGGATCCTTCGTTGTGATGGGGCATCTAACGAGGCAGGAAGCGGAGCCGTAATAGTCTCATACAACTCGGAAGGCATTGCATTGGAAAAAGCGATAAAATTCAATTTTGAAGCCTCCAATAATGAGGCTGAATACGAAGTTGTGATAGCAGGACTACAGTTAGCGAAACACCTAGGAATAAGGGACATTAACGTCTTTATGGACTCCAAGCTAGTGATAAATCAACTAAACGGCGAGTTTCAAGTGAAAGTCACTCGAATGAAAGCCTACCACCAGGGAACCATAGAACTCATAGAAAGCTTCTAAAACACCATCATCCCACGAGCAGAAAACTAAAGAGCGGACGAGCTAGCTAAAGAAGCCTCAACAACAAATGATAGTGGCAATCACTCATAATTATGCAAGGTAGCTTCATACTAGAAAATCAATCAGAAGAAACATGCACCGTAAACCAAGGTCTTAATTAGATGACTCCAATCCTGGCATACATTTTAAACGGCGAACTCCCAATAGATAAGATGGAAACCATAAAACTACGGAATCGGGCAGCAAGATATACAATGGTAAATGACAGACTATATAGGAGATCTGCCACGAATCCATTATTAAGATGCCTTACACCAGGAGATGTCGAATACATCCTATTAGAAATACACCACAGCACATGCGAGAATCATCTAGGGGGAAGAACATTGGCCCATAAAGCTCTCACGTTAGGGTATTACTGGCCAACGATGCAGGTGGACACTCAGAGGCTAGTTCGTAAATGCGACAAATGCCAATGATTCGCCCCATTTCCTCACATGTCAGGACAAAATCTGATTTCAATAAGCAGCCTCTAGCCGTTCGCACAATGGGGAATGAACATCGTAGGACCACTCCCAGCTTCCGACAAAAGAAATTTCTCCTTGTAGCAGTAGATTACTTCACCAAATGGGTAGAAGTAGAACCCCTCACAAAGATAGAGGTAGCACAAGTCGAGAAATTTCTTGGGAGAGACATCACATGCAGATTTGGAATCCCAAGAGTAATTGTTACAGACAATGAGAAGCAGCTTGAAGGCAAAAGGGTCAGGGAGCTATGCAAGAGCATGAATATCCAACAACACTTTTCCGCACCAGCTCACCCACAAGCAAACGGGCAAGCCGAAGTCACTAACATAACGATTTTGGAGGCAATCAAAAAAGACTCGAGGTAGCGAAAGGCCTATAGACGTCTGAATTACCTGGTGTCCTTTGGGCATACAAAACAAACTCCAACAGGAGAAACACCTTTCGCACTCGCTTATGGGTCAGAAGCGATGATACCCATGGAAGTCGGAATGCCAACATTCCGAATCGAAGAATTGTGCACTGAGGACAAAATCGAAGCATTAAGAGTCGGGTTGGACCTCCTCGAAGAAAAATGAGAAGCAGCCTCGATTAAAATAGCAGCATACCAACAACGCTTGCGGGTACTATAACAAGAAGGTACAGATCCGAAACTTCAACATTGGAGATTGGGTGTTACGAAAGGTCCAACTAAAAACGAAAGAGCTCGCCGCAGCAAAAGTTAACCCAAACTGGAAAGTGCCCTATCGAGTAAAAAAAATCAATAGACCAGGAACATACTGGTTGGAAGACAAAGAGGGCGAAATGATACCTCGACCATGGAATGTACAGCATTTGAAAAGATATTATCAATAAAATCTTCCGTTTTCAATTTCGAAACAACCAAATCTGATTATGACAAAAAGTCTGATTAAAAACAGACTCAAGAAAACAATCAGCACGACTAGAGTATCGAGCAAACAAATATGCTAGACGAATGAGTCAGACAAAAAATTTATGGCCAGATCAACCACGAAGTAATAAAGTACTAGGACATAAGAATCGGACTTTCACGTCAACTGTAAAGTACGACGTCGTAATCCGAATGAGAAACAAGATTCGATAAACTAAAGCTTCCATATGACTAGAATATCGAGTATCGAAGCCACTCACGAAAATCTGGATGACCGAAGTCTGAAATCTCCCAGAAATGTCATAAGTAAAAGCTAAACAAGCTAAACATTCGGGACACTAAAATGTGAAATAACAAATTTTCCGTTTATCATCAAAAAAAGTAGATTACAAAAAATAAAAATAACAACTAACAGGAATCACTATCATGAACAACATCTTCAAAAATTGTAGGGTCAACGAGCTCCTCGAAATCCAGATCACCCAACGAATCTGGAACAACCTCCTCGACATCGCCGAACTCTTGCTAAGCAAGGCTCCGGTAGGGGCATGTTTAAACCTCGTGTTTCCAAAAAATCAAGAAAATCATGGAGATCCTCAACCACTCTTATAAAATCGGCGGCCTCCGCTGCCTTCAACTTCTCCTTAACAGTCGACAGCTCAGCTTGGGTAGATGCTAACTCGTTGTCGACATTGGCGAGTTTAGCATGGACCGCCTATTTGGTCTCAACAAACTCAGAATTCAGCTCAATGGTGCAGTTGGTAACAGCCTTAAGCTTGGCAGAATACTCGTCGGATTATTCGACAGCCAAACACCCAGCTGAAACATTTTATTCTCGATGATGCGCGAATCATCAATTGAGAGGCCGACAGAATCCGACAAGCCATAAGAAACAACAAGCTTTCTTCTCATGGTCATCCAGAGACGGAGAAACATGTTTCTTACTTACCTTGAGAACCCAGTTTACCTCTTCATCCTCACGAGCAGAGCAATCATCACCCGAACCACGACCCCCTTCTGAAGAGATGCAAGATGAAAACGGGTCTTGGCAGATTCAAGGATAGTGTTCGCTACGACTTTTCATTGCCAAATGACCTCGAGATCGTCTTGTCTGGAAATGACGACAGTCTTATTCATCCGAAGCCTAGCTACATTATACTTTACCCTGGCATGTTTCAGGCGGGTCTTAGGCTTTCGGCCCCAGAAATCTTTTGGGAGTATCTAGACTTCTTGGGCATTGTTCTTGCTTAAACTTCTTGGGCATCGCTTCTGCTCAAACGGTTCTTAACGGTTGGAAGGTGATGATTGCAACCTTAGCGAGGGTTGTTCTATCTGAGGTTCCTATGAATATTAAGGTTTGGTATTTCGTGGTGGGGTTTAGTGTGAATATTAAGGTTCCTATCTGATTTTCATTAATTATTTGATTTCCAACATGGACACGTTGTGTAATTATTTTCAAATTTTTATTTATTCATTTGTAATTTTGTTGTTATTGTTAAAAGGCAAATGTGAATAGGCTGATCACGATGACTACAAATTTTGTTGTTTTATATTGACAGAAAAATGATGGAGCAATAATGGGAGGGTGTCGCTGTGGTGGTGATAGTGAAAGGATTCGTATAGTTGAAGATTCCAGATGATTTTATTGTGTTTTACTTAATTTATTATTAGTTTTGATTTACCATTTTGCTTTCCATCGGTGAAAATCCTGGCTCCACCACTAGTAATGGTGGTTTGGCAGTAGCAAACATTTAGTTGAAGTGGTTGAAATGGGGGAAATTAAAAATAAAAGTTGGAATGTTGATTCCCAGAAATACATATCTTTCATGACTTTATTATTACATTCTCAAAATAAAAATCTCATGAAATGTGTTTTCAAACTTTAATTGAGTTTGAAGTCTTTTTATTCAAATCATAGCGATTCACAATGTGGAGAATCCAAATCCAACATGATTGAACTGAACATATAGAGATCGATCGTAATTTCATAGACGAGAAGTTTGAAAAGATGATTGTTGAGGTTCCGTATGAGAAAATCATAGAACAGTTAGCTGACATTCTCACCAAAGTTATTGCCAGTCAAGCCTTAAATGACTCACTTGTCAAGTTAGGCATGTGTGATATCTATGTTCCATCTTGAGGAGGAGTGTTGGCATGGTCATATTAGGTTATTGTTTTCTATTAACTTATTGTTTCCTATTAGATTAAACATTGTACCAGTATTGTTCTCTATTAGATTATTGTTCCTATTAGGTTAATCTGTGTATACCAAGTCACCAATATTTTAGAATTTAGATTGTTTGCGGAGTTGTATATATCCACATGTATTAGTTGATTGTATAAATAATTAAATAAATTCAATATAAATATTTATCAACATGCCTACATGATTTAGGATCCATAGGCTTCCTGTAATAAATTTTCATCCGTATCTCCTCTTCCTTGAGTTTTTATACACTTGAAATTAAATGGGAACATGATTTATATTTCAGTTTGATTCTTGTTCATATGAGTCAGTCACTTAATGCCAGAAGATTTCTTGTAGTGAACAACAATATATATATATATATATTTGTGTGTATGTATTTGAATATCGCATATCTCATGAGTTCCTTCTTTTTGGTGAAAACATGAATTTGCTAGATGTGATATTTTCTCTGTGATCACCCACTGTATTATAGATTTGAACTATAAGATGTGTAAGATTCGGCCCTAAATGGTCATATATTTCAATGCTCCAGATGATTTTATTGTGTTTTACTAAATTTATTATTAGTTTTGATTTACCATTTTGCTTTCCATTGGTGAAAATCCAGGCTCCGCCACTAGTAATGGTGGTTTGGCAGTAAAAATAAAAATCTCATGAAATGTGTTTTCAAACTTTAATTGAGTTTGAAGTCTTTTTATTCAAATAGGTAGCCCATAGATTGAAGAGTCCCTAGATCAATAAGGTTCACTGCCCTGCACTTTTTACTTGTCGCCTTGTACGCTCTTCAGAAAGGAGCTTGGCAAATCGAGTGAGAATGTCTTTGTTGGTCGTCTTTTTATTTACTACTTCAAATTTCCCGGTCTAAATTCACCCTTGACACTGGTTTCTTTAAGAGATCTTCTCCAATTTTTACAAGATTCGCCATGTTTTCTTTAGTTGAAATATCAACAGAGGTCGCATCACTTGTCAATGTGTCTGCAGATAGAGATAACTAGGGTAATTAGTTCATACTAGAACTTTAATTAAACACTTTGTGATTTATATCAATGATGAGGTGTTATCAGTTGGACTTACCGGATTATTTGCTACAATTCCACCGTCTATGAGATGGAAGTCCCTTGAAGTTCCCTTAGAATCCTCTATTTCGAAGTAATGAGCAGGAAGATATGAAATTGTTACCAACCATCAATTGAGTATTACAAGGTTGCGAGATCAAGGTTATGACGGTGCTAGTAATATGCAAGGTGAGTTTAATGGACTGAAAACACTTATTCTGAAAGAGAACAAATATGTGTTCTATGTTCATTGTTTTGCCCATCAGTTGCAGTTGGTACTGATTCATGTTGCAAAAAATCATACCCAAATTGCGCTGCTTTTCAATTTAGTCACCAATGCAGCCAATGTTGTTGGGGTCTCTTGCAAGCGTTGTGATATTATTCGCAACAAACAAGCTGCTAAAATTATTGAAAAACTCAAGAGTTGTGAACTTCTAAGTGGGCAAGGTTTGAATCAGGAGACAAACATTAAGTGTTTTGGGGATATGCGTTGGGGTTCACATTATGGTACACTAATAAGTTTGATTATGATGTTTTCATCTGTGATTGATGTGCTGGAAATTGTGGTTGGAGATGGATCAAGCTCTGAACAAAATGGTGAAGCGTATGCTTTATTGGACTCGATGTAATCTTTTGGTTTTGTGTTAAACTTACATCTAATGAGGAATTTACTTGCAATTACCAATTCTTTGTCAAATGTGTTGCAGCGCAAAGATCAAGATATAGTGAATGCTATGAACTTAGTGAAAATATCAAAACAATGTTTACAAACGATAAGAGAAGATGGATGGGATTCACTTCATAATGAGGTTTCTTCATTTTGTGTTAAGCACAATATCGTAATTTCTCGCATGGAAGATCCATTTATTGCACGAGGGCGGTCCAGGCAAAGGTTTGAAGGGTTCACGAATTCATATCATTATCAAGTGGAGTTGTTCTATACTTGCATAGATATGCAACTTCAAGAGCCTAACAACCATTTTGATGAAGTAAATACATAAGTGCTACTTTGTATGACTTGTTTGAACCGAAGTAACTCATTTGCAGCTTTTGAAAAACAAAAGTTGATTCGTCTAGCTGGATTTTATCTGGTTGATTTCTCCGAAATAGATATTGTGGTGCTCAACGATCAATTAGAGACTTATATTATTGATGTGCGCATGAATGATGACTTTGCAATATTGGACGAAATTAGCAGACTTGCCAAGAAAATGGTTGAAACAAAAAAGAATATCATATATCCATTAGTTTACTTGCTAATAAAGTTGGCTTTAATTCTCCTAGTTGCCACAACTACAATTGAGAGAGCATTCTCTGCTATGCATATAGTGAAGCCCTGTCTACGAAATAGAATGGGAGATGATTGGATGAATGATTGCCTAATCATATACATTGAAAATGATATTTTCAATAGCATTGATAATGAGGTGATTATGCAACACTTCCAAAAGATGAGCAAGCGAAGAGGCCAACTGTAAATTTTCATTTCTTATGTTTGAGAAATTATATAGCTTGTTGTAACAATGTGCTTATGTCGCTAAAGACTATTCTTATTTTGGGATATATGAGAATGTGCTTTTTTGTTTTATTTTGATAAAAGTTAATTATGTACATGTCGTTTTAAAGTTTGTGTTTTACTAATTTATTATTAGTTTTGATTTACCATTTTGCTTCCCATTGGTGAAAATCCGGGCTCCGCCACTAGTAATGGTGGTGGAATTGCAATGGTGGTATGGCAGTAGCAAACATTTAGTTGAAGTGGTTGAAATGGGGGAAATTAAAAAGAAAAGTTGGAATGTTGATTCCCAGAAATACATATCTTTCATGACTTTATTATTACATTCTCAAAATAAAAATCTCATGAAATGTGCTTCCAAACTTTAATCGAGTTTGAACTCTTTTTATTCAAATAGGTAGCCCATAGATTAAAGGGTGTCTAGATCAATAAGCTTCACTGCCCTGCACTTTTCACCTGTCGCGTTGCACGCTCTTTAGAAAGGAGCTTGGCAAATCGAGTGAGAATGTCTTCGTTGGTCGTCTTTCCATTTACTACTTCAAATTTCCCAGTCTCCAAATTCACTCTTGACACTGGTTTCTTTAAGAGATCATTTCCAACTTTTACAAGATTCGCCATGTTTTCTTTAGTTGAAATATCAACAGAGGTCGCATCACCTGTCAATGTGTCATCCTGTATGCCATCCCAAATGAGTATTTTCTCCACCGGAACCAAATGTTTTGAGGAAGATGTATAAAACATAGTTGATTTTATATTCTAAATGCTTTTTTTTTTTTTTATAAAGTTCAAGTTATATAGAAACGAAATATACCTGAAGGCGAAGATAATTATCGCCAGAGTTTATTGATTGGAAGAGAACTGAGGTATTGATGTCAACAAGATCAGAACTGGCCTGAAAGAAACTATCAATCAGAGGTGTCGCTCCATTGTTGTAAAGCCATCCAACTATCCCCCACCTGGCAGCTGCGATAGCAGTGAACTTCTCTTCTTGTTTGGCTGATCCTGTACCAAGGGAAATCACCAAATGTTTTTCATAATCTGTGGGCTTGAATGACTCAAAATCTCCGTTCTTCTTCAGAATTTCCTTTGATACGTGGGTCAGCGCTATATGTGTCTGCAGATAGAGATAACTAGTGTAATTAGTTCATACTAGAACATTAATTAAACACTTTGCAATATATATCAATGATGAAGTGTTATCAGTTGGACTTGCCGGATTATTTGCTACAATTCCACCGTCTATGAGATTGAATTCCCTTGAATTTCCCTTAGAATCTTCTGTTTTGAAGTAATGAGCAGGAAGATATGTAGGAGCTGCAGAGGTGCCAATGCAGACATCTGATAGTAGAGGGTTCTTCAACATATCTATTCTAGCCTGGATTAACAATAGACATGAGCAAAAGTGTTGCGCGCAAAAAAAAAAAAAAAAAATGAATAGCTTGTGTTGAATAATGTGTTATGTACCTCATGTGTGGAAAAGATGGAAGGTTGAAGGAGCTTGATATCAAAAGTAGGAATGAGAACGTTTGTGATGGTCTGATGGAGTCGTAGGTCCCCTAGAAGTTCTTTCATTTTGGTGCGCAGATACTTGCCATTGTATTTAGGTCCCGCGATTGCACCAAACAAACTCTTTATTGGACCCAAAATCAAGGTCTTGCTGTTACATTCAAATTAGAGGTAATTAAATTTCCGTTTAAAGAAGAGCATTAAGTTGTAAGTGATCCAAATGGATTGGTTTTTCCTTATCTTCTTAGTATGATATGATGTGTGGATTAGATAATATTCTGTCCACTTACGCATTTTGAGGGAAGATGTGTGGGGAGTTTTCAATGTAAAAATTTACAGCCTCCTTAGCCGTGAAAAGCGGGCGATTGTTCTTATTAGGTGTTGTAAGCATGGTGGTCAATAACCCCCCTGTGCTTGTTCCTGCAATAACATCAAAATAGTCTGCAATCCTTGCATCCGTCCCATCAAGTTCCTACACAAAACGATACAAAATGTTCAGAAAGTCGATAAAATCAAACTTGCTCTTGGAAATTTATGAAGTTAATTTAATCCACTTGACAACAATAAGATCATTTTTACCTGGAGCTTAGTTTCTAGGAAAGTAAGGATGATTCCTGGAATTATGCCTCTAACACCACCTCCATCGATGCTCAACACCGTCACCATCTTCCCCTTGCAAGGTGGAAGATTAGCACTTGCATTACTAACAACGCTGTTATCTTGACCATTTTCCATTGTTGTTATTGTACGTTTTTTAATGCGAGTTAGTAATGGTTTGTAAGGTTATATATAATGGCCAACGAAACAAAAAACAAAGTATCATTTGTTACATGCATGGAACTCATGGGCTAAACATTTCATTTTCATGCCTACCTGTGTTGTTTTTTCTCTTAGTTTTTACCGCTAATGAGTCTACTTTAACATGTTGACTTACATATAGAAATGTAAAATCGAGTAAATTGTGCTAATTTGATGTGCATAATTCACATCCACCTGTTATTGCTTTGCTTCTTCTAAGTCAATAATTTCTAATGAAACTAACGCAAGCATGATTTATTTAACGACGAAAGCTATGTGCAGATGAATGAGATCAACTCCAGCAATCGCCAATCCCAGTCAGTGTGGAAAATATTTAAATCGTGCATTTTTATTTATATATAACGTGGATCTGTGATTCAAAGCATTTTGTTTTTTTCTAAATAATTTTTATACTAATATAAACGTTTGGAAGCCCTTAGAACCCTGCCTGCTTTTTAGAAAAACTATAGCAAGGGTTGGTGGAGCACAACACGACATTCCCATGCATGTAAGATAAGTTTTTTTATAATATTGGCGTGTCCTTTACTGTTATCAAGCTAACGCTGGAATTTTCATTATTCAACATGCCTACATGATTTAGGATCCATAGGCTTCCTGTAATAAATTTAGTTGAAGTGGTTGAAATGGGGGAAATTAAAAATAAAAGTTGGAATGTTGATTCCCAGAAATACATATCTTTCATGACTTTATTATTACATTCTCAAAATAAAAATCTCATGAAATGTGTTTTCAAACTTTACTTGAGTTTGAAGTCTTTTTATTCGAATCATAGCGATTCACATTGTGGAGAATCCAAATCCAACATGATTGAACTGAACATATAGAGATCGATCGTAATTTCATAGACGAGAAGTTTGAAAAGATGATTGTTGAGGTTCCGTATGAGAAAATCATAGAACAGTTAGCTGACATTCTCACCAAAGTTATTGCCAGTCAAGCCTTAAATGACTCACTTGTCAAGTTAGGCATGTGTGATATCTATGTTCCATCTTGAGGAGGAGTGTTGGCATGGTCATATTAGGTTATTGTTTTCTATTAACTTATTGTTTCTTATATTGTTTCCTATTAGATTAAACATTGTACCAGTATTGTTCACTATTAGATTATTGTTCCTATTAGGTTAATCCGTGTATACCAAGTCACCAATATTTTAGAATTTAGATTGTTTGCGGAGTTGTATATATCCACATGTATTAGTTGATTGTATAAATAATTAAATAAATTCAATATAAATATTTATCAACATGCCTACATGATTTAGGATCCATAGGCTTCCTGTAATAAATTTTCATCCGTATCTCCTCTTCCTTGAGTTTTTATACACTTGAAATTAAATGGGAACATGATTTATATTTCAGTTTGATTCTTGTTCATATGAGTCAGTCACTTAATGCCAGAAGATTTCTTGTAGTGAACAACAATATATATATATATATATATATATATATATATATATATATATATATATATATATATATATATATTTGTGTGTATGTATTTGAATATCGCATATCTCATGAGTTCCTTCTTTTTGGTGAAAACATGAATTTGCTAGATGTGATATTTTCTCTGTGATCACCCACTGCATTATAGATTTGAACTATAAGATGCGTAAGATTCGGCCCTAAATGGTCATATATTTCAATGCTCCAGATGATTTTATTGTGTTTTACTTAATTTATTATTAGTTTTGATTTACCATTTTGCTTTCCATTGGTGAAAATCCAGGCTCCGCCACTAGTAATGGTGGTTTGGCAGTAAAAATAAAAATCTCATGAAATGTGTTTTCAAACTTTAATTGAGTTTGAAGTCTTTTTATTCAAATAGGTAGCCCATAGATTGAAGAGTCCCTAGATCAATAAGGTTCACTGCCCTGCACTTTTTACCTGTCGCCTTGTACGCTCTTCAGAAAGGAGCTTGGCAAATCGAGTGAGAATGTCTTTGTTGGTCGTCTTTTTATTTACTACTTCAAATTTCCCGGTCTAAATTCACCCTTGACACTGGTTTCTTTAAGAGATCCTCTCCAATTTTTACAAGATTCGCCATGTTTTCTTTAGTTGAAATATCAACAGAGGTCGCATCACTTGTCAATGTGTCTGCAGATAGAGATAACTAGGGTAATTAGTTCATACTAGAACTTTAATTAAACACTTTGTGATTTATATCAATGATGAGGTGTTATCAGTTGGACTTATCGGATTATTTGCTACAATTCCACCGTCTATGAGATGGAAGTCCCTTGAAGTTCCCTTAGAATCTTCTATTTCGAAGTAATGAGCAGGAAGATATGTAGGAGTTGCAGAGGTGCCAAGGCAGACATCCGATAGTAAAGGGTTCTTCCAATTGTCTACTTTTGCCTGGATTAAGACAACAAATATGAGTAGTAGTGCACGCACAACAGATATCAATAGCTTAGCTTGTGTTGGATAAATAATGTACATACCTCAGTTGTCGAAAAGATGGAAGGTTGAAGGAGCTTGATATCGAAAGTAGGAATTAGAACAGTCGTGAGGGTCTGATTGAGTTTTAGGTCCCCCAGTAGATCTTGCATTTTGGAGCGCAGGTACTTGCCATTGTATTTAGGTCCGGCCATTGCACCAAAAATGCTCTTTATTGGACCCAAAATCGAGGTCTTACTGTTGCATTGAGATTAAAGGAAGTTAAATGTAATGTCATTTTACATTAGAATCTAATGAGAGCATATCAAATGCTCTAGTCCAGCGATGGAAATGCTCTGATGCAGGCTCATTTTATATGGCATTGGGATGTTCAGTATTACAAATCTTGAGTGTCTTACATTAACCTTTCTGCATCACGGTTAACATGTTATCAAAAGGGGAATGACCATTACAAATTTCATTACAATAGACATTTTTTCTCAAAACCTTATGAATGCCCTTTGTAATGGTCAACACTCAATTTGTCTTATTTTCCCTTCATACCTAACATAGATTCCTTCCCACCATAGATAGGGGTGGGCATCCCATCCCGCGATCCCGAACTCATCCCGATCCCGTCCCGTCCCGTCCCGATCTAGAGTGGGATGGGATCGGGATGAAGATTTTCAATCACGCCTATCCCGTCTCGTCCCAAATTTATTTATTTAATAATTATTATTATTATTAATTTTAATCAAAATATTCTTCTAAATTAAAGTTTAGGATGTGTTGAAATTAAATCAATGTAAGATGAAATTCTATATGAAATCTAAATGAATTGAATCATTAATTCTAAATGAAATTTAATATTTATTTGCCTTCAAAAAAAGTTTTATATTTATTTATTTAATATCTATTATTATTATTTATGATGTAAGTTATATGTATATAAATTTGACATTATTGGTGTGTGAGTAATGTGAGATAAAACTCTTTTTTCTATTTTTTATTGGAAGACTATTTAGTACGTGCTCATCCCGTTCCGATCCCGTTTGAAATGGGATGAGGTCTATCATGTCCCGATCCCAAATGAACGGGATGGGTCCATCTCGTCCCGTGCCCATCCCTAACCATAGATCCAAAATCCATTGTTTATAATTGAAGGCATGATGGTAAAGACAAAAATCATTCTCATTTTCAGTCGCATTCCATTGAGTAACCAAACATAATAATATTCACATTCTCATTCTCATTCTCATTTTCATTTTCATTTTCATTTTCATTCTATGGCCTAATAGTATTTTAATGGTAAAGTAGACTTGATGATCCACCAATTGTAATTCAATTGGTCAGACATTCATTTTCTTTATGTGAGGTTGCGGGTTCGAGACTCATCAATTAGAAATTTCTAAGTTTTTGCATTAGACTTGATGAGTTGGGGTTGACTTGCCAAGTGATTTTTTTTTCAACAAAAGATTTGAGACTAGTATCAAGAGAAGCGTTAGCAGAACCCAACCACAACAAGCAAGACGAATTGGGAGGCATGAGATTTGACCCAAACAAGAAGCAAATGACTCCCTGAATTGAGAACCCACACCAAGGTAGTCCATGGTGTCATGGTCATTTAAAAAAGAAAAGTGCTGCATGAAAGATAACTCGTTCTCTTACGCAGTTTGAGGGAAGATATGCGGGCAATGATTGATGCAGAAATTTACAGCCTCCTTGGCAGTGAAAAGTGGGCGATTATTCTTAGGTGCAGTAAGCATGGTGGTCAATAATCTTCCAGTGCTTGCTCCTGCAATTACATCAAAGTAGTATGCTATCCTTGCATTCTGCCCATCAAGTTCCTATATTTCAACATGCAAAATGTTCAAGCAAACTCAATAGAACTGGACTTTGCTTGGAAATTCAACCGAGTTTAGTACTTGATGATCACTCGACGAGTCTAAAAAACAATACCAACTAACAACAATACCAAAAACAAGCAACGGAATTCTTTACCTGGAGTTTAAGTTCCAGGAACTTAAGGACGATCCCAGGAATTATGCCTCTAACACCACCACCATCGATGATCAACACCGTCACCATCTCCCTTATGCAAGGTGGAGGATTAGCACCTCCATTACTGACAACACTGTTACCTTGACCAGTTTCCATTGTCGTTGTAAATACAAATGTAGTAAAGATTTGTAAGGTTATATAATGGGATTTAGAAACAAAGTACTTCACTACACTAGCTATCTGTTTCGCATGGACTTCT
Source organism: Berberis vulgaris (assembly GCA_963556465.1). Lineage (NCBI taxonomy): Eukaryota > Viridiplantae > Streptophyta > Magnoliopsida > Ranunculales > Berberidaceae > Berberis > Berberis vulgaris. The sequence goes on along the minus strand of OY747134.1, from coordinate 67,929,751 downwards.
TTGGCTAAAGTATACTCTTTAATTTCTGGGATCCCATATATATAGGCATTACAAGACTACTTGATGTCTTTATTTTTAATTTTTCTTTTCCACTTGTTATGTTGACATTAGATAAAAATCTATAAACTGGTGTGAAAAGAATTGGTGTGCCCGCCATTTATACTCTTTGTCATGCATTACATTCTTAAGTTGATTATTGTTGATGAGACATGGAATAGTAACTCGATCGCAGTTGTACATGTGTTGGAACAGTAAAATCCAACATATGAAAGCTTCAGCGTGGCTCGTTCTTGAAACACCATTCAACCCGTAAGTTAAGCGTCCAAGCCCAAGTCACATTAGCCCATGCGGCATGGATCTTAGAGATTGACCCAGGACAATAAGGCCTAAACAAAAATCTCTAAGTTGTTGCAAGCCAAAGATCCACTCGCACCATTTAACTCTTAATCCAATCAAGCATTGGGTCCTAAACAGAGCCAAGTGTCGAAGAGACCCAGTCATGCACAAATAAGATTATTGGCGAGATATCTTCCTTCCATCTCGCCCTCAATAGTAGGGACAGTTGGGGAGAGAACATTCACTACATAAGGTGAGAAAAATGAAGGTACGTATACACATTGCTAATTTTATCTAGTCTATATTCTTCCTTGCACCGCCACTCGACTTAAGCATCGGAGAGCCTTCGGCCACCACAATGGTAGTTCTTGGCTCACCGTTGTTCTTTTTGCAAGTACGAGATTACCCACGACAGATTTGGACGCATTTGTTTGTTGTCTCCTCGCATAGATCAGGTTCTGCTCCACATGGATTATCAAGGGCGGATGGTATAAAGGCTCACTCAGAATCGACAACAACCATTTAAGACCGGAAAAATCCAGGGAGGTCCCAGACCTGAAAGGTCACTCGGGAGCGCGTCCAGAAAGGCAAGAACGTCCCCGTGGAGGGTGGCGAGTTGGCCGAGAGGAAAGCTTAGTGTGAAAAAGGAAACAGAGTGAAACAGGAAACAACCTGTTTTGTAAAACATGAAACTGTTTCACAAACAGGAACAAGAAACTGTTTTGTGAAACAGGAAACGTTTTTGAATAGGAAATAAATTCTAGGAAACAGGAAACTACTGCGAAACAGGAAACTGTTGTTCTTATATATACTAGGAACTGTAGGTGTTTTTTTATTATTATTGCACGTAGAAAAACTGTGAAGCACAGGGAATAGAGAAAGATAATTGCTGGAATTGTTTCATCTCTTGTTGAGAGATTGTGTGAGAATTGTCATCTTCTTGTACATTGTTCTTGAATATAGTGGAATCACCTCACCGTGGACGTAGGCAATTCGCCGAACCACATAAACCTTGGGTCTCTTGTGGTATGTTCTTGGTTTTCTCTAATTACTTTCATCGCTAGTTGCTCTATTTAATTGATTGGATCCTTGTGGTACTTGTGTGCAATTGTTGGTGTCTACCCGCTTCCACAATAAGACGCAACAATTGGTATTAGAGCACTAAGGAAAATTGATCTTGAATTGTTCTACTCAAGATTGTGAAGATTCAAAAGTGCTAGGATTTGTTTGTGCACAAGTTGTTTGAAAAAGAAAAAAAATAAAAATAAAAAATAAAAACCCGTAGTGAAGCTTCTTTTCTAGAAAGTCACAGGTTTTGTTTGCAATGGCATCCAAGGTGAGCAAGGCACATGTGGGGAAGTATGAAATCGAGAAATTTAATGGTAAGAACGATTTCGGATATTGGAGAATACAAATGAGGAATTTGTTTATTTCTCATAAATTACACAAGGCATTACTAGGGAAGGATAAAAGGCTGAAACCATGTCAGATGATGAATGGAAAGAATTGGATTTGGAGGCGCGCACTACACCATAATTGTCTATTAATAGCAATTGTTCATAGCATTTATTAAACTTGTGCTACGAAAAGCCCAAGTTTTAATCACATGACTACGTTAAAATGCTATGAAAAAATGAGCGGGAGAGTGAAAAATTTAGACTCTGTTTTCTGCCACTAAAATTGTAGAATCGCGCTTAAGTCTCTAACCTAAACGTAAACCCATCTCCCTCACCACAAAGCAGTGCCCTAGCCCCGCCTCTCCACTTCTCTCCTTTCACTGTCGCCTCTCCTTTCACTGTTGCCTTTCCTCTCACTGTCGCCATCACTTCTCACTTTCGCTCTCACTCTTAATCCACCTCTCTGTCGCTCTCGATTCGCCTCTCGCTCGACCGAGTAGAGAGATAGATCGTGGGAGAGAGCGAGGGAGACAGAAAGATCAAGACACTAAGAGATTGAGAGAGAGAAGAACAACAACAATAGGGCAGGAGCTCGCAGATCCTTCCTCCTTCAGCCGCCCTTACAATTTCGGTGAAGCCATCTCTCGAATCAAACAAAATCTTGCTTATACTCTTATTGAGTCTCCTATGACACCTATTTTACTCGTGAGATTGAATGTTCTCATTTCCATTTTGATTAGGGTTTTCTTGTTTGCTTACATGGGGCATTTAGGAACATTGAGGATTTGTTTCTTCATGAAGATGAAGTCGCTCAAGGGGGTTTGCTTTCCATTGTCGGGTCACCCGTGAGTGCCACCTATGGGAGAATTTGAGTGGAGCGTTCTATTGGTTTCTTATCTCTTGCAGATGGTGATTCAAGCCAAAGGTTTGGGCTTTGTATACTCTTTAATGTTTTTCTTCTACAATACTTCTTTTGCTCTGAAATTGATGAAATTCTTCATTTTGCAAGGAGATTTTGGAGATCATCAATACACTCGTCGCCAAAGCAGCAAAACTAAGATACTTGACAAGTTTTCATCATCCTCTTCTACATTTAACTACCTAGTCCACCACCAAGGAAAGTTGAAGCTGGCTTCTTTTGCATAATTTATAGGTATAGTATAGATCTAAGTTAGTAAGCAAAAATGTCGGAAGTGTCTGGCTAGTCATTCATTTAGCGATCAAGTTATACATTTTTCAAAATAAAAAAAACCTATGGCTATAGCAGAAATTAGTTCAATTCAGTTCTATTGTTTATGGTTTGACAATTTGGGTTCCTGAAAACTTGTTTAGGGTTTATTGAAGAAGGATCTTGTGGAATAACTGTATTATTTTCTTTTCTTTTTCAAATTTAATGTCAAATTTCTTAGGAATTTAATATCATGAATTTTTTTGTGAAAATTTAATATTAAACATTTTCTTATGAATTTCACCATTTTTATTGCAGTATGAATTAAACTCTCGAGCGGTGTCAAAGATGTTGTTACACTCAAGAGACCAATCTCGCTAATCATGAAACTCAAGTCTGTTTTCGAAAATTTCTTTTTATAATTAGGCTAAGATGGTAAATGCAAGTGTATGCTAAATTATTTGTAGCAGTAGTTCTGGTGGCGTTCAGTTTTTCTACGTGTTAATGCATTGCCATTAATAATGTCTTCCATATGAATTACATTCCTCCAGCATTGAGCGCTCCCATGCTTACTTAGGGCTTGGGCACTTGGGCTCTTCATTCATCTATTCTAGTACCAAAATTATGTGTCTCAAGCTGATGAATGTTGTAAGATATTCAAATCTGTAACTATGACTTATTGACCTTTCCTTATGTTACATTGTTATTTACTTTTGGTACGTGTAGAGCTGGTACCAATAGGTTTCTAAGTTGAACGCTAAATATGAATATCTACAACGTGCTCAAAGGTTACATTGAGCTCAATTCTCTAAATTAATAAATACCTTAGCTGCACCAGTCAATAGTTCCTGTACTATGTTGTATTAGTAATTGCAAGAAAATTTGATTTCTCATAAAAATTAAAAAACATTGTTAAAAATTTCTAACTCTTATAAGATGTTTTCATTATACAAGGCATTTGCTTGGGGAAGATCTTGGGCCACTTAGCGTGAAAGAGTTGCAAAGTCTGGAAAAACAACTTGAAGGTGCTCTTACACAAACTAGGCGACACAAGGTACTTCAAATATTAACAAGTCTGCTGACTGTGTCATACTGATTAGTTTTTACATTAGTTGGCTTGGTTGAGGAGAGTAATTTTATTTACTATTCTCATGCACAATTTTATAGAATTCCAGTGTTCTGTAAGTGGTTGGTTTTACGTTGTTTATCACTTTATCCTATATAGACAGTGCGACTTAGTTACAACAAGAACTGATGATTATTTTCATGTTTTTGGCAGTAAATATTTTATCTTCTTTGAGATCCATTTACGTTTGTTTTGTTTATCAGAAATACGTTCCTTAGTTTCTTCACGTATTTCTATATTTGATGGAATAATCTGTCAAGTTGAGTATGTTCTTATTGTGTTCCATTTAATTATGGACATAGATAATGACAGAACAAGTTGAGGAATTTCGCAGAAAGGTAAATGTACACACCAGTCCAACGACTTTTCTTACACAATTTTAATCTATAACATTCAATGTTTTTGATATGTATGTATGGACTTTTCGCTTATCTTGACAGGAGCGATATCTAGGTGATATCAACAAGCAACTTAAAAATAAGGTTTCGATTTAAATGTAGCTAGGGTTAAAAAAAATCATTTCCTGCTTTTATTTGCATTAATCTTCGACTTGTTTTAAAGTTCCAGCTGGAGGCGGAAGGACAAGGTTCATACAGAGCCATTCAGGGCTCATGGGAATCAACTTACTTTGAAAACAGAAATTCTAAATGGCGAGGAAATCAGCGAGGGAGGGGGTGGCAACCCTCCACCCCCTCGGGATGCGCGATGGGGATGGAAGGCATGCATCCTGAGGGGGATGGAGGGTTGCCACCCCCTCCCTTGCTGGTTTCCTCGCCAGTTAGACAGGTTGCTTTGAAAATGAAGGGAGTTTATTTGTTATGATGTGGTTTATGAAGAGATTTTACTAATTTTGAAAAACTCGAGGATTTTTGCTTGAGAATGGTGGAGTCTTTGCAGGGAGTGGTTAATGAGGATATCAAGTCAAATTATCATTACTAGTTCTAAGAAAGTTCTGATTATTTCATTGAAAACCTCTCTTTTACCTTAACAGGATAAACATTTTGATCGATGCCTGTATTGTTGTTGTACATTTACTGTAACTCTTTGTCATGGTATCTTTTTTTATTTTATCTACTTTACTGAATATAACATTTCATTTCATTTCTATTATTTAGAGGAATGAGAACGAGATCTACATCAAATAAAAAGTGTACAACTACAGGTATATTTCTCCAGTGTGACCTATTTGTTTTTGTCGACATTATTTAGTAGTCAATCTTCTGAGTTTTAACTTTTTTTTAATATACTTATATTTATATTGTGTTTTATTTGTAAAAAATATAGGGAAAATGGTAATGTACCATTGCAACTACTACAATACAGATATAACAGGCAAGATCCGAATTAAGTGTGCCCAATGCCCTGATTTTGACCTATGTGTGGAGTGCTTGTCTGTCGGGGTCGAGGTTGCACTTCACATAAGCGACCACCCATACAGGGTCATGGTGAGTGATGTTTACAATCTATTTTATTTGTGTGCCATAAATGAACTGTTACGAGAAATTTGGCTTGTAGACTCATGGTGAGTGATGTTTACAATCTATTTTATTTACAATCTACAGGGTCATGGTGAGTGATGTTCACATATGGAGTTTCAACAATTGAGGCATCGTGTAGTGTCATTGGACAATCAGTTGAAGGGCTCTTCCAGAGTGTGTGATGATGAAATGTCAGGCCACCAACTTGAAGCTCAAACTGCAAAGAAAGATAAGGGTAAGGGTACGAAAGGTTGTGCAAGAAGAAGAAGACCAAACTAGATGTTGATGTTAGAGTTTAGTTCAACAGTATTTTCCATGTAACGGTGGACGGTGGGTTTTCCCAAATTGGGGTTGCAGACATGCGGTCTAGTGTAAATCTTGTAAAATTTCGCTGGAACTTGTAAAATCCTGTACAATTTCTTTTGAACTTGTTCAAATTGTTTAGCTTCTATGGTTAAAGAAATTAGTGTTATAATAGTGTTTCTAAAATTTCAAATTGATAGCAAATGAAATTAAAAAAAAAAAAAAAAAAATTGCTATGTATACCTACCATAGCGGTTTTAAAACGCTATGGTAGACTCTATCATAGCGTTTCAGAAACGCTATAAAAGGATCTACCATAGCGTTTTTAAAACGCTATAACAGGGTACCTTTCTATAGCGGTTTAAAACCGCTATAATAGACCCAGGGTCTATTATAGCGCCGGCAAACATAGCGTTTACTAAAACGCTATGGTATCCTACCATAGCGTTTTTGAACCGCTATTAAAGGGCTTTTTTTTGTAGTGGCGTGCTGCTATTTGCTTATGTCTGGATAGAGACAGTTTTTTTAGTTAATGAAGAGACTACGGCAGCTGATGTTTGGTTGAAGCTTGAGTCACAGTTTATGACTAAGACATTATCAAACAGGTTATACTTGAAAATCCAATTGTACAGACTAGCAATGGATGAGGGCACTCCAATTGGTGATCATATTGCCAAGTTTACACGGATTATCTCAAATTTGAGAGATGTGGATGTGAAGATTGAGGATGAAGACCAAGCAATTATATTGCTTTACTCCTTGCCGCAGTCATATGAAAATCTTGGACAAACAATTTTGTTTGGGAAATATGAACTTACATTTGATGAAACTACCGGTGCACTCTTGTCCAATGAGATTCGGAAGAAAACTTCATCAAGTGGTAGTGGGAAAGATCAAGCTGAAGGGTTGGTTGTTAGAGGAAGGTCTCAAGTGAAATCATCTTCAAATAGTGGAAAATCTAGATCAAAGTCTAGAGGTCCACAATGTCACAAATGTAGAGAGTGGGGGCATATTAGGAAAAATTGTCCAAATCAAGGTAAGAGTAATCATGATAACAGTTGGAAGGGCAAGAAAAAGTAAGATAAGGGTGATACTAGTGAAGCAAGATATGCATCTAGTACGAAAAAGGATGAAGAATGTTATTCAGCTGCGGGGGAAAACACAGAAATCTCTGGGAGATATATCCTTGACTCTGGGTGTTCATACCATATGTGCCCAAACAGGGAGTGGTTCACTACCTATGAGCACATTGATGGTGGTAATGTTCTGATCGGTAAGGATTACGCTTGCAAGACAATTGAAATTGGAACAATGAGGATTAAGATGTATGATGGTGTTGTGAGAACCTTAACTGATGTGAGGCATGTCCCAGCCTTGAAAAAGAACCTTATCTCGCTTGGTGTTTTAGACTCCAATGGTTGTAAGTTTACAGCGGTAGGTGGAGTTTTAAAGGTTGTCCGTGGGTCTTTGGTTGTCATGAAAGGGATCAAACAAGGTAACTTGTACACCTTGATGGGTAACACGGTAACAGGAAATGTGGCAATGGGAACTTCTTCATCGAAAAGCACTAGGTTATGGCACATGAGACTTGGGCATATGACAGAAAAAAGGATTGTCTCTACTGAGCAAGCAAGGGTTACTGAAGGGTATGCAGAAACCGACTATGGAGTTTTGCGAGCATTGTGTATATGGAAAACAATGCAGGGTAAAATTCAGTACAAGCAAGCACAAGAGCAGAGGTATTCTAGACTATGTGCATACAGATGTGTGGGGACCAGCGAAGGTCTCCTCTAAGGGAGGTTCCAGGTACTTTGTCTCCTTCATTGATGATTATTCCCGTTACACATGGGTATATTTTTTGAAGTCTAAGAATGAAGTATTTGAGACATTTAAAAGGTGGAGAGCAATGGTTGAGAATAGAACTGGAAGAAAGGTGAAGACTTTGAGGTCTGATAATGGTACCGAGTATACTGAGGGTACTTTCAAACAGTTTTGTGATCAGGAAGGAATTGTTCGACATTGGACTGTTAGAGACACGCCACAACAAAATGGAGTTGCTGAGAGATTGAACCGTACTATGCTTGAAAGAGTTAGGTGTATGCGCTCCAATGCTTGTCTTGGCAGAGAATGGTGGGCTGAATCAATAGCCACCGCGTGTTTCTTGATTAAAAGATCGGCACATTCTATATTAGACTGCAAAACACCTTATGAGGTGTGGTCAGGTGAACATGCTGATTACAGTATACTGAAAGTTTTCGGTTCTATTGCCTACTACCATGTGAAAGAAAATAAGCTTGATGCTAGGGCTAAGAAGGCCATTTTCTTGGGGTATGCAAAAGGCGTGAAGGGTTATCGTCTATGGTGTTTAGAGGATAATAAATTTGTGATCAGTCGAGATGTTACATTTGATGAGAATTCCTTGTTAGCTTGTACTAAAGCTAAGGAGTTGGTTGATAGTGATGGTGAATCTAGTAACACTCAGAAAGTGGAAGTTGAAGCGTCTGTGGATGCAGCAGATAAACAAGTGGTTGAAGCAGGCACACATGATCTGAATTATGAGCCTGAAGACCATGAGGAACAACAACCAGTTCAAGATAATCAATCCCAGCAGCAACCTTTGGTCTTAACTAGGTCAAAACGATCGGTTAAGCAAGTACAAAAATTTGGCTTTGAAGAACCATTGAAGCACTATGGTCAGTTGAATACAGTTGATTTGGTTGCATATGCACTCTCTGTGGAAGATGATGAGCCAACTACTTACAAGCAGGCCGCTCGTCATTCAGATAGTCAGAGTTGGTTAGTAGCTATGCAGGGTGAGATGGAGTCTCTCCAGAAGAACCATACTTGGGATCTAGTGTCGTTGCCTAATGGAAGGAAAGCAATTGGATGCAAGTGGGTGTTTAAGAAGAAACAGGCTACTCTAGAGTCTGGTACTCAGTTCAAGGCAAGATTAGTAGCTAAGGGTTTTGCTCAGAGGGAAGGCGTTGACTACAATGAAATATTTTCGCCTGTGGTAAAACACACTTCTATACGTGTGTTGTTGAGCTTGGTAGCTCATGGTGACCTTGAGCTTGAACAACTTGATGTGAAAACAACTTTTTTGCATGGAGACTTAGAGGAGGAAATTTATATGCATCAGCCGAAAGGTTTTAAGGTTGTTGGAAAAGAAGACCATGTTTGTCGTTTGAGGAGATCACTTTATGGGTTAAAGCAGTCACCTAGGCAGTGGTACAAATGATTTGACACTTTTATGTTGAAACATGGGTTCACACGAAGTAAGTATGATTGTTGTGTTTACTTGAAAAAATTTCGTAGTGGCGATTTTATTTATCATTTCCTCTATGTTGACGATATGCTCATTGCCTGTAAGAGTATGGTGGAGATAAATAAATTGAAGTCTCAACTTGCATCTGAGTTTGAGATGAAAGATATGGATGCTGCAAGGAAAATACTTGGTATGGAGATAAGAAGAGAAAGGGAGAATAAAAAATTATTTATTTCACAGAAGGGGTACCTTGAGAAGGTCATATCACGGTTTGGCATGGAAAACGCAAAGCCGGTTATTACTCCTTTGGCTTCACATTTTAGATTTTCTCGAAAGTTATCTCCAGTCACAGTGGAAGAAAATTAATACATGTCAAATGTTCCTTATGCTAGTGCAGTTGGCAGTTTAATGTATGCTATGGTGTGTACACGCCCTGACATTTCACAGGCTGTTAGTGTTGTGAGCAAGTATATGGAAAACCCTGGGAAGAAACATTGAGAGGCAGTGAAATGGATGCTTAGGTACTTAAAAGGTACATTGGATGTGGGTTTGGACTTCGGTGGAGATTCATGTCAGGTTCGTGGGTTTGGACGGTTTCGTGAGGTGACAAAGCTATGGTGGAGTGTTGATCAGTTTATTCTTATGCCTTGTTTCGGCTCATTTTTTCCTTAAAAAAGAATTCGCTGAGGTGGAGAATTGTGAAACAGGAAACAGAGTGAAACAGGAAACAACATGTTTTGTGAAACAGGAAACTGTTTTGTGAAACAGAAAATGTTTTTGAACAGGAAACAAATTCTAGGAAACAGGAAACTGCTGTGAAATAGGAAACTGCTGCGAAACAGGAAACTGTTGTTCCTATATATACTAGGAACTGTAGGTGTTTTTTATTATTATTGCACGTAGAAAAACTGTGAAGCACAGGGAATAGAGAAAGATAATTGCTGGAATTGTTTCATCTCTTGTTGAGAGATTGTGTGAGAATTGTCATTTTCTTGTGCCTTGTTCTTGAATATAGTGGAATCACCTCACCGTGGACGTAGGCAATTCGCCGAACCACGTAAACCTTGTGGTATGTTCTTGGTTTTCTCTAATTACTTTCATCGCTAGTTGCTCTATTTAATTGATTGGATCCTTGTTGTACTTGTGCGCAATTGTTGGTGTCGCAACAATTGGTATCAGAGCACTAAGGGAAATTGATCTTGAATTGTTCTACTCAAAATTGTGATTATTCAAAAGTGCTAGAATTTGTTTGTGCACAAGTTGTTTGAAAAAAAAAAACCGTAGTGAATAACCTGCTCCAAAGACGCAATAAGACGCAACACTTAGGAAATGACGAGGATTGTGGGGACCGTGCCCCAAAGACAGATAGGACCACGGTCAAGAACCTGCTCTGACTGGGAGCAACTGATCAAGATGTCTTGTATGATCTCATTGTCCCTTCATTCTTAGAAGAGATCAAGAGCGCCCTACTGCTAAAGAAATTTGTCCTCCTAAATTTCAAGTTTTAAGACAGGACATTAGATTCGTCAGATTATTTTTGTCATTACCCTTATGTGATGGCGCTGAAAGAAAGGTGTGCTAATTTGATGTGTATAATTCACATCCACGTGTTATTGCTTTGCTTTTTCTAAGTCTGAAATTTCTAAAGAAACTAACCTAAGATTGGTTTATTTAATGACGAAAGCTACCTGCAGATGGATGAGACCAACTCTAGCAATCGCTATCACCAAGCCCAATCAGTGTGGAAAATATTGACAGTGTGCAATTTTTTTACATATAACGTGGATCTGTGATTCAAAGCATGTGTTTTTTTAAAAGTTATTTTTATACTTAATATAAACGTTTGGAAGCCCTTAGAACCTTGACTGCTTTTAGAAAAACTATAGCAAGGGTTGGTTGAGCACGGTACAACATTTTCATGTACTAACTCTTATATTTTTGAGCCATTCTACCTGTCGAGGGAGTGGGTGAGGAAAACAGCGAGGGAGGGAGGGAGCCGTCCATCTCCCTCGGGATGTGTGTCATCATTTTTCATGCGCACATCCCGAAGGGGATGGAGGGCTTCCTCACTCCCTCTCTCCCTTCCTCGCTGTTTTCCTCGCCCACTTTCTCGACATTTAGAATTTTCGTTTCAAAAAGCAAGCTAAGTTTTTTAAAGATTGGCGTGTCATTTATCCAAAAAAAAAAAAACATGACTACGTGATTCAGGATCCACAGCCTCCTGTAATGAATTCATCCGTAGTTCCTCTTCCATGAGTTTTTATACACTCGAAATTAAATGGGAACATGATTTATATTCCAATTCTTGTTCCATTGAACTCATAAGATAAGCTGTTCAGGAATAACAATATGTATATGTTTGGGTGTATGTATTTTACTTTTCTTTTCCACTTGTGATGTTTAAAGTTGTATAATTGAATAAAGTTGTATAATTAAATAATTGCTTTGTTTGCCTCTTTTATCATAATGTAACCGTCTTAGTTTAATCACAACAACCATGTTAATGGATTTCGTACAACAACTATTGTGACGGACTCTACATAGAATGTGAAAAGTATTGGTGTGCCTCTACACTTTATACGATTGGGCTCGCATTAGATTCTTAAGTTGATTATTGTTGATGAGAAAATGAGAAGATCAGAAACAATCTACGTCTTGCATGTGATAGGCGGAGAAAATGAGCAGTCTAATTGATCTAGATAGCGCATAGTCAAGGATTTAAACACGAAGATCAGATTCCAAGAACCATCCGCACAGCGTGCAAAGACAATGCAAAATACTCTAACCTTCTCCAACGAGGATGTCTATGGAGTTAATTTTCCACTCAACGATGCTTTAGTAATTTCGGTCATGATAGCAAAATGGGAAATCAAAAGGGTATTGATTGACACTGGCAGCTCGGCAAACCTAATATACATAACAACTTTTCGAAGGATGTAGTTCACCACTGAGATGCTTTCACCAAGCGAGCAGTCTATGGTAGGTTTTAGTGGGGAGCAATGTGACCCACTAGGAATGATCCGACTACCAGTCGAAGCAAGAGAATCAGGAAAGAAGCGAGTGCTAATGACATACTTTCTCGTTGTCAACGCTCCTGTGGCATACAACATGCTGCTTGGGAGACCATGGATACACAAAATGAGTGCAGTATCCTCCACTATGCACCAATGTGTGAAGTACCACACCGACAATGGCGTTGAAAGAATAAAATGGGACCAACCAGCAGCCCAGGAGCATCATTTTGTTGCTATAAAGACTCCTCACAAATAGTTATTACCGCAACAACTGAAGAGTCTTCGCAATGATCCGATGAAATAAGTTTGGATTCTCCAAACGACAACACAACACCAACCAGTCCTCGAGATCGACCCGACACTGGGCAACCGGAATAAGAAACAATCGAGGTCTATTTAGACATAGAAACTAAAATGGCAGTCCGAATCGGAACAAAAATCCAACCTGAACTCTCCACGAAGCTAACCCAACTGCTAAAAGATAACCAAGACATTTTCACATTGACAATGAAATACATGGTGAGAATAGATCCATCCATCATTTCCCACAAATTGCAAGTGATTCAAGAGAAGAAATCGATTAGACAAAAAAGAAAACCAGTGGCTCCGGAGCGCAATCAGGCGAGAAACAAATAAGTGCACCAACTGCTCAGCGCTCGGTTTGATAAGAAAAGCTCACTATCCGAATTGGCTGGCAAACACAGTACTAGTAAAGAAGAAGAATGGGAAATAGAGGGTGTGCGTGGATTACACCGACTTAAATAAGGCTTGTCCCAAAGACAGCTTCCCACTTCCACGATTAGACCAAATAGTGGACTCAACCGCCGGATACGAGATGTTGAGCTTCATGGATGCGTACTCCGGGTATAACCAAATACAAATGCACCCCCCCCTCGACCAAGAAAATACATTTTTCATAACGGAAAGGGGAACATATTGTTATCGAGTAATGTCGTTCGGGTTGAATAACGCAATAGCAACATACCAACGGCTAGTAAACAGGATGTTCAGAGATTAGATCAGCAAAACAATGGAGGTATACATCGACGATATGCTCATCAAAAGCTCACGCAGAACAGACCATGTTACGGACCTCGAACAGGCTTTCGCTCGGTTTGGAAATACAAGATGAAGCTAAACCCAGAGAAGTGCACCTTTGGAGTGAGTCACGGAAGTTCCTCGGGTATATGGTCAACCAGCGAGGAATTGAAGTCGATCCAAAGCAGATACAAGCGCTTCTTAACATGCAATCGCAAACAAATATAAAAGGTGTTTACAGTTTTAACGGGAGGATAGCAGCTCTAAACAAATTTATTTCCAGATCAACAGATAAGTATCTGCCTTTTTTCAAAATCTTGAAAGGGAACAAGACATTTGAATGGAATGATGAATGCGAAAGAGCCTTCCAAAACTTTAAGATATACCTGGGACGTACGAAACTGCTAACAAAACCAAGCACATGAGAAACATTATATCTGTACCTATCTGTGTCCAATCACGCAGTGAGTTCGGCGCTAATACGAGAAGAAAAAGGGGTGCAGAAACCGGTGTACTACATCAGCAAAACACTCGCAGATGCAGAGATCAATTATCCGCCCCTAGAGAAACTGGCACTCGCTCTGATCGTGTCGTCAAGGAAATTGTGACCGTACTTCCAGGCACATCCGATCACGGTCATGACCGAACAACCATTTCAGTTGGTATTACACAAGTCGAACTTATCAGGAAGAATGGTAAAATGGGAAATAGAACTCGGACAATTTGACATTACTTATGCCCCCAGAACTGCTATCAAAGCTCAAACAATAGCAAATTTCATCATCGAGTTCACAAGAAGCAACAAGCAACCCGGGGATGAGGAAAGCAAAACAGAACAGCCTGAACCAATCGTTGAAGGATGGATCCTTCGTTGTGATGGGGCATCTAACGAGGCGGAACCGGAATAGTCTTATACAACTCGGAAGGCATTGCATTGGAAAAGGCGATAAAATTCAATTTTGAAGCCTCCAATAATGAGGCTGAATACGAAGTTATGATAGCAGGACTACAGTTAGCAAAACACCTAGGAATAAGGGACATTAACGTCTTTATGGACTCCAAGCTAGTGATAAATCAACTAAACGGTGTGTTTCAAGTGAAAGTCGCTCGAATGAAAGCCTACCATCAGAGAACCATAGAACTCATAGAAAGCTTCTAAAACACCATCATCCCATGAGCAGAAAACTAAAGAGCGGACGAGCTAGCTAAAGAAGCCTCAACAACAAATGATAGTGGCAATCACTCATAATTACGCAAGGTAGCTTCATACTAGAAAATCAATCAGAAGAAACATGCGCCGTAAACCAAGGTCTTAATTAGATGACTCCAATCCTGACATACATTTTAAACGACGAACTCCCAATAGATAAGATGGAAACCATAAAACTACGGAATCGGGCAGCAAGATATACAATGGTAAATGACAGACTATATAGGAGATCTGCCACGAATCCATTATTAAGATGCCTTACACCAGGAGATGTCGAATACGTCCTAGTAAAAATACACCACAGCACATGCGAGAATCACCTAGGGGGAAGAACATTGGCCCATAAAGCTCTCACGTTAGGGTATTACTGGCCAACGATGCAGGTGGACGCTCAGAGGCTAGTTCGTAAATGCGACAAATGCCAATGATTCGCCCCATTTCCTCACATGTCAGGAAAAAATCTGATTCCAATAAGCAACCTCTAGCCGTTCGCACAATGGGGAATGAACATCGTATGACCACTCCCAACTTCCGACAAAAGAAATTTCTCCTTGTAGCAGTAGATTACTTCACCAAATGGGTAGAAGTAGAACCCCTCACAAAGATAGAGGTAGCACAAGTTGAGAAATTTCTTGGGAGAGACATCACATGCAGATTTGGAATCCCAAGAGTAATTGTTACAGACAATGAGAAGCAGCTTGAAGGTAAAAGGGTCAGGGAGCTATGCAAGAGCATATATATCCAACAACACTTTTCCGCACCATCTCACCCACAAGCAAACGGGCAAGCCGAAGTCACTAACATAACAATTTTGGAGGCAATCAAAAAAAGACTCGAGGCAGCGAAAGGCATATAGACGTCTGAATTACCTGGTGTCCTTTGGGCATACAAAACAAACTCCAACAGGAGAAACACCTTTCGCACTCGCTTATGGGTCAGAAGCGATGATACCCATGGAAGTCGGAATGCCAACATTCCGAACCGAAGAATTGTGCACTGAGGACAACATCAAAGCATTAAGAGTCGGGTTGGACCTCCTCGAAGAAAAATGAGAAGCAACCTTGATTAAAACAGCAGCATACCAACAACGCATGGGGGTACTATAACAAGAAGGTATAGATCCGAAACTTCAACGTTGGAGATTGAGTGTTACGAAAGGTCCAACTAAAAATGAAAGAGCTCGACGAAGCAAAAGTTAACCCAAACTGGAAAGTACCCTATCGAGTAAAAAAAATCAATAGACCAGGAACATACTGGTTGGAAGACAAAGAGGGCGAAATGATACCTCGACCATGGAATGTAAAGCATTTGAAAAGATATTATCAATAAAATCTTCCGTTCTCAATTTCGAAACAACCAAATCTGATTATGACAAAAAGTCAGATTAAAAACAGACTCAAGAAAACAATCAGCACGACTAGAGTATCGAGCAAACAAATATGCTAGACGAATGAGTCAGACATAAATTTTATGGCTAGATCAACCACGAAGTAATAAAGTACTAGGACATAAGAATCAGACTTTCACGTCAACTGTAAAGTACGACATCGTAATCCGAATGAGAAACAAGATTCGGTAAACTAAAGCTTCCATACGACTAGAATATCGAGTATCGAAGCCACTCACAAAAATCCGGATGACCGAAGTCAGAAATCTCCCAGAAATGTCATAAGTAAAAGCTAAACAAGCTAAACATTCGGGACACTAAAATGTGAAATAACAAATTTTTCGTTTATCATCTAAAAAAGGAGATTACAAAATACAAAAATAACAACTAACAGGAATCACTATCATGAACAACATCTTCAAAAAGTGTAGGGTCAATGGGCTCCTCGAAATCCAGATCACCCAATGAATCCGGAACAACCTCCTCGACATCGTCGAACTCCTGCTCAGCAAGGCTGCGGTAGAGGCATGTTTAAACCTCGTGTTTCCAAAAAATCCAGAAAATCATGGAGACCCTCAACCACTCTCTTAAAATCTGCGGCCTCCCCTGCCTTCAACTTCTCCTTCACAGTCGACAGCTCAGCTTGGGTAGATGCTAACTCGTTGTTGACATTGGCGAGTTTAGCATGGACCGCCTATTTGGTCTCAACAAACTCAGAATTCAGCTCAATGATGCAGTTGGTAACAGCCTTAAGCTTGGCAGAATACTCGTTGGCAGAACGAACAACCTCGTCATGTTTGGCCTTTTGGTCAGACAACTCTTTCTCAGCAACATCCAGACGGGAACGCAACTTTCCCAATTCCACCTCGGATGTATTGAGGTCAGAAGCAAAAGTATCACGCGTAATCTCCAGTTCCCTCAATAACCCCCGCACAAAGTCCGTAGCCTTGCCTTCAACGAATCCATTCGATGAAGAACATGGGAAAGAACCGGAATGTGTTTCGAAAACTTCCGCTCGACATGAGCAGCCTAATCACGAGACACCTTACACTCTACACCCATGATGACCGCATAAGTAAGATGCGTCATCCCACCATGAGATGCTGGAGGCCATCGTCAATATGACGACGTGGTTGACATACGAGCATAGGAGTTTTGTTAGCTAACCGCCCGTGACAGCCACCAATAAGGTTGCGAGCATTGTTCTGCACATCAGCCTCGAAAGGCCAGAAGTTCTCGCCAAGAACAGACAAAACAGAGCGAGAAGTAGCACGAGATCCAAAAGTTCTGGCCAGAACAGAAGAAACGATAAGCTTGTGATGTCAAGAACGAGTAGCAACTTGATCCTCTGCTGACAGATCATAATCAAAACCATCCATAGTCTTAGTACTCGTCGGATTATTCGACAGCCAAACACCCAGCTGAAACATTTTATTCTCGATGATGCGCGAATCATCAATTGAGAGGCCGACAGAATCCGACAAGCCATAAGAAACAACAAGCTTTTTCTCATGGTCATCCAGAGGCGGAGAAACATGTTTCTTACTTACCTTGAGAACCCAGTTTACCTCTTCGTCCTCACGAGTAGAGGAATCATCACCCGAACCATGACCCCCTTCTGAAGAGATGCAAGATGAAAACGGGTCCTGGCAGATTCAAGGATAGAAGAAGCAAGCTTCTTCCTTTTCGAGACACGGCCAGAACTGACGACCGATATCTTGGAGGGACTAGGACGCCTAGGAACTTTCCTTTTCCTAACAATTGGACCAGTGTTCCTAAGACCTCGAGCAGAAGCAGAAGCATGGAGACTCCTATATCATCAGTGCGCGCGACGGTAACCTCAGAAGCAATGCCTTCCCTACCCGGTGAAAGCAAACCACCACGGACAACAATGTCTGAAGTAAGGAAATCTTCTACCGATACCCGAAGAAGATCACAAAATCGACGATGGAAATCATGCTCTTGCAAAGACAGTGACAACTCAACCCTCTTAGGCTCCCGAAACGATCACAGAATCTGATTCCTGCGAAACCTAAAATGGTCAGAAGAAAGAGAGGCATAAAACCAGAACCTCGACCAACCCACATACTCCTTTCGCAGGTCCTCGAAGCAGGGAGGAGAACGCAAGCGACAAATGTAACTAGGGTCCACGCTAAACCCTACCAAAGAATGGAAAACCTTAATATTTATTGGGATGCGAGCAGCATCAACCCTCGCCAAGGTCGAAGTCAGTATCTTCCAACCGTTAGGAACAAGTTGAACAGGAGCAAATCCAACCAAATCCAAGTACTCTCAAACGATAGAAGAAGTCGGCAGCCTGAAACCAGAATGGAACATACTTGGATACAAAGCAATGTATCCAGATCGACGACGAGGACTGTTGTCATCTCCGGGGAGAACAATCTCCAATCATTGGGCAACGAGTAGTCATGATGGATGTTGTCCAGGGTCACGCATATTGCTTTCTTGGGAATGAAGAAAGCGTAGTAAACGAAAAAAGCATCGACACCTAAAATTCTAGAGTTAGACATGTTAGGCGAGAGAGCAAAAAATAAACAACCAGAAAGAAAGAAGATGTAGAAGGAAGAAGAACATACACAAAGCTTCTCCTTATTATAGGAACATGAACCGAAATAACTGCCTTTGGAGAACGTGCAAGGTGTGACAATCGCATAAAATCCCAGAAATCGCATCAAAACGAACAGGCAGATGGAACAACAGTGACATATGGCAAGGGCACTAACCAAGCCGTACTGCTTAATCAAAAAGCAAAACTGCCATACAATTAGTAGATACTTGAACATACCCACTAACTAAGGGGGAGTAGTTGATGATACATAAAAAAATACCAATCATCACGACCGTACACATGGCATAAAGTTCTATCACGAGAACACAACGTCCGATCCATTGGGCCAACTCATAAAGTCCAGAAGGATTGAGGCAAATTATAGAGGCCTGGACTAGGCCCACATCTAAGGAGGAATAAGAATCCAGACCCAGACAAATCAAAGCCCAAATCCAAGCCCGTCACACGTTCTCTCATAAATAAGAAGAATGTTACACCAAGAAATAGTCGTGGAGGGACCTACACCTCCACGGACGCATCTCCATTAAGGAGGAGACTGTTACAAAAACATTTCATTCCCTTGCGCCTCACATGCTTAAGTCACGCGGAGAGTTAACTACGACCATTATAAAAGGTAAAGGGAGCCTTCGACAAAGGTATGCAACTTTAACTGAGTTTTGTCCAAATTTACTTCCTTCTTCCAATAGAGTTACAGACTTAAGCATCAGAGTGCCTTAGGCCACTAAAAAGGTGGTCCTTGGCAGTCTAACAGTGGTTTTGCAGGTCAAACTCACAGGAGGATTATATTTGGACGCATCAACAAACATGACCACGGTCAAGAACATGCTTCGACTGGGGGCGGCTGATTCAAATGTCGTGTATGATCTCACTGTCCCTCCATTCTCGGAAGAAATCATGAGCGCCCTCTGGCAAAGAAATTCGTCCCCCCAAAACTCGAGTTTTGTGACAGAACATCAAATCCTTCAGATCATCTGCATCATTACCACCATGAGATTGCGCTGAAAGAAAGTTGTGCTAATTTGATGTGTATAATTCACGCCCACCTGTTATTGCTTTGCTTCTTCTAAGTCATCAATTTCTAAAGAAACTAAAGTAAACATGTTTTATTTAATGACGAAAGCTATTTGCAGATGGATGAGACCAACTCTAGTAATCATAACCATTTATCTGACACCTAAAACGCAAATTGGGCCGAGGAATAGTGATTCCGCAAATCCGTTTGTTTTCTGTCATTCTACAATTGCCCTCACCTAAACATAATAAAACCCAAACCATCCCCCTTTTTTCTATCTCTACACTCTATTTTTTATAACAAACACAATTCCCTATGTGTTCTTTCCAATCCTCCCACTAGAACCTTAATGCGTCCAAATCTGGTCTCCTGTGAATCCGACCTAAAAAACAAAGGTTAGATTTCCAAAGATTACCTGTTTGGTGGTCGAAGGCACTCCGATGCTTAAGTCAGTAACTCTGTTGGAGATAGAAATTAATCTGGACAGAACTTAGTTAAAATTGCATACCTTTGTTGAATGTTCCCTTTACCTTATATAGTGGTTGTTATTAATTCTCAATGTAACTTAAGCATGTGAGGTTCAACGAGGGGAAACGTTCTCTGTAACAGTTTCCTCTTTTATGAAGATGTGTCCTTGGGGGAGTAACTCGTTCCACGACTCTTTTTCTCTATAATGGTATTCCTCTTTTTCTTTGTAACGATCCTCCTCTTTAAGGGAGAGCTTTGTCGGGCCTGGATTTGGGCCTCTGACTATGATTTGTTCTGATGGGCCCTTTTTGGGCTTTAATGATTGGATCTGCCATTTTTTTAGCTTTGTGAGTTGGTCGATACTTGAGATACTTACCTTTTCTGATAAATGATCTCTGCCACATGTATGGTCGTGATGATAGTCTTATTTGATTTTTCTCTATTTCATTTTCGTCTCGTTACGATGTCTAGCTTCAGGATTCTAAGTGGTGATGTGTTTGCTACTTGTGAAGCTTTCTTTTCTCCTAAGCGTACGATGCTAGTGACTCTAGATAGTGTTTGCTACGACTTTTCATTGCCAGATGACCTCGAGATCTCTTGTCTGGAAATAACGACAGTCCTATTCGTCCAAAGCCTAGCTACATTACACTTTACCCTGGCATGTTTCAGGCGGGTCTTAGGCTTTCGGCCCCAGAAATCTTTTGGGAGTATCTAGACTTCTTGGGCATTGTTCTTGCTTAAACTTCTTGGGCATCGCTTCTACTCAAATGTTTCTTAATGGTTGGAAGGTGATGATTGCAACCTTAGCGAGGGTTGTTCTATCCGAGGTTCCTATGAATATTAAGGTTTGGTATTTCGTGGTGGGGTTTAGTGTGAATACGTATCACACCTATTATCTCCGCTCTTTTTTATGTTTTAAGAATCTTAAGGATGAGTACAGGGGCTGGTTGATGCCCTGGTTTTACGCGTCTAACACTTTCGGTTATTTCAAGTTGTGCAATATATATATTTTGTGGTCATTTCGAGAACCCCAGAAGAATGAACTTTTGTTGTCTGTGGAGGATCAAGAGTTTCGTGATCGATTTAATAAGCTGCCCCGGGTCACAGTAGATGTTTTCCTTGTTACGGATGTCATTGATCGCAGTGGTATGTATACTATGAACGAAACGGATCGTGTGACTCTTACGACGGCTCGTTCTTTGGAAATTGCCATTGCACGTGTCGGTAATGTCATAGTTTCTAACAAGGGGCAGGGGGTACTCCTCTGGTTGGCGTTGGTGATGTGAGCATTGATTGGGAAGTGAGCTCAGTTAAGAAGCTTACAGATCTTGTTGCTCCTACTATTGCTAGAGATGCTATTAATGTTGGCTCGAGCATCAGAAAGAGGAAGGTCCCTCAGCCTGCCAGTCCCTTTAAGCTATTGGTGATTAGTCTTGGTCATGTCCCGAAAAAAAAATGACTTGTCAGTTCAGTTCATGGTACTACGGGGCTCCTCCTCATCCGATATCTTTTAGAAAGATTGGTGGTGAAGTTGTTGACCATGCTGCTCTAGAGATTGAGATAAATCAAACTCTTGAGATGACCAAAAAAGAGGTGTTTCATCCTTTAGATAGTCGTGAGAAGAGTCTCGTTTCTTCGTATGGCATGCCTGATTTTTCAAAATTGTCTATTGATGATCCTCGCGTTCTCGACAACAAGAAGTTTCAGCTTGGTTTCATCTTGTTGTTGATCTGTCTAATAATCCGAAAAATATGAAGACCTTGGCTGATTTTGAGTTTGACTCCTCGTTGGAAGATCAGGTTGTTGCTCGTGGTCGGAGTGCTAAGTCCCATGTTTCCTCTGTTGTCACTGGTACTTTGGAGTTGCCTACTTCTCCTTCTTCTTCTCTACTATTGTTGCTAAGAAGAAGGTTGTTTCGACTGTGCATTCGACTTTTGGTGGCGAAGTTTCGGTTCTTCCTAATCCCTCTATTCTTCATTCACGAGTGGGTTGGAAGGAGCCTAACTCCGAGGATATTCGTATCAAATATGACGGAAATTTTAGGTTTTCTGAAATTGATGTGCGGGATAGTGCACAGAATCTTATTGTCGAAGGGCATAGGCGGTTAGTTGAGAGGACTTCAATGCCCATGTATGTAGTCACCTTGATGAAGGTCCGAACCAAATTATGTAGAGGATGAATCACTTCACTAACACTGGTGTAATGGGGTCAGATTATAAAGCCGCACGTGATCAGGTGGCATCTGTCTGGCAAAATATGGCTGGGCAGGCTTTGGTTCTTTCTCATATTCTCCATAAGTTTGATCCGCTGCGAGTGCAGTGTATGGAGCATGAAAAGGCTGCTGAAGTTACTCGGGCTTCGCAGAAGGAAGTCAAGGTTGTTCGGAATAAGTTCACTTCTGAACTTGAGGCTTCGGAGGCAGAGTTAAATAAACTTCGTGCTCGTTTGAATGTTGTGGAGAAGGAGCTATCCGGAGAAAGAATTGGTTGTGATGAGGTCATGCGTTCCGCTGCTGAGCACTCTGCTTGTTTAAAGGCTTATATGGAACAGGTTACTCAGCTGACTGGCTGAACTTGCTACTGCTACATCTGTAGTTTCTTGAGGATCACCGTAGTTGAAGACGAACTTATGTCGACTAAAAATGAGCTTGCAACAGTCACTGATAAATTGAAGACAGCAGACTGGAAAAGAATTGTCGATGGTCGTCATGGCTTTCTTCATTTTATGGAGTCACAAGGTTTGGATTTGTTGATGTATCGCTATTATAATAGTTTAAATTTTGAGAGAAAGAAATAATAACAAAACCTTTGAAGTGGATGCAAACATTTCGCCCAGTATTATCATACATAATAGTTCATTGAACTTAATGGTATAATTAAGCCCCAAAAGTTCTCATACGATAAATGGCCTCATGGCCTGAGTTCATTGTCTTTAGTAGAATCTCTTGTTATTTTAGTTCCATGTCGTAACTGTGGTTATTTGGCAAAATTCTCTTACAGGGCTT
The DNA here is from genome assembly GCA_963556465.1 of Berberis vulgaris. Lineage (NCBI taxonomy): Eukaryota > Viridiplantae > Streptophyta > Magnoliopsida > Ranunculales > Berberidaceae > Berberis > Berberis vulgaris. The sequence goes on along the minus strand of OY747134.1, from coordinate 67,906,955 downwards.
TTTGCCAAGGAGGAAAATGTCACTGGGGGAGGTATTGTCGGTGGTGCTAACGGTGATCATGTAGTAGCATTTTTCCACATTCTGCCTCAAGTTAAATACTCAACGAGCTGAAACAATAATTTGGTGTACGGGTCTTCGTCTATGAAATTATAGTCATGTTCATGTTCAACCAATACCCTGGATCAAAGAAATTACAGTCATCTAACATCTGAAGATTGCAATGGTGGTATGGCAGTAGCAAACATTTAGTTGAAGTGGTTGAAATGAGGGAAATTAAAAAGAAAAGTTGGAATGTTGATTCCTAGAAATACATATCTTTCATGACTTTATAATTACATTCTCAAAATAAAAATCTCATGAAATGTGCTTTCAAACTTTAATCGAGTTTGAACTCTTTTTATTCAAATAGGTAGCCCATAGATTAAAGGGTGTCTAGATCAATAAGCTTCACTGCCCTGCACTTTTCACCTGTCGCGTTACACGCTCTTTAGAAAGGAGCTTGGCAAATCGAGTGAGAATGTCTTCGTTGGTCGTCTTTCCATTTACTACTTCAAATTTCCCAGTCTCCAAATTCACTCTTGACACTGGTTTCTTTAAGAGATCATTTCCAACTTTTACAAGATTCGCCATGTTTTCTTTAGTTGAAATATCAACAGAGGTCGCATCACCTGTCAAACTTTCCTTATTGGGGTTCTGCTAGGATTCTGCCACTTTCTTGAGTTCGATCGGCGGAGTTTTGTTCTGGCCGTGTTTGAACCGAGTTAACTAGTTGAATGTGTTTATGCACGATCCTCTTTAGTATCATTGTTACATGTTCCATCTGGGTTATAAGCAAATCTACCCTAGGTCCGTAGTAGCGTTGACAGTTGTCTGGACTATTGTGTGTAGCGGATTCTCATTCTGGGATGTTATTGGTTTGGCAATTCGGGCCACGTCTTCTCCTTGAGCCGTCAGTGATGCATCGGCGGGAAACTTATTATGATCATTACTGGATTTTGGATTTGTAGACTGCATCATTCCTTCTGATGGTCTCATTGATCTTTTGTTAGGTTGTGGTGAGCTTTGTCACTTGTGTGTTTTTTATTTGGAAAGAGGAAACTTATCGTTTTCCACAAACGACGCCAAACTGATGCGTCCAAAAATCGTCATCCTGTGAGTTTGACCCGCAAAACCCCTGTTAGATTGCCAAATACCACTTTTTCGATTGTCGAAGGCACTCTGATGCTTAAGTCCGTAACTTTGTTGGAAGAAGGAAGTAAATTTGGACAAAACTCAGTTAAAGTTGCATACCATTTTTTAAAGTTTCCTTTACCTTTTATAATGGTCGTAGTTAACTCGCTGCGTGATTTAAGGATGTAAGGCGCAATATAAGGAGATGTTTCTGTAACAGTCTCCTTAATGGAGATGCGTTCGTGGAGGCGTAGGTCCCTCCACGGTTCTTTCTTGGTGCAACATTTTTCTTCTTAATGAGAGAACTGGTGACGACCTTTGATTTGGGCTTTGATTCGTCTGGGCCTGGATTTGTATCATGCTTACGCCTCCTTAGAGGTGGGCCTTGTTTGGGTCTGTGGAATTAGCTTTATTTCTATCGGGCTTCATAAGCTGGCCCAGTGGGTTGTTTGTTGAGCCCTCGTGGTGGGTCCTTGTGCCATGGGTACGGTCGTGATGATCGGTCTATTTTAATGTATCATCAGTTATGATGAAAGTTATATGTACATAAATTATGCATTATTGGTGTGTGAGCAATGTGAGATGAAATTTTTTTGTTATTTTTCATTGGAAGACTATTTAGTACATGCTCATCCCATCCCATCCCATCCCATCCCATCCCATCCCATCTCGAACCCGTTTGGGATGGGACGAGGTTGGGATGAGGTCTATCTCATCCCGATCCTATCCCGTTCCCGTCTCATTCCCGAACGAACGAAATTCGATAGGGATGAGGTCCATCCCGTCTCGTGCCCACCCCTAATCGCATTTGTCTAAATACATCTATTGATTGCGTCTGTTTTCTTCTACACAAAGACTTAGTGTTTCGTGGCCATGATGAATCAGAAGAGTCAAACAATCAAGGCAGTTCTCTTGAGCTATTACAGTTTACCGCTGACCACAATGAAAGTATTAAAAATGTTGTCCTCCAAAATACTCCAGAAAATCATAAATTGACCGTTTCTTAAAGATCTTGGGGAAGAACTTTTTTTTTCTATTTTGGTTGATGAATCTCGCAATATATCAATCAAGGAGCAAATGGCTGTTGTCATATGCTTTGTGGACAAGAAAGGATGTGTGATTGAAAATTCTATTGGCATTAGGCATGTTGAAGAAACCTTAGCAACTTCATTTAAAGTTGTCCTCATGAAATTGCTTACCAACCATCAATTGAGTATTACAAGGTTGCGAGATCAAGGTTATGACGGTGCTAGTAATTTGCAAGGTGAGTTTAATGGACTGAAAACACTTATTCTGAAAGAGAACAAATATGTGTTCTATGTTCATTGTTTTGCCCATCAGTTGCAGTTGGTACTGATTCATGTTGCAAAAAATCATACCCAAATTGCGCTGCTTTTCAATTTAGTCACCAATGCAGCCAATGTTGTTGGGGTCTCTTGCAAGCGTTGTGATATTATTCGCAACAAACAAGCTGCTAAAATTATTGAAAAAATCAAGAGTTGTGAACTTCTAAGTGGGCAAGGTTTGAATCAGGAGACAAACATTAAGTGTTTTGGGGATATGCGTTGGGGTTCACATTATGGTAAACTAATAAGTTTGATTATGATGTTTTCATCTGTGATTGATGTGCTGGAAATTGTGGTTGGAGATGGATCAAGCTTCGAACAAATGGTGAAGTGTATGCTTTATTGGACTCGATGTAATCTTTTGGTTTTGTGTTAAACTTACATCTAATGAGGAATTTACTTGCAATTACCAATTCTTTGTCAAATGCGTTGCAGCGCAAAGATCAAGATATAGTGAATGTTATGAACTTAGTGAAAATATCGAAACAACGTTTACAAACGATGAGAGAAGATGGATGGGATTCACTTCATAATGAGGTTTCTTCATTTTGTGTTAAGCACAATATCGTAATTTCTCGCATGGAAGATCCATTTATTGCATGATGGCGGTCCAGGCAAAGGTCTTAAGGGTTCACGAATTCATATCATTATCAAGTGGAGTTGTTCTATACTTGCATAGATATGCAACTTCAAGAGCCTAACAACCATTTTGATGAAGTAAATACATAAGTGCTACTTTGTATGACTTGTTTGAACCCAAGTAACTCATTTGCAGCTTTTGAAAAACAAAAGTTGATTCGTCTAGCTAGATTTTATCTGGTTGATTTATCCGAAATAGATATTGTGGTGCTCAACGATCAATTAGAGACTTATATTATTGATGTGCGCATGAATGATGACTTTGCAATATTGGACGGAATTAGCAGACTTGCCAAGAAAATGGTTGAAACAAAAAAGAATATCATATATCCATTAGTTTACTTGCTAATTAATAAAGTTGGCTTTAATTCTCCCAGTTGCCACAACTACAATTGAGAGAGCATTCCCTGCTATGCATATAGTGAAGCCCTGTCTACGAAATAGAATGGGAGATGATTGGATGAATGATTGCCTAATCATATACATTGAAAATGATATTTTCAATAGCATTGATAATGAGGTGATTATGCAACACTTCCAAAAGATGAGCAAGCGAAGAGGCCAACTGTAAATTTTCATTTCTTATGTTTGAGAAATTATATAGCTTGTTGTAACAATGTGCTTATGTCGCTAAAGACTATTCTTATTTTGGGATATATGAGAATGTGCTTTTTTGTTTTATTTTGATAAAAGTTAATTATGTACATGTCGTTTTAAAGTTTGTGTTTTACTTAATTTATTATTAGTTTTGATTTAGCATTTTGCTTCCCATTGGTGAAAATCCGGGCTCCACCACTAGTAATGGTGGTGGAATTGCAATGGTGGTATGGCAGTAGCAAACATTTAGTTGAAGTGGTTGAAATGGGGGAAATTAAAAAGAAAAGTTGGAATGTTGATTCCCAGAAATACATATCTTTCATGACTTTATTATTACATTCTCAAAATAAAAATCTCATGAAATGTGCTTCCAAACTTTAATCGAGTTTGAAGTCTTTTTATTCAAATAGGTAGCCCATAGATTAAAGGGTGTCTAGATCAATAAGCTTCACTGCCCTGCACTTTTCACCTGTCGCGTTGCACGCTCTTTAGAAAGGAGCTTGGCAAATCGAGTGAGAATGTCTTCGTTGGTCGTCTTTCCATTTACTACTTCAAATTTCCCAGTCTCCAAATTCACTCTTGACACTGGTTTCTTTAAGAGATCATTTCCAACTTTTACAAGATTCGCCATGTTTTCTTTAGTTGAAATATCAACAGAGGTCGCATCACCTGTCAATGTGTCATCCTGTATGCCATCCCAAATGAGTATTTTCTCCACCGGAACCAAATGTTTTGAGGAAGATGTATAAAACATAGTTGATTTTATATTCTAAATGCTTTTTTTTTTTTTTATAAAGTTCAAGTTATATAGAAACGAAATATACCTGAAGGCGAAGATAATTATCGCCAGAGTTTATTGATTGGAAGAGAACTGAGGTATTGATGTCAACAAGATCAGAACTGGCCTGAAAGAAACTATCAATCAGAGGTGTCGCTCCATTGTTGTAAAGCCATCCAACTATCCCCCACCTGGCAGCTGCGATAGCAGTGAACTTCTCTTCTTGTTTGGCTGATCCTGTACCCAGGGAAATCACCAAATGTTTTTCATAATCTGTGGGCTTGAATGACTCAAAATCTCCGTTCTTCTTCAGAATTTCCTTTGATACGTGGGTCAGCGCTATATGTGTCTGCAGATAGAGATAACTAGTGTAATTAGTTCATACTAGAACATTAATTAAACACTTTGCAATATATATCAATGATGAAGTGTTATCAGTTGGACTTGCCGGATTATTTGCTACAATTCCACCGTCTATGAGATTGAATTCCCTTGAATTTCCCTTAGAATCTTCTGTTTTGAAGTAATGAGCAGGAAGATATGTAGGAGCTGCAGAGGTGCCAATGCAGACATCTGATAGTAGAGGGTTCTTCAACATATCTATTCTAGCCTGGATTAACAATAGACATGAGCAAAAGTGTTGCGCGCAAAAAAAAAAAAAAAAAATGAATAGCTTGTGTTGAATAATGTGTTATGTACCTCATGTGTGGAAAAGATGGAAGGTTGAAGGAGCTTGATATCAAAAGTAGGAATGAGAACGTTTGTGATGGTCTGATGGAGTCGTAGGTCCCCTAGAAGTTCTTTCATTTTGGTGCGCAGATACTTGCCATTGTATTTAGGTCCCGCGATTGCACCAAACAAACTCTTTATTGGACCCAAAATCAAGGTCTTGCTGTTACATTCAAATTAGAGGTAATTAAATTTCCGTTTAAAGAAGAGCATTAAGTTGTAAGTGATCCAAATGGATTGGTTTTTCCTTATCTTCTTAGTATGATATGATGTGTGGATTAGATAATATTCTGTCCACTTACGCATTTTGAGGGAAGATGTGTGGGGAGTTTTCAATGTAAAAATTTACAGCCTCCTTAGCCGTGAAAAGCGGGCGATTGTTCTTATTAGGTGTTGTAAGCATGGTGGTCAATAACCCCCCTGTGCTTGTTCCTGCAATAACATCAAAATAGTCTGCAATCCTTGCATCCGCCCCATCAAGTTCCTACACAAAACGATACAAAATGTTCAGAAAGTCGATAAAATCAAACTTGCTCTTGGAAATTTATGAAGTTAATTTAATCCACTTGACAACAATAAGATCATTTTTACCTGGAGCTTAGTTTCTAGGAAAGTAAGGATGATTCCTGGAATTATGCCTCTAACACCACCTCCATCGATGCTCAACACCGTCACCATCTTCCCCTTGCAAGGTGGAAGATTAGCACTTGCATTACTAACAACGCTGTTATCTTGACCATTTTCCATTGTTGTTATTGTACGTTTTTTAATGCGAGTTAGTAATGGTTTGTAAGGTTATATATAATGGCCAACGAAACAAAAAACAAAGTATCATTTGTTACATGCATGGAACTCATGGGCTAAACATTTCATTTTCATGCCTACCTGTGTTGTTTTTTCTCTTAGTTTTTACCGCTAATGAGTCTACTTTAACATGTTGACTTACATATAGAAATGTAAAATCGAGTAAATTGTGCTAATTTGATGTGCATAATTCACATCCACCTGTTATTGCTTTGCTTCTTCTAAGTCAATAATTTCTAATGAAACTAACGCAAGCATGATTTATTTAACGACGAAAGCTATGTGCAGATGAATGAGATCAACTCCAGCAATCGCCAATCCCAGTCAGTGTGGAAAATATTTAAATCGTGCATTTTTATTTATATATAACGTGGATCTGTGATTCAAAGCATTTTGTTTTTTTCTAAATAATTTTTATACTAATATAAACGTTTGGAAGCCCTTAGAACCCTGCCTGCTTTTTAGAAAAACTATAGCAAGGGTTGGTGGAGCACAACACGACATTCTCATGTACCAACTCTTATATTTCAAAAAAGCAAGATAAGTTTTTTTATAATATTGGCGTGTCCTTATATTCATTATTAAACATGCCTACATGATTTAGGATCCACAGGCTTCCTGTAATAAATTTTCATCCATATCTCCTCTTCCTTGTGTTTTTATACACTTGAAAAACGTGTTTATGTTTTTTTGGCTGGCATTGATGACTTATATTATTGTGTTTGAAGTGATATCTTTCGTACAAAATCTTTCCCAAATCCATAGACCTTTGCTATTTTTGGAATCGAGGAAGAGAGAAGGCACACTATGCTAAACAATCACACTGGCTCTAGTGTGATTATGGATGCTTAAACTTCCCTGACTCTAAACCGACACGTCTTTTCCAAAGTTTCTGGTGCCAATAAATGTGGTTGTACTCACGTTCTTGATTATCCATTAGGTAACATAAGTTCTGTTCTTGCCGCTCCTACTTCTGTTAAAGACTCGAGATGGATTATTGATTCAGGTGCTACTGATCATATGACTTTTGATCAGTCGCTCTTACGGACTACGAACACGCCACATTGTTCATTTGTGGCTAATGCTAATGGAGTCCCCTCCCCTATCACTAGTGCAGGCAATGTTGTTTGATCAACATTTTTATTCTTAGAGAATACGTTGCTTGTCCCTTTTACTCTCCAATAATCTCTTGTCTGAGCCTCAAGTTACTAAACAATTAAACTGTATTAGTATCATCTTTTTTGTCTTCTCCATGATCTCAACAACAAGGAGATTATTGGATATGGTACTAAGAGAAGGCAGCTTTATTATGTGGATGATGTGTGCTCTGGAAATGTCTTGGTTAGTCAGAGTTCTATCTGTGCTAAGGAGCAACAAATTTGATAGCGTATGGTCATTTTGGTCATGCTTCTTTTGGGTATATAAAACACTTGTTTCCTTTCTTGTTTTCGGTAGATTTGTAGGGAAGAAACTAGGATACAGTTTTGTGAAAGAAACTCTCATAAAGACTTGGGGAACCAGGAACTTCGAGATGACCATCCATGGAGACAAAAACTTTGTTTTCATTTTCAAGGATGAAGGAGATAGGTCTAAGGCCTTAGAGATGGGCTCCCTGCATATAGCAAGCAGGTTGTTCATCATTCGAACTTGGCCTCCTACAATGGATGAGGAAGCAGAAACTCTCACCTCGATTCCTATCTGGGTGACACTTAAGAGAATCTCATTATTCCTATGGCATCCTGAAGGAATTCAACGGATTGCGAGTGTCATAGGGGTACCCATTATGATTTATAAGGCACCAGGAAGGCTTACGCCAGGGTCTGTGTTGAAGTTAGTGTCAAAGATCAATTGCCTAAAGAAGTTCCAGTGGTGATCAATGACTCAAATACGAGGATAGTTGTGGTAGAATATGCATGGGTTCCAACTAAATGCAGTGTGTGTGCTGTCTTTGGTCATTCCAAACAGCATTGCAAGAAAAATGTTACAACCGCAAAGCCTATGCAGAAGATATGGAAGCCAACTGGTCGCACAAATCAAGTGGAGCAAGACAAGGATCAAGGATGGACTGTTGTTCAAGGAAAGCACACTATTCGGGCATCTAAACAGACACATGATGCACTGGGTGCAACTTGTCACACTGTGGCAGCGCAGCCTGAGACTAGTCATGCATCAATGTCTAATGATAAACCCAGTGAATATATGCACAATGAAGCATTCAATGAACCTACTTCCAATGAATATATGCACAATGAAGCATTCAATGAATATATGCACAATGAAGCATTCAATGAACCCAATGAGCCTTTCACCAATGAAACTTCCAATTCGCAACTTGCAATAGTAGCGGACCCTCAGATAGTGAGTACCTTACCACCTGCTCGTAATCCTCTAGTCACTGCTAATTCGTTTGCATGTCTTGCGCAAGAGAATAATAGCAGTTTGATTGAGAATAGAAATCAAATCGTTGCCAAAGTTGGAAGGGCTATTTTAGAATTAGATGTTGTTGATACGACCAAGGAGCAGCAACTCAAAGAGCATCAGAGTTTGGTTGTTGTTGTTAAGGAGCAACACTTAAAAGAATTCAGGGATGATTGTAGGGATGCAGGTTATTCACCCAATGGGATTGAAACGGCGATTCAGGCTGCGGATTTAGACGCTGAAGTAGCAGCAGAGCCTGGTTTGTCTACCCCCATATCTAACTCAGAGGAAAACCCAATGCAAGTAGTGGGGGTGCTTCGCGCAATCGCTGGTATAGGAGGACTAGGGGACGATCCCACAACGATCATGGATTGCATAACACCCCAAGACGTTAAGGCTGTGCATTCAGCAATTGCAAAAATAGGCAGGGATGCATTGGTCGCTGAAATTCAAACTTCACTTGAAGAGGAAGCAGCAAAGGTGGGGCAAAACACTAGTGAAGAATAACGTGAGGTTACCATAATGCAGCCTCCCACGGCATATGTTCCTCAAAGGTCCTCTCGAAGCAAGAAGACAAATCCTAAATTCAGATAACTGATGATGATAATACAAGTAGAATGCAAATGCTTATAAGAACCTTGTATGGATGCTAGATTAGTGCTAGCATTCAATGGTATTTATATCATGATTCATTGTGGCTCGTATCCTTACAACGACTTCTCATACATCCTAGGGCCCACATTAGGTATAAATCATGTCATGAGAGTGATTAAAGGATTGATTGGTACTTATGAGGAAGAAAAGTTATGGCAGGTCTATCATGCCACTACTTTAGTAGCAGAACATTTTGGAGGGTTACTCCCCAACTTGGAGACGGTGATTCTAGAACTAATTAGGTTCTTTGTTGAAGATTTGAAGCAAGTTTATTGTCCTATAGATGCTGTAACGAGTGAACGTATGAGTGATTGTAAACTTTATCATCCTTTTTTTCATTTCTAAGGTTCGGGGATCCTAAATAACCCCGCTCGCTTTCCAAAAAAAAAAAAAAACTTTCTTTCATTACTTACCTTAGTTTTTACTATACCCATAATCTTGATTTTCTGATTTCTGATTAGCTTTCTGACTTCCTCTTGTTTAAGGGGATCCTTAAGTCCCCTCACATTCCAGCATGCTGTCCTGATCATTAAGAACTAGCTTTAGAGGTACCGACACCCCCTCCTCGGCGAGTTACATTTCCCAACATATCAGTGTGTCTCAGATCATTATTACTGCTACCCAGAGGTTTATTGCGTGCTTCCACCAGATGGTTCTCCCTACTTGCAAGCCTGGAATTGATGAAAATTTGGGATTGTGGGTCTCTTGTAATACTTTCCTTTGTTGTATCACTGCTTCCCACCTTCAATATCCTCTCAGGGGCCTCTGTTGCTTTTTCACATCGAGGTGCTAACAGTTCTTGAACTTGTTGTCCCGCAGTATCAAATTGTTGATTCCTAGATGGGCCTTGCATGACACTAGTCACTAGAGTACTTCCTTCAGCAATCTGCGTAGTGGCCTGGGCGGGGTCTTCACCCCGTGTACCTGTTTGTTCAGCCTCATGGTTACCTTCATGTCCTTCCTTCGGCTCGACTGGTTCAGTTACAACAACCATTTCGTCTGAAGTACTACCACCTGTACTCGTATCCTTGATGTTCCTTGGTTTGCATGTGTGCTTACGTGATGGGGTAATCCACCCCTCATCTTGTTCAACATGTTCATTCCCTTCTTGTACTCCCACCTCAGCTTGTTCAATTGGTAAGTTGCAGTCTTGGGGTTGTTGTTCATCTGTACTAGTGTTCTTACTAGCTCCCTTAGGTCTCCATTGCTTTGTAACTCGAGGTTGCGTCTGCTTTAGGACGGGGCTTCCCGTTGAGTTATGCCCAAACCCTTTGCAATTCGCACACTTTACTGGGCGCCAGGAATACTCCACGTCCACTGTCACAATGTTACCATCATCAATATTAAGTTGAATGCTATTGGGAAATGAACTAGTGGCTGAGATCTCAATGCAGACTCTCGCAAAAGCAAGGCGTGATTTGGTCTCTGTCGCCTTGTCAAGCATAATGGGTATACCTATTGCACTAGCAATAGATTGCAACCCTTCAGGACTCCATAAGAAGAGGGCTACTCTTCTCAAGTTAACCCACACTGGTACTGAGTTGTGAACCGCCGCATTATTCTCCATATATGGTTTCCAAGGTCTCACCATAAACAGTCTACTAGCTATGTAAACTAGACCATGATCCAGTAATTGCAGCCTCTCCTCATCAGTGGTAAACTTGAACACAAAAGCCTTATCTCCATAAACTAACATATTGAAATCACTTTTCAGCCCCCAAAGCCTTTTTAAACTCTCTTTGACATAGCCATAGGCTAACCTTCTTCCCACGAAGTTACCAATCAATAAGTTTTCACAATCATCAATCTGCCTTGTATGATCAGCAAGCTTCACCTGCACAACCTGCTTGCCATCTACCATTGTTGGTGGTATATATTGCAACTTAGTCGTGGTAACTTTAGGGTTATTAGCAAATAGTGACGCCCAACTTGTTGGCTTTCCAACCTGTGCCTGCGGTGTAACCCTAGGAGGGTGCTCGATTGGTTGCAATGCGGCCGCCAGCGCTTCCTGCGAAGCATTAATAAGCAAGGTAGTGGTAGTTCCATTGACTACATTAGGCTCTATGCTAGTTTGTTCAGGAACCATTATGCATTCAGATCCAGAATCTCTAGGGAGTCCAGAAATTCTACGGAGCAGTGCTTGTCCTCTCGCTACAGTTATCATATTGATCCCTATAGGATCGTTATCGATTGTCGATCCAGAGTTTGCTTTCAGTCCCCTCTCATCCTGGATGGTCTCTCCGCGAGGGGTGGAGAGACCAGCACTTTGCGCAGTATGTATACTCATCCTTAGTCGATCATGACGAGGTAGAGTAAACAAGCAATCCAGTAACGTGAACAGTAAGCAAATCTACTGCAGAAACAGTAAATCGTACTGTAGAAACAGTAGGATTCGCCTCTCTCTCAAACCCTAGATTCGCCTCTCTCTCATAATAATGATACGCATTTTGAGGGAGCAATAAGCATGGTGGGTCAATAAACCCCCTGTACTTGTTCCTGCAATTACATCGAAGTAGTCTGCAGTCCTTGCATCCTCTCCATCAAGATCCTACTGCACCAAAAAAAACAAAAACAAAAACTTGGCAAACTATTTTTTTTTATTTTTTTTATTTTTGAGTTCAATTTACTTGATTGTGATTAAAAGATAAAATATAACAATGATGATCTTCACTTGGAACTTAGATTCAAGGAAAGTTCCCAGAATTATGCCTCTTATTCCACCTCCATTGGTACTCGACACAGTTATCATCTCCTTCGGTGCAGGTGGAGGATTAACACTTCCAGTGTCAACAACATTGTTATCTTGATCGTTTTCCATTTTCCTTGTCGATGCACAAGTAGTAAGGTTATGTATAATGTTGCAAGAAGAAATATACAAAAAGAATTTATTGTGTCTTAACTCTTACATGCAGATCTCATCGTGGGGTTATAATTTAAGGAATTTGAAGATCGCACGGCTTATACGGATATACATTACGTCCCTAACTTGTGACAGTTGAGTATTATTGAGTACTGTGCTATATGATCTAATGTGTAAAAAATATATTAAATATATCTATGCTTGAATTTGCTTGTTTTCCTAACTGACTAAGATCCCAATTTTAAAAAGGTAATTATTAGAAGCATTCTTAGTTTAATATTAAGGTTTGGGTCACTTAAGAACTATTTTAATAAAAACAATTATAAAATAAATGTGTTTTTTAACGAAATAATGTGGATTGATGAGAACGACAACCCTTATTGCGGACCCAACCGTGTGAAAAATTTTGTATATGGATCACGCTCTCATGTCCCGTTAGAATTATTCTTAAATTTGCCCTGTTGCTAGTCCTGCATGTAGGTTCGTGTTTTGTTAATTATATAATCAGGCTTACGTTTGATTTTCATTAATTATTCGATTTCCATCATGGACACGTTGTGTAATTATTTTCAAATTTTTATTTATTCATTTGTAATTTTGTTAAAAGGCAAATGTGAATAAGCTGATCACTATGACTACAAATTTTGTTGTTTTATATCGACAGAAAAATGATGATGCAATAATGGGAGGGTGTTGCTGTGGTGGTGATATTGAAAGGATTACCTATTAAGCCTAAAAACATTACCAAGAGAAGTTTGATGCAACTTAGCCCATTCACTTGGGAGATTTTGCTTGAACGTACATGGTCCTCTCCTGACGATAAAATTAAAAACAGCCTCTCCCTTCCCTTCAAATTCGATGTGAAAAATCCTATTTAAATCAAAACACCAACTTTACTCTTGGAATTGATTTGATTTATTACAAGGCATAAAACCGTTCAAAATTCACTAGCATCAACGTCCAAGCAATTTTACACATCCCAGAATTACATTTGAGATTGGTTTCCCGATAGTCATTGTTGGTTCCCGTTTGAGTACCCATTTGGGATGGTGATGTAGCCTTCTGGAATGGTTTGAGGGGATGGCTAGTTAAATGGATTCAGCTAGAGCTCATAGAATGATGAGCAGTTGGAGCTATTTAGGTGGTGATGGGCTATAGAGAGATTGTCTAGAGAGCCAGGCCATTATCTTAGAGATGCTCATATTGGCCCAATCGAATGGGCTCTAGCTGAATATAACACAATCGAGGCCACTGATTATAACCTTTGGGTATAGTTAGATTAATCATTGGAACTAGTGATGATAGTCTTTACTTGTTTAGAACCTTTTGGTTATTCTTCAGGACCATTTTGGCAAGGTTCAATCATAACACAAAGTAGTTAGCTTTGGGCCTAATTATGAAATAACAAACATATTGAAGAAATACATTTTTATAAGCTTTAATCCTACGTGTCTTTTGTGTAATATCTTGGGCAAATCACATATCCATTCTGTGAGGCACATCATGATTCCTCAACTTTTCAATTCATTGTTAGGTAACACACTTAATGATGATTTATCTAATATAAATTGTATGTATGTATCATAATTGTGTCCCACACTACACAGATTCACCCAAAGACAAATATCTCGGGCCGCCTCTTCTTTTCTCTAATAAGAAGATCAGTGACTTCCAATTTCTTATAGATAAAGTCACTACTAAACTCTCGAGTTGGAAATCTAAGATCATTTCTCAAGCTGGTACAACTGTCATCATCAAAGCAATTCTCAACTCCATCTCAGTCTACACATGCAAACTTTCCTGCTCCCCTGTTCGATTTCACCAAAATTGACAATCTAGCTCAAAACTTCTGGTGGAATGGTTCGGCTGACAGCAAGGCGAAACACATGTGTACTTGGCACAACATTTCCAAGTTTCGTCTTCAAGGCAGGCTCAATATTCCTTTGACTAGGAACAAAAATATTGCCCTTGTGACAAAAAGTGTGTGGCAACTCTTCTCCTCCCCCTCCAATGCTCGGGTCTTGGAACTCAAAGCGGCATATTTCAAGAATAAGAGTGTAATGCAGATCGCCAAAGCCCCCACTATTGCCTCTTATGCTTGGCGAGGAAACATTACTGCTCTTAAAACTATGAAAACTCAAGTCTTTTGGCAAGTAATGTATGATAATAAGCCAATGGTAACCTGGTTGGATGGTTAAGGTTGTGTGGTTTAACCCCCACGTCTTGAATTCTACACCCACCGGCAGCACGCTTGCCTTTCATAAAAAAAATGTCTGGTAATAACATTGATCTCCGAGAGAATGTTGGGTTAAACCCGACATTCTTCTTATTGACTATGTACCAGATCCTAACAACCATAATCTGCTTATAAACATTTAGGATCAGACCTCGATGAAGTTTTGATCTTATTTTCTCTCTCTTCCCTGTCCTAGTGGCGAGAGATATTTTGACATTCCTATTAGAGTTTCGAATAACTCCGACAGCTTAATTTGGTTTGCTGACAAAAAAAGATTTTTTTCAGTCAAGTCTGCAATAAAAATTTTCTCCAATGCGATCCTAGCTCTTATGCTTCTTACTCGTCAACCCCCACCCCAAATCGAAACTCTAAACTCTTTAGAGATTTGAGGACAATCTGAGCCCCCCCATCGCGCTCATTTCTTGTTGTGGAAGATTGCCTTTAATATTCTTCCCACAGCGTCTAATCCGGTCCGACTTCACACACCCATAGAAGATCTTTGTCTTTTCAGCAATATTCGTACTAAAGTTACCACTCACATGTTTTTTCATTGTCCCATCATTAATCATCTCTGGCAGCTCTCGCCCATCCCTATTAACTGGATGAACGAGTCTTTTCAATCTCCTTCTATTCCACTTTTCTTTTCCTTCATGTGGAACTTTGCTAAAACCCACCTTGAGGTCAAGGATGAAATGTTCTCTCAGTTTGCTGCTATGTTCCTAACCATCTGGCATACTCACAATAACATCATCTTTAACAAGACCAAACTTTGTCCTCTCCAATTTATCTCTGATTTTCATCATACATGGAGAGATTGGCAGCACCTATGGTTTTCAACTCCTTCCTCCCCCATTAGTCCTTCCTGTAACCCCTCCAGATCCCAAAAAGTGAATTTTACTAAAGACCCGACTAACCCCCCCCCCCCCCCCCCCCCCCCCCCCCCCCCCCACTATGCCAATCTCCCCAGTTTCGGTCCCTTTACTAAATCAACTTCTACTTGTATTGAGATTATCAAAACCCCACTTCATGAAGCCAGATTTCATAGACTCGACTCCATTAATAACCACCCCCACTCCTTCCCTCATACCCTTGATCAGGATATTATTATTGTCACTTATGATGGAAGGTTCTTTCCTGATTCCTAATAGGGAGTGATAGGTGTCTTTGCTGTCAACCTTAGTGACAAGGTGTTAGCTCAGATAGCCAGCCCTATAGTAGGAAAAATCTTAGACAGTACCATGGCTGAATGTTACGAAGCGGAGGCGACCTTACTACTCATCTGAGCTAAGCAATGGCGTACAAGGTTTTTGCTAGGTGATTCTAGGACTCTCATGTCTATTCTTCAGAAGGATCAAATTCATCCCACCATGTCTTCAAGCTGGGTTTGGCGTCCGATAATTAACAATATCTGACGTCTTTAATCTCGGGTACTTTTTGGGTTTGTAATTATATTTTCAGAGCTCTCAACTACGAAGCTCATACTTTAGCTAGTTCTGCTGGATAAAAGTATTGTAACCGTAATATTTAATTATTATGCAATATGAAGGATCAGATTCATCCCATGACATCTTCAAGCTAGGTTTGGCGTCCGATAATCAACAATATTTGACATCTTTTATCTTCTGATACTTTTTGGGTTTGTAATTATATTTTCAGAGCTCTCAACTACGAAACTCATACTTTAGCTAGTTCTACTAGACAGAAGTATTGTAACTGTAATATTTAATTATTATACAATATGCTTTTAACAAAAAAAAAAAAAAAAAAAAAGATCATTGATGATGTGTTGTGATCTATGGAAACATTCTCTTGATACTGCCATGAAAATCAAAGCAACAAACCAGTAAAACAATGGAAAACAAACTAGGAACTAACCTTGACATATATGTATATTAGAGCTCACACACTATTTACATTAGGAAAAAACAATTAAATTCTTTTAACCCCTCACAAAGAAAATACTTAATTCTGGTCCATTGGATAGATCAGGATTCGTCATATAAAATGCCTCCGAATCCTTTGATCCGACCACCCTCTCAAATCGACCTCGCATATACGTCAATTCTCCATCCATGGAAACCTTTTCAGATGGACATGGAAGAACTCCGGCTCCCATCGAGACTCCACGCAGAAGCTGCATAACATGCAACTCATCGTCAGACGTTTGTTTCCTCCTAATTGAGTAACCAGTCTTTCGACCATTGCAATACACAGCCCAAACATACTCTTCAAGCAGTTTCTTCTTCGTAGTCTTTGTTTCACTTTCTAATGCAATTCTCATCAACCCAGAAGCCATTTCTTTGTGAAACACATTGGTGAGTATTGGCAGTTCTATAACAAATGTAGGCATTCGTTGTGGATCTTCTTGTATGGCTAAGGTTACTTTACCTCTGCGATACCCATATAAAGTCGCGGTTGTAGTAGGGTTGTTTGTGAGTAGAGCCTTGCGCGGACGGCCTAGTAAAGCGACCATTTTGCACCCGGATGTCAAAAGAGGGAAGAGCTTGAACATGCGAAAGACCCCACCTGTTTTGGATCGTTTTTCGCCCGCTGTGTGCCTTAGTAATGACATCAATGCAGGATTCTCCATTAATCCTCTTCCCCAATGGTTGTATGATGCAGAGAGATGAAGAGAGGGGATGTGTAAATTTAGGCGTGCCTTGTGAAATTGGAGGCTTATTTGGTGCAACAATACTATGTTTGGAGCGATTAATCCATTATATAGAGAAGGGTGGGCAGCATATAAAGTTGGCGATTTGGCTATGACACACTGTTTGGGTTATAATTTGGTGTATAGTTCCAACAGTTACATGTGAAAAGAAATGATGATGCATACACTCTAAATCGATAGACAGAGGATATAGCATTGGGCTTATGGATTATTAAGCACTTTTATATTCTAATTCATAACTAATAATTCAATTATCTTTTATATAATATATTGTTTGGTATACTTCAAAAGTTAGCCAAACTGATAATGCTGTCATTGTTTTTGTAGGAAAATAAAATTCAAGAGGAAAAATTAAATAAACAACATAGAAATAAAAATCCAAACGGGTGACAAAAGATAGAAGAGAAAGGGTTATAAGAAATTGATTGATGTCAAATGATCACTGCATCTTCATTTACCCAAAGTAATCCTAATAAAAATAAATAATCTTGAATGTGGAATGTCATCTCGTTCGATAGACTACTAAGAAAAGAATATTAAAAAAGAAAAATAAAACTAAATAAACAAAAATATGGGTATCTATAGTGTCAATGAGAATAGAGCTTGGCTACAACAATGCTCTTTCCATAAAATAAAGGAACTTTGAGGTTTGCCTTTTTCTTCTATACTTGGGCTGCCTTTGTTACAATGACGATAATCATTTTAGTTCACAATGAGAAAACATCCTTTGTTCCACTCCTAAGAATTTGATTTTCACAATTTCGAGAAAAATATTAAGATGATTATCTTTCAGCCTATAACTCTCCATCCTACTCTCCGTTCTCTCTTCTTCTTCTGTTTTTTTCTAAAAAATTGTCTTTTGAACCAAAACACAGCCTTAGTGTTTCAATTATGGGATGGTCACTACATGTATATGAGAGTACAAGAAGCAATTATGAATACATATGTAGAACAAAGAACAAGGGCATAGAATTCTTGAACTCATAGTGCCCATGAAAAAACAGAGGCTTTGGTAAAGGTGGCTGGGCTGTTCTTGGAATCTTTTTAATGAGAAAAAGAAGCTCCCCACAAGTTGGTTAATTGAGGGAAGTCTTAAAGTATGATGTGACTAAGTTTTGTGATTGGAAAAAGTTTGTTGAATGTGATAAGATGAGAGGAGTTTACGACCACTTGTATGCATGTTGTGGAGGTTTGAAGAAGAGAAAGAAAAAAAGGGTAGTGTGGAACCCTAATTTGACATGTGCAACTCTGCTCTGTTCATGGCAATCAACATCAACCCACTTTAAAATTATAGCTCTTCCATCCCTTCTCGAGCACTCTTGTTAATTATTGAAGGAAAAAACAGTTCATCAATGATCAAGCCATCTATGTACTATCTTTGTTTATGATATACTTAGTAACTTTTATGGTAGTAATCAAACCAATGTAGTAAATGTCAGTCAAAAGAGTTCTCTTTTTCGCTATACTCTTAAATCAATTGTACTATAACATTCTAATAATCCTTAAGAGTGTCTACGAGATCCTAAATTTACAGTAGTAATCAAACCAATGTAGTAATGTAACTCAAACGAATTCTCTTTTTTTTTGTACTCCCAAATGGAACATTCCAATCATCCTTGGGGTGTCTGCGATATCCTAAACTTTGTGCTAGTAATCAAAACCAATATAGTAATGTAACTCAAAAGAATTCTCTTTTTCATTGTCCTCTCACATCGAATTTACTATAATATACAAATTATCCTTAGAGCATTGTGAGATCCTAAAAACTAAACAGAACAGTGGCCATCCTCATGCCACTCTCTTCGGTACCGAACAAGAGACCCCAAAAAAAGGATTTCAGGATGGTTTGGCTTTTGGGAGATACGGTTGAAGAGGCTCTCAGAACATTATACAATATCAGGTAGAACAAAGAAATCAATCAAGTAAACAAATGAAGGGGTCAATCAGGATGGTTTGGCTTTTGGGAGATACGGTTGAAGAGGCTCTCAGAACATTATACAATATCAGGTAGAACAAAGAAATCAATCAAGTAAACAAATGAAGGGGTCAATCAGATCCAATGGGGGTAAAGATCATTAGGTGTTATGTTCTTGTATAGAAGCAAGCAGATCTATGCAAGATTTCCTTACTTTTCTTTAAAGATGAATCAACATCACCCCATGTTATGCATGTCACTTAAAAAGAATCAGATGAGTTGTCTTTGAACTTTCATGAGTAATAAGTGATACATCTGCATCTGTAGAAGCATCATTAACTTCATCTCTATCACTCAAAACATTTAAACCCATTACAAATGATAAGACAAAGACATGTCTCTAACCAAGTTGATGCCCACTTCAAATAGTGATCTCCAACGCAAGTAAACAGACCCTTCCAATAATCATGTCCAAGATAAATAAATAAATAAACTTGTTTGGTTTTTCGATATGGTATATCGTTTTCATATCAGTTAAGATCAAGAGTTTGCAGTGTTGGTGTTTGAAGAGACATCTTTCAACATTGTTGTAATTAACATGAGGATTATATGATATTCTTTCAATTTAATATTTTCCTTCTAGTAATTTTAGTACAGGCGCTTTAAAGGAAGTGCTCTCTACAAAACGCGAGCCTAAAACATTTCAATTTCCATTGATTCACCCCAAAAGTCACCTCTAGGTTACATTTTAAGGATAATCCGTATGGTTACAAAAGTCACCTCTAGGTTGGTCGCTGGTGATTCTAATTTTTTATGGGGTTCCTATTGATCCATCATCACAGGGTCCCTCATTGATGCAACCTCCTCAAACACTCGTTTGTTTCTTTCTTTCCAAATTTGATGGGTTTTCTATAACCTGCAAAATTCGACCAATTCATACTGTAATGTTTTCCATCATAAGTTTTTGCCATGTCTTGAATCCAATAATTAGTAAGGGTGTCTAATTACAACCAACCATAAATCAACTTTTAAGAGCTAATAACACCTCAAGAATTGGGGTCTACAGCAAGGTTTGAGACCTACAGTTACCTTAACAAAGTGGCTAAACATTCTTTCAAAATATTGAACTTCAATGGCGAACCCACCACTGCCAAAAACAATGGGGTTTAAAGTGGAAGAAGCCCATTCTAGATGTGCCCTTTAAGTCATTTTCGGAGTTTTATCAACTTTACTTGGAAAGCACCAATGGACCTCTCACCCACACTATTTTTGCTTATAATTGATTTTGTAGTAGAGCCCCACACAAAGTGGTAGAGGACCCATCTTTCTATCAAGGACAATGTCCATGCATCTTGTGGTGTCGATATGGGATCCACCATGTGAGCAAATTCTAAAAATTCAACTTATTTCACTTTGTAGGCAGAGCTTTTCTTATGCCATTCCTTACGCAAAGAGTTTGTAATTCAATTATGTGTTCCCTATGTTCACAAGCATACTTGATCACTGTGTACAAACATGTCTGTGTGAGTGCACGCTCTGAGCCAATTCTATACATCCCTACCTCAAGCTCGATCATGTTTTGATCAGGCTTACATTTCTCAACCTAGGTTTTTAACATATATAATTATGATATTATGGCAATCCAAACGCAAAAGAAATATCCCATTAAAGCCAAACCAAGTACCAACTATATTCTTGATACAAATCTTGTGGTTGTCTACAAGGTTTAAGAAACAGTTTAATATAATGGTAATCACATGACTTCACTATGATGTCTAGCTAAAATTAGTCGAGACTTAATTTTTCCTTGTTAAATTTCAACAAACTACCAATTGATGCTCAAATAATTCAATAATTATCTAAAACAAAGGTCCAGACAGACTTGCAAAGCTGCCACCTGAATATTGCAGTGCACTAAATTGAAGGGGATCACCAATTAAAACGCCACTTGTTTTAAATGAAGTCTATCCGAGAATTTAGGAACGATTACTTGGAAATCGTTGGAGCGAGATATTTGAACTAACCAGAATTTTTATCACCGCCGAAAGCATTCTCGAGAAACCCGGTTTTGCTTAGATGGCTAACATCATTCCATGTTTTTATAACCCAGCTACCATTTTCAGAAAGGTGGAATATGTTCACAGATGTGTTCTGTATCTTCCCCTGAGATATTCCATTTGGAGAAGCTCGCTTGTAGAGTGCTCTTACAACACCGCCATGAGTCACCACTACCACTCTTTCTCCTGCATTGGAAAATAACAACCACATGAAGGAAGCAAAGAATGGGTATGCTGTTTGTCTTATAAAACGAAAAATACAATCAGCAAAATACATGTTTGATAGAGGTTGAAAAATAACTTTTTTCGGTGTTTCTTTAATTTCCATGGTGACTCCCCCACCCAAAGTAAATTTGAAAACGTTTATTTCCATGATTTCAAAATAGGCATCAGCTGGAATGTTGTCTTCAACCTCATATTCTCCATCTCTTTCTATAAATTTTTCCCCTGTTCTCCGTTAACGTTTTTCTTTGCAACCAAACACAACCTGATGGGAGAATAGTATAAACTATTATCAATTCAAAAGCTCTCCACTCAAGACTTAATTCATTCCATGCAAGCCCACTAGTAATTATTATTTGGTAAAATATTTAATCCTTCTAACTGATAGCAGTTGTTGTTTTTTTTTCGCTAATACAAGGGCATTGATGGCAGTTGTTGCATGTCTTAGTTGGTGAAAGAAGGTACACTGATGCTCAATCTACGACAAACTTGGTATCTATTGACAACATAAATCGCTAGCTTTAAAAATAAAAATAAAAATTGTAATGAAAAACAAGCTGGATGTAAAGACCCTACGCAGGATTTATGCTTCCAAACATTATCTTCATTCTCTTCTGCTGTTGTTTTATAATACAAAACTTTTTTGTGTGTGAAGGGCATGCAGGTTTTTAATTCGATTTCAAAACCATTAAATGCCTTTAGTAGGGTTCGAACTATGTGGACTTGTGATACCATCCACTCTTAAGTCTTAGCAGTTGAGCTAGCCCCGTAGGCAATGAAACATTATTAGTGCATTGACTTATATGATGGTTCCAATAAAAAGACTAAACCGACTGAACATTTGGCTTACATTTTAGTCAATCTACTGCATATATTTGATTTAATACAATAGATGGGATATTTAGTCGGACACACAACTTTCTCAATTCATTTTGAGGGATAAACATAGAGAGAAAAACCATCCCTATTATTTGGATATGATAAGTATTCATACTTGTGTGGTGAGCATGATGGGATTAAAGTTTTTATAGAAAGATTACCTCTGATCAAGAAATGTGATTTGGCGAAATCTCGCGAAATTCCAACAAAAATTTCGTTTTTTGAAATTACGAAAAGAAAAATGGCGAAATTAAAAGTTACATTTTTTTAGGGTTTTTCGAAAATTTTTGAGATTTTTTTGTAAAAATACAAAACCCAGCTACCAAAAATTACATTTTTTTCGAAAAATTTCGGAGTTTTTTCATAAATTTGGAGGTTTTTTCGTATTATCAATTCTTCTAATTATTTATTGGTTTTTAAAACCACCCCCTGGTTTTCTAATTATTGTTTATTCTACTTATATATTAATTTTTGAAATCACCCCTGATTTTCTAATTATATTGATTTCATGTTTGTTTCATTTGTTGGTATTTAGGATTCATTTAATATATTCAATAGATTTATTTACTTGCATTATTTTTTTCACATTTTCATTTACCCTCGAAATTCATTATATATTTTTTTTATATATCCTCGAAATTTTTCTGTTTTTTTTTACACCGAAATATTTCTTAAAATCAGGATATCGAAATGAACTCGAAAAACGAAATCACAATCCTTGCTTCTGAATAACAAGAAGGTTTTTTTTTTAAGAAAAGAAAAGGGAATAAATTGTCATACAACCATACCTATATGATTTCTGCCAATTTTTTGCAACGCAGATGTGCATCGGTGATAAAGTTTATCAAGACTTTCTCCTCCACCCTGAATTCCAAAAAGGAGAGATAATGAACTTGAGACAGTTGTCTATAAGTATATTTAACATGACCAACAATTACGACTTTTGTCCTGAGCTTGAGTCTTGTGGCCCACTGAGTTTATCACATGTGAGTATCACATGATGTGGCAGGTAACTCGGTGCATCTAGTTAAGCATCTTGGCAAATTAGATAAAATTCCAATAACATGAAGCCTCAATTATGGCAATCTCTAAAAAAAAAAAGGATTGGCTTACTGGGATATCTTGATCTGAATTTGAAGATAAAAATGCTTGATAAGCCTTGGTCTTAAGAGTTGGTGCTTCACGGAATATAAGACCTTGAAGATCCCCAAGATGTCTTTCTCTCAGATCCGGATCTTGTATGACCTGAAAATAATGAGCCTTTCAACTCTAAATATCAGATCGTCAAATATGAGGACCAGATGCTTACCAAAATTAAGTCACAAGGTTCAGATAACTTCAGAATTACATTCATTTTGCATTGCTGTTATAAGAATAGCTAACAGTATATCTTTTACAAACTGTACCCTTAGGTTCTGTATTAGACCAGCACCTTTAGAAACATTCATAATAAACAGGAAAAGAAAGGCAAAAACATAAGACATATTTGAATGAGAGACTTGAAAAAATTTGGTAGCATAACCACTCCAATGCTGTTGCTTTCTTTACCATAAAGATTGAGGGTTGTGGAAACACTTAAATGGAATCATGGAAGCTCCAGCAAACAAGGTTTATCTTATGTGAGGTACAAAAGAGGAAATTCCAGGCCACTTCTCATGGCTTACCACCGAAATCTTTCAAATTTGGGGAAGCGCTACTTTCAGAATCTTATACAAAACCCACATTGTCCATATCCCAAAAATATTTTATGGAAAACCCCTCTAGAGTTTTCTTATTGGAAATTAAGAATAGAATTGCTATGACTTTTCAATTGACTAATTTTGTTGGCCAATCAAGATACCTGCAATATGTTATTAGCGGCAACCAATAAAGGTAACCGCAATAGGTTATTAGTGGCACCTCCGTTTAAAGGCAATACAAATTAATGACTGAGAGGCACCACGCAGATTGAGCCATCCCTCTCCAAGTTCTCTCCACTTCTTATTCCTCCCTCCATCTGTAGCAGTTGTTGAACTCATTCACTCCCTCTTCATCTCCCTCCCATTCGTTCCCACTTCCACTCCCTCTTTCACCATCTTTTTCATATTCTCACTCTCAATTTGAAATATTAGGGTTTACGTTGCAAAGGTGCATGATTCACTCCCTCACTCTAATGGGCCTAAAGAAATTGTTGTTTGATTCGAATTTTGTACTGATTATACCAAAAAAAATGAACATTGAAACATGGAAAAAATGAAAAACACAAGAACTGTAGCGTCCCTTTTTGGCAAAAAGAGTTATAAGTGCTCACAACTCGTGCTACCAAAATATAGGGATGCCCATGACTCATTCTGCCAAAACGTCTTGGATACCTAAGAATCATTTTGTCAAATGTGGCGCTACAGTTCATGTGTCCTTCACTCTTTAGCAAGTCGAAAGGCATTGACAGTTACATTACAAATAAAGAAACGTTTTGGAAAACCATATTCATCATGTTCCGGTTTGTCAAAATGTGACACAAGAGTAACTCATTTTCTCAATTCATTTTCTTGCCAATGCAATGGTCGAACAATATTGTGAGTAACAAGAGGAGGGTTTGGGGAGTCAACATGTCTCCCTAGGCTTTCTTGGTTTGGAGAGCAAATGAATGCAGGAAAACGAGGAAGATGACAGTTTGGGGTGGGTGGTGCCTCTCATCAAAACAGAGGTAGGTGATACCTCTAATAAAATAATGGTATTCATTTTGGTGTCCCTTATCCCAAGTCCTAACCTGTATCAGTCGCCTTAATTTTCCATCCTCAATGATTTAATCCCTCTAATGGACCTAAGGAAATTGTTGTTTGAACAAATTTTAGACTATTATAAAAAATAAAAATGAACACTGAAACATGGAAAAAACGAAGAACACAAGAACTGTAGCATCCCTTTTTGGCAAAAAGAGCTATAAGTGCCCACAACTCGTTCTACCAAAATATAAGGGATGCCCATGACTCATTCTGCCAAAACGTCTTGGATACCTAAGAATTGTTTTGCCAAATGTGACGCTACAGTTCGTGTGTCCTTCACTCTTTAGCAAGTTGAAAGGCATTAACGGTTATGTAAAGTGCATTACAAATAAAGAAACGTTTTGGAAAACTATATTCATCATCATGTTCCGGTTTGTCAAACGTGACAAAAGAGTAACTCATTTTCTTAATTCAATTTCTTGCTAATGCAATGGTCGAACAATATTGTGAGTAGCAAGAAGAGGGTTTGGGGAGAAGGCTTTCCTTGGTTTGGAGAGCAAATAAATGCAGGAAAACGAGGAAGTAACAGTTTGGGGAGGGTGGTGCCTCTCATCAAAACAGAGGTAGGTGATGCCTCTAATAACATAATGGTATTCATTTTGGTGTCTCTTATCCTAAGTCCTAACCTGTATCAGTCGCCTTAATTTTCCATCCTCAATGATTTACTCCCTCTAATGGCCTAAGGAAATTGCTGTTTGATTCAAATTTTTGACTGATTATAAAAAATAAAAATGAACACTGAAACATGGAAAAACGAAGAACACAAGAACTATAGCATCCCTTTTTAGCAAAAAGAGCTATAAGCGCCCACAACTCATTCTACCAAAATATAAAAGATGCCCATGACTCATTCGGCCAAAACGTCTGGGATACCTAAGAATCGTTTTGCCAAACGTGGCGCTACAGTTCGTGTCCTACATTCTTTGGCAAGCTGAAAGGCATTGACGGTTAGTTAAATTGCATTACAAATAAAGAAACGTTTTGGAAAACCATATTCATCATCATGTTCCGGTTTGTCAAAACGTGACAAAAGAGTAACTCATTTTCTTAATTCATTTTCTCCAATGCAATCACGATACTGTGAGTAGCAAGAGGAGGGTTTGGGAAGTCAACATGTTCCCTAGGCTTTCCTTGGTTTGGAGAGCAAATGAATGCAGGAAAACGAGGAAGATGACAGTTTGGAGTGGTCGGTGGCTCTCCTCAAAACAGAGGTAGGTGATGCCTCTAATAACATAATGTATTCATTTTGGTGTCTCTTATCCTAAGTCCTAACCTGTATCAGCAGCCTTAATTTTTCATCCTCATTGTTTCTTTGACGAAAAATGATGTGGTTGTGCAGTTTTTAGTGATTTTATGGGATTTTGCTTTTTGGACGGCACTTGAAGTCCCCAAGTTACACATTTGCACTCAAACTAATACCTTAAAAAGAAAGGGAAAAAAAGAAAAAAAATAAACTCAAACTGCTTTAGGATTCATACCTCGGGAGTATCACAACTGTTTGCTATTGTTTGAGCAGTCTCAAGAGCTCTCTTCAAATCAGATGAGTATACTGCAGAAATTTTAGGTTCTTTTGATAATCGATCAGCAACCTTAAAGAAAATCAGATTAGTACCACAATTAAAAAGGAAAAACAGGATACTTATGGGAAATAAGAAAGTAAGATCCAATAACTTACTGCAGCTGCTTGCTGTCGCCCAATGTCATTAAGTTCAACATCCAAGTGGCCCTGATAAATTAAAGAAATACTGAAAAATGAGAACAGACACTGGATGATGTAATGAACAATCCACAGGTACAGTATATCCATGGATATTAATCAAAATACCTCCCCCCCAACACACGCAGAAGAAAACTAAACATCTGCATATCCTTAATAAATGAAAAGTGTTAACGAGGGAATGACCTGATGAACCAAATCAACAACCAAGAAGTATTACATATGCAAAAATCTTATCTAGCAAAGAGGTACTCAACCCCCGCTCCTGAAAGACAAATAAAAAGGAAAGAAGATGTAGGTATGATTTTTCAGTTGTTGATATTATTTCCTTTCATTCTCAAGTGAGGAACCAAAGTTGATGTAAATGTTTTACAAGTATATATATAAAAATAAAAAATAAAATAAATTAATAAAAATAATAATAATAATAATAAAATAAAAATGCGTTGAGTTTTTGGATAGTAGATATATTTTTTTATAAAATTAGTAAGATATCCCCTAATTGCAGTTATTATCAGCATGCAATCCACTCTGTCTTTATGCAATTCAAGGACCTGGCTAACATGCCTCCCACATGTATTGTACAAAACAACTTTTGTGTTTTGTTGGTGGCCTTCCCTGCTCTGTTTTAAATGAAATTTGGAGGAATGTATTGATTAATGGCATGAATGTGTATATGTTGTCAATCAGTCCCTGAAATATCTGACAATATTTTGTATTGTTGTATAATGTTCAGTTGGAGGCCTTTGCTCCGATCAAGTTGAAACTTCAGGAATGTGAGGACCCACCAAACCACATCATAAAGCATGCGATGTAACCTGGTCAAATGGATCGATCCCATAACTTGATTTTCATTTTATTTACTTTTATTTTTTTTATTGTTTTTAGAGAAAGAGAGGAGGTGGTTGGTGGTGGTACCATGGTAGCACGGACATCCCAATGTTAGGTCTTGGAGTTGGCAGTGGCTAGAGCAGTGGTAAGACCCCTGTGACATCCTTATTTAAAGCATGTTATTATTGCTTATAAGGTGTTCGTGCGACTTTTTGTAATCTGAAAAAACACACACACACACACACACACAAACAAACAAACAAACAAAACCTACTGAGGCAGACCTGACTCTTTTACATTATCTCCATGAACCCAGAGTGAGTAAAAAAGAGTGATGGATTTTCCGGCTATTCTTGGTACACGTGACAGGAGCTGAAGCAGTTTGCCAGGTTTTGCTTTTTGTTTCCCCCCTCCCAGGAAAAGACATGAGATTGAGTATCAAAACAATACTTCAAAGATTAAACTAAAAATAGTAATTAGTAATTATATTAAAAAGGAAATTTTTTATTGATGAACCACCTTAACCTATTACACAGAACCGGACCTTAAAAGTATTAAGGTCTCATGACTAGCGCGTCTTAGTTGGCACACAAATTCTGAAAGGAATTTCCTTTTAAGCAATGGAGGTGGGACACCCAACTCCAACGGGTCAAAAGCACTTCCACAATCACCACTCCCATCACCAATATTTTATTACAAAAAAATTAGTTAATCCTTCCATACCATCCAACAAATAGCAAAAGATGGAACTTTCAACAAAGCCTTTAGACGAAAGGTGGATAGGGTTTTCCAATTTCTTAGTAGCATGTCTATAGAAAGAGACATTTCCCAATCACACCAAACTAACCCATTCGTGGTGAAGAAGAATATGAGCAATACTCTCTAGGTCTAGATTGCACAAACTACAGGCCACTTCAATATACATACCCCTATGTGCCGATTCCAACTTATATCGTAACATGTTCCCCACCGACATCCACATGAAAAAGACACCCTCAAAGGTACCCGTTTCTTCCAAACCAACTTTGATGGAAAGTTATAATATATGCCGTCAGGCATATTCTCCATAGCCAATCTTGAAAAGAAAGCACAGAATTGAAAAAACCTTCTGCCAACCCACCCACCACCACAATCATCATCTTCCTCACCTAAACAAGAACTAGCCAAAACACCATAAATACCACCTACAAACGTCTCTAGTTCACCCATAAACATGGCCACCATGTGTGGATGAAGATCCCATTTCACAAACCCATTAAACATACTGCCAAACTTAAATTCTACCCTACTTCCTCTCACATAAGGCATAAAGTCTAGGAAATATGCCAATGGCATGACAGCTCAACGGTTAGAGCTTGGCGGATGGTACCACTAGGTCATGGGTTCAAACCCAACTTGCGGCATCTTTAGTGGGTTCTGGAATCCTATAAAAACCCTGCTTGCATTTCAAAAAAAAAAAAGTCTAGGAAATATATTTTCAGAAGCTTCCTCTCACACTCGAACATCTTCTCAAAATTGAACCTTATCAATTTTTCCAAGCATCACCTCGAGCAGAATCTTTTCTGTAATTAGAATTGTCCTCCAAAAACTAATATCATACGAGTATATGACATCGTAGAAAACCTGAGAAGCCATTACCTACCCGACTGGCCATACTTTGTACCATAAACATTTAGTCTTCGTACCAACCTAGATAGATAGTTGGGAGAGTACCTATCTGACACCCTAGCCCCGTTTCAATATTAGTTTTGTCACGAATACCAAAGCCACAATGTTTTGCAAAGTTTTGCAGCCCCAATGCTTGGAAAAACAACAACTGCTCCCCTGAGATATATTGCCATCAACAATGAACAAAATATCTTGCCAATTGGACGTAGGCAACATTCGGTCCAGTGTGAGATACCTGAAATATTGACATCAATTCTAACTCCAACATTGTAGCAATCATCCTACTAAGCACCTCTACCACAACAGTAAAGAAAAAAGACACATACTTGAATGCATTTGTGTTGAGAAAGAGATTCAAAATGTTGAACAACCCATAATGCCAAAATAAGGCTTCTTGAAATGAAATGAACGAGGGTCCAGAAACCGGCTCTCATTGTAATTTTCATTAAAGATAAATATGTAAGTAGGAATGGGACATTAATGATAATGACAATAATTATAGCTGATAAATATGTAAGGTGTGCACATTTTGGTTGAGACCACAACCATATTTACACCACCTCACAACCATTTCAAATAATTTATTCTTTCTTTTTTTATCAGGCACAAATATTCGCAGAAACTGATCAAACAATTAAATCATGCTCCATTTGAAATTAACGAAGTTGAAATGGTAACCTCTAAATCCCCACAGTTATACGATTTGATATGACCAAATAAATAGTTTGATTACATTTTTTTAGTTTAGTTTAGCTAAATAATCATGACTTAGAGGGTGTTTGTTTTTGCTTCTGAATGGAGTCAGAAGTCTTAATAAAAAGTGGACCACCTTGTTTGGAGTGTTTATTTTTAATTCTGATTAGAAGTTCTGCTTCTGATTGGAGTAAGCAACAGGGAGGTGCTGATCACTTAGCACTAAATGCTTAGTAAAAAATTATTTCAATAATAATCTTAACATAATTTTGTAATGAAAAGTGTTACCCCCATCTTCTTAAAAGTAAGTAGGGCTAAATTTTGGCGGCACACCTTCATTATCTTCACCAAGCATTGTGGTTCTCCTTTCTCTCCTTTATCTTTATTTTCTTTCTATGTATTTTCAAGTTTTTCTTTATCTCTCCAACTCTCCATCTCATGTTTATTTTCAAGTTTTTAGCATTTAGTTTTTATGCCTTATGTGTATCATAAGATATGAAATCAAATAACCCATGTTTGGATTAATGATTTCATCAAATAACTTATTAAAACGCCGCAGACGTATTGCTTAGATTCAACAACAACGCCACAGTTGTATTCGGTATGATTTTAAGTACAATATTTATGTAATAAATTTTTTCAGCTAAGTGGGGCAAAATTGTCAAACAGTTCATACCTATTCAACACCTAAAAACAAACGTATTTTAATTTTACAACTTCTAATCAGCAGCTCATTCAAAAGTAAAACAAATGGTTCATTCAAAAGCTCATTCAAAAATTAGCTCATAAGCACTTAAAAAAACAAACGCCATCTTATATAACTAAGATCGAAAGACAAAGTAACCTGAATCCGTCCCTCGGCATTCCACATAGTTTCTCCGTGACGCACCACAACAATCTCCGCATAATCTCTCGCAACCGATCCAGATCCTCCATTGCCATTGCTATACAAAACAAACACAAAACTTGATCAAGAATCATCATAGCATCCGTTGCAATCAGATCAAGAACGGGAAAATTAACTATTCGGATAAATTCGATCAAGAAAACCCGATATTACGATTCAAGAACATGATTCGAAGCAATAGAAACCCTAATCTTGCGATTGACTAGAGATCGTGCCTGGAATCGGCCATTTTGAAAGGTTGATTGGAGTGACGTAGGACGAGCGAGGGAAGGTTTCCCGCTGGATTCTTGAATCTCCAAGCGAGATTGTATGTTGTTGGAGTGAAGGAGTTGAGGTGGAGTTGGGTAATGAGTGGGGGCGAGGTGACTGGAGCAATACGGGGCTTTATTAAACTGCGCATGATACAGAACTGGGCATCTTGGCTATGTCTTTATCGGAACAATCACGCCAAGGACCCCGGCATTTTGGAGTTGGCAGCCATTATTTGGCACTACGACTTAGTCACACCCACACAAACCAGCTAGTTTTTTCTTTTTCACACCATGCATTTTTTATTTCACACCAATATTTTCTTCCACACCACACAACCTATAATAAGAAAAACCTAAATTATTTTCCCTCTCAAATTCAAACGATTGAAAGCTCCCTCTCCCCTCCAAACTTCTTTTTCTCTTATTCAATTGAAAAACTCTCTCTTCTTCGATTGAAAGCTATCTTTTATTTTTCTTCAATTGAAAGTTCTTTTTTTTTATCGAAATCTCTCTCTCCCTCTCCCCTCCCAACTAAACTGTCACTTTCTCTCATTCCACTTATATTCATCAATCAAGCGTGCGATGGCGAGAGATAAAGGAGATGAGGCTATGATGGTGGCTATCATAGCGGCCGCACCACCAGCCTCCCCTCTCTTCTTTCTTCCCACAAAAGCCTAGTACTCACTCATTCAAATTATAAAAATAAGGTATTGTCTTTGACTTTTGACCAACTTTGACACTCAATTGAAACCGATTCTCAAGCTCATCAAAACACAAAAAATGTAGTACTATGAGTTATCTAATGAACACAATTTGAATCATCTAAAAATGTTTTGAAATGAGAAAGTTATAGTAATTTTACTAAAGTCACTCAAATTTGTCCGGTAAAGAAAACAGGATATTATCCCTATTTTTTACCAACTTTGAGGTTCGATTGAAACTGATTCTCAAACTCATCGAAACAAAAAAATGTAGTACTCTGAGTTATCTAATGAACACAATTTGAATCACCTAAAAATGTTTTGAAATAAGTTAGTTATGATCATTTTACTACAGTCACTCAAAACTGATCAGCGACGACCAAGTCGCAAAGGATCATCCGAATGTATGTCTCTCACTCGCATAATCCGCTGCGACTGTAAGTCTCTCACTCACATGACCCGCTGCAAATGCAAGTGGGAGACCTAAACTCGCAGTGGATTATGCGAATGAGAGACTTGCGCTTGCATAGGATCGTGCAAATGGTAGACTTATATTCGCATGATCCTTTGCGACTTGGTCGTTGTTGGACAGTTTTGAGTGACTGTAGTAAAATGGCCATAATTTTCTCATTTCAAAACATTTTTAGGTGATTCAAATTGTTTTCATTATATAACTCAGAGTGGTACAGTTTTTGTGTTTTGATAAGCTTGAGAATCGGTCTCAATCAAGTGTCAAAGTTGGTCGAAAGTCAGGGACAGTATCCTATTTTCTTTATCGGACAGATTTAAGTGGCTTTAGTAAAATGATCATAACTTGCTCATTTCAAAACATTTTTAGGTGATTCAAATTGTGTTTATTAGATAACTCAGAGTAATGCATTTCTCGTATTTTGATGATCTTAAAAATCGATCTCAATCGAGCGTATAAGACGTATGAAAGTCAATGATAGAGTTCGAAATGGGCCAGTCGCATTCGCATGGGAACCACATGCGTGTGGCAGAACCCCAATCGCGGTGGCTCATGCGAGTATGGGAACCGCATTCGCATGTGCCGCTACGACTGGGGTTCTCCTACTCGCATGGGTCGTTGCGATTGGCCTATTTTCTGTCATTTGCAGTGTTTCCTTCCTCATTTTTTTGCAATGATTATATGTTTTACATTGTTGGTAATCCTTCATTCCTCATTTTTTTTTCTATTGATTCTATTTCTATGTGTTTGTTGTTGACTGATTTCAAGTGAGTATTTCTAAAATTCCAATTTATGTTTGTTAATTTATGAAAGAAAATAATAAGGGAATGAGAAGAAGGAGAGGGAAAAGGAAAGGGGTGACGACTTGTGCAAGAAGAAAAAATGGTGGGAGAAGAAGAAGAAAGGGGAACTAAGAATGAGTGGGAGAAAAAGAAGTAGTGGGAGAACTGAAATAGGGGAAAGAGGATAAGAAGATGGAGAGGGGAGGAGAAAAAGAAAATGGAGAATGGGCGACGGTGGTTGTGGCTCCATCTCCTCTATCTCTTGTCGTCGTCGGTCGTCCCTCGCAATCGATCGCCCCCTTCCTCGCTACCCCCTTCCATGTTGTTTTTGTCGTTCTTATTCTTGAAAAAAAAAAGTGAGAGAATAAGAAAATTAATAGTGGTTTAAGTGGTTGGTATGGGAGAGTAGGTAAAAAAATTTTAATATGGGTGATGTGGGTGAGAGTAACTTGTGATGCCAAATAGTCATTGCCTTTGAAGTTTGGGCAACTTAAGTTATTTGTTCATGCTCATGCTCTTGGGTAACAAATTTGGCCCCAATAAGCCCCAAGCCACTCCTCAATTATAAATTCTCAATAAAATTTGACCATTCTAAATTAATATGATCTGTTGCAAAATAACTTATTAATTAACAGATGTTATCAATTTGTAGAACATCTACTAAAACAATTATGCCACTACTTTTAGGTTTAGAAAGTTTTCATCATGCTAATTTGGTCACAGCCATGAAATAGGCTAAAGCAGCATGGAAAAACATTTCCAACACAACAATAGCCAATTGTTGTAAGCAAACAGGTTTTTATGAGGAAAATCAAGAAATTGAAGAGAGTCCAGATAAACAAGCAGTGGAATAAAAACTTGCAAATATCATTGATCAACTTCCAATTCATCACCCAATGTCTATTAATGTCCTCTTAAATCCAGATGAGGAGCAACAAATTGCCCATGAGGAAATATCGGGTGAATATCTCATAGCAATTACATCATCATAAGACCATCATGAAGAGGAAACCGAGAAAGATATGGATGATGCCCCCTTGTCTAATAAAGATAAATTAGGTGGGACCCGGGGGGGCTCCTGCGCACAAAGCGCAGGACCTCCTCATGTGCATCAAGGCTAACCGTTAGAATAAAGTATAAGTTCATGTGTATCAATCTGAGCCGTTAGATCTATTGGACTGCTCAGATTCACGGATTTGAATTTTATTTTTTTTATTTTTTTTGCTGTCTTTGCTTTTCATCTCGGATTTCTCAATTTCTTTCTCTCTTGATGATTACTCTCGCCGACACCCCATGAAGCTTCACAGATTGATAATGCTAATGATACTAGTACCAGAAGCACTTCCACCAGCTGAAAGGGAATTTAAATTCTGAGTTAATGCCAAAGCATAAGCAGTGTGACTAATTCTCAAGGTGTGTTTTTTACATGCCAATTCAATCATTTGGGGTTTCAAAGATCAAGCAAGAAAAACAAAAGATCGATAAATTGGATACAAAAACACAAAATTGAAATGTAAAACTCAATGAACCAACCACATTGTCAAATGGAAGCAAACATGTTCACAATTCAGTCAAAAAGTAGAACAAAACCCAAAACTTCAAGCATTGGTTCCAAACCCAAAGAAAGGATGAGAACGGTTCTCACATGATTCCAAGCCAGGCCTCTCATGGATCAAGAAAAAAAAAAAGTTGAACTCACCTGAACTACATTTAGTCAAAGAATAATAAAGAAAGAAGAAGAACATAAAAAGGGAAGAAACTCATAAACTATTTCCAACCAATTCTCTACTGACTTCCATAAAGAAGAAAAAAAAAACATTTTTTCTACATTAGATCCCATTGACAGAACTTGGGGTTCTACAAGGATTCCACAACAAATTCAAATTTCACAAAAAATACACAAATTTTCAACAAACACACACAAACAGATCTCATCAAAATAGAGCGGCAAAGTAAATTCAATGAATCAGAGAGAGATGACTTATAGTTACAGATCTCTTCATATGCTGAGATATGTTCTTCTTCACCTCCTTCAACTCCACTTACCTACCTACTCACTCCTTTCTTCTGTAATCAATTAAAACAAGAGGAGTGAACTTCTCAAGAGAGAGAAAGAAATTGAGAAATCCGAGATGAAAAGCAAAGACAGCAAAAAAAAAAAAAATTCAAATCCGTGAATCTGAGCCGTCCAATAAATCTAACGGCTCAGATTGATACAAATAAACTTCTACTTTAATCTAACGGTTAGCCATGATGCACATGAGGAGGTCCTGCGCTTTGTGTGCAGGAGCCCCCCCGGGTCCAATTAGGTGTCCTTCACTCTTTTATTTCTCTTTTTGACCTTTCAAACCATACCCATGTTGTAGCTCATAAGGTACTCTGAGGTATACAGTTCGAGATTAGGATAACCGGAAAGAAATAGACTACTCTAGATATATGGTTCTCTGAGGAATGTGATTTTCCTAATTAATTATTTTTTAATATTTTGTATTAATTATTAGATAGAGAAAATATTAAATTATGCCTATAGAATGCATACGGTTTCATGAAATTTTGTTAAATGTCAGAGTTTATTAGTTATTAGGGCATTTATTTAGAGATGTTAGAGTGTGAGTGGTAAATTAGGGACCTTGTGCTACATATCTTCTTAGGAATTCATAAATCTTTGCATTATATCTAGGGTTGATAACGCTTAACCTACATATAAATAGCTAATACATGTTTTCCCTCAAACATATCACTCTTTGAGTCACCCTTTAGGACTAGCAATCAACGCTCACTGAACAACTCATCTAGAAGAAAATCAAAGAGTCAAATCTAGATAATAAGCATATCTTGAGGAAAATTCAGCAATTATTAAAAATATATATATATCTACTTCCTCAACCCACATTCTCCTCCTTCCTTGCTCTCTTTCTCTTTCTAATTGAATTCCCCACTCCTCCCATGTCCATCCACCTACTACAACATTACTCCCAATCCCTGCCTCTTTTTCCCTCATTTTCTATTTTAGAGCCACCACCCCTTCTCTGTTTTTCTTATTGCGATGTCTAGACAATAAGAAGAGCAATTGTATCACGACCCAATCCACAGAGTACTATATTGTTCACTTTGGGCCCAAGTCCCGCACACATTTAAAACACGTAGTACTTTGTAGATCCAAACTCGTACATATATAGCACATCACCCTCTCGCACCCAGGCGATGTAGGACTATGATCTCCTCTCTGTAGTTTGCCAACCTTCTTGGGATCCATGGGCTTTTGGGCTTCTCCTTCACCCTCCCCCTCAGGTCCGCCCACACAAGGGTATCACAAATTGATTGTTCAACACAACTTTATAACGATCATCGTCGATGAAGGTGGAACATTGTGCTCCATGAATGTAAATGATGTTGGTGGGTGATTTCTTAAGAATGTTTCCCAACTCTTTAATCTTCAATCCCACCTTCCATGGAAGCTTCATTGGCTCCTTATCAATTTTCACCTTCTCCTATTGGTTGACCCCTTGTTAATTCAAACTAATATTTAAGCACCCAATGCCCTCCATCTATATGTTCCGCTTTGGGTTCCACCCCGCTCACATCAACTCCACAGCTTCTTTCATTGAGGTGGTGGGGGTAGCAGCTTGATTCGACATAGTAGCCCAGGTCGGGTGGATTGGATAGCATGATTTTGCAAGAAATCAAAGTGTTAGTAATTGGATAAGGAAGATGAGCTAGCACCTCGTGATGCCATCACCACAAGTCTACCAGCTGAACTAGTACCTCATTGACTTATTTTTTGTAATGATCCTAAAAGTAATAAGTGTTTTGTCCGTCAAGATATTATTAGTTGTGAATCAATTGCTGACTGGCCCATGACACTATCTCATGTTATTGCAATCTTTCTCAAGATGTAGTTAAGCTCATAGTCAAAAGATAACACATGCCTTGACAAAGTATCACATCTAATGCGTCTTACGTGAAAACAACTAACAATAATGTTGTCGTGAGATAAAGCTCACATTATTTATGTTTGTAACTGAATGTGTGTTGCATTGAAAGCTTATGGAAAGATTACATTAGGCATTTTGCTACGATCATTTTGTTCTTAAACCTAAATCCTCAGGTTTTCATCATAATTGGGCAAAACTTTTCAGCATGGATTCAGGCTCGGTCTTGGGCATGTGTGGGAGCGTCGACCGCAAAAAGGCCCAATTCAGAGGGGCCTAATTTGATTTTTGTTAAAGATTTTTAATATATTGTATATTAAAAAAATATGCAATTGAAAGGTAACCAAATATCCTTATATGTATTTATTTTCCTTGTATGTGTAGAAAGCGTCATGAAATTCAAAGTGTCACAAACTCAATTATTATTGATAAACACATTATGCATCGAAATATTTAGTTTTGGTTTGTATGTGAAAAAGGCCCATGTTTAGTCTTCACACGGCCTCTAAACTCCTAGGACTGACACTGCGTTCATTGATTTCTATTTGACAACATTTACACTAATAAGATCATCACGATAAGCTTAGAATTGTATTTGAACAACAAAGTTCACATCAATAACCGACTAACATGGCAATGTAAAAATCCATGCATGATACACCACATCTAACTTTGTAATGAAAATTGAGTGGGTGAACAATAGTCGCGTCTGTAAGTCCGTCAAAGTTAGGGTTTTTGAAAGTGCCCTCGCTCAAATTTTCAATCTCTCATAATATCATATCCCTCTCTCTCTCTGCCCACAATCCATACAAAGCATAACAAGGTCTTCTACTTTCATCTCCCCTCCAACATCAAATTAACTCCAAATCACAAATCAAATCCCCCATATCCACCGTAACTTTCCCTCCACAAAACCCCCAACTTTTCGAAAATGCCTCTTATCAAAGCTTATTATTTCAATCTGTACCACTTGATGAGCATGAAATTGTGTTCATGTATACGCAAAATAATCATTTTACCTTCTAAATTCTAAATGTCGAGGAAACGGGCGAGGGAAGGGAGGTGGCGGGGTGGGGACCATCCACCCCGCTCGGGATGCGCGCACCAAAAATGATGGCACGCATCCCGAGCGTGATGGACGGTCCCCACCCCGCCACCTCCCTCCCCTCGCCCGTTTCCTCGCTGTGTGTAGAATCGCCCTTATTTTTTTGTTTCCTTTTGGTTTCAACCTGCAATAAACGTGGAACAAAGGTCCCACCACAAATAAACTTCCTTTAATGTTGTTAACTTTTACACTCAAGCATGGGCGGATCTACCTTATAGCTTAGGGGGGCAATTGCCCCCCTTAGGTTTTTAAGAAATCCCACTAAACTAAAAATATTTGCAATCTTGACTCCCTTTAAAATTTTAGATTGCCCCCTCTCATAGATAATAAAATACAAATATACACAAAATCGCAAACCCTTCACAAGTTCACCTCTCCGCCTTCTCAATTGCCCAAAACGATTTCGATAAAGATCGATTTTCTCCAATCCCCTCTAATCACACAAGACGATTTCAACGGAGATTGATTTCTCCAATCGCACAATACGATTTCGATCAGACATAAATCGATTTATGGAGGTGGTCTTACTCTCTCTCTTGCTTGTTTGCTCCTCATCGACACTCTTCATTCTTCACGGTAGCCTGCTTCAGCTAAGCAATTGGACGGTAACATTCTTAATATTAACAGTTGTCCACCAATTGTAGCTCAGTTGATCGGACATCAACTCTCCTTGAAAGAGGTCGCAGGTTCGAGACTCACCAGTTAAGATTTTGTGAGTTTTCACCTGATTATTAGAAGCACATGTGCTTCGTCGTGGATAAGCCTTCTTCATGCAAGGTGGAGACAACGGACCGAAGCGAAAGCAAGTCTCCCCGCGAGATAGAGGCGACGAGGATATTAAGTGGCAACAATATTGTAGCCTTCGGGCCTGGTTTGGTAAACTCTATAGGGTCAGTTAAGCTGCGGTTTAATCATATTTATTTTAAGAATTAAATTATCTGTGATTTATTTTTTTGTCCCCCTTTATCTGCAATCCTGGCTCCGCCCCTGCACTCAAGCACAACTTACGGATTTCTGCAATTGCCCTTTGTCAAAGCTTCTTATTTCAATTCATATCACTTGAAATGCACGTAATTAAGTTCATCCATATATTAAATAACCATTTACACTCTTTTTTTTGTCTCAATCCGCACCAAGCGTGGACCAAGGTGAAAAGGGAATTTCAAAACTGCCCTCCAAATTTCAAATAATTTATAATAAAATTAAGCCCTCTTAAGCATTAGCAAAATATAGGGGTGGGCAGTGTCGGCTCAATTCAGTTTTGAGCTCCGAATCGATTTCGGACCATTTTCATTCGGTTTGCTTAAAACCCAAACTGAAACCGAATTTAGTATTTGAAAACTGATGAAATCGGTTGAACTGAATTTCGGATCGGTCCGGTTTAGTTGGGACGAAATTTCAGGCTCAAGCACTTTAAAGGCTTTCATTAAAACATGTCCAATTTTTTGACAGACCTAATTTTTAGCCCAAAATTGATAACTGAGAGATAAGGGGGTGATTCAGTGCAACAAGGAGAACTGCAATGCATTTGTTGCACTAATCAGGTATTCTACATGTTATGTATTTATTTATATATATCTAATTAATCGGTCGGTTCGATTATAATTCGGTCAGTTCAAAATCGTAGACCGATTTTGAACCGTTTATAACCGATTCGGTTCGGTCAGTCAACCGAATTTAAATCGATTTTTGCCCACCCCTAGCAAAATGTATCGAAGCCCTTAATGTAATTTATTATAAGACCCTCAACTATTTATAAGT
This sequence comes from Berberis vulgaris, assembly GCA_963556465.1. NCBI lineage: Eukaryota > Viridiplantae > Streptophyta > Magnoliopsida > Ranunculales > Berberidaceae > Berberis > Berberis vulgaris. Next base: position 67,867,398 of record OY747134.1, on the reverse strand, counting down.
TATGAAAATAGCTTTACACATTTATGCTTCAATTTCGACAAAAAATGGTCTTAGTGTGTCAGGCATTGAAAATGACTTTGCCTTTCATGTAAAACACTACTGTGTTTTTCTTTTTGATAAAACTCATAAATCATTTGTATTATATTACAAAATTCTCAAACATTTTAATTTGCATTTATTGACTTATTAAATTAAAAAACACTGAATATATGCGCACATAGAACGCATCAATATTTTTTATTTAAAAAGTTGACTTATGTGTTTAATGATAGAATTAATTACAACATCACAAAATTAAAATTATTTTCTTTTCTTTTTTAAATGGTAAGATCGAAGTTAAGTACGTGTTGACAATATACTAAAACAACACACACATGCAGAGATAATTTTGATGGTTATTTTTCTTATAAACCTTTAGTCAAATCTCCTAAATATTAACTTTTAAAACAAAATAAAAATATTGAATACACACACATGCAAATAGACTTTCACCTTCCACATGGAGCTAAATTTCTAACACTATTTGTGAGGGTGTAAGAAACCCACTGTGGGATACTCTCGTCTCTAGGTAGGGGTAGAATTTGGCAGGAGTGCAACATTTTCAAGGAGCAACAACTTCAAAATTTTGTGGAGGCACCCGTTAAAACATGTAGTACTATCCACAATTCCTTTTCAAGTGACAGTGAAATATGGTGGGGAGGCAAATGCCTAAAGCCACTTTTAGACCGTCATCAGGTTCTCCTCCCATGGCCAATATCATTCTTCTTAGTTGCACTAACCACTCGACTATTTTCAAAACCTTCCTTCTCCTTTCTAGGGGTGGGCAAAAACCGATTTAATTTCGGTTAACTGACCGAATCGAATAATGAGTGAAAAGGGAATTACTAAACCAAACCAAAACCGTTTTTAAACGATTCGGAGTCGGTCCACGGTTCTAAACTATCCGATTGAAAACCGAACCGACCGTATATATAACTAGTTGATTGGTGCACCAAGTACATTGCGGTGCACCTTGTCGCACTGAATCATACCCCATAAACACAATACCTTTTCTCTGTTTCTCATTTACTCAAACCCTAAACAAACCTCCTCCTCCTTTGCAATCACTCTTCGAATCACTCTCAAACCTTGACAATTCTTATGGGTTTACAACCTTCCCATTCTGCGGTTCGGTTTTGTTCTCCTTACCCTCCTCTGTTTGTTCTGTCTCAGTTATTGTGTGAGAGAGAGATAGAGAATATCTTTTCTATCTCGTCCCATCATGTTAGACCGCTTAGTTTTCAAGGTCGACAGACTTGATTCTGGCTGGGTATCACTTTGATCTCGCTCGATTTGTAAGTAGAAGCAGAAGAATCTTATTTTGGTTAAGTTGTAAGGGTTTATGTTATTTTGATATATGTTTTGTGTTCTTCTTCTTAGTTGTTTATTGATTGTGATGAAAGAGGAGTTTGTGATATAATAAAAATCAGAATTAAGTTTTTTTGATGTTATGATCATTTTCCTCTACGTTTTTTTCTGAATCAATTTGTTTCCCCTTTTTGTTTTGATTTGTTGGTTTGAGTAAAAGGATGAATCAATTTGGGCTAAAAATGTTTGATTGAATGGGAATGTGAATCAATTTGGGCTGAAAACTAAAAAGAAATTACTTGAGCCCAACCGAACCAAATCGATCCGAAATTTGGCCCAACCGATTTCCTTGGTTTAAAATTTAAAATTTCGTTTCAATTTGTGATTAGGGCCAAGCGAATGAAATCGGTCCGAAAATGGTTCGGGCCTAAAACCGAACCACACCGACTTTGCCTAGCCCTATTCTTTTCCATTTCATCCTCCTTCAATCATTTCAAGAATCGAAACCTCACACTTACCACTACACTCTCCAGCCCAAAATCTCACAATTTCTCCAAAACCATGTCTTCATCAACAACCAACGAGCACCAGAAGGTCATCGCTCCTGACGGATCATGGAAGTCACCAAGGGTTGTGATTTCGTTTTTCGAGTTAATTTCGGTAACATGCTTTTAATAAATGTTTCGGTGTGAGAAAGAAAAAATGGAAAATTTTCGAGGATACATGAAATCAAGGAATGAGATTTCGTGAATTTTTTTTTAAAAATTACTAAAAAAATTGTGAAAGTAAAATTACATATTCCGAGGGTTTTTCGAAAATAAATTTCATAAAAACGCAAAAATCAGCTACCAAGAATTACATTTTTCAAGGGTTTTCTTAAAATTTGGAGTTTTTCTAATTATTTATTGATCTTTGAAATCACCCCTTAATTTTTTTTAATTATCATTTCTTCTACTTATATATTGATTTTTAAAATCATCCCCTGATTTGCTAATTATATTGATTTCATGTTTGTTTCATTTCTTGGTATTTAGGCTTTATTTAATGTGTTTAATAGATTTATTTACTTGCATCTTATTTTTTCACATATTTCATATACCCTCGAAATTCATTTTATATATTTCATGGAAGGATTGTGATTTCATTTTTCAAATTAATTTCGGTATCCTAATTTTAAGAAAAATTCGAAAAATATTATGTGTGTAAAAAAAAACATAAAAATTTTGAGGATACATGAAATAATAAATTTCGATGATAAATGAAATATGTGAAAAAACGTAAGATGCAAGTAAATAAACATATTAAACACTTAATAGAAATTGGCCAATTTATTGGTTTAAGCTGTTGAGAAGACACTTAATAAAAAGCTACTTCGACCACTACGGGGAAATTCACCGAGATAATTTATTTTCCTGGAGCATGCCTTGGCTTGGATAATTAGTTATATAATGAACCGTCCAAGACCCATCCACACAAACTGCTACCAAATTAAGGGGTGAACCATAACTGAGGTTCAAAAGAGTTCAATATGTGTTAATCATGGAGAAGATTTCAGCAATGGAGTTGGCTATGAAGATTGAGCAGCGGAAGAACACTCAGGCTGACTACCTGAGATTGATCGCAAGAAGATCGATTAAAAAAGGAAGATCGGTCGAAGATTGTGAGGAAGAAGGAAGATTGTGAGGAAGATCAATGGATTTCGTTAAAGACTCTATGAGGAGGAAGATTTGTGAAGATCGATCGAAGACTGTGACTGTGAAGAACAAAGACTCATTGCAGTTCTCGATCGAAGACTCTGTATCTGTGAGGAAGATAAGGAAATTTTGGTGAATTTATCGAAAATTCAAGAATTTTTTACGATTTATTCGCAATCATTGACCAAGAAATGTAAATCCACATTTTGTAGCTTTTCATTTTTATTTTTATTTTTATTATTATTATTTATTTGGAAAGCAAGCAAGGTTTTAAGGACCCCTTAACCTTTATATTTATAATAAGACATTCAAGAACAACACATCTTCATAGGGAGAGACACCACTACAAGATTTTACACATCTCATGAATCACTAACATTGGTAAGTTAATTGCCTTTTTCTTTGTATTAGAGTATGCTCCATGTACTTTTTGTTACCTTTCCTACGTCTAGTGGATCGACGAGGCTTGGTACATAATTTGCTTCAGCTTCTTCTATTAGATCCTGGAGATGCTCGTATTATTTGCGTCCAACAATCCGATTTCCAATATCATAAAACTCCCGAGGTTTCGTTGGCTCCGATTTATCATCACTATCATTCATTGCTTCAAAATCATTGGAGTGGTTTTCATCATTATCCTTGATGTGTCCAAAAATCATCCTCCTGTGAGTTTGACCTGCAAAGCAGATGTTAAATTGTCAATGACCACCTTTTTGGTGGTCGAAGGCACTCCGATGCTTAAGTTCAGCAACTTTGTTTGAAGAAGAAATTAAATTTGGACAAAACTTAGTTAAAGTTGCATACTTGTGTCGAATGTTCCCTTTAACTTTTATAATGGTCGGGGTTAATTCTATGCGTGACCTAAGCATGTGAGGCGCAACGGAAGTAGATGTTTCTCGTAACAGTCCCATCTTTGAGGAAGATGCGTCTGTGGAGGCGTAACTCCCTCCATGACTCTTTTTGGTGCAACGTTCCTCTTCTTTATGATAGAACTCGTGTCGGGCCTAAATTTGGGCTTTGATTCGTTCGGGTCTGGATTCGGGCTTTGTTTATATCTTCTCATTAGTGGGAATGTCTGGGCTTCTGTGATTGGTTTTACTTTTTTTGGGTTTTATGAGCTGGCTCAATAGATTGGATGTCATATCCTCATGATGGATGTTATCTGCCACGTGTACTGCCGTGATGATCGGTCTATTTTGATGTATCGTCATCTACTCCCTCCTTAGTTAATGGGTGCATTCATGTATCCACTAACCTCATGGCGCTTGGTATTCCAATTGTATCTTTGCATTGAACTTAATTTTGTTAGCGATTTTCGGTTGATCGTCTCGATTACTTCTTTATTCGTTCATTTTCGCGCACACATTTTTTGGAACTCCGCGTGTCATTATATCCCGTACGTCACCCCACAAGCGGTCGTTTCGTTGCTTGGATGTATAAATAAGATAGTGACAGTGTTATTTCCTTCTTTACACCATCTTTAATACTAGGGTTGTTTCTTCTCTTTATCGTCTTCTTCCATCCTTTCTTGCCTATTGGTGATGTCTACTGAAGATTTGTTGGACGGTGAGCAGCTCGCTATTGTGAAGCTCATTTTTTCCCGAATAAGGCTTCTCAGGCAACCTTGGATAGCGTCTATTCCATTTATTTGTTGCCTTTCGACCTTGAGATCATTCTTCCTCGTGAGAATGACAGTTCTTGTCGTCCGATGAAGGGATATAATGCACTGTACACGCGTATGTTTCACGCCGATTTTGTATTCCAGCTCCAAAGTTATTCTTGTCTTATTTAGATCTTCTGGGTATTTCTCCTACTCAGATGGGCCCGAGCGGTTGGAGGTTATGGTTTCCACATACGCCAGAGCCACCCTTTTTGGTATCCCTTTGATTACTAGAATTTTGCACTCGGTGGTCACTCTATTGTCGTCCAAGAGCACTTGTTTTCTTCATTCTCCCACGTGTTTCGACAACCTTAACGATGACATCAAGGGTTGGTCGTGGGATTGGTTTTACGCGTCTGTCCAAGATACTTCAATTTGCGGGGTCGACAAATAGTGAAGTATTTTCAGGTTCCCAACAAGCGGAAGAATCTGCAATTGACTGCTAAAGAACAAATTATTAGCGAGCGTTTTTTGCAGCTTCCTGTGGTTCCTTTGGACACCTATCTTACTAATGACATGGTGAAGCGCAACGATTTGTATAGCATGAATGAAGCCGAGCGGGTTCTGCTAACTGAGAGGCAAGTTGTGGAGATTGTTGCCCGTGTTGTCATTGTTGATGGTGGTAATGTTGCCATTGATGGGAAAGTGAGCTTGAATGTTACAGATCTCGATGCTCCTGTTAGTGTTGCTACAGATGTGGCTTCCAAGAAGAGAAAAGTATTGAGGCTTGTTAGCCCGACGAAGCGGTTATTCCTAAATTTTGATCGTGTTCCGAAGATGAAAGGGCTCGTTGATTTTGTTCTTCATGCTTTTCTTTACTCGGGTTTTGTTGATAGAGAACCTTCGAGGGAGGATCCCTGCTCTTTGCAAGAGGCGAAAGAAATGAAGTTGGCATTGGAGAGGAACAAAAAAGAGACCATTCATCCGCTGGACAATGGCAAAAAGACTCATCTCTGCTTATGGTGGTCCTGACACTACTAAGTGTTCTAACAAGGATCCTAGGGCCATTGATGACAATATGCTCCATCTGGTTGTTGTCCAGTCTAAGGAGCTTAGTAGTCGTGATCGAGTTTCGAATTTCGAGATGTGATCTCTTCGTTCTCTTTCTCCTTCTGTCGACAATGGGGCGGAGGTCCCGCCTTCTACAGCCCGCTTACGCTCCTCTGTTCTTGTTGGCACTGTTACTCGTTCCATTTCTACTAAGGTTACTGCGCAACAAGAGGGTGAGGATGGTTTTCCTATTGTTCATTCTTCTTTCCTGGCTGTGGGTGGTGGTTTCTCTGTGCTTCCGAATCCCCGCATTCTCTGTTCGTGGATCAGTTGGAAAGAACCTAAACCCGAAGAGATTCATGTCAAATTCGACAGGAAGTTTCGCTAATTTTCCCAGCTTTACGTGTAGGATGGTGCGCGTAAGCTCATTAATGAATGACACAGACGGTCGGTGGAGAAGCCTTCGATGCCTGTGCTGGATCTGAGCCTTCATCTTGATGATGGTCTTAGGCTTGTAATGGACGGAATGACTCATCTTGCCTATGCAGAGGTGATGGGTTTGGGTCATCAAGCTAGGCGTAATCTTATGATTTCTCTGGAAATGAAGCTCATTGTGCTGCTATTGGTGTTTTCCCATGTTCTTTGTCAATGTGACACGTTAAAAGTGTGATGTTAAGAGAGGATCAAAGTGGCTGGGGTTGCTCAAACCTTGTTGGCCGAGGTGGAGGGTGTGTGGGATAGGTCTGCGACCGAGCTTGAATCTTTAAGAGCTGAACTAGACTGTGTTCATGCATGCTTGCATGATGTGGAAAAGGAGATGTCCACCGAAAAGGCACTCCATGATGAGGCTGCACGTACGGTGATAGAGCACTCTAACAATCACGACATTGCCGAAAAAAGGGTGGAGCAATTAATGGTTTCACTTGACAAGGTCAAGGATGATACCTCCACGATGTTCACTACTGCTGAGGACCAACTTATAGCAGCTAGGAGTGAGTTTGCTTCTGTTAAGGATAGGCTTTGTGTTATGAAGGTGGTGGATTGGCAGCGGCTTGTGGATGGTCGAAATGGGCTTCTGGATTATATTGAGGGTTTTGGTGTTAACTTGTCTCAATACCATCATTTGTTCTATCAGACCTTCGAGGATGAAGACGATGTTGAAGACCCTCCAGGTGATCCAATGGCTGAAGAGCCACCACCTTTTCTTCTTGAAGAGAGAGCCCCTGTAAGTGACCCGACTACTCCTCGTCTATTAAATGATGTTGTTGAGGATGCTAGGGATTCTTTTGCTTGACCCACTACAAGAAAAATTCTGATTAATACCGTTTAAAAAACGCTATGGTAGGATACCATAGCATTTTAGTAAACGCTATGACAGCCGGAGCTATAATAGAAACATGGGCTATCATAGCGTTTTTGAAACGCTATGGTATGTAGCTTATTTATAGTGTTTCAGAAACGCTATAGTATAGTCTACCATAGCGTTTTATAAACGCTATTGTATACCATACTATAGCATTTTTGAAACGCTATGGTATAATTTACAATAGCGTTTTAAAAACGCTATGATAGACTATACCTGAAACGCTATGGTATGGTTTATATCGTTTCAAAAATTATTTTGTATACTATACCATAGCGTTTCTGAAACGCTATAAATAATCTACCTAAAATAACAGTTTTTTTTTTTTTTTTTTTTCTCTTACCATAACAGTTTTGAAATGCTATTAATCAACATTTTTCTTGTAGTAGAGCTAGTTCACCGTGATCTGGAAACTTAAAAAGGTAATCTGGAAACTTGAAAAGGATAGTAGATCAAGACACAAGATTATTGTGGAATACATTTTATTGATCAGCAAATTTGAATAATAGCTCAAAAATGTACCAATAACTCTCAAAAACAAGAAGGGGAGTAACTAACTACTAAGAGTGCTAGCATTCTCACTTCCTGAAGAATGTTCAAAGCCCACTATTCCCAGGCTTAATTCTTGTTCAGTGGATGACCATGCAGCAAAACACTCAGTTTTCAGCTACTCAATCAGGACTTCTCCCATCCATTGCATCTTCGGGTCTTAAAAATAAAATTAATTAGCACTGATGACCCATCTAATTTGCTGAATTTTCAAGCCCATGCCATGCCACCTACAAACAGATCAGAAGCCTTGCCTACTCCTGGATTTCAGTTAGATGCTTCTAAAGTGAATCAGCATAATCAACAAATTGATTTGCACCTGATGCATCAGCAGTAATGAATGGCAGGTTGATGTCAGTCTGAGATGTGGACGAGAGTTCTATTTTAGCCTTCTGAGCTACTTCTCGGAGTCTTTACAGGGCTAATATATCCTTTGAGAGATCAATACCCTATGTCCTCTTGAATTCACTGTCCAAATAATCGAGCAGTGTATTGTCAAAATCCTCTCCACCCAAGAAAGTGTCACCATTTGTTGCTTTTACCGCAAAAATACCCTTAGAGATTTCAAGCTAGGATAGAAACATAAAAGTTCCACCACCAGGATCAAAGGCTGCTATGAGACCTTCCTTGTCATTTAACCCATAAGATAATGCTGCTGCAGTTGGCTCGTTGAAAATTCTCTGTACATGATCAAGACCAGCAATTCTTCCGGCATCCTTTGTTGCTTGTCTCTGAGCATCATTGAAATATGCAGGGACTATAATCACAGCTTTTGTAACAGTTTTGTTAAGGTATGACTCTGCACATGATCAGTTTAACCAGTCACAGATGCAACAACAACAACGACGGCAGAAACAGCAACATCAACAGCAGATGCAACAGGAGTTGCAGCTCCAGCAGAAACAGCCACATCAACAGAAGCAGCAGCAACAACAACAACAACAACTATTACTGCCATGCCTTATCAATAATGGAGTTTCAATTCTTCAGCTCGGACTCTAAACCAAAATATGCAGCACCCAATTCAAATGTCCACTCCCAGCTTCAGCAACAACAATTGGCCATGCCGAACACCACAACACCGCAAACAGTTTTTCCTCATAGGAACTTGCAGAGTTGATAACAACAATCAGGTAAATTACCATCCACTCCAGTTTTCAGTCCACAAGAAGGGCTTATAGGGCTTGTTAGGCTTGTCCCAGTCGCAATAGAAACCATTGCACGCATTTATCTGTTGCAATGATAAATAAAGGAACATACTTTAGAGAAGAAGTAAAGGACTAAAAGCTCTAGTATTCCACATACTAAAAAATAACAACTATTGATTACTGGCTTTTGAGATCAACCATCAGAAAAATTTAAATCCAAAAGCGCAAGAAACACTCTGGTACAAAACCATTATTTCTCATAAACTGGAGAAATGAGTGGAAAATTCGAAAACCAAAAACATCATAAGACTTGAAAAGCATAAATCAAGAGAATTGCCATCCTAAACAGATAGTTAACAATCATGGTATTGAAAAAGCTCAAGCTGCAGAGTTGAGACTAGAAGTCCACCCCGACCTTGATATATGCTAGATATGCTCTCTCTACCCGTTTAAGGTTTTAGAGAAGTTAGCAATTTAATAGAGACATGGTGCAACCATGCACTATCAAAAGGTCCACCAAAATAATAAGGGTGGGTTTATGTCAACAACACCCAAGAGAGTCGGGAACACACCCAACAATGGATTTAACAAGGCCATAATAACTAAACCCGCACACACAAATAAAAATAATCCACCTAGTATACTTCATGAGAACCCAATGGATAAGAGTAGTCATAACAAGAAGTGATTTCGAAAAAGAGAAGGAAAAAAAGGTAATTTACAGTTGGATCGGGAGCGTCTTCCTGCTTGCACATGACCCATGGAACTCCAGTTCCCAAACCTACAGCCATTTTTGTTGCCCATTCAATGTAAGCACGACCGGGTGCGCCCATTGAAGATTCCAAAGATCCAAATTCATTCTCTATCTGCAAGATTCATTTGTACAAAGGGAAGGGGCACAGAAATCAGTCTTTATCTGAGATAGCCTTACAATGTATCAAACTGAATTAATCGGGAATAATAAATTGGTTATCCAATTTGATTGGTTTTCACCTGTGACATAATTATCAGACCTCCCTGAGTTTCAAACAGTTCTTCGGCCTTCATCATGCCAACAATCTTTTCGATAAAACCCTTCATTGCAGCCTTGAGCATAATTCAAAATCCTAATTAGATAAACTTGTATTCGATATTAATAGAAGAAAAGTTTGTTGACAAGGAAACCACCCAGGTAGCCTACCTTGAAAGGCTCATTATCTGTTCTGAAGCTAATACCAGGAATGTATTTGAGCCAAACAGGGAAGCCACTGAATTAAAAAACAGAGCATACGTAAGTATCCAAAACATTGCTTGCATGTTTATACAAATCAAAGGATTATAGTTTTGTTGTTAATGTGAATACCCAAAGTTCCATTCAGCGCAAACATAGGGACCAATCCGCAGATGAACATAAAGGCCTGCCTGCTGCACTTGCTTGATAAACCGAACCAAATCATATCTCCCCTCGAAATAATACTACAATAAAGAAAATTTTCAAATGAGCTTCTCTTCTGAATTAACCCAGTATTTAGGTGTACAAATTAATTAAACGTAAGAAATGGGAATTTTGGATTACCTTTCCAGGAGAAGGCTCATGCCCATTCCAGAAAACATAAGTCTGAATTACATCCAAACCTCCATCTTTGGCCCTTTGAATAAGGTCTGGCCACATCTGTATGTGCAACCAAAAGCACCAAACATCAGGAAAGGGGAAAAAAGAAGAAGAATTTATTCAATAAAAATCAATGAGAAAACCTTTTGCTAAAAACTTCGAACTGTGAGAAGAATAAGTGAAAGGTGGATGATAGGGAAAACAACAGAAGAATCAGAGACATCAGATTGTCAGATAGATACCTAAAGACAATAGAAGAGATTCACCATTTTGGTAAATGGTAAAAAGACATTAATTGAAAATTTTCAAATAAATACAGAAAAGTCAAAGAAAATTTCACTAAATAGTAGCTTGAGGACTAAATTTTTTTTTTTTTAAAGAATGAAAGAAAAAGAAGGGAGCTGAAAATATGAAAGATTTCAATAAATACATTGAAGAAAAAGGATGCCCATTTGTGAGAAAACAAAAGAGAGACCCATTCGTTCGTACAACTATACACAACCATAGCATCAAAACATGATTTCTACCCAAATTTCATCATTCCAGCTCTTTTACTTTCTTCCTTGAATGTAATAGAATAGTTTTTATGAAATAACATGAATTTCCTCCTTTGCCTTTCTTCATAGTTGTTGTTTATCTTATTGACTTTGTTCGTGTTGCCTATGCCTTTTGTAGGACGTTTGTTGTTTTCGAAATGATTTGTACTCCAACTTTGATTTCTACAGTTATATTTTTTTGTCAGATTTTTGTTTTATTTGAATTCTCCTATGTTTCGATACGTCCGTCTCAACCTCGTGTTGGTTTCTTTGGAGCTTTTGTGAGAAAGTTGTTTTGTTTGCTTGTCTTTTATTTTGTTGATCTGTTGTGTTGGCTAATCTGAGGTCTTTTGAGTTGTGTTTACTTGTTCTTTCATCGTTTGTTTTGCTGGCTTGATCCAAACGAAATTTGCCTCTTTCGAGTTGGTTCTTCAATTTGGTTGACCCGAAGTTGTTTCATTCGAGTTTCTCTTCGTCGGTTTGACGTTTCTAGTCAGCCCGAAGTTGTTTTTAGACTCATGCGTTCAACTTTTACTTTGTTGGTTCGACGTTCTAGTCGACCCGAAGTCGTTTTTACTTAGTTGACTCGTTCGTTCAACTTTCACTTCGTTGGTTCGACTCGAAGTCGTTTTCACTTAGTTGTCTCGTTCGTCCAACTTTCGCTTAATTGGTTCGATGCTTTAGTCGACCCGAAGTCATTTTTTCTTAGTTGACTCGTTCATCCAACTTTCACTTTGCTGGTTCGAAGCTCTAGTTGACCCGAAGTCATTTTTACTTAGTTGACTCGTTCGTCTAACTTTCACTTTGCTAGTTTGACGCTTTAGTCGACCCGAAGTTGTTTTTACTTAGTTGAGTCGTTCTTCTAACCTTTACTTCGTTGGTTCGACACTCTAGTCGACTTGAAGTCTTTTTTACTTAGTTGACTCGCTTGTACAACTTTCACTTTGCTAGTTCAACACTCTAGTCGACTCGAAGTCATTTTTACTTAGTTGACTCGTTCATCCAACTTTCACTTCACTGGTTTGACGCTCTAGTCAACCCGAAGTAGTTTTTACTTAGTTGACTTGTTCATACAACTTTCACTTTGCTGTTTTAATGCTCTAGTCGACCCGAAATCATTTTTACTTAGTTGACTCGTTCGTCCAACCGTTACTTTGTTGGTTGATCACACCAAAAGTTTAACGTGTGTATCCGACTTGGGTCCTGATTCCTTTTGACTTTATATGTTGATTGTTTTGCATAGTTTCGTTTCGAAGCTACTATCATTTGTGGCATGATAATTTCGAATTTGTGATTTTATTGATGTTCCCTTTCGGATGTTCTGACCATTCCCAACAGTCGTTTTTCCGAAGTAGTTACGCTACATTGTGGAGAGATTTCTTCTTGATCATTGCATGGTTGATGTCTTTCCTGGTGTTGGAGGTCGCACCTTTGTTGTTTTTTCTCGTTTGATTCAAGATCTCCTTTATTTGAACCGCTACTACTCGCTTGGCATCACTTGCTGAGGCTTGATGGATTTGTCATTGTTAATTCTTTCGTTTGTAATTCGAATTGAATTTGTATCTGTTGGTAGAGTCCTTGAGTCGGTCGGTTCAACCATTTTTGGGGCGTTACGCTTTTCGCTTCGATATAGGTCTGCTCAAGCGAAATGTGCTTCTTTGCTGGGGCGGATGTGGCGTAGAGCGTATATCAATTCCCTAAATTGTTCTTTCGCTTTTGTGGCGCTAGTATCTGCCTTTATTCCCTTTGAACTGTTTGTCTAGCATTCCAATGAATTCGTCGAGTCGCCACTTTGGATCCAATGCTCAATTTCTTATTTCAGCTTGTAGCAGTCTTTAGTATCATGCTCGTGATCCTTGTGGAAGGAACATTACCTGCTTTTGTCTCTTCCTTCTGGGTTTCCTCTCATCCTGGGTGACCAGTTAACGTTCTCCCAAATTGCTTGTGTTTCAGAATGTTGGTCCGACTTGTCTTTAGGGTCGTGTATGGTTTGTATTCATTTTTCATTACGTTGGTTATCTGCTCGTGATTGGGTCGCGCCGATTGTGACTTCCTAGATTCCCACTGGTTGGACTCAGTTCTTCCGTCGTTTCGATGTTTCTTTGATTGACTGTTATCTTCTCGTGGACCATCGTCTCGCCTTCTTTCTTATTTCCTTTCCCGTTTCCTTGAATGGTTTTCCCTTTCTTGTTCAATTTTCCTCTTGGCGGCTTTCATCTCTTTAAGAAAAATGTGTTTTTGGGATATTTTCAGCAAGACCGCCATGCCTTTGGAGGCTCTAGGTTAAGGGCATCAAAGAAGGGGCATCTCTTCAGTCCGACGATAAAGGTCGCAGTAGCTGTGTTGTCACTACATCCATCGATCATCGTCAATTCATTGGTAAAACGAGTGACGTATTCCCGTATTGTCTCTTTAGGCTTTTGTTTGACGAGCAGGAGGTAGTGTTGTCCTTTCCTCATCCGATGAATCTCATGATAAATGCAGTGGCTAACGCTTGGAAGGAGTCTATTGACCTCGGTGGTAGACCGTTGAACCAATTCATGGTTGTGGAGGTAAGGCTAATCGAAAATGTTTTGCAAAGGATCGACTATGTGGTTTCTTTCAATGCCATCATGTAATGGAAGTGCCTCAGGTGATCTGTTGGATAGGTGGTTCCGTCGTATACCTCAAACTTTGGTTGAGTGAACTTTTACGACATGACAATTTTCATGAGGGCATCAGATAATGGAAATTTTGCTAATTCATACAATACATTGGGATATGTGACTCCAATTCTGAACAAAATCTCAGCTTGTGCTCCGTTACACTATGAAGTCTTGCCTTGAGGGAGCTCATTGTTTTCAAAGTTTCCCTGTTGGTGTTCTACTGGGGCTCCATCACTCCCTTGAGTTCGGTTGTCAGAGTTTTGTTTGGGCGGTGCCTAAATAGGGTCAGCTGGTTGGGTGTGCTCCTCGGTAATTTTTTCTAGCATCTTTGTCATGTAGTTCATTTGGGCCATAAGCATGTCTACCCGACGATCGGTGGCAGCATCACCGGATGTCTGGGTTGTTTAGGTTATCTGGGCTATTGTGTGTTGTGGATCCGAATTCTCGGGCGCCATCGGTCCGATGATCCGGGCTGCTTTTTGTTCATGAGCTGTTTGTGATGCATCGTTGCCAGTGGGAAAGATGTTGTTATCGTCACTGTGTTGAAGATCTGTAGAGTGTGTCATTGGTTCTGACAGCTTGTTGATCTTCTATCAGATTGTGGTGAGCTTTGTCACTGTGGATTTTTTTATTTTTTTATTTAGAAAGGAAGCTCGTCGTTCCCCACGGATGGCGCCAAACTGATGCATCCAAAAGTTGTGTTCTTGTGAGTTTGACCTACAAAACATATGTTAGACTGCCAAGGACCACCTTTTTGGTGGCCGAAGGCACTCCGATGCTTAAGTCAACAACATTGTTTGAATAAGGAAGTAAATCTGTACAAAACTTCGTTAAAGTCGCATCCCTGTGTCGAATGCTCCCTTTACCTTTTATAATGGTCGTGGTAAATTCTTTGCATGACTTAAGCAAATGAAGCGCAACGGAATAAAATGTTTCTTGTAACAGTCTCTTCTTTGAGGGAGATGCGTCCGTGGAGGCGTAACTCCCTCCATGACTCTTTTTGGTGCAATGTTTCTCTTCTTTATGAGAGAACTCATGTCGGGCCTGGATTTGGGCTTTTATTCATTCAAGCTTGGTTTATATTTTCTCATTAGTGGGCCTTGTTTGGACCTCTGTGATTGGTTTTATTCTTCTTGATTTTATGAGCTGGCCGAATAGATTGGACGTCATATCCTCATGATGGATGTTATATGCTATGTGTACGACCGTGATGATTGGTCTATTTTGATGTATCATCAATCATCATCTTTTTTTTCTGTCCCGACTAGCCTCTATAGGGACCCATGTGCCCATCTATGGCACATGGAGAACCTCGTTCAATGACTGATCATCCTCTATGTCCATACTTGTCACTAGAGCTTTATCACCTTGCGAGATCTCCTGACCAAGCTACTATTATATGGTTCAATATCACCTTCCTAATCTTCCAAAAGCTCTTCATTTTGTACCTCAGGAATATCGACAATTTTGTCTTCCTCTCCCAACTGCTCTTCATTTTGTGTTTGTTGGTTTACAATGTCACATTCCTCATCATAGTTTTGGAGACCAACAAAAGTATTGTCATGAGGTTGCGCATCAAAAATATGTTGGTTGTCTATCTTCTTGCCTTTTTTTTATGACTTCCACTCATTCGCTACTTTTAATTTTATTTTTGTCTGTATTTTGGTCACCACTTCTCTTGACTCTTTACACCATTGCATTAACATATTTTCTTCTTCTGGTCACCATTTTTTTTTTTTTTGTTGTTGGACTTTCTCATGCACATCCACCATACACTTGCATTTCTCATGACCAAACATACAATAATCATAGCATAACAAAGGCTTCCAAGTGTATTCAATTATTACTTAATCAAGTTCTCCTTCTTCTCTATCAATGTCAAGTTTAATCCTACTAGGGAGATCTTTGGTTGCTTTAACCTCTACACAATCTGCAGCATATGTAAGTCTAGCCCTAATGGCAGTAGCCTTGTCAAATCTAGAGGGTTTCCTCATACAACTAGCAATGTAACTCAACCATGCACTACTCCACATACATATAGGAACATTATAAAGATGGAGCCAAATGAGGATGGTAGTTACCTCATTTTCCAAGCATTTGAGGTATTCCTATTAGGGCTTAACCACCATCAACTTTTATCTAATCTTGAAAGGGTATGAATCAAGAGCGACTTTTCAATCCTCCATGCTAGAGAATTTAAAGAAGAAATAATCGTCATTGGAGGTTACTGTTATCGATCATTTGGGCTTCCATTTTTGTTCAACCGCAAGTTTAACCTGACTAAATGGAGGAGGATTTTCCAAAAACTTACCAACCGGTTGATCCTCCCAAATTGCTTTGGCTTTTGCTCTAATACTTGGCGGACATATCAACATTTCGTTCTCAAACATCAGATAGGAATTTCTTGAAAAAAAAACGCAGTGGCCCATGGAGATCTTGAACCTGCTGTAGCTTTTCATTTCGGTATGTTGAAATAACGGATAATCACAATCCTTGACCTAAGGTAATTGAAATAATAGAGGTCACCAGGCAGTCAGAATGCATATGCATATTTCTATCGGCCGACAAACCCAATTTATCAAGCTAATCAGGAAGATAAACCTCCCTTATTACTTGAGAGCCATGGTATATATGTACTGATCATATGATATGGAACATATTTTTATATTATAGAAAATACACAATTTATCTCTATTGATTATGCTTTGTATTTTTTAGATGTTTATTTGCATGATTAGCCCAATGTGTTTTCATTATTTTAATTAAACATTGTTTTGTTTAAGAAAAGAAGATACAATTTGATATAAGCAAGTTAATTAGGGTTATTTAAGGCAGTATAATTTGTAATTAAGCCCCCATATTAATTAGGGTTAGATTAGTTACTTGCCAAAGAAGTCATTAGACTTATAAATAAGGCTTGAAAATTAGATTATAGTTGGTTGATTGAATTGAATAAAATTTAAATTTGATTTATCCCTTTTAGCGTGGCTTTAGTTTAGCTTAGAGTTCACCAATTGGTATGAGAGCCAAAGCTGTTCTAATCAATAATTTGATTGAAGAAGATTCAATTGATTATTTGAAAAAGAGGAAATAAGATAAGAAAGTTGATTGAAGAACTCCATCAAGACAACCACCTCGTTGTCCAAGATTCGTGACCGAAGCCCCACTGTCGATGCACCACCTCTACTACCGCTCCACCAGATCAGCTCGTGGAACAACCCCCTTCCTTTCCAGCCCATCGCCAGCCAAATGATCCCACCAGACCTACCAAGGAGTCCCTTCCCATCCCTTGCAAGATCATATCAACTGCCCGCAAGCGTCATCGTCTGCCACAACTTTTTTATTGTTACTCGATTTGAAGCTTTGTGCAAGTGTTGGCTGTTCCCTCTATGTGTTTTGGGAAGAAATAAAGACAGCTAATCAGACCCAATTTAAGTGGTGGTACACCAAAATTTCTAGATTTCTTAGTTCGACCCCTATTCAAATTTATCAAAGAGATCTCTAGTCATATTTTCGGACAGGTCTCTATTTCAAAATTTCACGAATAGTCCCTTCCAAGTCCTGCATGTTATGTGCACCCCAAAACCTGTAAGAGCACCCTAGTGAAAAATGAGTGCCCAATATTATTCCTACTATCCATACTCCTATTATCCCACCTATCAAAACCACTATAGCCTTATCCTAAACCCAAATCAGTACCCATATCCAGTGGAGCACTATATTAATTACACATATTTTTACTATCCTGGACCAAAATACACTATGCCACCTCTTACTCCCAACCTGAACTAGTTTCCTCAACACCACCACAACCCCCCAGTGACCAATGATATAAACCCCACTATCACCTACACTGTGATGTAGGTTAAGGCAACTATGGATAACATTTTGAGAGAAGTTGCAGACTGGTTGACTATCTCATTTGTCGCATTTTCGACAACTAGAAAGAGCAAGAAATGCAAGGGCAAGAGAACGACTAGCAGATGGGAGCGATACTATGGGACACAACATTAGTCACATCTCGACCACCAGCTTCCAAGGTCTTATATGGTCACACCATCACACATACTCGACTTCCAAAAAGTGAGTCATTTGACTTTTGTGATTTCTTTCCTATTCTTGTTCGCAATGATGGTGAGGTTCCCATAGAGGCAACGACAGTACGTGACGCTGATTTTGTTGATCTATATTGAAAAAAATTTGTAGCACTAGCTTCTACAAAGTAGTTTTCTCAACAAGTTTATTGCAATTTCTGATTTTTTGCGTCACCTTGCTCCATTTCTAAGTTGGTTCAATTAGTTTTGGGAAGTGTGTATCACAACAACATTCTAGGTCAACTACTTCGAGTGCACTTCGCATTGTGTTCTGTGTTGGTTGCTTGTGTTCAAAAGTTCGACTTCAAGCTCGAGGTCGAACTTCTTCAACCTAGGGAGGATGATGTAAGGTAGTTAGGGTTAGTTACTTGTCAAAGAAGCCATTAAGCTTATAAGTAAGACTTGAGAAAGATTGTAGTTGGTTGATTGATTTGAATAAAATTTAAGTTTAATTATTTATCTTGGTTTATCATAATTAGTCTGGTTTTAGTTTAGCTTAGAGTTCATTACCATCACATTCACTTCCCTCTTGCAATCTTTGACTTCACATTTGAATGGGATTGTGAAAGGGGCATATTCTTATTTTTCTGCACAACGATATATATATATATATATATATTTCCAATGAAATCAATAATCAATACCAAAACTTAAGTTTTCAAAATATGCATTTAACGTCCCATGCATTTCACGTCGTAGTTTTCAATATTAATCAAAGTATGAGATGATCATCTAAAGGCGCACTCAAACAAAGGCCCTGAACACAATATTTTGGAAAAACAATTGTATTGAATAATAATCTAAGTATGAGACGATTATCTAAAGACGCACTCAAACAAAGGCTTTGAACTCCATATTTTGTAAAAAAATTGTATGTGGAGTGCCAACGGCGCGGGGAATAACGTAGTTTATTATAATTTATATTAATGATGATATAAAAATGTATACTTTAAAAAAGTAAATCAATTAATCTTCGATTAATCCGCTTAATCTTAAATCAGTTTTGGACCGCGAAGGGTCCATTATCCGCATCTAAATTACAACTCAGAAGGGTGTTTCACTATTTGGGAAATAAAATACGGTTGAGATTTATCCAAACATGAAAATCTAATGGTTGTGAGTTAAAGTTAGCATTTATGTCTTACCTTTAGGCAATCCCCAATAAGAGTGCATGGGTTCAATTCCCATACACAACATTTTGATTTATTATTTTTTTCCTTAAATATTGATGGTGGTGATTAGGCATGTAAGTATATTTATTTATTTATCCTACTCAAACATTTAGCATGTGGAATAATGTTATAGTAAGGTAGACTGTTAAAATTCCACAAGAATTTTGTGATTAATTTAGTTTAAGCTACGGTTACAGAAACACCAAATATTTGTAGTTGAGGTAATGCCACAATGGATATTAAAAAGATGAATGACACGATAGATATTAAAAAAATTATGTTTAGTGGTAATCGTACATGTGCCGCAACCTTGGGGTATGATTAGTGACACATGTCTTGAATGACAATATATTTATTAAATAAATATTTTTTATGGTAATATCTAATTATTATTTGAATAAATGGGCTCATGCTAAATTCATTTTTCATTTATTCTTATTTATTTGAGTGCCATATGGAAGACAAGTGTATCAATTAATTTTTTATATGGAACAATTCATATATGTTTACCGTGCAACTTTACATGCATTGGACATCTTGCATGACTATTTATTTTCCTTTTTCCGTGCATCTAGCCTAATAATCTCTACAAACCTTTCATAATTCAAATTATAAGTTACATGTTTCAAACACATTATTGTCATCTGGTTAAGTGGATTTTGTGGTTGCATTTCATTAAATGTTTAGAAACAATGGCGATTATAAAATTTTCTCAAAAAGTATGAGAAGTTGAATGGTCATACCAACGGTCTCAAGTAGCAAAAAATGTACATTTTTTCACTTTATTTCATTTACATTTTTAATTACACGTTGAAGGGATTGGTAAATTTTTTAATTCTTTTTTTATTATTATGGTTTAGTTTAAGCCCACATACCAAGTGTTAATAGCATATTAAGCTAAAAATTCCCAGAGGCATACCAGGAGATTTTTCAACATAATAAAAGCCCTGAGAGGCATTGCGAAAGATAAACCGCAATGAAAATATTTAACATCGTGCGGTAGTGCCAACGGCACGGGAATACCTAACCAACTGCACGGGAATACCTTAGTCTATATTATAAATTAGAAGAATGTTTCACTATTTGGGAGATAAAAGATTGCTAAGAGTTATCTCAACATGAAGATCTAATGGTTGGACTTAAAGTTAGCCTTTATGTTTTACTTTTAGTCAATCCCCTATAAGAGTGCATGAGTTCGATTCTCATGCCCAACGTTTTGATATTTATTTATTTATTTTTCTTCAAATGTCGATGGTGGTGATTAGGCATGTAAGTATATCTATATTTATTTATCGTACTCAAACATTTAGCATGTGGAGTAATGCTATTGTAAGGTTGCTTGTCAAAATTTCACAAAAATTTTGTGATTAATTTGTGGTTGAGATAATGTCGTAATGGATTAAAAAGATGAATGTCACGACAGATATTAAAAAAATATGTTTAGTAGTAATTGTACATGTGTCGCAACCTTGGGGTATGATTAGTGACACATGTTTTGAATGAAAACATATATTTATTAGACAAACTATTTTTGTGTTAACATCTAATTATTATTTTAATAAATTGGCTGATGCTAAAGTTTTTCCTCATTTATTCTTATTTATTTGAGTTTCATATAGAGGACAAGTGTATCAATTAATTTCCACCGTGGAATAGTTCATATATATTTACCACGCAACTTTATACGCATTGCACAACTTTTTTTATTTTCCTTTTTTCATGCCTCTAACCTAATAATATTTACAATTTTTTCATATTTCAAATCTATAAGTTACATGTTTCAAACACAGTATTGTCATCTGGTTAGTGGATTTTGTAGTTGTATTTCATTAAATGTTAAGAAACAAGGGCGATTGTAAAAATTTCTCAAAAAATATAAGAAATTGAATGGTCATGCCAACGGTCTCAAGTAGCGAAAAATGTTCATTTTTTCACTTTGTTTCATTTACATAGATTTTTTTAATTACACGTTGAAAGGATAGGTAAGTTTTTTAATTATGGTTTAGTTTAAGCCCACATACCAGGTGTTAATAGTATATTAAGCTAAAATTCCCAGAGTCATACCGAAAGATTTTTCAACACAGTAAAAGCCGTAAGAGGCACTGCAAAAGACAAGTCGCGATAAAACTATTTAACATCGTACAGTAATGCCATTGGCACGGGGAATACCCAAGTCTATATTACAAATCAAAAGGGCTTTTCACTGTTTGGGAGATAAAAAATGGTTGAGATTTATTCAAACATGAAGATCTAATAGTTGAGACTTAAAGTTATCATTTATGATTTACATTCAGTCAATCTCTAAAAAGAGTGCATAGGCTCCATTTCCATACCCAACATTTTGATATTTATTTATTTATTTTTCTTCAAATGTTGATAGTGGTGATTAGGCATGTAAGTATATTTATATTTATTTATCCTACTCAAATATTTAGCATGTGAAATAATGTTATAGTAAGGTAGATTGTCAAAATTTCACAAAAAAATTGTGATTGATTTATGGTTGAGATAATGCGGCAATGGATTAAAAAAATGAATACAACGATAGATATTTAAAAAATATGTTTAATGGTAATGGTACATGTGCCGCAACCTTGGAGTATGATTAGTGACACATGTCTTGAATGACAATTTATATTTATTAGATAAATTTATTTTTATAGTAACATCTAATTATTATTTGAATAAATGGGCTCATGCTAAATTCCTTCATCATTTATTTTTATTTATTTGAGTTTCATATGGAGGACAAATATATCAATTAATTCCCTATGTAGAACAATTCATTTATGTTTACTTTGCAACTTTACACGCATTGCACATCTTGCACGACTCTTTATTTTCCTTTTCCCATGCCTCTAGCCTAATAATCTCTACAAATCTTTTCTATTTCAAATCTATAAGTTACATATTTCAAATGCATTATTGTCATCTGGTTATGTGGATTTTGTGGTTGTGATTCATTAAATGTTAAGAAACAAGACGATTGTTAAATTTTCTAAAAATATATAAGAAGTTAAATGGTCGTGCATGCCAACGGTCTGAAGTAGCGAAAAATGTTCATTTTTTCATTTTGTTTCATTTACATAGATTTTATAATTACACGTTGAAGGGATATGTAAGTTTTTTAATCCATTTTTTAATTATGGTTTAGTTTAAGCCTACATATCATGTGCTAATAGCATATTGAGCTAAAATCCCTAGAGGCATACCGAAAAAAATTTCAACATAGTAAAAGCCCTGAGAGGCACTACGAAAGATAAGTTGCAATGAAAATACTTAACATCGTACGGTAGTGCCAACAACACGGGGAATACCCTAGTAACTATATAAAACACCAATTGCTAAACAAAACTCTATCTAATCTATGGGGGAAGAAAATTGATCCAACAAGCCACTTTGTAGGAGCATTAAAGATAAATATATGAGGGACAAATCAAATTGTTATATAAAGTCAATGGGAAAAAGTTAATTTTAAATATAAAATTATATGTTTGCAAAAAAAATTGGGTTATTTGTCATTTGTCCCCAATCAAAAATAGCTAATTAGTGGTTATCTCCAACATTAATCATTATTGCAGTCTCCCCCAGGACTAGCAGTCAACATGAGTTGACTATCAAAAGGCTCACGTTGATTATCAAAATGTCCTTCAAACAATAACCTAGATGAACCTCGAGATACACATGTATCTTGAGGAAAAATTAATGGGTCGAATTTTTCATGTATCTTCAAAAAATACGATGAATAAAATACAAAACTAGACTTTGATATATAAATTCATCGAAAGAAAATACTTAAAAAACCTTATTCCTCAAAGCAAACAATAGAGGTTGGGGTTGCTGGTGGCGATGGTGAGAAAGGGATAAATTAAGCAGAGAGGGAGAAAAAGGAAGAAAGGAGGAGATGGGGCAGTTGTTGGTCTCGTAGTAAACAAAGATAGGTAGCAGAAAATAAAGAGACGAGATAGGGTCATCGGAGTCGTAGAGAACAGAGGGAAAGATGAAGGGGTGGGGCGGAATAGCTTTTTGGCACCGCAGGGTGGGCAAATCACAAATAACCCAAGTTTTTTCCAAAAGTCAGTGCCCCCACTTGACTCCACGTAAATTTGTGCCTGTTGGAAGGGGATGTAGAAGATGAATGCTTTAGTTAATTATGAAAACTCGGTTTCTCTTTTCAAACTGTAACCAATAGATATAGTTATACCTGCGCCATCTATGAAAAGAAACAAATAGAATGATCATGTTAATAATTAGGCTGATTTATACAGATAATCAAATATTTCTTTTGAACCAATTTCTACTACTGTAATGATTCTTCCCCAAAATGAGCAGTAACAATGTAGATGTCCTGATTACTCATTCCCATTATGTTCTTCCATTTTCAAACTTTTTACAAACAAAAATCAAAGGGTAGTTAAAAGTCACAAAGGTTTTAATGCCTTTTCAAAATAAGTAAATAATAAAAAAAGAAAACAATCAAAGGCCCAATCCACAATGGGCTTGAAGGTGGTTGGGCTAAAAAAATAGCAAAATGCAGAATTATCCTCCCTATTTATTTTTTGTAATAAAACTAGATCAGTATTCATCTTGCCATTGGCACGATAAAAGTTTAAAATTTGTCAAAAATGATCACCCGTAAGTTTGTATTATTCATACTTACATGCCTAATCACCACCATCAACAATTGAATAAATAAATAAATATCAAAATATTGGATACGGGAATCGAACACATGCACTATTATTGATCGAGGATTGATTAAAGGTAAGACATAAATGCTACTTTAAGTCTCAACCATTAGATGAAACAAATCTTAACCAATATATGAAACTTATCTCTTGGTGCTTTAAGTTCTATGTGATCTGTTAGATTCATATGTTTGGGTAAATCTCAGTCATCTTTTATCTCCAACCTCAAACACCCTTCTAATTTTTTAATATAGACTGGCGTGTCTACCTTGTCGTTGGCACGATATGATTTTCTTGGGTAAACTGCATGACATACCAACCCATTTGTGCCTAGATCACCATGAACACACTCACTTTGCTCAAGAAATCAATTGGAAAACATAAAAGTTACAATAAAAAGTCATTCATTTCACAATATAAAATATATTTCATAATTTCCCTACAAATTTGAAATTGCACACAATAACACCCAACTGTAAATTTATGTGTATAAATCAAAAACAATTTAGTAAAAAAAAATTTATACTTGAAAGATGAGTAATTGAAAGCATGAGAAAATTTTATACTTGAAAGATGAGTAATTGAAAGATGTAAAAAAACTTATACTTGAAAGATGAGTAATTGAAAAATGAGTAAAAAAAAAAACCTTGTACAAAACTACAAACTCAAATTCATTTAAGTAGCACTCAAATTCATATAAAACACCTTCAGCACTCAAGATGTTTAATAAGGGTAATTCACAATATAAAATGTATAAGTTTGAAATTGCACACAATGACATATACTAAAAAAAAACCCAATTTATACTTGAAAGATGAAAAATTGAAAGCAGGAGATATGAAATAATGTAAGTGGGGATTAAGAGAAATTGAAAGAGTGTAAGATGAGAAATTGTATAGGGTTGTTACATCTTTATGTTGGGTAAATCTCGGTCGTATTTTATCTCCCACCTAAACTACCATTCTGACTTGTAATATAGACTAGGATATTTCCCATGTCATTGACACTACCTTACGACGTTAAATATTTTCATTAAGGCTTATCTTTCGCAGTGCCTCTCAGGGCTTTTACCGTGTTGAAATATCTTATGGTATGTCTATGGGGATTTGAACTCACTATGCTATTAGCACCTGGTATGTGAGCTTAAACTAAATCATAATTTAAAAAAAAAGGATTAAAAATCTTACCCATCCCTTCAATGTGTAATTAAAAAATCTATATAAATGAAAAAAGTGAAAAAATGAACATTTTTATCTACTTACGACCGTTGGCACGACCATTTAATGAAACACAACCACAAAATCCACCCAATCAGATGACAATAATGTGTTTAAAACACGTAATTTATAGATTTGAAATAAAAAGATTTGTAAAGATTATTGGGTTAGAGGCTTTAGAAAAGGAAAATAAAGAGTCGTGCAAGATGTGCAATGCGTGTAAAGTTGCGTGGTAAACAATATGAACTGTTCCATAAAGGGAATAAATTGATACACTTGTCCCCTATATAAAACTCAAATAATTGAGGAAAAAAATTAGCAATAGTCCATTTTTTCAAATAATAATTAGATGTTACTATAAAAAAAACTTATCTAATAAATATATATTGTCATTCAAGACATGCGTCATTAATCATACCCCAAGGTTGCGGCACATGTATCATTACCACTAAACATATCCAATGCGGCATTATCTCAACCACAAATATTTGGTGTTTCTGTAACGGTAGCTTAAACTAAATTAATCACATTTTTTGTGGAATTTTTACAATCTACCTTGTCATACCTTGCAAATTTGAATGTGCAATTCATCAAATAAATCTATATTACAATTCAGAGTGGTGTTTTACTATTCATTGCTGACTAAAACAAATTTGAGGTTTTGAGATAAAAGATGGCTAAAATTTAAAGTTAGGAAATGAGTTGAGAGTTGAGATTCATTCTCTGTGATGGCATGTTTGTAAATATAAAACATATAGAAGGGCAAAGAAAATGAAAAATTGTGAAAAAAAAAGTTGGTGGAATGTAAATGTTGCGGTGAGTGAAAGTATTGTGTTTTTTTTTCAAAATGAAAATTATCATAACTATTTATGTAGTTGTCGGATTTCGGTAAATTTGGTATCATTCAAAAATAATTTTAAATATCTTTCTAACAAAACCAATTATCAATATAAACACTTAAAATTTTAAAATATTTATTTTATTATTAAAATATTTAACTATTTTTAATATTATCATGCCTTAGTATAATAATTTTCAAAATGGCAGACATTTTAATGAACATTCAAATAAATACCCCAAATATTCAATTGATTCTGATTTGTATTTTTATCATAAAATATGCTTGCATTTTAAAAAAAATTTAGTTTATATTTCAAAATATGATTTTTATTTTATGGAACTGATTGATGTCATTGGTGGTGAGAGTGTCCAGTGCATGATAATTGGAAGGAAAAAAAGAAGTGTATGTAGAGTGCTAACGACTCGGGTAATATGCTAGTAAATATGCAGAATGAATCACTATAGTATTACTCTACATGCTAAATGTTTGAATAGGATAAAATAAAATAAAAATAGCTAATCACCACCATCAACATTTGAAGAAAAATAAATAAATAAATATCAAAATGTTAGATATGGGAATCGAACCCATGCACTCTTATTGGGGATTGACTGAAAATAAGACATAAAGGCTAATTTTAAGTACAAACCATTAGATCTTCATGTTTGGATAAATCCCAGCCATTTTTTATCTCCCAAATAGTGAAAACCCTTCTGATTTGTAAGATACTAGGGTATTCCCCGTGCCATTGGCACTATCGTTTGGTGTTAACTATTTTCATCGTGTCTAATGTTTCTATCGTGCCTCTCAAGCTTTAACTTTGTTGAAAAATCACTCAGGATTCCTTTAGAGATTTTAGCTCAATATGTTATTAGCTACTGGTACGTGGGCTTAAACTAAACCATAATAATAATTATAAAAAAAAGAATAAAATATTACCTATCCCTATATGTTTTTATATAAAACTACTACTCGTATAACCAACTAAATTTACATAACTCCCTAATAAGTATTACCACCATGTGGCATTACTCCAGCAGGTTTTTACCCAATCGGCATTTTACTTCAAATTGGTTGATTTCTATGTGAGTGTTTGGTTGCTTTCTATGGGCCATTGGATGGGTTCGACTAAAATGAAACTGATTTAAATCAAACTAAAATTGATTTCAATCAAGCTATCTTAAGCTAGGGTTAGAACTTAACAAAAGTTAACAAAAGTTTTCACAACACATCCACCTTCTTAATCTTAGCATACAGATGTAGAAGGTAAGCGCCACAACCAAAAAATTGGTCCAACATTACAAAAGAAATGCACCCTCCACCAAACCACTAACAACGCTTGCCCAAAAAAAAAGCAACAAATAAAATGCCATAGCCACTTCATTAAACATTGAAGATGTAAAAACTACTCAAAATGATAATTTTGACAACAGTTAACTATCAGGAGGCCAACTGGTTGAGCTATACACATAAAAACTGATTTCCTCAGCCAACCTACCAAAGCTTCCTTGCATGATATATAAACCACACCCTAAACCATACTAAAACTAAAACTGTGAAGTCCCAAACGAACATACATATTTCTATTTAAACTAACATACTGATTTCTATTTAAACTAACATACTGATTTCTAAACTAACCTTGAAAGAGAATGCTTGAGAGAGATTTCAAACTAATCTTGAGAGAAAATACTTGAGAGAATGCTAAAAATCGAATGCTTTGAGCAAATGATGAAAAACTGATGTCTGCTGAGAGATTCGTGAGAGACTGCTAAAAATAAAACAAAAATTAAACCCCTTGCATGAGAAACACCAAGAGATCAACTGTGTAAATCACACTGTATACAAGTGTATGCTAGGATATTCAACAATGTATTCTGATGTATAAAAAAATGGATAAAAATGTATACTAGGAATATTCTAACATTGAAGTCCCATTGTACATGTCAATAAATCACATTGTTCATGTCAATAAATCACATTGTACATGTAAAAAAAAAATTGAATCATAGCATGAGTATGCAAAAGAAACAAAAGAAGAAAACAATTGGATCATAGCAACTGATTTCATACTATGAACATCATACTGATTTCAAGTATGAACATCATATTGATTTCATACTATGAACATCATACTGATTTCAAGTATGAACACCATACTATGAATACCTTACAATGAAAGTACCATTTTTTTCAGTAATTAAACCTGCAGAGTAAAGGAAAACAAAATGTTTACTCAAATAAAGGTATGTTTCATTGAAGGGAAATTTCATGAAATTTAATAAGTTTGTACCTCTTCCCCATTTGTGAACCTCTACACTTTTAACACATTGGATTAATTAGAAGAAATAGAAAAGTAGAAGTTACATAATAAAGCTACTGAAAGGCATATTGAAGCTATCAACAACTACCAACCTATGTAATCAACAAGCTAGAATGCAGAAATCTTTAGTTTCAATGACGAGATTGGGAGTCCCTATTCTGTTGAAGAAGTGATCACTGAAATAAATAATATCAAGACGTCAGAATCCATCTACAGTGAAAACCAAACAACTGCTAAGGTGGTGAATGTAAGAGATGCAAACATAAGTTTACTTATTTGATTATTGCACTACCTCTTTATTTTAGGTTCAGTTCAAATGAGACACTACTTTTTTTAAGGTTTAGTTCAACTGAGAAGATAATTTCTTTTACATGATTTTTGCAATAGTTATAAAGTATAATTTGGAGAATTCAAGAACAGTAATCCAAGTATTGAACTTACCCTTATTAATCGCACTGAACATTAAAAAATATCAATCATATAGCATATATAGTAGTAGAGAGCACTAATGAAGAATCAAACTGAATAAGAGCCCAAATGAAGATTGTTTTGTATTTCGAAGAACTGAGTGAATAAAGAACAATCAGGAAGGGATCCTTTGAACCTCTGTTCTAAAACTTTCCAAATTAATGAGGTACACCGTATTGAGGTAAGCACTCTCAATGGTTTCTGGCTCTCCATCACATATACCCTTTCTTAGAAACCCAAAACTAAACCAATTTGAATTATCTACACTCCCACTTCATAGACATATATTATTTCTACCTTTAGATTGCAGCTTAAGGACTTTGCTATGTATGAACTCATTTGATTATGAACTTCATGCAACCTGTTTTGTATCTTTTTTGTTTACGTAGATGAATAAAGAACAATCATGAAGGGATCCTTTGAACCTCTGTTCTAAAACTTTCCAAATTAATGAGGTACACCGTATTGAAGTAAGCACTATCAATGGTTTCTAGCTTTCCATCACATATACCCTTTCTTAGAAGCCAAAACTAAACCAATTTGAATTATCTACACTCCCACTTCATAGACATATATAATTTCTGCCTTTAGATTGCAGCTTAGGGACTTTCCTATGTATGAACTCATTTGTTTATGAACTTCATGCAACCTGTTTTGTATCTTTTTCATTTACGTAGATGAATAAAGAACAATCAAGAATGGATCATTTGAACCTCTGTTCTAAAACTTTCCAAATTAATGAGGTACCATGTATTGAGGTAAGCACTCTCAATGGTTTCTGGCATTCCATCACATATACCCTTTCTTAGAAACCCAAAACTAAACCAATTTGAATTATCTACACTCCCACTTCATAGACATATATTATTTCTGCCTTTAGTTTGCAGCTTAGGGACTTTGCTATGTATGAACTCATTTGTTTGTATCTTTTTCATTTATGTAGATGAATAAAGAACAATCAGGAATGGATCCTTTGAACCTATATTCTAAAACTTTCCAAATTAATGAGGTACACCGTATTGAGGTAAGCACTCTCAATAGTTTTTGGCTTTCCATCAAATATACCCTTTCTTAGAAACCCAAAACTAAATTAATTTGAATTATCTACACACCCACTTCATAGACATATATAATTTCTGCCTTTAGATTGCAGGTTAGGGACTTTGCTATGTATGAACTCATTTGTTTATGAACTTCATGCAACCTGTTTTGTATCTTTTTTGTTTAAGTAGATGAATAAAGAACAATCATGAATGGATCATTTGAACCTTTGTTCTAAAACTTTCCAAATTAATGAGGTACATTGTATTGAGGTAAGCAATTTCAATGGTTTTTGGCTTTCCATCACATATACTCTTTTCTTAGATACTCAAAACTAAACCAATTTGAATTATCTACACTCCCATTTCATAGAAATATATAATTTTTGCATTTAGATTGCAGCTTAGGGACTTTGCTATGTATGAACTCATTTTCTTATGAACTTCATGCAACCTGTTTTGTATCTTTTTCGTTTACATAGATGAAAAGAAGCGCAACTGTTTATGAACTCGTTTGTTACCTGTTTACGGTAGTGCAACCCATTTTGTAACTCAAACTAAAGTCACTATTTAGTTTCATTTTCCTTTTGTATTCTCTCAAAAGCAATTTTTATAAACTATAACATGCGACAACTTGAAAAAATCAGAAACATTATTTGAGTGTTGTATATTTTTCTTATACAAAATAGAAGAAACAAATGACCAAATTCCTACATAAATAAAAACTACTACAAATGTCAGCTTCAACCTTACTTGTAATTATCTTAACCTATCCGCTAACCCTCTAATTTCACATCCTTTCCATAGATGAAATTGAATGAAATTCACTGACACGTTAATCAAAGAAATTAATCAACCTATAATGAAATACAAAAAAGGGAATTACTTGTAAACATGCATATCATTAATCAACCTAAAATGCAATACAAAGAAGGGAATTCACTGACACGTTGTAAAAGATGAACATGCATACCATTATAAGTAAAACACATCGTAAGGTTCCCCATCTCTTCTTCGAAATCACCACGCCTGAATTATTCTTCTCCCCAATCAACCTATGTAAAAAAATCATAATCACCCCATCGTTAATCAAACAACAAATCAAAATAATCTTCGATCAGTGAGTAAACTGTTGACACTACCCAGAAATTAGTTATATAATTAATAAGTAAAAGGAAGTGCTACATACATTAACTGCTAAACTATTGATATTTTTTTCGAAACTGATGAGTGAAAGACAATGCTACATATATGTTATATAACAATTCATGTACTTGTGTTGGGTGTTCTATGCTTATGATTTATTGTGGCAAGCAATCATCTGTTGGCAATATTCTGGGCTCCAAGCGGTAGTCAGATAACCATAAATTGGCGCCTATTTTAATCCGGGTTCAAAGACATTGTCGCACACATTAGAACTCATAGACCAATCCAGAATGTATGTAGTTCGACTAATAGAACAACTCATTTGTTTTTTGTTTTTTTTACATAATTCAAGTAAAGGAGAATATAAGTGACATTGTTTTAAGCATCAAAACATTAGTGCAAAAACACTTGGTGCTTGGTGCAAATACCATTAAAACCCCATGCTTAAAATATATAAGATCATACCCAGTGATGGAAGCACAAAAATTTCATATATAATGATGCTTAAAATATATAAGATCATGCTTAATGCTGGAAGCACAAACTGAATATGGAAATATGAATATTACTTGAAATCAGTATGATGACAATAAAAACTATATTCCTTATATAACTCAACCACAAAACATAAGATACTTCCCTTTTCTTTTTTTTAGAATTATACCAGTTTAGGATTTTCTCCATTATAGGATTTATCTCCATTTAGAATTATATCCTTTCAAGATACTTTATTTTTTAGAATTAGTAATTGTAGGATTTGATCTAGCGGATTTGATTAGTAATTGTAAGATGAGTTTGACTAGTAATGATCAACGTACAGAACTCTATAAAGTTTGATTCTAGGTAGAACTTTATATGTGATAGAGTTTGACCCAAATACCTTTCTATTTTTTTTCATGGACAGAGCTTGCGGTGAAGGAAGAAAAAGAAGTTTGAATTCTTTCCCATAGTAGAATTAATGAAATTAAGAGTAGAATAAATTAAGGGAATTAAGGAAGTATAATTAAGAAAGGAAATTAAGGAAATATAATAGTGGAAATGTGCTAGAAGATAAATTAAGGAATCAAATTTATCTTAATTAATAGTAGAAACGTGCTAGAAGGAAATTAATAATAGAAACACGCTAGAAGGAAATTAAGAAAGTATAATAAATTTAAGAGTATAAATTTAAGCATCATTAAATCATTCTAGAAAGTTGCAAAACATTATAGAAAGAGCAAGAAATTTACACTAAAATCATTAAATCATTATAGAAAGTTGCAAAACATAAACCACTATATAATCACTTAAAATAATTTTACCAAATAAATAAATAAATGAAAATACCTGGTGCTTCACGGGTCTTGATATTCACATAATTATTACATAATATACCTCCTAACTTATGTTTGTTAGTGTTTCGAATAGTGTATGTTAGTTTAATTATTCTATTTTTGTATTTTTGTAGGATTTGGAGTTTAAATGTCAAAAGTGCATTAGCGTGGCGAATTTTGAAATTCATAGACAAATTAACGATTAAGATAACCAAAGGAAAAAAATGAAGGAAATTAGTTTTGAATTTTGGTGGCACAAAGAAGTGATATGGATGAACATAGCCAAACCCATTTTTCCTTTTATTAAAACATAATCCAAACAAAATGGTGTTTCCAATTGGATTTGGCTTGGGGATCCACCAACATAGAATGTGTATTTTGGTTGCAAATTTGGGCCCAATAGGGCAAGGGGGCTTTTTAACCAAAAAGAGGACAACAACCAATAGGTTTTATTATTATTTGCTTTTTTTGCAACAAGAGGACGGCTAGAACAAAAACGCAGGAAGGGAGGAGAAGGTGTTGTCTAGAACAGAAAAGAAGAACGCAGCAGCGGTGGACACGCAGCGGCAACGACGACACAGCAGGGCTGTCCAGAACGCAGTAGCAGCAATGTGCACAACAGCAGAGTAGGAACGCAGCAACAGTAGGGTGCACATCACTGATTTGCCACGCGCTGCCATGCCGATGAAACTCCACACCATTGTTGTTGTTATCACCTCCACTATGCGTCACTAAACTCCACGCAAGGTGAAGAGACGAACTCCTAGATGTAACGTACTTAATTAGTATTTGATTCGTTTTACGCTTTCACGATGAATAATGGTGTTTATGATTCTCACTTTTATTTAATGTAAGAATTTATGTTATTTTAGTGACAGAGATTTCATAAATTTCTTCGTAGATTATTATTCCGGTGATTGTCTTTTTGTTCTCCATATAAGTTTAGTCACGCTTTTCTTACGTGTGGAATTTTTAAGGATAAATTGATTCCAGTAGGTTAGTTATATGTGATCGTCTTTTATTACGTTATTGTCTTCGGATATATCGTAAGTTTAGGATATCACATATGACCAACCTTTGTGTTTTATAGAAAAAGTGAAATCTAAAATCCATTTACATTAGGATATATTAATGCATTAAAGACTATTTTTCCGATTATACTGTTTGGGATGTGAAACACATAATTGAGTCATCATAGCGAATCAATACTAGTTGGCGCGTGAAATCTAGGAGGGATTCTTGGAACCTTGTGACTTCTCCAAACTTGATTTTTATTAAACTAAATTTAATTCCATATTTTAGAATTGCTAAAATTTCTTACATTTAGTTTTGCGTAGTTTTTCTTCCTTGACCTTGTTTTGTAGATCATTTTTCCTCGTGGGATCGATACCCCAATCTTTACTGCAATTGACCACGTGTATTGTTTGGGCGTAATCAGGTTTTTTTTGTGCTTTTTGATAGCCTTAGTGTAAAAAAGACGTCAACTAAATCTTTTTCCAAATCAAGTGAACACCCGTAATCAAATCTCTACACCCAAGTGAACACCGAAATCTTTTCCAAATAAAACCAAATCAAAATTAGACACCGAAATCTTTTCCAAATAAATCCATGAGAGAATGCTTGAGAGAAACTAACCTGTTGAGAGATTTGTGAGAGTGACGGTTGAGTGTTTATGTTTCTTGATTGAGAGAGGGTTGTGAGAGTTTGAAATGGTTGAGATTGTGAGAGTTTGAGAGAAGGTTGAGTACTTGCATTTGTTGAGTTTGTGAGAACGTGAGTGTGAAACTGTTTGGTTGCTTTTTATGCCATTGGATAGGTTATCCTAAAAAGAATCTGAGCCGTCTTTTATCTCCCAACCCAAACACCCTCATGTTTTGTAAGATAGACTACGGTATTCCCCGTGTCATTGGCACGATAAAAGTTTAAAACTTGTCAAAACATAATCACCCTTAAGTTTTTATCCTTTATACTTATATGCCTAATCCCCACCATCAACAATTGAAGAAAAATAATAAATATCAATATGTTGGGTATGAGCATCGAACCCATGCACTCTCGGTGCTTTGAGTTCTATGTGATCCGTTAGATTCATATATTTGGTTAAATCTCGACCGTCTTTTATCTCTCACCCCAAACACCATCATGTTTTGTATATATAATAATAGGGCATTCCCCGTGCCGTTGACACTACCGTGCGATGCTAAATATTTTTATCGCGGCTTATCTTTTGCAGTGCCTTTCAGAACTTTTATTGTATTGAAAAATTTCCAGGTATGCCTCTGGGGATTGTAGCTCAATATGATAATGGCACCTGGTATGTGGTCTTAATTAAAAAAAAAAAATTAACTTACCTATCCCTTCAACGTGTGATTAAAAAATCTATATAAATTAAACAAAGTGAAAAATGAACATTTTTCGTTACTTGAGACCGTTGGCACGACCATTCAACTTTTCATAATGAAACACAACCACAAAATCCACCTAACCACATGACAATAATGTGTTTGAAACATGTAACTTATAGATTTGAAATATGAAAGATTTGTAGAGATTATTAGGCTATAGGCACGGATAAAGGGAAATAAAGAGTCGTGCAAGATGTGCAATGCGTGTAAAGTGGTGTGGTAAACATATATGAACTGTTCCACAGAGGGAATTAATTGATACATTTGTTCTCCACATAAAACTCAAATAAATAAGAAAAATGAGAAAGGAATTTAGCATGTGCCCATTTATTCAAATAATAATTTGATGTTACCATAAAAAAAATTTATCTAATAAATATATATTGTCATTCAAGACATGTGTCACTAATCATACCCCAAGGTTGCAACACATATACCATTACCACTAAACATATTTTTTTAATATCTATCATGACATTTATCTTTTTAATATCCATTGTGGCATTATCTCAACCATAAATATTTGGTGTTTCTATAACGATAGTTTAAACTAAATTAATCACAATTTGTTTTGTGGAATTTTGACAATCTACCTTAGCATTACTCAACATGCTAAATGTTTGAGTAGGATAATTAAATATAAATATACTTACCTGCCTAATCGCCACCATTAACATTTGAAGAAAAATAAATAAATAAATAAATATGAAAATGTTGGGTATGGGAATCGAACCCATGCAATCTTATTTGGGATTGACTGAAGATAAGACAAACTTTAAGTCCCAACCATTAGATCTTCATGTTTAGATAAATTTTAGCCATTTATTATCTCCCAAATCGTGAAACACCCTTTTGATTTATAATATAAACTAGGGTATTCTCCGTGCCGTTGACACGATAAAAGTTTAACATGATAAATAGAGTTTATTCTTCTTTAAATATTAATATAAATAAATATCAAAATATTTAGTATGATAATCGAACTCATGCACTCTTAATGGGGATTGATTGAAGGTAAGACATAAAAATTAACTTTAAGTCTCAACCATTAGATCAAACGAATCTCAGTCGTCTTTTATCTCCAACTCCAAACACCATTCTAATGTGTATATAGAAATGCTTTGTCTTTATTTCAAATTCCAAGTTTTATTTTAGATTAAAAGATTTCCCAAAATTTTAACGGAAAATGACTTTTAAGGCTTACTTCTTCACAAAAAAAAAGACTATTTAGATATCATTGTTGATGTAATGGCTAATTTGTGCCTACTTTTATAATTTTATGACTGACAATGACTATTTTATTAACTCAGGTTAACTCATAAAGTTGTAAGACATATTTACCCTTCCTAAACAAATAAAAACTTAATTTTATACTTTTATGACCAACAATGACTATTTTATTATTGATTCTATTTTTTTTTAACCCTTAATCCCTCCCACCCATACTACTGGTAGGTATCGATATTATTTATTCTAATTATGAACATCAAATTATAAGTTTTCATTTACTGGCAAGTTAATCAAATTATTATGCTAAGGTTTGGTAAATTTTTCATAATGTAGTTAATGATGATTAGAAATTTGGTTTTAAATAATTTATAAAATCAATTTGATTAACTTGTCATAAAATTTAACATTCCAATGGAATTATAACATAGTTATTA
Organism: Berberis vulgaris; assembly: GCA_963556465.1. Classification (NCBI taxonomy): domain Eukaryota; kingdom Viridiplantae; phylum Streptophyta; class Magnoliopsida; order Ranunculales; family Berberidaceae; genus Berberis; species Berberis vulgaris. The sequence continues at coordinate 67,831,504 of OY747134.1, read as the reverse complement.
TATGTGTAATAACAACAAGTGATTCACTAATCGTTTTTTCTCCATGAATGATAACAGGAACCTTCTTATAAACATGATTACTCTGCAAAAACAGAGGACTTTTGCTGCTTAGAGTTTCTCCTACATATTCTTACTCCACTCCCTTGATTTCAAGTGCCCATTTAATCCTGTAAACAAATAGACTCACCCGTAAACCCAAAAGCTTCACTTGATCATGTTTCTCCATGCCAACTTCTTCTTTCAATAGTTTACAATGTCCTTTTGATCATTATTTATACATACAGATGATATTGTGAAGGCCCATTGGGCATCTAAATTTGACTAATGAGTTCATATGTGTAACTAGAGGTTTGGGAGCCACATTCCCACCACCAACAATCAATGACCGCAAATCCATAGATTTTCCAGATGACAGACCATTTGTTGATTTCTTTTCTGCACAAAAAAGAACTTGATATGTAATAGTTCCATTACAAATTCTAAATGTTTAAGGAGACTAATAAATTGATGGAAGCATACCTTCTTCAAGAAACCAATGATTGAACATAGAGAAAGTTGGGAAGATGTGAGACTTTTTTCTTTTTCAACTTTGACATCACCGTTGCCACACTTACAACTTCTCCGTTGAATTTTTTTTTTTTTAACATCATTGGTCCAAAGTATTGAAGGAAGAAAAGAAACTTGACACAGAGTATCTAATAAAAAAACAAAAAAAAATCATTAATAAAAAAGTCATTGTTGGTCATAAAAGTATAAAATTAGGTTTTCTATTTTTTATTATGAAGGATAAATATGTCATATAACTTTATGAGTTAACATGGGCTAATGAAATAGTCAATGTTGGTCATAAAAATATAAAAGTAGGTACAAATTAGCCATCCATCAACTATGGTATGCCCTAAAAGTTATTTTCCAAAATTTTAATTTTCTTTTATTGGCTTTTTAAAGATAAAATAAAATACTAAATATACGTGCACGTAGTGCACTTCCACTCCTAGTAATACTAGTGTCATCGCTCTCACTTTTTGGTACATTAAAAAATGTCCGCTTATTGTGTAATAATTGTAGAAATTTGATCATTTTACAAAAGTATAGAATATCAGAAGTCTTTTACTCTTCCCCTTGTGTCATAGGGTGGGGAGGGCCGAGGGTTAAAAAAAAACTATAATGTCATATGTTAGGTTGATGTCAAATGTAAGCCTCACCCAAACTCTGAAGCATTTAACTAGGCATAGTTATGCCTGCTATTAGTTGTATTTGGATCAGTGTTCTAAAAATCGCTAGGCGGTGGGCGGGCAGCCAGCAGGTGCCTAGCGCCTAGGCGGTTTTAGATTTTATATTATAATTTTCATAATTTACAAAAATTTAGCATAATACATTAATATTTTATCAACTACTTCCAATTTAATGCCAGAATACATATGAAAAATTTATAAACATGAAAAATTAAGCTTACATTAAAATTTATAATAGCATAAGTTGCATAACATAGAGTTTCATAGAGATTGGAGAGAAAAAAGAATTACATACTTGATGAGTTGATGGTACCAACCAGTGTTCTAAAAAGCGGCCTGGAATAGGAGCTACTTGACAAAGAAACAGTCTCTTGGCATTTTACCATGGCAATTGCTATACAAAAGCATTAGCTCCCCAAGAACAGTAACAAGAGCCACAATTTTTAACTGCATGAGTGACTTAAGTTGGAATATCTGCTTGAATAAACTCCAAAATATAAGGCAACAAACAACACATATCTCATTGAATAAAACGTACCTTAATCAAAGAGAACTCAAGACCCAAAGCGAAAAGAAGAAAGACAACACCAAACTGGGCAACAGTTTCAACCTGAATGCACAAAGAAAATGCGACTTTTTAGGACAAGTATCCACTAAAAGTTTCTACCATCCTGACAACAAAACTTAGTTTGTCAAAAAAACAAAAAAAAAAAATTTGAAAGGAAACTAACAAAGACCAGGATCAACACTAAGATTGATTATTCCTTCATCAGCAGAAACATTAATTATTTCCATTCAAAACTACTTAAAAAATCAGCATAGCTAGCCTAGAACTAGAAGGGATAAATGGAAGCATTACAGGCAGCATATACTTAAAAAATCAGCATATCTGTATAGTGTATACAGGCAACAACTTGGATTACAGGCAGCATGTCACCCTATACAAAAGAAATCAGCATATCTTTATTTTTTTTATTTATACACATTCACCCTATACACATCATATGTCTGATTTTTTAATTACAGGCAGCATATTGTTAACCAAAAGTATACAGGCAGCATTAGATGGAAGCATCACAGGCAGCAATCAGCATTACAGGGCCAGGCATTAGATGGAAGAATTACAACCTGCAAAACAAATAATGGACAAATTTGTTAACCATCCATCTTCCCTTATTTTGCAAAACAAATTTGTTAACCATCCATCTCAAGGTGTACATGCAGACCCTAGTTTTGGATCAAATAACTAAGGCCAACTAATGTGGTATTCATCTCAAGTTCTCAACCATTCATCTATTTTGGTCTTGCTAAAATATGACCAAGGCTGACTAACAGTGCTCTAACAGTGTATTCACAGATATACACATTAATAAGTGAGGTTGTGTATTTTTAGTTTACAGGCAGCATTACAACTAATTACAAGCATTATAAGCTTTCTTATCACAGGCAGCATATTATTTCATTACAGGCAGCATATTACACAAAAGCTTTCTTATACTTATCCTATTGTTAACCAAAAGTAGATGAAATTTTTTTTTAAAAAAAATGACAACATAGAGGAAAAAAAACATACTTGAAAGTTGATAGTTGAACTTGAAATGCTAGGCCTCTATCTCTTCTTCATATCCTTCCATTTCAACTACTCTCTCCGTGTCAGACTCAAACTCAACATCCTCCTCCCCTTCTCCTTCCCCTTTAGTGTCCTCATCAGATACAAAATCTTCTTCATGAAGTTCTCTTACTTCAACATTTCTAGAACTTCTCCTAGGCTCTAGAATACTATCCGCCTCCGATACCTCTCCAACTATTTCCAAGGGGACAACTTCTTCATTGCCACCATCAACAATCCATCCTTGCGCCTGACTAGCTTTACTAGCAAGTAGTACATCTACTCCCTTCTCCCTCTCCCTTTTGTTCTTGTTTATAATCTTGGCATTGAATTGGACATAGATTAAGTTATTCAACCTTGTTGCATCTAGTCTATTCCTTTTCTTTGTATGTACCCCCTCAAAAGTGCTCCAAGTTCTCTCACACCCGGAAGAACTTGTAGTTAACGAGAGAATCCTTATAGCCATTCTTTGCAATTTCGGCACACCATTTCCATAGTTTAACCACCATCCAACTGAATAAGGAAAAAAAAAACATAACATTTGTTACATTAGTAATGAAAATATTAAATAGTAATTAGTAGTAAATAAGTTAAATAACAAATTAATTGTGAATGCTCAATTATTCATACATACCCGGATCATAATTGTCATCATTCGTAGCGCATCCCCTCTCGGCCAAAACTCTTCCAAAGACACCCTCTTTTTTCCTATATTTCAACAACTCTATATTCGTCACTTCATTTTGTGCATCAAAGTCATCGGGGTAGAATGTCTCAATACAAGTAAAAATCCCATCCATTATAGTTTCATCATATTGTATTCTTTCATCTTTGTAGAAATAATATGGATTCAAGAGGTAGCCCGCCAAATGTAATGGACCATCAAGCCGATCACGAGCTTTTGTATCAATGATATCTATGATTGGACGATAGTTAGTCTCTTGATTTTTGAATGCTTCTTTAATCTCTTTCCTTGCTTCTAGTAGTTATCCATATAAAAAGGCCATTGATGGCTTCCTATCCCCATCAACAAGGTGAAGCACCTTAACTAAAGGAGCAAACACTTTCAAGCAAAATGACACCCCATTCCAGAAACTCAAACTCAAAATGGTGGAATATGCCACCTTCCCTTTTGTACTCTTGGAGTGTTTGCATTGAACCCATGCATCACTAGCAACCATAGACCTCAACTCATTTTTCTTTTCCATCAAGCTTTGCAAAGTGAGGAAAGAAGTTGCAAATCTAGTGACCCCCGGCCTCACTATGTCTCTTTTTTTTGTATACTTTCTCATTAATGCCAAGGTCTTATGATGTGCATAAATGAAGATAGTACATGCTTTTGCCTTCTCAATGACTCCTTTGAACCTAGGTTGGTTACCAATTCCTTGAAGCATGAGGTTCAATGTGTGAGTCGCACATGAAGTCCAAAATATGTTTGGCCTCTTCAACTTCAACATCCCCGCTGCCGCCATATTGTTAGAAGCATTGTCCGTCACCACTTGAATTACATTTTGTGGCCCAATTTCTTCAATACACTTGTCAACATATTCAAATATATAGGACCCGGTGTGTGCTTCCTCGGAGTCTTCCTTAGAAGAAAGGAAAGTTGTGCCTTCCTTGCAATTAACACATAAATTCATAATGCTTCTTCTTTTTCGGTCAGTCCAAGCATCGGTCATAATTGAGCAACCATTCTTTGCCCACTCTTCTTCTTGCTTCTTAAGTGATTTTTTAGTTCTCTCAACCTCTTCCTTCAATAATGGCTCCCTTAATAGATATTGGCTTGGAGGTCGACAACCTGGCCCAAATTGACCAACCGCTTCCATGAATTTTTGAAAGCTATCATTATCTATAGCATGAAAAGGAATACCGGCTTCATACACCCATCGAGCCAACCATTGATGCACTTGATGTGTTCTTTCCTTCCAAAGTGCATCATTAATATTTTGTTGTCGCATCTTCTTGCTTCCTTCCATTGAAGAATCGGGATTGATGGAAGATGCAAACTTATCCATAGGCCCAAGTAAAAGTGGTCTTTTTCTTGACTCTGTAACTTCAACTTCTTCATCTTCTTCTGTAATTTTTTTAAGTTGAACTTCTTCCCTTGCTTCCTCTTCATTTTTTTTAATTTGTTTCTTCTTATTTTTTGCTGCTTCTATAGCGGCTTTACATATGGCTTTATCATCATCCGAAGACTTCGTGCACTTGGCTACACTTCTTGGTATGTTGGCCACGTGTAGCTTCATTCTATATATTCCACCACTATATATTTTCCCACACAACTTACACTTCAACTTATCTAAGTTGTTCGGATCTGCCAATGTCGCATACTCCCATCCTACATCATTTGAGCCACGCTTCAAAGAAGAACTCTCTACTTCTGACATTGTATTAGATGCTGCAGAAGATGACATTACACAGGAATTGTACCTAAACAAGCCATTAACAAAATAAATAATATTGATTATTGGAAAACCAATAATATGTCAAATATTAATCAACATAAGATCACTCTTTTATCCAAGGAAATAGTTATTTTTTCCTTTATTTTAGATCATTCAAGTTCTTACCATTTCTTTGCCAAATCCTCTATTTGTAAACACTAAAGTACTAAACACATAGCTAGAAGCCTAGAACTAAGAACCCTAGAAGAAGAAGAGTGATCCTCTGTTGGACCAATATTACCTAATCCACCTCATGGATTGCAACATGGAACTAAAAATAAATTAAATTAAATTAAACCAGGATACGTCATAAGAACCACACCGCAGAGATCAAAGCAAACAGAGTACCTAATTGAAACCAAAAACCAATATATACATCTAAGATCAAGCAGAGATCAAAGCAAACAGAAAGCCAAAAACCAATATATACATTTAAGCTTCATGAATTAAGCTTCATGAAAAGTTGAAACCAAGCTCCAAAATGATGTTTTATGCTTGATCAATGACTACAATTACTGTGGAACCCTGTTTTGAATGATCTAAGTTGCTTCAAAGAAAACTAACAAAACAGTGTATTCAAAGTTGTATATGAAAGCACGGAATATGAAGTTCAGCTTGATTCTGTTCCAATGGAGTGGCAGCTCAGAGATGAACCACCACTTGTGTGTGAGAATGTCATTGAAAAAAGTCAAAGAACAGGTGAAAAGGTCGAGTTTCTGTGTGTTCAGGCACAAAAGGACATGGATTCACAACATACAACTACCACTGTTCAAACACATTACGTCATTACCCAAATCCAAACATGAACAAATGACAACACATCCCCTTATTTTAGTACAAGACCCAAAAACAAACAATCACTAACCCCATCAGTGCAAGTAGCCCAAACGTGAATAACCGTTCCAGGTACAATAACAAATAAAATAATCACAACAATCTCTAAGTCTGACTCTAAACAAATAATCAGAAGAACCCAAGAACTCCCTAGAACCACAAATGGAATTTGAGAACTCGGTCAAGCAGAAAACAATGCAAAAGATCATTAACCCTAAAAAAAATTAGAATGGAAATTTCAAATTTGAGAGAATTCAGAGTACCTGCTGGAAAGAGATCGACGAACAAGTGAACAAACAAGGAAACGCAAAGCTTGGAGTCGCCGGGAAACTCTTCTTCTTCCCCTTCTTCTTCTTCTTCTTCTCCTTCTTCTTCCCCTTTTCTTTTCTCTCTGTTTTGCAAACAAAACCTAAAAATTTCAATGGGGGTCGATTGGTTTTTGACTTTTGGTTATTTGCAACCAGAGAGAAAAAAAAAAAAAAAAAAAAACGCCCAGACCCGCCCAGGGCCGCCCTGACCGATTTTTCTCTCCGCCCAACAACTAGTCTAGGCGTCTCCCTACCTACTAGCGCCTAGGCGGCCGCCCAGGTCGCTTTTTAGAACACTGATTTGGATAGATTATTATTGTAGAGAATGGCAGAGAGATTGGGATTTACTCGTCGAATATTCATTCTTATGCTAGCACGATGCATGTGCCCCATTTGCTTTTACTTCTTATGCAAGTTTTTCCCTCTGTTCAGATTAGGGGAAGAAAATTAAATTTAATCACTTAAGACTCAATTGGAGACAACATAATATTTCAAACAAGAACCCAATTTTTAAAATGATTAGGGTGTCAACGTGCTCTATGTACGTGGATATTCAGTACTTTTCATTTGTAAGAGCTTATTTAAAATTTATAGATAATTGAAGGGCTTCAAATAAATTATGTTATGGGCTTAGGTGCTATTAATTAATATTGAGAGGGTTAGGTTTGATTATAAATAATTTGAATTTGGGAGTGCAAAAGTGTAAAAAAAATATAATAGTAGTTTTCACTTAAAAGACACAAATACCCCTGAAACTATTCATTGATATTTGATTTTATATGTAATTATTAAGAATATGAGAGGGCAAAATTAGAAAGTAAAGCTAGAGTTGAAGACAAACTTTTTACTATTCATTTTGGGGAAGGGGAGTTATAGTAGTGGTTAGGGCTGTGTGGGTTTGTCCCCCACGTCCTAGCTTCGAATCCCACCTGCGGCATGGTTACTTTCTAATGGGTGTTGACCTATAGGTCGCCCAGTTGATAGGTTATGGGATCCTTAAAAACTCAGCTCGCATTTCAAAAAAAATAAATAAACAAGACAAAAGTTAAATCATACATTCTAACCACAACCTAGAGAGAAAAGAAGCCTTTGGCCACCATCTCTACTGCCACTGTACACTGCAAATCTCGACCATTGAAAGTTGCCAAGTGATCAAAACCAAGAGTAATTATCTTAAGATGGCTGAAAGGAGAAGAAGAAACAGTTTGGCAGCTACTATTTCACACCACCTAAAGTATTGTTCCACACCACCATATCAACTTTTTTTCTTCCATACCACCTACTTTATTTCCCACACCACCACTTTTCTCCCACACTACCAATAAAAATTCAAAATTTTCTCTCTTTTCCCTTATTCTCCATCAGACACCGCCATCATCACCACCACCCTGCCACCGCCACCTTTCTCCCTCTTTTTCTCCATCAAGCACCACCACCACCCGCCACCTCTCTCACCCTTTTAGTCACTGAAAAAAGGGTACTATCCTTGACTTTGGTTTAACTTCTATGCTCGATCGAGACCGATTCTCAAGCTCATCAATACAAAATTGTAGTACTCTGAGTTATCTAATAAACACAATTTGAATAACTTGAAAATATTTTGAAATGAGCAAGTTATGATCATTTTACTAAAGTCATGCAAATTTGTCCTGCAAAGAAAACAAGATAATGTCCCTGACTTTCAGCCAACTTATATGATCGATCGAGACCGATTCTCAAACTCATCAGAACACAAAAAAAATTGTAGCACTCTGAGTTATCTAATGAACACAATTTGAATCACTTGAAAATGTTTCAAAATGAGAAAATTATTGTCATTTTACGACAAACACTCAAACTATCCAGAAAAAAAAAATAGAGTCAGTATTTCACCCATTTGGATAGGACAATGCGAGTGGGAGTCTCACACTCGCATATGTCCATGCGAGTGGAAGTCTCAAATTCGCATAGGTCTGGGCGAATATGAGTCTCCTACTCGCAATGCCCAATGCGAATGTATGAAAACAAACTTTTTTTTTTGGATAATTTGAGTATTTGTCGTAAAATAGCCATAACTTTCTCATTTCAAGACATTTTCAATTTATTCAAAATGTGTTTATTAGATAACTCAAATTACTACAATTTTCGTGTTTTGAAGAGCTTTAGAATCAATTTCGATCAAGCATATAAGTTGGCCGAAAGTCAGGGACACTACCCCATTTTCTTTGAGGGACAGATTTGCGCGACTTTAGTAAAATGACTATAACTTGCTCATTTCAAAACATTTTCAAGTGATTCAAATTGTGTTTATTAGATAATTCAAAGTACTACAATGATTGTGTTTTTATGAGCTTGAGAATTGGTCTCGATCGAACAAATAAGTTGGCCGAAGGTTAGGGACACTACCCCATTTTCTTTGCGGGACAGATATGCGCAACTTTATTAAAATGACCATAACTTGCTCATTTCAAAATATTTTCAATTGATCAAATTGTCTGTATTAGATAAGTCAGATTACTACAATTTTCATGTTTTGATGAACTTGAGAATCAGTTTCGATCGAACATATAAGTTGGCCAAAAGTAAGGGACACTATCCCAATTTTTTTTGCGGGACAGATTTGTGCGACTTTAGTAAAATGACCATAACTTGTTCATTTCAAACATTTTCAATTGATTCAAATTGTGTTTATTAGATAACTCAGAGTACTACAATTTTCGTTTTTTGATGAGCTTGAGTATCAGTTTCAATTGAGAGTTTAAATTGGTCGAAAGTTACCATGTTTTTATGGTACTGTTTTTTTCTAAAACGGTTTTTTGGGTGGTGTTGGTTCATAGGTTAAAAAAAGTACATGGTGGTGTGAGACAGTACATATGATGGTGTGGAGTAGTCCCTGCCAAACAGTTTTACTTGTCAAGAAAAATGATCACCTGAATTTTGAAACCCACGCCCAATGCAATTGAAGCTGTTATATGCTACCTAGGCTTCAGTAAGTGTCCATGATCTTGCTGATAGATATCAACCCAAAGCCCAGCCCATGTCAACCAGAGATCAGATATCCAGATGACCTCTTGGGCTTAGGTTGGCTCATTCAAGTTGTGAACTACGGCGCAGCAGAGGCTTGCATATATATAATCTATCGCTTGATGCCTATGAAGTGGGGTGTTTTCATATGATCCACATACTTTAATTGTCAAACTAGGTAACGTGAGAAGTGTTTATTTTTTTTTACAATTACAGATTGTCACTCCAAGTCAAGCTTGTAAAATTCATATGGTCTTGAAGCAAAAAGGAATGTCTGTTGCTCTAGTTGAGTATGAAACAGACAACAAGGACTCCACAGGGTATTTGAGTATTTCGTTATCTTATCAGTGGATAATAATGTCTTGAAGAATGAATTTTAAGTCTAATGATGAGAATGCCTCTGAATCATATGCAGGCTGAAAGCCTGAAATTCACACTAGAGCACCAGATGTTCTTCGTTCGTTTGGTGGGGCATTTTTTGGAGGTGGCTGATAAGATATCTCCCATTAAAATCGATAACATAGACTAAACAGCAATGGTTAGGCATTTCGAGGTGGCTGAGACATAGTTCATGGCTCTTATTTTATCAAGGACAAATAATTTAGTAAGCCCTTATTGTACCATAAGCTTATATTTTCTCTTGTTTTTTCTTGGTCTGAAATGTAAACATCAAACAATGGGCTTGAGGCATAACTCTTTCAATTGCTCTGAGACACAGCAACAGCCCATTTACCCTGCAAGTGACAAGTATAAATGGATTTATTCACAGAAGTTAAATATTCCCTGTAAGTGTTGGTTTATTACTACAACATTCAAATGAAAATATTATGTTGTCGCTGCTATTTCACAGGAGGCACTTACTGGCCAAGTTACCACAATGAAGAGATGATAGAAATATCTTCTTGGAATCATTTTCATGTTAGATGCCTTTGTAAAGAAGTTTGTTCTTCTCGTGAGCTTCTTTTGATATTATCTCTACCTTATTAATTAGGATAGAATATGAAGTGAATGCAGTCAGATTTCATTACATGTGTGTAGGTGATCCATCGCTTTACTAAGGCTGGATGGTGGCCTCTCCTCATTTATATGCAAAGCCAAACTTCTGTTAACTGCCCATGAATATATTTTGATGTCTTCTCTCCAATCCAATGGTTCTTACAAGCCAACCATTGGCATTCTCCTTGATTCATGGTAGCTTGAATTGTCATTGTCAAGGAGTTGTATTACCAAGATTTACGCACATTTGTTGACTTAGGATCATATAAACCTTGTTATGATCATTAGTAGTCTTTTAGTATATACATTTTTTAGATTTTAATATAAAAATGAAGCAAATAAAAAACAGGGTCGATATGCTAACTTCCCGTGCTCATCGACCATATAATGAGACTTGGCCCACAATCTTTATGATCACATCTGTTGAAAGTGAATCACCATGATGTGAGAAGCAGATTGTCAGTTCCACTGATGACCAACATCTCATCATTCCTCTTAAACATCAAGAAAACAGTTCCTTTTTGACATTTTAAGCACTTGGAAGTTTCCCCATCTAAGCCAAAACTTCAGTTGCAAACTACACCTGTGGAATGGCTTGTGGGCTTCAATCACTAGGGAAACAACAAGTTGTGTAAAGTTAAACCTCCAAACTGATTTTAGCGTTGTGTTGTAACGTGTTCGATACATTTATGGTACACCATTTTATGTTATAATAGTTGTTTATATTTGATTTTTAGATTCATTGTTCATGTAACTGGTACCATTTGAAAGTTCTCCATAACATTTTCAACGTTTTAATTTGCTAAATGTAACACAAAATAATATGCACTAATCACAATTTGTAATGTAAACAATAGATTTACTTTCTCAATTGAATAGCTTAAAATACATAATCAAAACAAAAATACATCTATCCTTATATAATCAGCAAACAAGAGTGGATATATGGTTTTAGATAAATTTTTCGTTAGAATTTATACTTTTATTAAATTTTGTTTGTTTGGAACTTCATAATATTTAAGTTGTTGAATTACCATATTTTATATTAAGACGATGAATGTGGTGAGTAACAAATACAAACAAAATATGTACACGTATCTGAAGTTGAAATAGACAATCGAACATACTAACTATAACCATGCAATACAGATTGAAAGTGCAATAAACACTCACATTGTTAAATTGTTATCCGCTCTAAAAGCTTAAGTTAGTCGATACACAGAATCTATGATCCAGGGAGGTGCCACTAGTATTCATAAATACAACAGACAGAAATATGATTAGATTAGATGGCAAGTGCACCATCTGATCAACTTACACACTCAGAGCTGATCATACAGAGTGCTGAGATGCCAATCTAAGTACATGAATTCATCCCAAAGTAATGATAATATGCTTGCAAACGTGTGTACAAATCTCTCTACAATACACCAAGCATCATCTGTGGCTCCCACTTCTGCACATTTGATCCTCTGTTCATCAAAACTGTGTGACCTTCATTTATTGGTTATGTAGTAGTTGAATTTCAACCTCACCTTTTTCTCTTCTCGTCTGTTTTATTCCTTCTTCTTTTCACCTTAACTTTGCAAGAAAAGCATCTTCCATTAGAGAAAGAAAAGCATCTTCATTTGATATTCTTGATTAATTAAGACTTGAGAGGAGGACAAAAAGGGTGTTTTATTTTTGGTTTTGTTCTTCTTAGTCAAAGTTATAATCATTTTGATAAAAGAAAATGGGGAACCCACTATATTTGGGCACAATCATCAACTTGGAGGGAAAGAATTTACTTTTAAAAAACAAGGGAATGATACCTTGGAATAAAAAATAAAGTCCAACACCATACTATTACATTTTTTGATAAGATCCATCCTGATGTGTGTCATTAATGAAAAAACAATCATTACGGATTTTGTTAAACAAGAAGATTAGTCATTAGTTTGTTGTCAGCCGAGGTAACAACCTCCCGAAATCAAGATTGGATTGATAACACCGATAATGAAAATGAAGAGATACTCAACCGTCCAAATCATTAATCTCTGTGTGCCTTGTTAGCCTTGGTAAGACTTAAACTTACAGGATTCTATCATAATAAGAGCATCTCCAACAATGGCATGAAAGTAGAAATGCAACAAACAGCTTTTCCATAAGGTACTTTACATTATCATTTCTCCAACCTTGTAATTGAACGATAGAATATATATATATATATATAGGTTGTGGTAATATGAGTTGTGCCATCGTCATGAATCAAACTAAGCACCAGCTAATTTGCTTATAATGAAAGGTGGAAGACATGAAGAGGTAATGGTTGGTCAAAAGTTTGTAAAGAAATATGGATGAACTAACTGTCCCATGTGCTGCACCAAGGTACTAAAGACAGTGTGGATCTTTTTGCAGATAATTTTAGTGGCACTAACTAGCTGGTTTCTGATTATTCCAAAGTTTCAGATTTTGACCCCTGAAAGTTTTGGATTGTTTGTATTTTCTCTATTTGATTAATTAACAACACAACGATAGATTGAACAATTTGTGAATACCCTCGTCTGTTCCATCTTAATCAGGTTTTAAAACACTATTGCAATGTATAACTATTATTCTAATGGTTATTATAATTGTTTCCATCACATCTTGCATATCGATATAATTTGTACATTCAATGCGTATCTTATTTTTTTGCTACGGCAATAACAAACCAAACAGGAAGGTTGAGATGTCTGCGTCCTTGACCCAAGGGAGCAGCTTCAGTTGTTGCTGCTACAATGTATCCTTTGAATCCTTATTTTTAATGCCTTTACCGGTGCCCCTCTATTTGTGTGAGTCAACTCCACAAAAATTAGGTTGAGACGGCCAAATTTTATTGGATTAGGGGGTCAAAATAATTGCAAACCTTGTATTTTTTAGGTTTGGAGTTTAGTATTTGAGACTTGGAAGGGCTTAGTGTTTTCCATCACAGTCGTGTTTGAATAAAAGAAAATCATAGAAAATTATGTAAAAATTATATAGTGAGGGAAAAAAACAACTAAGCTCGATCTTGATGAATCTTTTAGTTTTTCATGGTGAAATATTCGGAACCTTTTTCATAGTTTCACAATAGTCTCCATTTATTTTTATTTTTTTGTGGCGTTATATAAAGACATAAACCTGACTTGTTATGAAATTGTTTACGTGCAACTTAGGTTTGGTGCTATTTTGAGCTAATGAACAGCCTACATTTTGTATTGCATTACAAAGAAAGATCACATGATACAATATCAGTGTTCGATTTTGTCACTGTTTCTTTTAGAAATTGGACGGTGTACTCAGTTGGGATCTTCCAAGGTTGGTTCCATCAAACTAAAAGTCACTTTCATTTCAATACAGATTGATTGTGAGACATTGTGCAACTCTCAAGCTACATTAATTTCTTTTGTTGGTTTCTTTGTAGGAATACCAACAAATTGGTCCTTTTTTTTCTTTTCTATCTCTATCAAAGCTTTGAAAGTTCTAGTAAAGAATAAGATTAGATTATAAACAAACCAGCATTTAATTTGATTTTTTTTAATATTTATTTCAGTAACATAACTAGTAAGTCATTTGAAAGAAAAAAAAAATTGAAACAAACTTAATAACACCTAAAAGAGCAAGTCTACATCTCGATATTTGTGGTACGCGGAGCATTCACAATCATTTTCCAAAACGCATGTTTCTTCCTTCTTTAGGCATGGGAGTTATAGGTTGGGCAAAGCTTATGACTTCATCCATTGTTTGGAAAATGCGAGCGTGGGAGTTTGGTTTACAAAAGCAAATTTAGAAATCTAAATTGACTTTGATGTGTAAAACGACTTGGATTGCTCTTAAAAGTCCAGCCATTTGAGTTTTCGCCCTAAGAAACTGAGAAAACGGGTGGTCTAAAACAGTGGTGGATTGGAAGACTATAGTTTGCACCAAAATACGAAATCTTGCAACAAAAATGTGTTATTTTCGGCTGCTGCACACTAATAGCGTATATGGCTTACATCTATTGTATATATTAACTAAGAATGCCAGTTTATTTTATTTTTTAATTTCTATCGGGCCTGTACGAACCTCAACTGTCAACTGTGGATAGGTAACCTCATATTCTTATTTAAATTTATTTGTTAAATCGGGTGTAAGTGAGCAATAATTAATAGGATATATAGTATCTTCAATATGAGACAATGAAGGAGCTACAAGCAACCTGGACCATCAAACTAATAACATATCAAAAGAGTCAACTTCCTAATTAATCACACCATTTCAATAGCTTTAAGGATCCAGGAAAAAAGGGCATGAGGTAAGGTGACCTTGATAGTCTTCATTTCTTGGCACTCAGTGGGCTAATTGTCCATCTCAAAAGGATTAGGCAAAATACCAAGCTGATAAATATTTATGACTTGGTCAGGTGTAAGGGCATAGTTCCTCTGAATTTTCCACACAAAGAAATAAGCAAATTCAATATACAATTGATACCTTTAGGTAATCGAAGTAGTTGGATAGTTATTTTTGTTAGTTGTGTTGGAGAACAATCAGATATATATCCATTTTGCATCATATTTAAGGGATTCCTTGGTTCGGACCGAAGAAGCCGGGTCACTTGATCATTATCAAATTGACTGCAATTTTTTTTGTCCATGAGAATCGATAATTGGTAAAGATACATATACCTGGGTTCCCCGCTATATATATATATAACAGTACAAAGAATTTGCCTGGTCATATATCAACTTTGGCAAGTCTCTCCTATCCCGGTTGATTTGCTTATCGATAATTTTGGCATACCTACTACATCCCTCTTCTTCAACTTTATGTGGGACACTGCTAAAGCACACCCAGAGGCCAAAGAGGAAATGGTATCCTAGTTCACGGCCTTTATTCAAATCATTTAGCAGACTAGCAACAATTGTGTTTTCCACAAAACCAAATTCTGTTTTCCACAAAACCAAATTCTGTTTTCAAATGTTTTTTTTTTACCACACTTGGAATGTCTGACAACATCAATGGTTTACCACAAGCCCCAACCTCTCAGGTCACTTTGGTGCCCATACCACTATTGATACTGACAGCCTGGTCTCCATACACATTCTCGGAACAACTATTACTGATACTCGGTCGAATACATCCTCGACTAGGGTTGTTTCTGATACTATTGGCCCCCACACTGAAATAGCAACCACCCGAATGGAGTTGATACAGGTCTAATTACAGTCAGCCACATATCACAGACTTAACTCCAGATCCCTACAGTTTAGACCCATTCCCCATACCTTAAACCCAGACATGATTATAATCACTTATGATGCAAGTTTCTTTATCTCGTCTCAATAGGGAGCTATAGGTGTTTTGTGGTCAATGTTCTTGGCGAGGTGCTTGCTTGGGTCACGTGCCCAATTGCAGGGAAAACATTGGACATTACTATGGCGGAATGTCACACTGCTAAGGCGACTTTTTTACTCATCCAAACGAAGCAGTGGAGGACAAGGCTTATGTTGGGAGACTCATGAACGCTAAACTGCATTTTGCACGAAGATTAGCAGGACCTAAGATGATCATGTGTTGGATGTGGCGCCCTCTTATAAGCAATATACGACGATTGCTTACTCTCCATCGATTTTCGTTCTGTAGTTTTATTAATATAGACCTCAACTATGAGGCTCGTAACTTAGCTACAGCACCAGGACAACAATACGGTAATCATAATTATTAATCTATATGATTTAAGCTTTTAACAAAATAAAAAGTACAAAGAATGTATAAAAAAATATGAAATAAATTCAACGTAATCAAAAAAAAAATTAATAAAAAAAATTGACTCACTGATTTCAATTGCAGATAGATGGTAGCGAAATTACTATATCCAATAGACAGATTTCGCCCCTACTCAGAGTTGTAATTCATTAGGCATCTGACTACCAGGATTCAACTATTTATGACAACACCCTTTTGATTTTCTGGCGAATTTACTAAATGATTATCTCTTTGATGTGAAGGAAAAAAAAACTCCGAAAAACTTTATTGTGTTGAAAAGACGTTGTTTTCTTTAATATATAGAAAACGAACAGTTGCATCCTTTGAATCTGAAAAGGAATGTTAATCAGACAACCATTCTAATTCAAAATGAAAGTTTGAAGTGCAATAAAGATTTTAATCAAAGGAACCCAAGATCTCCAAGGTCCGTCTTTTGATATGTATATATGCTAGGGTATTTTTCGTGTAGTTGACACTCCACATACATTTTTTTTTGCTAAATATCATGTAATATCGCCTCGCCACCATCACTACCTTTGCTTTCATTCAATTATGAAGTGCAAGGCTATTCCATAGTAAAAATATATGCTATAAATTTTAGGGTTAGAGTCGGTTAAATTTTGAATCAGTTAAGAAAAAAAATTTCAAACGCCGATAGTGAGTCCTCTCCCAAACTTTGAATTCGCTAAAACATGAAATTCATGGTTTTTTTTATTGTGCATTAAGATGTCCATCTCATTTTTTTTCCTGGTATGATCGGCCGATCTCATTTCTTTGAAAAATACCAACAACGTGAAATGCATTAATCATTTTCCAATAATAATAAAAATATGTACTTTAAATTTTTTAGCCCATCTACGTGATTCATATTTACAACATAACATGGTAGAAAATGAATCTCAACCCTCAACATCTTCCTTGACTTTCAATCTTAACTCTCTTTTATCTCCAATTCCTTAGGGATGGTAAAACACTTAACTGATTTATAAGATATAATGTCCTCAATAGTTAAGAAGTCCAAGACAATTCTATAATTTAATAAGTGTTGTAAGTCAATACTTATAAAGATGTTACTTTTACTTCTTACTTTCCACGCAATACTAATTTGTTATACAATCTCAATACTTTGTTCCCTAACATGCTTCTTATCTCAATGAGCATTTTTTAATGACATCCCTTGTATGTAAATTTTACCAAATCTAGTTGTTCAAATTATGCAATTATATTTAGGGGTGGGCATTCCATCCCGATCCCGTCCCGATCTAAAGTGAGATGAGATCTAGGGGTCTCATCCTGTCTAGTCCCAAATTGAATTTTTTTTTATATATTTATTATTACAAAAAAATTAATATATTTATTAGGAATGATCTTGTAATTGGGGGTAGGTAGTATTTTTTCCTCTCTGTAACGTGCAACTTTCCAGTGTGTGTATCTTTTATGTGTCCAAAACATACATACATCCTACAAAAACATTTATAATTTCATTTAAATTTAATCATATACTATGAACCCAAATAAAAGGGTGTATCAAGGCTCTGAAAATATTTTAATTGGTTCATCATTTGATCCCTTTGTTTATTCATCTGTGCTCATTGTCTAACCAGTGGAACTACTCTAAACAGAGTTAATTATTCATCCTAGTTTGGTCTTGAATTCATAAAATTGATAATTATAAATACTTACATCAAATTTGTTTAACTTATATTACAGATTTGGCATCAACCAGAGAAATTTGGTGTTGTTCGTACACACACGGGCCTATTGCTTTCCTCCTACGCGTTAGTTTTGAATAGTATTTTGTACTCTTATCTACTTACAAATTAAAACATGTTAATCTCGTCCCGTCTTGAACCTGTTTGGGATGAGACGAGGTCGGGGATGAGGTATATCCTGTCTCGATCACGAAGGAACGGGGTGGGATAGATCGATGAGGTCCATCTCGTCCCATGCCACCCCTAATTATGATAAATAAAAAATCCAAATGGGCTCTGATGCAGTCGTTTTCTACTCCCTGCTTTGACCTAGTCCCGCTGACCTGCACAAGTAACGCATGTGAGCCACAGACCACCGTTGTGGTGGCCGATGGCACTCTGATGATAAAGTCAGATAGAGATCTGTAGAAGGCGTAATGTTGTAAATGGGAATTTTTAGTGCACCTTATCTTACCAACCTCATATCTTATTTGCAAGAGTCTTGGTTCTACCAGACCATCGAAAGCGTAGTTTAGGAAGGAAATCTTCACGAAGATCCTTCTCTAATTAGGATTCTGTTGTAGGAGGGGAGTTCTTTGTTAGCCCTGTGCTCCTAGATACGCAAGAGATAGTTCCAATCCAAGAGCAATCCGTAGAAGGGAGTTTCCCTGTGTGGAATGTATTCTGGTATTTGCTTCCTAGTTGGAAGCAAAGAGCTGATGTAGTTGCCCGTCTGAAGCTGATCATCGAGACACTTGCCTTACTAGGACTTACGGGTATTGAGGATAGTTGTGATAGGTGCAGGCCTAGCAAGTAGTAACACATGTATGGCTTAGGGATGTGGTCGTTTTTATGCATCATCAACTACTCCCCCCGAGTTAGTGGGTCGTCACATCGGTTCGCTAAGTCATCTCTTGAAAAGATACACCGCTCATGATGATGATTGAGTCTGAATCGTTGTTTGAGCCGCGCGCTGCATTAATTAAGCATGCGTCGGTTTAGTGGAAAAAAAGCGGGAATATGATCCCTATTTAGGTCATCTGTAGTGTAGAGTCTGAATCTTATATTTTTCTTGCTTTTGAAGCTACTATTCTATTCGCCTTCTGATTAGAAAAGATTGTTGATCTTCTTCATGGCTCAGCAAAATTTTCTTGATGACGTAACCTTGGCAAGGGCCTGGAACTTTTTGAAGACAGGTTGCTTTCTGAGTCTGGCCTTGCTGAAATCCGTACAAAGTTTGGGGTCCCTGAAGACCTACCGTTGTATGTCTTGAAGGGTGACCAGACGCCAATGTCGCCACCGGTGAGGTTCACCTGTTTGCATCCTGAGATGCTTCAAACTGGAGTGTTCTTTCCCATTCTAGACATGATCTGGGAATTATTGGATCTTCTGGGGATTCCTCCGGCCCAATTGGGGCCTAAGGGATATAGGATCATCCTTCTCATCCTGATTAGGGCGAAGGAGGTTGGCATCAGCGTGACTTCGCAAGTAATCCAATTGCTGACTTCCCATCTGCTGAAGGGTAACACCATCTGTAAGATGACATCACTGGCCTATTTCGTGAATCTGCCCGATGATTTCAAAGTATTGCTTCTTAGCCCCTGCAGATTCGAAGTATTTTCGGTGCAAGGGTCGTCCGCTCAAACGAGAGTTCAGGTCACTTCGTAAGTTCATTTTTTCTTTTGACTTCGGTATGCTTGATTGCAGGTTAGCTAATTGTTGCTCGCGTTTCTTTGCAGGAAGGTTTTCCACTACTCTTCTTACCCTAGAGGAGCAAAACACTATGGAGACGTTCTACAACTTGTCAATGAAGAACATGGTGGACGTCATAGGCGTTCCCAACTTCATCCGCAGTGGGTTGTGGGACAACTGGCACGTGGCCCCCACTATTTACCGAGCGTCGCAAGTTAAATTGGAAGACAAGACTTTTAGGAAGAGGAAGGTTGTTGGGGCCAAAGCTCCCCTTTTGTCTGACGTGGAGGAGCTGTCTAAAACGCTTCCCTCATTTGTGAGTTAGAAAAGGTCCCATGTCAGGACTGGGTTACCTTCAACACGACCCACTCCAGTGGGAGAAATACGCGAGTCTGATTGGCCTATCTGGGCGGAGACTGATGTGGCCAACTGGGATAATGAATACCTGTAGTTTGCAGGGGTTGAAGACAGGTTGAATCTCAGCGATGCGCTCGAAGCTTTGAATGTGCATCTAGTGCGGGTTGCAATGGCGGCTTCTGCCGGTGCTAATTCATGCGGGACTGTTCAGTAGAAGGCTTATGTGAAGATCCACCCGAGGTTGTAGAATTCGATCGTTCCATTGGCGCACCATCTAAAAGTAGTTGTGGCACGGGCCAAGTTTTATATAGTTTGCGTTGTTCACTTTCTTGTTCCAGGGCACAACTAGAAGTGTTGGAGGGTCCTTTGGATAATTCAATTCCTCCTCTTCATCCAGACCCTGTCGAGCCGTCTTGCACTAAAAGGTCGGTTGTTCGTGACAAGAGAAAGGTCGCAGAGGAGAGCTTGGGAAAAGTGACAACTGTAAAGGGCGGTGCCGGCGTAATTCCTGATCCAGGAAGGCTTCATCCGGATGCGCGGATAAGCCTGTTTGCACCAGACTTTGTAAGGATTAGCTCTCAAGTCTGGCACCAAGAGGTTGATGTGGAGTATGCTTCGAGAAAACATATAAGCAAGAGTCACGGCTGGCTGATGGATTGCGTTCCGAAGCCCGATGAGGATACGCTGGAAAGGTGTATGGATAAGGGTTTAAAGTGCCTTATGTTGGGTATGTCTCACTTGAGCCAGGTGGCCATTGCTGGGACGAAAGTCGAGGTGGTTCATGAGAGGGTATACACCATGGAGCATGTCTTCTCGCACATGTAGGCGTTGTATTCTGATGCGCTCCATGAAATTGAGTAGTTGTAGAAGCATGCAAGGATAAGAGGCTGGATCAGTCAACCGTGGCCGTTGAGACTCAGAGGGCTCGTTTGGAGACCTTTGAGCGTGATCTGGCAGAGGCGGTGTCCGAGAGAGATTAACTCAAGCTGGAGTTCAGCCGGATTCGCCGAGACGTAGAGGTTGTGCAGGAGGCTGCGGCTAAGGCGTGTTCTGAACTGCAGTTTTTTGCTGAAAAGAATGCTAGATCGACTGGGTTGTTCAGAAGTAGCAACTGGAATCTGATGTGGAGTTCAATGCTCGAGAGGCAAGGAAGGTCGATGACCAGCTCGAACTGGAATGACATGAGCTCAATGCTATGAAGAACAGTCTGGCCATGGAGTAGTCTCAGGTTGACACGTTGACTGACAAGTTGGAGTTGTTCGAGCCTGACCTTGCTAACACGAAAGCGTGGGAGAAAAAGCTTATGCAGGAACAAGGCAGATGCGAGTTCCATTGGGTTTTACACGGTAGGCTGGAACTGCTGGCGTTGATGAAGGAGAAGCATCCGAAATGGGACCTCGGCCGTTACAAGAAGATGTCGTACGTAGACTTGTCTGTTGCCTTTGCGTTATCGAACGAAGGGGACAGTTCGAGCCCTGATGCTTAGGCCGTTGTGCGTGCGGACGCAGTTCCTGCTTCTTCCTCCAATAGGCTTAGCTATTTTGTTTTTGTACCTTCACCTGATAAGGAGTAAACTTTGCATACTTGTACCCTTGCCGTTCTGACCGTTAATAAAATCAGTTTTGTGTTTGTTGTTTCTATTGCATGTTTTTCGTTTCGCCTTGTCGTCTTGCTTTGACATAGATTGGTTGAATCAATAGGACACCGAATGATCTGTCTGTAGTAGAGAGTTTGACCGCTTTATACTGCAAATGACTCATGATCATTGTTACGTAGTCATGTCCGATAGTGGGCACGTTGCGAACAGTTTAGCTAGGGGTTGAGTTGCCCGAGCTGTGTTTTGTCCCCAAGGTAAGCTACTTGAGGTTTGCCTTGCTTGTCTGATTGGTCGGCTGTAGCTGCTGCTATGTGCAAGTTGCGATGGTCGAGCGTATGTGTCAGAGCGTTTGTGCCGAGTCGGGCGTCATAAGCTCGGATTGATATTCTTTGTAGCATTTACCCGACAACTGGTTGGATTATCTATGTATCAGCGCGAGTGGCATTTGCTGATATTAGAATGAGCAGTTTGTTTGAGCGTGAAGACGCTGACTCGACTAGATTCATCTTTGTGGGCCAATGTTTCGAAGGGGAGCGGTGGTCGTGTGGTGATCTGTTTGGGGCTCCCACCTTCTGAACCATCTATGTCCGAACAATATGGACTACAGGTTTGGGGAGTAAAGATTTGGCGACTACGCTAAAGAGCAATAGTCCCATGGCGAGTCGTCGATATCAGTCAAGGACTGATTAGTTTCCCACTTTTCGGACCATCTACACCAGTGCGGTGGGGGCTACAAGTCCGAGGTAAAGGGGTTTGGCGACCAGGTTGAAAAGCAGTGGTCCCGTGGCAAGCCGACGAAATCAGTTCTGGACTGACTAGGCTCCCACCGTCCAAATCATCTATACCTGTGCGCATCAAGCTACAAATTTGGGAGTTTTCAGCGACCACGCAGAAAAGCAGTAATCCCCTTGCGAACCGTCAGAATCAGTTTGTGACTAACTAGGCACCCACCTTCTAGATAATCTACACCCGCACAGTGGGGGCTACAAGTCTAGGGTTTGTGATTCGACAGCCACGTTGAAAAGTAATGGTCCCATGACGAGCCGACGAAATCAGTTTGTGACTGACTAGGCTCCCACCTTATAGACTATCTATACCCACGCAGTGGGGGCTACAAGTCCAGGGTTGGTGATTCGGCGGCCACACTGAAAAGCAGTGGTCCCGTGGTGAACCGTCAGAATTAGTTCGAGACTGACTAGGCTCCCACCTTCTAAACTATTTACACTCGCGCAGTGGGGGCTACAAGTAGTGGTCCCGTGGCGGGCCGTCGGAATTAGTTCGGGACTGACTAGGCTTTCACCTTCTAGACTATCTACGCCCACAAAGTGGGGGCTACAAGTCCAGGGTTGGTGATTTGGCGGCCACGCTAAAAAGCAGTGGTCCCGTGGTGAACTGTCGGAATCAGCTCACGACTGACTAGGCTCCCACCTTCTAGACTATCTACACCCACGCACTGGGGGCTACAAGTCTAGGGTTGGTGATTTGGCAGCCACACTGTAAAGCAGTGGCCCATGGCAAACCACCGAAATCTATTCGGGACTGACTAGACTCCCACCATCCAAATCATCTACACTTGTGCGCATCAAGCTACAAATATGGGAGTTTTCGGCAGCTACGCTGAAAAGCAGTGGTCCCGTGGCGAACTGTCAGAATCAGTTTGCGACTGACTAGGCTCTTACCTTCTAGACTATCTACATTCGCGCAATAGGGGCTACAAGTCCAGGGTTGGTGATTCGACGACCCCACTGAAAAATAGTGGTCCCGTGGCGAACCGTCGGAATTAGTTCGGGACTGACTAGGCTCCCACCTTCTAAAGTATTTACACCCATGCAGTGGGGGTTACAAGTTCATGGTTGGTACTTTGGCGGCTACGCTGAAAAACAGTGGTCTCGTGGCGAGCCGACGGAATCAATTCGGGACTGACTAAGCTCCCACCTTCTAGACTATCAACACCCGCACAGTGGGGACTACAAGTCCAGGGTTGGTGATTTGGTGGCCACGCTAAAAAGTAGTGGTCCTGTGGCAAACCGTCAGAATTAGTTCAGGACTGACTAGGTTCCACCCTCCAAACCATTTACGCCCACGCAGTGGAGGCTACAGGTATAGGCTTTGATCAGAAGCTTTCGTTGCCAGTCATCACCAGCTAGGCTTACCTGATCAGGTTCGGCGATAATTGACCGTGAAGAGGGCAATGATCCTTGGGAAGTCGTTGACACCAGGCGTGATAGCACTGCTTAGACTCCCACTTCCTAAACCATCGGGGTTCGCACTAGACGGACTAGGTATCGGAGTGAACTAGAAGCCTTTGTCATTAGCCTTGGTTGACTAAACTTACCCGGTTGGAGAGGATTCCGCCTGCTAAATGGCATGCGAACCTACGTCCACAAACACGATGTGTTGTGTGGACCGCATGCATGGTGCATTGTGTGAACAAAGTTACCTTAAATTAGCCAGTGATCCGTATGTCGGAGTTGACTAGGATTTCTAGTGTTCGTGTCAGGCATGTGGTATAATATTGCTTGAATGGTAGGCCAAGCCCATGGGCCCGTAGAGGCAAAGCTATGGTTTTCTGCATGGTTGTGCTATGTGTACGACGTAGATCGCGCAGTAACACGTGTACGACGTAGGTTGCGTGATGGTTGAGTATCGATTACTCCCTCTCAATTGATGGGGTTGAGCTTCCTATGTCCGCCAAAGCTCTATTTACCTCCCATCTTACAATGGAGATCGAGATGACTAGGGCGTTGTTGTGAGGCGCTCGGACTCCTTCAAGGTCTTTGCCTGTAAAGGTCATGGTGGGGATGGGGCTCTAGACACTTGAGTAGCATACGCGTATGTCCTCATCCGCGGGCTATGTCTGCATCTCCAGTAAGGTCTGCTTGCGAGACTTGTACGACTGGTTTTCATTCGGTCCGACTCCATGAAGGACATAGATTATCCCTGGATTCTCCTTCTATATTTCTTTAACCGACTCCCCCCTGTCCCAGTTCGTTCTGGCCACTTCTCAGAGTTCAGAAATTCTTTTAGTTTGCCCCTGAGGATCCAGTACTCAACCTCATACCTCAGACTCTTACAGTCATTGGTATCCTGGCTACTCTCCTGTGGTACGCGCAGTACTTGTTGTCGCGCTTAGTGAGGTCTCCGTGTTGCTTTGGGGGCCACTTCAAAATTTCCCATTTTTTTATGGAGTTTAGTATGTCCGGTAGGTTGAAATTAAGGGGTGTCACAGTTCTAGATCCAACGTAGTTGGATGTTTTCTCTGACCTGGACCGACTAGGGTCTAACCTGTTGTCTCTGCGCTTTCTTTTGTTCATTTCTTTATCTTCGCGCCCCTTTCCCTCCTTGTCCTTAGGAGCGGAGGGCTTCTTCTCGCATTCGGTTTCCCTCTTCACGGTCCTCAACTCCTCCAAGGTATTGTGTTTCTGGGAACTCTTGAGGAGCTTTTTCATGTCTAGAAATGGCTCAAAGGTGAGGTCTTCGTAAAACTTTCCCGCCTTGAGACCCGCAGTCACGGCTATATCACCGCCGCATCCATCAATGATGGTAAGCTCGTTGTTGAAGCGTGTGACATACTCTCTGAGTATCTCATGGGACCTCTGCTTGAGAGAGAATATGTAGTGTGGGTCTTTTTAAAAACACTGGCTCCCAACGAAATGTGTCAGGAACTCCTTTGCCAGTGTTTTGAAGAAGTCAATCGACATCAGCGAAATGCTGTGTAACCACGTCAATGCTGACTTTTTCAGGCTGGTAGGAAAAGTTTTGCACATTATCGACTAAGATTCTTCCTTGAGGGCCATTGCGTGCTGGTAATGGCGCAAATGATTGAATGGATTGCTGGTTTCGCCGTAAAAGTCGAGCTTCAGGGAAGTGAAATTCCTCGAGAGGGCCTCGTTCATGATTCAGTCCTCAAATGGTGGGACAGAGAGACAGTACAACACATCTGGGTCGTGAGCCCCTCTGCGGAGGGGATTCTGAGGGTCAAGTCTCTTTGCCCTGGCGGCAGGCTCAGTGATAGCCGCGCAGCCTCCCCTAGTCCAATGAGAACTAGTGTGGGCTTGGCTTTCCTATACTTGTTTTTT
The DNA here is from genome assembly GCA_963556465.1 of Berberis vulgaris. Taxonomy (NCBI): domain Eukaryota; kingdom Viridiplantae; phylum Streptophyta; class Magnoliopsida; order Ranunculales; family Berberidaceae; genus Berberis; species Berberis vulgaris. The sequence goes on along the minus strand of OY747134.1, from coordinate 67,805,914 downwards.
ACCATCCTCCGGAGACGTAGGCCCGTGCTGTTCCTGGTCTCCATTAGCATGTGGTGGATTTTTGTTGCATGAGAGCCTCCACCGCCTTGGTGATCTGTTGTATTTGAGATGACAATATATCGATTCTGGGGTCCGTCGTTGCTGTTGTTGGCACGGGGGCGTGAGTCTGTTGCATGTGCATGATCGAAACTTCTGAAAGCGGTAGTGCGGCGCCAGCCTGAGCATTTAACGTGTCTCCCGATTTTCCGTTGTTACGTGACCTAGTGGTCACCATCTCTCTGGGTTTTGAAGGGAGACGACGCTAGTGAAAAGTTAAGAACTTTGTCGTCCCCACGGCGGTGCCAAACTGATGCAATCGTTTTCTGCTCCCTACTTTGACCTAGTCCCGCTGACCTGCACAAGTAACGCAAGTGAGCCACTGACCACCGTTGTGGTGGCCGATGACACTCCGATGCTAAATTCAGACGGGGATCTGAGGAAGGCATAATGTTGTAAACAAGAAGTTTGTAGTGTACCTTAGCTTACCAACTTCATGTCTTATTTATCGTGGAGGAGTCTTGGTTCTACCAGGCCATCGAATGCGTAGTTTATGAAAGAGATCTTCGCGGAGATCCTTCTCTAATTAGGAGTCGTGTTGTAGGAAGAAAGTTTCATGTTAGCCTTGTGCTACTAGATACGCGGGAGATAGCTTCCAATCCAAGAGCAATCTGTAGAAGGAAGTTTTCTTGTGTGAAATGTACTCTGGTATTTGCTTCCTAGTCGGAAGCAAAGAGTTGTGATTTCCTATCCGAAGCTGATCCTCAAGATACTTGCCTTAGTATGACTCTCGGGTATTGAGGATAGTTGTGAGACGTGTGGGCCTAGCATGTTGTAAGAGTTCGGGTTTGTTTGGTGAACTGAACTAGGCGGTCTTGAAACCACTTGAGTCGGATCAGTGTTGGGCTGACGCTGGGGCTCGTATTTTCTCGAGATCATTGTGACACTATATGACTTAGGGATCAGAGTTCTAAAAATCGGCCTAGGCGACGCCTAGGCGTTGGGCGTTAGAAAAACACCCAGATTAATGGTTGGGCGGGTTCTGGGCTGTCTAGGCGGGTTTGGGCGAGTTTATTTTATTATTATTTTTAATAAGGCTGATTGTGTTCTTATTTTATTTTTCTTTCCTCTTTTTTGGAAATAAACAATTTAATTATTTTTTATTCAGTATATGTCTGAATGTAGCAAAAGATGATTACTTAATGGAATTCTCAAAGGATCTGGCGGTACCAATTTTAGTAATATAGATTTTATCAAACATGACTGAGGTTATTCATGCAATTTGAAGAAAAATAAAAGAGTAGGTTTGGATATTTGTCCACAAATTCAACTTTGTATAAAGTACCCATCATGACCAACTTCAGTCATTTGAGTTTTAATAAATTTTGTTCATGATTGTTAATTTTTCATGTTTTTAAATTTGGATATGTATCTTGGTATTAAATTGGATGTAATTGATAAGGTATTATGCTTAACTTTTGTAAATTATTAAAGTTATAATACAAAACCTAAGACCGCCTAAGCACCTGCTCGCCGCCCGCCCACCCACCGCCTAGCGCTTTTTAGAACACTGTTAGGGATGTGACTGTTTTTATGTATCATCAGGAACATTCTTAACGGGAAAAATAAAACATGACAACATGCATCGTATGCGATAAATGAAATGTTTAATACTTACTCTATTAGAGAATGCAAATCCATCATGGTGTAGCCATGAACATCGAAAGTGAACTTTTTAGTCTCGATAGTTAAAGTTCTTTATGGTTTTTACAATCTTTTTTGAAAATGAATATTAAGCTTGCCTAAGTATAAAATAATATATATATATATATATATATATATAAGTCACTACAAAAAAAGTACTAATAGCTACAAATAATAGGGATGGTAGTTTGATTTTGTCTCTAATTATAAGATTTTAGACAACAAAATGCCATCACTAATGCTTTTGGTAGCTGCCCAAGACCATAATCATAAAAAATGTGATTGTGACAGAAAAATCGTGGCTTAATTCACAAAAAACCGTAGCTAATTCAAACATTTGGGACGACATTTTAGTTGTCACTAAATTATTTATTATTTCAATTATTTTTAGCATAAGGACAACTTTTACCGTCTCTACTTAGTGACGGTGGGAGGGTTGTCACTAATAAAAACTTGTTGCTTTGGTATATGTCATCTCTAATGGATTTTAAATAATATATACATATACATAAAGAAAGTTTAGGCGCGAAGAAGGTTTGGAAGGCGCTTCAAGCTTAAGCCCAACTCTAAACAGCAACCGTAACCCTAAACTCCCTTAGTTTATAAGCTTAAGGCCTTAAAGTCTTCAATTTTCATTCTCCACCTCACCTCCACCTCCGGCACTCCAGCATCCACTACCAAGCATCGTCGCGAACAAAGTCGACAATGTCCAGTCGATTCCACTTCCAGCTCCAGCATCCACCACCGCCAAGTAAGATTTTTGTTATCTCCTATTTTCATCATCCTCTGTTACCTTTGGATCTCATCCTTCTTCTTCTTCAATTGTTTTCTTCTTCTTTTTATACAATAAGCAGAGAAAGTGGAGCTTGGAGTGCAACACTATCCACCAGAACACCATCGGTCCTCATCAGGTTTGTCTCATCATTCTTTGTCTTTTTCATCAGATCTCACTCATCTTCTTCTTATTCATCAGATCTCATATTCTTCTTCCTAATTTCTTCCTCCTCCCCCGATCAAAATTTTTTCAAAAAATTTGTATGAAAAACAGACTCACTATAACCCACCGACGATTTCTGAAAAGGGAGAAACATAGTTTGTCTCCCTCCGACCTTCTCCGATCAAAGCAAATTCAATAAATTTGTTTGAAAAGGGAGACATGATCTGTCTCTGTCCGACCTTTCTCCCCTCATTCTCCAATCAATTTTTCTTTTCTAGAAATTTGTTTGAAAATGATAAACAGACTCACCTCCTTCCTTCTTTTTGTGTTATGTGAATTTAGTGAGAAGGTAAAATTAAGGCATACCTAAAAAAGTATGATTTGCCTGATTTCTCATTGAAATCGGTAACTAATTGTACACATTAGTAAGTTGATTTTTATACTTTTCAATAATTACCTCGATGTCATTAATCTATATATTTTTCTCATTTGTAGTATTTTGCAGATCTTGCGTACGCTAACTCAACTAGATGAAGGAATCGACAAGGAGCTGGTTCGGAAAGCAACTGAAGAAGGATATGATGTGAACAAACTCCACAAGACACGACAAAGTGACCCTCCACCAGAGGGAGAGGGTCCCAAAGACAAAGGCACTTGGTGGCTTAAATCCATCACTGGAAAATAAGTTTCGATCATCTATGAAGAAGTGAAAAGATTAGAAACTGTGAAAGCAATATAATCATTATTTTGAGAGTGTTGTATTATATTTGATGTTGTGTGTTGTTTAATTTCATTATTTTGAGTGGGGTATTGTCCATCTAATATAACTACAAAACTTTCACTATTTCATTATTATTATTATTGGCGCATCTCTTTAATATTTTTGGAATTTTTCTTTATTTGGGTTCTAGTTACCTAGGGAGAAAATGAATGAATGCGTGAATTTATATGTTTTATATAACGGATGGAAATCTCAAGGAGACTTATAAGTACTATTTGCATTCTGGTTTGAAATGAGTTTCAGAAAGATAAAAAAAAAAAAATGAGAAATCTGAAAATTAATAGAGAGAACTAATCTCATTAAAAAAAATGAATTTTCATTGTTTAGTAATTCTTTTAGCTACACCATGATGTAGTGGCTAAACAATTGACAATTAAATTACTAGCAACAACAAATTGACCATTCTTATTTGGTGCGGCAAATTTTGCCTCTATTTTGTCAATTTGCGACAGTCCTAGCCGTTTCAGAAATTTCAAAAATCGTCGCTAATTACTGCCGTCTCAAATAACCACTCGAATTCAAATTGGTTTAGAGACAGATTCTTTGCAACTTAGCAACGGCCACAAACCGTTACCAGATAACCACAGAAAATTCACCGTTGTTGTTATACTGGAGTGACGATTCAAATAGCTACGGTATTACAACGATCATTGAGTTGTTGCTAACTTTTTGCAGCTACGCTTTTTTAATACTTAGCAATGGCAAGATACTGTTGCTGAATTTATTATTATTATTTTTTTATTAAGTGAGTTCATCACGTATTATTAGTACACTATCTGCAAGAAATGACAAAGATGTAATCCTATCGGACCTGACAGATGCAGTACCAGATAATCATACGATCATGTAACAAGGGAGTTTTCTTCGTAATGGTGTCAAAGTCCGTGTCACATGGATCTCAAAATATAAGCTTTAATAAATAAGATTGTGTCCAGATTTCAAAGGCATGTATGGATGATAAAATGATTGCTTGGTATCCACCAAAGAGAACAAACTTCCATTTAAAATTACTTCTCGTGATTCGTGCTAACATGGTTGATAACAGTGATGATGAGCTTCTCTTCCAAGCAATCCTCCTCAGAGGCCATTAATTAACCTTACTTGTTTATTATATTACTTTTTAGGGAAATTCTAAAGTGCCCGGTGGGGTGCTCGGGGTTGTATCCGGTTGCCACTAGCACCCCACCGGGCACTGTAGTACAACTCTATTTTTTAATATTTTTGTTTTCTTATTGTTTTATACTAGAAGTGGTTAGAGAAAAAGCATTCAAAGACGGACAAAAGGAACTTTCGGAATTAATTCTTGCTTCTTCTTGTGAGTGCTTTCAATATCCAAATTTCTTACAAAATTGTTGAGGGGAGTGATTGGGCAAGGTTCATCTTAGATGGTCATATTCTTGGGGATTTTGATAAAATTTCTTGGGGATTTTGGAGGGACTTCATTGATGAAAGTCTAGATAAGAAATTATCAGCTTGAGACAAGTAAAGAACATTTTTTTCTTTAAATAATTGTTTGTTTTAATTTATAAAAATTTTGGTTGAGGATGTGCAAATTAATGTAGCTATAGTCGATGCAATAATTTTTGTTGTGTACATTGCATTTTGCTAACTAATAATTGACATAGTTTGGTTTGAGAGATCAATGAATATGTAAATGTGTTTGTATGAATGCCATGCCCTTATATCAACTGTAAAAACAAACATATTGTAAAAATGCTAAATTGAATGTAGAAAGAGACAATAATATTATAGATGAAATTATTGTTGAAATTTTTGTGAGAATTTTCAAATGCTTAACAATTTTATAAGATTCTCAAGTGAAAGTTGTTCAAATTTCAAGAAAAAAGTTACATTATAAACCAAAATCATGAAAAAGTCCCCTACTCCATTGACTAGATTCCAGGACCTATGTTGTAGCAATTTTCATGCTCTTTTATAGAGTATCCATAAAAAGGCAAGTTAAACTCATCAAAAACTTTCCTTGTTGGAAAACATCATATTGATTCATTTTATTTCGTGTGTGCACGCTGCCTTGTCCCTTTTACTTCTCAAAAAACAAATCAATTACATGATCCAACATAGAGCATTATCTAACAAAAAGAGTTTGTCTATAAAATTTGCAAACCATTCATTTGATACTTTTCATACTAAAAGAAGATCTGAAGAGAAAAAAAATTCCTGAAATTAAACTTGTGTGAAAAGAGAAATCCCACTGCTCTTTGGGTATATTTGGTTAGCCATTTTCCTTGGGAAATGAGATTCATTTGTACCAAAGCTTCATTTGTAATGTAGTATGGACATGTTAACCATTTCCATTTGTGGCCACGAATGCATCATTCAAAATTTTGCATATTTCCTTATTGCAATTTGATGATATATAAAATTGTTACCCAATCATGACCATACATGTGGTGTGCCATCATAAATATTGTAGGACCGTTATGAAGGAGATGGAGAGAAACACTTTATCCCAATGAAGGAGGAGAATGTTATAATAAACGTTAGGTGTGGGCATCCCATCCCACAATCATGATCCCCTCCCGTCCCAAAATTTTCGAGTCTTTTTGGGATTAATCAAAACCATTCCGATCATGTTCCCTCCCGATGAAGATATTCAATCTCGCTCATCCCATCCCGTCACGAAATTAGGTTAGTATGTTACTGTCAAGTCATTTGTATTGTTCAATAAAATAAATTCATGTATTCTACTAATTGCCTTTGGTCATAACTATATCAATTAACATATTCTACTAATTTAATGGCATGACACAATTTTCACATTTTCTATCATGTTATCTTCACTATGGATTTATAAAGATGGGGAACTGTGTTATTTTCACTATGGATGCATAAAGATGAGAAAACCAATTTTCCTAAGAAATAAATCATTTGAACAAGTCTGTCACTTTCACATATTTATTGTATTATCTGTTTGGATAAACAATTGCTCAAGTAGCTAGATTATTCAACATTGCTTAAAAAAATTGATAAAACATGAATATCGCTATAGAATGAGTGGACTGGATGGAAAATGATACTCTAAATTAGGGTTAGAGTATTTTACATGCTCATTCCGTAACGAACCCAGTCGGGATGGGACGAGGCTGAGATGATGTCTATCCCATCCTGATTTCATCTCAATCTCGAATGAATGGGATATGATAGGAATGAGGTCCATCACGTCTCGTGCCCACCTCTAATAAACATTCCCCTTCATTGCGCCAGCCGAGCTTAAGTCATGCACATAGTTAAATGCCTTCATCAATGTACTCATTATATAAGGTAAAAGGAAAATGTACGAGAAGGGAATGGAGATTCTATGAATCACGAATTTTCTCCCATGAAACTATTTTAGGAGTTTCATGGAGAAAATTTTTCCTCAAATTAATTCCCTAAATCATCCCCTATAATAAGTCTACATTCGACTTCCCTCTGGTCCAGAATTAGGTGTAGCCTATATCACAAGCTCATGTTTCTACGATCTCAATATGCATTTACTTGAATGATGCTACAAATCAAATTTAAGGGGAACCAAACCATCCCCTATATCTAAAATAATAATAAAATATTACAAATATTTAATTTTCTAATTTTTTTAGACTAATTATTAATACTATTTTTTTAAAAACCCCTAAATTTTTTAATTAGTCAAATTAAAATTAAGTTGAAATTAATAATAATATATATTTAATAATATTATAATTGAAACTAATAATAATATAATTATATTAAGTTGAAATTAACAATAGTATAATTGAAATTAAATTAGTATAAAAAAGTTGAAGATATATTGAAATAATGATGATAAAGTTAAAATATGAGATGTGGTTGGAGTGATAAAGAAATAGGAGGACCCCTACATTTAATTTTTGATTAAAATGAAAGATGATTTATCTTCATTTTAACTTTTACCAATAGAGATGCTCTTAAATACAATACATAATTTGGCTGTGATTAATGAGCTACTGGTACATTGGAAGGTCAATAAATTCCCCACCTCAGTTAAAATCCACATCATAAAATTTTAAACGGCTTATTCGCTTAGCTTGCTTGTTCTCTATAAAACTCCACTCATATATTCCCCAAAAAAAAAAAAAAAAATCCAAAACCCACTTAAATCAACATCATCTCATATATTCCAAAATAAAATATAAATATTTTTTTTAAAAATCCAAAATTTGTTTATAAGAAGCCACGTGGCATCCAACCTTAGTACAACCTGGATTTTCTCTCCATTTTATCAGCAAAAACGAATTCATTCATTCAGACTCTCTCTTCATATCTCTCTTCTTCACCTTTTCTTCTCCTCTTTAATCTCACCTCTCTCTCACATCTCTATCTGCGTGTCTTCAAGCTTCGTCTTTTACTTAGGGTTTCTGATCCAAAACCACACAGATAACCCAGACACACTCTCAAGATTCTCTCTTTCACAGACATAAGACAGAGAGAGTGTTTACAAACCCCAGGTGTTTGTGTTGGGTCCAATTCAATTCAGTCGATCTGCAACACACACATTTAGCTGTTGTTGATGATTAGAGCACAAATGCTGTAACAATTTAGGGTTTTTTTTTTTGGTAGCTTAGATAGGTGTTTGGTAAGGGAGGAGAGGAGATGGGGATTTGCACTTCAAAACCTTCTACTTCTCCCAAGCCAAATCTATTCTCCCCCACTCGAGAACAACAACATCAACAACAACCCATTGAAAATCCCAACCCCAAACCTCCACTTTCCCCAATTAATGGCGAAACAGAGGCCCAAACTGAAAACCCAAACGAGGAGAAGCAAAAAGAGGAAGTAGAAGTTGTAAAGCGATCACCGTTCTTCCCTTTTTACAGTCCCAGCCCAGCTCACTACTTGTTTAAGAAGAAATCTCCGGCACCCAGTTCTAATTCTACTCCCAGGAGGTTTTTTAAGCGCCCCTTTCCTCCGCCATCTCCGGCAAAGCACATTCGAGCTGTGTTGGCTCGGAGGCATGGATCAGTGAAGCCGAATGAAGCTTCGATTTCGGAGGATGGGGAGGGAGATGGTGCAAGTGGGTTGGATAAGAGTTTTGGGTATTCGAAGAACTTTTCAAGCAAGTATGAGCTTGGGGACGAGGTTGGAAGAGGACATTTTGGGTATACTTGTGCCGCAAAGTTTAAGAAAGGGGAACTCAAGGGTCAAGATGTTGCTGTTAAAGTCATCCCTAAAGCCAAGGTTTTATTTTTATCTTGATTTCTCTCTTTCTGTGGAATCATAATTCAGCTTTTGTTGTTGGAATGATTTTAATTGATTTGAATTTCAACTCATCAGTGGAGTCAGAATAGTTTATTACTGAATTTTGTCATATTTTCTGCAATTTGTATGTCTTGGTGATGAAAATCTCTCTTTCTGATTTTCTCTCACTGTCTTCTTATTTGCATACTTTGTAGGTGTTCTAATTGATTATATTATGGGGTTTTCGGTAATATTTGTGGCTTGACTTGTAGATTCCTAGCCATGGTTCCCCTAGATATGGTTCTTGTCAGCTTGCGTTTTATGTTGAAAATTGGTAATTATATACCTGTCGAAGACGGGGGGAAGAAAGAAATTTTGTAGTGGTTGGCATAGACTGACGAGTTTTAGGTATTGACTAAAAAAGCTGTTCGTAGTGGGTGGTGATCTGAAGCCTTTTGGGGTGTGGTAATAGAAATGCACCGAATTGGCTTATGTTAAAAGCTGAAATAGCATGCACAAGGAGCTAATGGGAAGTAGAGGCTTTATTCTCTCCCAGAATTTTCTGCCTTTTGAAATTTATGATGACTGAATGGTGAATTAGACCTTCAAGCCAAGGCTATTGAGTGAGTTTCTTCATGCTCTCTACAGCAAGAAAATTCATGTACTCGGTTTGATTCGTTGCTATTTTGCTGCATTTAATGGATATAATGGGTAAAGAGTTCCTTAGATACTTTGCTTTTTTTGGATGGAATTATCAGGAGGGTTTATAGGTTTTTTCAATTGAAGAACTTCCACGTGTTGGTGTTGCTGTCAAACTAGTTATTATCATTCTTGGATAGGATTTGTAAGAGCTTATAAAAAATGGTTTTATGGATATCAAGATATCACACTCAGAAAGGAGCAAGAGAAGAGATTGTGGCTGGTTTTGTTCATTGAGGAGGGTGGTCTAATTATTATTATTATTATTATTATTTATTTTTTTTGAATTGGCTGTTACTATCATGATCACATTGGCATATATATAGTATGGAAGTTATTTATTGAAATGCCACATGTTGTAGGTAGCCTGCATTTACGTTCCAGGGGAGGCCCTCCTTCTTTGTTGCTGTTTCTAGTCTCAAGTTCTGAAGTGAATAACTTTTGCCTCACTCCTTGAAAGAAACTAGAAATTCAAAATAACCACCGAGAGAAAATTTACTTTGAAGTTTGAATTGGGATTCTTAATGTACATGAGTTAGCTCAAACTTCGAAGTAGTGAGATTGCATCTATAAATTATATGATCTTATAAATGTGGGAAAATGATTCCAGTCTACGTTACCTTTTTCCTCATGCCAGATAGCCTCCTTTATGCATATATCAGTAACTGCATCTGTTCGGTGTTTTTCTGTCGTTGAGTGGAAGTCAATAAATATCCATTTGGCACTTCATAATATAAATGTCTTTAATGCTCCCTATCTTGGTAGTATTGACTTATTTTATTTTTTGTGCAGATGACCACAGCCATTGCAATTGAGGACGTGAGAAGAGAGGTCAAAATCTTGAGAGCTTTGACAGGTCATGATCATCTAGTGCAATTCTTTGATGCATATGAAGACCATGAGAATGTCTACATAGTTATGGAGTAAGCTTGAAACTCAATGCCATTTTAATCAAAATCTTTTAATTTGTTCAACATGCTCCTATACCTTTCTTTTGTGCTTAAATAGAATCATAGGCCAAAGTCTGTTCTGTGCTGAACTATAGAATTATAAATAGAAAGTATGATTGCACTTGGGACAACGACCCAGTTGGTGAGGTTATAACTGAGGCACGTCATTTGCTGGTTGAAAATTATTTTCAAACCACCCTCTTTGGCTTGGGCTTGACCCTGGCCACCAAGAATATTTGGGAGGCTCCCCTTAACCTGGGTAAGGCCCTACAAGAAGAAAAAAATGGTCTACTAACAAGAGGACTACTCACATGTGGATGCATGCTTACGTACATACATAATATCTATGAATGTTGTAATACTAGATTGTCTACTCATTGGAATTTAACTTGTTTTCTGCCAGAGTCGTGTGAAATAGTTTTGTTTTTATGCAAGTTAGACATCTTTCATCCAGAAGCAAATGTAGGTCATGGCTTAGAACTATCAATGTATCGAGGTTTTATGTTCAGAGAGAGAGACCATTTAGATCAAATGACCAATGATTGCTACTTCGTCCAAGTCAAAGAAAGACAATACCTGCGCGAAATCCAGATCAATGCATAGATCAAGCTATAGGTCTGTTTAAAGCCAACTCATAATATCAAGTTTCGTCGACGTAGGCTAAGTTGGAATATGTCCTTAATTATTATAATTATTTTTGGTCTTTCTATCCTCCACCCCTCCTCCCCACCCAAAAAAAAAAAACTAGGATTCACATCGTATCCGTTGATCGTATGAATGTTTCTATGAGTCAGGCGACACTCATTTTATATTCTGGCAAGGCCCAAGAAAGATATTTATGGGTTTTGTTTGTATATTTCAGGTTATGTGAAGGAGGTGAGCTCTTAGATAGAATACTTTCAAGGTATTTATTTCTTAATTATTTTTGTTCAACTTCATCTTCGTATATTGAAATTTAAGATTTATGAGGAATATAAGGAAGAAATCGACTGCTGCTGATAATAATGCTACCTTTCCATGTATAGAGGTGGGAAATACACAGAAGATGATGCGAAGGCTGTCATGGTACAAATATTGAAGGTTGTGGCATTTTGTCATCTCCAGGGTGTGGTACACCGGGATCTTAAACCAGAGGTACCTTTTCTCACATGCTTACTTTGCCTAGAAATATTCAATTGTTTGAAAACCCTGATCTGTGAAATGACCAACTTTACTGTTTTTTTTATTTTTATTTTTTATTTTTTATGTATGTATGTGTATAGATTTTTTCATGATTTCTTGATATCCAAATCAATGCAGAAGTCGATAATTAGGAGTTTTTGTTTATATGATAGAATTGAAGCTGTAAATAAAAAGGATGCGATAATTGAATAAAATAAATTGACAATAAACGAAATAAAACGCATAGAAGAATTAAACTGATAAACAAAATAAACTTCTTTTCATCAATCAACTATCTACAATGAACAACCAACACTCCTATTTATAATTAATCTAACTTCTAAAACAAACCCTAAACCTTATACGAAACCAATGTCCTAACTAGGTTGTTATTAAATATGTCATAGTACAATATAATTAAGAAATACTATTCCTAAAACAAACCTATTACATCAACTTCCCCTCATTGAAGAAGCTCGTCCTCGAGCTTAAAGTTGAAGAAGTCTAACGAGCATAAGCAATTGGTCACTGAACATAAGGCGAAATGTACTCGAATTAGTTGTCCCGAAACTTGAAAGGATACGCACTGGCTAAAAATCGAGGAACCAACTAAGAAAAAAACCAATGTGACTCAAATAATCGGAAGCTACAAGAAACCTGAGAAGACCCTGCGCATAGGCTTGTATCACAAAAATGTCGCAGTACGAATCAATATAATCATTGTCACTCATGTATCTGCCGATGTAGGAACATCCTCTGGTTTTTAAAAATGAGAAAGAAGTCACATAAGTCAAATGGCTCACAAGTCGAAAATCGTGTGCGTGACGGTGCTCTTAACTTCCTAAAAAAAGTTAGATGGACTCTGACAACAATAAGGCTCATCCTGCTCTTCACGTATCCGGGCAAGGTCATCTGCATGCTGCATCCAATAGTGCCTAAAGCTCGGGAATTTTTTGAAGGTAGCTTTCTTGTGCAGTGCTCGGTACATTTCTATAATCTCGTTCCAAGATGTATTTGAGTTTGTCTCAACATGCATCATGGTGGAGGGGGTAGTGGGGTGTACATCACTAGCAGATGAGGGTGGGGTGGCGATAGTGATGTAGGGCAAAATGGTTCAGGTGGCAGTGGTTTTAGGTCATGGGTCACTGGAGGGGAGGGTGGTATAGAAGAAACGGGTTCAGGTTGGGTGTAAGAGGGGACATGTGGTTCATGGTGGAAAATAGTAAATTGGAGGATAATCCCTATAAGACACCGTGGGGAATAGACTGAACTTGGGTATAAGGTATTGGTTTGGGGACGGGGAATAGGTCGAGTCCAGATAAGAATAAAAGGGGTAGGGATACGGGTCATAATATGAGTTATTTTTTTTAATTTTTCACATAGGCGGGGTGCTCTCATAGGAACTGTTTAAATAACTGCTAGGACCAGAGACTAAAGTAAAAAAAGACAGGGACCAAGGGCTGAAGTTAAATGCTGGGGTGTTCTTAACAGATTCACAAGTATAAATAACAAAAGTACATTTCTTGTCTCAATAAACTTCACGAACAAAACTAAAACTACAAAAACGAGAGAAAGGGTTGGGCGGGGCTTGTTTGTGACGTGGATTTTGAATGTGGAGGGTTGTCGACCTGTGAAGATGACTAGTTCTGGGCTGCGACAGTGAGGAGGAAACTGGTGACATGGCTAACTGGCAGAAGGGGTGATATCTGGTGACACTGTGTAGAGGTAAGGAGGGCGAGAGCGACAGACTGTTTCGAGGCTGCGGCTACTGGGTGAGGGGGATGGCTGCGACTATACGGTGGTGGCTTCAATTTCTGGTGAGTTTCTTGTTTCTTTTCTTTTTCGATCCCTATATAAACTCGAAAAATGAAATCACAATCCTTGACTATTACAATCATTATAGCTATCAGTTGAAAGCAAGGATTGTGATTTCGTGAAATTATACGAATTACGAAAAGAAAAAGGGCAAAAGAAAAAAAAATACATTTTTCGAGGGTTTTTTCAAAAAATTTTAAGGTTTTTCGTAAATTTCATTTTTCGGTAAAAATACAAAAACCATGTACTAAAAATTACATTTTTCAAATATTTAAAAAAAAAAAAATTTGGGATTTTTTCGTAGATTTCGAGTTTTTTTTCTTCTAATTATCATTTATTTAATTATTTATTATTTTTGAAACCACCCCATAATTTCCTAATTATCACTTCTACTTATTATATATTGATTTTTTAAACTATCAATTGATTTTCTAATTATAGGTATTTTGGTTTCATTTAATGTGTTTCATACATTTATTTACATGCATATTATTTTTTCACATATTTAATATACCCTCGAAATTCATTTTATATTTTATGTATTCTCGAATTTTTACGTTTTTTCTTTACACCGAAATATTTTGTGAAGTATTTCTTAAAATCAGAACACCGAAATTAACTCAAAAAACGAATCGCAATCCTTGGTTGAAAGTACTTAGGGTGTTGAAAGCAAGGAATGTGATTTCTAAAAATGTCGAAATTTCACGAAATATTTTATATTTGAAGTTATCGAAATCTCTTTCGAAAATCGATATATGTCAAAATTTTCTAGATAAAAGAAATAAATATTTTAATCTCCGTATATTTTAGCATGCTATAATGTTATTTTAGTGTCAAAAGTTTGTTATGTGAGTGATTCTTATGTAATATGTATTATTTTAGAGTCTAAATTGCATAACTTATATTGTTAAATTTGAAATCACAACCAAAATTTTTACGTTTTTTTTACACAACGAAATATTTCATAAAATTAGAAGATTGAAATCAAATCGAAAAACGAAATCACAATCCTTGGTTGAAAGTACTTATGGTGTGTTTGATTGCATGGAATCCTATGCCATGGGAATTCATGAGGGGACCACCTAAATTTAAGCAAATTTTAGATTCACTCACCAATCCACTATTAGATTTTGTGATCAATAGTGGGAATGAAAGTTCCATGAATATGAGAATCACTCCTTGGTCCCCTAAAGCAGGTGATTATCATATTCATATGACTTCTATTCCACCATTGATCACAAAATATATTGGTGGATTGGTGAGTGAACCTCAAATTCGCTTAGTTAGGTGGTCCCCTCATGAATTCCCATGGCATAGGATTCCATGCAACCAAACACACCCTTAGTATGTTATTTGTTGTTCATTGGTTCACCAAATCTTTTCTTTCCCTGAGAAAACCTAATGGGCAGAGTTATATAAGATGGATGATTGTAAAACATAAAACATGTTTATTATTTACCTTGTGAACATGTTACTATTATGGATTCAAAAAATTTAATATAGCTCATGAACGAAGATTTGGGCCATGGAAGCTTTTGATGTCCATAAAGGATCAGTAACTGCAAAAAAGTTTAGCTATTTGGAGTGTTTTATTGATTTATTTATTAATCTAAATATGGCTCTATTTGGGCGCATCAGAATTTCCTATTTACTTCGAAAGATGAAAACTCCCAATTGAAGGCCATAGACTTCGGATTATCAGATTTTGTTAAACCAGGTGAGTCCTCATTATTAAATATATTGGTTTTTTTTTTACAAAGAAAACTGTAGTTCGATCTTATATGCAAGTTTCTGAGGCTTTAAATTTTTTCCAGATGAAAGACTCAATGATATTGTCGGAAGTGCGTATTATGTTGCACCCGAAGTTCTACATAGATCCTACAGTACAGAAGCTGATGTATGGAGTATTGGTGTGATAGCTTATATTCTTCTATGCGGCAGTCGTCCATTTTGGGCCAGAACTGAATCTGGGATCTTTCGAGCAGTTCTCAAGGCCGATCCAAGTTTCGATGAAGCACCTTGGCCTTCGCTATCTTCTGAGGCAAGGGATTTTGTTAGACGTCTGTTAAATAAAGACCCGCGCAAAAGAATGACTGCTGCTCAGGCTTTGAGTGAGTGCTCATCTCTGGTCAAAACAGCTATATTTCAAATGGTTTCATCCTTGTAGTAGTGTTCACAATTTTCTCTTTGCAGGCCATCCTTGGATTAGAAATGATAACGATATCAAAGTACCTCTGGACATTCTAATATTCAAACTAATGAAAACATACATGCGTTCATCCTCTTTGCGTAAGGCTGCTCTCAGGGTGTGTATCTGGTGTTATTTCATTTGGAATTATATCTTTGCATTTCGTCTTTTTGTCTTTACAATATCAAAGTACCTGTTTGAGTTTCCCTTTGAAATTGAAGAAGTATCTGATATGCATATTTCTCGTCGCTTATAAGTTCTTTTCCTTTGCATCTGCATCACAGGCACTGTCAAAAACATTGACTGTGGATGAGCTCTTCTATTTGAAGGAGCAATTTGCACTCTTGGAGCCAAACAAGAGTGGTAGCATAAACTTGGAGAATATCAGGACGGTTAGTTCTTTAAATCACCGTGCTTTAATTCCTCTATTCACCTGGAGGATATTTCTAACCATCTATATTTGGGTCAGGCTTTAATGAAAAGTGCAACAGATGTAATGAAGGAATCTCGCATTCTTGATTTCCTAGGCTCGGTAAATGCTTTACTAGTGCTGGCTCTACCCACTTTTATTCTTTGTTTTATGTTTATGCGACTTCTAACTGGCAAACCATAACTCCTCACTTTATTCTGGTGACAGCTGAATGCTCTTCAGTACAGAAGGATGGACTTTGAGGAATTTTGTGCTGCAGCATTGAGTGTTCATCAGCTTGAAGCACTTGATCGGTGGGAACAACACGCTCGTTGTGCTTATGAACTTTTCGATAAGGATGGAAATAGAGCCATTGTAATTGAGGAACTTGCCTCGGTAAGCTCTCCCCTGTTCTAAACCACAACAGATGGATGATGAAACACCAGTCACATATGGTTTATGAATAGTTAAAAAAATTCTTTTCTCGACGGTTTTCAGATTGAGACATTGATTGGATTGTGTGGCATTAAAATGGAGGCATGAGCCTAAACTGATATTTATTTATTTATTCGCGAGTTTCAGGAACTTGGGCTTAGTCCATCAGTCCCAGTTCATGCTGTACTTCATGACTGGATAAGGCACACAGATGGAAAGTTGAGCTTCCTCGGATTTGTCAAGTTGTTGCATGGGGTGTCTAGTCGGACCCTAGCAAAGGTTCAATAAACCGGGAGAGAAAAATGAGGAGAATAAGCAAAGCTAGCGCGGCTGAGCATGTATTTGAGAATCCAGGAATCATCAAATGTTCTGCAACGTATGTTGAAGACGACCAATTTTTTTTGTTATGCTCTCTTTTGCAGGGCTAGCTCATTGTTGTGCATAAACCCTTGGGTTGCATCGATCAAGCGTGTTGGGAGCATGATTTCACATGCTCGTTGAGAAGGCGTGGGCCGCACTTATGGTTTTGTGAATCTCAAGGCAGTGAAAGTGTTTTATAGTTTTAGTCATCTTTAACTGTAAAATTTAAGTTCAGTGATAGAGGTTTGGGGTAGTGAACAGATCTTTAGCTCGATTGAAGCGGATTTGATCAGATACAATTATAGTCCCATTGTGATGTCCTATGTTGATTTACTTGATAGTGAACAGATCTGCCTGAATTCAATGCCTTCAAATTGGAATGGAAGTTTCTGTTATTGTGGTACTCCCTACAATTTAGATAGAGACTGGAGCACATGATGCAATTATGATTGTATTACTTCTGTGATCGGACAGGAGCTTAGTCATGGAGTTGTGCGACCCCTGTTCAGATAGTAATGCAGTGCACTCTGTTAACCATTTGAATATCTTGTTAAGAACCTCAGCATTGGTATCGTATTGCTACATTTTTTTTCGCGAAATTTTACTCTACCAGGGCTACAGAGGGGGGTAGAATGGATCAATTGACAAAAAACTTGTCAAGAGATTCCGTACCAAACGGGTCAAAGGCTGTCGACTTATGTTCCAATTTTGCATGTAAATGTAATGCTAGTTGAGCATTTGCAAAGGTGCAAATTCAGGGTTGAAGCCAATTCCTTGGCCACCCATAGAAATGATCATTCAAGACATGGGGGGTGAACGGGTGATGGTACTAGACTCGATTGAACTGATCATATTGGTGACAAATTTTCAAAGCTTTTAAAATA
This sequence comes from Berberis vulgaris, assembly GCA_963556465.1. NCBI lineage: Eukaryota > Viridiplantae > Streptophyta > Magnoliopsida > Ranunculales > Berberidaceae > Berberis > Berberis vulgaris. The sequence continues at coordinate 67,788,359 of OY747134.1, read as the reverse complement.
AAAAAACAAAAACAAAAGGCCACAACTTAGAACACAAATCATTGCATGAGTAACATTAACATAGATGTTAATGCTAAGAGAGTTTTGGTTCCAAATTACAGTGAACCAACCTTGCATTTTCTTCTCTTTTACTTGTCTTTCTTCTCTAACTTTCTCTTGCTGTTAGTCTGTGTTAGCTCTTCAAGCTCACAGCTCTTTAATTCTTCCTATCATCTCTTTCGATTGGAGCTTTTCTCTGGTTGTTTCTCTGAGTTTTTGGGTACTGATGGTTTTTGTAGTGGTTTCTTCTTTGCAGGTCTCGAAGCCCTCCTTCCTAAGCTTGTCATTGCCTAGCTATTAATCACAACACCACGCAAGCCATCTTTTCCATCTCTTCCCCGTCCTCACATCACATCGCATAATCTCGCCATGAATATACGTTAACCCACTTTTCAACTAATGCTAATAACTATCCAAATCGACTTCTAATTACCCCAAGATCTTCTCACCCAACCACAACTTTCTCTCTAACTCCCACGCATTCTACACGACTCTCCTCTTCTTCTACTATCTTCATTAAACGAGCTCACTTCTGCTTCCGCTACTTGCTCATGGATTTCTCTGGTTCCACTCTTGCACCTCTTCCATCATCTCACCTTCGTCCTGCCCCTACCATGATCCCTCTACTCCAACACTACCATCAACTTCTTCTTCCTCTCCTTCTGAGATGGATCCTTCTCCAAAGGTCCCGTCACTTCCACCTAGTTCCACTCCATACTATGACCCGTCCCCTACTCCCAAAACTCACACCATCCATATCCTGGAGTCTCAATTCCGTCGCAACCTAACCCTGCCCACTCCTTTCACGAGAAGGGCAGAGTGTTCCAGTGAGAATAAACAGTTACTATTAGATCTTTATTCTACAGATACAGTTATGCTCCATATTGATTCAATGAGAAGAAAAAAATAATTAAGAATAAAGCAGAAGCGTACCTTGATCCATAATAGCACTTCAAGGAAGGGATGAGTCTTGATCTTCCAGTTGATAACGTATGTTTTCTGTATATCTCTCTATAGAAGGGAATTCCAGAAGAAACAAAACATACGCTCAACTAGGGACCATAACCCTGTATTTATAACTGATTGGGTTATCAGTTATTCTTATAAATTTTTAATTTGGTCCCTCATCAAATTAGAAATTGCTCAAGTGTATCTACACATTAAGCCCATGACATTTTTAATACCCTAGCCCAATTAACCATATTAGATCACAATTCATTGGGCTATACTTTAAGATAGCAATACACATTAAATACATGTGTGCCCACACATGTTGGATTTTTTCAACAATCTCCCACTTGGGCCACATATGTTACCTTTAAAATGTGTATAACATAATGAGCTCAAAATTTGCTATCACATATGAAGGTATTTTCAAACAATCTCGTCCATTGACTATACAAATATAGGACTAAAGGAACTTTCGTCAACTTTAGTGCAACTAAATCCATCAATAGTCACGTATACTCGTACAATCAAATGACATAGATCAATCATGGATGCGTAGCATGGAAATTACATGTAACGTGATCTAAACATGCATATTTCCAACTGGTCCTACTTTAAACTTTATTGAGATCGAACTTTAACACAATAAACAAGAGTGTGAATAAACTGAATACTTTATTTCTGCAGAAAATACCCAAATACACAAAATGTGTCCAAAAAACCAATATAGAGCAATCAAATATACAAACTCCCACTAAACCAAAATATCCTCAAATGATACAACACCCATATGAGCAGTGTGCTCATGAAAGACCTTGGGTGGTAATCCCTTAGTAAGCGGATCCGCAATCATCGAGTTTGTCCCAATGTGCTCTATGAAAATCTGTTTATTCTGTAATTTCTCTTTCACAACCAAGAACTTTATGTCAATATGATCCGACCTAGATGAGCTCCTGTTGTTGTTGGCATATAGAATTGCTGAGTTATTGTCACAATATAACTTTAGCAGTCTTTCAATACTCCTCAGAATGCGCATCCCGGTGACAAAATTTCGCAGCCATAATGCATGATTGGATGCCTCAAAACATGCTACATATTCTGCTTCCATAGTGGAAGAAGCTATGAGAGTCTGTTTGGCACTCCTCCAAGAAATAGCTCATCCAGCTAACAGATAAATGTAGCCTGATGTGGATTTCCTACTATCTTGGCATCTAGCCAAATCAGAATCAGAATACCCTATGATCTCCAACTGTTCTGATTTCTTATATGTGAGCATGTAATCTTTAGTTATCTGTAAATATCTCATAACCCGTTTGGCTGCTTTTCAGTGATCCATCCCAGGGTTGTCTAAATATCTGCCTAGCATTCAAACAATGAATGCTATATCTGGACGTGTACAAACCAGAGCGTATATTAGACTCCAAACAGCTGATGCATAGGGAATCTCTTGCATTTCTTTAACTTCAAGTTTATTCTTAGGGCATTGTTTAAGACTGAATTTGTCTCTTTTAGCTACAGGGGTGTCTCCTGGTTTACAATTTTGCATGCCAAATCTTTTAAGCACCTTTTCTATATAGCTCTTTTGCGATAATCCAAGAATACCCCGAGAGCGATCTCGGTGTATCTGAATCCCTAAAATAAAAGAAGCTTCACCAAGATCTTTCATATCAAATTTCTTTGATAGAAATCTCTTAGTTTCGTGCAACATGTCTTTGTTATTAGTGGCAAACAGTATGTCATCAACATACAAAACCAAGAAGATATGCTTACTCCCACTGAACTTATGATACATACAATTATCAACTGCATTTGTCTCGAAACCAAATGAGACAATTACTTGATGAAATTTGTGGTACCATTGACGGGAAGCTTGCTTGAGCCCATAGATGGATTTCTTTAGTTTGCAAACCATATTCTTTGGGTCTCCGGACACAAAGTTTTCTGGTTGCACCATATAAATTGTTTCATCAATGTCTCCATTGAGAAATGTTGTCTTAACATCCATCTGATGTAACTCAAGGTCAAAGTGCGCAACAAGTGCCATCATTGTCCTAAATGAAACTTTTTTTGAAACTGGATAGAAAGTCTCTTTATAGTCGATGCATTCCCTCTGAGTGAAGCCTTTAGCTACAAGACGAGCCTTATATCTCTCCACATTACCTTTTGAATCCCTCTTGGTTTTGAATATCCATTTACAACCAATGGGCTTTGTATTTTTAGGTAATGGGACAAGATCCCAAACTTGATTGTCTTGCATAGACTTGTACTCCTCATTCATAGCATCTATCCACTGTTGAGAGTTAGAATCTTGCATGGCTTGATGGAAGTTGATTGGATCATTTTCGATCAATCCATCATTTTCCTCATGTTTTTGGAGAAACACTATGTAATCATCCGGAATAACATTTCTCCTTTCTCTCGTGGATCTCCTTAATGACATTTGTCCTTGAGGTTGTTGAATTTGTTCCTCTGAAACATTTACTTCAATTTGAACAGGGAGTTGTTCAACATTGTCTTGTTGAGGTTCAAGATCTGCTTCTTGATCAATGACAGGTACATAAACATGTACATTGTCAAAAACAGTAGTAGGAGCCGAAACTGATTCCTCCTCAAAGACAATGTCTCTTACCTTATTTCTCTCCCCAAACTCAACATCCTCAAAAAATGTCGCAGTTCCCGTTTAAAAAATAGTCCTAATTACGGGATCATAAAATTTGTAGCCCCTAGATCGCTCTAAATAACCAATAAAGTAGCTACTTACTGTCTTGGAGTCCAATTTGTTTTTATTTGGCCTATAAGGCCTAACCTCAGATGGACATCCCTAAATGTGATAATGTTTTAAACTAGGCTTTCGGCCTGTCCAAAGTTCATAAGGAGTCTTGGCAGCTGCTTTAGTTGGTACTCTATTCATGATATAAGCTGTTGTCTTTATTGCTTCTCTCCAGAGTGATTCTTGTAAGGTAGAATGACTAATCATACTCCTCACCATATCCTTAAGAGTTATGTTTCGTCTTTCAGCGACACCATTCATGCTAGGTGAACCCGACATGGTGTACTGTGGGACGATTCCACATTCCTCTAGGAATTTAGCAAATGGCTCTGGACGTTGTTCTCCTGAACTGTCATATTTGCCGTAGTACTCTCCACCACGATCAGATCTAACGCACTTAATTTTCTTATTGAGTTGGTTTTCAACTTCAGTTTTGAAAGACTTGAATACATCCAGTGCCGCTGATTTCTCATGAATGAGATAAAGGTACCCATAACGTGAGTAGTTATCTATGAACGATATAAAGTATCGTTGACCATTCCAAGAAGCCGTAGGGAATGGTCCATAGATATCGGTATGTATCAATTCTAAGACGTCTGAAGATCTATTAGCACCTAATCTCTTTTGTTTGGTCTGTTTTCCCTCGATGCACTCAACACAGACATCTAAGTTTGAAAAGTCAAGTGAATCCAAAATGCCTTTTGACACAAGTCGTTCAATTCTAGATTTGGATATATGACCCAAACGCTTGTGCCATAATTTTGCTGAATTTTCTATGTTTAGCTTGCGTTTAGTACCCCGTGAATCCACATGCAAGGTTTCATTATATGATGCAATAGTATCAAACAAACATAGGTTATCAAACATACTTAACGAACCAGTACCAACAATATTTCAATTCAATGAAAGACTAAACTGATTGTTTCCAAATGAAAAATTATAACCAGATTTGTCCAATAAAGAAACGGAAACCAAATTCCGTCTAAAGGACGGTACAACAAAAGTGTCTTTCAAATCCAAATAAAAATCGGTTCTCAACAATAACCTAAAATGACCTATTGCCTCAACATCCACCGACTTTCCATCGCCCACAAAGATATATCTTTCAATATAATTTGGCTTTCGATAGCTCAGGCAACCCTGCATAGAAACACTTATGTGAGTGGTAGCACCAGAATCTAACCACCAAGTGCTTCTAGATACTGGAGCTAAATTAACCTCAGAACAAACCAAAGTAAAGAATGTACATTTCTTGGCACGCCAAGCATGATACTTATTACATTCTTTCTTTCCATGTCCTAGCTTTCCACAAAAGAAACATCCTTGATTTTCCTTAGGTTTCTTTTGATCTGGACCCTTAGCAACTTCATTTTTTTTATTTTCTTGCCCTTATCCTTAGAGGTACTTGCCAGATGAGTACTTTCAAATCTCTCTTGCTTCTACCTTTCATCTTCTTGCACACAATATGAAATGAGCTCGTTAAGAGTCCATTTCTCCTTTTGACAATTATAACTGACCTTAAACTGACTGAAATGTGCAGGAAGAGATATCAATACTAAATGCACGAGCAAGTCATCAGACAACTCGAGCTTTAGTGCCTTAAGTTTGGAAGCAATGTGAGACATCTCCATGATGTACTCCCTTATGTTTCCCTTGCCTTTGTACTTCACTGAAATCAAGCTAGCTAAAAGCGTGCTTGTCTCAGCCTTATCGTTTTTTGCAAAACGTTTTTCAATTTCAGCAAGGAAATCATTGGCCTTAGTTGCCCCTTCAGATATTGCGCCTCTAAAGGCTTCCGAAATGTCGCGCTTAATGATCATTAGACTCATACGATTAGAGCGTTCCCACTTCTCAAAGTTCCACCTTTCTTCAGAAGAACTTTCAGCCATAAGAGTAGTGGGTTGCTCTATCCTTAGTGCAAGGTCTAGATCCATGCAGCCATGAACGATTAAGACGTTCTCTTTCCAATCCTTGAAGTTTGTCCCATTAAGCATGAGAATATTGTTTGCATGAGCAGATATTGTAGTAGCAGACATAATAGCTGTACAGAGCATAAACCTAATGAACATGCATGTTCACATCATAATCTTAATAAACAATCTTTAAATTCAAACAATTATGGAATACATCTCAAGATACCTAGCACAACATTAATATCAAGTCATTGGACAGTAATATTAACTTGTAAGTGGTACTCTTGGTGTGGTGATCAAATATTAACAATAAATCCTGTCAAACCATAAGTCTATCTTTGGATCGGCTTATTATTCACATGGAAACCTTATAATTGTCACATATTTATCACTACAGGTGTGCATGCAATTCGGCCAAATATTATCCTTCCTTTGGGCCGGGTAATATCCACATGAACTCACAAACACAAACACCTTAACATTCTCAATAAATTAATCTACATAAGAGAGGTCACTTTGGTGACATCTTATTTCAATTAGTTCAATCAAATGTTAAACAAACTAAATCAGTCATTAGATGCATCCCAAAAAATATTTTAATTTTCAAATAAATTGCCTTGATAAAAATAATAATAAATAAATAACGAACCTAAGTAATGTACAAGATTTACTTGAGGTAAGGTCAATTATTTAATTTCCTGAATTTATTTTTTAATTATCAAGGTGGCTTAGACAGATTCTGTTGAGTGCAAATAGCCAAAACAGGATGGATCGATTTTCTGAACTGGACCAGGGTGACCCATTTGACCCAGCAGGGTCTGACCCCGTCCCAGCAACCCATCAGACCAAGACCCAATAGCCCAAATACTTTTCAATTAAGTTGTGGCCCAATGAAAATTTCAAATAAAACTAAAGGGTCAAATGCAGGTCTTAACTTAAAACTTGTTATACATATGGGCCTAATTATGGTCCAACAACCTAACAGATCAATATCTGATTAAGGCCTTAATAAAATTGAAGGGTCCAATGCACTAGCAGGTCCAACAAGCTAAACTAAACCCTATTTTTTAATCAAGATCAGAACGAAGCAGATATGAACGAACCAGAATGATCTGAAAGATCTGAACGATCAAGATCTGAATGAAGTAGATCACGATGCAGATCTGAATGAACCAGATCAAGCAGATCTGACGATGCAGATCTGAACGAAACAGATCACGATGTAGATCTGAACGAGCCAGAACGATCAAGATCTAAACAAAGCAGATCACGATGCAGATCTGAATGAACCAGATCATGCAGATCTGAGCGAACCAGATCATGCAGATGCAAATCTGAACCAAGCAGATCACGATGCAGATCTGAACTAAGCAGATCACGATGCAGATCTAACTAAAAAACCCCCTTTTAAATAAATCCTACCAAAGAATTTTTTTAAAAAAACCTTGATTTTATGCCAAAAGTTCATCATAAATTCCATAATCTCTCAAAAACAAATCATGGAGTAAGCTCTGATACCAATTGTTGACGCGCGCCGGGCGCGTGCGTACACCTGGGTCCACTATATATAGCAACGATATTGTTCCCAACTTAAACACCCGTTGTCTTGGGCCTACCATCGGGGCCACGGGTATGGGTTTTTTTTTTTTTTTTTTAATCTTAAAAGGCCTCGTTGCTATTAGGGAGTGGACCATCTCCTTATAAACCTTAGCGATGACTCCACCTTACTTGATGTGGGACTATTCAAGCCAATTTTCATCCCAACAATCTCCACCTTTGGCGCGAATCGTCACACATCTTACAATCCATCCACCGATCTGCAACATCTCGAAGTACACCTCCTTTTCGAGTCTCATGTGCGACCACGATCCTGTGGGTAACACTCGATGTACGGGCTGCGTTGCAACCACCGCACTAACTCCACCTCGATCAGACTTGTAGGATACCTTATCTTGGCAAGGATCTGGAACCTAATCTGGTGCCTGATCTCCAGAATAATGTGCCGCCTTGCACTCATTCATCTGGCGGATCGCGCACATGCGACCTGGCTCGCTACCCCGTGCCTGATCCCCAGAACAATGTGCCGCCTTGCACCACTTACCAAGTCCCCGCCGAAACGGCTATGGCAGAAAGTCTTCACCAAAAGGATGGGTTTTCACGTGGAACACTTGGATTGTAAATGGGATTTGGAAAACACTTACTATCTGGTGAAATTCATTGAATTATCTGGTCTTCTAAAAGTGTTGTTCTCCGGACCTTGGATGCTATTCGGTTGTTGGTTATTCTCAAACCATGGCAAAATTCTTATCTAAATGTGGATTTCTCAGAGGTTCCTTGTTGGCTTCGAATCCACGAATATTCTGCCAGCAAAGTCGAGGTCTCTGATATAGAAATTTTTGCATCAAGCATTGGTGAACTCATGGAGATCAATATTTACTCTATAGAAAATCCCAGCAGTTCGTATATAAGATTTAAAGTCTGGTTGAATATTACGAAAGCACTTCCATGCTCCATGGAGGCTGATTTTGGGATTGATAATGGAAGAATATTACGAAAGCACCAAATCAAGCAGAGTGGGGTTCCTCGTTTGGGCTTGGGTCTACGAAATATGGGCCAGTTACTAGTTCTTTACAAAGTCTGTTGGCCTCAGGCCTTGGTTACTCTTCTTTAACTCACCAAACGGGTTATTCAACTTATGGGCTTCTTCCACTTTTGGGCTCCTCAGGTGAGGGATTTCACAGCTCTTTTTCATGGGCTTCGGGTTCACAACTGGCATATTGTTCTTCCTCCCATAACTTCTCCACGCTCGAGCCTCTTAGATCTCATTTTTCCATTTCCACAGCAGCCACAACTCCCCACCATTCCACTCCAATCTCTATGTTTTCCTCAACATTGTTTTTCCATTTATACTATAGCGACAACATGTTCAATCTCCACTGACTTCTCTCTGGCAATATTTTCACCTGATCATGTCTCCACTGTCCACACTAGTTTTCAGACTCAGGAGGCTCTAGTGACCGCTGAGGTCTCCATTCAGCAGGTGCGGCCAAAGCTTTCTCCCCGTTGCATCAGTACCAGGTTCCCAACAGCGCACTTTGCGCTCCACAAGCAATACTTTGTCTCGGCGTGCAGCTACACCAGTTTCTTCTAATGTCCAGTGATTGGAGACACATCCTCCATTGTCACCTTGTCCAGTGCCAGAAGCTATAAATCGAAAGTCAAAGCAAGTAATATGGCCAGAGCCAGAAGAGAGATGACATTACAGTTGGGAAAGAGGAAAATGGAAACCTGGATTGATTCATATCTTGAGATGATGAGTCATAAGAAAGCACAAGTTCACGATTCCAGTGATGTCACGACCACAACACCTTCTGTTGATTCTCATACATGGTCTTATCCCATTCCTATTACTACTTCGGAGATCTCCACCATTAACAGTACTTCATGTTGGATTCCCACTACTACAATTTATGTGCATGCCATTGGCTCAGATGTTAACTCTGTTCTTCCTACTCTTAGTTCATCACGGGTTCAAGCGACCATCTCTGAAGGGTTGCCCCCTTCGCCATGATTATCTCATGGAACGCTAGAGGCGCAGGGTCTCCCGTGGCGTTTTGGAACATAAAGACCCTCTTCCAACAGTCCAACGTAGATATTCTTTTCCTTTTTGAAACTAAGGCTAACTCCGCCAAAATGAACCGTACTCGTCAGATACTAGATTTCCGTCATGGACTTTTAGTTCCCGCACAAGGACAATCTGGAAAAATAGCTATCTTCTGGAAGGAAGGTATCCACCTTACTGTGCTTTCTTCTTGTAAATACTACTTTAACTGCACTATTTCTGATTATTATGCTACTAATGTCTGGTCGGCTCTGTTTGTCTATGGAGAAACGAACTTGGCTCGCCGGCTTAATTTTTGGAACACTATGCTATAGGCTTATGATCTTCAACCCCTCCCGGGTATTGTGATAGGAGATCTCAATGCACTCTGTGACCCAACTGAAAAATTGGGGGGCAACCGGCCTACTTACTCAACTCTCAGTCATTTGCGTCATTTCATTGACACTCATCAACTGCTTGACCTCCCTTTTTAAGGCTACCAATTCACTTGGCATAACAAACATCAGGATAAACATGACATTAAAGCTAAGTTAGACAATGTTCTAGCTAACACTGATTGGATGGACTTGTTTCCTTCGGCTTCCTGTGGTTCTATTCATGCCCCTACCTCTGATCGTAGGGCTATCTCTTTACAACTGGTCATTCATTGCACGCATCAGCCCAAACCTTTCAAATTATTTCACATGTGGACTAAGGACTCATTTTTTCGTAAACTTGTGTCTTCCACCTGGCTCCCTCGGAGGCATGCTTTTCCATCTAGTAATTTTCACTACAAAATTCAAAAGCTCAGTCATGCTCTCTCCAGGTGGAACAAGACTAATTTTTGCAATGTTCAAGTTTGCATTCAAGACACTAGGCGAGTTTTGGATAAGCTTCAAAATGAACCCCCTTCGCAAAAAAATGCGGAAGCTATCTCTATCCTAGAATCTCGCTTGTCTGAGTTCCTTGTAAAAGAGAAATTTTTTTGGTGAAATAAATCTGGCACCTCCTGACGGTGACCGTCACCAAATTCTTTCACCTCACCACCCTTATGAGATGGAAATCCAATGGTATCCTGAGACTTAAGGACTCGGAGAATAATTGAAATTCTGATCCTTTGGCTATGGGTCAGGTCTTGAATGATTATTTCACCAATATTTATCACACCGGAAAAATTTAGACCTGTTGGGCTTTGTAATGTCATTTACAAGATGATCTCTAAGATCCTTGCTAACCATTTCAAACCTTTTGTCGATAACATTATTTCTCCAGATTAGAAGGCTTTCCTCAAAGGTCAGTCCATCACCGATAACATCAGTCTGGCCCACGAGACTTTCTTTCAAATGCAACATTTTCAGAGTAATGCGCAGGGCTGGATGGCCATTAAAATTGACATATGGTTAAAGCCTACGATCGTGTGGAATGGTCTTTCCTCCTAATCTTTAAACAATTAGGTTTTGCAGCGGAATGGACAGAGTTGATCGAACAATGTATTTCCACCACTTCCCTTCGTGTTATACTTAATGGATCCCCCCTCTCTATTTTTTGAAGCCCTCGAGAGGGCTTAGACAAGGAGATCATTTATCTCCTAATCTAGTTATCCTGGTGGTCGAAGCTCTCTCACACTTTTTGGCCTAGGCAGAAGCGGATGGTATTATAAAAGGCATCAAAGTTAGACTTCGGTCCCCTTTCCTCAATCATCTCCTCTATGCTGATGATCGTATGCTTTTATGCCGTGTTTCCTTAGCCGAAACACACTCGGTTAGAGACATTCTTCATCATTACTGTCATGCTTCTAGTCAAGGAGTTAACTTTGAAAAGTCTTTCATCTTCTATAGCTCCAATGTTCACCCCAAGCATGCTAAGATGATCAACATGATCTTATGTTCAAAATTCTATAATTCTAAAAACAAATACCTAGGATCTCCTCTGTTGTTCTCTAAGCATAAAGCAACAAATTTACATTTTTTTACTTGATTAAATCAATTCCAAATTATCAGCTTGAAATCAAAAGTTTTGTTTCAAGTTGGTCACACTGTCATGATAAAAGCAGTTCTCAGTTTTATTCTGGTCTACACCATACAAATGTTCCTCCCACCTTTATCTATTTCCAGTCAAATTGACACTCTCACTTGCAATTTCTGGTGGAATGGTCATGAGCACAACAAAGCCAAGCACCTCTGTACTTGGAATAGAATCGCTTCGCCCCGTCACCTTGAGGGTATCAATATTCCTTCTTCCAGAAACAACGATCTCGTCAACTCAAGGCTATCTACTTCTGTTCTAAGAGCATTTTTCGTATTTGAAGTCTCCCTCTCAAGCTTATTTTGCTTGGTGCGGAACCATTCATGCTCTTTTTAAAATGAAGCCTTTTCTGTTATGGCAAGTTTCGGAGACCAGATTGACCTTTGGAATGATGCCTGGGTCAAACCTGGTTTATTATTGGCCGAGTGTGAACTTGACCCTCAAGCATCAGATCGTTCTTCATCTTTCTCGGATCTTTGGTCTGTCTCACTTTCAAAATCAATTCACTAAAAGACCGATCTTATCCGGTCTCGCTTTCCAGCTTCTGTGGCTAAGGATATCACTAATATATGTATCAGACATACTAATCGTCCTAATAAACTCATCTGGTTGGGTTACAAGAAATGTGTATTCTCTGTAATAAAATGTTACTCGAGTTTTCTCCAGATTGCAAAATGATGGTTCTTCCTCGAACCCACGACCCTCCCCCTTGGGCCCCAAAATCCTTAGCCAACTCTGGCGCATTAAGGCCCCGCCTAGTGCCATTTTATTCCTTTGGAAAGTTTGCTAGGACCTGCTTCCTACCGTGTCCAACTTAGTATGGGTGCATGTTCCTATTGATAACCGTTGTGTGTTTTGTAACAACCACACGGAAGGTGTATTGCATCTGTTATTTTTCTACTCGTTGACTAGTCGGCTCTGGCTGATGTCATTCCTTCCCATTGACTGACACAACCCCTCTCTGCTCCCGCCTTCAATTTCAGGAATTTTCCAATTCCTTTGGAAGTTTGCTAAGGAGCACCCAGACACTTCAGGGTTTATTTTCTCTCAGTTTACGACTATCCTTTTGTCCATCTGGTGCCTTAGCAACAATATTGTGTTCAACAATGCAAAATTCCACATCAAAGCCTTCTCATCTCTCCTCAACAACATCTGGTCTCAGTGGTCCTCTCGTCGGATCAGTTCTGATTCGATTGGTACCAATCTCACTTTGCGCTCGGTACCTCTCATATTTAGTTCGGCCAGAGGGGATACCCGTCCCAACCATGCATCCTCTCCTCACTTCAACGCATAGTGGGTCCCCCACTGCACATGTAGCTAGTAGTTTGGAGTTCATCCAGACTCAAATCAAGTTTGCCAGCAAGCACTTCCTTAACCTTCGTCTCTCACCATTTTTAGAGCCTCCTATTCTTCTTGAACCTGTTACTGATATTGTTAACTTTGATGCATGTTTTTTTTAATCGTACTAAACAGGGAGCAGTGAGTGTCATTGCGAAGGATCAGAACGGAAATACCCTATCTACTTTTTCTAATACGATTCACGGAAAGGTCTTGGACAACACCTTGGCTGAGCTCTACGCAGGAGAGACGACCCTTTTGTTGATCCAGGCTCATCGATGGAGGAGTGGTCTTATTTTTTGTAATTCTGCTAACTTTCTGGAGGTGCTTTCTTCGGAGGACACTAGCTCAACTTTTGCTTTGGATTGGGTTTGATGTCCATTTTTTTAGAATATTAGGAGTCTGTTCCTGTTGTTTTTTGGAATAGAGTTTATTTTAGTGTATTCCTCGTGCCTTTGGCATGATAAAAGTTTAACGTCATAAATAAAATTTATTCTACTTTAAATATCAAGATAAACAAATATCAAAATGTTGGTTATGAGAATCAAACCCATTCACTATTGGTGTTTTAAATTCTATGTGATCCGTTAGATTCTTATATTTGGATAAATCTCAGTTGTCTTTTATCTCCAACCTCAAACACCATTCTGATTTGTAATATAGGCTAGGGTATCCCTCGTGTCGTTGGCATGATAAAAGTTTAACATGATAAATAGAGTTTAGTCTAGTTTAAATATCAAGATAAATAAATATCAAAATGTTGGGTATGAGAATATATTTGGGTAAATCTCAACTGTCTTTCATCCCCAACCTCAAACATCATTCTGATTTGTAATATAGACTAGTGTATCCATCGTGCCGTTGGTACGATAAAAATTTAACATGATAAATAGAAGTTAGTCTACTTTAAATATCAAGATAAATAAATATCAAAATGTTGGGTATGAGAATCGAACTCATGCACTCTTGGTACTTTAAATTTTATGTGTTCGTTAGATTCTTATATTTGGGTAAATATCAGCTATATTTTTATCTTCAACCTCAAACACCATTGTGATTTGTAATATAGACTAAGGTATTCCCTGTGCCGTTGGCACTCCATATTTTTTTTGTTAAATATCATGTACTTAACACCCTCGCCACCATCCCCAATTCCGCCGTCAATCAGTTTTGAAGTGCAAGCCTATTCAAAGGTAAAAATATATGATATAAACTTTAGGGTTAGACTCGACCAAAATTTGATTCAGTTGGGAAAAAAATTCAAACGCCGATAGTGAGTTCTCCCCTAAACATTGAATTTGCCAAAACATGAAGTTTATGATTTTTGTTTAAATGTGCATTAAGATGTCTGTCTCATCTTTTTTTTTCTTGGGATGATCGACCTGTCCCATTTATTTAAAAAATACTAACGACATGAAATGCATTATATGTTATTTAGCAAAAAAATATTTATTTAAAATTTTAGCATTTGTATTGATTACTGTTTTTATTTGAAAGATTTTCAAAAATGCATTCCAATGCTATCAAGTTTACCAAAATTTGACAACTAAATAAATAGTTATAATAATTTTAATTTTGAGAAAAAACACACCAAATTTACTTTCCCCTCTACATGTACATTCCACTAACCATTTTTCATTTTCTTTACAAACATGTCATTATAGGAAATGAATCTTAATTCTCAACATATTTCCAAATTTTCAATCTTGAGTATCTTTTATTTCCAATTCGTTAAAACACCATTATGAAATTTAGGTAGCTCATGAGTTGTATTTTGTTCTTGGATAGTCACCTAAAATTAATTTTCTTAAATTAGCAATCAGAATCTCAGAAAATTGAATAAACACACAATAAAAATAGATTTATAGAAGAAGAAAGAAATGGTAATGGAAGAAGATGGAGAGGAAAGAAAAGAATTGATTGGAATGAGCGGCAAGTGGTGTATAAGTCCAAGGCGGAAGGGAAGGAACAAAAACATTCTCATGGGCTTCGCTTCCGCTATCTTTCTATTACTATTAAGAGGGAGGGGCTTTTGCTTTTCTACCACCTGTTGAATCTCTTTCAATCATTCAGAATGAGAGATAGAAAAGGCAACAAGACAACTGTTCTTCTCGTCTCCTCCTCCTCCGAAGATGAACACAGCACCGATAACTATTCAAACGACGATTATAATGTTGATGAAGAAGATGAAAATTTCACCAATCCCTCCCAAAGGTACAATTTTCTCTTCCAAAATTTTGAGCGATTTTATTCTTGATTTCTTCTCTGTTGTTGTGTTACGGTTTAGTGATGAAGAGAGCGAGTGGAGTGGAGACCAAGAAGAAGAAGAAGCTGATCTCGCATCAATAGAAGAAGATGGATCCGATTCTGGTTCGCCTGTGGATGATCAGTCTCCCTACAACCGAGTTCTTCATCTTCTCAAAGGTTTAATTTATTTTAGTTAAATTAGGGTTCCATTTTTCTTTACGAGATTTCAAATATTTCAATTCATCATCATTTACAATTCGCTTCTTTCTGATTTTCATTTCATTTGTTTGCTTCTTCTATTTGTATTTGGTTATTGTTTGCATCAAATTATAGATAGAACACAGTCGTTCTTGTTCAAACAATTTTTATAGTTCAATGTTTTGATTCTCTGTTACATAATCATCCCCGAGTTTTACATTGTCAAAATTGAGTTTTAACAAATTCACAGTATAAGAGTATCATCTCAATATATCTCCATGGATTTCCTGTCTGAGAAGAATAGTTTTGTCCATCTTAACTTGAATAAAAGATTGAATGTAGTTAACAAAACAAGGCAACACGAACACTTCTTCAGCCTACACAACATTCTAACAAACAGTGCTAGAATAGTAGATATCTCACAATATACCGACCAGTAGAAAAATTGATATTTTGTAATAAGTCGTGACTCATCCACAACAATATCACATGTTGGCGGCATTTTGTTCACTGTTGATAGGTTGACATTACACACTCTCTCTTTTGGTGCTAGAGTGCTAATACACACTCTGTGCTATTACCCTTGAGAGTACGAAAGAAAGTGCAACCAAGTTCCGTTGCATGAAACATACTATTCAAAATCTGAATTTTGTTCAGAATTAACTTTTTGCGAGTTACATGAAACTATTATACTTGCACACCTGCCACTACAACCAACATATCATTTCTTTTGAAGTTTTGATATGTTTATGATATAATGATATTCTTGAATTTTTAGGCCAACGTGATTTAGAAGTGCTAAAACTAGAAGAGTGCAAAGCCTATTTACGGAAGCATGGCTTGAGAATATCTGGCACGAAGGAAACTCTTGTCCAAAGAATTCGAGAGCATTGGAGGTCAGTCAATCCAAGCAAAAAACTCTTTTTATACAAATTTGTTTCTTTATGCTTTTTAGTGGCTGTTTTTCTTTTGCCCTTCATATTTCAATAACAATAATCTTGAACGTAAAGACGAGTCACATAAATAAAAATTAAAATTGTGTAAGATGATTAATTGATTCTTAATGTATGATATTTGTCCAACAAACCTTTGTTTCATAAAGGGTCTTGCCTTGCCCAAGGTTATCCTTCATTGCGTTTTCTCGTTTTAACATCAGTTTTTAATCCCTTTTGTATGTGTTTCAAAATTGGTAGAGATAGGGGTTAGGGTGTCTGACCTCCAATTTCAAGTGATACCAAAATTTTCTTTGGAGCATCAAGGAGGTCACGTTGTCTTCAAGAGGATTTTTGATGATTTGAGTTCTGGCCTTAATTC
Source organism: Berberis vulgaris (assembly GCA_963556465.1). Taxonomy (NCBI): domain Eukaryota; kingdom Viridiplantae; phylum Streptophyta; class Magnoliopsida; order Ranunculales; family Berberidaceae; genus Berberis; species Berberis vulgaris. The sequence goes on along the minus strand of OY747134.1, from coordinate 67,771,966 downwards.
AGTTTTAGGGTAAAAACTATATGTTTGGTGTGTACTTTGAGACTCTTTCAAATTATCAGGAATTGTGCAATAAAACTAAAAATGAATTGTTAAATCAGTATGAACAATGGCATGTACCTGAATAAAGCAAGAAGAAAATTGATCAGGTAAGTTGTATCTGTAATAAGCTCAAATACTGCATACTAGAAGAGAAAACAATAGCCTCCAAAATTAAAATGGAAGATGGAGTCTTTTTTGTTTTTTGGCTCTATTTATATTTTGTTTACCTTGGTTGAACAATATTCAAATCCTCAATTAGCACATCATATTTACTCTGTAATAGCTCAACTACCATGTTATTTATGAACTTGTCAGGATAAAAGATGGAAACGGTGAGAAGTTGTATCCTAGGGCCTCATTTTCCATCAATTGTACAGGTGAGTTTACATGCAAGTAAACTTCATGACATATATGGATTCAGGCCAATAATCAAGTTTGTTGTTACAGGTGATGTTTGCAAAGGTGATGTTGTGGTATTCACTCAGAAGGTGTATGAGAAGTAAGTGTGAATCTGTCATCTCTTATTTATACTGTACAAAGTCCTCATCTCTAGCTCCAGTTCTATGCTCAATAAAGTTTCTGAATCTGAATAGGTTTGACAAAATGACAAGGAGTGGTAATCCCCTTGGGAAAAGAACTGTGGCTGGGAGAATTGTGAAGGAAAGTTATGGGGCAGCCAAGCAGCAACATACTTTCACTGTAAGAACTATTTTGACCACATTTTTTTGTGTGAGGAAAATATGAAATTAATTGTCAGGTAGAGTCAACAGTGTATAAGCATTTGGTAAGCAATGATCTGGAATCATTCAATTTTTTCATCTAGTAGTTCAAACCGTATAGCGACTCTGACCAGAATTGACTGATCATACCATCGGCCTCAGAGCATTGTGTTGGTCATTTGAAAGAAACTTATGGCACATGACTAACTAGGTTTGTTTTGGTCTTGGGAGCTCTCCTGACTAGGACTGTGTCATGTATATTTTGGTAGTTTTGTCGGTTCACTGGCATGGTCTAACCAACGTAGACATAAAGATGTCCCATGTTTTCATTCAGCTGGTGTTTGTTGTTCCTGTGGTGCATAGGTTGAAGTCCTTTGGAGCAAGGGGTTGAAGAACTTACCACCACTATTTCCTTTGCTTGTGAAGGGTCGCAACCTCTATAGAATGAAAACTTTCCGACAGGTAAGAATAACTATCCTATGAAAGTTACTATCGGCCAAGTTTACTTATACACCTCTTCGTTTTAGCGTTGGGATGATGAAGCAGAGAGGTCAAAAGTTCTTGCTGAGAAACACAAAAGAGGCGCGGCGGCAAGGCAAACTAGAGCAATGAAGAGAGCACATTCTGCAATTGGAGGTTTGTTGTCTTCCTTTGAAGTAAAAATCTGTATGACTTTGAGTTGTTCGGTAATAGTTGATTTTTAATAGTTGACTATGAGTCCAATAATTGTGATGAATTTGGTAACTGCTCTTATGAACTTCACAATTTTTTTTATTTTATTTTTTGTAGTTTTGTTGTTATTTTCAAGTATACTGATTTTCTGATTCTCTTTTCGCTGAATCTTTAAACATAACGTACACTTCACGAAAGAAAAGATGATAAGATATGTGTCCTTCCTGTATTATGATAACCAGATGCAAAGTGTACAAGGCATTCCCATCAAGAAAGACGATCTCCAAAAAGACGTAGAGTGGAAGAACCTGGACGCACAGCCAGATCTGAGACGAATAAAAATGCCTGCGATCGTGGAAAAGCTAAAATGGCAAGAACTGTGAAGCAAGGAGGTGTGAAGGCATCAGCAAAGCATTTCCAGCTGAACAGGCGTGACGATAATGGAGATTTGCTCTGTTATCCATTTATACATAGTGGTCCCCATCACACGCAAATGCATCTTCATCCAAGGGACACCACATCCGGGTTTCATGTGAACAGAGGGTCATTCCATTATGAGCTTGGATCTACTTCAAGGCATTATACACATACAAGAATGGCGCCCGAGTTACAGCATCGAATGTACAACCATAGTGACCATATTCATCATCCCCACAATACTGCTGGCTATGAGTTAGATCGAAGACAAGTGCACTACAATTTGAACCATAGGCAGTTAAATCCAGTATTTTTAGGAGCACAGATGTACAGAGGGTTTGGAAATGGATTTTTGCAATGTTCAACACCAGGTTGTGGAGATGAGCGGGCAGAAAATTGTGTTGTTTCTGCATGCTGGAGGTGCTGCAGGAGGACGGGGAGGAGATGCCTTAGGCATCAATTGTGACATTGGTTTTCAGTGGGACTCTCGTCTTTGCCATGTTCTCTGGAACTGATGTTGTAGAGATGGGAATAAATTTCAAATAACAATGATAACAATCTGAGGGTTGTGATAGAGACTGAATGAAAATCATATCAAAGTTTGATAGTTTCAAATAGTAGCCGATTTAATCTTTGCATTTGTCAGTTGCTCTTAAATCACGGGGAAGAGCAACAATTGTAATAAGGCGGATTTTCTAGTTGCTCTTATTTTTGTTGAAATTGCTCAATTTCATAAATGTCTTTGTTGTAAGTGCACCTCAGACATTCCCGTAGTACTCTTTCAAGCTAATCCCAATAACTCGTCGAAAAAGCCTACACCCTCCTAAAACATACCCCTTCCACTCCCCATCTCCCCACTTGACTTCACCCCACAAGCAACATCCCATCTCCTCCTCCTCAAAACCCAATTCGACCAACCTTTCTTCGATTGGTCCCAAAACCAACCTTTCTTCGATTTCCACCCCAAATGTCTCAATCTCCACATCCTCACCAGCTGAAGGAGGCCCAGGAGAGCTTGGATATGGCCGTTGCTGAGAAGACCGTGATGGTTGATGAATTGGAGTCTGCTCAGATAGCTGATGCTTACACTCAGGGGGTTCTGGTAGAGGAACAAACTGAGGCTGCGTATTAGAGGGATCTCTTTGAGAAGGCTGAGTTGCAACAATTCTACTCTGACCAGGAGCTGGTCTGCTTGAAGGAACATCTAGGGTATGAGTGGGCCAGGAGTGACGAGGTGATCTGTAGGCTGGCAGACAGCGAAGAAAAACTGGCTCAGGCCAAAGAGTAGTTGGCCATCTTAAAGGCGCAGTGGGAAGCCAGAGAGAAGGAGCTCCGCGAGGCTGCAAAGACTGTTCAGTTAGCCAGGTCGTCGAAGGGAGACATGAAATGATTGTTCTGATCGAGCATGAAGATGAAGACTGGGACATCTCTACCTATAAGAAGTTGGCTTATGGATACTTTGAAGAGGTGACCGAGCCGCTTCCTTTCTTGCCTTATTTGTCTGAGGCTCCCTAGATGTCCTTGAGTCTGCTGCTGCTGATTCAAAACTAGCCCCGACTTCTTCCTTGGCTGCTTCTTTTACTTCCAAACCTGCATCTCTTGCTTCAACTAGCTCAAATATTGCTCTTGTTGTGTATAAACATTTATCTGATCAATAAACTAATTTTTTTTTTTCTTTCCTGGTTTGTAGCTGTGTATGTGATTGAATCTTCGAACTCCAGATTTAGCTAGCTTCTCAATCTTTGTTCATACTAGGTTGTGCAAGTAAGTTGTTAAACTATTGAATTCTGAGTAGACTTAAATGACTTAGGCCATACTGGTCCTTAATTAGACTAGGTTGCGAAGAAGTCTGTCTTAGTCTGGAATGACTAAACTTTGAATAATTTGGCCATTTTGCTACAAAGAAGTCATCTTAGTCTCGAATGACTAAATTTTGAACAATTTGGCCATCTTGGTCTTGAACTTGACTAGGCTGGGAAAAAAGTCTTCTAGTAATGACTAGACTTTAAATAATTTGGCCATTTTGGTCCTGAACTGGACTAGGTTGCGAAGAAGTCTTCTTGATTAGACTTCTTGGGCTCTGACTAAACTCAAATAATGTACACCATCTTAATCCTTAATTGGACTAGGCTACTGAGAAGTCATCTTGATCAGGCTTCTTGGGCTCTGACTAGACTCAAATAATGTACGCCATCTTAATCCTTGATCGGACTAGGCTACTGAGAAGTCATCTTGATCAGGCTTCCTAGGCTCTGACTAGACTTAAATAATGTACGCCATCTTAATCCTTAATTGGTATAGGATACTTAGAAGTCATCTTGATCAGGCTTCCTGAGCTCTGAATAATGTACGACATGTTAACTTTAATCGAACTAGGCTACTTAGAAGTCATCTTGATCAGGCTTCCTGAGCTCTGACTAGACTTTTTCTTTTAAAGCCATCTTAATCCTCAATTGGACTAGGCTTGGACACTCTGAGCCATTTTAGTCCTCATTTGGAATAAGCCAAAAAGCGGGCGACAAGTCATCTTGATCAGCCTTCATAAGCTTTGACTAGACTTTGTCGTTTTACGCCATCTTGGTCTTTAATCGGACTAGGCTGCAGGGAAGGGCGTGAGTCGTCTTGACCAGGCTTTATAAGCTTCTAACTAGACTTCGTCTTTTTAAGCCATCTTGATCTGAGTCGGACTACTAGGCTTCCCCCTTTATTCTTTTAAAGTCATTTTTTGCACGTTCGCGTGAAGCTGGAAAGGGACTTTTAAAGAAGATACCTCTATTATATGGATAATATTTCTTCAAGTCTTCCATATTCCAGGGTCTCTTAAGACCTTCTCCACTCAGGCTCTCTAACTAATATATTCCTGGCATGTTGATCTTTGTCACCTTATAGGGCCCTTCCTAGTTTGGACTCTGCTTGCATGCCCTGGTTCAATTGGGTTCAATTGGGTTTTCTGAGTACCCAATCTCCAACTTTGAAATCTCGGGGCTTAGCCTTCTGGTTATAGTACTGAGTCATTTTCTGTTGGTAAGTCGTTATTTTGATGGAAGCCATGTCTTTTCTTTCTTCAAAAAGGTCTAGTCCGACTCTCAAAGATTTTTCATTGTCATCCAACTTGAACTCCTCCGTTTTGAGTGTGGCATACCGAGTTCTACTAGGATCATTGCTTTGGGCCCATAGGTGAGAGAAAATAGTGTTTCTCATGTCGGGGACCTCTTTGTGGTACGGTGAGCCTAGAGTATTCCTGGAAACTCCGATACCCGAGTCCTTTAGCTGCTTCGAGCTTTTTCTTGATTACATCCATTATAATTTGGTTGGCGACTTTCGCTTGTTCGCTGGCTTTGGGATGCCATGGCGTTGAGTAGTGGTGACTCATGTTCAGATTAGCACATAGGTTCTTCACTTTTTTTACCTTCGAATTGGGTCCCATTATCACTAACCAATGCTTTCGAAACACCAAACCAGCAGATGATGGACTTCCAAAAGAAGTTCTCAATTTATTTCTCTTATATTTTGAACAACGGCTCAACCTCTACACATTTGATGAAATAGTCCACAGCGACAAGGAGAAATCTCTTCTTATCAGAGAGTGGGAGTGGGCCTATTATGTCTATTCCCCACTATGCAAAAGGCCATGGGGTGGTTACTAGGACTAGGTTTTGAGCATGCATGTGTTGTACGGTGCATACATTTGACACTTATCACATTTTCGGACCAAGTCCTTAGCCTCCTGTTGCATCTTAGGCCAATAGTACCTTAGGGAAAGAGATTTATGGGCCAACGTCCTTCCTCCAAAATGATTCACGCAGTTTCCTTCAAGGATTTCTTTGAGGACGTAGTCCGCCTCACTAGGAGCCAGACATCTAAGTAGTGGCCTAGTTGTTGATCTTCTGTACAACTTATCGTTGAGGAGTGTATACCACACTACCCCGTTTCTCAGCCCAGTGGGGTTTCATTTTATACCTCCATCATCTTTCTCATTCACCTTATATAATGAGAGCATTCATTTCCATCATTGTCTCTACCTCTGATTGCGCAATGGGAGGAGAAGTTCTTGTTCAGAATCTCCCCTCATCAAGTTATGTCCTTGTAGGGATTTTACCCATCCATGACTTAATCTTCTTTGCCCTTTGTTTCACTTTTGGACTCAATGTCCTTAATTAAAGACTTTTGAGTGGTCCAATGGGCCTTGGGCTTATTCTCATGCCCAAGGGTTTGTATTTTGGCCTTTCTGTCCTGGGCCAAGCTCCTAGATCATTGTCACATTAGGCTTGATCTCTTGACTTATAGGCTAGATTGGACTGACTAGGGGCATGATTTGGGCTTGGTCCGTCCATGCCAACTTCTATTAGGATTGTTCGTGCCACATGTACGATTGTGATTAGATGATTGTTCGATGTCTCATCAAATACTATGGTCGATTCTTATTGTAAATTGGGAAGATTGAGGAAGCGTTTAGAGTGTTTGATAATATGTTGAGGACAAGGTTGCATCCAAATTTGATTACTTACAATGTGATCATCAATGGGTTGTGTCAACAAGGACAAATGAAGGACATGGGGAGAGTGTTGGTGGATATGAGAAATGCAAGTTTGGTTCCTGACAATGTGACATATAATACGCTTATTAATGGTTATGCATCCAAAATCTAGTCTTCAATTAGTAAAACTTGCAAAATAAATGTTAGATTGTCAAAGACCACCTTTTTGGTGGTTGAATGCACTCCGATGCTCAAATCAGTAGCTCAGTTAGAGATTGAGATAAAACTGGACAAAACTGGACAAAACTCAGTAAAATTTGTATACATTTGTCGAATGTTCCCTTTACCTTTTATAATGGTCGTTGTTAATTCCCTGCGTGACTCAAACATGTGAGGCGCAACGAGGGGTGACGTTCTCTGTAACAGTCTCATCCTTTATGAAGATATGTCCATGGAGGCATAATTCCCTCCACGACTCTTTTTCTATGTAACGTTCCTCCCTCTTGAAGGAGAACTTTATCGGGTCTGGATCTGAGCCTCTGATTATAATCTATTATGACGGACCCTGTTTGGGCTTTTTGAATTGGCTTGGTCTTGGGATACTTGTTTCTCATGATGGATGATCTCTGTATCGTGTAAAACCAAGATGTCAGTCTTATTCGATGTATCATCAGCTACTTGGTTAGTGGGTATGTTGACGTGACCACTAACTTGACGACGGTTGGACTTTTGACTTCGTCATTTTCTCGCATTTAATGCCGTTGGCAGTTTTCGTTGGGTTGGTATCTCGATCTCTTGTTCGTTCGTTCATTTTCGCGTGTATCTCGATCTCTTGTTCGTTCGTTCATTTTCGCATTTATGAACAATCTCTTCGTTATTTGGCTCTATAAAAGAGGGCATGATTGATCTATTTATTTTTTTATGCTACTTTATTTTGAAATTAGGGCTTATTCGCCCTTCTTCTTCATTTTGTTTGCTCATTTGTTCCTTCACAATGTCTGCTGGTGATATACTAGACGACGAGGCAGTTATTGCTTGCGAAGCCTACTTCTCACCCGAAAAGGATTATCAAGCGACGTTGGACAATATTCGTTCCGATTATGGCCTGCCATCTGACCTCGAAATCATTCTGATGACAATCCTTATCGTCCAAGAACTGGGTATATTGCACTCTACCCGTTCATGTTCTTGTACAACTTTTGATTCTCAATTCTAGAGATGTTTTGGGAATATCTAGACTTTTTTGGGTATTCCTTATGCTCAGATGGGTCCTAATGGTTGGAGGATTATGATTTCTACTTATGCGAGAGCCATTCTCTCCGACATTCCCTTAACTGTAGAATCCTGCACTCGGTGGTTGGTCTGTTGGTGACCAAAAGCATTTGTTTACTCCGTTTTCCCTCATGTTTTTGGAATCTTAACGATAACATTAGGGGCTAGTCGAAGTTCTGGTTTTATGCTTCTGTCAGTTCTTGTTACTTTAGATTGTGTGGTCATCAGATTGTTCGGTCATTCTGAGTCCTGAAAAATGGAAGGACCTACAGCTCACTGTGGAAGAGTAGATGATCAGCGGTTGTTTCTTGGAGCTTCTTGTGGTTCCCTTGGAAGTGTTTCTTTCTGGGGATATAGTGAGGCGTAGTGGTTTATACTATGAACGAGGCAGAACGGGCTTTGCTTATTGAATCTCAAGCTGAGGTGATCACTTGTCGTGTTGCTTCTGCCGGTGTTATTGATGCTAGCATTGATGTGGAAGTGAGCTTGGGTAAACGTGTTATGGATCTCAATGCTTCTGTTAGCATTGGTGTTGCTAGCGTGACTTCTAGGAAGATGAAAATTTTGAAGCCCGCCAGCCCGTCAAAGTGATTGATGATAAGTCTTGGCTGTATTCCGAGGAAGAAATAGTTTTCCACTCGTGTTGTTGCTCGGGTTGCTTCTCACTCGGGTTCTTCTGATAAAGAGGTTGTGAGGGAGGATCGCTTATCCCTCGAGGAGGATGAGGAGATGACTTTAGCGATGGAGAGGAGTAAGAAGGAAAATATTTGTCCGTTGGACGATAATGAAAAGACGCTCCTGTCTGCCTATGATGCGTCCGATGTTGCTAAATACTCTAATGATGACCCTTGAGTTATCGATGATAAGATGCTTCAGCTGGCGATGGAACAATCTAAAAGGTTGGTGACGGTGATCAAGATTTTGGCGTTCTTCCCCCTCGATCATCTTCCATTCCTTTCAATAATGCGGCGGGGTTCTCAGTTTTTTCTCCCACTCATCTGGATCCTCCTGTTCCCGTCGCAACTAGTACTCGTTCTGCTCCTGTGGCGACCACTTTGCAGCGAGAAGGCAAGAGTGGTTTTTATGTCGTCACCATTATTCCGCCAGTTTTCCCTGAGTTGGAGCTGGTTCCTCTGTGCTTTCGGATCCTTGCGTCCTTTACCCATGAATTAGTTGGAAGGAGCCTAACCCGGAGAATATCCGTATCAAGTCGGATGGGAAGTTTTGTTGGTTTACCCAGCTTGACGTGCAACATGGTGCGCGTAGGTTGGTTAATGAATGGCATAGACGGGCGGTAGAAGGGCATTCGATGCCTGTGATGTATCCCAATACTCATCTCGATCATGATCTTAAGCATATAATGGATGGGATGAATCACCTCACTTATGCTGGGGTGATGGGGTCGGAGTACAGGACTATCCTGGCCAAGTGGCTGCTCTTGAGAGGAACTTGGCAGCGTTGTTGCTGGTGTTTTCTCATGCCCTTCGTCAGCTTGACATGTTGAAGGTGCAGTGCGCGAAGCAGGAGAGGGCAGCTGGGGCTGCTCTGAACTCTTTAAAATAAGCAGAAGTTGTGCTAACTAAGTCTGTTGTGGAGTTCGAGACTTCGATGGCCAATTTGGACGAGGCTGATGCACGATTGGAAGAGTTGGAAAAAGAGTTGTCTGTCGAGAAAGCAGGCCATGATGAGGCTCTGCGTTTCGTCGTTGAGCAGTCAGTCAGCCGTAGGATTGTCGAAGGGTGGGTTGAGCAGTTGATGGTTGCACTCGATGGAGTCAAGTCGAATATCCCCACCATGCTGACCGCTGTTGAAGGGCAGATGATTTCAGATAAGAATGAGCTTGTTGCGACAAAAGACAAGCTAAAGATTGCAGAGGTGGAAGATTGGAAGAGAGTTTTTGATGGAGGAGTCAAGCTTCTTGACTATATTGAGGGCTTGGTGTCGATTTATATGAGTATCTTCACTTGGTTGATCAAGTTTTCGAGGATGAAGATGCTGAAGAAGGTATTTCGGATATCCCAAGCGATCCCGTAAAGGAAGAACATTATCTCCTCCTCCTTCCGACCAAGCTTTATCGTCTGCTTTTGCCGTTGAGAGGGGAGCCTTATCTTCTCTTGCCACTGTCGTTGACTCATTTGTCGTGACTTTTTGTATATGATGTGTGTGTTCTCCTCATCAAGTTGTTTGTAGTAAGTACTGTGATCCGAAAAGGATTCGAACTATATATCCCCCGCCCCCACTCCAAATTTTTTTTTACTAAACTAGCGGTTAAAATATTTTATTTCCTTTAAGCTAACTAAATGTATACGAAAGGTAATTTATAATTTGGGACATTAAATATAGGAAGCTGATTCAAATAATGGACCAGGTCAAGATTTGGAACTTAAAACTCTTATTATGTTTGGACCCGGGTTCGTGTTGGGTTCTGATTCACAATATTACATCTCAAATCCGGCTAGTTACTAGTTCATGCCTGGCAATGCCTCACCTTGATGTGGGCTCCTCAATCGCTCTTGGTCTACGAGGCAACTCCACTTTAATAGTGCTTGGCCTTGTCGACGCATTGTTATTGTGTGGGTTCCACATGACCTTTTGACAAGGCTTTAATGGTTAAGCCTCATATACCTCCGTAGATGACAACGGTGATTTACATTTTCTGTTTTTACGCTTGCTTGTCGACCATCCGAAGTTTCTTTTTTTGTTCTTGTTAATCGAGGCATTTTCCCCATTCAGATGCTCAAGTGCTTGCATGTCAAGGTGTTCCGAAACATTTTTGGATGGTGTTGTGAGTGAATTGACTCATACCTTTTTAGATGGGTCTGTTGTGATTGTCGAAGTAAGTCATATTGTGTATCTCCAACTTTCGCTTCTTAGTTTGATATTTTGATCGACCAGTAGGCCTTTACGACTATATTTTGGCTTATGTGTCTGAATTTCTTGATCTAATATATAGGGTTGAATAAGTTGACTCGTTCATCCTTGCCTCGTTGATCTGACGCGTTTATTGATCCGAGGTTTTTTCGGGTATATTGACTTGTTTGTCCCAACTTTTACTTCGTTGGTCTGACGTTCAGTCGACTCGAAGTTTATTTGAGTAAGTAGACTTATTTGTCCCAACTTTTACTTCGTTGATCTGTCGACGTGAAGTTTATTTGAGTAAGTTGACTTGTTTGTCCCAACTTTTACTTCGTTGATCTAACGTATTAGTCGACTCGAAGTTATTTGAGTAAGTTGACTTGTTCGTCCCAACTTTTACTTCGTTGGTCTAACGTATCAGTCGACTCGAAGTTTATTTGAGAAAGTTGACTTGTTCATCCCAACTTTTACTTCGTTGGTTTGACGTATCAGTCGACTCGAAGTTTATTTAAATAAGTTGACTTGTTCGTCCCAACTTTTACTTCTTTGGCTGATCAGACCAGAAATTTTGTGTTCAACTTATACATCATGACCTTTTGTTTATGGCCTTGTATGTCAATTGCTTCTTATTGTCTGGCTTTGATGTCGCAATTTCGGGCATAAGATGGAAAGTTTTGAACTCTAAATTTTATTGATAATCCCCGTTTCGGGTGTTTAACAGTCTATAGTAGCAGTAGTCATTCCCTTCTCATAAAGTTATGTTGTGGAGTCTGCATAGTATTCTTCTGACCGTTGCTCGATTTGTTTTGCCTTGAGTGGTCCTTAACGCTTTGGTAGTAACTTCTTCCTCCGTCATGTTCTGTAATTTTGTTATTTGTATGTCGTTGTCGCATGCTAGCTAATAAACTTGGAATGCTTCTTGATCGAATCATTGGGCATGTTTCGTTCACAGGTTGAACAGAGTAGAATGTAATCCCAAATTGTCCAATCAGGCTCATATTAGTACCTGCTGTCAATTCATAGAATTTGTTTGCATTGTCTTCCTTGTCAGTAATGTAGGAGGCGTTGTTGGCCTTGTCATGGATAATAGTCAAGCTTGTAAGATTTTCTAGATTTTGTTAGTTGGTGATCCCTATTTGAATTCTCAATTTTCTTCGCGTTCATTGTTTGTGAGTTGTCGTATTGATTTATCTGGTCTCGTTTGATAGCGTGGTCGCTCCTGATTCTATATAGATCAGCCCGAGTGGGACATGTTATTGGTCGTCTCTTCGGTGGACTTGTTTGGTCGTTTTCTCCAGTCACATAGTGTAAGGCGTATATCGGCTCTCTGGGTTGTTACTTTAATCCCGTTGTGGTGTCTGCCGTTTCCTTCCCTTTGGGTTGTTTATCAGGTAGCCCGATGAATTCTTCGAGTCGTCCTCTTTGAATCCAGTGCTTGATTTAATCTTTCAGGTTGTAACAATCTTCAGCGTCGTGCCCGTGATCTTTGTGGAAATGGCAGTATTTGCTCTTGTCTCACTCCTCTGAGTTTCCTTTCATCTTGAGTGGCCAGTTGACATTTTCCCATTTCATCATGTGTTTTAGTATGTTCACTCGACTGGTATTTAAGGCTGTATATGGTTGTATGTCTTTTTTACCACGTTTGTCACTCGTTCATGTCTGGGCCTTGTCGATTGCAACTTTTCAAATTCTTATTGATTGAATTTGGACCTCCCATTGGTTCGATGCTTCTTTGACTGAACATTTTCCTCCCAGGGGCTCGCCTTCTTTCTTCCCACCTTTCTCGCTTCTTCGAATGGGCTTCCCTTTCAGATTCGTTTTTCTTCCTAGCGGCTATCTTCTCATCGAGAGTGACGTAATTTTGAGCGGTCATCAGTAGAATCGTCATGTTCTTCAGGAGTTCCAGGTTCAGAGCATCGAAAAAAATGTCATCTTTTCATTCCAGCGAGGAAATCAGCGAGGGGGGACCGTCCATCCCCCCGGGATGCGTGCATGAAATCAGACGGCGTATTGTGGAACACTGCAACAATACAGAATACAAGCGTATTGTGGCTCTTATAAAAAGCTTTTGTATGAAATGGTTGATGAATGAAGTGGATAGACTCTTCAAATCAGTGGCTCAAAGAAACTTGAAGCCTGACAAAACTGCATATAATGTGATTATTCATGGTCATTGTAGAAGTGGAAATGTGTAGAAAGTGCTTGATCTGTAGGAGGAAATGGTGAGCACTAAGTTTGTTCCTAGAGTAAGTTTATGGAGCCTTTTTTAGAATAATTCTAGGGAGCCTTGTTTAGGGGCTATTTTGCACTTGCCTTTTTGGGGTTTTTTTGACACTTCTACCCTTTTTATGAATAGTATTTGTGGTTGAGTTTTAAAGAGAATTGATAAAAAGTGTTAAAAAAAATTAAAAAAGAGGCCCCTAAACAAGGCTCCCTAGACATTTCACAGTAAGGGGATGAACGGGGAATTCAACCAAGTTGTACAAGATGTTTTGAGGAGCTATGTACTTTTGTTGACGCTGAGATTGCAAAAGTTTTTGTGGAGACTAATGACAACAATGGAAAGATGGACGTTTTTGTTGATGTTCTTACTGAAATGGCCAAGGATGGTCTCCTACCAAATAACGGGAAAAATCTTACTGAAGGTGGTGAATCTTTTTGTTAGCTAAAATCCCATGCGGCATTAATTTCATACCATCCATGGAATGATGATCACCAGAAAATGCTTCTCATCTACTGTACAATATGGAAACACACTGGGGAGAAATGGAGAAAGCTTGTAGATCCTTGGATGATACGCCTTTATCAAATGGACCTTCCTAGTGTGTCTTGAGCTATTTCTGTTAGACATGCTTTGTTGAGTGCTTTATCAAGCCGGAGAACTGGAGCTTGTTCAAAGAAGCAAGGTGAGAAACAAGAGCTAGGTTTTCTTGTTCGCTTTTGTATTCTTAGGTCACTAGTGTGCGACCTAGCTACTCATATTTTTTCTATGATGATCTTATCACTTATAAACTAGACCACTCTGGAAGTACTGACATCACCTATTTATTTGTTCACTTAAACTTGCAAAACAAAAATAAATGGTGATGATATATTAAATTGTCACCCAATCGTGGTCATACACACGGCACAAAGCATCATAACTAGATATAGTCGTTACAAATAAAATAAGTCATGATGATAATCACTCCCCCAAGGATGTACTTCAATTAAGAGATGATCATTTCAAAGGATATAAGTCATGGCGTAAATCACTCATCCAATGACACATCTCAATTATGAGATGACTGTTACGAAGGAGAAAAATCATGGTGGTAATCTCTCCCAATGACACATTTCAATGAAAGAGGAAATCGTTATAATAAACATCCCATTTGTTGCGTCGTTCGAGCTTAAGTCATGCACATAGTTGAATGCACTCATTATATAAGGTAAATGAAAATGTACGAGAAAGACATTCCATCAACATATTGATCACAATATGCAAATTCAACTTAACTATACTCTGTCCAAATTTAGTTCTCTCCTATAGATTAATTGACTTAAAGCATCAGAGTACCTTCAGTCACAAAAAATGTTATATTTAGCAATCCAACCTTGTTTTGCTGGTTAGATCTCTAGGAGGACGGATCTGAATGCATCAAAGAAAAATTTTGAGGTTAAATGTGTCACGATGTTATGATTCCTTGCAAGTATAATTCATCATTGTTAAAGAAGCCAATCCTAAACTATGTTTTTCTATGGTAGTTGACCAAATGACCAACCTCTGTGCCAACGGATGACACCATTCTTCTCATTTAGTTTCCATTGTCGTCAACTACAACTGTAGGCCTCTTGATCCCTTTTCCATTTCTTTCTCATGTATATCTTGGAAGGTATCATGCAATTCACGATTTTTTTTTTTAATTTTAATTACGAAGGAACCTGGGATTCAATAGACCGTGGCCAACTCTTCTAGGGGGCCTGGGAACCATGCCTAGTTTCCCTGCCTGGGGGCGAGATTTTTGCCCCCCCCGCAGGCATGGACAACTAAGGGAATGGTAGCGATGGTGATTATGAGCTGCTGCTTCCTTCCGCATCTTTAAAGCAAAATAAGTTGGATTGTGCCTATGAGCTGCTTCCGCATCTTTCAGTCAGGTTCCATTCCAGAAATGGGGCTGGAGAATGTAATCAACTGAGATTCAATATGCTTACATTGACTTGTATAAAATTTGCCTTTTGTGCATCTCATGATTTCTTTCTGAAAAGACAAAAAATAGGCTAGCCGGTGGTCCCTGGTCAGGATCATTTCATTGAGCCCTTCTTATTAGCGAGGAAACGGGCGAGGGAGGGGGTGCAACCCTCCATCACATCTCGAGGGGGGTGGAGGGTTGCACCCCCCTCCCTCGCCCGTTTCCTCGTCATTTAGAATTCCTGCATTTCATTAGTAGATGTCTGGCTTAGCATATTATGTTGAAGGGTACATCAACAGTTACAATTCTTTCCATGTTCTATGATTGAAACTACCCAACAGCACCAAAACAGTACCAATATTAAATAAACTCTGCTACGTATGGAAGCATATGATTAGGTTTGCAAATAGATGTTCTTTAAACTTGAAAACTTACAAATTGATCCTTGCGGCTTTCATAAATAAAAACAGTAGAAATCAGAACAAGCAACATTAATAGAAGCTTTGCAGAATCTCTAGTCCATGAAGATGAGTAGATGATTGTAGTCACATACAGTCATATTATCAGGGAAATTAACCAATCTCAAAGGCGTTTTCAAGAGATAATTGCAACCTCAAATAGTGACATTATGAAAAGAAATAGGGATCACATTCTCATGTTTTTCAAATAAACTTGGTCGAAAAAACCACTTAGAATTTAAGCCAAGCCAAATAAAGGATTTGGTTCCTTCACTTTCAGAAAGCTTTTATTAACTCATTCGGAAAGTATTCACTTTCAGAATGCAAAAAAGATCAATTGATAAATCTAGTAAACAGATTAGACAAAGGTAAGGCCCCTCTAACGGTTAATTAGAGCAAGTTCATTTGAACCGTGGTTCAGAAAAATTCAATTGGTGACATAAATTTAGTGCCTGTAACAAAGTCAATTCCTGCATATAATTTGATGGAAAAATTCGATAGCATCACATGTGAAAATTTAAGACCTGAAACTTTTGCTAGAAAATAATAACGGGTGCAATGAAATAAAAACTAAAAATGGCTTCTAATAATGCATTCAACTTGCATGAACTAATACATTTTCTTGATAACAGCATTGTCAGATAGTGCCATTGAAGTTATGAAGTGAGATGAAGATATCAATCCCTGCCAAACTGCGATGTAAGTAACTATCAAACA
This sequence comes from Berberis vulgaris, assembly GCA_963556465.1. NCBI lineage: Eukaryota > Viridiplantae > Streptophyta > Magnoliopsida > Ranunculales > Berberidaceae > Berberis > Berberis vulgaris. Next base: position 67,756,167 of record OY747134.1, on the reverse strand, counting down.
ATCAACTAAGAAATTAAGATGAAGACGCTCCAAACTTTCCATGTTCATCATCTCCCACCAACTTCCTCCCCTATAAAAGAAATTTCAAATGCTTTATTGCCTTCTGCATTAAAGTTTGCACTAAAGTTCCGATGATTCATCTATGTTATTGTAAAAATTTGGAGAAACAAATGAAACTCCGGACTTGAAACAGAAAATATAGACACGTGCTAAAGCTGTTCTGCTCCCAACATCTCATGATGTAAAAAATGGAATAGTGACGGCTACATGAAGGCACCTATTCAGTATTCGTTGGTAGGCAGATGAGACGTAGCATCAACTTCTGTGAAAGAATTTTTCCCTTCAGTCCTTCAGTAATCATGAGCAAAACCATCGTAGAGAAAGTCAATTGGAGAAGGATTAAGGGAGTAGTCAAAAAGAGAAAATCCAAGAGAACTTCAAACATGTCCAGTTTATTATAAGCTCACTGATGGTTAATCACTAGTATATGGAAATAAGGCAAGAAACTGACCACTAATCAAGTTTTTGGTGGGTGCTAGTGTTCCTCGAAATCCGTAGTTAGCAAAATGAATAGGCATTCCAAAAAGATAATAGGTGTGAGTGTTAAGGTTCAGAATGTCATCTTACAGCTCCCACGGAATACTGCAGCTCAATAGTGATGGTGTGCAAAAACCATGGGAAAATCGTGTGAGATCTCAAATACTGATTCAGTTGCAATTGTAGCCCAAAATCACTTTTTCGATGCTGCAAATCTTAATTTAGCTCCATCTAGAATACCATGCCAAAACAAACACAGAGGAACATGTATTGGTGGCAGTAAAATTATCATTCTTTCTTCGCCTTTTTCAGCAAGCCGCCTTTCCTAGTTTAAGATGACTTTACAGGGTGGGGTCTATTTTGAGAAATAGTATTTGGAGGCCTTCAAGTATTGAAGACTTCCGCCTTGCCTTAATTCAAAGTTAAAAAAATATATTAACTTCCAGGAAGCCCAATTAATAAGTACCCTCTCTAACACTTGTTTTCAAGGTCTTGGAACCCATTGTCTTGCCCATTCTCCAATCATTTGTCACACTCTTCCGATAAAGTACACCCCTCATGTGAGTTTAAATTCCTCTGTCTCACCTATGGAGAGTGTTGATCTCCTCCTTTTTCAGGTTCAAGTTCATTCATAATAACTTGGTAGTTACAATGAAACCCAAAGGAATAAAAACAGAGCACCTGAAACATTCCTGATGCCCACCAACTGAGATCACCACATTGCCTATAATCTCGTCAGAGCTTGTATCAAACCCTAATTCATCACCCACCAGATCATTCAAGGTGTGCATCTTGTCTCCTACACTATGCAGTTAAACCGGAAAGCGATCGCAGTGCGATCTAGGACCGATTTACGATTAAGCGTGATTAATCGAGATTGATCGGTCTACTTTAAATATTAATATATAATTTAATTTTTACTAATTTACAGCTAAATTTAATTATGCAGATACCTAAACTTATTTAGGAACAACCAACACAAGTAACAGCAAATGATAGCAAGTTAGAACTTAGCAACATCACTCTACCAGTAAATAGCAATATGTAAACTCTAAAATTAACATTCAATCACTTAAAAAAAAAGCCGATATAAGTTACATCAGTTAAAATAATTTGCATTCAATCATTCATAAATAAACCGATATAAGTTATATCAGTAAAAATAAGTTATAGAGATAAATCGGCGAGTCAACTGGCTGATTAATCGTGACTCGCCGATTTATTGACGATTTTTCGGAGTTCACTAAACTCCAACCAATTTCACCCAGTTTGGTTCGGTCAAACCCCGAATTACGATTAATCGCCGGATTAATAACATAGCTCCTACATAACCGATGGCATCTTTATCTTATCTGCTGCCTTTGATCCCAGCGAATTATCTCGATCCACTAATATAACCTATTGTACACAAAGGACCCCTGTCTTCATTGGATCCCACCCCCAAGACACCTACAGCCAACCCTCTCTCTTTTCGAATCCCCACAATGGATCAGATTCATAATTAATTAAAAGTCCAATATCTTGGCCATCGAGATGATGACGATGCTCCTCTTTGTGCCTCAAGATTAGTTTATCACAGGAGAAATCAGAGTCACAATTCACCTTCTGCTCTTCCCACTGTATAACATCAGCATTCCCGACTGCAAGAATACGAAATCCTCTCCAATGGATGCCCTCCTGGGAATTTAAGTTCCACATCCGAGCTTCCTCTTTTGAACCCCACAAAATCAGTCCTCTATACCAATCTATAAGGATGATGAAAACAAAGGGGTCTTGAGGTTTCAGTAGTTTGTGGGTTGTTTGTTCTCCATTTTCCAGTCGATACAACTGGAGCAACTACTGAGATCATAGTCGTCTGGCATTGGTCCTGTCCATTAAGCCCTCGACGGAGATCAAATCACACGATTTCCGTGGTTTCACCAACTTCACATTCGCAGTCATCACCTCCAATGTTGTCATGGCCCCATCCTTCGCAGAAGCCCCACCTACCTTGGCTTTGGCAAGCTCCTTAGATCTGCTCTCACCATCCAAATGCCTCTGTTGCATGTTATTGTGAAGATCCACTTGATGACCACCGCTAGCCTCTGCTGCATGTTGTTACCATCATCCAATTACAAGGCCATTTTTGCTTGGTGCATGGGGAAATATTTTAGACACAAGTTCATTTGAAGTCATCATCATCCTCACACCACATCATGTCAAAACTTCATTTGCTACCTATCTCAATGTTAACCTCTATACCATCTATAAACTCTCATTGAGGTTCGAAATGTTCCTCCATGTGCTAGTACTAGTTCATATCTAGAGGCCGCTGCAACTAAACAAATCATATTTGGCTTGAATGATATTTTCCATGGTTAGCCCTGAGCCCTTATACCTACTAAATCTCCATAGCCCTTTGCTCATAACCGTCAAGTTTTCAATGGACCTCAAACAAATTTCAGAAGTGTCATTGCATGTTTTCAATGTGGATCTCATCAAAATTACCATGGACCTCATCAACATTTAAACCATATTATATGTAGCCACATTTTCTATGCCCTCAACAAAATTTTCTGCCACTGGATATTTCTTATCTCGCCTAATTTCCCTATCCAAAAGCTATGTGTATCTCCCTGGATGGCCAAAGCTATTTGTCAAGAACACACATCTACTCATTGCTTCCAATTTCCTCAATCCGGCTCCGTTATCTTTTTGCCTAAGCAAACCCCCTTCTGATCGACAACCACCATACGATACCTTCACACTTCTCCTTGTAATCTCCAAATACAATAAAATAAAATAAAAGGCTACAATGAAATTACTAAGTCACCAAGTTTGGGTTTGGCCGCTTTGGGCCTAACCACCCTCATGGCTTTAAAACGTGTCATACCAAAGGAATACAAACTCGCTCATAAGTAGCTCATTCTTTTCTCTCACCCAGGCCATCTGGGACTATAACACCTAGGTAGATTGCCAGCCTTTGCCCTCTCAATCAAGGTAGCCTGCCAGCCTTTGCCCGCCCACTCAAGGTAGCATGTCAACCTCTGCCCGCCACTCAAGATAGTGCCTCATAGCCGACCCACACAAGGGTGTTACATAGCTTGTCAGCCTCTGCCCGCCCACTCAAGGTAGCATGTCAGCCTCACAGCTCGCCCATACAAGAGTGTTACATTAACTGTCTAAGAAATCTCCAAGACATCAAGTTGACGGGGAAACCTTTATAGGTTCACAACATCATGGCAAATGGAAATCTTTATCAAGGAAAAACGACTCGTGAGCAATGAGCATACTGGACACCATGTTTTCTTATTAGGGATGAGAAATAAATTTCTCGTGAAGATGAGAAAATATATTGTGCAAGGGAATTGATTTCTATGTGCAATCTAGTAAACGTTTCTGGATTTCCCATGAAAAACCTTACTCTTGCAACCAAATACAGCCTAACATTCTCTGTTTCCTTTATAATAAATTATCAAAAGAAAAGGTTAAAAAAGCTTACTGAAAATTAACTGGTTTCTTTAGGTTCAAACTCAAGTAAAAAGTACAAAAGGAGGCTTTCCAAGGAAAGACAATATGCTACTAGCATTACTAAACCAAATTAATATTGCTAGAGATCCAAACCCCCACATTCGAACATGATACTGTGAGTCTGTGACTGACATAAGATTTTCCTATGTGAGCTATGGTGACAAACATCACACAATCTAGAGCAAACTTCATATTTCTATCAAGTACAGTGGCGACAAGATATGCTGTAGGAGGCCCTTTACATCAAGGGAACTATATTTAAAGCACAAAAATTGGTGAAGAAGTGACCACATTCATATTAATACTGGTTAGACATACATTTTCCTACAAAATACAGTTAGACTACAAAAGAAGTACAACGCTGGGCAATTTTTCCCTTACCTTGGCCTCTGCAAACGCTCTTGTAGGTCATCAGCCATGGCTTGCCTCAAACTCTCTCCAAAATAGTAAAATGACTTCTCATTGTCAAGCACCCTTGTTGCAGGGCCATTCTCTTTCGGGTCCTTCCACAATGTGGGCTCTGGTTCCCCAGCTATCTGACAAATGTTATGCAACACACAGCACGCCACAATAGTCTGTGGAGCATGGTTAACCCCTACATTCAAATCCTGCAGAATTCTCCACCTCCCTTTAAGCAACCCAATAGCTTGCTCCACCATACCCCGCCCCTTCATCAAAGCTGCATCAAAAGAATTCTGTGCCAATGTTCCGGTCCCATTTGAAGAGAAAGGTGTAAGTAGAAACGACATTAATGGATAACACCAATCACCACCAATCCAAGGCCGGACATGGTGTCCACGGACAGTTATCATAGAGTCCCGAAGAATCTCAGCTGAGGTAAGTCTATTATACAGAAGACTATCCCTGGAAAATCAAAGTAACAAAACCAATTCAGAAGACTTCACACAAACTTATACCAATTCTCTCAAAACCAAGACTCCAGAATGTGTACAAAATGCAAAGACGGAATTTTTATAATTTGTACCTGAAATGGGTAGCGTCGTCTGTGCCACCAGGGGCCTTGACACAAACATCCCAGAAGATTTTGCGATGATCGGCCACGACTTGAAGGAGAACAGAAGGGAACCCATGTTTACAGTTGAAAGTAGAAGGGTTGTAAGGCTGATGATGAGGGAGTTTAGTGAGCTTAATGGGGGTTCCATCAATTGCCCCACACATGTTGGGAAGCGAAGTAAGGTCCTTGAAGGCATGAATTATCTGAAGAAGGCGATGGCCAACTGGGATTTTGATGAATTCAGGGTAAAGCTTAGTGGCTAAAAGGCGAGTGACCATGTTAGTGATCTTGGAGACCAAGTAAGGATCAAGAGAGTATTTAGAAGCAAGGGTTTTGGCGGAATGGCCGTGTGCGAGGCGAGCGAGAACCATTGCAACGGCGTAATCGGAAGGGAGGGAGAGATTGGATTGTAGAATGTGGGGTTTGAGTTGGTCGACGAGACTGGCGAAGACGGGGTAGGAGAGACCGTAAGAGGAGCGCCATTGTGCGTCGCGGACTGGGGGTTCCATTGCCCAGATGTGCTCCGTTGAGAGGGCGCGGAAGGCGGAGATGGAGAGATCAGAGGAGGGGTTGTTGTGAGGGTGGGAGGGCTTGGATTGTTTGGGGGAAGAGGAGGGGCGGTGGGTGAGGGCATAGGAGAGGACGGAAGCGATGGTGAAGAAGAGGAGAGGGGCGGCGGAGGTGGAGGAGAGAGGAGAAGAGGGAGAGGATAGAGGAGAAGTGAAGGTGGTGAGAAGGGTTGTTGTGGGGTCGAGGTGGTTGTGGAGATGGAGGAGGTTTGAGAGTAAGAGGACTAGAGACGGATCCATCTCTCTTAATCGAGAGTGACAAAAGAAGAAATGGTTTGTGTGTGCTTTCTTCAGGGGGTTTTTGAGGGAGTTTGAGAGAGGAGAGAGAGGGAGGTTGGATCCTCCTCCATTTTCTTCTTTTCTTTAGTTTTAGTTTAGTGGAAGATTTGTTGAAGGGAGAAGAAGAAGAAGAATATGAACCACACTATTGGTGGTGCTCTCACTTCTGAGTTCGAGACTGGGATCCCGGGTTAGATCGGTTGGGTTTATTAACTCCATCTAGATCCCAGAAAAACCCCAACTGCTCTCAATTGGACTCGAGGGTAATAATGCACGGGAATTCTAAATGTCGAGGGAAACGGGCGAGGGGGTCTCTCTCGAGATGCGTGTCTTCGTGAATTTTAAGGGGACGAGTGATAAAACCCTTTCCCTCATTGTTTTCCTCGCCCATTCCCTCGACGCATACAAGGGTTGAATAATGCAACATAGTTAAATTGGCCGGTCTCACTGTCTTCTAATATAATGCACCGTGTTATTGATGTTTTTTCAATGGATGTTCCAGGTTTCCAAGTCGAAATGACTTTGGTTCCCTACGTAAGTTTTTGGTGCACCTCAAAATATACCAAAAACTGTGTTCATACATCTCAACAGTTATGCTTCAATATCTCAAATAACAACAATATGTTAATATTGAGTGATCAACTTTTAAATTTACATTCAGTTTGTCAAAGCTCGATTGATCCCTTAATCATTAATTTTGATGTATAATGAGGTTGAAAATTAAATATTGCCCACTGGTTTGTCACCAATTGTGTCCACCAAGTTTTTGTCATCACTGTGGTATGCAGCTTGGACTACACATCCTTAAAACACAATGAAAGGAAAGTTGTAATCGATTGTTAGTGATTGCTTATTCAATCAACCACCAATCAATAATCATATTTTTGTCAACAACATTGAATGGAGGCATAATATTTGATATTTGACATTGAACCAACTCCATGCTTGGTTCCTATTTCTGCTTGTGCAAGAAGCATAGCAAGATGCATGATTTCATTGTCCTTTGTAGCAGTCTATTCTTGATGACCTCCGAACTCGGGAAGAAATGTGAACTGAACCACCGAATCCATTAATCCAACACTTAAATGATCGATTAAATATTCGGAAAAATAAAATCCGAAAACAAAATGAAATGGCATTGGTCTACAAATTGATGACAAGTATGGTTTTTTTTTTTTTTTTTTGGTAAATGGCTTAGCATATATATTAAGTAATATTACATAATATATATCCTGCATTAGAAGCCAACAAGTGAGCTTAAGAGTTAAGTTCTCTAGGAATAAAATTACAAGACCAGTTGAAAGATTGGATAAAAGTGACTTGATGCTAAAGACAATGGGTCGCCATATCCAGCGAAGATCCATCTGCGCGTCTCCCAAGTTAGAATGCAAAAGAGAATGTAAAGCACCAGAGTCACCCAAGATTAGGCCTAGTTGCCAATGATGTGTCTGGACCATCAGAAGAGCGGCTTTCGCAACAAAGCATTCGACCATAGTACTGTCAAAAACTCGGCCAAGAATCCTGTCTGCATTGCTAGCACGGGTCCTACCAAAAGCATCCACCGCAATAACTTCAAAAGCTCTCTATTGCGATGATGCAAATAAACAACCATCATAAGTTACCAAAAACATCTCAGGAGTAAGAGAGGCAGGGATGGTACTAGAGTTTATGTAAAGAGTGTTTAATCTGTGACATCTAACTGCCAAAAGTTATTGATGGATGATTTGTAATTTGGAATCTTGGGAGTCTGAAAATGGTGATAGAGAGGGATGTTAGGGTCCGATAGGCTGGGTTGAAGTGATGTTGTTATAGCATCTGGTTTAGGGATGCAGTGATGGATCGGGTAGTCATGTATGTAGGGGGAGTTCGGAACCATTGGTTGTACCAAGCCTTCCAGGTGCAATTGGCAGAACGAAAATTGTGGAATAGAGAATTTATCCTTGCGGAAGATGATGGAGTTGTGGGACTGCCAAATGGAAAAAATTATAGCAATAAATTGAGAGAGCATTTCCTCTCGTGCTAAAGGGTGTGTTGTGGCTAAGTCCCATATGAATTTAAGAGATGCCTGAGTGGTTTGAAGTGGGAGATTGACGACATTCCAATTGATAGGGAGAGGGGAGAGAAGCCAGAGCTTTTGGATCATAGGGCATAGGAAAAAGAGGTGAGTGCAATCCTCTTGATTTTGCTGACAAAAGACACAACAATCCTCAATAGGCATGTGGATGCGTTTAAGGTTAGTCATGGTCGGTAGAATATTTTGGGATACTTTCCACAGAAGAAGAATCACAGTTGCTGAGGCTTTGATTCTCCATAATTCTTGGAGAATTTTAGGGGTGAGCTGATTTTTACTTTGGTTGGACGAGGAAGGTTCCAATTCATCAAGGAGAAAAGCTTTAGTTGCGCTTTTGACCGAGAATATTCCTCTTTTGTCAAATTTACAGATTAACATGACCTTATCTAAGGTGTGACGTATGACAATATCAAGGATATCTCTGACAATCAAGGGTGGGAAAAGGGTGGTGATAAGGTCAACATTCCACTTGGGGCCCCGACCATCCTGGTTGATCCATAGGTTCCTGATTGTGCTTAAAGAGTCAGCAATGGGCTGTTGAGAACGACACTCAGCCAGCACTAGGTTGGGTTTCACCCAACAATCATTCTAAATATGAGTCTCCCGTCCAGATTTGATTTGCTAAAGATGTGGTTGCTCATTTTTTAAAGGGCGGAGAGATTACCTTTCTAGGCAAAGGAGGCAGTCGCGAGTGTTCTTGAGAGTTGGAAAGCACTTTTGTTGCGAAAGTACAATGCTTTAAAATGCACATTACATTGGGTTTGTGGGTTTGCTATGACATGCCACATGCTTTTAGCTTTTAAGGAAAGATTCTTGATTCTTGCATTGAAAATATTCAGACCACCCAGAAGTTGTGGGAGCGTTATTCTATCCCAAGTAGAGAGGAATCTAGCTTTATTTTCCCCTGTTCCATTCCACCAAAAATTTCTTGCCAAGGTATCAATTTGGGTGGTAATCGGTCGGGGGAGAATGTAGGTTTGCATAGTATACACTGGGATTGAGTGTAGGACTGATTTTATCATCACCATTCTGCCCGCTTGAGATAGTATTTTGGTTTTTCAAGAAGAAAGTTTGGCATTGATTTTATCAATTAGAAATTGGAAATCAGACGCTTTCTTCTTAGAGAGAAGCAGATGTGTGCCAAAATATTTATCTTTCGAGTTGTACAGCTTGGACCCCAAAATTCTATTAATCATTTTCGTATGTCTGGGGTGAACATTTGAGCTGTAAAAAATTGATGACTTATCGTAATTCACAGCTTGCCCCGAAGCCGCACAGTAAGTCGATAACAAATCTTTGATGGAATGGGCCTTGGCCAGAGTGGCTCTGCAGAAGATCATAAGGCATAAAGAAGATGATTGATTGAGGGAGCATGGGGACGAAAGTTAAGGCCTTTGATGTCATTATTGGCCTAAATTCTAGCCAATAAACGGGAGCGCTTCAACCACAATTATAAAGAGATAAGGCGAAAGTGAGTCACCTTGTCTGATGCCTTTGGTAGGTTGAATCTTGTCAAGGGGAGAACTGTTAAGCAAGATCTTAAGATAGGAATTTGCAATACATTGTTCAACCAGAGTAACCCAGTCCTGGGCAAAGCCTAGCAGCTTAAGGACTTGTAAAAGGAAGTTCCATTCTACCCGGTTGTAAGCTTTGGCCATATTAAATTTAATTGTCTTCCAGCCATGTTTTTTCCGACGAGAGTGTTTCATCTGAAAAAATGCTTCATGGGCTAAGTTGACATTATCGGATATGGAGCGTCCTTTGAAGAAAACACATTGGTTGGGAGAGATGATGGAGTCAAGCAGGGGTTTCATGCGATTTGCAAGGATCTTGGATATCAATTTGTAAATCACATTGCAAAGGCCCATAGGTCAAAATTTGTCAGGAGTGGCTAGATTTGAGACCTTGGGGATAAGAGCGAGGAAAGTCTCATTGAGCTTAGGGTCAAGAGTTTTAGTGAGAAAGAAATTGGTGACCACCTCAACAACATTCCAATAATGCTGAAAAAAGAAAGCATGAAAATCATCGGGTCCGGGTGCTTTATGGACGCCAAAACCAAAGACAGTAGATTTGATTTCTTCTTCATTCGATATTTGCAAGAGACTCTGATTTTCCATATCTTTAACTATTAGAGTGAATGGTGACAGTATATCTGGATTAGGTTTCGAATTTGAAGATTGAAAAATGGTTTCAAAATACTTGTTAAGGATTTGACCCATGGAAGAGTGAGTAGAATGCCAATTGTTATCCATACCTCGGAGCTGGAAGATATGATTGTGTTTTCGGCGAAGCAAGGAGGAGAGATGGAAGAATTTGGTGTTTATGTTACCATCTTTAAGCCAAGACTTGCCTGACTTATTTCTCCAGAACAATTCTTCTCTATAAAGAAGCCGTGTAAGCCTATCTTTCAAAATTAGGGTAGCATTGGCATTATTAGTAGAAGGTAGAGCATTTTGAAGGTTTTCAAGGTCAGCCCGTGTATTTTTTTATGCTCTGTGTAATATTTTGAAAGACCTATTTGTTCCATCGTGAGAGTTTGTAGCTTAACCTTTTCGTTTTCACGTTAAACTTAAGAGTAGGGTTAGAAGAAGAGGCAAACTCCCAAGAAGAATGCACTAGATATCGACAACTCGGGTCTTTGGTCCACATGTGAAAGAATCAGAAAGGTTTGTGGTCCGAGTTATAATTGGACGAAATGGAAAGAGATAGTGCTTTGTGGTCCGAAGTGGACGTATGAATAGATCTGGCTAAGGCTGCTAGAAAACACTCCATCCAGTCCGTGGAAACAAGGATTCTATCTAGTTTAGATTTGATACCATGAATGTGCTTTATTTTATTATTCCAAGTGTATCTAGAGCTAGTGAGAGAAAGATTCATAAGATTATGGCAGTGAATAAAGTCCCTAAGATGTTTTACAGTCGAGTCGAAGACTCTCCTACCACCTCTCTTATCATCTTGATAAGCAATGGCATTAAGGTCGCCTATAATCATAACTGGAGTGTCCACAAGTGAAAGCATATGTGAAAGTTTGTTCCAGAAAGGTGTTCGTAAAGAGGGGTTAGGCTCGTACACAAATATAATAAACCATGAATGCTAAGAATAATAATTATCAACAATGCAATAAAAGAAATATTTACATGACAGACCACTAGCTGGTACCGAAGTTCAATGTTTGTAGCTCAGTCTCCTGCATATGTGATCCAATTTGGAAGAAAAGGTTTTTGTCTTACAGATGAAGACTATATTGGTTTTGTCTTACAGATGAAGACTATATTGGGATTGAACTGACGGGAGAGGGTCTGCAAGGTACGGAATGCGCAAGGCGACCCAATGCCCCTTGCATTCCAACTAAGTATCATGGCACCTTGGGTGACCCTTTGGAGGCAGTCGCCTCTTCCTCAAAAGTATTACCAAGATTGATTGAAGAGTGGCTGGAAGAAACCGGCTGACTATTCTGGGAGAGATCAACAGTGAATCTCTGAATTATATCCGCCCCAATAAGAATAGGCAGTCCTTGCGGAGGAGGGTGAGAAAGCTCATCCACAAAAGTCTGATTGGCAACTTCAGGTGCAGTGTCCCTATGCTCATGTTCACCTGCTCTAGTCACATGTTGACCAATATCACCAGGTTCATTTGTGTTTGGCAGGTTGCCAACTTGTCTGAAGGTGATGCCAATGGATGGGTGTTTGCCCATGAGAAGAAACCCACCTTCCTATACTGGATCCAAGACTGAATCCAACTTCCTCTTAGCCTTGCCATGTGAAGCTTTCTTGTTTGAGTTTGATTTACAAGAGGGTTTAGGAGGATTAATGCTTCCTGTAACAATTGGATTCGAAGCCTGATTGCAACTAGGTCCCTGTGAGCCCCTCTGTAAACATCGAGCCCTCATTTTGAGGATTGCTCAACGCCTATTTCCTTTGATTTGATCATCAAGAGAGATCATATGAGGTCGTTGCTGCTGTGAATTGTTTGAACTAATAGCCGGTGGGATTGAAGTCATAGTAATTGATCGGCCAACAATAGTATCACGGGAAACAAGGTGGTCGATCGGTGGATTCAGTAGTGAGTGCTCAGTCAAAAGTTGAACATGATGATCGCAATGATCTAGGGAAGGAGGCTCAGATGAGAATGAATCCAAGATTGCATTTACTGTAGGTGAAGGAGGACCAAAAGTTTGGTCCATGATGGATTTGGTGGTGCTCAAATGGAACGAAACACCCAGCTGACTTTCTTGTACCTGTGGAGTGGAGCTCCAATCCGCCGTCACTAGAGGAAGGAGATCAAACTGTGCCTTAGATGATCGGTGGAGAAGTTCTGAACTTCTTGGAGAAAGATAAGGAGCTGAGTCGACAAGCTCCTGATGCAAAATTTGACTAAGATTTGGGTCGGATTCAGTCAAAGTTGAGTGTCCAACCGAGTTACCCTGGGAGCCTATGGGCATTGATTCAATTCTACTGGGCCCATGATTTGTGTTACTAGAGCCCAACAGTTGGGACTCCATAACCAACGACTCCGTGCTTCGGAGCAGCCCTCTTATCGACGTCCCCACAGCAAGATGAGCTGCTTTGTGTTATCCCCGTGTCACTGAATCCAAGTGAGTTTGTTGGTGAGTAAGTCGTGAAGTAGTATCGGCCACAACAATGTTGTATGAGCAGTGGGTGAGTTGTCAGATAGAGGTGGGAGAGATGAATGATCAGCGGCGGTGTAAGCAATGGAGGTGGAGTAAAGGTGAGGATTCATATTGGTATGGGCGTGATTAAGATCCAGATAGTTGTCCACTAAGTGAAGGTCCATACAATCACTTTCTTCCAATAGGTTGAGATCAAAAGGATGGGGAACATCATTGTGTTGTTGGGATGAAGTGTGATGTTGGGCGGGATGGTGAAGATGTTGGGCTAAATGGTGATGATGATGGGCTGCATGGTGATGGCTTGAGAGTTGAGGAGCTGGGTATATTTGGGCTTGATCAACATTATCATGTTGGGCTGGGCTAGCATGTGCAATAGTGTTTTGAAGTTTCTCAATACCATTCTCATTTCCATTAGTATCAGTAGCTGGTGAGTAAGAAAACCGATTACCTATTGCTTGCTAATCGACAATGTCATGCTAGATCGGAGAGCTCGACGATGACGGATTTTTGAATGTGGCCCAAACATTAACAACCTGTTGAGTAATTACTGGCTGATTTTGGCTCCATTCAATGAGTCCAATACTTGTGAATAGATTGGGCAGTGTGTTCCCAGCTTTGTGTCCCACCTTGCCACAGCAGAAACAAAAGTTGGGCATATCTTCATAACAAAATTTAACCAAGTATATCCTTCCATTAGTTATACCAAAGGAGGTGCGCATCATGCTGAGAAGAGGTTTGGAAACATCAAGTCATACTTTGAATTGAATATATGGAATGGAAACTTGGTAGTCAATATCCATCAATGGTCCTATACAATTAGCCAGCGCCTCCACATGAGGAAGAAGAAGCTTTTGAATGGGGAATTCATGGAACTGAAGCCAGCATGGAATAATATGGAAACTTGAAGAAGTATAATCCACTGACCAATCTTTAACTGAGACTAACCACCCGAAGAGGGACCAAGGACCTGTGGTAAGTACTTTTTCTTTATCCGCTGCACATGTGAACTGAACCAAGTAATAAGTATTATGATCATCGTCCTGGCCCTCCAAAGTTTCAAAGTGCATCGAGTGGGAGGGTTCCCATTGAGGGAGAAGGTGATGAGCAAATGTGGTGAGGTTAAGATGCTGTGGCTGGTGATACTTCGCTCTTAGTGAGGGATCTTCCAGTCCTTCATTAGCACGCAGAATATAGTAAGGTTTAGGGATTATGAGAGTAATGGCGAGTTGAGCACTAAGATTAGTGATGATGGAATCGATATTATGGGAATGCATGGGGTGGTCTAGGGTAGTGAAGGTCATATGAGGGATTTGTGTGGAGATGGATGGAGAGAAGTATGAGTTGGAGCAACAGGAGAACAAGGAGAAGGTGAAAATGGACGTTGCATGGTGGAGTTATGGGAATGAGAATGAGAATGATGAGGTGTGATGGACGTGGAAAAAGAGGCAAGGGGGCCTGATGGAGAGTTAGGAGGAAGCTCTGATTCTGGTGGGGAGAGCACCGAATGAGGGCTGAGAGTATCAGGGTGGCGATTAAGATTGATATTATGAAAAGTGAGCAAGGGACTAAACACTAATAGTGGGGGGGGGGGGAGGCAGAGGTTGGGTGGCGTTGTTAGAAGTAGTGGTAGAAATTTGAAGGTTAGGTTGCGATTGGAGTAGGAGTGAATGATGAGTTTGAGAGTGATCAAGGTCTTGAAAGAAGGAATCGCCATTAACAATGATCTGAAGCAGAAATGATGTTGGAAAAGATGGGAATGAAGTGAAAGGGAATGAGTAGTGTGTGAGAAATGAAGATGCAGGATATACGAGTCAGTATAGGTGAGTATGGCAAGAAGAAAATAAGAGGATTTGTGCAAGAATAAGGATTTGAGGAATGATGAGAAAACATTTATCATTGTGGGCTGATGTGAAAAGTTGAAAACGAGAAGATGGGATAGGAGTAAATGGTTGTATAGAGAGGAGAAGAAAACAGGGGATACAAATAAATATGAACCAGAAAATAACTAGAAATGGTATAGAACAAATATAGTCACAAGAGTGGAGACAAAGTAACTGAACCGGGGTTCACAAACGCTGGAGACCTGCAAATACAAACAAACGACAAAGTAATGAAGTAGTCAGTCAAAACAGAGAGCAATGAAATGAATAAGAAAACAGAACTCAAGGAAACAGGGAGGCCAAAAAAACAAGGAGATAAAAACAGATACAAATAGAGAAAAAATCTAATGATAAGCAAATTGACAAGGAAAATATGGAGAATAAAGGAGTTGGGACGATAATAAGAACAACAAGAAGGCCACTTGAAATAGTAATTTGTAACAGTAAAAGTTGGAATGATGAAACAGGAGAACACAGTAAGACGAGCAAAAGAAGGAACTTAGAGGTGGTGAACGAGGAACCTATATATATTATGAAAGAGGTTATGAAAAGAATTGGGAACACTAGATAAAACAGGATCAGACAAAGAGAAAAAGAACACCAGGATCAGTCAAGGAGAACACGAGGAAGAGTTTGGGTTTGCTATGTATGTGAAACCCAAAAAACTCTATCAATTAAGGATTTAAAATAATACATGCAAATCTAGGGGTATTCAAATACATATTTTAAATGATTGTTTAAAAATCCATCAAAATCAGGGGATATTCAATTCATGTTTTTCAAAAGTCCACCAAAATCAGATGGTATTCAAGAAGTAGTGAATTTTAATGGATTTGTTAAAGTTGTGGATTATGAAGGATTTGTGAGTGGAAAAAAAAAAGAAGTACAAAAAAGATATGAGAAAAAGAAGAAAAAAAACAGAGATAAAAATAAAGTGGATGAGGAGCATAAGAAGAAAAGAAAAAAAAAAACAGAGAATAAGAAGAGGTGAGGGGGAGGAGGTTGAGAATAAGAAGATGAAAATGGGTGGAGGTGGGATGAGAGGTGGCGGTGGTGATTGATGAAGAAGATGAAGAAAAAAAATGAGGAGGTAGCGTGATGGTAGTGGTGATTGAAGAAGAAGAAGGGAAGATGAGGAGAGCTGACAGTGGCAAGAATAACAATTTGAAGTAAAATAATTATTTGTATTACTTTTGGACAATCTTCAATATATTTGAAATTTTTTTTTTTTAATTTGAAGTAAAATTCTCATAATATACAAACAATTGTTTAATTGATGTTTGAGAAATGTTTCATGATTTATGTTGACATAGATAACCATGTAGATGATGTTCTTTCATTGCTTTCTATAACTAATAACATATTTATAAAATTAATAACAAACTTTTATAAAATTTATAAAATTCAATAATTTAAATCCGAATTAAATACCCCCAGGACACATGAGATGATCAAAATCATGACAAGTATGGTTTGTACTTATCAAATAGATAAAAGTTTGGATGCTTTCCATTTTAGTGATTATCCACCCTTTTTTCGTTTTGTCTAATATATTCAACATCTAAAATAATACAAAATTTGAAAATTCATCCCAAAAATTAAGATACACTTATTGGTGGTTTACAACAACTCTTAATAAAGCAAAATCTTTTAACTCACTCACTATGATCCCAAACGATCCAACCCTTCCCGAGCGGAGACCGAGCCGGGTTCGATCCTGGCAGCCTCCTCATATGCCTCTTTCGCCTCCTCCTGAATCCCCTTCCACTCATAACACTGTCCCAAGAGACAAAACGCTTTGGGATTCTCCGCATTCAGCTTCAACGACTCAACCAAGTCCTCGACAGCCGAGTCAACCCTGCGCTTCTTATTCAACGCGATCTGCAACTCCGCCCGCTTAAACAACGAGTCACCCCGCTCCCGATCCGAGAGCGATTTCACCGCGGGAGGGGACAAAGCGGCATCGAGCGAACTCAGAGCGGAGGCCTTGTGGCCTTGGAAGTCAAGCGTCAGGGCTTTGAGGATGTGCGCGGCGGCGTCGCGGGGGTCGAAGGAGAGTGCTTGGTCGGCCTCATCGTTGGCCTCTTTGGCGAGTTTGAGCGCGGTGGTGCGATTCGTGGCGGATCTGGCGCGGGCCAGGAGTTGCGCGCCTTGCACGAAGTGGCGCTTGGCTTGGACCCCGGCTCGGCCGCGGAGCCGTAGCTTGGCTAAGGCTTTTTTTGGGAAGCTGTTCATCGCGAATACCATCGCGAGGCCGAGGAGGAGAAGCGCGATTTGGATCACTATGTCCATCGGCATGATTGGTTGATGTGTGTATCTGTGAAGAGTCGACCAGAAGTTTTTTTTTTATCAAGATCGCCCGCCTCTGTGTCTTAATAGGATTATTTTCATTTTCAATGACTTTCTGGACACTCGCAGCGTTTCGTAGCCGTTGGATTTTGCTTCAGTCGCAATACAGTACATCTGACGGCTCTGCATCTCCAAGAATATCTTTCTTTCTTTTGAGCAAGTTGAAAAAGCGAACCGAACTGGTCGGTTCGGGTTAGGATTTATGCTATTCGATTCAGTTCGGTTTTGAAAAACTAAAACCATATAGTCAGTTTGGTTTTCGGTTCTTAAGCGATTTTAACCGATTTAACCTATGGAATATATAATATGTGTGATATGTAAAAATATGTTTAATTTACTCGATCGGTTCGATTTTAGTAACATTTTAGACGGTCAGTTTAGTTGTGATTTACATAAATTAAGATTGGTTCGACTTTGGTTAAATTTTCTTGATGTTCAATTTGTTTCAGTTTGTCGTTTGACCAAACTGACTGATTCGGTTGACGATTTTCACCCAAAATCGAACCGACCCATAAACAACCCTACTTTTGACTTTTTTTGTATAGTAGGTAAATTAACAAGTAAATAAATCTCGAGATCTTCAAAATAGGGACAACCATGTATTGCCAAAAAAAATTACATCCTCCTCTCGTGTCATCGCCATACTTGCTATTGGAGGTGGGCATTTCAAATCGAAAATCCAAACCGATCAAGCCGGTTCGGGCTGATTTTTTAAAAGTTTTTTTTAATGCTTGGTTGTAAAAACCTGCCCAAACCGAAGTTTTTGGTTCGATTCTTGGTTCTATTTTCTAGAATTTGTCAGGTAACCGGCCCGGATAATTTAAAAACAAAAAAAATCTAGGATTTTTATTCATCTCTCACATGGCTTGTCTTATTAGCGAGGAAAAGGGGAGGGAGGGGGTGCAACCCTCCATTTCCCTCGAGATGCGCGAATTCCCGCCCTCACATGCTTCTCTCACAAACTTGTTCTCTCATAAACTCGTTCTATTTTTCTGCTTCTTCTGCTTGACTCCAAGTAACCAACGACGACTCCTCTTCTCCTCTCGACAACTTGCGATTGCTCCTCCTATGCTCTTGACAACTTGTGACTCCTCCTTCTCTGCTCGACAACCATCTGCGACTCGTCCTTCTCTATTGACAGTCTTCTCTGCACTCTACTTGACTCCTCCTCTGCTCGATAGAGGTTAGTTTGGTTGCCTTCTACTTGCTCTTCTTTTTCTCTGATTTAGTTCCTGAATCTAGAAGTTGTTACATTTACAAACTGTAATTTTTTTGATTTGTGAGAATTTCTGAAATGTTGAAATGTATAAACCTTCACATTGGTGAGTTTGGGGGTCTTTTGATGAGATTAAACCTTCAAATTGGTGAGTTTCGGATATGTGTGAACCCCATTGTTATAATCAGAAAGTCGGATTGTTATGCGTAAAGGATTGGGTGGATTTGAAGGGATCTAGTTTGTGGCTCCTTGTTTGCTTAATTGTCCTTGATTGGAAGGACTGTTCCTTATGCCAATATGGTAGGTAACAAATGCATATGTACCCATTATTCAGATCTATTTACATCTTTTGTTTGCTCATTTTAGCTGATTAGTACAAGCTAATAATTACACCTTCTTATAAATTTGCAAATCCTTGTGGTGGTTTTGTGATTTAGATTCAGATCTGTAAAATTCAGGTCTCACCTCACCAATGTTGTGTAAGACCACATGAGGTCCATTAAACAATGTGGTGTGTTTATGATACATGGTTAATTTCTTATCATGTAACGCGGGTTCAACATCACAAAGGCAAGGTTGGATGCATGGATGTTGACGATACATCAAAATAAATCAATCATCACGGCTGTACACAAGGCATGGAGACTCATCACTAAGATATAGCATCCAGCCTATTGGACCAGTTCATAAAGCCCAGAAAAAATAAAACCAACTACAGAGGCCCATACAAGGCCCGCAAACGAAGAGACATAAACATGGCCAGAATTCAGGCCCGAATGAATCAAAGCCCGACACGAGTTATTTCATAAAAAAGATGAACGTTGCACAAAAAAGAATCGTGGAGGGGGTTAAGCCTCCACAAACGCATATTCATTAAGGAGGAGACTATTATAAGAAACACATCCTTCTGTTGCGCCTCACGTGCTTAAGTTACGCAGAGAATTAACCACGACTATTATAAAAGGTAAAGAGAACATTCGACACAAGTATGCAACTTTAACTGAGTTTTTGTCCAGATTTACTTCATTCTTCCAACAGAGTTATTGACTTAAGCATCGGAGTGCCTTCGGTGACCAAAAAGGTGGTCATTGGCAGTCTAACGATTGTTTTGCAGGTATAACTCACAAGATGACATTTTTTGACGCATCAGTTTGGTGCCATTCGTGGAGAACGAGTTTTCTTTCTAAAATCAAAATACACAGTGATAAAGCTCACCATAGCCTGATAAAAGATCAACAAGCCGTCAGAGCAAGTGACGCAGCCTGCAGATCCTCAACCCGGCAGTGGTCACGACAACTCTCCTATTGACAACAATGCATCACTAACAGCTTACGAAGTAGTCCGGATCATCGGACCAGTAATACCCGAAAATGCGGATCCACAACATGCAATAACCTAAATAACCCAAACATTCGGCGACACTGCCATGTATCCTTGGGTAGACCTACTAATAACCCAGATGAGTCACATAACAAAGATGCAAGAAAAGATCACCTAGGAGTGCATTCAACCAGTCGATCTTGTTCGGGCATCGCCACATCAGAACTCCGCCAATCGAACTCAAGGAAGTAACGAAGTCCCAGCAGAACCCCAACAGGAAAACTTTGAAAGCAACGAGCACACTCGAGGCAAAAATCCAATGTTTGAAGGGACACTTACCGAAATCTCGTTCAGAATAGGAGTCACAGATCCCAACATATTATACGAGTTAACAAAACAACCATTTTTTACGCCCTCATGAAAACGACAATGCTAAAAAAGTTCACTCTGCCAAAGTTTGAATATATGATGGTACTTCCGACCTAACTGATCTCCTGAGACACTTCCACCATATGATGGCCTTGAAGGAGACCACAAAGTCGATCTTATGCAGGACATTCCTGATTAGCCTCACATCCACAACAATAAATTGGTTCAACAATTTACCATTGAGCTCGATAGATTCCTTTCAAGCTTTGGCCACTGCTTTTATCACCAGGTTCATTGGGAGCCAGCGGATGATGAAATGACCACACTACCTCCTGCATATCAGGCAGAAGTGCGAATAGACAATACGAGAATATGTCACCCATTTTACCAATGAATTGACAATGATTGATGGATGTAGCAACAACACAGCCGCTGCAACCTTTGTGGCCAGATTGAAGAAAGACCCCTTCTTTGATGCTCCTAACATGGAACCTCTAAAAGGCATTGCAATCCTGCTAAAAATAGCACAAAAAAATATCTTCCTTGAGGAGATGAAGGCGGTCAGGAGGAAAAATGACCAAGAAGGAGAAAGTCTTTCAAGGAAACGGGAAGGAAATGAGGAAAAAAGACAGGGCAACATACAAAAAGAGGATAACAACTTATCGAAGAAACATCAAAATGGCGGAAAGAGCGATTCGCAACAACGAGAATCCGAGAAGCTACATCCAACGCGGCCTCAACACGAGCGAGTAATGACTGTGATGAAGACCACATACAAGCCATATACAATCCTGAAAATAAGTCGAGCAAATATACTGAAGCACATAGCGAAATGGGATAATTTCAACTGGCCGCAAAGGATGAGAGGAGACCCGAAAGGAAGCGACAAAACCAAATATTGTTCCTTCCATAAGGATCACGGGCATGATATCGAAGACTACTACAATCTAAAAGACGAAATCGAGCACTGGGCTCAGAAAGGAAGACTCGACGAGTTCATCGAAATGCCAAATAAACAACTTTCATGGAAGGAGAAAACAAACAATGTTGTGGGATCAAAAGAACAACCCAGAGAGCTAATATACGCCGCACACTGCATAGCCGGAAGAAGCAAAACACACGAAGTAGTCAGGAAAACTTCACTCGAATCGATTTATATCAGAACAAGGATACTGACAAGACATTTCACGAATGCACAAAATATGGAGAAGTTTGCATCAACCAACTAATACGAGTCAAAAGATCCTACTAGCGAATGCAAGCTCGACCTGAATCACTAACGACAAAACTAACAACAATAGACTCAACCGAACCCTGATGGTTGACACCAAACATGGAGCCAAAATCAGCATGATTGGACAATTTGATGCTGACGTGGGCACGATTGGACAATTCGGTGCTAATGTGAGCATGATTGGACAATTTGGTGTTGACAAAAGCACGATCGGACAGTTTGGTGATGACTTGAGCATGACTGAACAAGCCAACACTACTCAGCTACCGGATAGAACAACACCTTGAGCTTGCCAGTCATGGCATCATATACGACATACGAGAATGAAGCAAAGAAAAACAAAGCAACAAAAACACCAATCTCTAATACGAAGACCAAGAACGAGCAAAGAAAGGCAAAACAAGTCATACTTCGAACCAGCATAAATGCCTTAACAACTAAGGCTGGTGAAAACATCAAAAGGGAATATCAATAAGATTACGAATTCAGAGCCCCAAATTTTCGCATGGACAACAAAATAGATACTACAACGAATTAGCCATATAGAGCAATCAATGACAAAAGTTGGATATATATAATTTTATTTTGATCAACCACAAAGTCAAAGTTGGGCACCCGAGTAAACTAAACACAAAAACTTCGAGTCAAGCGAGATGTCGAGTTAACGAAGTAAAAGTTAGACACCCAAGTCAACTAAACACAAAAACTTCGAGTCGACTGAGTTTTCGAGTTAACGAAGTAAATGTTGGACATCCGAGTCAACTAAACACAAAAACTTTGAGTCGACCGAGATGTCGAGTTAATGAAGTGAAGTAAAGGTTGGACACCCGAGTCAATTAAACACACAAACTTTGAGTCAACGAGATGTCGAGTTAATGAAGTAAAGGTTGGACACCCGAGTAAACTAAACACGAAGTAAAGGTTAAACACCCGAGTTAACTAAACACAAAAACTTCAAGTCGACCGAAATGCCGAGTTAACAAAGTAAAGGTTGGACACCCGAGTCAACTAACCACAGAAACTTTGCGACGATAGAGATGTCGAGTCAACGAAGTAAATGTTAGACACCCGGGTCAACTTATCACAAAAACTTCGAGTCGACCAAGATGTCGAGTTAATGAAGTAAATGCTCAACAAACAAGTTGACTTAACAAAAGGACTTCGAGTTGACAAACACATTGAATCAACAAAGTTAGAATTAGGGAACAAATCAATATGATTCGAGGAAGTACAAGCAAAAGTAACTCTTTGCAGCAAATCACGAAGGACAACGCTTACCCACCATTAGACGAACGACGAGCCAAAGCACGAAAGCAACTATAAAAAAATTCAAAGCAAAATCCACGACAACTACAACAAAACTGAAAAGAAGGGAAACAACAAAAGTCTATTTTTATTGATAATACTACCCTGTTACATCCGGAGAAGGAGATAAAGAAGTGGGGGAAGGAACGGAAGCAATTAAAGGATCATTACTTGCAGAAATAAGAGAATGGCTCTTTTCGGGAGGAGGGAGTAATAATTGCTCTGGGCGCTTGAGTGTAGAAGAAGCAATGGCTCCTCAGCTGCTGAAGCAGATTCTTCGATATCATTGTCCTCAAAAGCTTCACCAACCAAGTGACAATACTTGGACAAATCTTAGCCGAGCCCTTCGATATAATCAAGAAGCTCAACCCGCCTGTCAACAACTCGCTTCAAATCTTCGGCTTCGACTATACGGAGCCTATCCTTAGCAACAACGAGTTCATTTTTAGCCGCGACAAGCTGCCCCTCTGCGGTAGAAGGCATACCGGAAGTATCTGCCTTGACATCATTAAGCGCAACAATTATCTGTTCCACCTGCATCTCAGTGGTATCATACATAACGGATCGCTCCACTTCAGCACAAGAAGCTTTATCAGTGAATAACTTTTTTCCACATCATGTAGACGAGTACAAACCCCATCGAACTTGACTTTCAAAGAGTTAAGCTTAGCAACAAATTTATCCCGCTTACTTTTCGCCTCAACCAACGACTTTCGAGCAACCCTTGCAGCTTTCTCCGATTTCGCATATTGCGTTTTCAACACATCAAATTGTGAAAGAACGTGATAAAACACCAGCAACAATGCCGCCATTCTCCTTTCTGATAAAGCCACTTGATCACGATCAGCTTGATCGATCGAGCCCATCACCCATGCATAGCTGAGATGATTCATTCCATCCATTAGCTACTCAAGACCGTGATCGACGTGATCAAACAGATCCAGTATGGGCATCAAAGGCTTTTTCACCAACCGCCAGTGCCACTCATTTACCAACCTACGTGCACCGTCCCGCATGTCAAGCTGAGTGAACCAGCAGAACTTGCCATCTGACTTGATACGGATATCCTTCAGGCCAGACTCAGTCCAACCAACCCGTGGATGAAGGACACTAGGATCCGGGAGCACTGAAGAACCACCCCCGACAGCAGAAAGAGAAGAAGTAATAACAGTAACAACGGAAAAGCCATTTTTACTCTCCCATTGAGAAGCATCCGTGGCAAGGTTAGGGCTAACGGTAACAGTGGGAGCAGGAGAAACCTGACGAGGAAGAGAAAAAACTAAGAACTCGACTGCTTCATTGACATCAATAGAAAGATAAGGAGAGTGATCCTTGAAACTTTGACCACCACCAATGTCTTTAGACTGTTCTACCGCTAGCTGAAGCATTTTTCATTAATGACCTGGGGATCATCATTAGACAACTCAGCAGCGTCCGAGACACCGTAAGCAAAAATAAGCTTCCTCTCATTATCGTCCAGCGAATGAGCAATCTCATTCTCACTCCTTTTCAACGCGAGCCTCAACTCCTCAACCTCCTCGAAAGATTCACGATATTCTTTTGCAACATCGACGTGGGAAATACTTGGGCTAGACACAACCCCCGTAACATCTTGAACAGGGTTCGGATGAGACACAATTCGAGCAGAACCACAATTAGAAAGTTGTTTCTTCCTCGGAATCCGACCAAGGTCTAAGGCAATCGCCTTGACGGATTCGTAGACCTTGCAAGCTTTTTTCTTCTTGAAACAGAGACTGTGATATCAACAAAAACATTGAGATCTGTAACTCGCCGATCCAAGCTCATTTCCCAACCAATGCTAGCATCACTAACACCAACACGAATAGCAAAGGCCTTAGCATGAGACTCAATAAATAAAGCTCGCTCCACTTCACTTATAGTGTACAAACCACTACGCTCCAGGATACCCTCGGAAAGAAATGTCTCCATAGGAAAACGACGAAGCTTCGAGAATCGGTAATTGATCTTCTGCTCCTCAGCAGTTAAGTGAAGATTCTTCCACTTATTGGGAAAATGAAATGATCGAAAAATCATACGACCTCGCAATTGGAAGTAGCCAAAATTCATGGAAGTGTAAAACCAAGACTGCGACCAATCACGAATGTCATTGCTAAGTTTCTCGAAACACTTTAGAGAACGGAGAAAACAGATATCCCTGTTCAACAACAGACCAACCACTGAATGTAAAACCCTCACAGTAAAAGGAATGTTGGATAAAATAGTCCTTGCATAAGAAGATACCATCACCTTCCAACCATTATGGCACATTTCGGTAGGAGGAATACCCAAGAAGTTCAGATACACCCAGAACAGCTTCGAAATCGAAAATCGAAAGCCGGAAGAAAATATGCACAAATACATTGCGATGTATCCAGCCTTCGGATTACAAGGGCTTTCATCCTATCTAGGCAGAATAATCTCGAGGTCGGGCGGGTGATTATAATCAAAATGAAGACTGTCCAGCTCTGTTGGGAGAATAATGAGCCTCACACAGAGTTAACAACTTACCACTTAGCTTATTGCCAACATTTTTTTTTTGGGAAGGCAAGCAGGGTTTTTATAGGATTCCAGAACCCATTAAAGACCAGAACTGGTCAACACACCATAAACTGATAAAGATGCCACAAGCTTATTGCCAACATACATCATTCAAAAACAAAGAAGACGAAGGGATGAACAAACCCTAAATTCAAAGATAGCGTGAAGATGGAAAATGAAGTCGTCACACCTCCTGTATAGAGCCAAATAATGAAGGGACGGCTCATGGGACAGCGTGCAAGATATGATGACTATGCGAAATCCAAAAAATGTGCGCAAAAATGAAGGGACAAACAAAGAGTCAAGACACCAACTCGCGAAAAGTTACTGACAACATTAAATACAAGGTAATGATGGAATTGAAAGACAAACTGTCACGAAGTTAGGGGGTAGCTGATGATACATCAAAATACACTAATCATCACGACCATACACGTGGCATAGAGACTCATCACGGAGATATAACGTCCAGCCTATTGGACCAACTCATAAAGCCCAGGAAAAATAAAGCCAACTACAGAGGCCCAGACGAGGCCCACCAACAAAGAGACGTAAACAGGGCAAAAACCCAGGCCTGAAAGAATCAGAGCCCGAATCCATGCCCGACACGAGTTCTCTCATAAAGAAGAGGAATGTTGCACCAAAAAAAGTTGTGGAGGGGGTTACGCCTCCACAAACGCATCTCCATTAAGGAGGAGACTGTTATAAGAAACATCTCATTCCGTTGCACCTCACATGCTTGAGTCATGCTGAGAATTAATCGCGACCATTATAAAAGGTGAAGGGAACATTCGACACAGGTATGCAATTTTAAATGAGTTTTTGTCCATATTTACTTCCTTTTTCCAATAGAGTTACTGACTTAAGCATCAGACTACCTTTGGCCACCAAAAAGGTGGTCTTTGACAGTCTAACGATTATTTTGCAAGTTAAACTCATAGGAGAACGATTTTTGGACACATCAAATATTATATGGGTACTGTTTTGTCTGGTGTGTTGTTTGATTCTAGGTTGCTTTTTCATATCTTGCTCATTAATGGCTTTTGTTTTACTTTCTCTTTGCATCTGAACAGCTGAACAAGAGGCATAATCTTCTTATGGTTTTGCATTGGCATATGGTGCAGGGTTCCTTGTGGAAACACGGACATATTCATTAGTTGATGAGTTTAGGTGTTAAGGTTCATAACCACTACTCTGATACAAACTTATTACTCAACCCTATACTAATTTGATAATGCTATGCACTGTATACCATCATTTGATAATGATCTCCTTGTTATGTCCAATATTTGGAGTGTTAATTTGTTGTGTTTCTCTTTGTTTATAGCATGGAATGGAAGATGGTGGAGCATGGTGATGAGGGCAATGAAAATCTTTTAATGTTTTTAGGGGCAATGAAGGTCTTTTAATGTTTTTTAGTTTTGTGTTTTTCATATTTGTGTAACGTGATGTATTTGGATTTATAAGGTGTTTTGTATTTGTAAGGTGTTTTTAAGTATTGGATTTTTTTGTTGTTGAAAAAGTATTGGATACTTGGAATGTTGGATTTGGAACGTTGAATTGATGTTTTGTAAGGTTTTCTTATGGTGTATTTTGAGTATTGGATACTTGGAATGTTGGATTTGGAACGTTGAAATGATGTTTTGTAATATTTTCTTATGGTGTATTTTGTGTATTGGATACTTGGAATGGTGGATTTGGAACTTGGAATGTTGGATTTTAGAAATAATAGAATAAAAAATACAAACAAGGTTGAAATGGGCTGAAAAAACTGGGGCCAATATTCAAGTTTGGATTTGAGAAATAACAGGAAAACAACACAAACAGGTGAAATGGGCTGAAAAATTGGGCCCTAAATAATTGATTATTGAGACCGACCCGAAGTGTCGGTTAACTTGCTTGACCCGATCCAGTTTCGGTTATTGAAATTTAAACTTTTGGGGGCCCGGTCTGATTTTTGGTTTTGGCATTTTGAGTCGTTTAACTAGATTGACCCAGCCCTACTCGATTCCATAGCTATGGAAATGAAATAGCGACAAAACAACACAATGTAAGTAAATTTGGGACAACATAATGCTTAGAAAATGAAAATAAACGATTTAGCAAATGGACTATTTGATTAAAAAAAAAACTCATTGATTAATCCTATATGAAGGTAAGCAAATAGTGCATGTGATAATACATCAACATATACCGATCATCACGGCCATACACGTGGCATAGAACAACCACCGCGAGGATATGATGTCCCATCTACTGGGCCAGCTCGTAAAACCCAAGAAGAATAAAGGCAATCACAGAGACTCAGACAAGGCCCACTATACAAAGATATAATCAAAGCCCGAATCCATGCCCAAACGAATCTGAGCCCAAATACAGGCCCGACACGAGTTCTCTCATAAATAAAAGAAATGTTGCACCAAAATAAAGTCGTGAGGGGGGGGGGGGAGTTTTGCCTCCACGAACGCATCTCCATCAAGGAGGAGACTGTTACAAGAAACATCTCATTTCGTTGTGCCTTACATGCTTAAGTCACGCAGAGAATTAACTGCAACCATTATAAAAGGTAAAGGGAACATTTGACACAGGTCTGCAATTTTAACTGAGTTTTGTCCATATTTACTCCATTCTTCAAACATAGTTGTTGACTTATGCATCAGAGTGCCTTCGCCACCAAAAAGGTGGTCCTTGGCAGTCTAACATCCGTTTTGCAGGTATACTCACAGGTGGACGATTTTTGGACGCATCAGTTTGGCGCCGTCTGTGGGAAACGACAAGTTTCCTTTATAAAAAGAAGAACCACGATGACGAAGCTCACCAAAATCTGATAAACGATCGACAAACTGTCAGAACAAATGACACGCCCTACAGATCCTCAACCTGTCGATGATAACAATAATTCTCTTATTGCCTACAAATAGCAAACAACTCTCGAACAAGACGTAGCCCAAATCACTGAGCCAATGGCACCTGGGAATCAAGATCCACAACATGCAATAGCCCAGACAACCCAGACATCCCGTGACGCTGCCACGGATCCTCGGGGAGACTTGCTTATGGTCCATATGAATTACATGATGAAGATGCTAGAGAAAATCACCCAGGAGCGCATCCAGCCAGTTGATCATATCCAGGCACCCCAACAAAACTCCACGAACCAAACTCAAGGGAGTGACGAAATTCTAGCGGAACCCCGATAGGGAAACTTCAAGAGCAATGAACTCCTCCAAAGCAAGACTTCACAGTGTGATAGAACGCCTGCTGAAATATCGTTCAGAATCGGAGTCACGGATCCCAATGTATTATACGAATTAGCCAAGCTGCCATTTTTTGATGCCCTCATGAAAACTCTTATGCCGTAAAAGTTTACTCTGCCAAAGTTCTAAGTATATGATAGTACTTTCGACCCAACAGATCACCTAAGACACTTCCACCACATGATGACCCTGAAGGATACCACGGAGTTGATCTTATGTAGAGCATTTTTTACCAGCCTCACCTCTACAACGATGAATTGGTTCAACAACCAAACATTGAGGTCAATAGACTCTTTCCAAGCGTTAGCCACTGCTTTTATCACCAGATTCATTGGAAGCCAACAGATGAGGAAATGACCACACTACCTCCTCCATATCAAGCAAAAGCCCGAGGAAACAATACAGGAATATGTCACTCATTTCACCAATGAAATGATAATGATCGATGGATGCAGTGATTACACAGCCGCCACAACCTTCATCGCCGAACTGAAGAGAGGTCCATTTTTATGCTCTTAACCTGGAACCTCAAAATGGCATGGCAGTCTTGTTGAAAACAACCCAAAAACATATTTCTCTCGAAGTGATGAAAACGGCCAGGAGGAAAAATGACCAAGAAAAATAGTCATTCAAGGAAACGAGAAAGAAATGAAGAAAGAAGATGGGATGATGGATCACGGGAGGATAACATTCATTTGAAGAGGCATTGGAATGGCAGAAGAATCGATGCAAACCAACAAGAGTCCGAGAAGCTGCAGTCAGCACGACCCCAACACGAGCGAGTAACAAACGTGATGAAGAAGACATACAAATCATATACAACCTTGAAAACAAGTTGAGCCAATATACTGAAACACATAACAAAAATGGGATAACATCAACTGGCCACTCAGGATGAGAGGAGACCCGGAAAGAAGGGACAAAAACAAATATTGTTCATTCCATAAGGATCATGGGCACGATACCAAAGACTACTACAATCTAAAAGATGAAATCGAGCATTGGGTTCAAAAAGGATGACTTGACGAGTTCATCGGAATGCCAGACAAACATCTCAAATGGAAAGAGAAAACAAATACTACTACAGGATCAAAAGAACAACAAAACTAATATACACCTTATACTGCATGATTGGAGGAAACAAGACAGTCAACCCAATAGAAGAAACAACCAAAAGTACCTCCCACTCAAGCCGATTTATATAAAAACAGGAGTACTAATGAAACCAAACAAGCCATTTTACCAGTGCATAGAACATGTTGAAGTTTGCATAAATCAACTAACACGATTCAAGGACCCTATTAACGGATGCAAGCTCGACCTGAATCACCAATGATAAAATTGATAGCAATGGACTCTATCGAACCTTAGCAGCTGACATCAAACACGGATCTAACATAAGCATGATTGGACCATCTGGTGCTGATGTGAGTGTGATTGGATAATTTAGTGCCGATGTGAGCATGATTTGACAATTTTGTGTTGACGTAAGCATGATTGGAGAGTTTAGTGCTGATGTGAGCATGATTAGACAAATCAACACTGCTTAGCTACCAGATCAAAAAAACACCCCGAGTCTGTTAGCCACGACAACATATACAACGATTGAGTAAAGCACAACCCATAGCAGATATAGCGATAAAAGCTTACAGAACAAAACAACAAAGACATCAATCTTTAATATGAGGATCAACATCAACCAAGCAAAGGAAAACAAAACAACAAAAACATCAATCTTTAATGCAAGAATCGACATCAACCAAGCAAAGGAAGACAAAGTAAATCGCTATTCAACCCAGCATAAAGGCTTCAACAGTTAGGGCTGGTCAGAGCATCCGAAGAGGAATGTCAATAAGATTACAAATTTGGAATCCGCATTTTATGCATGGGCGACAAAATAAACGAGTCAAAAATTGGCCATAAAAAGCAATCGACATACCTAGCAATAAGAAATCAGGACAAAAGTCATATATGTATAATAAAAACTTCAGGTCTAATCAACCATGAAGTAAAGGTTCGACGAACAAGTCAACTTAACACAGTAAACTTCTAGTCGACTAAGACGTCGAGCCAACGAAGTAAAAGTTGGACAAACGAGTCAAGTTAACATAGTAAACTTCGAGACGACTAAGATGTCGAGTCAACAAAGTAAAAGTTGGACACACGAGTTAGCTTAATATAGTAACCTTTAAGTCGACTGAGACGTCAAGTCAACAAAGTAAAAGTTGTACACACGAGTCAACTTAATACAATAAACTTCGAGTCGACTGAGACGTCGAGCCAACGAAGTAAAAGTTGGACAAACGAGTCAACTTAACACTAAAAACTTTGAGTCGACTGAAAAGTCGAGCCAACGAAGTAAAAGTTGGACAAACGAGTCAACTTAACACAGTAAACCTCGAGTCAACTAAGACGTCGAGCCAACGAAGTAAAAATTGGACAAACGAGTCAACTTAACACTGTAAACTTTGAGTCGACTGAGACGTCGAGCCAATGAAATAAAAGTTGGGCGAACAAGTCAACTTAACACAGTAAATTCGATTCAACTAATACATCGAGTTAACGATATAAAAGTTGAACGAACAAGTCAACTTAATACAAAAAAATTTGAATCGACTGATACGTCGAATCAACGAAGTCAAAATTGAAGGAATGAATTGACATGATGATTTAAGGAATAATGGATCGACCGAACCAACAAGGCAAAGGTCGTGACCAAAAGTCAACTTTTTTGCGCAAACTCCAGCGTGTCAAGAAGGATAAAGTCGACTTATCCCTAGACAAATAATGAGCCAAAGCGTGAAAGTAGCCATAAAGGAATTCAAAGTAAAGCCCGAGACGACTACAACTGGACTAAAAAGGAGCAAGCAACACACAACAAGTCGACAAGATAAACTACAGAAACATGCAATACCAAAACGAAATTCTTTTCATTAACAATACTACTCAGTTAGATTTGAAGAAGATGAAGGAATAGGAGAAGAAATGGAGGCAACCACAAGATCATCAGCTATATCATCTACGGGAGAGGGTAAAGGTCTCTCTTCAGAAAGGGGAAAAAGAATGGCACTTCAAATCACTAAAGCACTCGAAGGAAGAGAAAACAGTGGCACCACTGGGGCAATTTCTTCATCGTCATCATCTTCGAAAGCTTGATCAACCAAGTGGCGGTACCCGGATAAATTCGTGCCGAGCCCCTCGATATAGTCAAGAAGTTCAACCCGTCCATCAACAACTTTCTTCCAATCTTTGGCTTCGACAATGCGAAGCCTGTCTTTGGCAGTAGCGAGTTCATTTTTGGCCGCGACAAGCCGTCCCTCGGTGGTGGTAAGCATAATAGAAGTATCCGCCTTGACCTCGTTGAGCACAGCCGTCAACTGTTCCACCCGCCTCTCAGCAATATCGTGAATAATGGATTGTTCTATCTCTGCACAAGAAGCTTCATCGTAAGCTGCCTTCTCAGCGGATAACTCCTTCTCCACATCACGTAGACGGGCACGAACCCCATCCATGTTGGCTTTCAAGGACTCAAGCTCACCAACAGATTTATCCCGCACACTTTCTGCCTCAATCAACGAAATCTTAGCAGCCCTGGCAGGTTTCTCTGACTTTGTGCATTGTGCTCTCAACATATCAAATTGGGAAAGAACTTGAGAAAACACTAGCAACAGTGTTGTCAACCTTCTCTCCAAAAAAACCACCTGATCACGACTGGCTCGATAGATCGAGCCCATCACCCTCGCATAGGCGAGATGATTAGTCCATCCATTATCTGCTCAAGACGATAATCAAGGTGATCACATGGATCCAATACGGGCATCGAAGGTCTTTCCACTGATCGCCTGTGTCATTCATTTATCAACCTATGTGCACCATCTTGCACGTCAAGCTGAGTGAACCAGCAAAACATGCCATCCGACTTGATACATATATCTTTTGGGCTAGGCTCAGTCCAACCAACTCGTGGATGGAGAACACGAGGATCCGGAAGCACTGAGGAACCACCCCCAACAGGGGAAGGGCAGAAGGAAAAACAGTGACAACGGAAAAACCGCTTTTACCCTCTCGGTGAGGAGCAACCATAGCAGGAGCGGGACTAGTAGTGACGGCGGGAGTAGGATAATCTAGACGAGCAGGAGAAGAAACTAAGAATTGACATCAATAGAAGGAGAAGGAGGAGAGTGAACCTTGAATCTCTAACCACCACCACCAACCTATTTAGATTGCTCCATTGCTAACTAAAAAATTTTATCATCAATAGCCCGGGGACATGTTAGATAATTCAACAACGTCTGAAACACCATAGGCAGAAAAAATCCTCTTTTCATTATTGTCCAACAGACGAGTAGTCTCTTTCTCACTCCTCTCCAACACCAGTCTCATCTCCTCAGCCTCCTCGAGAGATACACGATCATCTTTTACGACATTTTTGCAGGAAGGACTTGGACGAGAGATAACCCCCATAACATCCTGACCAAGACTTGGACAAGATGCAATCCGAACAGAAAGTCGTTTCTTCCTCGAAACCCAACCAAGATCTATCGACAATCACCTCGATGGACTAATGGGCCTCGTAAGCTTCCTTTTTTTTTTTTTTTTTCTGAAAGTTGAAACTACGACATTAACAGGAGCGTCGAGATCCATAACATGCCTGTCCGAACTCAATTCCCAGTCAATGCTAGCACCACTAACGCCAACACGAGTAGCAATATCCTCAACACAAAATTCAGTAAGCAAGACCCGCTCCGTTTCATTCATAGTGTACAAACCACTACGATCCAGGATGTCCTCAGAAAGAAATGCCTCCACAGTAAATCAGAGAAGCTTCAAGAATCGATCGTTGATCCTCTGCTTTTCCACAGTTAACTTAAGATTCTTCCATTTGTTGGGAACTCATAATGATCGAAAAATCAGACGACCTCGCAGTTGGAAGTAGGCAGAGTTAACAGTAGCATAAAACCAAGACCTTGACCAATCACAAATGTCATCGTTAAGTTCTCGAAGCAAACATGAGAACGGAGGAAGCAAGTATCCTTGGTCACTATCAGACCAACCACCGAATGCAAAACCCTCACAGTAAAAGGAATGCCAGACATAATAGCCCACGCGTAACAAGAAACCATTACTCTCCAACCATTAGGACCCATTTGAGTAGAATGAATGCCCAATAAGTCCAGATACTCCCAAAGCAGCTCTAGAACTGGAAACTGATGACCAGAAGAAAACATGCACGGATACCGCGTGATGTACCCAGACCTTGGATTACAAGGATTGTTGTTTTGTCTAGGCAAGATAATCCCGAGGTTGGGCGGTAGATTGTAGTCAGAACGAAGGTTGTCCAGCATCGCCTGAGAAGCTTTCTTGGGAGAAAAATGAGTCTCACAAATAGCTAGTGACTTGCTGCTTAATTTATCACCAACATACATCGTTAAGGAACATAATAGCAAAGAAAACGAAGAAGGCGAAGGAAGAAACAACCCCTAATTTCAAAGATAGCATAAAGAGGGAAAACAAATTCCTCACATCCACATTTATAGAGCCGAACAACAAAAGGACTGCTCATGGGACAACATGCCAGATATGATGGCTACATGAAATCCCAAAAATGTGTGCAAAAAATAAACGGGCAAGCAAAGAATCGAGACACCAACCCACAAAAAGTTACTGACAACATTGAATACAATGCAATGATGGAATTGAAAGACAAACTGTCACGAAGTTAGTGGCCACATTAGCATACCCACTAACTAAGGGGGGGTAGCTAATGATACATCAAAATATACCGATCATCACGACTATACACTTGGCAGATAACATCCATCGTGAGGATATGGCGTTCAATCCACTAAACCAGCCCGTAAAACCCAAAAAGAATAAAGCCAACCATAGAGGCCCAGACAAGGCCCACTATAAGAAGATATAATCAAAGCCCAAATCCAGGCTCGACACGAGTTCTCTAAAAAAGAAGAGGAACGTTGCACAAAAAAAGAGTCGTGGAAGGAGTTACGTCTCCACGGATGCATCTCCATCAATGAGGAGACTGTTACGATAACCATCTCATTCTGTTGCGCCTCACATGCTTAAGTCACGCAGAGAATTAACTGCGACTATTATAAAAGGTAAAAGGAACATTCAACACAAGTATGAAACTTTAACTGAGTTTTGTCCCGATTTACTTCCTTCTTCAAACAGAGATGATGACTTAAGCATCGAAGTGCCTTCGGCCATAAAAAAAGGCGGTCCTTGGTAGTCTAACATCTATTTTGCAGGTCAAACTCATAGGAGGACGATTTTTGGATGCGTCACTTGCAAAATAAAAACCCACAAAATGCAAAAACAATATAAGGAATAGAAGCGCAATAAATAAAGGTTCCATAACAACTTAAGATTGAAGACAAGTCAAGGGCAGAAAAAAATCGATACCCACAAGGCGTGAAAGGTTCTCTTGGAGCAAAAGAGCGCTTTCACCTAAAACCTATGATGATGGAAGGGTTCGAGTATCCAAACTACTTGATTTAAGGTTGGATGACTAAATGAGGGAAGGGAGGTTGCAACTTGTGAATTTGGGGATGCCTAAAATAAATATTGCATAATTTTTAGACTACAGATCGAGTTTACACATCAAAGTAGTGAAAATGCTGTAACTTCTCCTAGAAAAGCTATTTCTCATGATGATACACCAAACTATCCTTTAATCCGCACCGTACGCGTGTCACGATGATCTCGTCAGCAGGACTAACTAGCAAGACCCAGACAACAAAGCCCATATTGGCAGAATCCAAAAGGTTGGATCCAAGTTGCAACGCCCTATTAAGCCCACACGTCACATGGTAAAGTCCAGTACTCATAAGACCTAATCAAGCAAGTATCTGGGGGATCTCCTAAGATGGGTTGACATTGATTTCGAATAGGAAACATATCCTAGAGTATAAGTCGTGCATGGAAACTTCCTTGCATGGACAACACTCCAACAGGTAAACCACTCCTGCAGATCTAGGAGTACAAGTCGTGTAGGAAAACTCTCATACTTGGACGACTCCCAATTAGGAAATGATCTCCAGTAAAATCATTTTCCCTAAACTATGCCACCAAAGGCCTAGCCGAACGAGGACTCTCGCGTTATAAATAAGACAATGGTTTGACAAAGAAAGGTACGCTACAAAACCCAATTTACAGTTGTAAGCTTTTCTCCAGCCTTGTCTGACTTTAGCATCGGAGTGCCATCGGCCACCACAACGGTGGTCCTTGGCTCACGTGCATTCCCTGTGCAGGTCAAAGTTAAGGTCAAGGGAGAGTAGGAATCAACTACATCAGTTTGGCGCCATCCGTAGGGAACGACGAAGTTATTTGAAAAAACAGTAATACCACCCTGCCTCACAATACTGAGACTGAGATATGGTGACCACGAGATCTCGCAACAATAAAGACATCGTTGAGCCATCGAACGCTCGTACTATGAGAACAAAATCAGACCCCCGATCAATTCGGCACTGCGGGAGGAACAAAATCAGACCCCCGCACCGGTTGCAGCAGCGACAGACCCAAGGGTGGATCTACTATAAACCCAAATGCAGTTAATTGCATGAGCACTAGAGATTCTCACCCAGTAGAACCCTCCACCCGCAGAAGGAGAATGGGAGCAATAAACAGTCATGTCCCCGAAAAACTCAAGGAAACACGTTCAGGAGAGCCTCGCTGCCCCTGCAAGCTTTTAATGGACAAGAGGCGGAGGAGTAGCCAACGAAGATCCAATATCTAGGGCTGATAGATAGGTCCCCTAGAATCCCTTCTGGCTAGGGGCCACCAATCCTGACATGTTGTTCAACCTCACGGTCCCTCCATTCATGGATCATATCATGAACGAGCCTCTGCCAAAGAAATTCACTCCATCGAAGCTGGAGTTCTATGACGGGATGACAGACCCATCCGACCACTTGCGCTTCTTCCAGCATGTAATGGCGCTCAAAGAAGGATCTGAAGCAATAATGTGCCGGTCATTATCTACTAGCCTGAAAAAGTCAGCACTGACTTGATTCCACAGCCTCCCTCCGAGGTCCATCGACTCATTTCAGACATCGGAGAAAGTTTTCCTTACACGTTTCGTCGGCAGCTAGTGAATCAGGAAGGGCCTGCATTATCTGCTGACCCTCGAGCAAAAGCCCAACGAAACGTTACGGGAATATGTTACACACTTTAATAATGAGTTGACTCTCATCGATGGCTGCAATAGTGATACCGCGATCACAGTCTTCTCCTCATATCTGAGGAGGGGCAAGTTCTATGATTTCCTCACTCTAAACCCTCCAACTGATATGTCGGACTTACTGAAGAATGCCCAGATATACATCACTCTTGATGAGATGCTGGCGGCCAAGAGGGAGGTGGAGTCTGAAAAGAAACCTTCTACATCCATAAACAAAAATGAGGGGAAGAAACAGGATGACAACGACATGAAGAGGAAACACAATGATAGCAAACCTGACTCTGGCCGGGCAAGGCAAGATAATGCCTCCAACTACGTCGATGCTAAGTCCGTCACTCCCCTCAACTTCAATTTGTTTGACGTTCTGAACTCTATCAAGAACTGGGAGGAGCTAAAGTGGCGCACCCAATAGCTAACAACAAATACTGTTCATTTCACAAGGAGAGCGGCTGCTACGTTGAAAACTGTAAGAGTCTCGGGAAAGAGATAAAGTATTGGATCTGAAAAGGAAAGCTCAAGGAATTCATAAGCCCGGAAAAGAGCATGATCGAGCAAAGAAAGGGGTAGATTTCATTAAGGAGATAGAAAAAGAAACTCCTTGCATTATATATGTGATTCGTGGAGTTGGATCCGAAGACGAGCAATTAAATAGATCTCGCAAGATGACGTTTCTTGAAATGTGGATGTTGCCCACCTACGAAGACAGACAAGTGCAGTATGCACCTATTCAGAGCCCCATCCCATTGCTGACGTTCACAGACCAGGATCTTTAGGGCGTTCATTCTCCCCACAATGTCGCCCTGGTCATCTCGGTCCTCGTTTCAAAGTGGGAAGTGAAAAAGGCCTTAGTGGACACATGAAACTCTTTAAACGTCTTATTTCTCAATGTTTTTTGCAACATGCAACTCGAGGAGGCAGACTTAACACCCGCCAACCATCCCATGGTTGGGTTCAGGGGAGAGAAATGTTTTCCTATTGGGAGGATCAACTTAATGGTATTGGCAGGAGTGTCGCAATTACGGAAGTACCTTGTTCAAGAATTCATGGTGGTCGATGCTCCGTTTGCCTACAACATCATCATGGGGAGGCCTTAGCTTCACCATATGGAAGTAGTAGTTTCTACTCTGCACCAATGCATCAAATACACAACCAATCAGGCCCAAGGAACTCTTCGTGAATATCAACATTCAGCAAGAGACTGCCACTACGCAACGTTGAAGCAGCTGGATTGCTAACAATTATAGCTCGAGCCTGCAGAATAGATACATCAGGCACAGGGCCCAGAAGAGAGGGATGATTGCCCCGTGTGGAGTTAAGTACTGGAAATACAATCTAGCCTAGCACCAAGCTAAGTATTAACACTTCAGCAATCAGGCACTTTCTTAGAACGCTGACAACCAGCGGAGAACGGCCCGCCAGCACGAAGTTCACTCTTCAGTAACTTCGCCAACACTGGCGATACTTGACGATCCGCCAAAAGAGCTACACAGTCTAAACCAGGACCGTACACGCCTCTTTCAAGGCCAGATTAGCTTAGTTTTTGTTTAGAATCGAACTATCTTATTGCTTTGATTTCTTTTTGTTTCTTTTTAGTTTTTCAGTTTAGGATAATTGTTCTTACAAGACATATTCAAGGAATAAAACATACTTTATTGATGCAAATGAAAATTATTACAAAGCTTGCCCTGTTGACAAGTACAACAGTTTATACACAACAAGTATCTAAGTCTGACGCAAGTATTCATCTGCTCCAACATACTTAAAAAGTTCACT
Source organism: Berberis vulgaris (assembly GCA_963556465.1). Taxonomy (NCBI): domain Eukaryota; kingdom Viridiplantae; phylum Streptophyta; class Magnoliopsida; order Ranunculales; family Berberidaceae; genus Berberis; species Berberis vulgaris. The sequence continues at coordinate 67,718,091 of OY747134.1, read as the reverse complement.
CAGCTTATCTGTCTCCAGAAAGGATTCAAAAGTGATAGTAAAGTACTTGAAAAAGGCTACAAGTGCACACTTGATCTTTTGCTTTGCCGAATCACCTCACAAGGATGATTTGATGATGGCAGCAGAGGCACACCCAAGGAGCTGTGGACTTCTCTGCATCTCCTATCCCCAATATGAAGAGGATTCAGAGGAGAGTAGAAGAGGCCAGATGGGGACGTCTCTCAAATGTGTAATGCCTGAGGTGACATAGAACTACCACCCTAGAATCGCAAATCACGTCCACCAAAGCTCCGCTCCCCCAAATCTGCCTTTCAGCTATGACATCGCTGGAGAAGCCCAGTAGATACATCTGGAAAATCGCCCTCAAAATTAGCTGCTGGGATCATCTCCCAATAATAGCAATGGATGGACACTTGGGAGTAGGAGAAGGCGACGGACATACTCGCGCCTCACCCCTTGAGGGAAAGTTCGTACTTCTTTTACGAAATGTAAAAAGAAATTACAAGGTCCCATTGAACCAATTGGATGCTCACCCAGATCAGATGGCATCACATAAAAACATGTTTTCTCTAGACTCATCGATGCAAATGTCGGAACATTCAAAGACTCCAACAACGAAGATCTTCCTTTAAACTTTGGAGAGCCCAAAGCATATTTTATGAAGGGATGCATTTTATAGGCGTGATGGTTCACGAAATGAAGCCAATAAACAATTATGACAGCAGTAAATGTTGTATGAAAAATAGGGAAACGATGGTTCCAATTGCAACTGCACGAATCCATATTCATCGAATTAATGGCACTGCACGCAACCCCATTAACTGGGAGAATAACCGGCATTGAACCATCTCACACTCTACGTCGTACACCAAACATGCTAATCTTTACAACATAGCCCTCCAATGAATGGGCCCAAGAAAGTACCCTGCCATATCCAGCCCAGTATAGTACAATATGAAGTCCTTAAGCGCCAATGCAACGTGTAACACTCCTGTAGCGATATTATCTATTGTTCAGAAATTGGACAAACTAAGTCCGATCAATATTTATGGCGATCTGACTTCATAATCAAAGCTTAGTCAGTTCCTACTGATAGCGATGGCTTCTGATCCATTCTAACCCTAGTATGCCAAAAGCGGATGACAATGGCTTAGAAAGTGGGAGCTTAGTCAGCGCTCTAACGCCTGACCACGATGGTTTGCCATGGACCACTATCCAACTACAGATAATGGTCGCCGAACCTAACCAAAACTTAGTCGGTTTCGACCAATGACGATAGCTTCTGGTTCGCTTTAACGCCTAGTCCGCCAAAAGTGGATGATGACATTTTAGAGAGTGGGGGCTTAGTCAACGCTCTAATGCCTGATCAAGACGGCTCACCAGGGAATATTGTCCAATTATGGATAATTGTCACTAAAGCTTAGTTAGTGATGACTGATTACGATAGCTTTTGGTCCGCTTTAACCCTAGTCCGCCAATAACGGATGACAACAGCTTAGAAAGTGGGAGTCTAGTAAGTGCTCTCGATGTCTGATTACGATGGCTTGCCAGGGGTCATCGTCCTTCCACAGATGATGATCATCGAACCCGACCACAATTTAGTCAATGGGCCACTGATGACGATAGCTTCTGGTCCATTCTAATCCTAGTCCACCGAACATAAATTATGATGGCTTAGAAAGTGGGAGTCTAGTCAGCGCTCATGCAGCCTGATGACGATGGATTGATAGGGATCATTGGCCAACCACAAACAATAATTGTCAAACCCTATCGTTTTAACACCTAGTCCGTCGAGCACGGAGGACGATGGATTAGACAGTGGGAGTCTAGTTAGTGCTCATGCAACCTGATGACGATGGCTTGCCAAGGATCATTGGCCAACTATAGAAAATAAACGCCGAACCCTATCGCTCTAACACCTAGTCTGCCGAGCGCAGATGACGATAGGTTAGAAAGTGGGAGTCTAGTCAGTGCTCATGCAGCCTAATGACGATGGCTTGCCATGGATCATTGGCCAACTACAAACAATGATCTCTTAATCCTATCGCTCTAACACCTAGTCCGCCGAGTGCGGATGACGATGGGTTAGAAAGTAGGAGTCTAGTATGTGCTCATTCAGCCTGATGATGATGACTTTCCAAGGATCATTGGCCAACTACAGACAATGATCGCCAAACCCGACCAAAGTTTAGTCAGTTATAATTGATGGCAACAACTTCTAGTCTTCTTTACAGCCTAGTCCACCAACAGCAGATAGAAATAGTTTGAAATCACAAGGACCATCGTCTGATTAAATTCACATGCATGACCACAGTCTGACCAATTTGCTTATAGAAGCAATGACAACCGCTGAACTGATCCACAGCCTGGCTCGCATTTGACGGATTACAATGACGATTCTCAAAGACAAAACTCTCATCAGCGGATCAAGAATACGACTTCCTGACTCAGCACAACCTCTTGTCTAAAAGCTAATAGCACAATAAGAAAAACTAGATAAAAGCTAATAGGGAAAGCCGGAGAATGCAAAATGTTGTTTAATATGCTATATCTTGTTGATAAGTCAAAATTACAAAGTTCACTCCTCATCGGGAGGAGGTTCAGATACTACAGAGCTTGATTTGGCAGGAGATACATCCGCACGTGCTGTCACTCGGACGCCCCGAACTTCATCTTCTTCTTCTGGCTGATCACTTTTTTTTTATTGGTCGGAAGGTCCCATTCGAGGTGTTCCTCCTTCATAAGATGAAACAACTCCAGACGCCTATGCACAACTTTGCTGAACTCGAACGTGCCATGGGTTTTCAAAAGTTTTTCCTCGTGCACCTTCGACTCAACAAGTTCTTGCTCCAGCCACTCAATCTCCCCTGACAGCGTATCAGTCTTGGTCTGCTCGGAACTCAAGCTGTCCTTCGTGGCACTTAAATGATGTTGCACCATGAGGAGTTGTTTTTCTGCTGTACGCACACTCTTGGCATTAGAGTCAACCTCGGCCTTTAGCTGCTGACATCAGGCAACCCATTTGGATTTCTTTTTGGCATTCTCAGCACTTAGAGCATGCAACTCAACTTGCATCTTGGCTACAGCCTCCTGGGCAGAATGTAAGTCATGACGGACAAGGTTCAACATCTCTCCGAACCTATCCCTCGCAGACATTGTCTTAGCCAACTCGGACTCAAGCGTTTTCAAGCAAATCTTCTTAGCCTCTGACCTTGTCTTCCAGGCCTCCTGATCAACAGACAACTAGGCAGACCTCCTTTCCTCAAGCTATTTCTTCAGTTACTCAATTTCACGGAGAACATCGAAGTAAGACCTTTGCAAGTTCGCAAATACTCGCTCCATAGTATACACCCTCTCACGATCAACTTCAACCTCCATCCCTGTGACGACAACTTGGTTCAAGTAGGACATTCCCAACATGAAATGCTTTTGCCACTTATCCACACATTCTCCCAGCGTAATTCCTTCTGGCTCTGGACCACAGATCGCCAATCAATATTTCCACCTACTAATATGCTTCCTATAAGCATAAGAAAGGTAGACCTCCTGGTGTCAAGCTTGGTTACTCATCTTTATCACGTCTGGAACAAACAAACTGATCCGCGCATCTGGATGGAGGTCATTCGGGACCAAAATCACTCCAGCACCTCCCTTCATTGTTTTCACATAATCGAGCCCTCATCCACTATAATACCCACCTAATTACATAAATATAAATATTATTTATTCATTAATTTGTAATGTATTATAAATTTATATATAATGTCCAAAACATTGTTTTATAGTGGGTAAAGAAAGTAGGAAGTTTGGGTGGATTTAACGAAACATAGTGAAACCCACTATGGGCTCTGTTTGAATATAACATGGTTTTGGACCTTATTTGATTAGAATGTGATATTGGGTGTTGTTTGGTTATAGATGGTTTCGGGATATTTTTACGTTAGACTTAAGTTATTTCTTATTTCGGGCTTGGGCTCCTATTTTTTTTAACTTTGAACTTGTGCAAATGTGTCATTAGGGCAGTGATAGGGTTTTAAAAGATAGGGATGATTCTCTCATCTCATATTGTATAAAAAAAATAAAATAAAAACAAACAAAAGGAAGGGGAAATAAAAAGGAGATAAGAAGAGAGTCTTCTCTCGTCCGTACAAAAAAAAATGAAGAAAAGGGTGAGAGATGAGATCATGATCCGTACAAAGGGTTTGGGGATCTTTTGTTTCAAATTGTTGCTAATGAGGTGGGAGTCGGTGATTGATTAATTCCTTTTGAGTTGTATATATTGTAGTAGCCTTTAAATTTTTTATACTTACAGAATCTTTATAATATATATTTTTTGTGATTGTCTTCATGAAGTTATGGGAATATACATGAGCTACTTGTTTGTCCATGTGATGTGTGGTTTGTTTCTTAAGAAGGGTTAACAAAAAATCTATCCTGGAATGGTTTATTATCATTCAGAAGGTTGATTGCTTTGTAGAATTAATTACCTAATTACCCCCTACTGAATTTCAGGACGAGATTCTTTTGATGTGTATATATTGTAACACCCGTACTTTTTCACTGACCTTAATAAATATTTTTGTACATAAAGTGTTACAATTTAGTATTTTGTGTCCATGTTAAAGTATTATGGATATACGTGATGCGCCCAAATCTCATCCTCCTGAGAGTTTGACCTGCAAAATAGATGTTAGATTTCCAATGACCACCTTTTTGGTGGCGGAAGACACTCCGATACTAAAGTCAGCAACTCTGTTTGAAAAAGGAAGTAAATTTGGACAAAACTCAGTTAAAGTTGCATACCTTTGTCGAATGTTCCCTTTACCTTTTATAATGGTCGCGGTTAATTCTCTGCGTGACTTAAGCATGTGAGGTGCAACGGAAGGAAATATTTTCTCATAACATTCTTCTCCATTATGGAGACGTGTCCATGGAGGCATAACTCCATCCACGACTCTTTTTTGTGCAACGTTCATCTTCTTTATAAGAGAACTCGTATCAGGCCTGGATTTGGGCTTTGATTCATTCGGGTCTGGACTTGGGCTCTGATTATGTCTTCTTATAGTGGGCCTTGTTTGGACCTCTATGGTTGACTTTAACCTTCTTGGGTTTTACGAGCTGGCTCAATAGATGGGACGTCAGATCGTCGTGATGGATGTTTTCTACCACGTGTATGGCCGCGATGTCGATCTATTTTGATGTATCATCAGCTACTCCCCTAGTCAGTGGGTATGTTTATGTATCCACTAATTGTGTGGCGATTTTGCTTTCGATTTCAACATTACGACACATTTAGTTATCTTACTATCTTTTGTTGTTGTTGTCTCTCCGATGTTCCGTTCGCCAGATCGTTTTAGCGCGATTTTTTGGATTTCATGCGACTGTCATATCTTGCACATTCTCCCAAGAGCGATCCTTTCACTGCTCGTCCTTATAAAAAGAGAAGTTGATTTCGGGTTTACTTTCTTTTGCACCTCTTCAATTTCCAGTTGCTAATTCCTTGATTTTTCGCATTTGCTTTGCAACCATGTCTGGCTTCAGGGTTTTGAGTGGTGATGTTCTTGATGCTTGTGAAGTCTTCTTTTCCCCTAAACGGGCGACGCGTACAACTTTGGATAGCATCTGTCAGGATTATTCGCTGTCGGCCGACCTAGAAATCATTCTCCCCAAAGAGGGCGACAATCATCGTCGTCCAAAAGATGGGTATATCGCTCTGTACCCAGGTATGTTCCATTATGGATTTAGGCTTCCGACTCCTGCGATGGTCTGGGAGTACCTAGACTTGGTTGGCATCACCCCGCTCAACTAGTTCCTAATGGTTGGAAGGTGATGATTGCGACCTTAGCAAGGGGTTACTGCATCCGGTATCCGTATGAATGTAAGGGTTTTGTATTCCTTGGTGTTGTTTAGTGTAAATGATAACCGCACCTGTTGTCTTTGTTCTCCGTCTTGTTTCAAGGGCATGCGAGAGAAGTATGGGGGTTGGCTGAGGTCCTAGTTTTATGCGTCCTTGCTTCCAATTATTTTAGGTTGCGTGGAAATCTGATTCTACGCTCATTTCGAGCGCCTTCGAGAGTCGAGTTTTCATTATCGTTGGAGGAACATGAGTTCTGTAGCCGGTTTGGCAATCTTCCCCGAGTCTCGGTAGAGGATTTCCTTATTACGGATGCCATTATCCGTAGTGGCTTGTATTCGTGGGGTGAGGCGGGTCGCGCGGAGCCTACTGTTGTTCTGTTAGTGATGTGGATGTCGATCGTAGAGAGGGTTCTGTTGATGAGCCTGTAGGCTGAATTGCTTCTGTCTCTATCAGAGGTTCTGGGAGTACCGACTTGATTGTTAGGAAAAGGAAAGTTCCTAGGCCTACCAGCTCTTCTAAGATGTTGATTATTAGTTTTGGCCGTGTTTCAAAGAGGAAAAAGCTCGCCACCTCGGTTTTTGACACTGCTAGGGCTCCTTCTTCTTCTGTTTCTCTCCAAAAAGGAGGTCGTGGTTCAGAGAATGACTCTTCTACTCGAGAGGATGAGAAAGTAAATCGAGTTCTCGAAAGGAGCAAAAAGGAGGTTTCCCATCCTCTAGATGACTGTGAGAAAAGTATTGTTGCTTCGTATGGATTGCTAGTTTCTACTGGCCTGATGATTGACGACTCTCGCATTATTGAAAAAAATGCTTCAGCTTGGTCTTTACCAGTCTGAGAATCCAAAGGGTATTAAGACCTTAGATGACTTCGAGTACGATCCGAGACTGGAGGATCGAGTTGCTACTCGAGCTCGGGGCTTCAAACTCATCGTTTCTCCTGCTATTGCTGGGACCTCGGGATTGTCTGTTACTCTATCCGCTTCTCATTCTATTTTGGCTGTTGCGCTCGGGGAGTTCTGCTGTTTTCCAAGATTTATGTGCAGGATAGCGATCGCAACCTCATTGGCGATTGTCATGGGCATTTGGCTAATAGGGTTCTTATGCCCATACGTCCACCACATGGTCATATCGATGAGGGCCTCGAACACCTTATGGAAGGGATGACTCATCTTACTTATGCGCCCGTGATGGGGTCGGACTGTAAGGCTGCCCATGATCAAGTGGCGCCCATTGAGCGGAAGCTGAAAGGACATGTCCTAGTCCTTTCTCACGTTATTTGCCAAATTGATTCATTGAAGGCACAATGCATAGAGCATGCAAGGGCTACAGATACTGCACACACGTCGTTGAGGGAACTCGAGTCCATTCGGGACACATTTGCTTATGATCTCGAAACGTTTGAAATTGAGTTATGTAAGTTGTGATCCTGTTCGACCGAAAGGCTGAGCGTGATGAGGCCATTCTTTCTACTGAATAATGTTTTGTCAGTCTTAAGGCTTTTTTTCCTCGAATCGCTCAGCTGAATTTCAAGTTTGTCACGGCCAAGTCTATAGTTTTCGCTAGATTTAGGGTCGTTGATAACGGATTAGCGTCGATCCGAGAGGCTAAAGGCAGCAGAGGCCGCGGATTGGAAAAAAGTGGTCGATGGTCGCCATGACTTCTTAGATTTTCTGGTGACGCAAGGTTTAGACATGTTCGAATACAATTGTTTTGCTGAGCAAGAATTCGATGATGTTGAGAAAGTCGTTCTAGATTCACTGAGTGATCCAGTTGTCTAAAAACCTTCTCAACACTTGTTTGAGCCCATACCATCTAGAAATGCTGCTAATGTCGATGTTCTTCCTTAATTGTCTCTTTTGATTCTTTTGTAAACTTCTTTTTTAGAAGATCAATGGAACTTTTATATCTCGCATTTGTTGTGTTCAGTATCTCTAGCTTATCAACCTTTTAGTTATGACATTCGTGGTAGATTTATGACTCATTCGTCAAGATTTTTATGAATGGCTTCAATGTTCGACATTCTAGTCGTGTAGAAACTCATTTTACATAATCACCATTCTATATCTGGATTACGATGCCGTACATTATAGTCGATGGGAAAAAAGTTTGGCTCTTACATCATGATACTTTACTACTTCGTGGTTGATCAGGCCAGAAGTTTTCGTTTTTATGTTCGACTCATTCGTCTGGTACATATATTTATTTTTGCTTGATACTCTAGTCGTGTCAAGTATTTTCACGAGTTAGCTTTTTAATCTGACTTTCTTGTCCTAACTGAATTTTTATCGTTTTGAATTCGAGATGGAATATTGAGCGAAAAAATTCATTGATAATATCTTTTTAAGTGTTCTACATTCCATGGCCGATGTAGCTTTTCGCTCTCCTTGTTTTCCAACCAGTATGTTCCTAGCTTGTTGATTTTTATTACTCTTTATGGTTCTTTCCAATTTGGGTTTAGCTTGCCCGCACCAGGTTTCTTTGTGTTGAGCTGGACTTTTCGGAGTACCAAGTCGCCAATGTTAAAAGTGCAGATTCTCACCCTCTTGTTTTAATATCCGGCCATACGCTATTGGTAGGCCGTTGTTTTGATAGAGGTTGTTTCTCGCTTTTCCTCGAGGAGGTTTAGCCCGACTCTCAGCGCCTTGATAATTTTATATATAATGTCCAAAATCTGTCTTGTTTTATTTGTAGTGGGTAAAGAAAGTAGGAAGTTTGGGTGGATTTAACAAATTATTAGTGAAACCCTCTATGGGCTCTGCTTAATTATAACATGGTTTTAGGCCTTATTTGATTGAAATGTGATATTAGGCTTTGTTTGGTTATACTATGGTTTCGAGCTATTTTTACATTGGACTTGAGTTATTTCTTATTTTTTTCATTTAAGTATTGACTAGGGGTAGATATAAGTTTGCATGATTTTCTATTGGGTTTGGGCTTCAATTTTATTTATTTATTTATTTTTAACGTTGGACTTGTACAAATGTGTGATTAGGGCAGTGATAGGGTTTTAAAAGAGAGAAATGATACCATTCATGTTGTAAAAAAAAAAAAAAAAAAAAAAGGAGAAAAAAATAGTATTCTCTCATACGTAAAATTTTTTTTTTGAAGAAAGGGGTGAGAGATGAGATCGTGATCCGCACAAAAAGAAAGAGAAAGAGATAAGAAGAAGACAAAAGAGAAATAAGATAATAGAGAACAAGAGAGAGAAAATAAAGAGTTCTCTTCTCTGATGGATGAAGACAAAAGAGAATAAGAAAAAATAAAGAAGACAAATGAGAATAAGAGAGAAATAAAGAGGAGAAGAAGAAATACAGTGAGAGGAGAGAAAATGAATAGGAGTTCTCTTATTGATGGAAAAATGGGGAGGAAGAGAAAATGTAAGAGAGAGATAAAAATGAAAAGAAAGTATAGAAATGGAGAGATGCTAGATGGCGAGGAAATGAGCGAGGAAACCAGCGAGGGGAGTGAGGTGGAGGGAGGGGAACCATTCCCTTTTCTTGGGATGTGCGCGTTGAATTTTCTTGCACGCATCCTGAGGAGAGGGAATGGTTCCCCTCCCTCCACCTCACTCCCCTCGCTGGTTTCCTCGCTCATTTCCTCGACATTTAGAATTCCCCATAGAAATGAGAGAGTTGATTGAAGTTGTGCTCACACACGTGTAAGCACACATTCGCGTGCATGCGTTTGAACATGCGGGTTCAAGTTTAGGTTTGACTTTGATATTTTATTGCAGCTTGGGATGTTTAATTTGTGTGTGCGTGTTCACATTTGATGTGCCCAACGTTTTGGGGATTTTTTTTCATTGGCTTTACCGAAACTTGATTCGTCGCTTCTAAATTTGTGAGTATTTCTTACCCTTTATATTATCTTTTATTTCAAATTTTTATTTGCAAATAAAAATCACATTTATGTGAGTTCCAGGAATTATAATACTATGTTTATAATAAAATAATTGTTGAACTTTTATACACGTGGAGTTGACTATATCTTTGAAACTAAACCATTGAAGTAATTTATTCTTTGTGTGGGAATTAGGTGAATAGTTTATGTGAAACTATTACGAATATGGCAATAAATACATTTTTACTGAAATTAGATGTCTACATTATAAACTGTGATAATATTTGTTAATGTATATTTTGCTACGTGTGCAAGTTTAGAGGATGAAGTTGTAAAGTACATTGAAATTATTTTTCGAGGATTCATGCATTGATGAGATAAATTTGAGTATGTGTATTGTTATGTAATTTGGTATATGCATAGTATGACTTGAATTTGATTGGTATGCAGATTGACTTCTGGTTTAATAGTGATCCTTGAAATGTTAAGGGTCGGATAATATATGTTAATGCATCAGGGTGCATATGAGTATTTGATTGTGATGCACTTGACTTGCTAAGTTGCATTTGAGTTTTGTTGATTTTTGCTCTTTTCCACAACTCCAAAAAAATGATAAATGTGTTTTTATATATAGACTTACTTGTATACATGGTATATAATTTTGAATGTAGACTTGTTTGTATATCGGATAAGCCATTCCATGTGAGTTCGGTAGCACGTGTAAAGTTTAGAAAATGTTTGCCATCGATCAAACTTCGGGTGAGATGACATTTTCCTCAATGTGGCACCCCACTTGAAACATGTATGCTCCGAGTGGTTTCGAAGGCAAGAGAGACACACTTGGGTGAGGTGTGTTCGGCACAGAAGGAGAGTGCGATTGTGGAAAAGAGCAAAATTTTTGTCTATGTGCATGGTTGCCTTAAGCAAAGAAACTAAATGTTCATTCGACCATTGAATGAGAACTACATGACTTCTATAAGGTAAAATGTATTTTGTTGATATTTAAATAATAATGTATTATTACTATGATTTGTATTTAATTGAAAATAAATTGTATTTATGAGGACCGATAAATTAGGAATTTTATTCATTTGTTTCTAACCGTTCCGTGCAGAATGGCAAGTCTACTAACCTTTCTGCGGGTCTGACTTACCATGTTGTGAGTGTAGGATAAGTAAATGTTTAATTGAAGATGGGAAACTTATTAGTATGACATGTTTGCCCCATGGAGGAACTACCAGTCTATGATGTGTTATTTATTGTGTGTAAACTTTTCATGTTAAAGCGTTTTACTTATTTTATTTATAAGAGATGGAGATTTCTCATACCAGCTACCTCGCTGACCCAAGTAAGTTTATGCTTCTTTGGTACGTTCTTATTGGAATGTAGCCATTTAGCCTTTCACATATTATAGTGTTTTGGGGCGGCATCTTTGGCGGTTTATTTTATGGAGTGATCATCTCCAAAGAGTTACATGGTTAGATTTTGTGTCTATATTAATTTTTATTTAATGTTTATGTTGTTAAATTTTCACGTCCTGAGTTTTGGGGAAGCGGATAATCCTAATCCTACGTGGATATAAGGATTTTTGTTTTCTCCAAAAATCGGGGCATGACATCCTCAACTTTCCCCTTTCTTGCAGCAATCAACTCCCTTTCACAAACCGACTTGGAATCAGTTGAGGGGGAAGAAGAAAGTGAATTATCTCTTGTACCCGTCGCCACCTCAATATGAGGATGAGAACGAGGCGGAGGACAGTACGGGCGATGCGGAGTGGACCTTTCACCATAAAGTCGATGATGTTAGGAGACTCTTCAGCAAGCCTAGGAGAGTCGCGATCCAAAGATAGGCGGTACGCAAAGTCTTTCAAAGAGAAGGAACGAGCCAATCCCGCATCAGATGAGGCTTCCATGCCCGCCTGCAATAACATTTTGTTTAGAACCTCTACCTGTTCTATACTCAGCTTCGTTGCATCTTCAACCCCAACCATTTGTAGATATTCATTCTCCAAATCAGGAAGGGACACAGGCGCCCTTGTTCGAGCATTCGGCCCCTCAAACCCCACAGCTTCCGCTCCAATGGATGAATCAGGAGCCAGCCCCACAGCTTGTTTTCCCTTTGAAGGGTCTGAACACTCACTAGCAGGCTTGGTGGCAGTACGAGGCTTTTTGGAATGCGTATTAACATAAAGCGCTTCATTCAGTTCCCCCATTCTTGACGGGCTTGAAATCTTAACTTTCGGGAGCTTCCTCTTATTCAAATAGGGTTCCCTTTTGGACCTCGGCTTCAAAACTCTGAAAAGGGTGGGGGACAGATGCCAATGGGTCCACAGTCCGCTACGCTTGATGTTAGAAGATTGAAAAATATCCTCTACCCGCACTCGGGGCATGTCAGGAAATTTCTCTAAAGTTGTTTTGTCCTCAGAAGAAAGAGGCGTAGTCGAAAAACTCCCTGCAGAAAGCACAATATTTCTGGCAGAATCAATAATGATACTAAAACTTATTCAATTGCCGAACTCTCGCTCGATCGGACGACCATCAAGCTAAAAATACTATGAGTTCGCAGAGGCCAGGAAACAATATTTCTGCTAGAACTTGAAGTCATCGGGCAGATTGCCAAAACAAGCCGACGACATCAACACGCACACAACATGCTCGTTTATCTGAGGAGAAGTAAGCAGTTGAATCACCCTCGGAGACACTTAGACACCAAAGTCCTTCACCCTAACCAGAATGGCAATCACCGTCATGTACCTGTTCGGCACCAGTTGAGCAGGCGCAATGCCGAGGTAGGTTAAGAAGCTCCAAATTTCCTTGATAAAGGGAAAACGATCGCCTAAATGGAGCATACCTTGATGCAAATAGATAAATCCTTCCGGGGGAGATAGTGGCGTTTGACGCCGTCCAATGTACAGAATACCAGATAATCAGGGATACCATACATCTCACGAAGAATTTCCAAATTCGACTCAGAGAGTGACCTCTCCTCGAAAAACTTACGACCCTTTTTAAACAGTTTATCATAAAGCTGATTTTGGCGCCATTGATGAACGTACAAACTTTCGATCACGAAAGTTGGGTAAAGTCAAAACCATAAAAAGTGAAGCGACAAAGTAGAGCCTTGAAGATCAAAGAGTAAATAAACTCCGCAGAAGAGGGGAACGATATAAAAACAAAATTCCCGCTTTTGCTCGAGCAGACGCATGCCCATTTAATAAAGCGCACCGCTCGAAGAAACGATTCAGACTCAACCAATCATGACCGCTCAAGTAATCTACGACATGACTTGATAGACTGATGAACTGGCCCACCAACTCGAGGGGAGTAGCTGATGATACACCAAACCTTCCTTTAATTTTCATATGTTTGTCACGATGATCTCGTTAGCAAGAAAAATCAGGCCCGAATGCCCACCAAATCTGGCAAGGCCCATACGTTACATGGTAAAGCTCAATACCCATAAGACCTAATCAGACAAGTATTTAGGGATTTCCTAAAATGGTCATGCCAGCAACACATTGGTTCCGACTGGAAACATATCCCAGAGTATAAGTCATGCATGGAAACTTTCTTGCATGGACAACACTCTGAAAGGGAAACCTCTCTTGCATTTCTAGGAGCACAAGTCATGTAGGGAAACTCTCTTACTTAGATGACTTCCAACTATGAAAGAATTTCCAGCACGATCTCTTTCCCTAAACTACGCCACCTAAGGCCTAGCTGTGCGAGGACTCTCGCATTATAAATACGACACATGTTTGACAAAGAAAGGTACGCTACAAAACCCAATTTACAGTTTTAAGTTTTTCTCCAACCTTGTCTGACTTTAACATCGGAGTGTCATCAGCCACCACAACGGTGGTCCTTGGCTCACGTGCATTCCCTGTGCAGGTCCAAGTCAAGGGAGAATAGGAATTGACTACATCATCTCATATTCTAATAAAAGCTTGAAAACGTGATTCCTATATTTGAACAAAACTTATACTTTCTTACAATAATACTCTCGAGCATCGGTTCCACCTTGTTTAAGCACGCACTCTGAAACAACATGGTTAGGTGTAGTGTTAGATAAATAGCCACGATCGTCGAGATGACTAAGATGATAATAAGTAGGTGTAGCGGTTGAGCGTTTGAAGAATTGAACATAATTACTATTAATTAACATAATGCCTTGTAGGTTTCGTATAAAGTTTAAGCCAATAACAAATTTGTGCCTATGTTTTATATGTTGAACATGTACCTGTGGCAAGGGTAATAATCATGATATTCGCCGAAGACATCAAAGAAAGTGATTTGACAATCACGAACACATTAAATAATTACAGTATTGGCGCCATTAAAGCTCATGCAATTTACGGGTTTGACTAACGTATGACGAAATTTTGTTGTAAAGAGTTCACTCGATCATGTGTCTATCATTCCAATAACTTCTTTTGTACTATTATCAGGAAATTTAATTTGTGCAAAAACGCTTAGTAAATTTGTAGATGAAAAATCATAGTTTTGGGATTGTTAACAGCAGTGTCATTTTTATTAAAATTATCTATTTGTGTATGTGATTCAAAGGATTGGCTAGATTCTATGAGATCGTTATGTGGTGGGGTTTCCTTGAGTAACCGATTTTCATCTATTAAAATTTTATTTTGTTCAACTACTTTTTGATATTCATGATTTTTCTTTTCTATTTCTAATTTATATCTTAGTGTTAACTTTTCAATTTCATATGCCAATTTATCTTTTTCTAGTTTTAAAGTCTCAAATTCGTGACTATTATGATTAAGAGAAGTAGTCGTCATAGTGACATTTATATTAAAATTTTCATTTAGACAAAACTTACAGATTTAAATTTTACACTTAGAACGTTTATATTGATATTCTAGGTGAAGGCATCGATGATAATAGTGACTTTTTTGTTTATCAGATCACTATATGTGCTTAAATTCGTGTATACAGTCCTCGTTTCAATAATCTAAGATATTTGGATCTATAATTTAACTCTTCGTCTAATTCTGTATCGGAATCGATATCTTCGATCATCTCGATTTCCTCACTAACGATACTATAAATATCATCATTTTCATAGCTATTAATACTTACAATATCTTCATTTAAATCTTCAATAAGATTTACACGTTCATTATATCCTTTATTACTGCGTTTAGCTAAGTGATTTAGGTTTCCACAAATATAACAAGTACATTTTTTACTAGAGGGTTTCTTTACGTATTTGTTTTGTTTATTTCCTCTATAAATTTTACATTTTCGTAGATATTTTTTTCTTCTTTTTATCTATTTTTCCTGTATAAGTTTTACTTTTTCATAGATATTTTTTCTTTTTATCGATTTTAATATTCTTGGGAGTTTTTAAATATTTCTTATATTTTTTGCGCCTAGTTCGTTGATCACAATATTACTGAGGAGTATAAATAACTTGTTTACAAAATCCAAAAGATTGTCTCTTTAGAGTTCTCTGTATTTTAGACTAAATACATTTTTATCTTATTGTTCTATAAGCATGTTGTATTCAAACTCCTAACCCTACTTTAGGTGGTGTTGGAGGTGTTTGATTATTCCACCTTCATCTTATTTCTTCTTCCAAGTGTCTGGATCTATGTCATCATCTAACGATTTTCCAGTTCTTGCCACAATAGAAACATAATCGTTACAGAAGTTTTCAATATATCTATAGTTAGTTATCTATAATTGATCCAATTCAATAAGATTCATGCTTTGTAGATTGCCAAGGACCACATTTTTTGTCTCTCGCAAGTTTGACCTGCAAAACAAATGTTAGATTACCAAATACCACATTTTTGATGGTCGAAGGCACTCCAATGCTCAAGTCATTAATTTTGTTTGAGATGGAGATAAATTTGGACAAAACCCAGGTAAAATTGCATACTTTTGTCGAACTTTACCTTTACCTTATATATTGGTCGTTATTAATTCTCCGCGTGACTTAATCATGTGAGGTGCGATGAGGGGAGACGTTCTTTGTAACAGTCTCCTCCTTTATGAAGATACGTCCTCGAGGGCTTAACTCCCTCCACGACCTTTTTCTCTATAACGTTCCTCTTTTTTAAGGGAAAACTCTATTGGGCCTTGATTTGGGCCTCTGACTACGATTTATTCTGATGGGCCCTGTTTGGGGTTTCATGATTGTATCCACTCTGTTTGGGCTTCGTGAATTGACCTGGTCTCAAAATATTTGATCTTCATGATGGACGATCTCTGCCACGTGTATGGTTGTGATGACAGTCGTATTTGATATATCATCAGCTACTCCCCCTTTGTTAGTGGGTATGCTGACGTGGCCACTAACTCGACGACGATTGGATTTTTGATTTCATCATTGCATTGCATTTAATATTGTTAGCAGCTTTTGGTGAGGTTGGTAGCCTTCCCTCTCATTTATCCGATCGTTTCTGCACTCATTTTGGGATTTTGTACAACCATCATATCTCGCACGTCATCCTGTGAGCAGTTTCTTTGTTGCTCAGCTCTACCAAAGGGGCATGATAGCTTTGTTTATCTCTTTACGCTATCTTTGAAATTAGGGTTTCTTATTTTTTCTTCTTTTTCGTTCTCCTCACTCCTTCATTCATTTTCAATGTCTACCAATAGTATACTAGATGGCAAGGCGCTTAACATTTGTGAAGCGTTCTTTTCGCCCAAGAAGGCTTCGCATGCGACGTTAGATAGTGTTCCTTCCGACTACTTTTTGCCATCCGACCTTGAGATAGTTCTGCCTAGGCAGAACGACAGTCCTTGTCATCCAAGGACCGGTTATATTGCACTTTACCCGTGTATGTTCCAATCTGGCCTTCAATTTCCAGTTCCAAAGATATTTTTTAGACTATTTAGATTTTTTGGGCATTCCTCTTGCTCAAATGGGTCCTAACGTCTAAAAGGTGATGGTTTCTACTTACGCGAGAACCGTTCTTACTAGCATTTCCTTGATTGTTAGGGTTTTGCATTCGGTGGTTGGTCTTGTGGTGACCAAAAATATTTGATTCCTCTGCTCTCCTGTCTGTTTTGGGAAACTTAACGATGACATTAGGGAGTCAAGGTTTTGGTTTTATGCTTCTGTCAATTCCAGCTATTCCAACTTGAAAGGTCATCAGATTATGCAGTCATTATGTGTCCCTAACAAACAAGAGGATCTGCAATTGTCCGTGGAAGAACAGATGATCAATGACCGTTTCTTGAAGCTTCTTGTGGTTCCTATGAATTCATTCCTTGCTGAGGATGTTGTGGCACGTAGTGGCTTATACACTATGAACGAGGCAGAATGAGCTTTGCTTACTGAATCTCGAGTTGCTGAGATCACTACTCGTGCTGCTCATGTTGGTATTAGTGATGCTAGCATTGATGAGACAGTGAGTTATGACAGGGGTGTTATGGATCTCAATGTTTATGTTATCATTGGTGTTGCTGGCCCAACCACCAGAAAGAGGAAGCATCTGAGGCATGTCAGTCCGTCAAAGCAATTGGTGATAAGCCCTGGCCGTGTTCCCAAGAGGAAATGACTTTCTAGCTCCACTCGTGGTACTACTCGAACTGCTCCTTGTTCGAGTTCTTCTGATAAGGAAGGTAGGAAAGTGGATCGATTTTTTCTCGAGGAGGTCATGCAGATAGATCTGGCGATGGAGAGGAGTGATAAGGAAATAGCCCATCCGTGGGACGATAATGAGAAGAGGATCCTTTCGGCTTATAGTGTGCCCGTCTTCGTTGAGTGGTTTGATGATGACCCTCGAGTTATTGACAACAAGATGCTTCAGCTTGTTGTGGAGCAGTCTAAGGATCCAAACACGACAAAGACCCCGACCGACTTCGTATTTAATCCTCTGTGCGAGCAGGAGATCGCCGATCGTGGCCAGAGTTCTGAGGCTCTTCTTCTCCCATTCGTGTTGATGATGCACTAGAGTTCCCTGTTCCTTTCTTGGCCGTTTGACTTCTAAAGTTGTTTCCACTGTCGTTTGTTCCACTTCTGCCAAGACCGCTTCGCAGCGAAAAGGCAAGAGTGGTTTTCATGTTGTTATTGCTACTTCGATCGTTCTTTCGGCCGTTGGGGGTGGGTCCTTTGTACTTCCTGATCCCCGAGTTCTTCATCCATGAATTAGTTGGAAAAAACCTAAATCTGAAGACACCTGTATTAAGTCTGATGGGAAGTTTAGCTGGTTTATTGAGATTGACGTGCATGATAGTGCATGTAATTTAATCAATGAGTGGCATAGGTGGACGGTGGAGAGGGATCTGATGCCTATTTGGGAGCCTAGCAGTCATTTTGACCATGGCCTCAAATAGATAATAGATGGGATGAATCACCTCACTTATGCTAGGGTGATGGGGTCGGACTATCAGGTAGCTCATGGCCAGGTGGTTGCTCTTGAAAGGAAGATGGCAGCGTAGTTACTGATGTTTTCTCATGTTCTTCGTCAGTTGGACGTGTTGAAAGCGTAGTGTGTGGAGCGAGATAATGCAGTTGGGGCTGCTCAGGCCTCTATAAGGGAGGTGGAGGTTGCACGAGATAGATCCGCTGCTGAGCTTGAGTCCTTGATGGCCGATTTGAACGGAGTCTGTGCTCGGCTAGACGAGGTGGAGAAGGAGTTGTCTGTTGATAATGCTGGTCATGATGAGGCCATGCATTATGTTATTGAGCAATCTGTCAGCCGTAAGGTTGCTGAGGAGCAGGTGGAGCAGTTAACAGTTGTGCTTGATGATGTTAAATCGGATAATTCCGCAATGTTGACCATCGTAGAAGGACAACTTACTTCGACCAAGAATGAGCTAACTGCAACAAAAACAAGCTGAAGATTACATAAATGGAGGATTGGAGGAGAGTTATTGATGGACGAATCAAACTTCTCGACTACATTGAGGGGGATGGCCTTGATTTATCCAAGTACATGGTTTAGTCAACCAAGTTTTCGAGGATGATGATGGCAAGGAAGGTATTATGGATCCACGAAGTGATCCAGTGGATGAAGAGAGAGCTTCATCTCCTCCTGCTATTGACGTTGTTGTTATCGAAGAGAGCTTCATCTCATCCATCATTGTTATCGAAGAGAGAGCTTCATCTCCTCCTGCTATTGACGTTGTTGTCTCTCTTCTCCTGCTATCTCCTCCTGCTATTGACGTTGTTGTTATCGAAGAGAGCTTCATCTCATCCATCATTGTTATCGAAGAGAGAGCTTCATCTCCTCCTGCTATTGACGTTGTTGTCTCTCTTCTAGCAAATGCTCCTACTAGTGATGCTTTTATCACCTCTACTGTTTCTTATCCAACTGTTTTATCTTCTTCTCTGGATGTAATAAAATAGCTTTATGAATTAAAAAAATTTCCCATTTGACATTCTTGTGTTGTCTTTTATTGGATTTTTTGCTTTCTGACTTACATGGTCTTCCTTCGTAGCCGTAATTTGTCTTGGATCAATCACGTTAACTCACCGTACATTATAAGTGTGTGTTAATCCCGTTACTTGCACTTTCCGTAATTCAGGTTTGTCTGTATTTTTGTGTTTTCTCTAGTTTGTTGACCATTCGAGGCTTTTATTTCTTCAGTCTATTCGATTAGGCCATGCAGCTTTACTAGTTTGTTTTGATTTATTCGGTTGAACTTTCGTGTGTCTACTTCGTGGTCAGATGTGTTGGCCACTCCGAAAGGTTTTCTGAGTAAGTCTTGACTAGTGTGCAAAGGGTTTTGTAGATGTAGTTTGCGATCCGACGTATAGGTCGGGCTAAAAGGCTTTGCGAATGACTGATACTTCTAGATCTTTTCTTCGTGGTCCGACATATTGGTCAGCCAAAAGGGTTTTTACCAATGCTTTTTGACTTATACGTTTAGATCTTTACTTCATGGCCTTACATATTAGTCGGGCATAATTGTTTTACGAATACGTCTTGACTTACACGTCCAGACTCTTACTTCGTGATCTGACATATTAATCGCCCATAAGGTTTTAACGAATACGTTGGCTTACACGTCCAAACTTTTACTTCGTGGTCCGTCATATTGGTCGGCCAAAAGTCGAATACGTCTTGACTTACACGTCAAGACTTTTACTTCGTGGTCTGACACATTAGTCGGCCCGAAGGTTTTACGAGTAAGTTGACTTGTATGTCCCAACTTTTGCTTCGTTCTCCGACATATTGGTTGGCCCGAATGTTTTACGAGTAAGTTGACTTGTATGTCCCGACTTTTGCTTCATTGTCAGACATATTGGTCGACCCGAAGATTTTACGAGTAAGTTGATTTGTATGTCCCAACTTTTGTAGATTCACTTCGTGGTTGATCAGACCATAAGTTTGTTGTTTGCGTCTGACATATACGTCCTGAACTTTTGTTGTGGCTTGACATGCTAATTGTTTTGCATTGTCTGGCTGTGACACCTTAACTTTACTACTTGAACGTAAGACAGAGGGTTTGAAATCGAAGTTTTATTGATAATCTCATTTCAGGCGCTTAACAATATATAGTCGTAGTGGTCATTCACTTCCTGTGACGCTACGTTATATAGGGCCTACTTGTGAATATGTGTTACGTCTCTTTGTTCGACTGCTGCTTGATTGATGTCATTTCTTATGATGATAGAGGGGTTGGTTCTTGCGCGCCCTTGTTGTTTGAGGGGTATTCGTGTTTGATTTTAGATCGGATTTGGTTTCGTATCGCCTTGGAGTATGCTTTGGTGTCACTTTGTCTTGAGTGGACTTTGTCTGCGCTTAACTCGTTCATTGCAACTTCTTTTTTTTATGATTTTCTTGTGGTTTTGATAGTTTTTTGTTACATATAGTGTCGTCGTGAGGTAGTTAATAAACTCGAAATGCTTATTGATCAAATCCTTGGGCGTGTCTTCTTGACAGGTGATTCCGGTGAGCTTAGTAGAATCCAACACCGAATTGTCCAATCATGCTCACATCAACACCTGCTGCCAAGGCTTCCATGAACTTTTGTATCAAGTTTTATTCGTCGAATCAAATTTTTTTGTGTCGATTCCATTGTCAGTAATGGAGGAGGCGTTGTTGGCCTTGTCAGGGATAGTGTGGATCATGCTCGCGTTCGTTAGTAAGGCCTTCAAACTTGATCAATTGGTTGATCTCTGCCTGAAGTGTAAATTTCTCCGTGTCTCCTCTTGTGAGTTGTTGTAGTGGCTTTTCTGGTCTCGTTCGGTGATGTTGGCACTCCTACTTCGATATAGATCATCTCAAGTGAGAAGTATCATTGGTCGCTTCTTTGATCGGCCATATTGTTCATTTTCTCCAGCTATGTAGTATAGAGCGTATATCAATTCTTTGGGTTCCTCTTTTGATCCAGCAGCGGCGTCAACCTTATATTTCCTTTGGGTTGCTTATCTAGCAGCTCGACGAATTTATCGAGTCGTCCTCTTTGAATCCAGTGCTCAATTTTGTCTATCACATTGTAGCAGTCCTCAGTGTCGTGCCCGTAATCCTTGTGGAAAGAGCAACAATTGCTCTTATTTTGCCCATCCGGGTCTCCTCTCATTTTGAGCAGCTAGTTAATGTCTTCCCATTTCACCATGGACTTTAGTATGCTCGCTCGATTCGTTTTCAAGGTCGTGTATGGTTTATATGTCTTCTTCGCCACATTTGTCACCCGTTCATGTTTGGGCCTTGCAGATTGCCACATTTTGAGGTCCTGCTAGTTGAATTCGAATCTTTCGTTGGTTTGATGCCTCTTTGATTGAGCATTCTCCTCCCGGGGTTTGTCGTTTCTCCTTTTTTCTCCCTTCTCTCGCCTCTTTGAGTGGTCTTCCCTTTCGGATTCGGTCTTCTTCCTAGCGGCCACCATTTCCTCAAGAGTGATTTGTTTTTGGGCAGTCTTCAATAGAGTCATCATTTTATTCGGGGGGGTCTAGGTTCAGAGAATCATAAAATGGTCCTCTTTTTAGCCCAGAGGTGAAGGTGGCAATGGCCGTGTCGTCTTTGCATCAGTGAATCATTGTCAACTCGTTAGTAAAATTAGTGACATACCCCCTTATAGTTTTTTCAGACTTCTGTCTGATGTGAAGCAAGTAGTATGGGCCCTTTCTCATCCGTTGACTGTCGATGAACCTCGTGATGAAGGCAGTAGCTAGGGCTTGGAAGGAGTTTATCAACCTCAGAGGTAGGTTGTTGAACCAACTCATCATTGTCGAAGTGAGACTGGTAAAAAATGTTCGACATAGGATGGACTCCATGCTCTATTTCATTGCCATCATGGGGTAGAAGTGTTGCAGATGATTTGTCAGATCGATGGTGCCATCATACACCTCGAACTTTGGTGGAGTGAACTTTTTCGACAAAGGAGTCACCATGAGCGCGTCAGAGAACGATGGTCTTGCCAATTCATACAGTATGTTAGGATATGTTACCCTGATCCTGAATGAGATTTGAACAGGGGTCCCGTCGCTCTGAGGGGGGCCTCTTTCGATGGTTCGCTGCTTTTGAGATTCACTTGCTGAGGTTTTATAGGAACTTCATTACTCTCTCGGACACGGTTGACAGAGTTTTGTTGGGGTGGTGCTTGGACAAGGTTGGCGGATTGAGCGTGTTCTTAGGTGAGTTTGTCTACCGCTTTGATCAAAATATCCATTTGGGACATGAGTTGATCCACACGAGGATTTGTAGCAGTGCCGCCAGATGTTTGAGGTGATTGAGCTACCACTCCATGTTGTGGCTCTCAATTGTCGAGCATGGTTGGCTCGAGAGCTGTTGCTGGGTTTGAAATATGCATTGCAGGTAATACAGCTTCACAGTGGAGGGATTGATTTGATTGTTGCTAGATTGAGGGTCTGTAGAGTGTTCTACCGATTCTGAGAGCTTCTTAATCGCTGAGGAAGTTTCCAAATACAAACTCTCTTCTTGAAAGGAAACTGTCGTTCCCCACAAACGACGCCAAACGGATGTGCCTAGATCTGGCCTCCCATAACTCTGACCTGCAAAACAAATGTTAGATTGCCAAATACCACTTTTTGGTGGTCGAAGGCACACCGATGCTTAATTCAGTAACTTTGTTGGAGATGGATATAAATTTAGACATAACTCAATTAAAGTTGCATACCTTTGTCGAATGTTCCATTTTTCTTATATAGTGATCGTTATTAGTTCTCTGCATGACTTGAGCATGTGAGGCGTGACGAGGGGAGACGTTTTTTGTAACAGTCTATTCCTTTATGAAGATACGTCCTCAGGGGCGTAACTCCCTCCACGACTCTTTTTCTCTGTAACGTTTCTCCTCTTTAAGAGATAACTCTATTGGGCTTGGATTTGGCCCTTTAGCTACGATTTATTAAAATGGGCCATGTTTGGGCTTTTATGACTGTATTCGCCCTTTTTGGGCTTCGAGAATTGTCTTGGTCTTGAAATATTTGATCCTCATGATGGATGATCTCTGTCACGTGTATGGTTGTGATGGCAGTCTTATTTGTTGTATCATCAACTTCCTCTACCAGGATCGATTCCTATACATAATTACCTTATTATACTTGTAAAGTTATAAGGATTATCTTGAATTTCTAAGCTCTTCAAATTGAGTAGGAAAATCTCGTTTCCAGGCATTATATATTAAACTAATAATCTCTCCCGATAAAGTTTAGAAAGATTCCCACATATTACCAGACATTGAATTATGCCAAGCTCTTGCTGCATCAGTTTCCCATCTATCTATAACTTGTGGCCATAATTGAGGATTCCAAGAGGCAATTTCTAGTATTGATCCGGCATTAGGTGCTCTAGTATTGATCCACATATTACTAGACACTGAATGTATTTTTAGTTTCTTCATAATCTTGATTTTTACTTTCACCAGCTTGATTATGGTATTCTCCAAATCTAATACTCAAACTTCCATTATTATTTCTAAGATATTTAGAAGTTCATCATTTTCAAGCCTATATTTTGTGATACTCGAATCACATAATCGTCCTATAAAACCGTTACAGATTTATGAATTGTTTTCATTTTGTTTCATATTGTATCCTTTTGTTTTTATACCTATTCTTATATCTTTATAAAAACTTGAGGATTCGACTAAATAATTTGGCGTGAAATATACTATTCCTACTTTATTATTCATGTCTAACTCTATACTTCTAAGTAGTCCTTGTTCAATATCAGTAAATTTGTTATCATAGAGACATAACAATACTTTATTCCCTAAACCTTCTCAATGCATTCCCTTGATTCCTATTATGGCAACTCCTAAGTGAGCTTATTGTAATCCTTGTCTTTTTCAATTCGTAAATGCATCTTATCAAATCTAATTTTATTTGTTGGTCTTCATTTGTACATGAAACCTTGCGTTCACTATAATGTTGATATATATATGATTTTTCAAAGAGCTGCTTTTCAGAATGATATATATACTTGGGATTTATAAGTGATAATTTGTTATGTCGAAAGTTTTCTATTCGTTCATCTATATCAATTAAACTTTCAATTCGTAACTCAATACAAGGTTTCTTTCTACTAAACAATCTGCCAAGATAATTTCCAGTTATTATTTTCTTTTCTTTTACAATTTGTTTATCCTTTTTTTTGTTAACGAAAATTTGTTTATCCTTTTTCATTTTTAATAATATATTTTACTGATTTTATTATTATTGTCATTATTAACTAATTTACCAGTATTTAAATTTTCAAAATTTTTAATTAACTCATTAACTTTGTCTTATTTTGATAAACCCCTTATTAAGTTTTTAATTTCTCTATAATTTTCTTCTAACTCTACTAATTTACTATCTAGATTTACAATTTTTTGATGTAATTTTACCATCAATATTATTTTGTCAGACAACTACTTGATCTGGTTTTGCCGATCCGTGAAAATTACTTAATCCTTCAGGGTCATTATGATACTTTTTAGCTTCGAGTAAAGTGTTTATATAATTTTGATCGTTCATTCACCGTTTATTAATTTTATTAATTTGTCAATTTTTCTTTCAAGATTATCTTGATGTCTTTCTATTTGTAGGACTTGATTTGTTATACTTTTAATTTGATCGTTTGCAGATTCTAATAATTTCTTAGTTTCTAGTTCAATTACCCTAGGTTTACTAGTGTCTATAGCTTTTATTAATTTATTTATTTCTTCAGTAGTGAGCAGTCTTTCTAAATTGCTATTATTGTGATAATTACTAATTTTATTGAAATAATCTTTATTTTGATTTTTTTTATATGGTATAATTTTTTTTTAAAGTTTGTAATATTTTTCTATTTTCTCTTAATATTTCTACTAATAACTTATATATTATAATATTTTTCTAGATGACTTCTTAAATTTAGTATCAAATCTATAATACCGTTTAAATGTTCTTGATTACTATGTATTTTATGTTTATATTCACATCCTATATTACAATATAGTTTATTATTATCTAAATTCTTACAACTTCGTGAAAAGTTTCTAATTTCAAGATCCAAATAGTCTAGATTTATACTCATGCAATTAATCTCCTTTTTTATTTTTTATTTCTTTATCGAACTTACTGATCGATAGGCTCTGATACCAGTGTGTTTTATGGGCCTAATTTGACGCAATGCGTATAAATTAGATTCGGATTAGATTATATTAAAGCTCAAATCACGAGGCAATATTACTGTATACAGGGTTCAACCCTTGATTCCCGATTATAAGTGATTGAGGAACGCTTACTAGGTTTAAGCTATTATTTATATATTTTTGATAATTATTATTTTCTAGTTCTAATTGAAAATATTTTATTTCTAATATTGTATTATCTATAGTAAAGTCTAGGTCTATATTATAGTCTAGATCATTTTTTATTATTTGATTTTTTAAAGTAATCTAAAAGACACTGTAAATTCTCCAATACCTTAGATCTATTAACCGATTTAGGAAAATTTTCTTTGATCGTGTTTCAGAAATTTCTAGTACCAAGGAAAGATATATGTTATCTTCCTTACCTAATATTTTATTTTTTGTTCTATATAAAATTTTCTTATATTTTCCCCGTTTATAGCTGACTTGTTTTTCTTTGGGCATTAAATATATAAACAAAAACTTATAGTTATAATTAATATTATAACAAAGCAGTAATAATAGACAAGATAAAACTCAAGCATATGATAATGTACAACTTTTTACTTCAAAAAGAAAACATCATAATCGGTACTTGCCATCATGCAATTGTTCTTATGTAGAAATTATATTCTTATGACAAATAATAGTTTCATTTTCCTATCTTGTATTCAAGAAATCTTGTAAAAACTTGGAATTAATTCCACATCCCTGTAAAGCATAATTTTACCCTAAAACATGTAATTATACTTACTACTCCCATCATCCTTTTGAAAATCCAATTTCTTAGTCATTTTAGACTTTAGGTTTGTGAAAGTTACAAAGGCATGTTTACAGATGGACAATCATTCCCTAAACATATCATGAAAAGACGGGAAAACAGTCCTAGGCAACTCAAAGGTCTTTAAAACTTTATAAACACGTGTCACCTTATGATTCTTCTGGAGTCGTACAAGTGCTAGAATTACTTTTTTACAAATAGCCAAAATAGTTCTTGGAGGTTGTTGATAATGGATAATAAAGTTGCTATGGAGGTGATTTTTTGAAGCTAAAATATAAGGTGGGAATCTTGTCAGGATAATGGCGAATAAAATAATGATGACACACCACACATAGATGGTGGCCTTTGGGTGTTACTAACATGTGTCACCTTATGATTCGAGAAAGTTTTCAAGATTGTGTTCTTCTTCTTCTCCTAGTCCATTAAAATAGTCGTCAGCTTCACTTTCGTAGTTTGTATAGTACCTTTCTTCCTCAAGCTTTCGTCGACATTTTTCTGCTTTTTTTTGTTCATATTCAATCTTATAATAGTCTTCCAAATCTTGTGAATGGGTAATCATGAGAAGAGGTATCACCCTTCGATTGAACTCGAAGCTATATATCATTTGAAAATCATCCATCGCTACGATACTTCCTTTTATATTATATCAATTTGTTTGTAATTGTGTTTTGGCAACATAAGCTCTCCAATGCTTAATTTGTTCTGAGATTATTCTATGATTGCAATGCCATGGAATAAAATCTTGATAAATGGATCGAAGTCTTGTAGAAGAAATAATCTGAATTTTGTGTTGTACCGGCAAACACTGTCCTCTGATAAACTCATGTGGTTTACTGTCTATATAGGCTTCTATATAACTTCCAGTAGCAAAATGTTGAAGAATTGTGTATGAAATTTTTTTGCCAACACTGTCTATTTGTTCAGGTTTCATGAATAAAATTTAATGAAGGTGACCATAATCGAGTAATTATTTGGGAGTAAGAAGTATTTTTTTTCTTTTGATTCGAACATTAAGCGGATTGGTTTGTATAGTGACATGTCTATACCGACTTTAGGAATAATGTAGACGAGATTACATTGACAATCCCATTTGTCAAGAGGGACAGACTCACAATACTAACTCTATTGAAAACACTCAACCTTATTGTTGTTATAATGGGTATTCCAGGTAATAAACATTTCAGGTTAGTAGAGGCGATTTATATCATAATCTTTCAAAAAGTTAAAAATATATTCTTGAATTTTTTTTCTTTTCTTTTTTGGATGCTAGTTCACGGAAATAGGATTGTAAAGAAGATGGTAATGGCGACAAAAAGGTATCAGTGAAAAAATAAGCACGATGAGACTTTAGACACTCACAAGAAGGATGGTAGATAGTTGATAAATGTTCGACGCTTAAGGTGGTCGAGTAAATCACTTTGCTTTTTGGCAAAGCAACAGCCGTAGACGAATTTGTATGTCTTTACCACTAGCCGTCTTTTGTGGACTAGTCAATCCATTATTTCAGGATTGAACATAATTTGGCGTCAATTCTTTTTCAAGAAAGTCACATCTGGCAACTAGCCTTTGAATCTTTACTTGTGTATCTTGGCATTTAGTGCAATAAGTCTTCAGAATGGGATCATATACAACTACTTCTCTTCCTTTTTTATTTTCTTCAAAGATCATTTTTTGAAATTCTAATGCTTTTGGTGAAATTTTGAAATTTATACCTAACTCTCTTCTAGCTGCATTAATGTTTCTTGCATAAAATAATAGCCTTTGTAAACATGATAAGGATAAGAAGTAATATTGTGGGTTACTTCTGACAAATGAGTGATAACTCATTTTTTAAAACCTTTAAATACTACGTAAAATGAAAATCATTTAAATAATGGTTTGGTTTAAATATTTTGAAAATAATAAGCTAAAACATTTATAGACTCATAAAACCTTTTGTCATTATTTTTATTTTTCCATAAATTGTCGATCAAACATTTTTGTTGAAAATCTACATTTGAGCCTACCTGTCGTTGAACAATATTACTTGGTTAATTTTCCAAAATGGGTAATTTTATCGCGCCAAATTGAACTTCCATGTTATCATATTCATAAAACACATATTTTTAAAAGGAGTAAACATGGTCAGTATCATTCTGGATAAATAGTTGGCTATACTATTAGCAGTTCCTTTAATATGTTTGAACTTTACTTTATAACCATTTCCTGCAACATTATTAAGAAATTTGTCCCTCGTTTAGAATTAACTTTGTTATTATTGCATTTATCATAAAATCATACTATTGCTTCACAATCCGTTCTGACAATAAATTGTTTATTAAGATATAATTTATAATGTTCTAAAGCATTTATAACACCTAATATTTCATAATCTTAAATCGTTAAGCCCTGCTGTTTATATTTTCCTAAACTATAACCACAAATTTTTTTTATTGACTTTTGTTATCATATTCACTTGGTTTAGTTATTAATATAGCTCACTATCCTAGTTCACTTGCATCGATTTCGATTATCTTATACTTTGATTTGAGGGATAGATCAAGTTTTGGCAATGATCTAAATTTTTTTTTTATGTGTTTAACAATTTATATGTCTTCGGTGTTAAATTTCTTTGTTCTCCGGGCTTAATTTTATTATAAAGAGGTCCTACTATTTTGATTAAATCTTTTATATATTTTCTACTATAGTTTAATATTCCTAAAAATATCTGTAATTGCTTAGTATCTTCTAAAACATTAGGGAAATCTAAGATTTTCTTTACTATATGATCTTGAAGTTGAATTTTGCCTTTTCCTATCATCATTCCCAAAAAATCTATACATTCTTTACATTAATTTTCTTACTAATTATTATACAATTTTTACAGATTCTTCAAATACTATCATAAGATGATCATAATGACTGTTTAGATTCTTAGAAAATACTAATATGTCATCTATGTATACTAACATAAAATGTTTATATATTTTTAAATATGTTATCCATTTTCCTTTGGAATATTAAAGGTATTTTAATCAAAATGGCATAACATTCCATTCAAAATGTCCTTTTGGACAGGAAAATGCAGTCTATGGCATGGACTCTTTTTCCATCATTATTTGCCAAAATCCACTTTTACAATCAAACTTATTAAACATAGTGTTCATTGAATACAATTAATAAGTTGATCTTTATTTGGGATAGGGTATTTATCATCTACTTATAGTTAAGTCTTTCTGTAGTTTATTACCATTCTTGGTTTACCTCTTTTTATTTCAGCATGATTTGCAGTAATTCCATGTCTGTTGTTACTATGCCGGATAACCCCTAGAGTTAATAATTCTTTAATCTTGATACTAAATTCATATATGTCTTTAGGAATACGGATAACATTTCTCATTTTTATAGACATGTCTTTATTTCTAATATCTAATGAGGCTAAATAGCCATTTCGAGACCAATATTTTATAGGATCTTCACCTAGGACTCGAGTCTCTTTAGCAATTCTTATTATTTCTTTTAATTTTTTATTTCTTATTGTACAATGACATTCTCTTTTTACTTAATAGGCCTTTGAAAGAGATTAAATCAATTAAGTTTGTATCTATAGATTTATATATACCTTAATTGTCTAATTCGAAAATATAGTAAGGTTCAAAATATTTTTCTTCATTTTTGTCGTATTCTTCGACATCGATTCCACCACGTTTAAGCGGGCAATCTAAAACGCCATGGTTAGGTGTAGTATTAGATAAATAGCTACGAACGTTGAGGCGGCTGAGATGATAATCAGTAGGTATAGCGGTAGAGTGTTTGAAGAATTGAACGAAATTACTATTAGTTAACATATTGCCTTGTAGGTTTCGTATAAAGTTTAAGCCAATATCAAAGTTGTGCCTATGTTTTATATGTTGAACATGTACCTGTGACAAATGGTAATAATCATGATATTCGCCAAAGGCATCAAAGAAAGCGATTTGGAAATAGTGAACACATTCAGTAATTTTAGTATAGGCACCATTAAAGCTCATGCAATTTATGGGTTGGACTAACTTATGACGAAATTTTGTTGGAACGAGTTCAATAATATGGATTTGTGAGTTACTACATCCCGTGTCTATCATTCCAATAACTTCTTTTGTACTATTATCAGGAAACTTAATTTGTACAAAAAAGATTAGTAAATTAGTAGAAGGTAAGACCATAGTAGTGGGAATGTTAACACCAGTGTTGTTGTTTGGATTCAAATGGTATATTTGTGCATGTGATTCAAAGGATTGGCTAGATTCGATGAGATCGTTATGTGGTAGGGTTTCCTTAAGTAACCGATTTTCATATATTAACTTTTTATTTTGTTCAACTAATTTTTTATATTCATGATTTTGCTTTTCTATTTCTAATTCATATCTTAGTTTTAACTTTTCAATTTCAAATTTTAATTTATCTTTTTCTAGTTTTAAAGTCTCAATTTCGAGACTATTATGATTAAGAAAAGTAGTCGGTATAATGACATTTATATTAAAAAAATTCATTTAGACAGAACTTACAAATTTCAATTTTACACTTAGAACATTTATATCGATATTCTAGGATAAAGTATCAACAACGATAGTGACATTTTTGTTTATCAAATCAATGTTTGTGCTTAAATTCGTGTTCACAGTCCTCATTTAAAGAATCTAAGATATCCAGATCCATATTCATAAAATTTAACTCTTCGTTTGATTCTGTAACGGAATTGGTATCTTCGATCATCTCGACTTCTTCAGTAACGATGCTATAAATGTCATCATTTTCATAGCTTTTTTTTTTTTTTTGGAAAGCGAGCTGGGTTTTTATAGGATCCCATAACCTATCAACAAGGTGCGACCTACATGTCAACACCATAAAAAAGTAACCATGCCGCCGACGGGTCTCGAACCTAGGACGTGGGGGATAAACCTACACAGCCCTAACCACTCGACCATAACACCATTGGCATTTAATACTTACAATATCTTCATCTAAATTTTTGATAAGATTTACACATTTATTAACTCTTTTATTACTGCGTTTAGGACATTTGTTAGCTAAGTGATTTGGGTCTCCACAAATATAACAAGTACTTTTTTTACTAGAAGGTTTCTTTACGTATTTGTTTCGTTTTTTTCTTTTATAGGTCTTACTTTTTCATAGATATTTTTTTCATTTTATCCGTTTTAATATTCTTGGGAGTTTCTAAATATGTATATATATATTTTTTATATTTTTTGCGTCTAGTTCGTTGATCGCGATACCGCTGAGGAGTATAAATAACTTGTTTACAAAATCCAAAAGATTATTTCTTTAGAGTTTTATGTACTTCAGACTGAATACATTTTTATCTTATTATTATATAAGCATGTTGTATTCGATCTCCTAGGCCTACTTTAGGTGGTGCTGGAGGTGTTTGATTATTACACCTTTATCTTATTTCTTCTCCCAAGTATCCGTGTAATTTTTGTAAAGAATTTATCTCATATGTCATCATCTAACGATTTTCCAGTTCTTGCCGCAATAGAAACATAATCGTTACAACTTCAATATATTTATACTTAGTTATCTGTAATTGATCCAATTCATAAGAGCCATCCTTTGTAGATAATTACTTCCTCTAGCAGGATCGATTCCTATACATAATTCCCTTATTATATTTGTAAAGTTATAAGGATTATCTCCTAAATTTCTAATCTCTTCTAATTGATAGGAAAATCTCGTTTATAGGCATTATATATTAATTTAACAGTCTCTCCCAATGAAGTTACGAGGAATTCCCACGTATTACCAAACACTGAATTATGCCAAGTTCTTGCTGCATCAACTTTCCATTTATCTATTATTTCCGGCCATAATTGAGGATTCCAAGAGGCAATTTCTAGTATTGATCCAGCACTAGGTGCTCTAGATAGACTTCTTATAGCATCTGGGGGTTTTCTTTTCCCATAAGTTTTAAATTCCTTGTTGTCATTATCCGAAGTATATTGTTATCTAGTTATAGGATATCTTCCCCTCTGATCATACTTATTTCCCCTAAATCCTGGTCTTTCAGCAAGATTATGTTGTCCAATTACCCCACTAGATTGTGCTTAATTCATGATTTTTCTCTAATTAACATCCTTAGAGGTATCGTTTCTTCTAGGATATCTTCATATTTCATATCAAAATCTTCAGTCAATAGTTATTTTATTTCTAATTTGGGTAAATTTTCATATTGTTCAATTATTTCTTCATATCTTTTATCAAGTAAATCGATAATATCATCTAGTGTCATTTATTCATCTATGAATGTATTTTTAGTTTCTTCATAATCTTGATTACTACTTTCACCAGCTTGATTATGGCATTTTCCATCATTACTTCTATAGGAAATGTTTTGTTGGGGAACTAATATTGGTTTTTCTGTAAAACTCTCTATTTTTCAGTCCAAGCTAGCATTAAGTTCTGTAGAAAATTGCTTAGCTGGGATAGCCTTTATCCCTTTCGTTCCTAAGATATTTAGAAGTTCATCATTTTCAAGTCTATATTTTGTGGTACTCGAATCACATCATCATCCTATAAAACCAGTATATATTAATCAATTATTTTCATTTTGTTTCATACTGTATCCTTTTTGTTTTTATACCTATTCTTATATCTTTATAAAAACTTGAGGATTCGACTAAATAATTTGGTGTGAAATATACTATTCCTACTTTATTATTCATGTCTAACTCTATACTTCTAATAGTCCTTGATCAATATTAGTAAATATGTTATCATAGAGACATAACAAGACTTTAGCCCTTAAACCTCCTTAATGCATTCCTTTGATTCCTATTATGGCAACACTCCTAAGTGAGCTTGTTGTAATCCTTGTATTTTCAATTCGTTATATACCTCTTTATCTATCAAATATAATTTTATTTGCTGGTCTTCATTTGTACATGAAACCTTGCGTTCACTAAAATATTGATAGATATATGATTTTCCAATGAGCTGATTTTCAGAATGATATACATACTTGGGATTTATAAGTGATAATTTGTTTTGTCGAAAGTTTTCTATTTGATCGTCTATATCAATTAAACTTTTGATTCTTAACTCAGTACAAGGTTTCTTTCTACAAAACATTTTGGCTAGATAATTTTCAGTTATTATTTTATTTTCTTTTACAATTTATTAACCTGATTCATTTTTTATAATATATTTTACTAATTTTCTTATTATTGTTATTATTAAGTAATTTATCAGTATTTAAATTATCAAAATTTTAATTAACTCGCTAACTTTGTCTTCTTTTGATAAAGCTCTATTAAGTTTTTAATTTCTCTATAATTTTCTTCTAACTCTACTAATTTACTATCTAGATTTACAAATTTTCGATGTAGTTGTACTAATAATATTATTTTGTCGGACAACTACTCGATTTGGTTTTGCAAATCTGTGAAAATTATTTAATCTTTCAGGGTCATTATGATACTTTTTAGCTTCGAGTACAACGTTTATATAATTTTGACCGGTCATTTGTTATATCTTTAAGATTATCTTGAAGTCTATCTATTTGTAGGACTTGATTTGTTATACTTTTAATTTGATCATTCTTAGTTTCTAGTTCAATTACCTTATGTTTACTAGTTTCTATAGCTTTTATTAATCTTCGGTAACAGGCAGTCTTTCTAAATTGCTATTATTGTGATACGATTTTTATTGAAATAATCTGTTCTGATTTTTTTATATAGTCTGATTTTTCTTCTAAACCTTTGCCGAAATTCTAGTTGGCCTGGAAAAACCAGCGAGGTTACTGCTTGGGGGGAGATTTTACACTTTTACCCCCACCCCCTCTTCACTGGGTCATATAGCGTGGGCCATCGTCGAAGCAGGTAGTGCGGTGCGGTGTCCACAGCAGCTCCTTAAGAAAAAAAAGAAGAAGGAGAAATCTAATATTTTAAGAGCCAGTTGAGACATTTGTCAACGGGGAAGGGAAGAAGAAAAAGAAATAAGGAGGAAAGAGAAGTGGTTCTTCCAATCTCGGATTGGAGCGTCGTCTGAATCATTACGACAAGCAGCAGCTCCTCTCTCACTACTAACTCTTTACCATTACTTCTAGTAGCCTAGTTTCTTTTTTTAGGGTTTCAAGTTTCAATAAATAAAATTCCCCAATAACGGTTGGTGTTCAACTTCTTTGATTAGTTAGGGTTTTCGACTTCTTCATCATCTCTGCGCAATCTTCTTCAATTCGCAATCATGACGGAGGTATACATTCATTCACTCTCTTCAGTTATTTTTGTTTTGAAGCATGGGTTCTTGAAGATCAATTTCATTGATTTCTTGTATATTGTATAGGTTTTTTGGATTTGGTTCAAGTTTCTTTATTCGTATGTTGCGGATTTTTTTTTCCTTCTCAATTCCTGATAATTCCGAGTCATTTCATAGTAAATTCTGTAAGTTTGGTTAGAAATAATGACATCTAAGTGGTCTGATCAGTAAATTCACCCAAGACAGTGATGGGGATGCTTGAAAACATACGTTTCCGGGTTAAGATCATTGTATGATGAAGCTTAATTATCTAATTGGTTAATTTACGATAAGTGTGTTGTTACTAGTAATCTGTCTCTAATATTAGCCGGGTTTTGGTGGGGTGTCTGCTTGTGTTCCCTTATATCATCGTAGTTTTGTTAGGGTTGCCAAAGTTTCTTATAAATTTGGTAAAGTTGGTTAATGATTTCTATGTTGATATCCTATGTGTATATAATTAGTTTGTTTCGCGTATGTAAGAAAAGTTTTATGTTTTAGGAAAACCCAACATCTTAGGGCAATGAAGCAAAAGACAATCAACCAACTCGGTATACATAATTCATGGAAGACAAGCATGGTCATTTTTATTTTTTTCCTGCTCGTGAGGTTAGGTTGTCTCGTGTTATAATTTTTATCATGAATGGAAGCCCAAACACCTTAGTAGGTTCATGAACATCCCAACCCATTGAAATGGTAAGGAATTAAGAATTTGAGACGTGTCATTGTGAAAGGAGTGTAACAAAGTAGTGTGAAAAACACATATGAGAATGCCTATTTTTTTTTTTTTTTGGAAAATGAGCAAGGGTTTTAAATGGGTTCCCATAGCCCCTTTATAAAAATCACTGATAATCAATTACATCCTTTAAAAATATTTTTTTCCAAGTCTTCCGCAAATGAGCTTGACATGCATTCAATGAAGGTCGTAGCAGGCATTAAGCTACAAGGTGGTCCGCTTCTGTGTTGATCTCTCTGCACAAGTGCACAATTTTCGTTTGGCTGAACCTAGCAAGCTGTTTCCAAACCAAGTTAAAGCAAGTCAATGGAGCATGGATTTTGGAGTTCAGTATGAAACTGCAGTTTTGCTATCAGATTATATGTTGATGTATCCCTCTGCGAACAGCCAATTCATAGTCCAGGTGTACTCCTTGCAGTTCATGCACTGTTATTGAGGCTGCTTTACTTGACCCTGCCCCTGCGGCGAGCACATTTCCATCGCAATCTCTGATAATTGCACCGTAATCACCTGCCTGTTGTAACATAGTCATCAGAGTTTATGAGCTCATAACCAGGGTCCAGTGTTCACCACTTAAGAATTGGATCTTTGACTATGAATTTGCTCAACTTCTTTGACTTTATTGCTGTCCTGCTTAGTGACTGAGAGCCCTGCGACTCTCATTCTAACTTCAGTGAAAATTTTGTGTACTAAGGCTGCTGCAGTGGATGGTGGTCAATGATGCAATCTGCTGTTTCATTCCATCCAGATATGATACATTGAGGCACACAAACACAGTCTTCTAATGGCACACCGCACACACAATACCCTTGCCCACGAACTTGCCTATACACCATTTTACCTCTTCATCAAATTGAAGAATGTTGTGTTTAAACCCAAGCAACGCAAGCACTTGTAACCAGACAAATTTATAGTAGGTGCAAGCGAAAAATGAGTGGTCTTCATCTTCCTCCACTCTCGAACACAAGAAACATACTGAATGATCAGTGACTCCCATATTAACCTGCTTGTTCTGTGTTTTTAACGCCTTCCTTAGAGCCAACAATGTTACGAACGAATGGAAAGGAATGTTGAGTGAAAGCCAAACCAGTTTTGGCCAATCAAGGGGGAGATCACCATACCTTATTGCATTGTAGGTGTCCTTCGTATTGTACTGTCCCAAATAACTTTGTCTTCACAATCACCACCGATCAGTGAGGAAGTCATTGATATCACCAATGGCATACTTGAGGTGATTTGGAACAGCCCATGCACCTTGCCTAATGACATTACTCACTGTAGCTTGCATGTTTAGAGTGGATTCATACTTGAGTTGTTGCGGAAATTTTTTGTTCAACAACCCATTAGGATCCAAGGGTCTTCCCAAAACTTGGTCTTCCTACCATCACCGTAGCTTGCATGTTTAGATGGGAATGGCTATGTCATCTACAACATCACTTTCCCTCTTCTTTGTTTCCTAACTCCTCAAATCCGCTCCCCTTACATGCCCGAATTGACAATGGAATTAGAATACATGTAACCAAACACACCCTTAGGTTCCTTCTCAGTCCAAACGTCCAAGAATAACCATTTGCAAATAGGGATAGAACATTGTGGATGAGTCATACCCTTATGGTATGTGATCTAGTAAATATCTGAAAGTCCCCACAAAGCGGAAAATTCCACAACCAAGTGTCTTCACTCCTTGATCTGAATCTTCTTTCTAAAGTCCTGAATCATATTTATGCACAATGTTATTACTTTGCTCCTTCTGCACTTCTTGAATTAATTCAGATAAAACATTCTATAGCATCTATAATGCTTTGATACTATGATTTTCTTTGGCTCTTCTGCTCCTTATTTTTTTGTCGGGTTTATATAAGCATTTCATTTTCCATTTTGTATGCATTTTTGCATTCTGGTATTCTAAATACCCCCAACTTATTTTCCCATTGGTTCTGTGTGTTTCAGTATTGGGTTAGTCAGGGAAATAAATGGTGCGACTTCTGCAAGATCTACATAGCCAACAACCCTTTGAGTATTAGAACCCATGAGCAAGGTCAGCGTCATAAGGATAGTGTTGCTCAGAGGCTTACTAATATGCGAAAGGAAAAGGTTGCAAAGGATAAGGAAGAAAAGGAAGCTGCTAAGGCCCTTGAGCAAATTGAAGCTGTAAGTTTTGTCTGAGTGTTTAACTGTACTTTATTTGCTTAATAACTAACTAATGTTCCTGTGGAGTTTATTTAAATCTTCCTTCACAAGATGACAAGAAGACAATCTATATATCCCTTTCATATTATCATTTTTTTTCCTTACTGTTTTTTTTTTTCGTTTATCTTTTATTTTCGTTTATGGAGAGAGTGCTGGGATGAGCATGTACTCGACAATTATGGGGTACTTTTCTCCTATAATCTTAGATTTGTTGAGGAAATACTTGAACTGTTAACTGAGAAATTAAGTAAGGTGTACTTGATTTCGTCCTTGTCATAGTGGATATCATGCTATAGTTTGCTTGTGGCTCTGGATTCCCATGAAAATGGTCTATCTTGACTAGCTTGCATTTCTCTGCTATCCATTTTTCAGTTATTCACTTCTTATATTGTTATGCTCTTGGGTCAGCTTCCAAGTAATATGAGTGCTTTTGGAATGACCAATGTTTTAAAAAACGTTTTTAAGCCTCGTCGCGGTCAAGCTTTTTCTGAGGCGAAGTGGTGCCTTGAGGCGTAGCGAGGCGTTTTTTCGTAAAAAAAATGATGAAACATTATGGATATTATTTAGCACAAAACCATCTTGGAGATAGTAACAACAATTTTATAGCACACTTTCTTGGATATCGAGCCCGGTCAAACTTTCAATCACATTTTTTTTCTACATGTTTAATCCGTGAGTGCACATATTAAACAATTATTGATATTATTTAGCTAACCAATGTTATTAATTAGCTAAAATGAATACA
This sequence comes from Berberis vulgaris, assembly GCA_963556465.1. Lineage (NCBI taxonomy): Eukaryota > Viridiplantae > Streptophyta > Magnoliopsida > Ranunculales > Berberidaceae > Berberis > Berberis vulgaris. Next base: position 67,680,139 of record OY747134.1, on the reverse strand, counting down.
CATTATTATTTAGCTAACCATTTTTTATTATTGTTTAGTTGACTAGTGTTATTAATTAGCTAAAATGAATACAAATATTAATATTTAGCTAACCATGGTTATTATCGTTTAGAACCAATCATCTTCTTCTTCCCCTTCACTAAAACATCGACACAGCTACACGATTGGTTGTCACAGTCTCAAGTCTTCTTCGTTCTCTTCTTTGAATCGAGCTACAAACCTGCAAAAGCAAACACAAACAGAAACAAAAATAAAAATAGACCAGGGTCGTTAGTGTCCATATCCTTCTTTTCTCCTTCTTTTCTTCTTTTCTCCTTCTCCTTAGTCTATGAATCGGCTGAAGAACACAACGAGAACAGGGCGGTTAATTAGAGCAATTAATCAAATCACAGTTTTACTTCAGTCCGACTCGTACGTATCAGTGCGTTTATATTCCGAATTGAGGTGAGTCAAAATCGCTTTTTAAAACACTGGGAATGGCATTTTTATTTATGAAATATTATGAATTTGTCGCATACAACATTAGAGGAATACAAAAAACCACTTCTCACTAATACACACATTGCCGAGGCACGAGGTAAAATATTGCAAATAAATCATTTCTCCAAAGGGGTTCATGGAGTATTGAGCATTAGTTACCAATGAGGTTTTGATGGTGGAATAAGCGAAGGTTTACTAATGAAGCTTCGATGATGGATAAGGGAAAGCGGAAAGGTTTATTATTATTGATTTGGACTTTGAGAACACTGATGACCATGCGTATTGGAAGATCCCTCTGTATATTTGGAATGAATTATGCTTGGGAAGAGTCGAAGTAACACACATAACTCATCACCACTCTACCACACTGAATAACAGGGAGTTCCTTTCTTATCTTTCGTGTTTTTTGTTTTAATAAAAATAAAAATAAAAATCTTTGAGAAGTTCTGTGGCATTCTGTATTCTAACCAATGATGAGTATGGAGTCGTGGCTGAGACCTACACGACAGTCCCAAAGGGGTTTTGTGCTTCCTAGTACGTGCTAAATGGACCATTATAATTTCATCACAATCCACCAAGAACTGTTCAAGTGAGACTCCTTTAAGCATTGGCAGGGGTGTCCATTATCCTGGAATAGCCAAGGTTGTGATACACTATTCTGCTCAATGGGACTCCAGTCTAGTGGTAGAGGGATTACACAAGGAAATCTTGTCTCCCTTTCCTCCCTCAAGTGGGTTCAAATGAGAATCCTCTAAAATTCATCCCAGATGTCCATTACCATGGAAGAATCGACTGCCACAATGTCACGTTATTGGGTCAATGGGACTCCAGTTTGGTGGGAGGGGGATTACACGAGGAGAAATTGTCTCCCTTTCCTCCCTCGAGTGGGTTTATCATTGAGGATCAAGAAAACAGAAGTTTTATTTTCGGATTTCTTATTGAGGAGGGAGTAGTGATTCTCAGACGATGATGATACATTGATACTATTTTTCATTTTTGAGAACAGGGTGAACCATGTTGGAAACTTTTAGCCAATGGCATGACAGCTCAGCGGTTAGAGCTTGGCAGATGGTACCACTAGGTCATGGGTTCAAACCCAGCTTGCGGCATCTTTATGGGTTCTGGGATCCTATAAAAACCCTGCTTGCCTTTCAAAAAAATAAAAAATGTTGGGAACCTTTAAAACATCATCTTATTTAGAAGTCTAGTATAAATTATGCTAAGGTTTCCATGATTTGCATTGATGATAGAGTAGTAGTCCATTATGTCATTCATTGTTCAGGACGTGAGATTGAAATTCTCCCATCTCGGTGCCTTTGGGTTTTCATTGGGTGTTCGATGTATAAGCTAAAAGATTATAAATCCCGCTCTGAAAATCATGGGAACAGGGCCTTTGGATTTTTATTGAAATTCTCCCATCTCGGTGCTTTTGGATTTTTCATTGGGGGTTCAAAGTGGATGTATGGAACTATGGATACTTATATTCTATACATTTTTTTGGTTGTTTTGGATATGGAATTGTGTATTTGAACGTATAGCTTATCAAGTAAAATAATGGGAACAAAGCTTGAGTGCCAGGCTCATCCAAGGACCGTAAAAGATTGCTGGTTAATTGGAAGAAAGTCAATCTGAGAATATTGAGGAATGGCGGAATGGATCTGGCATAGTTTCTTGACGTCATTATGTGGTTCTTGTGGAAGTAGCCAAACCTTTGTCTTTGAAAAGCGAAATGGATAATGTTCTTATTCTGCAATTCACAATCAAGGAAACTATATGGAAATGGGACATATAAACTTGGTCATATAACTTAGATTTTCTAAGTTTGTGGTTGACAGGTCTCAATTGGTCATTTAATGAATTGTTGGTTTACTGGTTAAGTGGTTATATTTCTTTCTCATTCTGGCAAAAAAAAATTTCACTCTCTTGCCCTTTTAGAATCAATGCAACTATCTTGGTTTGCCTTGACTATTCGCAAGGAGAAGTTGTTCAATCAGGGCCTCCTCTCCAAATGGCGTTAATGATTTAGCAAAGAGCAGCGTGCACTGTGAGTTTCTCACTCCCAAGGTTATGTATTCCCCTATATTTAATGGATTTTATTGTTTGTTTTGCTAATAATTAAAAATATATATATTGTCTTGCCTTGTCCTCGGAAAAAAAAAATGTTCGCACGACAGAAGAGTAGAATCCTTTATAAGGTTAGAAAATTTACTCTGGTCAAGAGTGTAGTGGAAAATCTAGATCTATGATATTTACTTGTTCCCAAGGTTGTTATTTGTGGTCAAAATTCCTTTAGAGCGGGTTCAAAGGAAGCAAGAAGTTTCATCATTTTCACGACACATTTTAACAAGGAGTTTGGTGATGGGAGATTAAGAACTTTCTAGAAGATGAATTTGGGGCAAATGACTTTTAGATGTATTGTAAAGAAACTGTTAGCTTTGTGAAAGGGTATTTAAGCAAAATTATGAATAATGGTGAGTGGGCTATCCTCATCTTACATCTTTGTATTGGATGTTTGCTTTGGACCATATCTCGATTTGTGTGTGCCATCCTTGTGGATGGGTCATGTGAATCTCCACTGTGTTGCTCAATTTTATCAGATGTCTACGAAGAGACAATGGGATAAGTTTGTTGAAAATCATTACAAACACTTGTTACCTTTTGAAGGGGATTGAGTGTATTGAAAAGGAGCTTCAATCAAAATTTGCCTAAAATGATGTTATATGGCCCCACTCCAGGATTAGCCAATTAGGTTGTCAAGGCTAGTCTGGATTAGTTTGAGGAAGAAGGGTGTTGTCTTGCCCAAAGCGTTAGAAAAATAGTCAATTGTCTTCACTTTAGGTGTGCTCGAAGAGGGACTTGAGGAGCTTGGTGGATGTGTCAAATTTGGTGTTCCCAATAATCATGAGGATGATCAGGATGAATTGAAGTGCTGCTGGTCAAAGAATAGGCTTGTTACATTGGCTTGCTGTTATGAGAAAATGGCTTTCTTTTACAAACACACCCCCTTGTGTCATCCCTCCGTCTTTTACTGGGTTCATACCCATTTATATATTCCAATATCCAACATGTGAAGCCTCACAAACACAGCCAAAAAACTTATACGTAACCAATTGAGATATTGCCTTATTGGCTGCTATTACTTCTTTGGTGCAGAAGTGGAGACTGAGGATCAGTGCGTAAATGTTATTGGAGACTGGAGATCATTGGTGTTACCTAGTATTTGTGGTTGGGCGTAATTGATATGAATATTAAGCGGTCCACAGCCAAACGGATCACTTGTCCACCTACTACTTTTCTCTGTGACCACAACTCAAGTGCAAAGATGTGAACAATTCCCTTTGTTAAGTTCAGATAGATAGGCCCTTTTGAAATTGTTTTCTGACAGATAACTGCTGAACAGTGTAAAAATATGTGGTTGGGTATAACACTCCGTAATGGAGCTAAACACTAAACAGCATAGACTGGATCGAAATTTTGACACAAAATACTGAAATTGTCCTTGTACGTGTATTTTTTAGAATGACTAACCTTACTATTTAAAAACCCCAATCACCGTAAGGTTGTTTTCTTCGCCATTCCGATTTGGAGATGAAGCTTGTGGACTTTTGCTCAACTAGCAATTGCTGAGGAAGAAGGATTTCATTTTGCCACCTGAGTGCTTCTCTCCAGTTGCTATCTGCATTCATTTCTTGTATTGACAATGTCCTTTTTTTTTCTTTTTCTTTTTAAGGATTTCTGTTGTTTGTTTTGGATCTTTTATTCTTATAGAATTCTTTTGTATGACATCTGGATATGTTTTTGGTTGATCTCCACGATCTCTGCTTTTGGATATCTGAATGGTGAGAGTTAAGAGTGCTTGGGTTATTCTCGGATATATTTGAGTAATTGGCACAGGGTTTGAATGCTTAGAAAGCTCATCTTTTAAATTCACATGCATTTTTGTTTGTTGTTTTACTTGTATGTTTGGCTGAAAGTATGTGGGTCTACACAAAGAGTCTTATCTTGTAAACAAACTCAAGTGCCCTGTAATCCAATAACAGCCTTCGATCTTTAGTCTTCAAGTCCAACTTGGAGGTGATTTGTGTTCACTGAATTAAGCCCATTCAGCTTTTAGTTGGGCTGTCAAGACAAAAAATCTGAATTGTTGAGTCCATCCGAATAATTCAGATTTAACAAATAGAAAAGCAAATGTGACCTAAATTCAAATTTATTTGTATGATGACATGTTGGCATGTTTTCTCTGCTAACTTGAAATTATGAATTGTTTGGAATCGGTAGTTGTTTCAGTGACTGTTCTCTTTTGTATTATTTTCCAGAAAGCTAAACGCAGCTATCAAAAGGATGTAGCAGCTGTTCAGCAGGCAAGGGATTCAAATTCTCATGCGGCTTCCACAGATGGTAATATTTGTTGCTGTATTTTTCAGTTTGCTAGATACCTCAGATTGGTATTTGACACAAGTAAAACCTCACAATTACATCTTTGCATGGAACTAATTAGTATATGTCCCATGCCAATAAGATGAATGCAACCATTTGATGGTTTTGTTTCTTCCAAAGGCCAAACTTTTTCATGTCATATAGTTGGATGATGCATCAATCATCCATAATTGGGTTCCTTCATTAGGTCCATGGAGGGTTGCCACCTCCTGATGGGCCGATATTGCATTTGGGGCAGAATAGATTATGTTGCTCTGTGATTTGCTTAAGTTTTGTGATAGTAATAGATACTTGTATGGGCCCAACTTTTGAAAATGACAATCTCTAGTCCATATAGCTCACACAATTGCATGGTTTTAGGCTCTCTTTTTTGTGCCCCATCTTTATAGAAAAATGTTTCTGAAGGTCTTTGGTTTGTAATTTACGGGTGGTGCTATCAACACTGAAGCAGCTACCGGTGATTGCAGAGTGGGATTATGACAGCACTTCAGGTTATTATGTCAACCGGGATAATGGCTATTACTATGATCCAAACTCAGGCTTTTATTATTCAGATGCCATAGGTATAAGACTTCCAACCTTTTTTTTGTTCAGTTTGCGTCATCTTTCATCATTTTTTCTGAAACTTAAATTTCTTAGCATTTTGTGTTCCTTATATTTCTAGGTAAGTGGGTGACGCAGGAAGAGGCATTTGCTACACTGCAAAGTTCAGCTGGGAACAAACAAGGACCTATGAAGAAGCCAGTGTCTGCTTCTGATACAGGTACTGCCAAATACCAAAGTGGGCCTCCACCAGGCGTGGTTGTTCCACGAGCAGTTAGAGTGAACCCCACCAAATCAGTTAAAAGTGCTCCCTCATCAATTTCTGTCAGCAAAAGAAAACGGGTCGACATGAAACCAAGGGTAGTTTCCAAGGAGGAAGCAGCTGCTCTTAAAGCAAGAGAAGCTGCAAAGAAAAGAATCGAAGAGAGAGAGAAACCATTGCTTGGCCTTTACAAAGCTTAATGAAGGCAAGCAAGTAAGTCCTCCAAATTTAGTTCCATCTGTCTTGCATACTACAGTTTAATGTGTTGGTTACAAATCCTTGGTTTCAGTGTCCAACATGATGATTAAGAACGCTGTGATTGATCTCCATAAGGGTATTTCTGTACTAACTTTGCATTCTGCACCGTACGTTTACCATCTGTACACTAGAATATGACAGTTTGAAACAGTGGGTGGTGCCTGCAGAGGGTAAACCATGGTCCCTTGGAGAAATATTCATCTCGAGACTTGAGAGTGCCTCAAAGACCCAATATGTGATTTCTTCATAACCTAATTAGTGAATTTTGTGTGTACTGATTGTTCTGAGCTACTGGGTGCAACATATTCGCGTAGTGTTCGTAAACCTTTGGGTTGTGATAATGACACCCACATTTTGGATCGAAGCACCCTCAGGATTATGGGTCTATAGCATGTTCCATAAAATAATTATGATGAATTAGTCAACCATTTAGGATGCGACACCCCCTTTTAAGGGACTTTGGTCCATGACTGTTAATGTTTATTGGAGGATGAGATCTTTTAGAGATTAGAAGATTGTGAAATGATCTTGTGGTTACGTTGTAATCTAATTTGCTCACATAAATTTCCCTTTTCTCTCCTCTTTGCCTTCATCTTCCTCGTCACTTCCATACCATCTCCAACTCTTCATCAAATGTAATCATACTCTCCACTTCACCTTAGAAACTTCGTTTTGAATTTCCCCTTCTCGCCCTAAATTTCTCCTTCGCCTACCCCATATCTAATTATATATATTTTTTATGTAATTCTCCAAAGGAGGATGCAATAAGCTCTTCCAAAATTCCAACATTATTGATTTCTATCAATTTTTAATGATAAATTTAAATAGTAATCTAGGTTGAGTTTTAGGAGTATTTGGAGGTGCTTCGGTAGATGCCTTGAATTCAAAGTTAAATTTGACTTAATTTATTAGGTTCCACTCGTTTTGCGTCATATGCCTAAAATCTTAGTCAAATTTAGTTTCTAGAACCCTAAATTGTTTTCTATTTGGAGCTTTGTTGAAAAAATTATGATTTTATTTGTAATAGGTTGTCAATGTGATAATGTTTGCGAGTGTGTCTACTTTAAAATCTACGTTAAAATGAAACTTATTTTTTGAGAATACTCTAATGTGATTGTTATATATGATTAGAATCGTCATCGCGTCTAGCTTTTAAGATACTAGATGGATTTTTATTTGAAGTTTCGTGAAAAAGCTTTGATTTTATTTGTAATATTGTATCAATTTATAATAATTACAAATCCGTGTACTTTGAAGTTAAAACTGATTTGTTTGGAAGCACTCAAATGTGCTTGTTGGTTAGAAGCGTACCTTAAACATTTTTTTATTTGGAGCTTTGAAGGAATAATTATAATTTTATTTACAACATGTATAATGTTTGCGAAATCGTCTTATTTAAAGTGAAAATTGATTTCTTTGGGGGCACTCTAATGTGTTTGCCATATATGGTTGGAAGCGTTATTGAGTCTGGTTGTTAGAAGACCAAATGGTATTGTATTTGGAGTTTCAACAGAAAAGTTATGATTTTATTTGTAATAGAACATTAAGTTGATTTGTAGTTTAATAAAAGAAAAAACAATTGTGATTTGTTTTACTCGGTTTTGAAAACCGAACAATTCAAAGAAAAATTTGCCTTTTAAAACGAAAGTATGATTTGACGACTAAAAAGAGTTATCTTACTTCATTTATTATGTATGTTTTTTTTTTCCTTTTTGCTTGACTCGGTTTTTAAAACTTTTGTGAATTTTGAAAAATTGATTTTTAAAACTAGCTAATAATACTAAAACTATAGTTTGATTTTGTCTAAATTACGACTTCGAAGAAATAGAGCAGGGATGGCAACGAGGCAGATTTGGGCAGATCGTGGATCCTCGTATATATATATTTTTTTTAAACCAACTTCGATCCGGACGGATTGGCAGATATTTGTCCCGCTCTGATGGTCCATTAAAAAAAATTGAAGAAAAAGATCTTGTTGGAATTCAAACAAGATCTGAACTTCAAAATTATCCTTGAGATTATACAAACTGTTAGTTTACAAGGACAATAGTATAAAGCATCAATTCTCAAGTGAAAGATATAGTCTAATACATAACAACAAAACCAAACTTTTCATTAAAAAAAAAAAAAAATACCCTCCAAACTGAAGTTGTTCCTGCAATGACTTACACCTATACTCTTGACCTAATACATAACAACATCTTCAACTTTGAAGACCCGTGCTTGATTGAGGAGGGTTGTTCACAATGATCGGAGGTTGCTTTACGAGTATGATGACAATGTTTAACCTGACTTCATTGTCCCTTCTTATGTACAACAAGAAGAAGATATGAAGATGCAAGAACTAATGGTGGAAGAGCGGAGAAGAAGAAGAAGACGATGAGAAGAGATGAATTGAAGAGAAGAAAAGTACCTGCAAGGATGTGATTTGCATGTTCTTCTCCCCTCTGTTTTTTGTTTTTTGTTTTTTTTTTCCTGTTAGTTCTCTAATTTTTAGTGAGACTTGTTTTGCTAATTTTTGTTCTCCTTCATTGCTTAGGGTTTCTACTCAACCAATAACACCATTGAAGGCTAATAAATTTCTGGAGAAGAGAGAAGATGTGACACTTTTTTTTTTTTTTAATAAAAATGTGACACTTGCTTTGAGAAGAGAGAAGGCTAATATGTTTGCTTTCCTATTACTTGCTTTGAGAAGAGAAAAGATGTGATCACCTGAGGAGTTTCTACTCCTTAACCATTGAAAGGCTAATAATGTTTATTAAGTTTGTACTCCCAAGGTTTATTATATATAAACGGATATCCGCGGGGCGGACATGGCCACATCCGTATCCGCCCCGAATTTATAACGGATATCATTTGAATCCCCGAATTCGCCTCGAAATCTGTTTAAGCATACCCAAAATCGCTCAAAACGGATTGGGTGGGGCGGATATCTGTGAAAATCCGCCCCACTGCCATCTCTAAAATATAGTCGATTTGTTGAATCAATTATTTTGTTGTTGCTATCGATTTTCATAAATGACTAGAGAAATGTTTTCGATTTAACTTTCAAGGCTCGTCCTTGATAACAACATAATTCAAAATGTAAGACAATAGCCTTGGTACACTTTAACTCATGATGAAAAACTGAGACATCAAATACTAGGGCTTGTTGGGGTTCATCAATAGTTATTGTTGGTGTGAAAAGAGAAATGTGAGAGGCATTGGAGATGTGAAGAACTTTGAAATGGGTTTGATAAAACTTCACAAATCGATCGATTTTGAGAGAGTAATGAGCTCAAGACTTCATCAATTCGACCAACAAATTAAACCCTTCAACCCAAAAAATGAATTTGTGGAGAAAGTGATTGAGGATGAGATAGTGTGATAGATTGACAATGAGATATATAAAGGTAGAAGTGTGGGTTGAGGGCGAGATAGAACGAAGAGAAAGGTTGGGAGAGGGGAGAGAGATTGAGAGGTTTATGGATGATTGAAGATGTGAAAAATGGAGTTGAAGAATTGGATATTGGGAAGGTGAATATGGGTTTGGTTGGAGAAGATAAACTCGGAAAGAACTTTGTGAGTCAAATAGTTTTTGACTTTATAAAATCAAGTTGATGCCCAAAATGGGGGCCTTTAGTCAACATTTCACTTAAGCGTTGGGTTCAGTTTTAAGGGTTTTTTTAGTTAGACACATTAATTTATACGTATTAGAGTTTAGCCCTTGTTTTGAAAACTAATTGAGTCTAACACTCGTTTAATGATGAAACGTTAAGTCCACATCATTGACTGGTCAAAACTATTTTTAAGACCATTTTGCCCTTTAACCTTAGGTTAATTGAGTCTAATTTTGTGAACCTTAAAATCCAAAATTGCCTCACTCCCTCTTTTCTTTCTCCCTTCATCTCTTCTACTCTATGCCAACAAGAACCACACCCCCAAATCCCAGCCCCTTCCCATCACACGTTGAAACTTCACTCTAGAGTAGAAGAAATGCAGGGAAGAGGAATGAGAATAAATGAGGGGTGTGGATAATTTTTAAGTTTTAGGGTTCCAAAAATTAGACTAAATTATCCAAAAATTAGACTCAATTAACCTAAGATAACGGCAAAATGTTCTAAAAATTAGTCTCGATCAGTCAATGACGTGAACTTAACGGTTCCTTCAGAAAACGAGTGTTAGACTCAATTAGCTTTTAAAACGAGAGTCACACTCTAAAAGGTATAAGTTAATGAGTGCAAACTAAAAAAACATTTTTAAACAAATAAAAATAACACATTTTAAAACCGCCACAATTAACCATCCCAAACTTTGATTTTCCAAAATATGGAGTTCTTGGTTTACTTAAATGTGTCTTAATTGAAAATACTTACGACGTAAAGTGCATTGGATTACATTTTTTTTTTTTTTTGGAAAAATGCATATTTACAACTTTAAACATTTGTATTAGTGATTGGTTTCATTGAAAAGATCTTCAAAAATGCATTTAAACTTTACCAAGTTTACTAAAATTCGATAACTAAGTAGATAGTTATCACAACTTTTCTCTCTTCACCACATATGCATTTCATATACTTTTTAACCTTTTTGTTCATTTCTTTTTTTCCTTCTATTTGCAACTTATTTACAAACGTGCCATATGGGCTAATGATAAATTTCTTACTCAATTATTCTTATTTATTTGAGTTTCATAAGAAGGACAATTATATCAATTAATTTCCATTGTGGAATAATTTCATATATGTTTACCACGCAACTTTACACAATTACACATCTTGAAAGTCTCTTTCTTTTCCTTTTTCTTTTCTTTTTCCTATGTCTATAGTCTAATAATCTCTACACATCTTTCCTATTTGGAAACTATAAATTACGTATTTTAAACACATGATTGTCATCTGGTTAAGAAACAAGGGTGATTGTTAAAATTTCACAAAAAAAAAAAAATGAGAAGTTGAGTGGTCGTGCCAACGTTCTCAAGTAGCGACAAAAATTCATTTTTTTTTTTTTTCACTTTGTTTTATTTACATAGAATGTTTAATTACACATTGAAGGGATAGGTAAGCTTTAAATTTTTTATTTATTTATTATTATAGTTTAGTTTAAGCCCATGTATGATGTATCATTAGCTAATAGCATATTGAGCTAAAATCCCTAAAGGCATGCCGGAGAATTTTTTAACACAGTAAAATCTTTCCTCCACAAACTCGGTTAAAATTTTAAACAATTAGGAAAAAAAACATATTTTAAAACCGCCACAATTAATCCTCCATAAACTTTGATTTTCCAAAATATAGAGTTCATAGTCTTTGCTTGAATGTTTTCTAATACTGAAAATACTTATGATGCGAAATGCATTAAATTACAATTACCTTTTGAAAAAATGCATATTTAAAAGTTTAAGCGTTTGTATAAATGATTGGCTTTAAAACTTTAAGCGTTTGTATTAGTTATTGGTTTTATTGGAAAGATTTTCAAAAACATTTCAACCATACCAAGTTTACTAAAATCTGACAATTAAGTAGATGGTTATGACGATTTTAATTTTAAAAAACACAAACTTCCTCTCTCCGCCACATATGCATTCAATAAAAACTTTTGGTTCATTTACTTTGCTCTTCTACTTTCAACTTATTTACAACTATGACATTGTTGATAATGAATCTCCACCATCAAAATTTTTCCACAACTTTTAATACTAACCATCTTTTATCTCCAACCCCAAACATCATTCAGATTTGTTATATAGACTAAGGTATTCCCCGTGCCTTCGGAACTCAAATTGTTATGCTTATGAATAGAAAAATATGTGTGATAGAAGGAAAATTTCCATCTTTGGTCAGGGGTATTTCAGTCTTATGTGAATATAAATTTAAGCCAAACACCCTCTCCTTCCCCTTTTTATGCGATCTGTTAGATCTTTAAAACAATTAGAAAAAAATTTAATCATCGATTAAACCCAACCAAACATCCCCCCTCCCCCTTTGGCACGATAGAGTAAGGTCGTGATAATATGACAGATTCGGTTAAAAATTTAAACAATTAGGAAAAAAAAACACATTTTAAAACTGCCACAATTAATCCTCTACAAACTTTGATTTTTCAAAATATAGAGTTCACGGTCTTTCCTTGAATGTGTCTTAATACTGAAAATACTTACGACGTAAAATGCGTTAGACTACACTTTTTTTTGTTTTGGGAAAAATGCATATGGCATGAAACCACGAGGAATTGTTTAATTGTGTTTAAAACAATTTTTCTAATACTACTACTTCAGTGAATGATTAATTTAATATGAAAATACAATAAGAAAAATTAAATGTAAAACTAAATAAGTTCAAATAGTGAGAAAATAAGTTAGGGATTCGATATCCACCACTAGAAGATGGGTCGTGGCAATCGGTCATACTCGATTAAAATTTTAAACGATTAGGAAAAAACACATTTAAAACTGCCACAATTAATATTGAAAATACTTATGAAGTAAAGTGCATTAGATTACAATTTTTTTTTTGAAAAATCCATCGGCATGACATGCATATTGAAAATGCTTATGATGTGGAATGCATATTTAAAACTTCAAGCGTTTGTATTAATGATTGATTTCATTTTAATGATCTTCAAAAATGCATTTCAAACATACCAAGTCTACTAAAATCCGACAACTAAGTAGATACTTATTATGATTTGCATTAAAAAATAAAAAATTGTATCGTTCCACCAGATATGCATTCCACCAACCTTTTCACCTTTTTGTTTATTATCTTTGCCCTTCTCCTTGCAACTTATTACAAACATGTCATTATTGATAATGAATCTCCAACCCAAAAACTATTCTGAATTGTAATATAGACTAAGGTATTTCTCATGCCTTCGACACTCAAATTGTTTTGCTTATAGATAGGACAATGTGTGTGATAGGAGGGGAGTTTTCAACTTTGGCTTAGGTATTTCAGTTTCATGCAAATATAAATTTCAACCAAATACTCTCCCCTCCCTTTTTATGTGATCTATTAGATCTTTATGTTTGGATAAATCTCATAAAAGGTGGATCGTGACAATAGGTAAAACTCGATTAAAATTTTAAACAATTAGGAAAAAACACATTTAAAACCGTCACAATTAATCTTTCCAAAACTTTGATTTTCCAAAATATGGACTACATGGTCTTTGCTTGAATGTGTCTTAATATTGAAAATACTTACAATGTGAAATGCATTAGATTACAGTTATTTTTTTGAAAATATGTGTATAGCGTGAAATACATATTTAAAACTTTAGACGTTTGTATTAATGATTGATTTCACTGGAAAAATCTTAAAAAATGCATTTCAACCGTACAAAGTTTACTCAAATATGACAACTAAGTAGATAGATACGACGATCTGCATTTAAAAAAACACAAATTTTCTCTCTCCGCCACATATGCATTCCACCTTTTTCACTTTTTTGTTCATTTCCTTTCCCTTTTGCTTGAAACCTATTTTCAACCATGCCATTGTTGAAAATGAATCTCTACCATCAACATCTTCTCCAACTTTCAATCTTGACCGTCTTTTATCTCCAACCCCAAACACCATTCTGAATTTAAACTAGTGTATTTTTCATGTCGTTGACACGATAGAATGTGGGTCGTGGCTATAGGTCAAACTCGGTTAAAATTGTAAACAATTAGAAAAAAACACATTTTAAAACCGCCACAATCAATCCTCCCCAAACATTGATTTTCCAAACATGGAATCATGGTCTTTGCTTGAATGTATTTTAATATTGAAAATATTTACGATGTGAAGTGAATTAGATTACAGTTCTTTTTTTTTGGAAAAATGCATACGGCGTGAAATACACATTTAAAACTTAAAACATTTGTATTAATAATTGGTTTTAAAACTTTAAGCGTTTGTATTAATGATTGGTTTCATAGGAAGATCTTCAAAATTGCATTTCAACCATACCAAATTTACTAAAATTTTATAACAAAGTAGATAGTTACGAAGATTTTCATTTAAAAAAATACAAATTTTCTCTCTCCGACTAGGGCATTTCACGTGCCTTTGGCACTCAAATTCAATTTGAGCCTTTATATGTGTGATGGTTAGAGTTAGTTGGGGCATAAAGTTAAAAAAAAATTCTTTATCCAACCTCCCTCTTTGTGATCCATTAGATCTTTACGTTAGGGTAAATCTTAGCCGTCATTTATCTCCAACCTGAAACACCATTATGATTTGTTTTATAGACTAGAGTAGTATTCCCCTTGCATTCGGCACTTAACTTCAATATTAGCCTTTAGATGTGTGATGGTTAGAGTTGGTTGGGGCATTAAAAGTAAAAAATAATAATAATAAATAAATAAATAAATAAATCTTTCTCCAACCTCCCTCTTTATGATCCGCTAGATCTTTATGTTTGTGTAAATCTCAACCATCTTTTATCTCCAATCTAAAACACCATTCTGATTTGTTATATAGACTAAAGTATTTCCCGTGTCGTTGGCACGATAAAAGTTTAACATGATAAATAGAGTTTATTCTACTTAATTTTTCTAGCATCGACACTCCATTATAACTACTCAAAACTTGATTAAGCCAATATATTAATGATCACCCTTAAGTTTTCATTCTTCATACTTATATGCCTAATCACCACCATCAACAATTGAAGAAAAATAAATAAATATCAAAATATTTGGTATGAGAATTGAACTCATGCACTCTTATTGGGGATTGATTGAAGGTAAGACATAAATGCTAACCTTAAATCTCAACCATAAACTATGTTTATCTACAAACTTATCTCTTGGTGCTTTAAGTTTTATGTGATTCGTTAGATTTTTATATTTGCGTAAATCTTAGTCGTCTTTTATCTCCAACCTCAAACACCATTCTAATTGGTAGTATAGACTAAAGTATTCGTCGTGCCTTCGACACTCAAATTGTTTTGCTTATGGTTAAGAAAATGTGTGTGATAGGAGAATAATTTTCAACTTTGGCCAGGGGAATTTCAGTCCTATGCGAACATAAATTTCAGCCAAACATCCTCCCCTCCCCCTTTATGTGATCAACTTGATCTTTATGTCTGGGTAAATCTCCATCATATTTTATCTCCAACCTAAAACACAATTTTGATTTGTTATATAGACTAGGGTATTTCCCGTGCCTTTGGCACTCAAATTCAATTTGAGCCTTTAGATGTGTGATGGTTAGAGTTGGTCGGGACATTAAAAGTTAAAAATAAATTATCCATCTCCCTCTTTATGATCCGTTAGATCTTTATATTTCGGTTAGATCTCAACTGTTTTTATCTCCAACCTAAAACACCAATCTGATTTGTTTTATAGACTAGGGTATTCTCCATGTCGCTGACACAATAAAAATTTAACATGATAAATAGAATTTATTCTATTTTATTTTTCTAGCATTGACACTTCTTTATAACTTTTCAAAACTTGATTAAGTCAATGTATTATTGATCACCGTTAAGTTTTCATCCTTCATACTTACATGCCTAATCACCACCATCAACAATTGAAGCAAAATATATAAATATCAAAATGTTTGGTATGAGAATCGAACTCATGCACTCTTATTGGAGATTGATTGAAGGTAAGACATAAAGGCTCAACCATGAACTCATGCACTTCAACTCTCAACCATTAGATAAAACGAATCTCAACCATGAACTATGTTTATGTACAAACTTATCTCTTTGTGCTTTAAGTTCTATGTGATCCGTTAGATTTTTATGTTTGGATAAATCTCAGTCGTATTTTATCTCCAACCTCAAACACCAGTCTAATATGTAGTATAGACTAGGGTACTCGTCATGCCTTCAACACTCAAATTGTTTTGCTTATGGATAGGAAAATGTGTGTGATAGGAAAAAAATTCTCAACTTTGGTCAGGGGTAATACAGTCCTATGCGAACATAAATTTCCGCCAAACACTTCCCCTCCCCCCTTTATGTGATCCGCTAGATCTTTATGTCTAGGTAAATCTCCATCATCTTTTATCTCAAACCTAAAACACTATTCTAATTTGTTATATATACTAGGGTATTCCCCGTGCCTTTGATACTAAAATTCAATTTGAGCTTTTATACGTGTGATTAGAGGTGGGCACAGTCCGGATTAGTTCCAAAATTTGAGGTACCTAACTCGAATCGTTTAAATTTAACGGATCTGGTCTGGTCCGGTCCGGATTCCCTTATTTTGAACATTGGGACCGAACCTAACTGGAACCGTTTGAAACGGTCCGAGTTCCAAACAATTCCAAATTACACATCAATTTATTTTTTATTTTTTATTTTTTATTTTTTATTTTTTATTTTTTTATTTTTTATTTTTTATTTTTTTCATTTTGTACTTGTTCAAGATAAAATCGTAAGTTTGTAACTAAACATAAGATTGTAACAGGGACACTCTTATTCGACAATCAAATTCAGCAACAAGTTACCAAGCTGCAAATTCAGCAACTAGCTGCAAGCAGTAGGCTGCCAATGAATTCAGCAAATTTCTCAAGGAACACGGACACTCTTCTTCAAATTTAGCAACTTACAATAGTGCAAATGGTGCAAATTCACAAGCATAAACTTATACCAAATTCAACAACTTACAAATTGAGCAGTTGCTACAAATTCAACTTACAACTTATGTTATCCAATTCAGTTGCTACAAATTCAGCAACTTACAATAGTGCAATATTGTAAACAAATTCAGTTCCCCACCTCCTCCCTGTATCAGTTGCTGCAAATTAACAAGGAATCAGCAGCAAGCTGCAAGCAGCCCTGGTCCCTGTATGTTGTATGATCAGTATAAGCAGCAAGCAACCATGGTAACTTTGCTCCTACATTAAACAAAAATTGCCAACAAATCATAAGTATAAACAAAAACTCATTCAATCAAATCAAACAGTGCAATATAGAATAAGCTAATTACAAGAATCAAATAGAAATAGAATAGGTGTCCTCGAGCAAGAATCACAATAGAAGAATTGAGAAACCAATGTTGAAGTCGAGTAATGCTTACAAAGAAAAAAGACAGCATAAAGGAACAACAACATACTTCACTATGCATAAGGCATAAAATGTCCCAACAAGCTGAGCTTAAAATGAGCTACAACTGCTTGTTGTTAATGTATCACATCCATAGGTTATACAATCCTTAAATAGGGGAAATTCCAATAGTGATCATGAGAACTGCTAAAGACAATTCTTCCTGATTCTTTTTTTTTTAAAGCCAAGTCTCTTCTGTAGAATTGTAAATCCTTGGACATGATTCGAACTTATATTGGAGTGTTCTTGTAAACAAACTAGAATCAATAAATCATTATTGATCAATATCAATGAGTTTGGCTGCCAAACAAGGAAGGCAAATATTTTCAATGGTAGTTTACTAGTTGGCTAGAAGGTTCATGAACTAGAATCCAACCATATATTGTCCATGATTGCTCCAGTCTGTATGTATCACAGACTAGCTAGTATTGTATATCTCACATTCACACATCCATACATTAAGTTACAACAACTTGTAATGGAAAATATTTGCAAAATCTACCTTTCATTAATTTAGATGGTGTGAAAATCTAGCACTGATTTTACATCTAAACAACTTCTTATAAATGGAGAAAGTTGTTTGTTCTTCTATCACTCTCAGTTGAAGAGAACCCATACCTTCAAATTAGTGATAATGAAAGATTGTCCTAACTGTGTGAAGTTCTGCTTGTGTGAAGAGATGAGTCGATGCAGGCAGCAGCTGAGAAGAAAAGTAAATTCTTAGGAAACTGATAAGATCCAACAGAGAAGTAACAAAACAATCAAGAGAGAGTTAAGAGTTATCGTACCGTCACCGTCCCGGTAGACTTCTGTCATCATCATGGTCATCTCCTCCTTACTCAGCAGGTCGGCACCGATTCGAGTCAGCAGGGTCTCCAACTCGTACCGGGTGATCTTGTCGTCCCCGTCCTTGTCTATGAGGTTCAACGCTTGCACGAAGTCGTAGGTCGTTGAAGAAGAGACAGGGAGAACTGAGATGGGGATAGTGTAGCCGTCTTTGAGGTATGTGGACAGGGGAAGAAGAAGACTGGTCCATTACTAGCCTCCCACCTTCTTCGGGAATGAGTCTGGAAGCGAATCGGAGAAACCCAAGAAGAAAATAGGCAGATTGCATCCTTTCGCGCGAGTATGTGTGATGGTTAGAGTTGGTTGTGGCATAAAAAAAAAAAAAATCTTTTTCCAACATCTCTCTTTGTGATCTGATAAATCTTTATGTTTGAGTAAGTCTCAGCCGTCATTTATCTCCAACATGAAATACTATGCAGATTTGTTATATGGACTAAAATATTCCCCTTGCCTCCGGCACTTAAATTTAATCCGAGTCTTTTGATGTGGTTAGAGTCTGTTGAGATATAAAAAGTTAAAAAAAATAAATAAAAAAATAAAAAATTCTTCATTTCCCTATTTATGATTCATTAAATTTTTATGTTTGGGTAAATCTCAACTGTCTTTTATCTCTAACCTAAAACACCATTCTGATTTATTATATAAACTAAGGTATTTTCTATGTCGTTGCCACGATAAAAGCTTAACATGATAAATAGAGTTTATTCTACTTTATTTTTCTAGCATCGACATTTCATTATAACTTGTTCAAACTTGATTAAGCCAATGCATTATTGATCACCCTTAAGTTTTCATCATTCATACTTACATGCCTAATCACCACCATCAACATTGAAAAAAAAATTATCAATATTAACCATCTTTTATCTTATGAGTATACTGAAACATCATTATGATTTGTAATATAAAAATAGATATTACATCCAATTTTTCATGCATGGCGCACATGATGATGCATCGTGTGTTTAGGGCGTGCATGGTTTCAAAGAAAGAAAATAAACATCATGGATTGGAGTTATTAATTTTCCGCCATTGTCGACTGACTGGAATGATTTGTAAGCGAGTTGAGGCGGGAAAGAAAGAGAGTGGGCTGGCTAGTTTTTCCTTTGAAATTAACTACTGTTACCAACCATAAATTACGTTGCAGATGAAACGTGATGGGCGGTTGTAGGACCTCCTCTCTTCTCTTGGTCTGCCATTGCCATTGCCACCTTCTGCGCTGCTGTGCGGTGCGGTGCGGTGCGGCTCTCTCCTCACCAAAAAAATCTAGAGAGTCAGGACACCGACAGGGGGTTCAGGGGTTCTCCATCCGTGTGATTGTGTTCGATTGGGCCCTTAGAGCCAGACTCTCTCCTCTCCTCACAACTCTTATTGAATTAAATTTCCTTTTAAATGAGTTGGAGCATCTTTTCTTCTACCACAATTTGAATTGATAATTATGCAAGGTAAAAATATGAATGATAAACAAAGTGGGAGAGAAGTCCTCTCAAGACGAGTCTAGCTATTTTCTGGCGCCCTTACCATCCAAATAAATGGTTTGGATCGAATGGTGTCTACAACTCCTGCCTCAAATGATGCCACACTCGGTTAAGGTTCATCTGAGTTTTTTCTTAGCATCTTGTGATTGTAATTGGTTGTTTTATCAAATAACAATCACAATAGAGTGAATAGACTACATTTCCCTTAAACCTTTCCAACCATTGTAGCTCATGAGTGTACATGTCTATTTTTATTTTTAATCCCTTTACTCTTCCTACTTGAAATGTTGCTGACACTGTTTGAACCCTGAATATGTGACCATCAACTACAAGCATACAAGCTAAGTTACTACCTCACTAGCTACATTGTTAGGTTTTACTCCTTAACAAAAAAAAAAAAAATTTACATAAATAGTTTCAAATCACAATACATATAATTAATGACATTTATTTACTTAAATGATATATTTTGGGAAAATAAAGATAAAAAAAAAAGGCACAATATATATTCCACAAACTGGCATCATCAATAACATTAATTGTATGGTAGATGAGATCAGATTACAAGTAGAAGCATATATTTTTATCCATTAAGTTTGTTTAGAGGGTAGCTTCACAATATACCAAAATCAGAATACATAAGCAAATTTGAAGGTTGTTAAGTGGTCAATTCAAAGCAGCCAACAACATTTTATATTCCACCCACTCAAATCAACTTGTTTGAAAAGAAGCAAAAAGAACTTATAGTATAAAATTCTAAATGACGAGGAAGGGAGGGAGTGAGGGGGAAGCCGTTCATCTCCTCGAGAAGTATGAAAGTGTGTATTTTGAGGTGTTTTTGCACATCTCGAGAGGAATGAACGGCTGCACCGCTTCCCTCGCTGTATAGACAAACCCATATTGTATTGTATCAAAAAACATGCGGGTTTTAGTTGAGCAGACACGACACGTGAAAACAACATTCTAAAGTGGCTTCTTAAAGTTTTAAATGCCAATATAATCAGACTCGCCTCTCTACCATGATAGTATCCCTAATATATATTTTTCGCAAAACAACAAAACACCTTTTAATCATATTCGCCATTGAAACAGTCGGCAGTCGTCCTAGAAGGATCGATATATATCTCAAATGATTAGTAAAGTAATACACCTACTTAACACAGTATTCTTTTGTATTTTTATTTTGGCTGTCTACTTAATTGTATAACATGTCCTTTAATTAGATCAAATCAAAAATATAATTTGATAATAGTGCACTAGGCCATTTCATGATTGTATGATGGACCCTCTCGATCTCTGCTTCATTTTAAAAATGTTAAGAAAGCGATTAGTAAGGCATCTATCTCGATCTCATTTGTAGCTTACCTAAATCTTGTGCATTAGATATCACTTGACTTTTGAAATCATCACTAAAGCTAGCTAACGTGCATGCATGTCCCACTGCTTTCATTGAATTCTTCCTTCCCCCTCCGCATGAGAGAAAAGAGAAAAGAGAAAAAACAATGCTTCCAAATCCATCTAATCTGGCCTCCCAAAAGCATAGCTTATGTCATTATGATTTCCATACCAAACTTCAAAATTACTTGTCACACTTTCTCCTATATATAAAAGGGTCATTAATCATAAAGGTGGACAAATTTAAATTCTCTGGAAATAAAATTGATTTTGATTTGTTTTATCTTTTAGTATTTTTTTCTTGAATACTAAATATATTTGATTTGGTTTTTAAAGGGACCCGAGATGGTTGTTCTGTTTGCTGTTCCCTCTTCACCATATATAGTAAATTAGTAATGCAACTGATTTCTGAGTTTCTTATTAGTTATTACCTCTTCACCATTGTAATTCCCTTTTAAGCTCCCAAATCTTGTTTAGAACTCCATCCTTGACACCTAATTGAACTGGACTGATTAATTAGAATTATGAATTTTATGAAAACAAAGAGGCACTGAAACTTCTTCTTCATCATCATCCCATTCAATTGCAGGGTTCGCAGACATGCATGGGCATGGGCATGGCCTTGTCATTGTCAAAAAAACTTTTTCTCTTTTCCCTAGTCAAAGATTTTTTATTTTTTATCTTTAATTTTTTGTTTGAAAACAAGCACGCTGCCGGTGAGTATAAAACTCAAGACATGAGAATTAAACTATCATAACCTTAACCATCCAACCAAACTATCATTGGTTCAGTCAAAGATTTTAAGTAGTTGAAAGGGCAAAGATTTGATAACAACATTCAAATCAAAAATATTAACCGCTAGTTGTAGACTTACCAACCATAAAAATAAAAATAAAAATAAAAATAAAAATAAAAATAAAAATAAAAATAATGCATCGTTTAACAGTGAAAACTCAACACGTACTAGAATTATTCTCTCTCATTTTTCTTTTGACAAATTATCTCATCTTTATCTATGATTAATATGGAAAATGTTTGAGGACCCATATAATATAATCAGTGTGTATGCTCGTCATGCTTACATTGATTGTTCAAATGAATTAGTTTACACAATCCTCAAACATCAATTCCTTAATTCTAGGGGAATGGAATTAAGTGGTGCTGAGATGTCAACCTTACCAAACATTAAGTTGAGATCAGTCTCCATCCATCATCCATGCAAAAGGAAGGATTTCTCATTGTATGAGTAATTCTAACATTCCTGGAAATTATAATACCTAACAGAATCATCTTAATGCAAATTAACCAACCTATCACAAAACCAAAACCAAAACCTGTTAGAAGAAGCGATCACACAAGTAATCTGAGACAAAATACTACTGATGGATTTTTTTTTTTTCTTTTATCATAAGGAAATAATATACACTTGCACTTTTAGTTCTTTATTATATCAAAAAAAGATCAATCCAAGACTGTCAATCTCCTCAAATATTGATTCCCCGAGCAATCCCATTAATGGCGGGATTGAATCCGATGCAACCAAACAAAAAGCCTTGTCGATACGGTAAAAACGTTTTCTTCTTCAACTCCTCCGAAACGGCCCGATTGGTCTTATAATGCAACTCGTGAGCCGAAAGCGATCCTCTCCTCATCGAACCAGTGGACCGGAAGCTCGAGTTCTTCACGTCATCCTTCTTCTTTGTTAAAGCAGAGTACTTGCTCAACGGGTCTCTCTCACTCGCTCGTCCCTCCGAAGCACTTCGAAACAAAAGAAGATCTCTCAATCTCCATATTTTCGACAACGGTGGCTTCGATTTTGACGAGTTCTGCTTCATGCTGCTTGCTTCCTCGTCTTCTAAGACGTCTGACATTTCGAGTGATCGAGTTGATCTGTGAGTTGGTTTTGAAGGATTTGTACAAGAAACAAAGGCTTTTCTTCCTCTTCCACATTCCTCATTCTGATTCACTGCCTTTTCTGATTCTTCGATTGCGAGCTGAAATAATGGGTCCATTTCCTTCCTATGTTTCAGCGAAACCGCTTCTCTGAACTTGGCAATTGGTGATCTAGGTGACGAAACAAAACTCCTTTGACTAAGCGACTCGTATGGGGCTACATTTCCTAGCTGTAACCTCGGTGGAGGCTTTAAAGGTCGGATCTTTCCGCCATCGAAGAGCTCATCAGCAGCAGTCAGGGGAGATGATTTCTCGAGCTGCCCACTGAAATCAAAGGCGAAATCCTCCTCTTTATCAACTTGGGCATCGTTAGATTTTGGTTTCCCAGGCTTTTCTTGCCAATCAAATGGAATTACAGAAGAATTAGCTGTTCTTGAAGACGGACCTCGCTCCATGAATGAAAGATTTCTGTTGAATTCACTGTAAAAAACAGAGGCTCCAGTGGGACTTGTTGGGGCACTGAAGTAGAAATCGCCAAAGCGTTTAGGACTTGAAGGGGCACTCATGTATGGGGTCGAACAAGTGGAATCGAAGATGAAATCTGCGGAGGGAACAGAAACAGAGACTCTTGCAACCTCCATTAGTGATCACTCAAAATTTCTCTAAATTTGATTCTTCAAGGCTGAATTTGTGAATGGGTCCTCTGTTTTCTGGTTGTTTGTTGTTGATAAAAAAAAACCAGAGCTTTCGGCGTGTGTGTTAGCAAATCAAAGAGAAGGTGCAGAGAAGATTGACTGGGGATAGGGCTGAATGAGGACTTTGAGAGAAAAACAGAGAGAGCCGAGCCGCCTTTTATTAGTTTTCTTGTGTGAATTTTTTTTATCATTTAATTATTTGTGTTTGAAAAATGGAGGGGTGAGTGAGTAATGACGGAGTGATTAGAGCAAAATATTTTTGGGTTTGTTTGATGGATGAAAGAAAACTATGGTCCTAAATTGAATTTATGAACATGATATTTCTTAATATTTATAAGCATCATGCTATTATCAAAAAAAAAAAAAAAGGTGGTGCGTTTTTTATTTTGGTATTTGAGACCCACTAGAAATGCATCTAGTTGTTCATGTTATTTTTTTTTTTTTTTTGTTGTTCAAGTTAATTACTATACCTACTCATCACAGTTATCCATTTGATTGGGACATTTTATTTTTGTGTTTTGTTCTAGTCTTTGTGTAATTGTGTGTGATCTTTGTTCCTTTTTTTTTTTTTTTTTCATTATCTTTATCGTCCAGATTTTTCTTCAAGATTTAATTTTGGTTTATTTGTTGAGTGGATAGGAATAGGATCTTGCTATGTGAAGATGTTCATGGATTCGAAAATGAGGGGTAGGGATGGCAGTGGGGCGGATATTCCCCACCCAATCCGTTTGGGACGGTTTTGAATATGGCTGAATGGGTTTTCGGGTGGTTTCGGGTATCCAAAAAAAATTCGTTCACTATTCGGGGCGGATACGGATTTAACCATATCCGCCCCGCAGGCCCCGCGGATATCCGTTTAACTAACGAATTTACAAAATTACCCTTTATATAGATAAAGGGATTAACTTCCTCCCTCGGACCCTCACATCACACCAATCGCTCTCGACTCTCCCTCACTCACCAAGTCACTCACGACTCCCTCCCTCCCTCCCTCACAGCGACTCCCTCCCTCCCTCACAGAGCGACTCCCTCACTCACGACTCCCTCCCTCCCTAACTCCCTCACAGAGCGACTCCCTCACTCACCGCACACCACCTCGCCCTCCCTCACGCCGCGAGACGCCGAGACGCCGAGACGCTCCCTGCTCCCCTCACGCCGCGAGACGCCGAGATCCTCGCTGCTCGCTGCTCCATGCTCGCTGCTCCATGCTCCCCTCTTGACAGAAAAGGGTTTCTTCCATCTCCCCCTTCAGAGATCAAGATCAAGATCTAGAGATCAAGATCGGATCTGAACTGATCAGATTTGATCAAGATCAAGATCTGATCAAGATCAACTGATCAAGATCTGATGTGATCAAGATCACTCAAGATCTGATCTGATCAAGATCACTCAAGATCTGATCAAGATCAAGATCAGTCATGATCTGATCTGATCAAGATCAGTCAAGATCTGATCAGTCATGATCTGATCTGATCTGATCAGTCATGATCTGATCTGATCAAGATCAGTCAAGATCTGATCAAGATCAAGATCAGTCATGATCTGATCAAGATCAAGATCTGATCTGATTAGATTTCAATATCGAGATCTGATCTGAGATCCTCGAATTGTTTGAAGTTGTAATTTTTTTATTTTTTTGTTAATTTTTGTATGTTTGTAATTTTTGGAATTTTTTGTTATTTTTTGTATGGTTTGTAATTTCTGGAATTTTTTGTAATGTCTGTATGATCTCACAAAAATCAAATATGTAATCTGTTTTTTTTATAAATTTTGTGGTTCGATGTGAGAATCTGTTATTTATTATTTTTTTTCTCCGGGTATTTTGGGCGGGGCGGATATCCGCCGATCCGTTCGGTTCGGGGATGGTTTTTACAAAATTTGGTAAACGGATATTCGGGGCGGATTTGGATATCCGTGATCTCTAGCGGGGCGGGGATGGATTTGTCCAAATCCGCCCCAATCCGCCCCGTTGCCATCCCTAATGAGGGGCAAGATTGCAGTACTCTTATTACAACTCCACTGTTTAAGCTCATATATTTTTTTGTTGGCTCATGTAGGGAGGGTATCTAAAAGACAACTCTACTGAGTATGTTCCGATCACTATGAATTAAGTTTGCTATAAAACAATTGGGTGACCAGGGCGTCTTCAACCATTACTTTGGCATTTAGACTTTGGAGCATGGTTTGCCAAGCATGATCACGATTCACTTTAAACACCGATGCTTGTTGCTCATAACCATTTATGCTTATCGCTTCCTATGGAGTTATGTTCTTGAACCTTTTTTTTTCCTGGACGATTTGTAATTGTGGTGGCTGAAGAACCATATTGTATGTTGTAAATGGTGCATCCCCTTATCCAAAAAAATAACAGCAATATAAATAAATAATAAAATCTTGATCCAAAATAGTAAATTTCAAAAGAAAAACTTTTACTTCATTGTCATAAGCGATCAATAAATCTTCATGTTGTTAAAATAAGGGACAAAAAGTACTTTCATCACCACTTTTCCACTATTTTGGTCAATTTAGTGGCCCAGACATTTGGATCATGGAACTCATGAAAGTAGACTTTGAAAAGTGAGAACAACTATACTATCACTCTACAGTATACCAAATTGCATATTTGGTTACTAGGGTTACTCAATGGAACGAGAATGAGAATGGTACTATGTTTAGTTAATCGATGGAATGTGAATGGAAATAGGAATGAGAATGATTTGTGTCTTTACCATTATGCCTCAATTACGAACCATGAATTTTAGATCTATGATGGGTAAATAGGCATCTATGTTAGGTAAGGAGGGCAAATCAAACAAATTAATAGAGGGTTGACCATTACAATGGACATTCATAGGGTGTTGAAAATGAATGCCCATTATTATGAAATTTGTAATAGTCATTCTCATTACACCAATTTTATGCCAAACCAAACACATGAATGACTTTAACCATTGTAATGGACATTACCATTACAATGATCAACTTTATTCCATTGAGCAACCAAACATGCCCTAAATTTTTTAGGGTCTTAGGAGACGGCTCATAAGAATGCTAGAGTCAAAATGCTATTCACAATTTATTGGTATTGTGTGGCAGAGTTGATGGGTTTTATTTCTTCGAGCAACCATCATAATGGCAAGGTCACATTTTTTTGGGTTTGTTTGGAAGGATAGAAAATACACAAGAATTGAAACTTTTTTCAAGGATTCCATTTTGGAATGAGACCAAAGATTTAGTTTTTCATGAGAGATGAGAAAACTAGTTACATGCATGATTATTTTTCCCGTTGTTAAATACGCAATCAAACAATGGAAAATTACGTGAAATGGGAAGTGGATTCCATTTCACATGAAAAATGGCCAACCAAACAAACCCTTAATGAAAATTAGAACAAACCTTATTTTGCGATTTGAGTGACTGGTTTAAAATTTGCTACTAAAGATGCTCTAAAACCTTAATTGCCTTTGGAAAACAATTTTGTTCATCCACTTTAACAATAGTGAACAATGTCATTCTCATGCATCGACTAATTTATTTTTATTCATATTCCACTCCTTCACTTTATATTTTTGTAGTTTTAGCAAATAGTCATTGCTTTCCTCCAACCCACCACCCAAAAAAAAAAAAAAAAAAAACTTTTTCCTTATTAATTTTTTTGCAAGTTCAAAACCTTGCTTATAACCAGTAAAACACTTGAGTTTTTTTTTTTTTTTTTTTGATAAAACTAGGGATGGCAATGGGCGAATTTGCCCAAATTCTTATCCGCCCCAAGAATTTGTTGGTACTCGAATCCGCAGGAAAAACCGTGGATTTTTTTATTAAAACAAAAAACCACTCCGTCACGGATGACGTTATCCGCCCCGCCCCAATTATCCGTTTATTAACTGGGGTTTACTTGGTGATTAGCGGATATCTACCCTGCCCCAATACACTCATTCACCTAAATCTCGTCACTGAGTAAATCAAGCCACTTAATTCACAATGACCAAACACTCAAAGAAAAAAAAACGTTGGCATTCACATTTCAATCAAACTCATGTATGATAACTTTTTCCTCCAAAGTTTAATATTTTTCATCTTTGATTCTTTTTATTCACTTTGATTCATTCAAAGGGGTTTAATACATTGAACTATGCAAAATGGGTTGGCAAGAGTGATCAAAATAGAGGGTTGGGAATCCACGAAGAGTCAACTTTGGAAATGGGTTTGTGGGTATGTAAATCATGAACAAAGAATTGCAAATGTAGGTGATAAGAAAGGGTGAAACGCTTGAATCTACAACTAATAGAATAAGGAAGGAAAGAAAGAAAAAGAAGAAGGCGAAGGAGCAGCAGAAGAGAGGAAGAAGAGGGGCAAAGTGGGGACGAGAAGGGGTGGGTGGCTATGTTTGCGAAACAAGGGAGTAGGAGGCGGCAAGGAGAGGGTGGGTGACTATGCTTGTGAAACAAAGAGGGAGTGGGAGGTGGGAAGGATAGAGGGAGGCGGTCGGGATAGGTGGTGATACCTTTCGAAACAGAGTGATGGAGGGGAGGCGAGGAGAAGATTAGATTTACAAAATAAGAGGAGGAGGAAGAAAAGAAAAAGAAGAAAAAGAAAAAGAATGATGAAGAACTTGGTGGCTGGTTGAGGTGTGGAGCTAGAGCAGCGGAAGCTGGTGGAGACGTGGGTTCTTTGTGCTGAGTCTCTGTGATAGAGAAAAGAGACAATGGAGAGTTGGAGACTGGATATTGGAGGAATAATTTAGGATTTAGGGTTTTTACTTTTTAAGTGTTGAAGGGTATTCTAGTAATAACAGATACATAAACGGATATCCGCAGGAAGGATATAGCCGAAGGTATCTGTCCTGAATCATTGACAGATCCAATTTTGATCATCGTATCCGCACCATAAACCATTAAGGTAAAACTAATCCGCACCAAACAGTTTGGGGCGAAGTGAACATCCGCAAAAAACCGCCCACTGTCATCCCTAGATAAAACAATTATATTTAAGAACATGGGTTCTTTTTATAATGCCCCCCCCCCCCCCAAAAAAAAAAAAATATAATCATAATTAGTATTGTCGCTCCCTCTCCCCCACTTTGCTGCAGACGAAGTTTGCACCTCCCAAACCCAGCTTCTTGTTAGTTACACTTTGGGTGACTAAAGTCTTCATTAGTCAATATGGGTTTTGGTGATACATCAAAATAGACCGATCATCATGATCGTACACGTGATATAGAGACCCATTTCGAGAATACATCGCCCAATTTATTGGGCCAGCTCATAAAGCCTAGAAAGAATAAAGCCAACTACAGAGGCCTAGACAAGGTCCACCAATGAGGAAACGCAAGCAGGGCCTGATTCCAGACCCAAGCGAATCGGAGCCCGAATCTAGGACCGACATGAGTTCTCTCATAAAGACGTGGAACGTTACACAAACAAAAGTTGTGGACGGAGTTACACATCCACGAACGCATCTCCATTAATGAGGAGACTGTTACAAGAAACATCTTCTTCCGTTGTGCCTCACATGCTTAAGTCACGCAGAGAGTTTAACTACGACCATTATAAAAGGTAAAGAGAACATTCGATACAGGTATGCAACTTTAACTGAGTTTTGTCCAGATTTACATCCTTCTTCCAACAGAGTTACTGACTTAAGCATCGGAGTGCCTTCGGCTACCAAAAAGGTGGTCATCGGCAGTGTAACAATTGTTTTACAGGTCAAACTCACAGGAGGACGATTTTTGAAGGAATCAGTTTGATGTCGTCCGTGGGGAACGACAAGTTTTTTTTCAAAAATAAGATTCACAATAACAAAGCTCACACAACACGATAGAATATCAATGGAATACTCCACAAATCTTCAACCTGGCAATGAAAGTTACGACATACTACCCAATACTGATCCAACGACGACCATCGAAACAACCATACCTATTGGAAAAGAGCTCCAACGGATAACGGTTCAAGCATCTTTGACATCATGGGGAATCCCCTCATATCCCTGAATAGATATGCTTATGGCTCAGATGAACCACATGATCGAGATGGTAGACAGGATCATTCGAGACCTAAAGAGCAACAACTTCTGAGAAGAAATCACTCAACTTAAAATACACCAGACTAACAATAGTTCCAAGTGCAATCAAGGGTCGTTTGAAAAACTACAACTGAAAAGGCCCAAATACGGAAGAACCTTCTTGACTCATATAGCGAGTCGGAACGAGATCCTTGAAGCTATGGCAGGAAGAGAAGACGTCAAATGGCCGCCAAAGATGAGAGGAGATCCGTTGAAGCGGAGCAAGAACAAATACTGCCTCTTCCACAATGATTACGGCCACGATACTGAACATTGTCGCAGTCTGAATGACGAGATTGAACGTCATATTAGATAAGGACGACTTAGAATTCATCAAACTCAAGCGTGAAACAATCATTTCAAAGGAGCAAGCAAAGGAAACATTATATCTCTTGCATTGCACGGGCGGGGAAATGAGCAATTCAATTGATCCCGAAAGCATATAGTCAAAGACTTACGTACAAAAATCAAATTCCAATAACCATTCGCACAACGTGCAAAAACAATGCAAACGACTTTAACCTTCTCAAATGAAGATGCTGATGGGGTTAATTTCCCACACAATGATGCTTTGGTGATCTCGGTCATGATAGCTAAATGGGAAATCAAAAGAGTATTAATCGACACCGGCAGCTCGACCAACCTCTTACACCTAACAGCTTTCCGAAGGATGCGGTTCACTACTGAGATGTTCTTACCAAGTGATCAATCCATGGTAGGTTTTAGTGGGGAACAATGTCACCCACTGGGAATGATTCAACTACCAGTCGAAGCGGGAGAGCCGGAAAAACGAGTATTAATGACATACTTTCTTGTTGTCGATGCCGCTGTTGCGTACAACATACTACTCAGGAGACCGTGGATACACAAGATGGGCGTAGTTTCCTTCACTATGCACCAATGTTTGAAGTACTATACCAACAATGGTATTAGAAGAATAAAAAGAGACCAACCAGCGACCAGGGAGTGCCATTTTGCATGGACGATGAAGGACATGGTGGGAATAGACCCATCCATCATCTTCCACAAATTACAAGTGAATCTAGATAAGAAACCGGTTTGACAAAAAAAAACTGGTGGATCCGAAGCGAAATTGGGTGATAAACGAAGAAGTGCACCGACTGCTCAGCGCATGACTGATAAGAGAAGCTCATTACCAGGATTGGTTGGCAAATACGGTACTATTAAAAAAGAAAAACAAAAAATGAAGGTTGTGCATGGATTACACCAACCTAAATAAAGTCTACCCCAAAGACAACTTTCACTTTCACGAATAGATCAAATAGTGGATACCACTGCCGGAGACGAAATGTTGAGTTTCATGGATACATACTCCAGGTATAATTAGATACAAAAGTACCCTCCCGACAAAAAACAACCTCTTTCACAACGGAAAGAGGTACATACTGTTATCGAGTAATGTCGCTCGGATTTAAAAATTAAAAAATGCAGGAGCCACGTATCAACGGCTAGTAAACAGGATGTTTAAAGATCAGATCGGCAAAAAAATGGAGGTTTACATCAATGATATATTCGTCAAAAGCTCATGCAGAACAGACCACGTCGCGGATCTCGAACATGCCTTTCTAGCTTTGGAAGTACAAGATGAAGCTGAACCCGGAGAAATGCACCTTTGGAATGGAATCAGAGAAGTTCCTCAGGTACATGGTTAATCAACAAGGAATTGAAGCCGATCCAAAGCAAATACAAACGCTTATCAACATGCAATCACCGACAAATATAAAAGGTGTTCAAAGTCTTAACGAAAGCATAGCAGTTCTGAACAGATTTATCTCCAGATCATCGGACAAGTGTCTGTCTTTCTTCAAAATCTTGAAGGGGAACAAGACATTCGAGAGGAATGATGAATGCTAGAGAGCCTTTCAAAGCCTTAAGACATACATAGGAAGCATGAAGCTACTAACAAAATTGAACACAAGAGAAGCATTGTATCTGTATCTATTTGTTTCCAACCACGCGGTAAGTTCAACTTTGATACGAGAAGAAAATGGCGTGCAAAAACCAGTGTACTACATCAACAAAACACTCGCAGATGCAGAGATCAACTATCCGACCCTATAAAAACTGGTGCTTGCTCTAATCGTGTCATCAAGAAAATTGTGACCATAGTTCCAAGCACACCCAATCACGGCCATGACCGGAAAACCACTTCGGTCGGTATTACACAAACCAGATCTGTTAGGAAGAATGGTAAAGTGGGCGATAGAACTCGGACAATTTGACATCATCTATGCCCCAAAACCGCTATCAAAGCCCAAGCATTAGCGGATTTCATGGCCGAATTCACAGGAAGCAACAACCAACATGAGGATAAGGAAAACATAACAGAACAACCTGAATCAATCCCCGAATGATGGATCCTCCTTTGTGATGGGGCGTCCAACGAGGCAGTAAGCGGAGTCGGACTAGTCTTGTACAACTTGGAAGGCATCACATTAGAAAAGACGATAAAATTTAGTTTTAGAGCCTCCAATAATGAAGCCGAGCATAAAGCGGTGATATTGGGGCTACAATTAGCAAAACACATGGGAATAAAAGACATTAGTGTCTTTACTGATTCCAAGCTAGTGGTCAATCAACTAAATGACAAGGTCCAAGTAAAAGACACCCAAATGAAAGCCTACCACCGGAAAACAATAGAGCTAATGAAAGACTTTCGAAATGCTACCATTCAATGATGCGCGTGAGCAGAGAACAAAAGAGCTAATGAACTAGAAAAAAAAGCTTCAACAACGAAGGATAATGACAACCCACCCATCATGACACAAGGAAGCTCCTTACTAAAAAAATCAATCGAAAGAAGCATGCGCTGTAAACTAAGAAACCAACTGGACAACTCCAATCCTGGGGTTTATATTAAACGGAGGGCTCCCAACAGACAAGATGAAAGCCAGAAAACTACGAAATCGGGCAGCAAGATACACAATCATCAATGACAAACTGTACAGGAGGTCTGCCACAAGCCCATTACTAAGGTGCCTTGCACCATAAGATGCCGAATACGATCGACAGGAGATGCCGAATACGTCTGACAGGAGATGCCAAATACGTCCTACAAGAGATACACCATGGCACATGTGAAAATCATCCAAGAGGAAGAACATTGGCTCATAAAGCTCTCACATTAGGTTATTATTGGCCAACAATGCAAGCGGATGCTCAAAAGCTATTTCATAAATGCAATAAGTGCCAAAGATTTGCCCCGTACACCCACATGCCGGGACAAAATTTGATCCCAATGAGCAGTCCCTGACCGTTCGCACAATGAGAAATGGACATCGTAGGACCACTCACAACGTTTGATAAAAAGAAGTTTCTCCTCGTCGCAGTAGACTACTTCACCAAATGGGTAAAGGTAGAACTCCTCACAAAGATAGTGGAAGCACAAGCCGAGAAATTTCTTTGGAGAGACATCATATGCAGATTCGGTATCCCAAGAGTAATCATCACGGATAATGGGAGGCAATTCGAAGGCAAAAAGGTTAGGGAATTATGTGAGAATCTAAATATCCAGCAACATTTCTCTGTGCCAACTCATCCGCAAGCAAATGGACAAGCTGAGGTCACTAACAGGACAATCTTGGAAGCAATCAAAAGAAGACTCGAGGCAGCAAAAGGCTATGGACATCCGAGTTATCTGGCATCCTTTGGGCGTACAGAACAACAAAACAAACTCCGACAGGAGAAACACCTTTCGCCTTCGCATACAGGTAAAAAACAATGATACCCGTGGAGATCGAAATGCCAACATTCCAAACCGAAGAATTATGCGCCGATGACTATGCCAAAATGTTAAGAGTCGGACTGAATCTCCTTAAAGAAAAGCGAGAAGCAACCTCCATTAAAACAACAGCCTACCAACAACACATGGTAGGGTATTACAACAAGAAGGTGCGAATCCAAACTTTTAATATCGGAGACTGGGTGTTACGAAAAGTTCAGCTAAACACAAAAGAGCTCGGGGCGTGCAAGCTGAACCCTAACTGGGAAGGACCATACCGGGTAATAAAAATCAATAGACCAGGAACATACTGGTTGAAAGACAAAGAGGGCGAAATGATACATTGGCCATGGAATGTAGAACACTTGAAAAGATATTATCAATAAAGTCTTTTGCTCTCAATTTCGAAACCACAAAAATTTAATCAAGATAAAAAGTAAGATTAAAAAATTCTAGAAAATACTCAGCACGGCTAGAGTATCGAGAAAAAACAAATACATGTACTGGACGAACGAGTCAAATATAAAACAATAACTTCTGGCCTGATCAATCACGAAGTAATAAAGTACTAAGACAAAAGAGCCGGACTTTTACGTCGACTGTAATGTGCGACATTGTAATCCGAATGTGAAACATGATTTCGTAAACTATAGCTTCTATACGACTAGAATGTCAAGCATCAAAGTCATCCATAAAAATCCGGACAAACAAGTCGAAAATCGCCCATAATGTCATAAATAAAAGCTAACAAGCTTGGCATACGAGACACAAAAATACGAAATAAAAGATTTCCATTTATCTTGTAAAAAAGGAGATTACACAAAAGAAGAAGAAAACAACAACTAAGAAGTTGAATCAGTGTCGTGGGCAGTGTCTCCAAGCAGCATAGGATCAGAAGGTTCCTCGACATCCGAATCACCCATTGAATCCGGAACAACTTCTCGACATCATCAAATTCTTGCTCAGCAATGCAATGGTATGGGGACGTCCAAAGACCGCTGATTTGTTCTCTACAAACTCGAAATTCAGCTGAGCGGTGCGAACAGTAAAAGCCTTGAGCTTGGCAGAACATTCTTCGGTAGAACGAACAGCTTCGTCATGTTCAACCTTTTGGTCGGACAACTCCTTCTCAGCAACATCCAGATGGGATCGCAACTTGCCCAATTCCACCTCGGATGTCTCGAGGTTAGAAGTGAACACATAACGCGTATCCTCAAGTTCCCTCAATGACACCCACGCTGAATTCACAACCCTCTCATGCTTCGTGCACTGCGCCTTCAACAAATTCAATCAACAGAGAACATGGGAAATGACCAGAATATGTCCTGATAATTTTCGTTCGACATGCGCAGCCTGGTCATCAAACGCCTTACAATCCAGCCCCATTAATGTCGCACCCGCATAAGTAAGATGTGTCATCTCCTCCATAAGATGTTGGAGGCCATCGTCAATATGACGATGTTGTTGTCGCACGGGCATAGGGGCTCTATTGGGCAACCGCCCGTGACAGCCGCCAATGAGGTTGCAAGCACTATCCTGCACATCATCCTCGGAAGGCCTGAAGGTCTCACCAAGGATAATAGGAGTTAGGCGAGAGGCAGAAGGAACAATAGGTGATCCCGGAGTCCCAGCCACAACATAAGAAACAATGAGCTTGAAATCTTGAGCCCGGGCAGCAACTTGATCTTTTACTAACGAATCGTACTCAAAATCATCCAAGGTCTTAGTTACCTTTAGATTTTTCAATAGCCAAACACCTAGCTGAAGCATTTTGTTTTCAATAACGTGCGAATCATCAATCAGAAGCCCGACAGAGTCAAACAAGTCATAATAAGCAACGAGTTTCTTCTCGTGGTCATCCAGAAGACGAGAAACTTTCTTCTTACTTATCTCGAGAACTTGGTTTACCTCCTCATCCTCGCGGGCAGAAGAATCATCCCCTGAACCACAACCTCATTTCTGGAGAAAAACAAGATGAGAAGGGGTCATAGCGGATTCAAAAATGGAGGAACACAAGTTTTTTCCTCTTCGAAACGCGGCCAGAACTGACAACCGACATCTTGGAGGGATTAGAAGGCCTAGGAACTTTCTTTTTTCTTACAACTAAACCAGTATTCCTAGGACCTCGAGCAGAGATCGAAGTAGCGACTCCTACACCACTAGCACGCGCAAGTAACCTTTGAAGCGAGACTTGCTCTGCCTGGTGAAAGCAAATCACCACGGGTAATGGCATCTGTAGTGAGAATTTTTTTCACTAATACTCGGGGAAGGTCTCAAAACCGACGGCATAACTCCTGCTATTCTAAGGAAAGTGACAACTCAACTGTCTTAGGCTCCTGGAATGATCGCAGAATCTGATTTTCGCAAAACTTAAAGTGATTGGAAGAAAAAGATGCATAGAATCAGGATCTCGACCAGCCCGCATACTCCTCTCACAGGTCATAAAAAACAGGAGGAGAATGCAGGCGACATGTGTGATTGGGGTTCACGCTGAACCCTACCAGAGAATGCAAAACCCTGACATTCATGGAGATACGAGCCGAGGCAGCCTTCACTAAGGTTGAAATTATTATTTTCCAACCATTAGGGACCAGTTGAGCCAGAGCAATACCAACCAAATCCAAGTACTCCCAAACAATCGTAGGAGCCGAAAGCCTGAAACCAGAGTGGAACATACCAAGATACAAAGCAATGTACCCATGCTTAGGACGACAAGGACTGTCGCCCTCTCCGGGAAGAACGATTTCTAAATCACTTGGCAGCGAGTAGTCGTGACGAATGTTATCCAGATTCGCATGTGTTGCCCTAGAGACCCATCACGAGAATACAATGCCTAATCTATTGGGTCAGCTCATAAAGCCCAGGAAGAATAAAGCAAACTACAGAGGCCCAGACGAGGTCCGCCAATGAGGAAACGCAAACAGGGTCTGTATCTAGGCCCAAGCGAATCAGAGCCCGAATCCAGGCCCGATACGAGTTTTCTCATTAAGAAAAGGAACGTTGCACCTAAAAAGAGCCGTGGAGGGAGTTACGCTTCTACGAACGCATCTCCATTAAGGATGAGACTGTTACAAGAAACATCTCATTCCGTTGCACCTCATATGCTTAAGTCACGCAGAGAGTTAACCACGACCATTATAAAAGGTTAAAAGAATATTCGACACAGATATGTAACTTTAATTGAGTTTTGTCCAGATTTACATCCTTCTTCCAACAGAGTTACCGACTTAAGCATCGGAGTGCCTTCGGCCACCAAAAAAGTAGTTCTTGGCAGTCTAACAATTGTTTTGCAAGTCAAACTCACATGAAAACGATTTTTGGACACATCAGGTTTAACCGCGTACAAAGCATGCATCCCAAAAATAAATGTAAAACCATTAAAATAGATGCAAAATGTGTATTACGATGAATATATGAAGGTCCCACCCTCATCTTATTCCCCGTTCCTCGTCTCATCTTCATCTTCATCTTCATTTGTTCCCATCAATCCAGTCGACTCATCCCCCATCCTCCCCTATTCCACCCAAGAGCAATTGAAGAAGAAGGTCGCGTGAATGCATATTCAAATTGGGATCACGCGGCATAGATCTTCCTCTCTCCAACGAATTCGCTTGTCGCAACAACGCAACACTACCTCAATCGATAGATTGTGATTGATAATTGGCGATGCCAATTACCTTTGGTAATTAAATAGATATTCACTAACAAAGACTTCAGTTTTCCAACGTCTGACTAATTAGGAGTTGGGTTTTGAAGGTGCAAACTTCGTTTTTGACAAGTTGGAGCGCAATACTAATTATGATTAGGCTTTGCGGACATTTTCAAAAAAAAAAAAAAAAAAAATCCCAAAGATCACTATGTTTTGGCGGGATGAAATATTAATGATGATTGTGAATCAATTACTTTGACTGATGAGAATTATTGTTAATAAAAATATTATTACATTCTTAAGTGCGCATGTCATCAGGATTCAGATATTAATTACCT
Organism: Berberis vulgaris; assembly: GCA_963556465.1. NCBI lineage: Eukaryota > Viridiplantae > Streptophyta > Magnoliopsida > Ranunculales > Berberidaceae > Berberis > Berberis vulgaris. The sequence goes on along the minus strand of OY747134.1, from coordinate 67,643,032 downwards.
AGTCTGGATTGGATCATTTTCTTTGGTTGATGGTTTTCAACTAATGACATGTGATATATGGCAACTTTAAAATTCTTTTGGTAGAGCAGCTAGAGCTTGCCCTGTTTACACTGCGCCCGTCACTTGCGATGTTTACGTCTCACTTTCAATTCAAACCAACACGTTATTCACGAACCCGTCTTACTCACGTAAATAGACAAATTTAATCTTTAATCAATTCTTCCAAAATGTTTATAGACCCTTTGTTTGAACTTGCAGTCTCTATTGTATGAACCTTCATTGCTATTTCACCATTGAAAAATGAAAACTAGTTATAAACAGCAAAGCATGTAGTTGTCCCTCACAATGAACAATCTAACAACAACCATCTCGTCAAACAAGGTTTGTTAGACAATATTACAACTAATTAATCATCTAGAACGTACATATTAAAATTGTCCATCACCCTAATCAAAATGTCCTCAATTATCAATCAATCAATATATATCCATATAAATTCAACATTACTATATATAAAATATTGTCTTTTCATTGTATTAAAGCTTGTGTACAAGGTGGGAGGGATGTTTTTAGTTAAACAAGTTGCAGCAGCAGCTTATGGCTAAGGTCAAACAAATCTACTACTAACTCATCAAGCTGTCGATTTCAATTTGTTGGACACACATATTGACCCTTACTAACCAAGCTTATTGAATTTCTAAGGTTGTTTGTTGTCATTAGTTTATGTTATATTGGAAATTTAATTTTATATGATTGAAAAAATCAAAGAAAACTTGGAAAAACAAAAATTGATATGATTGAAGGAGTGTGACACTGTCACCTTGGATTATTCACTCACCATTCCCTCTCCCCCCAGCTTTCAAGATGTACCCACTCGGGTAACGCAGTTTGGTGGGGGTAATTTTGCATTGCCAATGGAGACGAGGCGAAGGGGTATAGTCATTTTTTTTTTTATCTCGCCTATAAGAGTTAAGCCTTAAAAACAAGTGTTCTAAAAATCGGCCTAGGCGCTAGAAGGTGGAAAACCGTCCAGATTAATGGCTGGGCGGGCTCTAGGTGGTCTGGGCGATTTTTTTTTTTTTTTTTTAATAAGGCTGATTGTGTTCTTATTTTATTTTTCTTTCCTCTTGTTTAGAAATAAACTATTTAATTGTTTTTTATTCAGTATATGTCTAAATGTAGCAAAGGATGATTACTTAAAGGATCTGCCGGTACCAATTTTACTAATGTAGATTTTATCAAACACGACTAAGGTTATTCATGCAATTTGAAGAAAAATAAAAAAGTAGGTTTGGATATTTGTCCACAAATTCAATTTTATATAAAGTACTCATTATGACCAACTTCAATCATTTGAGTTTTAATAAATTTTGTTCATGATTGTTAATTTTTCATGTTTTTAAATTTTGCATATGTATATTGGCATTAAATTGGATGTAATTGATAAGGTATTATGCTTAACTTTTGTAAATTATTAAAGTTATATTACAAAACCTAAGACCGCCTAGCGATTTTTAGAACACTGCTAAAAACAAGTTTGGACAAAGTTGGGTCTAGAATCTAAACCGATTATACTGATGCATAGCTTAAATAGTTCTAAAATCAACATAAGACGTCGGCTTCATCTGTGGAAGGGTCTAGAAGCAAGGTTGGATAAAGTTGGGGCTAGAATCTAAACCAACCTCTTGTACATGACTTGTTAGCATTGTTGATATAACATATGCGCACAACTAAAAATTCTAGAGAGCCAGGCCGGACAAGCCAGGCCCGCGCCAGGCTTGGCCAAATACCGTCCATCATTTTAGAGATGTGGGCTTTGCTTGTCTGCCCTTGCTTTCTAGAAAAGTTCGCGCACAACTTGCTTGTCTGCCCTTGCTTTCTAGAAAAGTTTGCGCACAACTGATCGATAACCAAGGATTGTGATTTCGCGAAATTATACAAAATTTTGTCAAATTATTAATTTTTTTGAAATTACAAAAAGAAAAAGGGTGAAAGAAAATTTTACATTTTTTTCGAGGTTTTTTTTGAAAAATTTCAAGGTTTTTTTCGTAAATTTCGGGGTTTTTTTTGTCAATTTCATTTTTTCGTAAAAATATAAAAATCAACTATGATACTCACCTAATTATTACACAGAATACTACCTAATTTATATTTGTTATTCACTTTGACAATCTATTTTATATTAATTATTTAAATTTTGTATTTTTCAGGATTCAGAGTGTTAACGGATTAATGCGGAGTTCGAGGTGATAATAAGCAATTTGGTGTTGACGAGCGGAGACGGGGATGCAGTTAACCCAACACAATTACCCTAATTTTCTATAAAACCCAATAACCCTAATTTCTCTACACTACTAAAAAAATCCCCTTTTGAGACGACTCGTAGCGCGACGAGGGAAGTTTTGTCGCTCAACATTATCCTGGCGCGACGACATATTTAATTTCGTCACGCAATTACAAAAAATAGCTAAATACTTAACGCAACGAACTGTTTCGTCGCGTTAAAACCTCTTTCGCGACGAAGTTAAAGCCTTCGTCGCATACCTAATATGCGACGTGTCGTCGCTTAAAACCAAATATTTTGTCACCCTAAAATACCTAGGGCTACGTGTCGACCACTTTGAACAACCAACTTGAATATCCTCGGGCGACACACTGTTTGGTCGCATAAAAATATCTTACACGACGACCTGGAAACCGTCATCGCATCAAATATCTTACGCGACGAACTGGAAACCTTCGTCGCATCAAATATCTTACGCGACGAACAGGAAAACTTCGTCTACAAATATGTTACACGACGAACAGGAAGCCTTCGTCGCCTAAAATGTAAGCGACTAAGTATTGTCGCTTAAACTGAAATATTTTGTCGCCCTAAAATACCTATTGCTATATGTCAACCACTTTGAACGACCAACTTGAACATCCTAGGGCGACAAACATTGTCGTTGCCTAAAAATATCTTACGCGACGAACTGGAAACCTTCGTCGCATAAAGTATTCACAACCAATATTCGTCACGTAAAGCGAGCAGGTTCATCGCCTAAAACATCCCAAGGCGACGAACGGTGTCGTCGCACAAGCTCTGACCTGTTCATCTTCTCCACGAATTAGAATAATCAGATATGCGTTTTTCACTATTTTCTCCTCTTATTTTATTCTTTTTCTCTGCTCGATTGATTTCTCTCACTATATACTCCAAGCTTCCAGCATTTAATTAGGCTTCGTCTTCTCTTTGCATCGCCGGCGCCGACCACACCTCCAATCATCTCTCTCTTTCACTTGGAGAACGGTGAGAAAATTGCTATTTTTTTTTATTTTTTGAAATTTCATGAAATTAGGTTGCTATCATGTGGATTTGTGGGAGTGTCTCACATTGTTTTTCGAGTGCATACTAGATATTTATTAATTAATAATATCTACATCGTCCACTTGAAGAATTGTAATTGAGATGCTGCTGAAATTTTTCCACATTGAAATCTAATCGCATTAGTGTCGTTAACTCTCTTGACTTCTCATGTTTTGTTTATAAACTGAAAACAGGCGTAATGGAAAGACAATGGATACAAAATCAGGACAAATGCTGTGATGAATATTTAAATGGGATCGAGAGCTTCATTGAGTTTGCAAGGGCACATGTCACTGGTACGACGAATCATATCAAGTGTCCGTGTCAATGTTGTAACAATTGTTTGTGGCAGACATTCAATATGGTTTGATATCATTTGGCGAGGTATGGGATGATTCAGAATTATACGAGGTGGATTTATCATGGTGAGCAACGAGAATTTGGTTCGACTTCATCGAATTCCCAGCCACTTGTGCCACACATTGAAGAAACGTCCATGAATGATAATGACCAAGTTATGGGTATAATAAATGACGCTATCCATATGCATCGATGAACGAAGATGGCATTGATGATATGGTAGGAGATATCGTACCTCCCAACATGCTGCAAAGTGAAGAGTTAGAAAACTATGAAAGACTGTTGAAACAAGCCCAACAAGCATTATACCCCGGTTGCACAAAGTTCTCCCTGCTTACTGCCATTGTGGAGTTGATGCATTGCAAAGTGAAACATCATATGTCGAATAAGTGTTTTTCTCATTTAATAGCGGCGTATCAGTACCTGGCGGGGACGGCGACACCGCCGATGTTGATTTCTATGGTAAACTGACATCTGTAATTCAATTACTGTACAAAGACCGTTGCCAGGTGATTTTATTCAAGTGTCGTTGGTTTGATACAAACCCACATAAAGCCGGGAGTATTAAACGAGAATATGGTCTAGTAAGTGTGAACACAAACACACTTTGGTACGGGCATGATCCTTTTATTTTGGCAACTATGGCAAAACAAATTTTTTATCTAGATGATCCTAAAGTCGATGGTGGATGGAAAGTAGTCCAGACGATCCAACACAGAAGTATATGGGACATTCCTGAAAAGGCTTCTGATGACCACAGTGATGACGACACCGCTGATCAAGAGAATTCATCTTCAAGCATTCCCATTATCCAACAGCCATTTGAGTTATTTGTCGAACTTCCTCCGATTGATGACGAATATGATGTTGAGGTATCACCTGCAAAAGATGGAGTTTTTGGAGAATTTGAGGCAACCATGTACGATGAATTTGAAGAAGAAGTCGAAAGTGATTACTCTACTGATTCAGATTAAATACATTTGAAGGAATATAATTTGTTAGGTCGTTTACAAGATGTTAATAATATTATGTATTTTGTTAGTTCATTTAATTAAATTTGTTAATGTACTATGAATTTTTATCATAAATTTGTTAAATGAATGTCGAAGTTCAATTAATTAATTAAATAATGATATAAAAAATTTTCTCTAAAATAAACAAATGTGATGTTTGTGCGATGAAATTAGAATATTTCGTCGCACAAAATGCTCTCCCCTTAAAAACCCGGCACGTGCTTCTGGCGGCAAAAACATTGGGGTGAAATTTTGAATACTGGCGCGACGAATTCTCTGATATATAGCGATGAAGGCTTCGTCGCGCAAACTCAAACCCACGTCTCCTCTCACTCTGTCGTCCCCAAATCACAGCAGATGCAACATCTTTGAGTTCATCTGAGTTCGTGATTGCTTCTCTGAGTTCATCTGAGTTCGTGATTGCTTCTTTGAACTCAGATCTCTGAGTTCGTGATTGCTTCTTTGAACTCAAATCTTGATCGAAGTCCTGGTTGTTCTTATTTCTATAGATCTAATCGCTTGGATTTGCTTGTACCGCTCTTGTTGATTGATCGAATTTGGTTGTTATTGCAGAATGGAACGACCGAGGAAGTGAAGAAGATTGTGGACACATTGAACAAGGCGGAAGTTCCATCTGAGAGTGTTGATGGTGAGTGTTTCTTGATGTTTGTAGATTGACTAGTTATGGATCTTGATGTGATTAGAGTTTTTTTCTTGTTCGTGCAGAGGTTGCGGTGAGTCCTCCATTTGTGTTTCTTCCCACTGTGAAGAGTTTGATTCGATCGAACTTCCAAGTGGCTACACAAAATTGCTGGGTTAAGAAGGGAGGTGCTTTCACTGGTGAAGTCAGATATTGCTTTGAAATTGCTTCAACAACATATGTAACGCATTGTCTTGACCTTTAATTAGATTTTCTTAAGTGTTGAAATCGAGTCAAATTCGTATGGAATTTAGTTTGAAGTAGGTATTGTTCTAAAGTTTCTTCCGTAGTTTGGAACGTTGTCTTGACTTTTAATTGTTTTAGATTTATGTATTAAAATCAGGCTTCAAGTAGTTGTTGTATTTAAGTACTCTTTATCAGAAAATCAGGCTAATCATGATATTGGGTTTCTTTGAGGTGGGAGGTGGTATGGAAACCGAATAAGAGTCATTAGTGACTACTGTGCTTATAGTTGTCCAGTGTTAAGATATTTTGATTTCATAAGGTTTGAGTAAGTCTTTGATTACATGGAAAAACCAAGCTTTAGACCAATGCATTATTGGATAAGTTTAGACCAAGCTTTAGGGAGGAAAGACCAACAACTTCTTTAGGTATTGTACCATTAAGTTTGTTGTCTTCCAGACTCAAGAAGAACAAATTCTGACAGGTTCCAAGACTACGAGGAATTCTTCCTTCTAACTTGTTTCATCACACCTTCTACTTTTCCCTTTCTTCTAATTAATCCAATGTTTTAAAAGTGTAGAAGGTTAGGTATAGAACTTCATGTTTTTATAGAATCTCTGTGATGGGCATGATTCTTTTTTTTATTTGAATCATGGGCATGCTTCATTTGTTAGAATTATGGATTGTTGAAGTGGTAGTCAGATTATTTGGTTTTTGGATTGTTACAGAATTTCAAGTTGTTTTCTTCCATGATCAGTTTTGGTTGTTCCCCATTGATTCAATCTTTCTAAATTTCTTCCTCTTTTGATTTAATTTTGAATGAGTTTTCTGATAGTAAAGCTCCAGTCTCTCTTATTGATTATTGTACTATAGTGATTTACATTTGCATATAAAATGCTAGACATGTACATTTATATCTCCTCTACATTTGCTGTTGAAATTCAAAAAAAAAATTGTTCTTCTTCCCCATTTATCCAGTTTTCTTCCCGAACCTTATGAAATTCAAGTTTTCTCCTTCATTATACATTGTATAGTCAATGTATTGTTTTATACGTTCTTCCACTGATTGCATCTATTTACTTTGTCTTCATGTTACTTTGTAATTGTTGTGTTGTGTTTTTATTATTTTGGTTCAGATGGCTTCCTTGATTACAAGAAAACGTAAGTCCGTAATTGTTGCTGATAGTAGTTCGGTCGCCGCTCCTCCGCCCAACGTAGCTCATTCCGCCATTAATGCTCCCGCTACAAGGGCTACTTCTATCAGTACTCCACCAGCACATGGATCAAATGTTCTGGTAGTTGATCAATCTTCATCGTCTGGATTAGTTCCTCAAGTTCTCACTCGACAAAGCGCCAGACGAACAAACCGTCAATCAGCGGCTCCTGAGATTGCACTCGAGACTGTAACCATGATCGGGGATGTAAACCCCTCCCCCCAAGGAGATGGAGAGCTCCCTAGAGGTAATAAACTTAAGTTTTCCTCATCATATTCGGCAAATTGATTTTTATTTTATTTTTACAACAGCAAAGAAAATGAGGGGGCCCTGTAGACAACTAAAATCCCAAAGGATCACACGAACCAATAACACACGCATTCCCGTAGTGTGGGATCCTAGTCATCATCGCTCGCAATCGACGAAGATTAATAGCTTGTTGGTGCATGACATCGGTGCAATCATTCGCAACCATTGCCCGATGACATCCTCATCTTGGAGTGAGGTCAAGCCCGAGACGCAGGCCAAGGTGTTGGACGCGCTCACAGTAAGTTTTAGCCATTCATCTCAACCTTTAATAATTAAAATCTTTATAATGCAGAAAGTTTTGAAGGTTTTGCATGTTTATGCTTGTATTTTTACATGATTTGGTATAACTTATCTCGTTGGGCCTTAATATTCTCTAATAAATATTATTTAAAATTTCAGGTTAACTTTGAGTTTGACATGAATGATCCAAACATTCATGAATATATCACCGGTACGTGCGTGGATCGATACAGGAATTGGAAGCATGATTTCCACCGATACTTCCAAATGTTTTCTGATGTGGATAGTGCTAAGGCACAACCCCCAATCGAATTGGAGCATAGGCCTGATGAGTGGGTGTGGTTGTGCGATCATTTTCGAACTCCCACATTTTTGGTAAGCATTAACGTTTTATTTAATTAAAATAAACATATTTATTTTTATATATGTAATAATGCATATGTTTAATATATTTTGAATAATTATACAGAAAAGATCTGAGGCAAACACAAGGCGAACCGACGTCAAAAGAAAATTTTACATCACTCTGGTTCATTGCCCTTCTCTTACAGGGTGGAGGAACGACGTCTAGTAAGTGAACTCATATGTTTCATTTTATTATTTTATTTTTAGTCAATACATTCAATTAAACGTTTATATTAGTTGGTTTATTATTTTAACAATGTTTTATAGGAGGGTTCAAAATTCCCAGAAATCGACATGTTCAAGGATGTTTATGCACTACCTGGCAATGAGGTGGCCGTGAAGTTGCATGTAAGTTTTATTCTTTGCATTTTTTGCATGTTGTCACTTCTGTTGTTTTAAAAGTTATTAATTTTTAATAAATTTTTTAATCAAGGAAACGATGGTGGAGAGGCGGGATGCCTACATGGAGCGAGTGGCCTCGCAGCATCCTCCGGGAACTCCGTTGGAACAACTCACAATGGACGATCCTGATGCAGGATTACATATTTTGACGGAGACATTGGAATCGCTAGGTCCAAGACCCGGAAAGATTGTTCGGGGGATGGGAAAAGCTAAAGTTCGTGAGGTCAACACCTCATCTTCAGCTTCGCAGTGGTCAGTCAGAATCGTTTCATCATTACAGTCAAAAGTGGAGGAATTACAGAATGAGTTAAATGCTGCCAAAGCGCGTGAGGCGGAGAGGGAGGCCCTGGAGGGGGAACGACAAGCACAAGAGGCAACTAGGTTGAGTATGTTATTAGGGGCTTTCCAGCAGTCGAGGATTAATTTGTCGAGCCTCCCGCTACTGTCGACAAACCATCATCAGCCACCACATCCCTAAAAAATGTATAGATGTGTTTTTTTAATTTGTAACTATACAGTACGGTTTAAAAAAAAAAAAAATTTGTTTTTTTTTGAAAGGCAAACCGGTTTTTTAGCCTAGGATCCGTAACCTAGTCCCGAGATGCGACCTACGGGTCGAACACCACCCCGAAATAAAGATGCCTCCAGTGGGTCTCGAAGCAAGGATCTGTGGATCAAATCCACAACGCCTTAACCAATCGACCACAGCCCCTTTGGCACGGTTTAAAATTTTTAATTTGTAATGGATACATTATGATTTTACATTATTAATTTGTAAAGTTAATAGTATTTAAATAAATTAGCAAAACCTTTCTATGCGTGAGACGACTCAATTAATAAATATTTCAAATTTAATTAAAATAAATATTTGAATTAAAAGATTTCAAAATTATTAAACAGAACTTTAAGCGACAAAAAATTTCGTCGCATAAGAATAGATCAAGCGTGTTTGGATCGACGGAACCTGTGTGACAACATTACAGTGATGAATATTGTTGTCGCGTAAAGAATATCTTGCGCGATGAAAGGTTCGTCACCATTGAGTTAAGCCGACAAAGTCTAACGCGACGAAAGGGATCGTCACGATTGAGTTATGCCGACAAAGTTTAATGCGACGAAATGGTTAATCGCGTAAGTATATTTTGCACGAAGAACAATTCTATTTCTTGCGACGAAATTAGCGTCGCGTAAAACAGTATTACGCGACGCACCCTTTTGAACTGATCTTTGGTGTCGTCGCGCAAAAGGATTTTGTAGAGATGAAGATTTATTTTCGTCGTGCAAAGGCTTGCGAGACAGAGCTGTGGCGACAACCTTTGCGCGAATAATATTTTGTCGCCCAATATTTATGGCGACGTAATGTTGTCTATAGTGACAATTTTGACTACGTCCCTAAAGGCTTTTTTTTGTAGCGCTAGGGGGTTCTTCTCTCTTCTTCCATGTTCCTTCTCCCCTCCTCTTTTTTCCAGCCACCACACCAATCCACCCTGCCGACAATCCTCGCTCGATAGGAGAGCTGGCAGTGCGATAATCCCGCCATCACCACCTCACCTCGCCACCGTCCAACAACCACAGCCGCCACCACCTCCTCTCCCTGTTCCATCACGCCACACAACAGCAAACCTCTTCATCCATCTCTCGTCACCTCGCCACCTTCCCTGTCCAGCAACCAAGCACCGAGCCCCGCCACCAAAGCACCACCACCACCACGAAACAGGGGTGTGACAACCCTGTTTCACGTCAAATTTTCACCTCGCCACCAAGCTTCGCCATCACCGCCATCTCTCGCCCGTTCTCGTCCTCTCTCCCATATCTCTCTCTGCCTGTTCTTCTTCTTCAGCAACACAACCACCGCCGCCGCTCTGTTCCACCTTGCGACAGAGCACCGCCCTGTCTCCCTCCTCCATTCTCTCCCTATTCATCTTCAATCTCTCTCTGTTCATCCATCTCCCGGCCCTCTCTCTCTTGCATGGAAGTTTCACTGGAGAAGAATAATCGGAACGAAGCAGCAGCGGCGGAGCACAGGACGTGTCGCGCTGGAGAAGACAACCGCGCGACTTTGGCAGGAACCAACTGTTTTCAAACAGTTGACTATTGACACCCCGAGATCCTGTAAGAGCTACCATAGTGCATTTGCAACATTTTCTCGGGATGCGCATTCGTGCTAAGATGGATTTCGTTGATGTTGTGACCACCGCTACCATGGAGAGCTAAACCCTTCGCCAAGGCTAAGATGAAACCAATTGGATTTCAAGAGTTTGTTCTAGTTTGACTTTTTATTGTATTATGTGCTTAACTACAAAATACATTTAATTTCTGAGTATTAGTAAATTACTTTAACCGATTATATCGGATTTGATCTAGACTAGTCGGTAGTTAGAGTTTTCTTTACTAATATTTAAAGCATTAGTTTTAATTGGTTAAGTTAGACTTGTGATTGAGTGTGCCGTAATAAGACACTCAATGCTAGGAGTTGAAACTTAATAAGTTAGACTTGTGATTCAGTGTGCCGTAATAAGACACTCAATGCTAGGAGTCTATAATTTATGCTGAAGTTAATTGTAACATTGGATTTTAAAACTGAATTGTTCTAAACGATCACATCATCGATGCGAGCAAGGGATTCTCATCCGTATAGCTTCTCGCTTTAGAAAATAATAAGTTAGATAAAAATAACTTGAAAAACTGAATTGGTGGATTCAATGCCTTGGTTTCCTTTCTCATATTCTTAAAAAAAAATTATTTTACTTTTTAATTTGATTTTTAGTTTAGATATTTTGATTGCTGTAACCCCCATTTAAATTAGTTTAAGTCAACTCTGAAATTTAATTGCAACCACAGTCGTTGTGGGATCGACCTGTACTTGCCCTTGTCTACCAGTTAGACATTGTACACTTGCAGTTATTAAGACTAGGTTAAATTAACCATTTTATTTTGGTTAGTTAAATCTGCATCAAGTTTTTTGCGCCGTTGCCGGGGACTGTAGCTGTGAGACCCTAAGTGGGCGGACCTGAGGTGAGGGTGAGGGTGAGGGTTGGAGCCCAACATGCCAAATAGGCCGAGAGAGGATGGACGAGCTACAAGGGGAATCATAGTCCCACATCACCTGGGTGGGGGAGGGGAATCACAGTAGCGGTGTAATTGAATTTAAGAGTTTATTTTCACTAATTTGTAGTTTAAGTTAAAAAATAAAATAAAATAAAATTTGGTTAAATATAGATTGCTTTTGCTTTTAGGATAGGCTTGATTTTATTTTTTAGTTATTTCTTTTAAGACTCAGAAGTTTTGATACTTGTTTTTGTTTTTTTTTATTTTTCCAGGTATTAACAGGTAGGAAGCATATATTACATGTTGCATAAAAAAACAAAAAAACAAAACAAAACAAAAAGCACATGGTTTGAATTGTTTACAGGTTGCTATCGCGTGAACACTCTCAGAAGTCGGCGAGCCGTCAGGTGGACGGTGCTTCTGATCGACGTCAACTCGACTTCTACCCGGCGTCGCAAGTAACCCAAGAGAGGTTCACGCCGGAGGTAACTTCTTCCCACCACTTCTGCACGCGGTTTCTGAGTGGATTACTGGGTGTTTTGCTTGTTTTGTTTTTAGCTAGAATTGCATGCAAATTTGAATAGATTGAGGATATTTTTGATGCTGTAAAATTCCGTGCTCTCTCCCGCGGATAGGTTAACCACCATCCATTTTAGGGTTAGGGACCTAAGGCACTATTAAAATTTGTAGCAAGATAAATTAGGACAAGACGCTCATAGGACCCCTCTTTTGAAACTTGAAAGTTTAAAGTAGTCAAGTGAAGGAACATATCCAATCTTGGAATAGTTCTGAAACTGGCATTACACTTTAAGCTGAAGGTAGAAAAGGAGGTAAGAGCAATTAGATTTCAGGATATTTTTAATGCTGGGAAACTCCGTGCTCTCTCCCGCGGATAGGCTAATTAAAATGGATTTCAGCCCTTGATTAGTAACAAACATAGGTAATAAAAAAGAGTGCTTGTAGGGATTACCAGACGTTACAGTCTCTACCTAGTAAATTAGTTTCTCACGAGATTAATTTTCTTCGTAGAAACCTCGACTTTTCGTGGGGCTATAACTATCAGCTGCGCAGTACCCGAAGGCAATCTGAATGATTGTATTGCTAGGTACTTATCTAGGGTCGTTTTCCATTCATCTTGCTTGCGCATCATATAGGTCTTGATTAGGTTTTTCCATTTTTATTTTTTTAGAGTTAGGTCATCTTCATATAGAGGATAGGCTTGCATAAAATAAAATAAAAATTGACGTCTATTTAGGAGTGTTGACTTTGAACCTTTGTTATCCATCAGTGTATGCATACCTGGGTGTGTGATTCTAAGAGTAGACTTGTCCGACAAGAATTCGAAGAGTTCTTTGAAGTCTCCATTACTTATTTAGGTTCATCATCCTTGTCCACTGAGATGGCTGACGAGAAGGCCTTTAAGGATTATTTCGCCCCTCTTCCTAGTAGTGCTCCATCTTGCATTGTCTTACCTGAGACAAATGCAAACAGTTTCGAACTCAAACCATCTATTATTCATCTCTTGCCCACTTTTTATGGTTTTGAGAAAGAGGACCCTTATCTTCATGTCAAAGAATTTCATGACATCTGCGCTACCCTGAAGTACCAAAACTTTTCTGATGATTCGGTCCGTCTTAGGTTATTTCCCTTTTCTTTGAAAGATAATGCGAAATCTTGGTTAAACTCATTAGAGATGAGATCCATCACATCATGGGATGCGTTGTCAAGAAAGTTCTTGACAAAATACTTCCCCATTCATAAAACGAATGCCCTCCGACGAGATTTATCTAATTTTCAACAAAAAGAGGGTGAACATTTCTATGAATGTTGGGAAAGGTTCAATGAGCTCATTGTCAGGTGTCCCCATCACGGATTCGAGAAGTGGCGGCTAGTTCAATAATTTCAAGACGGTTTAACCCCTCAAAACCGTCGTATGATTGATGCCACTAGTGGTGGGTCATTAATGAAAATGAGTGTCAGTGAAATTTGGGAATTCTTTGAGACGCTTTCCGAAAATTCTCAGAAATGGAATTATTCGAGAAAGGAGTCTGATAGGCGTAAGGGTGGTATATATGAAGTTAGAGATACATCTATTCAACCCCCTTCTGCCTCAAAGTTAGAGACGGTTGTTATGACCATGACTCAAAAGATAGATGCACTTTTGAATTTGAGTCAACCTGTACCTCTCGCAAACGCTTCATCTGAAGTCTGTACTGCATGTTCGAGTCCTGGTCATTCAATAGCTAATTGTGACTTGCAAAACGATTATCCTGCATACTATCCTGAGCAAGTCAACTTTTTTAATGCGATGCAGCGACCTGGCAATAATCTGCAACCTAACTATTACAATTCAGGGTTCGCCAAATATCCAAGTCTCTCCTGGGCCCATGGCCCACACCAAGGGGGACCTGTTGTTATCTCCTAGGCTCCTCAAGCCCCTAGCCCTGTTAGGCCCCACCATAACCAAGTTCCTCCATCCAACACATCAAGTTTAGAGGAAACGGTTAACCGGTTTTTGCAGCGCTCAGAAAGTATAATTGAGCAGCATTCTAAGGACATATCTGAGTTGAAAGCCACGACTCAACACCAATCTCAAGCCCTCAATAGACTTGAGATAGCTGTGAGTAAGATTACTCAGTCCTTTTTGGAGGAAGAGCCAGAGAGATTTCCTAGTCAACCTGTTCCAAACCCAAATGGTCAATTCACAGTTGGTAGTACATTTGAGTCACACCATGAAGATGTCCAATCTATTACTACCCTTCGGAGTGGAAAACAGGTTGACAATTGGGTACAAGTGTCTAATTCGAGTGTCGTTGCATATCCGTCTAAGTCAACGCAGGTTGCATCTCCATCTGACGAAGAGGCTGATAAATCCTCATCTTCTAAAGATGTGCCTCTTGACTCTGACCCCACTCAGGCATCTTATTTGCCTAGGGCACCATTTCCATCACGGTTAACTCCGGCAAAGAAAGGAACAAGTGTAAACGATGTAATGGAAAATTTTAAACAAGTTCACATAAATATCCCATTACTCGATGCCATCAAGAAAGTTCCTAACTATGCCAAGTTTTTGAAGGATCTTTGCAAACAAAAGCGGAAGCTCCATGTGCAAAAGAGAGTCTTCCTCGCCAAGCAAGTGAGCTCAATTATTCAACACAGAACCCCGCATAAGTATAGGGATTCTGGTTGCCCGACTATTTCTTGTATTATCGGTAATCATGTGATAGATAAGGCATTATTGGATTTAGGGGCGAGTGTTAATTTATTGTCATATTCTGTTTATGAGCAATTAGGTTTCGGTGGGTTAACACCGACTAGAGTAACACTGCAATTGGCAGATCGGTCTGTCAGAGTCCCCCGGGGTGTTATAGAGGATGTGATTATCAAGGTTGAAAAAATTTATTACCCTATGGACTTTATAGTTCTTGATACACAACCTGTTCACAATCCCTCTAGTCACATTCCAATCATTTTGGGTCGACCATTTTTTGCCACATCCAATGCCATTATTAACTGTAGGAATGGAATTATGAAATTGTCATTTGGCAACATGACCGTCGAACTCAACGTTTTTAATGTTAGTCAACAACCTCCCGAGCCCAAGGATGTTTGTGAAGTTGACATGATTGAGAGTTCGATGGAGAATTCCTTATTGCAGTCTGTATCAGATGATCCCTTAGCAGCATGCTTGACTCACTTCGGTTTAGACTTCGATATTGATGATTCCATTAGGAAAGTGAATGCTTTGCTTGATTCAGCCCCTATTATGGATCTAGGTTACACATGGAAGCCTAAAGTGGAACTCCTTCCACTCAGTGAGTCAAAATTAAACCTTTCTGCTGATACCCATTCCCTTTTTCGCTTGTTCATGATGACCCATTTGACATATGTCCTCCTTGTGACTTCTACATGAAGTCTGATCCTCAATATTCCTTGGAGAGACTGCATGCCATAGGTAGTGCTAATTCTAGGTTTGGGGGTGTTGTTGCGTTGTCTAACTCATCATCTTGGTGTAGTTCATTTTGTTATGATGAGCCTGTACCACCTGATATATCTATAGTTACATCTACCTGCATCACATTTCCATTAACCAGGGCTCATTATGTGAATTCCATGTTCCTGAGTGAGGATTTCAATTTTCACCATCCTAATGTGGAAATTATCCAATCTTCTGATTTGGAACCAGACTTAGGATGTTCCATTTTAGGAGTAAGGGAGGATTCTTTGTTGCATATCACTACTTGCGACCCATTCTTTTTTAAAATCTCTACTGACTTCCAAGGAATGCGAGCTTTTTTACAATTTTTATATGATTTTAGATGGTGTCCTTGCAACTTTTGGGATGTGCTAGTATATCTTGTGTCGCATGTGGTTGCTATTTTTGAGTGGACTGATCCTCAACTTTTCAGGTTGTTGGTATACGATTCCTTAACCCTTTTGACTCGTTTATATCATAGACTAGGTTTGGAGGTGAATGTTCCCTATGTTCTTCCTCGTCACTTCATGATATATCATTCATGAGGGAGAATATATGTCGGGTTGACGACGTTAAACCAAACGCTCCTAGGAGGCAGCCTAGCTTCAGTTGTGTCATTATGGTTAGTCTGGATTGATTTTCGAGTTCTTTCTAGTTGCATTTCACTCATACTCGTTAGCTCCGTAACAATTTTGACTTACAACCGATACATGTAATTTATTATTATTATTATTATTATTATTATTATTATTTTATTTGTTTTCATTTGTGTCCTGTATTGTTTTTATCAATTTATCATGATGAGCCCACAGTTCTTATGTCTTTGAGCGTTCATTGGTGGAAGATTTTGTCGAAATTGGTAAAAACTTTCCCATGGTAATGTCACTTTAACTCTCATCTTTTCTTTTTCCTGCATTTGTCATGATCATCATTTTATACATTGTGGACAATGTTTGGTTTAGGTTTGGGGGTGAGGTTTATGAGTTTTTCTGCATTCTTCGCAATATTTTGAAATGAAATGTATTTCACAATTGACTATTATATTCTACTAAATCTCCATTGAATACATAGTTAATTATGACTGTGTGAAAATTTTCGATTTGAAAATGCTTCAAAATCTAAGTTTCTTTCCAATGAAGAGGATGTGCTTTCAAGTATGCCTTTAAATTTGAGGAATACATACTTTCACTTGTCACTTTTATATATCAATAGGAAAACATAAGGTTTGATATTATCTTTAAGTCAAATATATTTCATGTGATTTTTTCGACTCGACCATTCTTGCACTATAAGCCGAGTTAGCATGATTTGAAGTTAATCAGTAAGATATTAACTAGAAAACTTTAGAATAATAGTGGAGACTTAACCCTTGTGAGTTTTGAGACATTCTATTTTTCTTGAGGGTTATTAAATAAACTCTGACTTTTCTTGAGTCTGCATTTTCTCGTTGATGATCTCATTATTTTTGTTTCTTTTATTGATTGCTTTGAAAATGGTGTTAAAATTGAATTATTACACTAGAACTTCTTGTTTTATTTAGTTAAGATGTCATAATACCGACTAGAGCTTAAGAAGTGATATAGGCATTTTTTTTTCTTTGAACCGTTCTTTAGCCTTTTAGCCTACCTAATGATAAATATCCGTTTGCAGCCCTTTGAACCTTTAAATCGACTTTTTCTTTGCTAACCCCATTTCCAGTACCTACTTCAGTTAGGGAGTAATATCCCATACTATTTTTATCCTTACCCAATGTCTCTGAGAATGTGTATGGTTGATACATTTTTGGAAGGGGAAAATAAAAAGAGCTAAAACTAAATATTCCATGAATGCTCGGGACTGAAATGTTTTATTGTGCAGAAGGGGAAAGCATGTCAAATATATATAAAAAAAATTGATGTTCAAAGAAAAAAGAAAAAAAAATATATGAAGAAAAATTTCGAAGGAAGAAAAATTAATGGTGTACAACATTGGTTTATTATTCAGAGCCCAACGTGCTTATTAAAGGATGTATCCATTCTCAGAGAATTTTCTCGTATCCTTTTCCATTCTTGTTAGCCAAAATCTTAGCCTCATTACAACCTAATTGATCTTAAGTAAAAGTTTGGTTCATAGATGTGGAGATTAAATAAGCAAGAACTATGGCGTGTGATTCAACATTCTCAAAGTAATTGATATTCCTGTCCATGAGATCATATTCATTTCATTATTTGAAAAGTCCATTTTTTCATGATTATTATATGTGAGATGTTTGTCTTTCCATAATTTATTCTCTTTCTCACATATAAACTGAGTGATAACTAACCAATCTTTGAGTGATTCATTTCTGAGTGACAAGAGAGATTTGTAGTCGAAACGTATAATTTAAAGGTTATCTAGTCATATCTTTGCTGAGAAAAATAAAGTTATGTTGATAAGCCCATGCACACACACACTTCGAGTTGGGAATCATTGATGAAATTTATTTAACCTTTGGGTATTATTAAATTGTTGTGAGACTCTTTGATATATTATTGTGAGACTGTTAGCTGTTTTCAAAACTTTTTTGGCAATTAGATTCTTACTATGAGGATAATAGACTAAGTTACCATGTTTTGGAAATTTAATGAGTCATAATGTTTGTGGGTAACATTTCTGGAAACCCTCACGAGACTTTAACTCATCCACTAGAGGTAATCTAGGGGTTTAAAGCCTTGTTTCACGTTTAAGGTAAGTGCAACCGATGATTCCTGCGAAAGTGAGTTAGAATTTTCTTTCTATTGTTTTGCTCGAGGACTAGCAAAATATAGGTTTGGGAGTATTTGATATTCACCTAATTATTACACAAAATACTACCTAATTTACATTTGTTATTCACTTCGAGAATCTATTTTATATTAATTATTTAAATTTTGTATTTTTCAGGATTCAGAGCGTTAACGGATTAATGCAGAGTTCGAGGTGATAATAAACAATTTGGTGTTGACGAGCGGAGACAGGGGTGCAGTTAACCCAACACAATCACCCTAATTTTCTATAAAACCCAATAACCCTAATTTCTCTAAGGGGTTCTTCTCTCTTCTTCCACGTTCCTTCTCCCCTCCTTTTTTTTTCCAGCCACCACACCAATCCACCCTGCCGGCAATCCTCGCTAGATAGGAGAGCCGGCAATGCGATAATCCCGCCATCACCACCTCACCTCGCCACCGTCCAACAACCACAGCCGCCACCACCTCCTCTCCCAGTTCCATCACGCCACACAGCAGCAAACCTCTTCATCCATTTCTCGTCACCTCGCCACCTTCCCTATCCAGTAACCAAACACCGAGCCCCGCCACCAGAGCACCACCACCACCACCACGAAACAGGGGCGTGACAACCCTGTTTCACGTCAAATCTTCACCTCGCCACCAAGCTTCACCATCACCGCCATCTCTCGCCCGTTCTCGTCCTCTCTCCCATATCTCTCTCTGCCTGTTCTTCTTCTTCAGCAACACAACCGCCGCCGCCGCCGCCCTGTTCCACCTCGCGACAGAGCACCGCCCTGTCTCCCTCCTCCATTCTCTCCCTATTCCTCTTCAATCTCTCTTTGTTCATCCATCTCCCGATCCTCTCTCTCTCTTGCAAGGAAGTTTCACTAGAGAAGAAGAACCGGAACGAAGCATCAGTGGCGGAGCACAGGACGCGTCGCGCTGGAGAAGACAACCGCGCGACTTTGGCAGGAACCAACTGTTTTTCAAACAGTTAGCTATTGACACCCCGAGATCCTGTAAGAGCTACCACAATGCATTTGCAGCATTTTCTCGGGATCCGCATTCGTGCTGAGATGGATTCCGTTGATGTTGTGACCACCGTTACCATGGAGAGCTAAACCCTTCGCCAAGGCTAAGATGAAACCAATTGGGTTTCAAAAGTTTGTTCTAGTTTGACTTTTTATTGTATTATGTGCTTAACTACAAAATACATTTAATTTCTGAGTATTAGTAAATTACTTTCATCGATTATATCGGATTTGATCTAGACTAGTCGGTAGTTACAGTTTTCTTTACTAATATTTAAAGCATTAGTTTTAATTGGTTAAGTTAGACTTGTGGTTGAGTGTGTCGTAATAATACACTCAATGCTAGGAGTTGAAACTTAATAAGTTAGAATTGTGATTGAGTGTGCCGTAATAAGACACTCAATGCTAGGAGTCTATAATTTATGCTGAAGTTAATTGTAACATTGGATTTTAAAACTGAATTGTTCTAAACGATCACATCATCGATGCAAGCAAGAGATTCTCATCCCTAAAGCTTCTCGCTTTAGAAAATACGAAGTTAGATAAAAATAACTTGAAAAACTGAATTGGTGGATTCAATGCCTTGGTTTCCCTTCTCATATTCTTAAAAAAAAATTATTTTGTTTTTAATTTGATTTTTAGTTTAGATGTTTTGATTGCTGTAACCCCCATTTAAATTAGTTTAAGTCAACTCTGAAATTTAATTGCAACCACAGTCCTTGTGGGATCGACCTGTACTTGCCCTTGTCTACCAGTTAGACACTGTGACCTATTTATTTAGGTTAGTTAAATCTGCATCAATCTACTAAAATTTACATTTTTCGAGGATTTTTTCAAAAATTTTTGAAATTTTTTTCGTAATTTTTTTCTTCTAATTATCGTTTATTCTAATTATTTATCGATTTTTGAAACCACCCCTAATTTGCTATTTTTTATTATTATTATTTATTTATTGAAAGGCAAGTGTGGGATATAAATGGGCTCCCCAGACCACAGAAAAAGAGTTATAAATTACAATTTGGCATAATTCTTGCCTTTCGCATCATTATGAATAAAATATCCTTAAGATCTTGCGCAAAGGAGCTAGGAGTAATCTCCATAAACTCTGAACTAGGCATAGTGCTTGCAACCTTATCTGCTGCTTGATTGGTCTCTCTAAACACATGTATAACTCTGAATTCCTCAAACTCGGTCAGTGCATTTTTAATACGTCTTACTATATGTCGTGCTTCCCATGGGGGAACCTTGTTTGTGTTAAGGTACATATGTGCGTTGGATGGATCCATTCCAAGCGTAATTTACCTTGACCCATATTGTTTAGTTAGTTTCACTCCCATCTCAACTCCTTAGAGTTCATGTAACGCTACAGACTGACCTACAACTGACCCTGCTGCCGCAGCCAGCACAACGCCTTCACGGTCCCTTATAATTGCTGCAAAGCCTCCTCTATTACCAGCAAGTGATCCGAGTTAATCATGTACTCCTGACGTCCTGGCCGTCTCCATTGATGCGTGGTGCTGGTCCTCATTGCATATTGTACTGGCAACTTTAGTCTATCGCAAAAACTGCGATTATAAGCGTTGTCAGCCACTTTAATGTCCAGAACTGCTACCATTAGTCTGATATCCTTAATGATCCTACTCACAAGATCTAATGATGTCATACGCACAGATTGAAATAATCTCCTATTTCTCTCTTGCCATATGTGATATACTGTTGCATTGAATGATAGCTTCCTCATCAGTGTGCTAACATTACTTCCTGTGAACTGCTGTGTGCACCACTCAATTTCTAAATGTAGATCCAATGGCACATGAATGAACCCCATGTAGTGTAAGATGTACGACCATGTGAATCTGGAATAGCAACAGTCGAAGAATATGTGTTTTTCATTCTCAGGTTCTGTATTGCACAATCGGCACAGTGAGGCTTCAATTTTTTTTCCAAGCCTTCAACTTGTCCTGGGTCTTCAGAGCTCGATGCATAACTAACCACGTTACAAAGCTCCGCCTGGGGATACGTCCCTTAAACCAGACCAATCTCGCCTACTGGACGGGTTGTTTCCTTCTTCTCAAAGAGTGGTAAGCTGATCTTGGTCTGAAATCAGTGAGATAAGAAGCATTACTCACTTTAGGAATTAATGTAACACACGTTGCGTTTACCTCTCCAAGTAGTCGGTAGCTTGTAAAGAAATTCTGGATTGCTTTCACAAAGTCATTGCCGATTATCCTCCACGCCGATTTAAAGAAGAAAGAGGAAAACCCATCTGGCCCTGGAGCTTTGTCAGACTGTATAGAAGCAAGGGCTTCCGTGATCTCATCTCTGGTAATCTGCTCTATATAAACTGCACACGTACAGCACTGTATAAACTGCACACGTACAGCCATCAAACGTAACATGGAGGTCCAGAATTACACATATTCCAAGCAGATGCTTGAACTCCTCTCCAAAGCACCTCCTAGTAAGCAAGAAGAATTGAGAACCTTAGCCGATATGTGCATTCAGAGGGGTTTAACCAACAAGTCTATTGATCCATTGGAAGATCCCTCCCAGTTCTGTGCAGCGACATTGAGTCGCCTTTCAACTATTGGACATGATGTTTGTGACCTTTGTGGAGCTAAATTTTCTGCTTTAACTGCTCCTGGATGTATCATATGTGGCATGGGAAGCATTAAAAGATCAGATGCAATTGCAGGTCCAGTTCCTTCTCCATTTGGGTGAGTTGGGTCAGAAGCATTAAAAGAATCAGATGTAGTTGCAGGACATATTTCTGTTTAGTTGAGTTCTCGACTGAGATACTGGATTGAGAAGCTCATTGCCCCTCTGTACCGGTTCAATTGGATTTTTTCTGCCGCTGCTGCACACAAGTCTCAGATTGCTATGGAGAAGGAGGGAGAACAACTGTTTTTGTATTAGTTTGTATTGTGTACTAATTTGTTCATAATAGGTTTATAGTTTTCTTTGTTGTTTTTTAACTCATCAACCAGCAATTTTTGGAGCATGGTTCAATTCTTTATCAAGCTAGTCTAGGTTGACAAACTTGAGGGTGTTAGGGAACACTGCTTGAGGGTTAGCATTACGTGTGATTATTAATGGATGCATTTTTACTGCATGTTTATTATTGTTATTGTTACTGTTATATTATTTTTTTGCCTGCCCTATTTCTCTGTTTTTTTTTTTTGTTAAAACATTAGCTTGAATTTAGACACAATAATGTTGGATAGAAATGTGAGCCTTAGTTGCATTGCATACGAGCTTCTTATTGTGAAAATTTGGAGGAGATATTGATTCATGGCCAATGAAAGCATGAACTATGCATTTTGCGCATTGTTGCCCAAGATAGATCAGCTCCCTTCAAGCTTTTGTAGGCTGAGCAAATACAGTAAAACTCCTTGACATTAGTTAAGTGCTGTTAAAGCTAAATCTACTTGAGAATACCCTGAAAGCAAGCGTACAAGAGAAGTTAATACCAGTTGGAGCATAACAATACGCAGAGCTGCACTTGTTTTAGCTCAAAGAGAATAATGAACCTGAGAATGTGCAAGGAGGCTCACTGACATTGGCATGCATCTGTTCTATGCTTTAACATAATTGCATGAGTTCATAGGTGATGTTCAAAGTTATCTCGATTCTCTATTTTTTGTGATTTCCCCCTCAACCAAAGACACCCTTATTGTCACCAGCGAAATTATTAATGTACCTTGTTGACATCTTATTATTGTTATCTTTAAAAAAAAAAAAAAAATTAAAAAAATTTAACATCCACTGCGATATGTCCCTGGGATTCTTTCTCGTCTTGCTGATTCTTTGGTTACATATTCCATTTCTCAATACTTGCCCCTCTAGTCATCTAATCAGTTCTCTGCACTTTTCCCCATACTCTGACCTTATCATGGAAAGCTGAGATGTTTGGATACAGCTAGAATTGCTTCCTTCTTGCAAGTGAACAAAGTGGAATTGGGTCATGGAGGTACTGAAAACCACTTGCATTGCTTTACTTGGAGCCCATATTGACCACTAATCTGTTCTCATGTATTCTCTTCAGGATACCAAGTGAAGGAAACTTTTGCATAAACATTGTGGGGAAAAGTTCAACCCAGCTTGTCCATCACTCTTGTTTGATATGAGAATAGAAAACTTTTCTTCATCAGGTCTGTTGGGTGGTTTGTACGTTCCAATTTTACTCCCCTATTGTGGGAGTGTCGGACCAAATGGACTCTCATCTCAGAATAACATTTTCATTGGGTGGGAAAACATATTAGGACAATAATGCAAAATGGGATACTGTTGAAGATTTCACTTCATGTAAAACCAGTGGAAATTTATCTATTTTACTCATTATTTTTGGAAAAAAAAAAATATATATATATATATATATGGCACGTGCATACATCTTATGGTCTAACGCTTATCCTTGCTTCATTTGACAAACATACCGAAGCAATCTATACGACAAGTAGGGTTGAACTTTGAACATAAAACACACTGTTGATGGCAATGCTTGTGGCCATTTCTTCCAAAAAAAACTTCACAGTGCTGAACATATGAAAAATCAAGCTCATCTAGAGGTCAAGTTGGACAGTCCTAACAACTATCTAAGATGATTAAATTAAACTCCAAAATATTGGCAGTAAAGGTTCAGTGCCCAATCCAATTATGAAATGGTCTCTCTACTAGCAAATTGAATGACGGAATCACCGTATCTTCAAACCTCCAAAGCCCTTTTTATGTAACAAAAATATTTCTCACAATTACATATTCATAAATAGAATCTATATAAATACTTTTTTTTTCTATGCTTTCTATTGCTGTGTACAGACCCAAATTCCAAATCCCTCTTTGAGCCAAGGAGAAAACTTTTTATGGGCTTTTTTTAAGTGCACCAGGCTTTTGCCTGGTGTTGTGCCTGGTGCAAACCAGGCACCATCCATTTGCCTCGAGATAGGAAATTATTCCTATCTCGAGGTTCCTATCTCGAGGCAAATGAACGGTACCTGATTGCACCAGGCACAACACCAGGCAAAAGCCCGGTGCACTGTAGTATCACTCAACTTTTATTGATGCAGGAGATACCTGAAACTGAATTCGTATGGCATCACTTGCACGCACTGAGAAAGAGGCTCTGTTCTCCCTCTATCTACGCAACGAATTGCTTCATTTCGTAAGTTGGCAGGTAATTGCAGGCAGACCCAGTCCACGAATGACTCCATATCCTTCGCAAAGTCAAGTAGGTACCAATCCAATAGCTTAGGGATGGCTAACTTGTTTGCTTTTGTGATGGCAACTGCTGCCTGTAGGTAGTCTTTCTTTGCTAGTTCCAATTCATTTTCGACATTAGATGCTGTATACACTCTTACCTTCATTTAAAAACATTTGTGCTCATCAGGAACATAGTGTTACATTACACAAGGTGTTATTTGGAGTTATTGAATGGTTGACAAACAACAACAGATCAATGCTTTCTAATACTGGATTTGAAGGTTGATTAAATTTCATGTTTTGTTAGATGTGACCAAACTTACAGCAGGAGAGGACCAGCTTCCACATGAGAGCGCAAACGTAACCAAAGGTTCGGACCATTCCAGTCCAAAAACGCTCCGTGCCTTCATCTCATCATTTTTAACACCTTTTGAGTATGCCTGGCATAAGCTCAAAAGTCCATAGTAAGTACAAAATAAGATAATTTCATTATGTTGACAGTTTCACAATTTCCGTTCTAGAGAATGATGATCATTGAACAGAAGATAAACTTAATTCTGGTTTTATTTCAGGTTGTAAGGCTTTGTCTATGCCCTGTTTTAAAGACAATTTATGTTATGGTTTTGTTTTTGTTTTGGTTTTCTATACGGGCAACGTCGTAATGTACCCCCGTAGCGGATGTAATTCAATTTTTTGATAAGTAATGAAGGTCTGGCATTCCATAGTTGCCCCTCCCCACTGGAGGTTATTTAAAAAAAAAAAAAAAAAAAACACTACTCACATGTTTTGACAGATAAGGCAGTCGCAAGATGAAATGCTCAATTGTCATTGCATTTAGTGATTGTCCTCCAACATTTATCATTGCCTGAAATAGACAGTTGCAAATCAATGAGTAAAGAGTGATTTGAAGTCTACATGACCGAAACTCTCAGGTATGTTAGAGATGATCCATGAGGACAGTTTTTATGATGCCTTGTAAAAAGTTAAGATGCAATGAATGATACACAGTCAGCGTATCTCATCTGATTCAATCTTCATAGGTGTCTTTAATGGTAAAATGCTACAAAAACCACATATGCATAGCCGGGGCGAGAGAAAAGCCACTTGAAAATTTTCAGTGGATAAATATGCACTTCATATTAGTCAGCGTATCTCAACCAAAAAAGGTAAATCTACTTGTCATGGTCCTCAGTACAGATTGAACAATGTTCAGAGGTTATATTTACTTTCTTGTGGTAGATAAATTTCTTTAATGACATACTGGAGTCAGACTATAAATCATCATATGTTTAAAGACTAGTTCTGAGTTTTCAGTGGAATTTAAATATCGGGAGAAATGGCCTTCGAAGTTATTAATCTCTAGAATTCTCAGTCCATACAATGATACAAATGTCAGATATGTTTGGTAAACATGCAGCTGAATGTACTGGGCATCAAATCAATGACATTCAATTTTATCTAGGAATTACAGAGGGCATTTTCATCAATTAAGACTGGCATGTAACTACCAATTTGTAAGGGTCTCAATAACACCATAGAAACAAATAGATATAACAATGAGGTATAAAACAAATTGAAACAAACAATGAAAGAGGAACTAAAATATTTTAAACATGCAAATTATTTGTTCTGTAAACCTGACCTTCTGCATCAGAGAAACGACCATCTGAGGATTTTCAGGTATCCCGTGCTCCAGGAATGCCTAAAAGAAAAACAGAGAAGAATGGTTTTCATTTGCAAAATAATTAAAGAAGAGAAACATCCACAAAATGGTGGAGCATTCACTTAATAACTATTTCAGATAGCATTGACAGATATAACGCCTAACAATGTAAGGCATTACTCATACATTCATCATGCAGGAATTGTAGACATTAATCCAGAATGCTAACTTCTGTTGATGTGTGAGACCTTGTAAATCAACCGAGGCAAGCTTCCCAAGGAGGAGCCTAGAATCGATGCACGCAACAATGAGTTTACCATAACTAGCAGTAAAAAAAACTGAACTGAGACATAATTTAGAAAATTTACTTCAGTCTCCGGATCAGAAACAACGAGTTCATCGCTCTGTTGGTATTGATAGAGTTGGCTTCAATGACACAAAGATGCTGGTATGGGCCAATATTTCTCTTTTTGAAGTCTTTACCGATATTATAAGGATCTTGAAACTCGAATTTTTCAAGGTGTTCGCGAGTGTGCATGCCTATCCTGACGAATATACTTGACAGGCACTTCACAAGATTCTCAGAGGTTTTGTTGGGATTATTACTTTCTCCTTCCGAAGATCTTTCATCAGAGCTAACCAAAGAGTTCTCTTTTGCAGTATCTTGGTCTAATATTCTGCAATCTAGCTGGAAGTAGAAAACCATATTTAAATATAGCATATACAAGAAAATGGAGAAGTTTTATGTTAAAATTGTGTTTCACAGATACCTTGAGTTTTGATGGATTCAAAAGCTTCTCCATAGAATTACCGTCCATAGACGCTCTCCTAGCATGCGGTCTAATTCTTTGACTATTTGAGAATGGGTTGTACTTTGTAATGCAGGCCTGGTTTTCTTTGACTCGCACGTCTTCTAGGGGTGAACATGCATCGGGCCTTCTCAAAGATTCCCCAGAATTAATTTGCTTATTCAAACAGTTCCCACTATTCAAAATGAAGTCTGATGCCAATTGGGTTGAACCCACAGTGGATGTTGCTGAATTTCCATCAGCCTGAGCTGAGAAATTTGATTTCTCTTTCTTGGATTTCCTACACGTGTTATCAGATAAATCGCCTGAATTCTCCTTGTTTCTCTTAGTGGATGAAATGTAGACAGCTTCCTCATAGAGACCTTGTCTGAAATTCACAACCTGTTCTTCCAGCCTTACAACCTCCTCCTCCAAAACGGCAACTTCAGCTAGAAGTTCCAATGTCTACAATAGCATAAACCCAAATCATGTTATAGACTCCAATCTATGGACAAGAATGCAAAATCAAGGATCATATTGTCTATGCACCATTTGGTGCAAATGACATTTAATCCCCACCCTTCCAAAGCAAATTTAATTGAATTTTCATATTAAACGCTATTTACTCATTGGATAGTTTCAGAAATCCCAAGAAAAAAGTAGAATAAAGAATAAAAATGAAAAGTAGAGAACAGAAGATCAGTGAGGATGTGCCTAATCACAATTAATTCAGTAATCTCTCAACTAGGAAAAAAAAAGGTCCAGATCACTTTGGGATTCAGAAATATATGACTACATTCATACTTCTTCGAATACAATGTGGCCAATTTGCTTATCTATCTATCATTTTATCACCTTGATTAAGATTTTCGATTTATCAAATTTGTTAGAAAGAAAATGAAGATGGAGGAAGACAGGACACAGAAATAGAAAAAAATAAAAAAATAAAAAATAAAAAAAATGAATGGATAGTACTAATACTCACAGATGGAGGAAGATAAGGAGGTAGACGAGGGAGAGCTCCCAAAGGTCTGGTGAAAGCTCTCTCTAAAGCTCTATGAACACTCTCTTCATGTCTGAGCTTCTTCTTGAGCTTATCAACCTGAAACAAACATAGTAATTAGGGAAAACCAAATGCAATAGTTGAATCTAAACAACTCCTCACAATCAAGGAAGACTACAATACATCTTGTAATAAAGCCATTTTCCTCTCTTTGCACAATCGACGCGGATTCACGGTTGCTTTCGCAGGCTCCATTAATCTTTTCCCTGGCTTCTCCTTCTACAAAAGAAAAAGAAAAATCAATCTCTCTGCAAAGAAACTGAGAATCAAAACAGTTCCTTAAGAGAACAACCCCA
Organism: Berberis vulgaris; assembly: GCA_963556465.1. Lineage (NCBI taxonomy): Eukaryota > Viridiplantae > Streptophyta > Magnoliopsida > Ranunculales > Berberidaceae > Berberis > Berberis vulgaris. The sequence continues at coordinate 67,615,067 of OY747134.1, read as the reverse complement.
TTTTGGGATTTTCTCAAAGATGCTTACTTTTTCTAACTGGAAAGGAGATTTCACAACCTGCAGCACAGAAAAAAAAAACAGAATCAATAGTTTTCACCATGAATCTATCAAAAGATCTGTTTTCTCAATCAAGAATTTCATCATAGAGAAGGGATACATTTGCAATTCTTTTAAAATATATTAGCTCTTCTAACAAAAGACAAAACCCCATTTTAGGAATTGGAATCTTTGGATCAAAGATGCCTACTTTTTCCTGTTTGATTGGAGATTTCATGGTGTGAGACGTTGTACGGACTCTGCTGTTCATCATCTTCTTCACTTAGTTGAAAATAGAAATAACTCTGCAACACCCCCCAGTAAAGATAGATACCAAACTGAGTAAAAAAAAGAAATTTCATGAAGAGAGTTTAGAAGAAGAAATGAAACAAACCTGTAAAATAAATGAAAGTGATTGGGTTTGGAGAGCGGGAAACTTAAATTCCAGGGAAAAACACCAATCCCTGAAACCATCGATCAGAGTGAGTGATATAATGGGGTTTTGGAGTGAGGTGATACCAACAACACCCACAGAGGAGAACGACGAGATTTCGAACTAAACGTCGTCATTGAAGTAAGTGAAAGAAAACAGAGTTGAATGAGTGAGTGAAAGAGAGCAACTTTTAAACTACGTTGTTTCTTCTAATAAAATATTGGTTAAGTAGAGAGAGAAACTGATTAAATAAATCGATAGAGAGAGAGAGAAAGAGAAGATCAGAGAGATAGATGGATGGATCAGTCTACAGTCCACAACTCACTCTTTGTTTTGGTGAAGGCTACAGAGCGAGGGAGGGAGCGAGGGAAAGGGGCGAGTCCGCCTCGAGATAAGTGCATCGGATTGGAGATGCGCGATGGCGCTTATCTCGGGGCGGATGGGTGGCTACCACCCATCCCTCGCTCCCTCCCTCGACCCCTAGAATTTTCCGAGAAAGAGAGAGAGCATGTGCATCTGGCGCATGTTAGAGAGTGCCAATGAAGCTTTCCCGCTTTTTCAGATCATCATGAATTAACATGCGCTTTTTATCTTATTTTTACTTCATCACTTGTGTTTTTCAAAATCTTCTATGCGCCCCCAAGTGTTTTGGATATACGGTGCATCCCGGTAATTATAGTGTTTATGAGTAGTAACTTTTATAAATTTTGTTGGTAACTTTTAAGTGAATAATAACCTTTGTTGGACCCTTCTAACTATGTAGGGCTTGTCTTATTAGCGAGGAAACGGACGAGGGAGGGGGTCGCATCTCGAGGGAGATGGAGGGTTGCACCTCCTTCCCTCGCCGGTTTCCTCGCTCATTTCCTCGCCAATTAGAATTCCCGAACTATGTATCTATCGAGTGGAAAGTTGATATATACACAGTGATAACTTTTTGTGAATATACCGTACATCCAAATTTGTGTCTGCATTGCTCTACTTTCAATCTACTAAATTTTTTTTTTTTTTAAAAGCTTATGATCAATCTACTAATTTATTTATCTTTGAGCTTATGAATTATGGAAGAGCATCTAAGATCTTCGATAGTGCTAAGTGTACAGTAAAAGGCTGCAATGTTTTACAACAAAGTAAAGACTACATATCTACAATGTAGCATGAAAAAATCCATGGAAGAAACATTGAAGTAGTTTCTTTCAAAATCCAACCATGTATTTCAAGCAGTTCATCCTAAAACACTATGATGACGCGTTTTATTTTCTAAATGAAGTACAGATTAAGGAGTTCTTTTATATAATTTTTTTCAGCATTAAAATATACTGAATTTATAACCTATTAATAACTTCCACTTCTATTTACAAGTTTTGTTTTTGGTTAATAAAAACAAAAACACCATGTGAATCTCAAAAATAAATTGTTTGGAGTAGGTGAAGGATGCTATTTTTGCCATTCAAGTATTTCCTAATGTACAATTCTTAATAGCCAAGCCCCTAGCGTCAGGGGAGGCTCAATACTCTACAATCCTCATTTGTTCTTTTTCTTCTTCTTTTGTTATTCATCTGTTCTTCATTTTCATCTATTTTCTTTTTTTTCAACACGTTCTTGAGCCTCCCCTAACGTCGATCCGACGCTAGGGGTCTGGCTCTTAAGAATTGTTCTTTCCTAATACAAGCAACAGCGTAGTCCCCAAGGACGGAGAGGGATGGAAGTGAAGTGAAGTGAAGTGAATTGCAAGAGAGAGAGTGAAGAGTGACATGGACATTAGCGTGCAAGGCACGTGGGACAGGTAATGAAGGAGAGCTACTGTTCATTTCATTTAAGGGACCAACCAAGCTGCCAAATGCCAAATGCCAAAATAATTGATTTTATTTTGTGCACAAGTGTTTGTATCAAGCATCAAACAACATAATACTAATAGGTTTCGAATTTGGATTCATATAAGAGTTAACTCCAAAACTTTTTTTTGAGGTTGAACTCAAGACTTTTTCCCACCAAATCTAATATATTGTTTTACATGTTGTCTTAACCATGCCACTGCCATTGCCATTGCCATTGATCTTGGTAATTTCCCCAGTCTGTTGTAGAGTTGTAATTACTTAACGCCGTAAAAGTCACTTCAAGTTGAATCCCAACATCCTGCAAATGATTTGGACTGCACACTACATGTATGAGCTTAGTTCCAATTTTTAGATTAAACATGTATTATAATTCTGTTGCAGTTAAACTAGGATTGTGTGACTAGTCCAAACAAGGAAGGATATCTTCTTTGTTATGGAGTATGATTTAGATTCTTTATTGGCATAGGTTTCCTATCTCGTTTCAAATTGGGATACTATGTAATTGTTACCTCTATATATAGAGGTTCAAATCAATGAATAATATAACTCTCTATTTTCCTCCCTACTCTTGTTTTTTGCTTTTTTTATGTTACTTTCAACACGTTATCAACACGAACCCTAACCCTAGCAACTATTAAGAAAAAATTCTCACGCGAACGCCATTCTCCATTAGCACCATCCGCCGCGAACGCTTACCGCGAGCGTCTTCCCCCATTGACTCTTGTTTTGTCTCCTGCTCCCTGCTCGGCCAGGTTAAACTGCCAAGTAAGTTTTATGGTTTTTGGTATGTGAATTAGTTAGTTAAAAATTCGAGTTAGCTTAGGTGTCGCTTGTGTAGTATAGTCATATATGATGGGTGGAGAATAATGAACAGTTGAGTAAATCAATATTTAATGGAGGTAGACAAATGTATACATAAAGCTTGTATTTATTATTCACTAGTAAAGTACACTGCTTTAGCCCACAAGAAAGTTGTCTCACGAACATCCAATGAGTTCCACGCTTTGCTCATCTTGGACAATCAATACTTTTTTTAAGCAGTGAGAAATAGTTTCCAATCTTGATTTTTATATATATAATATGTTAGTAGTACTCGCAATGTTTAAAACTGACAATTTTTCTGTTCTACTGCGACCAAAACAAACTTTGTAAGGGTTTTCCTTATGAAGAATGTCCAACCACAAGGTATTTTGATCCTTAAGAAGCATATCCAAATCTTTGCCTCCCCAGTCTCTCAATCTAGTCGATCTGGCTCTCAAGCAGAAGCCAAACAATATGGTATTTGCCACACTGAGTATATTCTGGATCAGTTAATTTGAATTCTCACTTTAGGTTTGAATCAGTCTGACATGAAAGCTACTTACATTTATATCATAGTGTAAATTGTTTTGCTTGTGATTGTGGGGATAGTGAATGTAAAATCAGAAACACTAATTTTGTTCACTTTGCATTGTGCAAGACATCCATTCTTTCGAGCTACCCGAAGCACTAAAAGGAATCTGCTTCGGTTGACCAACGCTAGTCCACGGGCCGCCGCACCACGGGGTGTCGTCGCCGCCGTACCAAGGGGTGCTGCCATGCACGCAGCTCGCTCAATCTACAAAGCTTGTTCCTTGGGGAAATTAGGACTGAGATCGTCCTATGCAAAAATTTCTAAAGAGTCCATCCCATTTTTACAACGAATTCAAGGGGATATTTGTGGACCTATCCAACCAACTTGTGGACCATTTAGACATTTTATGGTGTTGGTTGATGCGTCGACACGCTGGTCACATGTCACGCTATTATCCACCAGAAATGATGCATATGCTAAACTCTTAGCCCAGATTATTCGGCTGAGGGCTCACCACCCGAATTACCCTATTAAGTCAATTTGACTCGATAATGCCGGAGAGTTTACATCGAAAACATTCGATGATTATTGCATGTCTATTGGGATTCATATTGAACATCTGGTTCCCCATGTTCACACCCAAAACGGTCTTGCGGAAACCACCATCAAGAGGTTACAGATGGTCGCTCGGATGTTGGTTATGCGCACCAACCTGCCTATATCCGCATGGGGCTATGCAATTTTGCACGTAGCAATGTTACTCCGTTTGAGGCCGGTTGTCACCCAACCATTCTATGCGTCACAGCTGGTGACTGGGTACGAACTGGATCTTTCGTACTTACGCATTTTTGGGTGCGCGGTTTATGTGCCAATTGCGCCGCCACAACGTACCAAGATGGGGCCTCAACGAATGATGGGTATATATGTGGGATATGATACACCGTCAATTATCCGCTACTTGGAACCCTTGACAGGCGATCTCTTGCCGCACGATTTGCAGATTGTCACTATGATGATACAGTCTTTTCGTCGTTAGGGGGAGATAAAAACGTTAACGTTCGACAGGAACGACAGGAATTGTTGTGGTCTGTCCCCACTTTGCCTCATCTTGATCCCCGAACCGCACAGTCCGAGAGTGAGGTGCGGCGAATTCTCGATCTTCAGAGCATAGCAAATAAGTTGCCAGACGCTTTCATTGATATCGCTAAAGTGACGAGATCACATATACTTGCTGCAAACGTGCCTGCAAGGATTGACGTCCCCACCACTGGACGTAGCGCCGCCCCGGGAGACGCCGGGCACGGCGTCGCCGCCCGTGACAAAAATTGTGCGCGTGGTACCCTGGAGAAAGCGCAATAGTCCACTGGGTTCGATGGACTCTCGTCCTAGGAAGAGGACGCGGACGACACAAACCAATCCATCTGACATCGCTATCTCGATCGAACCATCACATGAGAATATCCCGAACTATGGATATGTCCGAGAGGAGTCATCGTTAGGGGGACGCCTCAACGTTGGTACCTACTCCCGAGAATAGAGAAATCTCGATCAATTATGCATGCATAGATGGGACATGGAATCGAAACGAAATCATCATCAATGATGTATTTGCATACTCAGTTGCGCGCGAATCATAGCTTGCGATGATATCGAACCATGCTCCGTTGAAGAGTGTCAACGTAGAGCTGACTGGCCAAAATGGAAAGATGCGATCCAGGCCGAATTGGATTCCCTAACGAAACGGAAGGTGTTTGGGCCGGTACTGCCAACCCTCCAAGTGTAAAACCCGTCGGATTTAAATTGGTATTCTTTAGGAAGCATAATGAGAAAAACAAGATTGTGAGATATAAGACTCGTCTCCTGGCGCAAGGTTTTTCTCAACGCCCTGGGATCGATTACGAGGAGACGTATTCTCCCGTAATGGACGTAATAACGTTCCGCTACCTTGTCAGTTTGGTAGTTTCCAAAAAACTGAATATGCAGCTTATGGATGTGGTTACGGCATATCTCTACGGGGATCTAGATACAGAGATATACATGAAATTCCTGGATGGACTTCGTTTGCCCGAATCAAGTAGCTCTAAACCATGGAGCACGTTTTCTATCAGATTGAAACGTTCACTTTAGAAACAATCCGGACGGATGTGGTATAACAAAATAAGTGAATACTTTATCAGAAGGGGATACATAAACAATGAGTCATGCCCATGCGTGTTCATTAAGAGAACAAGTTATGGGTTTGCTATTGTTACGGTTTATGTCGATGACATGAATTTGATTGGAACTCTAGAGGAGTTAAAGGAAACCGCTGAGCACCTGAAGTCTGAATTCGAGATGAAGGATCTTGGGAAAACCCGATTTTGCCTCGGATTGGAGATCGAGCACCGTGCCGATGGGATTATGATTCACCAATCGGGCTATATTCATAAATTGTTAAGGCGTTTTAATGAGGATAAAGCTAAGCCTTTGTAGCACTCCCATGATCGTCCGGAGTCTAGATTCGAAGAAATATTCATTCCGTCCCAAGGAGGAGGATGAAGCATTACTAGAGGCAGATGAGCCCTACCTAAGTGCAATAGGCGCATTATTCTACTTAGCGCTATGTACGAGACCGGACATCTCATTCGTTGTGAACTTGTTGGCTCGATTTAGTTCTACGCCGATATGCCGCCATTAGACTGGCATTAAAGACATATTTCGATACCTAAGAGGTACAATTGATATGGGCTTGTTTTATCCCTATAGAGAGAGATCAAAATCGGACGTTGATTTTCACGAAATGGGAAAGTTCCCAAAAACTGACGTCAGGGCCACATCTCCCACCGTCGGCCGGTCGCTGGCAGCCGCCAGTCAAGCCACCATCAATGCCGGCAAACGTGCTGCCGCTCGCTTTGGTCAGACTCCAAGTGATGTCTTGACAGGTTTTGCTGATGTCGGGTATCTCTCTGACCCGCACAAAGGATGTTCCCAAATGGGTTATGTCTTTACCATGGGGAACACAACAATATCTTGGAGGTCGACAAAGCAGACTCTTATTGCTACTTCTTCGAATCATGCAGAGATTATTGTTCTTATCAAAACAGTTCGTGAATGTGTATGGTTGAAATCCATAATTAGGCATATTCGAAGTACTTGTGGTTTGAAGTCAATCACAGATGAACCTACGTGCATTTACGAGGATAATGCCGCTTGCATTGAACAAATGAAGCTAGGTTACATCAAAGGCGATAATACCAAACATATATCGCCGAAGTTCTTCTATAATCAACAACAACAAATGCTCCTGAAGATTGAAGTAAAATATGTTAAATCTGATGACAATGTGATAGATCTTGTCACGAAAGCTTTACCGAAAGCAACTTTCGAGAAACATGTACGTAGTATCGGACTACGTAAATTGTCTGATCTCCCTTGATTGTTGGTGTCAGAGGGAGACGTTGGCATCAAGGGAGATTTGATGCGCAATGAAGATTTTCTCGAAACGTTTACTTCATCTTCAAGGAAATGACGCGTTGTACTCTTTTTTCTTCGACCAAGGTTATTTTTTCCCACTGGATTTTTGTTACTTGGCAAGGTTTTAACGAGGCAACATGGCATGCGTCATCGACGTAACGCAACGGTGCGTTTGGACGTCACAAGGGGGAGTGTTGCAGTTAAACTAGTATTGTGTGAATAGTCCAAACGATGAATGATATCTTCTTTGTTATGGAGTATGATTTAGATTCCTTATTGACATAGGTTTCCTATCTCGTTTCAAATTGGGATACTATGTAATTGCTACCTCTATATATAGAGACTCATATCAATGAATAATATAGCTCTCTGTTTTCCCCACTACTTTTGTTTTTGCTTTCTTTATGTTACTTTCAACAAATTCTTATTTTTTTAGGGCAGGTTAAAGATGTATTAACATAAAGGTTTGAGGATCCTTCAAACCCTGCTCGATTAAAAAAAAAAAGAAGTCAAACATGTATTTTTGGAATCTTAAATTTCATACGGAATATGACATACTACAATATTACAACAAGTATCGTGTCTAGAAAAATTTGTTTTCGTCAAACTTTTATATTCTTTAGAGATCAAAGCAAGCAACTTGAAGCTTAATTAAACCTTTATAATTGATCACAAGTTTAAGGTACAATTAATTTAATTAGGAATATATTTCCATCTTAATGTGAGGATTTGTGGTAGATAGATTATACTATGATTAATGGGAAAGAGACAAGTGGGTCAGTGACTGATTATAAATTTATGGTTAATTCTAGGGGGCGATGGAACGCGCGAGGAATGGGTGGTTACACCCATCCATCGCGCGTTCCCTCGTTCTCTAGAAGGGCTCTAAATTTATACATCAGCACTGCTGCCACGACAAATCACAAAATAAAAATAGCATTATTTTTATCTTTTTTGTGAAATTCTAGGGAGCGAATGAGTGGGAGCGAGGGAGGCCCCCCACCGCCCACCCTCTTAGAGATGCGCACCCTCATTCATCCCAAGGAGGGTGGGCGGTGGGGGGCCTCCCTCGCTCCCTAGAATCACTCATCTTTTTTTAACACCCAATTATAGTCTAACTTAATTTGTGTTTAGACATTTTTCTATATATAAGCGCCTCTCTTTAAAAAGGTCATAATGAAACTCATACATTAACCTAAATTCTATAGCGAACATACTTGCTTACCATAGGAAAATACACAGTCACAGCTTTTGATACGTCTGCCATACACTTCATTTTAGGGGTGGGTATCCCATCCCACGATCCCGAACCCGTCCCGATTTTTTTTGGGTTCTTTTGGGATTGATCAAACTCATCCCGATCCCGTCCCGTCCCGATCTAGAGTGGGATGGGATCGGGATGGAGATTTTCAATCCCGCTTATCCCGTCCCGTCCGGAATTTATTTATTTAATTTTATTATTATTAATTTTAATCAAAATACTCTTTTAAATTAAAATTTAGAATGTGTTGAAATTAAATCAATGTAAGATGAAATTCTATATATCTAAATGAATTGAATCATTAATTCTAAATGAAATATAATATTTATTTGCCTTCCAATTTTTTTTAAATATTTATTTATTTAATATCTATTATTATTTATGATGTAAGTTATATGTATATAAATTTGACATTATTGGTGTGCGAGTAATGTGAGATAAAACTCTTTTTGTTATTTTTTATTGAGGGACTATTTAGTACATGCTCATCTCGTCCTGTCCCGATCCCGTTTGAGATGGGACGAGGTCGAGATGATGTTTATCCCATCCCAATCCCAAATAAACGGGATGAGATAGGAATGGATCCATCTCATCCAATCCCGTCCCGTGTCCACCCTCGCTTCATTTTCCCCTTTTACCATAATTCTAGTTTAATCTATGTCAGTTTTAGTTTCAAGCTGTTTCCACATTTGGATTATTAGATAACTCGATGCCATTTCCGTAGTTCTTTTTATATATTAATCAAGTATTTATGTTTTTGATGAAGACAAACAGTAAGGTATTTTATTAAACCTTAGGTATGACTTTGACCTAGATGTGCATGCATATATGTTTGATTTGAGCGGGAACCAGAATCAATAAGACATGAGAAGGGACAGGGATCTTCTTCAATGTTCCCCACCACCCAATAGCCAGAAACAGACCTTCAAAACATAATCTACCAACCATTTTAATCAACTACATAATTAATGTTTATGCAGGGTTACCATTGGTTCAAAAATGTAAAATAATTCGTAAATGTGTATACTATATTGAAATATTTACTTTATGGTAGACATGTACTTGGATAAACAGATTCTACTTCTCTCACAATTTCCTAGGAGAAACACTGAAAAATAAATCAATTACTGAATAATAAAACTAGCTCTAATGTAATGAGAATAATTTCAAAATTAGAAAACTAATGATTATTAACTTCAAAGAACTTCTCTGAATTTAAGGTTCCCATGCATCAAACTTGCAACAGTGTAAACATGTAGATGCAATAATCTCCATTGACAGCTAAAGTGCCAATAATGTATCAAATCAACTATGGTATATATGTGACTCTGCTGAATTATTTGAAATGGTACCACTTTGCATGTTATATTGAGCCCATTTAATTACCAAATAGAAATAGTGTGGTTGTGGGGTTTAAGTAGGTGGAAAAGGATAACTTAATAGCCATTAATGGGAAATATTGTTGAATGATTATGCACTAAATAAAGATGGCTAAATTTGTATCACTCCTAAGATGAAGATTACAAATGCGCAATTTCATGTCTTTTGTTGTGTGATTTCTCCAAAAGCCAAAAATAAAATAAAATAATAATAATGTACCTACCAACATAATTGTACCAATTGATGATCATCACCAACAACCTCATAAGGGTATTGTTTTGGGACCCTGGGGGCTTCAATGTTTAGGCTTTTTAGATATAGATGTTCTGGTATTATAGCTGGGGCATGCAGACTTGCTGAGTTTTAATAATTTGATTCAATTCTTATTCATATAGGGATATAGATGAATGAGCTGTGAATTCAAATTTAAATTAGGGTTTCTTTAGGGAAGGTTGCTTAATTAGATCAACTATGGAATGAATCATTGTATTCTCACATTTGAAGCTCTCTGTTGCCTTGACATACTTTGGTGTACATGTATCAGAGATGGGACTTAGATGAAAATGCCACAATAAAGAGTTGGGATCTATGTTGGGTCATGGGTCTTGGGTGGGGTGAGAATGAATTGGACCACTGAAAAATATAGGTTTATACTATTGTCATCATATATAGTTGGCTTCAGTATTGGCAGCTAAAGAAGAGCAAGGAAAGTTGGCATTTACGGTTCATGAAATACATCTTTGCCCTTTTTCAAATAAATTATTATCATTTAAAAAATCACTAAATTTACTACTCAAAACAAAGACATGAGATTAATGATCAACTGCTATCTATAGATGCAGCTTGCAATACTTTCACTACATTAAATTGTCATTTTTATAACAATTCTCAAAACAATAATATTTTTAAGCTATAACAATTCACCAAACAATTTCAAATTAAAACTAAATTTAGTTAAAAATATGAAAACAGTTACACAAAAAAGTGTTACAAGAAAATTGGATTATCATAAATAGTATCACTTGTAGCACCATATTATTCAGGGTCATAAAATTATTATATCACTTTATTTGTGAAAATTTGTAAAATTGTTTAATGGTCCGTTACAACTCAAAAATGTTACTACTTTGATGGCAGTGTTTGTTTGATGTCATGAGAGATGTTCATTTATTGCTTGTCTAATTGTTACCATGTCCTTAAAGAGTCAATAAGATGTTGTTGGAAGAGTTGCTTTTAGCTAATGCCACTACCGCTTCTCCTGGAACTTGTAGTTTTTCCTTCAAAGCTTAACTTGTGTTTATATCCATCCCTTATGATTGTTGTTGTGTGTATGACAGGTACTATACCAAAACAATAGTGCAAAGCTCAAACGAGTGAAAAAATATGCACCATTCAGAAAGCACGCGCTATTGATCAATTGGACCTATCTTATGGTTATGGGAAGGGTTATGCTGGCCTGCACCTACGATGCGATGAGAAGTGTGTTCCACCACAAAAATAAAGGTTCTAGCTAGTTCTATAGGTGTGTGATGATGTCATTCTTGCATGAGCAGACCTACTAAGGGGACAGCTGCCCCTTCAACTTTTAAAATTTTTTTAGTATATATAATGGGGAATTCTAAATGTCGAGGAAATGAGCGAGGAAACCAGCGAGGGGAGTGAGGTGGAGGGAGGGGAACCATTCCCTCCCTTCGGGATGCGTGCAAGAAAATTCAATGCGCGCATCCCGAGGGGAGGGAATGGTTCCCCTCCCTCCACCTCACTCCCCTCGCTGGTTTCCTCGCCATCTAGCCTTACTCATATATAATATAGAGAATATAATATGAAAATTGTTTATACAAATATTTGAACATGTCTTTATTAGTGTAGTAGTTGTAGGTTTATTATTTTTGATAAAAGACTTTAGTTCGATACTCTTCAAGTGCATTTTTATTTTATTTTCAATGCAATTTTATTAGTAATTGCAAACATTAAAAAAATATTTAGTTTAATAAAAACTTATTAACATTAAATAAATAAATTATTTTTCACAAGTGGTATAATTGTATAAAACCTTCAACAAAAAATATTTAAAATTAATATATAAAATAATAACTATAGAATTCAATGAAAATATATATCATTAGTCAACTCGTACAAAATTTGAGCATCATATAAACTATTTTTTCTATGAAATTTTATTATGATCATATTAGGTTTGCAAATTTCAAAAAAAAATTAGCTTCACCTAGATACTTATCCTAATTATTTTGCGATATTAGTTATATATTGTAGTTATTATGTTCGTTTGCTCATTGCTAAGGTTATCGATAGTGATCTTATTTTGGCTTAAAATTGGACTACATTGAATCCAATTTGATATATGCAATGTATTTTTTTATTAATTACTAGCTTAGGTAAAAAAAAAATTTAACTTTACCATTAATAACTATTATTATCAACTAATAATTATTTTCCATTTCGCCCCCTTCAACGAAAATTCTGGGTCCGCCCCTGCTTGTATATGAAACTAGTCACTCTTGAAATTAAAATAGATGCACTAAACTTTTAATTTTGTTATACAAAATTGATACACATGTCATCCAATGCAACCTGGTGTATTCATTATAGAATTTTAAAGAGGGATATTTTTTGCTCATTTTTTTCTAAGAATTTTTTATTTGGAAATAGACACGCCCTTAGTGTAAATCAATCACCAATAGACGTTTGAATCACTTTTTTTATTTTTTTCCTTAAGCTTGAACAGGAGAGTTGAGACTAAAATTCACTCTCATTGATCGACCTTCTCCAACACTCATAACTTTTGAAGTAAACATAAACTTGACGAACCTTCCTTCTGTGTGTGCTACTGTATTAAAAAGCATATAAAATGATGTTGATATGTTCCCAATGCACTAAAGATCGATCTATAAAGTCATGATTTCGTTGTGCATGAACACACACAATATCCACTTCCTGCTAATTTATACCTTTATATTTCTCATCACATGCTCCACCAACTTTAACAACATTTCTCTCAATGATGTTATGTCGGCCAAAACCCAAATATTTTCAAGTCAAGCTTAGTTAATTACTTACCAACCTATTCTTTTAATCACATTTTAATTTTGCTTTTACATTTTCTCTTAATCCCCATGCCACTACTCCCTTTTAATTGTTCAATTATTAACAAGATAATTCATGCGCATCTACTGCTACCATCACATCGATCCCAAATCTTTATGTTCCTAAATCTGAAATATTATAGCTTTGGTATCATCGTATGAAACTTACAGTTACATCCTTTGTAATGAAAGAGGAGGGTCCATTCACCAAGAACCCCATTCAACTTTGTCAAAGCTGGGAGGGAAATAGTGGGCACAAACCATATTTTTCTTTGCTAAATTGGGGATGCAATGAGTGTACGTAGGCCGGATTGGTGCCTGGTGCTCATGAATAATCTCTCTTGTTTGCATGATTGATTATGATTCAAGCCTATGTACATTAATACTACCCCAAATTTCGTCGGGGCACGGTGTGTCATTTTTTTTTGGCGATAAATAGATAATGCGGGTCTATTACATAATTTTTTTGATATGGACTGATGTGGCATGCAAGAAAATATGGAAGGTTGTACTGTACTGTTGTGAATTTTGTTTTATGCTTTAAAGTCTAGCTAATGCATAAAGATGGTTTATGACTTGAGGAAGCCAGTGATGCATTGCATTATCTGATTCAACTGTTTAGGACTGCATGGAGAATCTTTGAGAAGCCCACACCAAAACTAAAGACAAAAAAAAAATTACAAGGGTGACAAGATGAGATGATCTAGCTAAGCTTTAAACTTAAATCCCCGAACCTAGTTCAAGAATTTTGGAACTGTGATATAATTTGCCACAAGTTTTACCAATGAGCAATGAGTTGTAGCTTGTTATCCGCAATCAACTTAATGGTATCTCTAAAGAAATGTAAGATGAGTGAAATAAGAAGAAAAAAAAAAAAGAAGCTACAAGTAGAAACTATAATGAAATACCCAAGTCAATTATTTCTTATGGAAGGGCATGTGTAGAGAGTGCAGTACTTTGAGAAAATCCCATTTCCCAAACACATAGACAACACCAACATCCTAACAATAAACTTCAGATCTGCTAGCTGCTCTTCTTCTTCTTCATTGGGCTGAAGTGGTCCTAAACATTATCCAAGTGTTAGGCTGGCCAAAGTAGAAAGAAAGTTAGATGCATAAAAGTTGGTATTGTTGTGGGAAAGTGGAAAAGCAACCACATGAAAAAAGGACCTCACCCTCTCTTCTTTTATTCAGTGGGGATGACAAGTGAGCCCACTTCTTATTGTTTACAATTCTTGGGACTTTTAACACAATTCAGATGAGATTTTCTTGATTTCATTATTCGTGCGTGTAACTTGCTAATACAGGAAGGGTTCATAATGTTGGATGTTTTGGGGATTAAAAAAGATGACCATGTACAATCATTGGATGAACAAGCCTATGCATATTCTGATCAACCCCAGAACACTTGCAATTTTCCATTTCAGAAGCATACGCATATAATGGCAACTGAACAAAGCAAGATCAGTAGATTCCCCCATCAACCTCTCAAGTTGTTGCCGAGTCTATGATATGCAACTGTGAATTCAGTGAACTGAAACATCTTAGTAGCTAGAGGAAAACAAAGCAAAGTGATTCCACAGTGGACCATGTCATGAATTGATCTTACTTGCCCATCACCAAAATGCTGGAGCATTGAAGTTCAATTTATTAAGACTAATAACTCAACCCAAGTTGCAGTGTAGTTCAAAACTATGCCAACTGGAAAAAATAAAAATTACACAGTCCAGTTGAGCCCATTGCATTCGATCAGTCCAAGCATCTATCCAATATCACAACATGGACTTGTCTCACCATTTCTTTACCCTGCTCTTCAACAGAAAAGTGCTTTTGTTTAACTGTAACCTGCAAAACAGAGAGACCACCAATACTTTTGCAGACTTGCATCAAAATAAATAACCCACCTACTTACAATTCTAGATTTAACAACTGGATTTTCTGATGAATATAAACTCAACATCCTCACTAACAGTAAAAGGCAGAAGGGACCAACTAGCAAATGGCCCCAAAGAGCAAAATAAATCTCAATGAAGAGGGATGAGCCCAATCACACTCCACAACATCTAGGATGAGTCCCTGTAGTAACAAAAAATAGCTTGGATAATGTCCTCAACAAAACTAAGAGTGTTTTTTTTTTTGGCTGAACAAACTGCTGCTGCTGTAGCAATTTTGTGATGGGCTATTTGACATAACTTTAGTCAAGCAAGAATCAGATAAATGCAGTACTTCATATTCAAATGCAGTCTGATAGGTAGGATCCATGTTGAAATCCCATGGGATATATTCAAAATTGGTTTAAAAGATCTACTTATGCAATACTCCAAAGCAGAAGATAGTTATAACTTAGCATCAATTTTTTCCTTGACGATACCCTTGTACCATTGTCCACAATAACAGTATAAAGTTCAAGAACTAGTTTTAACCTGAATAATTACAGAGATACTCAGTATATCTTAAACCCTGTGCAAGACTGCATGAAAACCCGTCATAGATGTTGAAAATTATACAGGAAAGTAGACAGAATATGGATTTATAAAATGCTAAGAAGGATATACAGTAAAGCCAGAAAATTCCTTTCAAGTAAAGCAAGCATAAAAATGTTTATGATATAGTTAAGCCAGAAATTTAAAAGAAGATATAATAAACAGGAGCATTCAACATGATATAAATTAGTTAGATGCAAAAACAGACAAGTGAACAACTATATATAACCAAATAATGTAACTGCCTATATGGCAAAGGGGAAACCTTTTGTCATCTTTTCCTTCTCATTTACATTTCAATTTTTTAAAATTTGTTTCAGTTTATTTAATTTTTCTTCTTCTTTTTCACAGGGGTTTTTTTCCCTCACCATGTGTATGCGTTTTTGTTTTGATGCGAATTTTGATTTTTCAAGAAAGACGTTATAGAACTAAATCACTAATAGAAGAGCACGGAAAATAGACTTGCACCTGAGAGTAAGCTAATTATTCTTTGGTAATACTAATTTATCATTTAACCATTTAGACTAAGAGCTGTTACAGCATATGAGGAGACGGGCTTGGAGCAGGAGAGACAGATCTTGCACGAGACCTTTGCATAAGGATCTGTGGACCCATAACAAAAAAGCTCTGGGAGTCTTCCTCTGAAGCATTGGGTATCATCGTTGTAGAGACTCCTTTAACTCTACCCATGAAATCAACTTCAGAGAAATGGTTACCCCAGATGTCATATGTGAATCTGTCTTCAGAAGTTGCCCTGTTCTCAACCCTTACAGTACTCTGCCTGCAGAGATTGGATCCAGGGGCCCGTGCATGTGGAGTAACTGGTGGAGTATCCAGAGGAGACATAGAAGCTGAAGATTCAGAAGGCTGGGCAACATCAGGTGCACAGCGGCTAGTGCTGGGAAAAGTAGCTGAAGGAGTTAGAATGGGCTTGCTCGTTGCATCTCTTGGAGGTGGTGTCTTTGGTTGAGCAGAAAGCGACCAACCATCATTGTTGTATTTCCCAGAAACATTGTTGTCCAATGACGTCGATGGAGTAACAACCTCATAGGTTTCACCCTTTACATGGTTCTTGCTTGCAACCTTACCAAATGGATATCTGGAACCGGTAACATGACCATCAGGAGATACAGGCCATATGCGTTTGGTAGTAAAGGGTGCTACAGGGGACATGGGAGAAGAAGGTGTAGAATTCCCACTATGACTACTTGCACCTTCAAGCAACCCAGTCAATCCTGTCCCTCCACCAGCAGATCTTCTCTTTCTTCTTCTTTTATTCTTTTCTTTTCCAACTCTAACAGTAAGGTTACCTGTTTGTGGTGCTAGCAATGAAGAACTTTCATGTAGCATCGACTTCGCTTCTGGGTATGGTACAGTTGGAGTTTCAGCTTTAGGAGCACCCACACCTAGAGTTTGCTCTTCAACATCTTGCACTGGTTGCATACATTGATCAGCCCTTCTTTGCTCTTGAGTGGGACTTGGACAGTCAGAGTATCTACCAACAAAGTCCAGCTTTGAGGTTTCATCTTCCCTGACTGACCTTATCATGCCATCCAACTTATTGTATATATCAAACTTACTGCTCTTTTGGTTACGTTGCACATAAGGATTTATAATCCTGCTGATAGTTCCATTCTCTGTCTTAAACAAAAAATCCTGGGTACCCAAGGGCATCACTTGCGGAAGGATACAGAAAAGGGCCATAAAAATCACAAAAGCAGCAATCAAGGCTACTAGAGCAAGGTTTTTCAGCAGTATCCAGAAGAATGGTTTTTTACATTGACCGAGCATGTAAACAGGAAGACTGGCCTTCATAGGGATCATAAGAATCCCAGTTGCTAGAGTTAGCTCAAGATCTCTCTGAACTATACCAATAGAGAAATCAGATTGGTAAGTAATCAGAAGCCTCCTTGATTTCCCTGGTTGAATAGTGAAAGCTTTACAGTTGTGGACTATAAACCCGGCTGACCCACAATCAGTTCCTGAAACTCCAATTTTTCTGACCTCCAGAGGCAAGTCTCCAGTGTTCTTTGCATACAGCTCTTTTGACAATGGCACTGAACAGGAAGCACTGCTATCATCCATTTGAAATAACAATCCTTGAGGAGAAATATTAAGAGGTATGGGCATGTTTAGGTTGAATTCCAAATTCTGGACGGGTTCTGATTCCTCAAGCAGAGCCAGGGAAAGTGACCCCCCAAATCCCTGTAAATGTAACCATTCTATGCCAGAAAGATTGTTACGTATGAGAGCAGAACTTTTCCATCCACATCTATCCGAAGGGTGAAAGACAATTGGACCAAAAACCGCTTTTCCATGAGGATGAATATAGCCCTCTGTTATTGCGGTCTCCGCTATAGAAAAACCATACCCAGTTGGCCCAGTAGACTCATTCTGGACCAGACTTCGTGACAACGGTTGCTGTGGGAACCTGTTAATATACTTGCATTGGTCAACGATTGCACCTGAGTTCAGGATGAGCTGCATGACAACTGGTTTCTCACTTGGGTTTCTGACAGTTATCCATTTAGAACAGTAACTCCCGATTGGAACTATGGGAAACAGCACTTCTTTATCATCAAGAACAGACATGCCACTTTTGCTTCCTTGCGATTTCCAGCTTCTTAGCACTGATTCATCTGCTGCAGCAATTTCTGGTGTCTTCAACTGTAATTCCACAGTGATACCACAACGGTTATTCAGAATATTTAAGTACAGTAATTACATAAAATGATGTGTTTTGACAGAAAGTTTTTATTATGGTCGAACTGGTAGAGGCTAATGAAAACAAGAAGTTGAACTTACCCACCTGAAATTATGACCAAATATTTATATAGCCAATTTTAGTATACTTAACCCCAAGGAATGAGGAATTCAACTGCTTCAAACCAATCAATTGGGCTATAGAAGCATACATATTAATGACACGTATGCAATAAAGGGTAAGTACCACGAGTAGAATTGTATCATGTATTACTTGAAGTACTTTTCATGTGAGAAAAGAAAAGTAGATTAGGGTTGTAATTCATGTAATCACAATTCGTAAAATTTATATGAATCTTTTCATGTAGAAATAGGGAAATGTAACTGTGTCTTATGTTCATCCTCATCATTCAATAACAATAAAAAGTGAAGATGAAGAACTTCAGTGAACTTAAACATGTCTCTTGAGCTATTTGGAGCCTGGAACAATTACAACCTAATCTCCAAGAGCACGGAACCAATATAAACTCCACAGAGATAAATTAATCTATATAACAATACACGGTTGTCAAGATGGAGATAAACAAGTAGATGAACTATGGTTAAGATTCTGTAGAACAAAACCATCTCTATAGCATACATGAGTCTGAGTTTAATTCTCATCCAATGGAAAAGTTAGTAAATACAGAGTATGTAAATGGGTGAAGGAAAAAAATGCATAAAAAAAAGTAGTGTGGTGGAGAAAAAATGTTCACGTGACACAGAAATGGTTTAATAAAATATGGAAGTGACAGTGTCCAAATGTATGATTTCTATGTCAATCTTTGCTATAAAATTGGTCTTTGAAGAAGATTTTTGTCAAGATCTTTAAAACGAATCTATATATATTATATGTAAGACATATGTGGGTTGGCATGCCAAAAGCGGTACACATAGGGCAGCAATGTCAACAACTTCAGCCATAGGCACATAAGATAAAGACTCTAAATCACATGGGCTCGAGACACAGATTTTAAATGTAGAAGGGTAGCATTGAGTTGGAGAGACACTGTCGACATGATTAAGGCATGCTAAACATGGGATCCACACACCAAAGGCATGCTCACATTCATCTAACTTATTTAATAACAGTGAAACTCAAGAGGGTGTTGTATAGCCCATGGTGAGTTATGTTATAAGCTTGTTATAAGTTTTAAGCATTATTTTTATTATCTACTCTGACAGACAATTTTGAGTAATATCCCAACTTTTTGAATGTCGTCCTCTCTCATCACTAAATCATGAGGGATCAAAAGCAAGACTTGTTGACCCGCCCTAATGTCATAAAAGGCAAGAATATGCTCAAGACAACTGAAACAGACTGCATCACTGCTCAAGCTTGGTGCAACTCCTTCAATTAGCACCTCTCCTTTGATGCCTTTGTAATTACCGTGTACGCTGCCTCTACTGTGAATGATGCAACTGGTGAATACAGTACTTATTTCTAACATGGTAGTTATTCAGCAAGCGCAAAAATTATATCCCATAATATAATTCACATCATCCAGACTTCTTACATTAAAGAATCCAAATACCCCACGACTGGACTCGAATCCTTATTTTTCTGAAAGTATATACCTAAGTAGAATGTCAGATATATCTCGCCAGTAACATAGCACCTGACATGTACCTACTAACTGCATTAGAAAATCTGACCTTGTTCGCACCTTCAGCTGCATCAAACAACACATCCAATCCAATTGCACTAGAATGTGGAGCTAGAGTCAAGCTAGATAATAAGTCTATCATGTAGACAATTTAAAAAGTGACGGGTGAGAATTGACACCACTTTTGCATTTCGCAAGCTGAACCTCTCCAGCATTCACTCAAATACTCTCTTGTCATAGCATAAGCTTGTCTGCTCATGTCCCTTTGTAAATTTGTATTTTCATCTCGCTTTATTTGCAGCACCAAGAACAGTCATATCTAACTTGTCTATTTCAGATTTTCTTTTCGCAACAACCTAACATGCCATCCAAATACGACATGGTACATGCTCGAAATACAAAAAGTAACCATAAAAAAATCAATTGTAAACACAATTATGCTTGCTTTGAGAAGAGTCCACATAACACAAAGGATCTTAGCAGTTAGCACTAATATGGGCTACTCCAATAAGACAGACGTAATGTTACTTCCTGAATTTTTTTAAGCTGATACATTAACATAGTTTCCTCCTAGTCAAAGGAAGTTTTATCCACATCCACTCACTCAGATTCTTCCACTTAAGTCAATTCTCTTATCATTTAGTGTACACCAAAACAATTTGTCATGGAGCTTAATCCATTAAAAACCCTTCTAGGTAGGGTATCCACATCTGATTAGAGAAACTCCGTCAACCAAGTGGGGTCTAAAACTTGAATGTAGACCAAATATTAGTCGTTATGTAATCTGTCTGAAAAATGATTTGAAGAGAAAGATGAAATTTGGATAGGACTTAGACTCAAAATGCAAACCAAACATCTTATGCAGCGCATGAATCATCTCTAATTAAACTATTCAGCATGCATCTAAAAAAAATTGAAAAAATGTAGAAAATCTAAAGTATTCACGTTTAAATCAATTCGAAAAATCCGACAACCCACCAAATCAAATCCAATGGAAGTTTTTAGGATTATATGATCAAACTTTTTTTTTTTTTAATAAACATATGATTTATTTTCATTTGAACATTCCGGAGACCGATTTTTTTTATTTCATATTTATACATAATTTATTTTATTTCATATTTATTCATAATTTATTTTATTCCCTCCACCCCCCTAAAAAAAGGAAGCATCCGTCTGGTCTTCTCTCTATGGTAGGAAACCAATTATCAGGTACTCTCAGTTATCATCATTAATAGGAGGAAAGATAGGACTTCTAGGATACTAAATTAAAAAAAAAAGGTTTGCCGGGTGTTTATGAGCGAGCTCCAAGAAATGGTTCTACCCTTGACTGCTCTTGTAGGATACAACATTATGCCATGTATCAGACACAACTGACTAAATATCTAGGGGTTCAACAGCCGATACTCCTTATTTATGTTAAGAATCAACACCAATTTCTATCCATATTACCATATTTCTAAGGAACAAGGATTCAAATATTTATGTCAAGGTGGACTCTAATCTGAAAATTACGAACCGGAGATAAACAGTTGCATTTCTGATAAGCAACTGGTTTAGCAACAGCACTAAATAAATACTAACGGAAAAGGTTCCATGTAACTTCTAACAATACGAAAACAGATGCCCAGGGTAAGATCAGCATATCAGATTAAAAAAAACCCATGCAATTAAAGCAACAATCAAGCAGAGACAAGGGACAGGAGCAATTTACCTCTATCTGTGACCGAGATGGTAACTGAATGGTACCTCCTATTGACCCAGTTTCTCCATTAACGGAGCTACTTCTGCCATGTTGATGTTCCTGACCAATAGACGAAGACGCTTGATATTTAGTACATGTCTGGACTACGTCTTGGCAAGAAACTTCTGTTGGTGGACTGCCCGAGTCATTCGTCTGAATACGTAGTTTACAGTTTGAATTCAGCTTAAAGACTTCAGGGGCAGGCTCCATTGAATCACTGGGTGGAAAAGAATAAGTAACAACCGCAATTGGTGTTACAGTATATGGGAGTAGTAGTAACCCGTCCATGTACTTGATATGAAACAATTTTGTGCTTTCTGTGACCTCAGTAACCTTGGCAACTTTCAAAAGATAGTTAGCCCTGGTTCTTAAAGAAACAACAACCGATGCAGTTTCACATCCATCATGTGGGATAAAAGGTTCAAGATAAACTGACAGAGTACCCCTAAAACCAGTATAATCTGATTTCTCCAACACTTCTGCTTCAAGGGGAACTACAACTGTATGAGTCCTATCTTGTGAGGAACTCTGCAGCTGCACACTGAATGCACCAGAAACTTTTCCTTTGACGCCTGATAAAATGTTTACCTCCATAACCCTCTCTGCACCATGAGGATCAATTTCCCAACTTCCATGTGGCCTTATCGCCATCACTGGAAGATGATCTTCATCGGTCCTCATATCCAGCCAGTCTGTCCCATTGACAAAAGCACCAAAACGCTGAACATTGTCGATTTGACAAACAGCTTCCACCGAGTGAGAACTATTTTCAGAAGAGACTGAAATCCATGCAGTGACCTCCTTTATGTGGAGGGTATTGTCCAAGGGATTGTATAAAGACAAATTATCACTCCACTTCCCATCCGAAGCATTATCCTTTCCAACCAGCGGTTGTATCTGATAGGGGGATTCAATACCCAAGCCCTTGGCATCAATCAAAAATCCACCAGAGCTTGTTTGCAAAATGATGCGAGCCGAAAGCAGACCCAATTGTCGCGGTAAGAAAACAAAACAAATTGAAGCAACCTCACCGGGATGTAGTAAGACCTCATCAAAATGGCATGGGAAGAATTGTGAGTCAGTACTGAATGGTTCATAAATATGTAAGATGCTGTCATTGCAAGTATTGGCCACAGTTAAGAAAATCGACGAAGGAAAATATAAAGATATTTGGCCCCAATCCAAGTTAGGGGGACTTATTTTTACATTGGGTACTAAAGAAACATCGAGAAGATCTGATTCAATCAACTTGGACTTCGTTCCTAATATACTAGCTGCCATATGATGTTTATCTAAAAGTCCTCGACAGGAATCACAATCACTCGATTCAGCACTTTTAACTTGACTAGATGCATCATGCAGCTTCATTCCAGAGGTCATTGTACAGACAACTATTTTTCCATTCAGTAACATAAAAGATGCATGGTTCGAGGACCAACTGGAATTACTGACCCACTTATCCTGAGGCACCGAGACTTCAGGCAATGCACCAGAATCCTGGCTTCCAAAACTTTCAGAATGAGTTGCTTTATAATTGTTTTCATCAGCCAAAATACCAGGCAATGTTGAAGGAAAGCAAAAAAAATCAGTGTTGGTACAAACAGTATCAAGACCAGTCGAGGTAGTTGAACTTCCCTGAACATAACTTGAACTAAGTTCAGCAGCAAAAAAATCTTGATTATCCCCATACGATCCACATGCATCATAGTCCAAAGAGCCAGGTTTACCATTTGTTTCTGGCGTTAGAGAATCCCTTGTAGCACATGGTCCACATGTCACAAGCGTGAAGATTGTGCATAACTGAATCAGCGTGAAAACTGATGGGCCAATAAAGATTCTGAAGGCCAAAGAAAAAATGAAATACACATCAGAAGTTTATGGCTTAATCCATCGCTAATAAACTCGCACATGATAAAAAGTGATTGCCTAAACATTGAGTGATCTAAATGAGCAAATGCATCAAAACATCATAACGAACAGACACAAAATGACTTAAATGGGTTTTCAGGAATGACAATTCTAGATTTTATACTATACTGCATTTAGCCACAGCAAGTTCTGGTCCAATTTGCTGGCATTTGAAAACGAATTCTGGTTCTTGATACTACTACCATGTTTTCTATTCACTAGCTGTTATTTTGGAAGGGATGCATATCCCTGTGTGGTTATAAGCATTGTATCAGGCGTGGACATATAGCATTACCAATCCAGAGCTGCTCTCTGGGTTGGCTCGTCACCCTCCCCACCCCTCATTACCCTCTTTATGAGGTTCCTCTACAAACTTAAACATTCAGAAGGGCTCATAAAACAAACAAAGGCAACATAAAAAATGAGGGCAATACAAATACGCAACTTGATGTTATGAGAAAGTAATTTCTGCTTCTTATCCCATAAATAGTTGCCCACATCTTGTTTGATTCTCCAATTTTCAAAAAAAAAAACAAAAAATTTTGGTAAATAAGCATTGCACTTTATGTGCTCTGAATCGGAAGGAAAAAAAAAAAAAAGCAAAATTCCCCAGAAAAACATTTTAAAAAAAATCCAGCTACAGTTACTTGCATCAACAAAAATAAGAACTTCCTTATTTATTTACAATGGGGTCTTCACATAAATACTTATCATTAATTCCACTTACCATATTTAAACTAGCTATAACAAGCATTAATAAAGCTTCATATAAGCAACAACAACAAAACATCCTCCCCCGACACGTGTTCCTCTATCAAGCAATCTCCGCAAAAACTTGCAGAACTTATCTACAACCTCAGCCAATCCAAACTCAAAAAACCCATCAAAACAAAACAAAGAATCTAACACAAAACCCAGTTAAAGTACGAACTAAACTATCAGATTAACTTCGATGATCGAATAACCAAACAACCCTAAATGAAGAAGAAAAGTAGACAAAAAGCAAGGTTCAATACTTACTGATTGGACATGAATGGAAAAGTAGAAGCTCTGTTGTTGCTTTGGGTTAAATTTTGCTTAGGGGCTTAATGGTTGATGAGGGTTTTTGTCATCTCGAGAGAGGAAGAAGAAAAGGGAAGACACAGTGAAGAAAAGGAGAAGAGTTGGAGACACCACCCAATACCAAGGGGCAAGTATTTGCTTTGCTTTTGTATACTATTAGTTTCAAATGACAAACATACCCTCCTTTCCCCACTAGTTTTTGTTATTCTCAAATATTGTCCAAACTTTTTGTTTCAAAACTCTTTGAATATTAATTTTTCAACTGATTTTCTTGGTTCATTCCTTGGTTTCTTGTAATGGATTTTGGTTTGTTCGAACGTAATTTTCGAAACGCTCGTGACTGGTGAAACGACTGGCCATTGCAACGTACTTGGAAGAATACACACCTTACACGAGTTTCTTAATTGCTTTCATCTTGAAGACATCGGTCATTTCTTGAAGTCATCGAAATTCGTTTATTTGCTCGTATAGAAACCTAATTAATGTTTTACTATGGTATAATAACAAACGAAAATGCTAGGAAATCATGTTTTTGCAATCGGATTTTGTAGCCATGGTGATGTGGCGTGATTTTGAAATAATGATGAAATTCCAAAGTGTTTATGTGTATCTCGAGGTTGTAAAAAACCTCTTTTAGCGATGCCACATCATCCTGGTTATAAAACATGATTGCAAAACCTTGTTCCCTAGCCTCACTCAATAACAAATATAAATGCATGCATGTCGGGCGCATGGTTATCCTATGAACTTGAATTGAATAAATGATTTTCGAGCAGCTGAAAAATCATGTGAATTGATTATTTAACATTTATACTTTTATCCTTTCTATTTACATGGTTAACAATGGGTATAAGAAGAAGAAGAATATACGCTATTATTAGAGATTTTGTTTTAGGGTACTAAGTGAAACATCATTACAATTATAGTTCTAAATCCACATTTTTCATTTAGACTCAAAAACCATAACCTAGTAGATAGGTTTACAAGTTGAGACTTGTTTCTTCGAATAAGATTATGTAAGTAGAATAATGTGTATTTATTTATTATTTTTTGAATCTTATTGTTTCAATGAGATAATATTCCTTTTCCTTTTTTTTCTACAAGTAAAATGTTGTTGAAAAATTAAAAGACTTTGAAGTGAGGGTAAAATGTCATTACACGAAGTAATCGGCATAGAGTGACGGACGGATTTATTAGGTACAAAGGGTTGAAGGGAAGTTCGAAGACCCTTATTATTGTCTGTCCCCGCTATTCAATTATTATATACAAAGTTTTGTTTTTTTCAATTATTATATTCAAAATACTTTAGAATTAATTAATCCATCTTTAACTGGATCGAGTTCGTGAAGGGAGCAGTTCCAAGTTCCAACCCAATGATGTATCTCTATCTCTATTATTTAATTAGCTTAGTTAATTTAATTACTAGTTATTAGTTATTAGTTATTGAAACCTTTGAGAAGTTTGTCAACCCATCTTAAAATGACTAATTCACCCTTGAAATAATGAGCATATAGCATGTTTAAAGTGTGAAGGGTAGATATGGAATTAAGCAAATGTGTTGGTTGCTATTTAAGTAATTTGCATTGTGGAGTAGAGGGAGGAGGGATACAAGAAGAGGTTCCAACTTGTGTGAAATGCGTCAAAAACTTGAAGGAGCAGTGAAAGAATAGAACACGTAGAAGTGGGGCCATGTGTGAGATAACGGAGAATCTTACCTTCAAAACTTGACTGACGGCGTACGTATGACGGTTGACGGCTTTGATGCAGTCGCCAGATTCCCTCCCAACCACTTGTTTTGTTCTTCACGCTAGACGTTTAAACGACCGTTTGTTTTCAAGTCGAGACGTCAATTTCTCAAATGAAATAAATGGTCTCCTCCGTTACGTAATTGTGACGGGTGGCGTATGGAAAGTTGTCCGAAAGAGAGGGGGTGTGGTGGCCCCACAGTGGGGTCCGTAGAGTGTTAGAGCGGGGACCTTGATGTTTTCTTTGTGGTGGCTGATGGGGAAAATGAAGGTTGGAGGGAGGTAGGTCATCAAAAGCGTTGAAGATGGTGACATTGGCTTTCTTTTATCTTTTCTTGTTGAGTGCTTCTAAGGAGCCCGGGTAGCCGGTTTGGACATTTTTACACCTTTTATTCATATATTTTTAAACACTTTTTAAATATAACCACAACAAAGGAGGGGTAAAAAGGTAATTTCACCTCCGGCAGCAAACCCAAGCTTTCTTGTTTCAAGGGTACATGAGGACCAGAAAGCTTAAGACATGCATTCTTGCATCATCAATTTGATGATAGGAAAAGGTTGATGAAAATGAGGGTTTTTTTTTTTTTTTTTTGCTACCTACTCTATTGGCATCCTGATTTCGTACTCTATTTGATGATAAGGAAAAGGTTGAGGAAAATGGTGACATTGGGTTTTTTATTTGATGATACGAAAAGGTTGAGGATTAATTTCGGTACCCTGATTTTAAAAAATATTTCGTTTTGTGTAAAAAAAAAATGTAAAAAATTTGTTTCTAATTTTAAAGTTAATAATATATATTATGCATCTAAATCTTAAAAAAAATTTACAAATTTTCATAAGACTATTTATTGTTATACGTTATAATCTTCAAAAATATATACGAAACAATTAGTTTTCTAATCATTTGAGATACGAGCCTCATAATTGACTATCGCTTAAGGCTCAACTTTTATTGAACCGACGCGGGTTATAGTGTCATACAAACAACATATTGCATAAGAATCAATCACATAACAAACTTTTAATACTAAATAAGGTTAAATTGAATTAAAGTGTATTCCCCTGATAAAAATAAATTAATTTTTCAAATTTCGAAAGATATTTAGATAACTCCAAAATAAGAAATATTTCATGAAATTTCAACATATTTCGAGAAATCACATTTCTTGATTGACATTCATTTGCATTTTCAACTATACGACTTTTTCTATTTTTACACTACAGAAGACTAATTAATGGCGTTATTTTATTTTTCTTATTGTATGGTGGTATTTAGGGGTGGGCACGGTTCAGATCGGTTCCAAATTTTGAGGAACCTAACTCGAACCGGTTAAATATAACGGATTCAATTTATTTCTCTCATTTTGAGCATTGAAACCGAACCTAACTCGAATCGTTTGGAACGGTCCTGTCCCGAACGATTCCTACACATCAATTTATTTGAATGTCTAATTCATCATTCCGTCAAATCAAACAACACAAATGCACCAATGAAATCAAGATTTTCCAACATTAAAAAATGCAGCAACATAAAATAAATAAAGAGAGTAAAAGAAGAGGCAGCAAGCTGCAAGCAACAAGTTGCAACAAGCAGCAAACAATCAAACACAGTTCATTAAGAAAAATAATTAGATATTTCAATGCTTTTCGCAAATCCATGAAAAATGATAAAGACAAGCAATCGAATCAATCGACAAACCTGAACCAATCTACACAAGCAAAACCTTGAGAAACCAAAAATTCAATCAAACAATCTCGAGTTTTGCAACCAGTTTCTGCAACCAGGATGATGTGGCATCGTTAGAGGAGATTTTTTACAATCTCGAGATACACATAAATACTTTGAGAATTTCGTCATTCTTTCAAGATCACGTCATGTCACTATAGTTACAAAACATGGTTTCCTAGCATTTTCGAATAGGAACACTCTAAGAGAATGAAGTAATAAAAAATTAAAAATAATAAATATTTTTAGTTAAACGGGACAAAATCGGACCATTTGATTTCAGACTTTTGGAACCGGACTCGATCCCTTCTATTACGGATTTAGACCGTTTTCTAATTTACATTTTAAAGAATGGACCGTTTTGCTCCAAACGGTCCGATTCGATTTAGATTCGCGGTTCCTTGACCCGTTTGCCCACCCCTAGTGGTATTATCTTTTTAACTTTTACTTATTGTTTTCTTTTCTAGCCAAAAGCATTGACACTCGAACTTACACTCCATTTTGCATGTGCTTGATTTAGATTTAGGAAAAGCAAAGTTCTTGTCAAAAGCAAAATAAAACAAATAAGCTCACAAAGTTGTCCCTTTTTTTCAATAAGGCTTTCAACTTTCATCAATAAAAAAGAATCTAATTAATAACCTCCTTAAATCAAACCTATTGGACTCTCGTTATCTTACAACACATTGTTTGTCCGTATCAAGAAGTCACCGGTTTGAAACTTTATGTGACCATAGGCTTCAAATGACACCTCACACCACACAAAATTTATCATATTTTAGCTCCACAATACTTTGAGGATCGCCTCTTGTAAAATTTTACAAACACCATTTGATGTAGTCGAATCTTATTCTCCTTGACCTTGACATTGACCTGCACAGAAAACACACATGAGCCAAAGACATTGTTTGGCGGCCGATGGCAGTCCTTGTTCGGGCTAGGCCTTCGGTGGCATAGTTTAGGGAAAGAGATCTTGCCGAAAATTCTTTCTTTGTTGGAAGTCATCCATGTAGGAGAGTTTCCCTACACGACTTGTGCTCCTAAATCTGGGGGAGAGGTTTTCCTTTTTGAGTGTTGTCCATGCAATGAAATTTTCATGCACGACTTATACTCCGTTATTTGTTTCATAGTCGGAACCAATGTACTGCTACCCTGCCCGTGACCTGTGGCTTAGTAGGGCGCTACAATTTGAGTCCAACCTTCTTAATTATGCCAAAGTGGGTTTAGTGTTGTCTGGGCTTCGCCAGATTGAGTGGGCAATCAGGCCCGCTTAGATCTTCTGACGAAACTATCATGACACGTATACAACGCGAATTAGATGAGGGTTTGGTATATCATCACGATGGTTGGTGCACGAGAGACTTTGAAATACTCAAGGTACGAAGCCTTTTATGAAAAAATCTCACATCCAATCCCAAGTTCACGGGGTAATTTTAAGTTTGAGGTAGTATTGGAGATTTCAACTTGACGTAACCATCACCAATGTTGACTTAGACGCCTTTTTCAATACAATCACCATCTTTATTTGGTGCCAAACTTTGAAAGTTGCATAATACAATTACTAGGCATGGGCAGCACAAACTTGAAGATTTTTGGCATTTATAAAAATTATATTTATGTATGATGGACAGAGATGTATACAAAAGGGATGATTTTTGCTTGCATAGTTGCTTGAGTATAGGGATCTAAATTCACACCTTAACATGATTCATAAAAATGCATATTACAATATACATAATTCACACCCTTAACTACTAGTTTGAAATTTCAAATTCTTCATCAAATTCTACTCCTCTAGAAGAATCAAATCCATGATCTTCTTCAAACATATGTTTAGCCTGCAAGCTCTTCCACTCAGGTACAGCTTCATCAATGATCCCACACTACACCATTATTGGCAATCTGTAACCATAATTAGCATCATATTTTTAGTGATACTCATTGTATTATATTGTATCATGTATTTTCTGTTACTATTCAAAATTGTGACATTATTAAATTGTCATGTGATATGCACGTGTAAAACAAAGTGTTACTCAAAATCAATGTTTAATCATTTGGATCTACTACACTCCATTAGTTAGGTATTCGAGCATCCAGAGTGGAATCCGATTTGAAAACGCTCAGCAATGAAAGGTATTCTGTTTTCGATGAAAGGCATCTCCAAAAACGCACAGTAGAACAATTTTTTCGATGAAAGGCATCTTCATCTTCGCATTTGTCGCAGATTGAGTCACTCGTCTACAATCAACTTCACATTTGAGCAATCGATGGCTCTCTAATCGATTTCAGAAACAATTTAGGGTTAACAAGGTGATTTCTAATCTCTATTCTTCTTCACATTTGTACAATCGATGGCTCTCTAATCTTCTCCATCTCTCTAATCGATCTCATAAATTGACTATCAGAGTAATCGATTTCTAATCTACTCCAGCTCTCCAATCGATCTCGCACTTTATCTTCTCCAATCGTTCTATCTTATTTGTGGAAACCCTAGCTCTTGCTAGACGTTGAAGGTGAGTTTTCTTCTCATTTGATTGGCTGGACTCATCATTTGAAGGCGAGTTCCCATTGATAGAACAAGTCACTGATATGTTATGAAGTTTGCCTGTATATGCATTTCTGTTGGTTCTAAACTTCTATGTATACCATCCCAAATTTATACTATATTTATGCTCTGAATTTGAAATGAACTTTAATATCCATGGTTAATTTGAAAGTTCATTTCAAATGCTCTGTTTTCCCCCATTTTGATGATATTGGATGCTAATGTTCTGTGTTTTCTTACATTTGAAGTGAAATGAAGTACTACTCTTTTGATCTCATTGTTGTAGAGTTTGATGAAGTCTTTGAGAATAGATGAGGTTTACAAAGAAAATGAAATTCAGAAAACGATCCTAGAATACTTGTGTGTGTTTGGTTTTGATTGATCTTAGTCTAGTCTGCATTTGTGCTTTTATTTTACTTTGAATGGGTATTTTCTTTGAAAGTGATTTGTTATTGTTGTTTGTTTACTGGGAGGATGGAATGGAAGGGTGACTCGAGGTTAATTTAGAGATGAGTTTCTCATGGAAATATATCTTGCAATCTAGCTTTTATAACAATAAACAAATAGCTTGTGGCGGTCTTATGTAGAGGACATAAAATAGTTTTAATAGTTGTGGCATTAAACCATAATGATGAAATGGTTTGATAACCTGGTCTTCATTCTCTGTAAGGCCCTGCTTTAGGCTGCCAGGAGTTCATGTTTTGTAATGTACATAGTGGGGCTTGGTATATAAATGTGTTTGTAGTGTTCATTTAATCATGTGTTTGTAGTGTTCTTAACTACATATGAAATGTAAGTGGGTCCTATGACGCAAAATAGAAATTGAATCCTTTAATCCCCTTCTTAATCAAGGATTTCAAAATCTATTTGAAGTGTATTTGAGACATAGGATTTAATGCCTTATGGAAGAGTTCTCAGGGATTTTTCAGAATTTCCAATTTGAGTTCTTTAACACATGTTGAGAGGTTTGATGGGCTTATTGGTTAGCGAGTTCAAGATTTCACAGCTTACAAACACACATTACTACTACAGAGTGTGTTTCCTGGGTTATTGAGTTAGTGATCATAGGGGTCTTAAAAATTTGTCGCAGCAAGTTGGAGACATCGTAAAGAGGTTTAATGGGTTTTCAAGTCATTGATTAACCTCTGTACTCCCTCAGTTTTAGTTTCTAGTGTACAATTCATGTCAGTGGATGCAGGTTCATGATCTTGCAACAAAAACTGAACCCCATGTATAATTGTTTCTATATTTTTTCAGCATTATGTTTGGGCCAATTGAACTTACATTACTGTATATAGACTCTTTTTTTTTTCTTTTTTATTTAGGCTCTTTTGTTTCCTTTTCTTCTTAATTTGACTGGATCCGAAGTTGATCATATTTGTTTTATGAATAAGAATGTGCAATCAACAATTTATACTATATTTATTTTATTTGTTTCCTTGATCACCTTTGTTTGTGAATATCTTTGTTCCAGATTAATTTTGTTTACATGTCATTTATTGAATTGATGTATTGTATTGTATTGTATTGTATTGTATTGTATTGTATTGTATTGTATTGTATTGTATTGTATTGTATTGTATTGTATTGTATTGTATTGTATTGTATTGTATTGTATTGTATTGTGTAGAATGTCGTCACATGTGAGTAAAGAATGGATGGATGAGTCTGATACAATAAGCCCAAAATATAGGGCCGGGGTTGCCCAATTTTTAAATTCGCGGAGGACAATGGTAGTGGGCAACAACTGTTTTCTTGTCCATGTAATAAATGTAGAAATCAGAGGGGGGTGGTTGACCTAGATAAAATTTCTTTTCATTTGCATCGGTATGGTATAGTGAAGACATATAAGATTTGGTATCATCATGGGGAGCAAAATATAGAGAAAGAACAATCAACTACAGCATGTGTGAAAGAAAGTAATGATGGTTCTGACGATGCTAGAATGGAAGACCTTGTTAATGATACTTTTGAAATGCATGGTGGGGTAGTTGATTCCTTAATGGAGGACATTACTCAAAATGAAGATGATGATGGTGGAGGTTTCAAGGTTAATGATCAACCTCAAATGGATGGAGGTAAAAAGTACAAATATCTGCATGTTCATGCCAAACAACCTTTGTATCCTTCTTGTCCAAAAAACTTAACAACATTGTATGTCGTTGTTAAGTTAAATAACATAAAGGCAGAATTTGGTTGGTCAGATAATAGTTTTACCGAACTACTCAAGCTTTTTCAAGAGTTATTACCTGAAGGAAACACAATGCTAGTCAATTACTTACATGAAGAAGCATGAAGATAAGGTTGAGTGTCCTATATGCAAAATGCCAAGATTTAAGTTGAACTTAAGCAGTAATAAGTTTAGTAAAGTGCCTCAAAAAGTGGTGAGACATTTTCCTTTGATTCCTAGGCTAAAGAGGTTATATAGTATACCTTGGATAACAAAGGAAATGACTTGGCACCTTCGAGCATAATCCTCTTCCAGTGTCATCCGCCGTCCTATGGATTCGTCTGCATGGAAATCTGCTAATAGGAAGTGGCCGGATTTTGCAACGGAAGGACGTAATGTTCGCCTTGCAATATCAATCGATGGTTTTAATCCACATGGCACTCTTAGTAGTACCCATAGTTGTTGGCCGGTAACTGTGGTGCCTTATAATTTGCCACATTCTTTGTGCATGAAAAAGAGGTTTGCCATGATGTCGATATTGATACCAGGGCCAAAGGCTCCAAGCAAGGAAATTGATGTATACTTAGAACCATTGATAGATGAACTGAAGATTTTGTGGTTTGAGGGGATAATAACTTATGACTCGTTCACCAAAACCAATTTCACTTTGAAAGCTATGTTGATGTGGGGGATTCATGATTTCCCCGCATATGGGACTTTATCAGGTTGCGTAACACATGGTTACTTTGCTTGTCCAGTTTGTGGTGAAGAAACTGAATTTGAACGTCTTGAGAGTAGTAAAAAGTTATGCTATCGAGGACATCGTAGATTCCTTCCCCAAAGTCACAGGTTTAGAAGGGATAAACGCAATTTTAATGGAAAGGTTGAAGATCGTCTAGCTCCACAACGTTTATCCGGTGTAGATATTGAGCAGAAAGTGACCAACATCAAGATGAAAATTGGTAAAGGAAAGTTTCCCGTGAATAGAAAATGCAAAAGGAATGATGATGGTGGTAATGAGGTTGAAAATACCTCGAGTGCTTGGTATAGAAGGTCGGCACTTTTTGATTTACCGTATTGGAAAGAACACATGATTCGACATTGTCTAGATGTTATGCACATTGAGAAGAATGTTTGTGATATTCTCTTGTCCACAATTCTCGATATCAAAGATAAAACAAAAGATGGAACAAATGCCCATAAAGATATGGAAACCATGAGAATAAAGAAGAAATTGTGGGTGAGAGAAGATGAGAGTTCTAGCAGAAGTGTTATACCAAAGGCATCATTTTCATTGGGTAAAGATGAAAAACAATATTTCTTTCATATATTGAAGAATTTGAGATTGCCCAATGGGTTTTCCTCTAAGTTGAGTAATAAAGTTAGCTTACAACCCCTTGAACTTAAAGGACTAAAGTCTCATGACTACCATGCAATTATGCAAGTCTTGCTTCCTTTGTTACTTCAGCACGCCTATCCAAAACATGAGGATCTTCAAAGAGCTATTCAACAAATTAGCCTATTTTTCAATGTGTTGTGTGCAAAAGTGATTAAAAGGGATGATCTCTTGGCTGCGAAAAAAGGTTTAATTGAGGCTTTATGTGTCATGGAAAAACATTTTTCACCTTCCTTTTTTACCATTAGTATCCACCTCATGGTGCATCTAGCTGATGAAGCATTGATGTGTGGCCCAGTAAGATATTACTGGATGTACCCCTTTGAAAGGTACGAATCTAACATTCTTATTTCTTTTCAATAAACCATATCAATAATAAATCATTTTATGATAATTTTTCTCCTAATAGGTTGATGAAGAAGTACAAGGAGTATGCACGCAATAAAAGGTACATTGAAGGAAGCATTGCACAAGCATACCTCGTAGAGGAATCTAGTATCTATTGCAAGGAATACTTGCCAAATCCAACTAATGGAAAGCGAAAATCCACCGCTGAAGACTTTCTAGATGAAAATATTGAGTGTGTTGATGAGGGTCCTTTGGGAGAAGGGAAGGATTTCAAGTTAACCCAAATACAATTCGTTCAAGTACGTAAATGGGTTTTGGATCGCTACCATCAGGTATATGAGTGGAAAAGGTAAGATAATTATTTGTATATAAAAAATAAAAGTTTAGTTTGCATGAGCTCAAATAAATTTAGTTATTCACTTTCTAGATGCACTTTTTATAATGATGCTCTTGCAAATAATGTAGGAGGTATGAATCTTATTTGGAGTTTGGGTGTAGCCGAAAAGGAAGTACATTGAAGGATACAATTCAATTTATACCATGGTTATGTGAAGAGGTCATATTTTGACAGAATACTATTTTTTTTATATGTATGTCGTATATGTTTGAATACTTAATTTTTTTTTTTTTTTGCATCTTATAGTTATTAAAGGCCAATGAAACCAATTCGACGCTTTGGCGGCTAGCAAATGGGCCAATGTACAAGGCACAATCATACACAAAGTATCGTGTCAATGGGTTTGTTTTTTCGACAAGTGAGTATGATTGCAGACGAGTGACTCAAAATAGTGGTGTCTCTATGAAGGCTATTACTAAATGCAGGGCTAGTTGGAGAGATAAAAACTACAAGGAAGCAATGTTGACATACTATGGAATTATTAGAGAAATAATCGAATTGGATTATGTATCTTTCAAGCAAGTTGTATTTTATTGTGATTGGGTAAAACAAGACGATGGATGGAAGGTCGACCCTAACTCATATTTGGTGATGGTAAATTTGGATAAGCTTGAGAGAAAAACTAAAATGGGTGATCAACCTTTCATTCTGGCCTCTGAAGCCATACAAGTGTTCTACTCGAAGGATATAAAAGATGATAAATGGCATGTCGTTTTACATACACCGAAGAGATTGACTAAGAGTGTTGATGAAGTGGAGGTCCCTTCCGTTTATCAATCTATTCTTGATGATAACGAGAATTTGAAGAATCTAGTCAGGGGTTTATAAGCTAAACTTAGATGATGAACATATACAAACTGATATTGTAGAAATCAGACCTTCTTATGTTTATTCCTCTTGCAATTGAATTCATGGTTTTTGATCATTTGTATTTGTTTTTTATATTGGAGATCCATTCTTTAACAATGTTACTATTAGAATTAGGACTAGTGGTATTGGATCATTTGTTGAATATTTTATCAAGGAAACTGAGTCATTTCATGCCAAGGTGAGTGCTTTTTTTTTTTTTTTTTTTTTATTTATTTATGAAATTCAAATACCTTTGTATCTTCTTAATGTATTTGTTGTGGTAGTGAAAATTCTATATAGTTGTGTACCATTAGTGGGTTGAAGTTGGTAATAATGGAAGACATGAATCAGTTAGGAGATAGAGCTTTCAAGTTCGGTATAACTTATAACAGGACATGGTTCTGTATGCAGGATTGGGCACAAGAAGCTAAAGGAGGTTACAACCAGTCAAAGATAACAACCCATTGTAAACATCGGTGAGTTGTTTATAAGTTGTTTTGTAGTCCCTTGTTTATTAAAACTAAACACATTCATGTCATGTCCTAAAAGTTCTAGCTTCTTCTTCTTCACACACTGAAATCACATCACATCAAGCAACACTATGCTCAAGATATATAACTTGCATAAATCCTTTGTACTCTGCTTGAAAGCTAGATTTCACAACACGCTGAAACTTGCATATGAAAAACTATGTAAAAGATGGCATCTACACCTTAATTCTAACTATAGATACCGATCAGTGATTTTCAAAAAGGTTGTTTGTTTTGTTTTGTTGGAAAAATCGATAAAGAGAATTTCTGTTTTATTTCATTTAATTCTTCAACAACCATAAGCCTCCCAATCCCAAATATTAACCTAACTTGATGGCAACCCAAAGTATATGTAACCTACCTAGACATGTTGGATATTGAGGTTTTAAATGTACTGTTAAAGGTTTGTGTATTTAGCTTTTGTACCATGCTGCTGTATGAACACAATTTTTCAAGTAAATATTTAGTTCTACAAGGTCCAAAAGATGAGAGAAAGTTGAAGATTGTAAAGAAACAAAAATACTCAGTTTACTCACTGCTAAATCAGTCAATTGTATTAGCAATTCACGCAAGATGTTTGGACCACAATTGGATTTGTATTTTTCTCAAGTAAATAAGTGGTCGTAAAAGCTAGAATTTAATATATACAACAGCCTGAGACAGTAAATTTGTATTTGTCTCAAGTAAATAAGATGTTTTTTATTTTTTCATGTTTAGTTGAACTAGTTATATATACAACAGTCTGAGACAGTGTTTTATGGTGGATCTATGCAAGTTAGGCAGGTGGATCATTTTTAAACCGAAGAGAAAAGGATCTGCATATATCAAAGTAACAAAACTTTCTGCCAACTGTTTCTTTTTTGCCTACAAATTAAGATCACTACTAGCTAAAACCACTACTAGCTAAAAGTAAAACTGACACTTTTACTATTCAGTAGTCTAGGTTGAGCTGATGTGAAATCCTTGCTCAACTAGCCAACTATAGACTGGGTTGGTAGGATCTATGACATGGTTTATCTAGTTGGAAGAAAACAAAAGAAATATCTTTTCTAAAGTGATGCGACCCATTTGATAACATTTGATACGTATGTGATCTGCATGGAATTCTGTACTCTGTTATATTTTGCTTCCAGACAATGCAATTATGAGAAAATACTCTGTTATATATACTGACTACCTATCAGTGTATAAGTGCATTGTTTTGATGCCTTCGTCTTAATTCTTTTGCAGGAACGTGTTTAATTCTCTTGATATATGTTTGGAGCATCCGGATCATCTTCCATCCAACGAACCCATATCGAATTGAACGAGCATGGCCAAGCTGTGGGGAGTGAGAGGCTAGAAAATTGAAAAGTAAAGTTGGTAGACTTGTTCGGACCCACATTCCAATTACTTACACAAATTGGAAAAGGGTGCCCAAAAATTACCTGAAAGACATTTGGACTGATCTAAGGGTAGAGTTATCATTTATTATTGCAGTTTATTAATCTGATCATGAATAACATGTTACTAACATTGGAATCTCTACCAGAAAGAATATGATCTGCCAGATTACTATAAGAAAAAGTGTGAGCGCGGAATGGCAGCAGCATTTAGGCGATTTAAGTCAACTTTACGTAAAAATTTCTATGATCTTTTTCTCACGGATAAGGAAAGAGAGGCTAATGGACTTGCAGATATTAGGCTGGAGCATTGGAAAGGATTTATCAAGAATGAGTCTACCATAGCTGCCAAAGAGAAAAGAAAGCAAAACATGAAAAGTAGATAAAAAATTCAAGGTACCCACAACAGTGGCCGTTTTGGTTATGCTAGGGTAGAATACAAAATGGTATGTACTTTTGTTTATACCTTTAAGCTAAAATATGTTTAAAATGTGATATAAAAGGTTGACATATTACCTTTGAATTTGCAGAAAATGAAATGGACAAATCCAAAGCCAATCACACGGACAGATGTGTGGATTGAAGCTCACACCAAAAAAGATGGGACTGTCCCAGAAGATGTTGGCCCAATTATGGTGAGTTTGTGAGTTATTGTTCTTGCCTTAAGGACATCTCAAGGAACATATATGTTTAACACGTTTATTAAAATATTCGTTCTATTTGTTGGTTGTCTATCTTCAGGAGGTAAATATGAGACATGACTCATATTTTTACAGTTTATGGTTTTGAGATTATTTACAATGATATGTGATACTATTGTCCTATTTGGGAAACAATATTTAATCCGAGATTTATGGAAATATAGGAACAAGTAAAGAAAATCCAGTTGGACCAGGGAGAGAACACCAGTTATTCATTGGAAGATGATCCTTTAGGGAAGGTGTCTGGTAAAGATTCTAGGGGGCATGTTCGTGGTGTTGGATCTAGTGTGTCAAGAACACAGATCGAATCTTCACTTCCTGCATTAATGAAGCTTCAGTTGATTTAGAATGAAAATAATGGTCTTGCATCTCGAATGACGTCCATGGAATCACATATGGTGACTATGACCACACAGATGCAACAAATGATGGTATGACTATGTTGCATACAGTTTTTATTTTATTTTTTATTGTAAATAATAAGTCTGGAAGATCGATTGTTTTATAAATAAGTTTCATGGCATTCATTGGCTTTCATAAATTTGTACTTGTATGTTGATAAGTTTGTGTATTGTAGGCCTTACTGAATGGATACATTGGGGATGACCCCACCTGTGATTCAAGGAAATGCAACATGCGATATTGCCTCTACATCTAACTCCAATACTAATATACGACCTAGGAATGCTGAAATTTTTTGTGAATTACTAAGTATGGAATATGAAGTAGTAGCAGAAGGGAGGGTGGTCATAGATGAGACCCGTGGAGTTTGTCATGGTCGGAAAGTTGAAGAGCTAGAAGAGAAGGTCTTGGTTGATTCTATTATGAATAATAATGTTGCTTTGTACTTGGGAAGACAAGGAGGTGCAACATGTTTGGGAGATATAGGAAAGGGTGGATATGTAGTGTGGTTGAAGGCACTAATCAAATATGCATAGGTTAGTACTTGTTTCAATTTTCTCACATATAAATTCAGCTCTAGTATATGGTTTTGCAACTTTATACCATTTAGATAGAGTTCTTATTATTCAATTGTCAATTATTTATTGAAGGTTTTCTTTCCTATTTTCCTTGAATCATATTAAACTCTATTGATTTTTCTTTTTGATATAGGTCAAAGAGTTATTTTGGGAAGTACTTAAAGTGTTTTTTCACAATGTCGAGAATTTGCAAGGGCTACTATATCCAGGTCAGTGTGTCTTTATTTGTTCTCACTATCCGTTATCCAATATCAAACCTGAAGATTCTTTGTTATCTCTCATTTGATCATCCCGTTGCATAAAACTCTTCATCCATAAAACTTGTGCTAGTCAGTTAGTTTGTGTGTGCCTGATAAGCTAGGTTGATTACTTTTCCAGTTTTTGTCAAGGGCGAGTCAGTCACTCTATAGCTGCAGATCCTAATCACAGGGATTGGATTAAAAGCCAACCCTGGTTTATAAACTCAGACCCGAGGTTATCAACCACTAAACTTCAGATTTTTTTTAGAGGATAAACTGAAAAATGGAGTGAACAGAGCATATCAATCATGCTCATTGTATTGCACTCGGCAAATGCATTCAACATTTTTCTCATTCATAAACTTTTTCTAAACACACAACCACAACAGTAACCTGCTTGAGGACTCGCATACCCTGTTGCCAGTTTTTCCTTCTGATTTACATACACAAACACAACATGGTTTGTAAAATTCCATCACAGCCTTGGTAGCACTACAATGAAATATAATCTGTCAGCTGACACCATGACCTCTCTTCCATTGGTACCTTAGATTCTCAAAATTCTCAATAGTTGGTAGAAAGGGTGGAAGCAGGATTTGTTCAAGCCAGCGACAGTGCTGTTGCCCTTCTGATGGATCTTTGCGTCGGTGGTTTTCAATAGGAAAGATAGCTACTCCATGTTTGTTATAGCCTGGTTTGTGAGTAGAAATAAAGGAGACTCTTTTGTTGTCGTATATTGGCTTTCTCACAGCGTCACTTGACTTGATTTCTGGTGGGAGTTGAAAAAAAAAGGTCTTGAAACATTCTGCTATAGCATACATGATCCGTTTTGGGATTTCGTGGTCAATTAACTGCAACATAGTATATTGTTGCATTCTTGAAAAACTGATAATTCCCAGTTTCACATGGGTGTACTGCATCAATAAATCACTATTTCATGATTTCGAGAGTATATGATCCACGCAAATAGAAAATACAGTTTATACCAGACAGCTTACGTGTAAAAGCTTTACATATCGCTTTATTTTGAAATTCACATTTGTGTGTGCAAGATAGTCATCTGAGTGCCTGGCATCAGATATCCGCTGGAGGCGCACTAGCACTGGTTCAGCTTATGTCTTGTCTTCGTTGAATTGCCTAGGCGACCAGCTGCTAATTAGCATAGCCTGCCAATGCCCCCACGAAGGCTTATCCTTGAACCAACATCACCATGGTGTTATGCTATCTTGGAAGGAGAGGCTTCCAACAGATTTAGGATTTGTTTATGGATCTTATCTTTTTGGAACTTACAGAAAGAAAGAAAAGGTTTCTTTATAATTGAGACAAATATATGATGAGGTATCATACTGATTCTTAGGGAGTTGCATTATGGGAGGGAGTTATCACGAATGAGTTTCGTTTTGGTCATATCGGAGTTGTATCTGGACAGGTAACATGTTAGGCAAGAATATGTTTCAGACATTGGTTGTAAGTTTTAACATAACAACAGTTTACTGAAATAAATATTGTATGTAGAATTTGTGCACTCTATTTCATATTTAGCATTTTGATTGAGCTTTATTTTACTTTATTTGCAGGGAATAATGCACAAGGACCTAGGAGTTCAGAGTATGCAATGGAGAATGTTCAATATGAATCTGTCAGAGCATTTCACTAACACTGCATGAACAACTTTGGATTGTCTGGATGTTGGTGACCAGACCTGATTGTACTTTTGATTTTGTTATTGCAATGACTATCTTACTGTTTTCATATGAGCAGTTACGTTGAAGGAACATCTAAATTTTGTTGATGTTGGTCTTGTTATTGTAATGACTAAGTTGATTCTAATATTTTCAGTAAGATATCTGCTAAGTCATTAGCTGAATAGCACCTTGAAGGGTAAAAGCATGTTTTTTTTGTAAGTTGGGCATTTTTTTTGTAAGCTGTAAGAGATTAAACTGAATAAAATTTCCATTTTGTCATAGTATCAACTTCACTCTTCTGTGTTGTTCAAAGATTTTGCAAGAATCATGTAGTGACAATATTTTCAATAGTATAATTTATTATGTGATGCTAATTTATACAATTGCTTCATCTAACAAAAATCAGCATCATGCTCTATGTGATTCTCTTTACAATTAGTATCATCTTTGTTGATATGCAAATTTGTAAAGTTGAATCATTTAGTAAAAATTAGTATCATTAGCCAAATGATACTAATTTTAAGTATGTGATTCTCTTTTACAATTAGTATCATCTTTGTTGAGATGCAAATTTGTAAAGTTGAATCATTTAATAAAAAATAGTATCATTAGCCAAATGATACTTAATTTTAAGTAGTATCACTTTCAACATGATTGTAAATTTAGAATCACCAAGAATAGTATCATTTGATAGGTGATTCTAATATTTTCAGCTACACTTCAAAACAGTTACAAAAACATTGTTTTGGTGTAGTGCCAACTTCAAGCACTTGGCCCGTTTGCACCATCTCCATTTGTTCATCAGATCCTCTCCCTTGGTGACTTTGAAGGAAAACAACTGCAATTAGTACAAGAAGGAACACTAATGACTTCTTCATTGCTACTCTGTGTTTATGTCTCTTTATGATCTATATTTATCCGTACATATAGATTGGAATATAAAGAGAAATGGGGATTTGCACAAGGATGAGTATTTTTGGAGTTTAGTTGTTTGTTTAACATTATAGGGGCGATTTAATCGGTAATAATTTGCATTTGTCCTTTAGGTGTAGTAAACATGGGGATGATTAAGTCAATGATATATACATTCACAATGGTTTTGCATCATCTTTATTAAAGTTTGTTTTTCATTTGTTATTTGTTAAGACTTTCTCTACATCTACATTTATGGTTATGATGCGCTCCAGATGACTGCTAGGAGATTTGCCTTGTATACTAAATATTTTAGAGAAATACATCAATTGATGGTCTGTTCTCGATTACA
Organism: Berberis vulgaris; assembly: GCA_963556465.1. Classification (NCBI taxonomy): domain Eukaryota; kingdom Viridiplantae; phylum Streptophyta; class Magnoliopsida; order Ranunculales; family Berberidaceae; genus Berberis; species Berberis vulgaris. Next base: position 67,572,730 of record OY747134.1, on the reverse strand, counting down.
AATTATTGTCCGTGGTTGCCATTCTCTACTTTTATTTTTTTGTTTTTGAACATTGCCATGACAATAAGTCGAATAAAATTTCCAACATATATAATGGTGTCGAACAAACACATACTAAACAACAAACAAATAACTTGATCAGATAAATTTCAATCACAAGTCAACCGCAGCAAGACACAGAAACACAATGGTGAATGTTGCTTTCTCTGTGATCCTACTTGCAGTCTTCTTTCAATGTGATGGAGGGAGAAGTTTTGAATTTGAAATCGACCCAGATAAACACGTCAAAGCTTACTTAATTCTTGAACCAGGTTTCAAGAGTTGATGAAGTGTGGAAAGAAGAGCATGTACCAGTTTTTATTGAACCTCAAGATGGACTGAAGGCAGGTGATAAAAGTGCAGGGCAACCTAGCAGCGGACCACTGTTCGATCAGTATTCGGGATTCATTATAGTGGATCCGAAGGCAGGAAGAGTTCTGTTTTACTATTTTGTTGAGTCTCCTCAAAACTCTTCTACAAAATCTCATCTTGCGGCTTAATGGAGGTATGATATTTGTGTCACAAGATTTTCTTATCGAACTATTTATTTGCAAATTATATTTTCAACTTGTTTTTTATGGGCCTGGAGGACCTGGGCGTTTTTCATTAGGAGGTGGAGCAAAGATGGAGCAAGGCCTATTTAGAGTCAACAGTGATAGCCTAACAATGCATTCAAATCGCTTTGCTTGGAATAATGGTGAGTTTAAAGTACTAAAATGAATTTCAACATTTTCGGCAGATGCTGCAAAATCCTGAAATGTATTTCATTTCATTCATTTTGTCATAAATAGTGGTGAAATTAATTTTCCTTGAATCACCTGCTGGTGTAGGATTTTCGTATTCAGACACAACGTCAGATTATGAATTGAGTGGATTAAAGGACCGCAGATGATTCATACACATTTCTGGTTAATTGGTTAGAAAGGCTTCCTGAGTACAAGACTAGGGATTTCTTCATAGTTGGGAGATAGTTAGGCAGGACACTATGTGTGGATTCAAATTTCCGTCGGATCACGCGGAGCAATTTGCATAAGATGAAGGTTAATTCTTGACACTGGTGTGGTGCCTGTCACGGGGACTCCGATGCCAAAGTTAGAACAATGCCTTTAGGAGAATATTTATTTCCCTATAATTGAAGAGAGAATTGTGAATCAAGAAAGAGTTACCTTCAGATGGCTTTGTGTTTGGCTATTTATAGAAGCAGATCGAGTAAACTGCTGGCAAATGAGTGAGTCACGTGGCAGATGAGGGAATGATCTGCTTGCAAGTGGTTGTAACTCCTCTTAGGTAGTTGTAACTTCTCTTAACTACTTGTAACTTCTCTCAGGTAGTTGTAACCTCCCATTGGCGACTGTAACTTCCTGTTTGGTGATACCTCTCTTGCAAGCTAGTGTACTTAGCTGAGCATGGTGGTCAGCGCTGAACATTACTCCTCTGCTGAGAAAAGAGTATTATGCTAAGCTGTACTGGGCCCCTTTCATTGGTAATTTTTGGACTTTTCAGAAACAACCCAAATCTTTGGGCTTCTCTATCCTGTTGGGCTAAGGGTTATTTTTTGCTCCCACAAATGCCCCTCATCTCTTTTGCTTTTGAGCTGACCGTTTTTCTTTTCCTTCTTACTTAAAAGCAGGGGAGATGTATTTTCACTGAGGAGCCCCGCCAAAATAGAAGTAGAATGCTCCTGATTTTGTTGACTTATCAGTCTTTATTGATACAAGTAAATGATTTGCATGTAGAGGCTTATGTTGTTGTTGAAATGTAGTCTGCTGAAGACAAAATGATCTGTATGTAGAGGCTTTTGCTGCAGATGAGATGATCTACCGGGTGACTCATACATAGTCATTTCATGGACTCTTGGACTTTGTCCAAATAGAAGATCATCCTTAGGTGAATAAAACAAGTCATGCTTTGGCTTCCTGGTGATTTGACGACACATCCACCTATAAATTTTACATATCTTTAGGCTGACCTACCCCTGTTTCAGCATAAGTTGAGGAGTGGCATATCTTTGGGCTGACCTACCCCTATGTCAGCATGAGTTGATGAGTCTTCATTTGTTGAAGGACGAGATACTGATCTGCTGGCCGATTTTGTTTCCCGGTTGAGGAGGAAACAAATTCTGCTAAGGCTTGTGCCTTTATTTGTCATCGGCTGGTAGATTAAGTCATATTGGCTCAACTCTATCGCTCATTTCATGAGTTTTTTTACAAGCATCCGAGAGGAAGTTGTGCCCCCTAACTCTTCACTGATGAAAACTGAGCTAACTGCTACATTTGAAACTGCCAAGCAGATGTATAGGTCATCTTCTGGATTTGTCTACTGATCTACTCAAGAATCGATCCAAAGCTGTTGCTCTACTAGTGAGAGTTTGAATTTCTTTTGGAGTTGATGGTGACTTCATATTAAATAGTGTTATTCTTTGCTTTTATGATTCCCAAACTTTGTATATGTTTGTTGGCCTGCTGACTTAGAAATATTTTCTTTAAGAGCGCAAAAGCTTTATTGGCCTCATTCATGAATTTCCAATGTGCTAAGTCAGAATTTAAGCATAATTTGAGAAAGTTAATCATGGATTCAAATCTGTTTATCTTGGAAATTGCATGGAAATATTGTGTGATCTGCTGACCACTTAACAAAACTTAAACGAATTTAAGTAGTCCCGAGTAAAATGCTTTTATGCATTGAATTACCTACTCACAGAGATGGTGATCCTCTACCGAGGCACTATATATGTGTGGTCTGCTGACCACTTGACTAAACTTAAACGAATTTAAGTAGTCATGAGTAAGATGCTTCTTATGCATTGAATTATCCACTCACGTAGAGTGTCATCCTCTACTGAGGTGTACATAAATATTTGTATTTCTGAATGTCTTCTGCTGTATGACATATAAAACGAATTCTTGTATTTCCCTATTTCAACTGAAGAATGTGTGTTCTTTGCTGAAAAACAAAATAATGTATCACTTGCTGTGGTATATGTAAATGTTTGTTAAGATCTTTTCAGGTCTTCTTTCATTGATGGCGGTCTCTTCGGCCAAGATTGGTTCTTCTTGTGGAGAATTTGATTGATCGAAACGAAGAACACTATGTATGTTCTATCAGATGAGGAGTCTCTTGTTGAAGAGATAAAATATAATAAACAAATAAAATACAACCAAGTTTTTCTTACATGTACATTGCATTTTTTTTCCTAAGAAGTTAAAAATGAAAAAGCTAGAACGCCTCAACTTCAATCTACTTTGTGAAATGGTTGGTTGCCACAATCATCAAATTTTTCTGCGCCGGGGAGTTTGATTGATTGGAACCGAGAACTATGTGTATGCTTTACTGGTAGAAGAGTCTTTTGCTAGAGAGCGTGTTCTACGCTTGTCACCCCTATTCTTCTTACTTTCCTTTTGATCTGTATTCTTTTGTGTAGGTTGGCTATCCTTCTTGAACACATTAGATACCTTAGCAATATTTTTTTCATCGTCCCACAATGCATAATATTCTACCATGGTGAAGACTTCTGCAAGAGTTTTACCTGGTTTCATGGTCAGCTCGCCATACAACAAGTGATCTGCGGGCAAACCCTTCCTGAAAGCTGAGGACGCAATTTGATCATCACACCCAACTATGTTTGCTTTTCCTGCCTTGAATATTTTAATGAAGTCTATGAGCGATTCATTTGACTTCTTCTTCATGTTGAAGAGATGGTCAACATGCTTTTTGACAGTTTGGTAAAATGAATATTCTTTTGTGAAGACAAGGGATAGATCTCCAAAGTTGTTGATCGATTGGGGGTCAAAGTGTGAAACCAATCTTGGGCTATTCCCTGTAAAGTCATAGCAAATATTTTGCACATAAGCGGATCGTCATTTTTGTGCAGAGTCATGACACTTCGAAAATGCTTCAAGTGCCTCTCAGGATCAAAATCTCCTTTGAAAGGCGTAAAAGTTGGTGTGGTAAACCTTGCTGGTGGAGGAGCCTCTTTGATGTTATTTGTAAAAGGTGAAGTGTTCACCAAGGCTACCTCTCTGCGCCGAGTATCATCTGGATTTCTCATAACTTGTAAGTTCATCAACTGCTCTTTGACCATTCGTGCCACATCATCTGCTCCCAAGGGCTTGTGTGTATCCTGCTGATCAGCCGTATGGTGATTTCGATTTTGACTATCTGCGATAGATGACTCATCATATTCAGAATTTGATTGTGACTTACCTACATATGAGTGAGGTAGAGTCTCAATGGGATTCGCCTAAAGGGTCCTCTTGATTTGATGAGCATCTAAATGTGGGACGTGGGACAAATCAGTGTAGTGATCTAGATCAAGTCCCCTGCGTTGTTCGCATCCATCGAAATTATGTCTTCTGCGCCGACCACTTATATTGGGTGTAGTCTGCGGTCTTAGCCTTGAGTGCACAGTTGTTTGGGAGCCCAACCTTGAGAAGACTCCCCTTTGAGGTCCGAGCCTAGAGTGCACATTTACTCGTGACCCTAATATCGAATGAATGCTTCTAGAGGGATTGTTTCCCTTTGATGGATGACTACTTCCACTTCTATGCTCATGATCTGCTGTAGACGGTGATGTGTCGTCTGCCTTGGTTCTTCGCTCACTAATCGCTCTATCACCTGGGTTTGTTCTTCCAATATTTTGGTTAGATTGGCGATTTGACTTGCAAGATTTTCTTGTTGTGTCATCTCCATTTAGCTTGTGGCAGAAGGTTGCGATTGATGGTCAGCATGCGGTGGCAGACCCACTATCAGTGGCTGTCCGGCCGGTAATGTCTGAACCCGTGATGACGATGGCAGCCTAGTACGAGCAGAATACCTTGTAACAATATTTTTGCTAGTTTGTTTTCGAGTTCCCACCATTGTATTGAATTGAAAATAAAAGTGTTTGTGAATGAAATTGAAACTGAATGAATGAAAGTTTTTTTGTGAATGGAAGAGAGTGTGCAATGAGTTTGATTCAAGCTCTCATTGAAAGCACCAATTTGTTGATGCAAAATTTTGACGGATCACGTGCTGATCACGCGGAGCAATCTGCATAAGATGAAGGTTGATTCTTGACATTGGTGTGGTGCCTGCCACGGGGACTCTGATGCCAAAGTTAGAACAATGCCTTTAGGAAAATATTTATTTCTATATAGTTGAAGAGAGAATTGTGAATCAAGAAAGAGTTACCTCCAGATGGCTTTGTGTTTGGCTATTTATAGAGGCAGATCGAATAAACTGCTGGCAGATGAGTGAGTCACGTGGTAGACGAGGGATGATCTGCTTGCAAGCCGTTGTAACTCCTCTTAGGTAGTTGTAACTTCTCTTAGGTAGTTGTAACCTCCCGTTGGCGGTTGTAACTTTCTGTTTGGTGATATCTCTCTTATAAGCTCGTGTACTCAGCTGAGCATGGTGGTCAGCGCTGAACATTACTCCTTTGCTGAGAAAAGAGTATTATGTTGAGCTGTACTGGGCCCCTTTCATTGGTAATTTTTTGGCTTTTTAGAAACAACCCAAATCTTTCGACTTCTCTATCCTGTTGGACTAAGGGTTATTTTTGGCTCCCACACTATGTTCCACAGCTTGCTCAACTGATCATTCAATAACAATAATACAAATCAAACAATCATCGACTTAGAAGGAATCACGAATCACGGTAAGGTTTTCAAAGACTTTGGTGTTCCATTTTGAATGTGCAAGTTTTAGACTTACAATGTATATATATATAATTTGGTTAAAGATACAATGAAATTATTACTTGTGAAACGAAAATTCTAGGGAGCGAGGGAAGGAACGAGGAAAAAGGATGCACGTTAGAAGGGCTCCTTGTGAAAATGTAGATAGGTAATGCATATATTGATTAAGAGGCACGTTTAAAGGGTGTGTACGACTTCCTTTGATCACATGTACTGATTTCAGATGAGATTAACGAGGGCATTAGCTTAAACTGCAATTTTTCTTCAGAAGAGAATTAAAAAAAAATGCAAAAAGTACTCGAGCCAAGTACGTGATACTGTAGGCAACGTCTTCATAGCCACATGTATGTGTTCGTTATGGTAATTTTGATTAATTTATAGTCAATTGAATTTAGTCCTCATTTTAAATTTTAATTGAGTTTAACCCTTATCTTCTAACAGATTCATTTGGTCAATCACTTTGATTGTTCAATTTTGATTTAATACCTAATTTACCCACCCTAAATGCATGTGCAAACTCAACAAAATTCACCAAAATGCATCCAGTGACATATATTTTAGGTTCATCTTCCTACTGCCAAATTAAAGGTATATAAAAAATAAATCTTTATCCATCTTCTCCACCTCTTCATTCTCTTGCAAAAACCACCATCCACATTCCATCAACCCTTCTCCTCCTTGTCCCTGTTCTCTCTTCCCACCACCATCAAACACTCACTTACCTCCTCCTTGATCCCTAATCTCTACTACACCATGGAAGAGAATCCAGAAGATTGAGCTCTTCAACAAAGACCCCTTTTCTTTTTTCCTTCTTTTTAACCAAACCAACATGAGGAAATCCATTCACATATTCTCTCCTCCCAATACCAACATTCCCATTTTTCTTTTTAAAACCCCAATTTTCTTCATTCTCAAAACCATCAAACTATGGTGGTGTTTGTCTTTTTTAGTGCTTAGAAGCTAACTTCAAACTAGAATTAGAAGTTCTGAATGAGCTTCTGAATGAACTGTTTGTTTTGCTTCTGAATGGGCTGCTGATTAGAAGTTGTAAAATAAAAAGGTGTTTGTTTTTAGGTGCTGACTTGAAGTTTTGTTTTACATTTTAGTCTATCACCACAACTCCCACCACCCACCACAGACCACCAATATTAATCTCTTTCTCCACCTATTTTTTTTAATACCAGTTAAATCTCTTTCCACCATTACTAGAAATCACCTTATATCCCTATCCATTCCTTATATAACCTCAATAGAGAGGAAGAAAAAGTGAAAGAGAAATAAAAAAAGAGAGGAAGGGAGGCCGAGAGGGTGGTGGCGACAGTGGAGGCATTGCTTGCATGATAAAAAGGAGATGAAGAAAAGATGAGATGGTTGGTAGAGAAGAGGGGTAGCAACAATCATTACATATTTATTGTAAGGATATTATTGAAATAAATTTTCATTAAGCACTCAGTGTTAAGTGATCAATACGCTTATAGTGCTTACTCCAATTAGAACTAAAAATAAACACTATTTTTAAAATGTCACACTTCTTATTAAGACTTCTAAATCTATACAGAACAAAAAACAAATACCCTCTATGAGCAATTGCTTGAAACTTATGTTGTAAACAAGAACCTGAGATTAGGCATACTGATCATTCAAAGTTACAAAGGGGTTGGAGGAGGACTCCTTATTTGCAACCAAGCTAATCAATTTATACTCTGTGGATGCAAATTTTCACTGAATCACGCGGAGCAATCTACATAAAATAGAGATTAATTCTTAACACCGGTGTAGTGCCTGCCACGGACACTCCGATGCCAAAGATAGAGCAATGCCTTTAGGAAAGTATTTATTTTTCTGTATTTGAAGGAGAATTGTGAATTAAGAAAGAGTTACCTCCAGATGGATTTGTGTTTGGCTATTTATAGAAGCAGAATGAGTAAACTGCTGGTAGATGAGTAAGACACGTGGCAGATGAGTGAGTCATCTGCTTGAAGGCGGTTGTAACTTCTCTTAGGTAGTTGTAACTTCCGTAGATAGTTGTAACCTCCCGTTGGTGGTTGTAACTTCCTGTTTTGTGACACCTCTCTTGCAAGCTTGTGTACTCAGCTGAGCATGGAGGTCAGCGCTGAACACTACTCCTTTACTGAGAAAAGAGTATTTTGCTGAGCTGTACTAGGCCCAGACTTGTACTACACTGGGTCGAAACTTGGGCTTTCGTTTTTTGTGACTTTCATGGGTAATTTTCGGGTTTCTCGGGAACAACCCAAATCTTTGGGCTTCTTTATCCTATTGGGCAAAGGATTTTTTTGGTTCCCACAAATGCCCCTCATTTCATTTTGCTTTTGAGCTGACAGTTTTTCTTTCCTTTCTTACTTAAAATCAGGGGAGCTGTATTTTCATTGAGTAGCCCCGCCAAAAATAGAAGTAGAATGCCCATGATCTTGCTGACTAATCTGTCTCTATTGATACAAGTAAATGATCTGCATGTAGAGGCTTCTGCTGTTGTTGAAATGTAGTCTGCTGAAGACAAAATGATCTGCATGTAGAGGCTTTTGCTGCAGATGAAATGATCTACCGAATGACTCATACATAGTCATTTCATGGGCTCTTGGACTTTGTTCAAATAGATGATCATCCTTAGGTGAATAAAACAAGTCATGCTCTGACATTCTGGTGATTTGGCGACCCATCCACCTATAAATGTCATATATCTTTAGGTTGACCTGCCTCTATTTCAGCATGAGTTGAGAAGTCTTCATTTATCGAAGGACGCGACTCTGATCTGCTGACTGATTTTGTTTCCCCGGTTAAGAAGGGAGTGAATTCTACTATGAAATTTGCTGAGGCTTGAGCCTTTATAGTTTCCTCGCCCGGTAGATTTTGTTGAAGGACGCGACACTGATCTGTTAGCTGACTTTGTTTCCCCGGTTGAGGAGGGAATGGATTATGCTAAAGCTTGATCCTTTAAAGTTGTCATCGGCCAGTAGATCAAGTCTTATTGGCTCAACTCTATCGCTCATTTCATACATTTTTTACAAGCATCCGGGAGGAAGTTGTGCCCACAATTCTTCGCTGATGAGAACTGAGCTAACTGCTACAGTTGAAGCTGCCAAGTAGATGTATAGGTCATCTCCTGAATTTGTTTGCTGATTTACTCAAGAATCGATCCAAAGCTATTGCTCTAATAGTGAGACTTTGAATTTCTTTTGGAGTTGATGGCGACTTCACGTCAAGTAGTGGTCTGCTTTGCTTTTATGATCCCCAAACTTTGTGTATGTTTGTTTGTCTGCTGACTTATAAATATTTGCATTAAGGGCACAAAAGTTTGATTGACCTCTTTCGTGAGTTTCCAATATGCTTAAGTCGGAATTTAAGCATAACTTGAGAAAATTAATCATGGATTTAAATCTATTTACCTTGGAAATTGCACGGAAATATTGTGTGATCTGCTGACCATTTGACAAAACTTAAAGAGATTTAAGCAGTCCAGAGTAAGATGCTTCAATGCTAAGTGATTGATTAATTGAATTACCCACTTACGGAGAGTGACATCCTCTACTGAGGCATTTGGCTTGTGTGATCTGCTGATCACTTGACTAAACTTAAACGGATTTAAGTAGTCTTGAGTAAGATGCTTTTATGCATTGAATTACCCAATCACTGAGAGTGTCACCCTCTATTGAGGCATTTTGCTTGTGTGATCTACTACCACTTGACTACACTTAAACGGTTTTGAATAGTCTTGAGTGAGATGCTTTTAAGCATTGAATTACCCACTCACTGAGAGTGTCATCCTCTACTGAGGTGTGATCCTTTAGTAAGGCATTTTACTTGTGTGGTCTGCTTACCACTTGGCTAAACTTAAACGAATTTAATTAGTCTTGAGTAAAATGCTTTTATGCATTGAATTACCCACTGACTGAGAGTGTCATCCTCTACTGAGGTGTGATTCTCTACTGAGGCATTTGCTTGTGTGGTCTACTGACCACTTGACTAAACTTAAATGGATTTAAGTAGTCTTGAGTAAGATGTTTTTATACATTGAATTGCCCACTCACAGAGAGTGCCATCCTCTACTGAAGTGTACATACATGTTTGTATTTCTGAATGTCTTCAACATGTAATTTTTTTTTTACTATTTCACTATTTCAACTGAAGAATGTGCGTTATCTGCTGAGAAGCAAAATAACATATCTTCTACTAAGGTATATGTAAATATTTGTTGGGATCTTTTTTTTTGTTTTGCCAGATCTCCTTTGATTGGTGGTAGTTTCTTCCGCCAAGGTTGGTTCTTTTCATGGAGAATTTGATTGACCGTAACGGAGAACTCTGTGAATGTTCTACCGCATGAGGAGTCATTTGTTGAAGAAATAAAATACAATCAAGATTTTCTTATATGTACATTGCATCTTTTTTTCTAAAAAACAAAAAAAACAAAAAAGCTAGGACGCCTCAGCTTCAATCCACTTTGTGAAATGGTCAAATGCGACAATCATCTGATTTTTCTGCCCTAGAGTTTGATTGATCGGAATGATGAACTCTATGTATGTTTTACTGGCCGATGAGTCTCTTGTTGGGGAGTGTGTTCTACGCTTGTCACCCTTGTTCTTTTTATCCTCATTCTGATCTGCATTTGTTTGTGTAGGTTGACTATCTTTCTCAAGTATATCTGATGCCTTAGCGCTATTTTTTTCGTTATCCCACAATGCTCAACGTTCTGGCATAGCGAAGATTTTGGCAAGAGTTTTGCCTAGTTTCATGATCAATTTGGCTTACAATAGGTGATCTATGGGCAAACTCTTCTTGAAAGCTAAGGATGCAGTTTGGTCATCACACCCATTTATGCTCGCCCTTTCTGCCTTGAATCTTTTGATGAAGTCTCGGGCAGATTCATTTGAATTTTTCTTTATGTTGAAGAGGTGGTCAACATGTTTTTTGATGGTTCGCTAAGATGAATACTCCTTTGTGAAAACAAGGGAGAGCTCCCCAAAGTTGTTGATTGACCGAGGGGTCAAAGTGTGGAATCAATCTTGGGCCATTCCTTGTAAAGTCATAGCAAATATTTTGCACATAAGTGGGTCATCGTTTTGTGCAGTCATGACACTTCGGAAATGCTTCAAGTGTTTATCAGAATCAGAATCTCCTTTGAAAGGAGTAAATGTTGGTATGATAAACTTTACTGGTGGAGGATCACATTCATTGTCATTTATAAAAGGTGAAGTGTTTACCAAGGCCACCTCTCTGCGCAGAGCATCATCTGGATTTTCCATGACACACGAGTTCCTCAACTGCTCATTGATAATTCGTGTTATATCATCAGCTTTCAAGGGCCTGGGTGCATCTTGCGGATCGGCTGCATGGTAGAGAAGTCTACGCTGCTCAGCGACATGGCAATTTCAGGACAAGTTAATATCATGATCCATATCTGATCCTATGCATTGTTCACATCCATCGTGATTCTGTCTTCTGCACCGACCACTCATATCTGGCGTCATCTGTGACCCCAACCTTGAGTGTACAGTTGCTTGGGAGCCCAACCTTGATAAGACTATTGTTTGAGGCCCGAGCTTAGAGGAGACATTTGCTTGTTGCCACAATCTTGAATGAATGCTTTCAGATGGATTATTTTTTTGCTCCCATGCACATGGTTTACTGGCAGATGACGATGTGTCTTCTGCCTCGGCTGTATGCTCAATAATCGCTCTACTACCTGAGTTTGGTCCTCCAATATTTTAGTCAAATTGGCGATCTGACCTGTAATATTTTCTTGTTGTTTCATTTCTATTGGGCTTGGTTGTTGGGTAGAAAATTGTAATTGATGATCAGCCGGTGGTGGTAAATTTGTGGATGCAAATTTCCACCGAATTTGAAAGCATCAATTTGTAGATGCAAATTTTCACCGAATCACGTGCAGATGACGCGCAACAATATACGTAAGATAGAGATTAATTCTTGACACTGGTGTAGTGCCTGCCACGGGCACTTTGATGCCAAAGTTAGAGCTATGCCTTTAGAAAAATATTTATTTCTCTGTATTTGAAGAGAGAATTGTGAATCAAGAAAGAGTTACGTCCAGATGGATTTGTGTTTGGCTATTTATAGAGGCAAAATGAGTAAACTGCTGGCAGATGAGTGAGACACGTGGAAAATTAGTGAGTCATCTGCTTGAAGGCGGTTGTAACTTCTCTTAGGTAGTTGTAACTTCTCTCAGGTAGTTGTAACTTTCGTAGATAGTTGTAACCTCCCGTTGGCGGTTGTAACTTCCTATTTGGCGACACATCTCTTGCAAGCTTGTGTACTCAGCTGAGCATGGTGGTCAGCACTGAACACTACTCCTCTACTAAGAAAAGAGTATTTCGATGAGCTGTACTAGGCCCAGACTTGTGTTGCATTGGATCCAAACTTGGGCTTTCTTTTTTGTGACTTTCATGAATAATTTTCAGACTTCTCGAAAACAACCCAAATCTTTGGACTTCCTTATCCTATTGGGCCAAAGATTATTTTTGGCTCCCACATACTTCACTTGTGGGGATGTCCCCATTGTCGAATCGATCAATTTTCAGATCACAATCAGTTCTTATTGAATGCAATGATCAGGGGTTATCTGCAAATGGGTATTGTCATCAAGCATTGGATCAGTTTTATAGGAAAAAAGAAGAATGTTTGAAACCAGATTATTATACTTTTTTCTTGTGTGTTAAAGGTGTGTGCATTGTTGTTAAATGTTCGGGAAGGTAAGGAGGTTATAACATGGCTGGGGAGTGTGGGTTGGGGTCAAATTTATTATCATTTCTATGTTTGGCAAATGTGGAAGTATAGGAGATGGTATTGTGGTGTTTGAAAGAATGTCTCAGAGGGATATTATGTCTTGGAATTCTATTGTCACTGCGTTTGTTGATAATGGGATTTATGGGAAGCTATGGTTACATTAAAATTGGGGAGTTGGTCCCAAGAAGGTTGAAACTTGATCAGGTTACCATTGTGATTGTTCTCTCAACGTGTTCTTCTGTTCTTGCTATGAAAGAAATAGATGGATATGCTATAAGAATTGGACTTGAGTGTGGTCCTCTGGTTAGTAATTCTCTTATTTCCGTACATGGGAAGGGCAGTAGAGCTGAAGAAGCTGCTTTTGCTTTTAGTAGAACTTTTAGACTGGACAGAGTTGCATGGAATGCTTTAGTTTCTAGTTATGTTCAAAATGGCTATTCAGGGAAATCATACAAGTTCTTCAAGATATGTTAAGTAATGAGTTTGAGGCAGGTGTCATGGAGATGGAGACATAGAGATTAGGGAGGAGGTGAGTGAGTATGTTTGATGGTGGTGGGAGGAGAGAGAGAGAGAGAGCAGTGAGAAGAAGGAGAAGGGTGGATGGATTTGGGGCATTGTTTTGCAAGAGAATGAAAGGTGGAATCAACCGCCGCCGCGAGGGCCTCTGACCTACTAAGGGTTGGGAATCAACCGCCACCGCGAGGGGCTCTGCTAGGGTTGGGAACCAACCGCCGCCGCCATCCTGGCGCTAGGACCGGCAGCCGCCTGGGCGTCGCTTCGCGAGACCGACCGCTGTGACGGCTTGAAGACGAACGCGATTTGCGAACGAGCTCTGAGGAACAGCCGCCGCCACCACTCCAGGCTGCTAGATTGACCGACCGCCGTTCTTCAAGGACGCGAGATCGATCAGCTTCAAGGCCGCGAAGAGACTGAACAGCCGCCGCGAGGGGCTCTGCTAGGGTTGGGATCCAACCACCGCCGCCATCCAGGCACTTCAAGGCCGCGAGACCGGCCGCCTGTTTTGTCTCTTCCTGGAGATCGACCGGCCGACGCTCACGACCGCGAGACCGACCGGCTTTCACCTACTTTCACCTTTCTCTCTGCCTGGCTGCCGGCTTTGGCGACGGGAGACAGGTACGGTGTGAGCCGACAGGACAGCAGCCATCCGCTAGCTGGACTGACATCTGGATGTGATGGGCACGGCCCCAGCCTCCACCCCTCCCCCCACGGGACGGGGTCATGGGGATTCTAAGCCCTCTTTCGCCCAGATTTTGGGAAAAATTTTGGTGGTCGACGCTGCGGAGACTCCGGTCGAAGGAACCTGTTTTCGCAAAGAGGGGGCCCCAGCAATTGGAATCACGGCCACGGATGAAGTCCGTGGAGAAGTTTTCATGGAAAAACACGTGATTGTCCTAAAATTCTCCAGTTACCGACCAACTTTGGCAGATATTCAAGATTCGATTCACAGAACTTGGGGCATTTTAGGCGATTTCTCACTCGGTTTACTAAATCAACGGCACGTGTTAGTCCGCCTTCAATCTGAGGAGGAAGCAAAGAAAGTACTGTCGAGAGACTCATTTTTGATTCGTGGATTTCGGTTCAAAGCTTTTCGATGGCATGATGGTTTCAGTTTGAAGGAGGACCCGATCTCGGTGCCGTTATGGGTAGAGTTGCCTAATTTACCTTTACATTTATTTCATCCCCCTATTTTAAAAGCAATTGTGAACTCTTTTGGTGGTTTTTTGCGGATGGATGATCATACTCGTTGCCTGTCACGCCCGGGCTTTGCCCGTGTTTGCGTGGAGATGACTTTGGCGGAGAAATTACCAACCCGAGTTTGGATTGACAGGGCCAACAATAGGGGTTTCTGGCAGAAGATAGAATACCCTGGTTTCAAATATTGTGATTTTTGTTCTCTGATAGGGCACCAAGAGGAGTTTTGTAGGAAAAAATTGGGTCTTAAGGGCGGAGGGAAAGCCTCGGATCTTGGTAATGAGAAGTTGCCCAAGCCAAAGGTTGAACCCAACACTGTCAAGCAACAATATGTCCCCGTTATCAAAACAGCTAAGTCTCTCAATCCTGCAGCAGGTCCGAGTAGCTTAACGAATAGTCAGGGGGAGGAGATTAATGAGGAAGTTGGGGAGAAGAGGCCGGTGGCCATGGATCCGGGTAAGGTGGTGTTGTCAAACAAATTTGCGTCGCTCACGACAAACATTGATGAAGAGGAGAGTGAGAACATGGTTCATGTTAGTGCTGAGCAGGTTACAGAAACTACGGAAGAATGCCTCTTAGAGGCGGGATATACAACTTCGGAGATTGCAAATGCTATTGGAATTCAAGAACAGCCGACGCAGCCAACAGATGACATAATCTCAGGGGCCAAGAGTGGTCTTTCCGACGACATGCTATATGACAATATCCGCCCGGAACATCACATTGTGGCAAGGTCGCACGACGACTTTGGGGATGCTCAATTGGGACATCCTGGACCAGAGACTCGAGCTGCATTAGCAGGGGAATTAGGAGTGGCTTCGCCCCAACCAGCTCACGGCCCAAAACAGAATGCGCTCACCACTAGTCAAAGCCCTGAGTCAGATCATGGTCTCAGCCAGTCCACGGCTCTGGGCACTCCTCGGGTCCAGCTTGATCACGTCCCCACTCGAACAGGACAGCAGTCAGACCTCAGCCCACGTCCGAGCACGGCCTGCCCACGGCTTCCCAGTCCAAGACCCCAGCTTCTCCACGGCCCCAACCCAGGGGACGTGCTACCTCAGACAGCACGCGTCTTGCTCGCCGTTGGTGATTCTTTAGTGACGCAAACAAAATCGAGTGAAATGATACAGGAAGTAGAGGCTGCCACGGTAAAGCCGACAGTGATGGAACGTTTGACAGAGGTTATGGCCAAGCGCGCTCAATCCGCGGTAACTGGTAATTTTTCAATGCCCGCGGCAGCCAGGAACGACGAGGACGAGAGTTTGATTGAAGTCGCCATCCAGTTGTTTGAGCAGAACCGTGTTTTGCGATCTATGACCACTACTACATTTGATAGCGCCGCAGATGATGGTGATGAGGCTGCGTCGGAATCGGAGTTGGGGCCGGAATCACATGCTATTAATGATATAAATTTGGGAGCGCAGTCCAATAAGGATCTAGTCAAACCGGCGGTCCTTCCGGGCAAGCGTCGTAAGACTAAGAGGGGTAAATCTTCCTCCCGCGCTTAAGATGATGGAAAATTTTATGTTTTGGAATGCACGTGGGATTGGCACAAGGAGGAGGATAAAAAATATGGTTGTGGATCATAGAGTCAGAATCTTTCATTGCCAGCATTGGTGTTATGTTGGCTTTATGTATTATGGTTTTCGGATGCGGCCCAATTTTTTGTTTTGATTATATCACGGGTAAAGTCATCATGTACCCCCGTATTGATTGTAAATCAATTTTTTGATAAGTAATAAAGGTCTGGCATTCCAGAGGTGCCCCTCCACACTGGAGGTTTAATAAAAAAAAAAAAAAAAGGTGGAGAATTTTAAGGTTTTTTATTCGTTTAATTTGGTATTAGGAGGATGGTTTCGAGATTAACATAAAATATCTAAGTTGCATTTTGGTGAATTTTGTTGAGTTTGCACGGACATTGAAGGTGGGTAAATTAGTGATTAAATTAAAATTGAACAGTCAATCTAACAAATTTGTTAGAAAATAAGGGTCAAACTCAATTGAATATAAAGTAAAGACGGTTAAACTAAAAAAAATCTTAATTAATTTGATTAAAACATCAATCGATAGTTGTTAGCATACTTTCCATTCGTGAAGCAGAGTGCAACATTTGACTCTTGCTCTAGCAAATACATCTACAATTATCTAAACACTCCACAAGTTCAGAAAGCTCTTCATGCAAACCTCACATCACTTCCAAATCCACGGGAACCCCTGCAGCTGCAAGTAATCCCTATTAGAACAATTTTGATTTAATAAGGGGGTAAAGTCCCATTGATTTCTTATTCTCAACCTTGAAATTATATTATTAACCAAATCCAAATTTTGTACCATCTGGGTTCATATGAAATGCAGCTACAACATTGGTGGGATTTATAGTGCCTCACCATTGACAGTTGCACCAGTCATTCAACTCATGGCCAAATGGTATATTAAGTACAGGTACTATTGTTGTTTTACAAATCTTTCTAAAACCAACAAAGATTAGTAAAACTAATAATAATGCATTATTCAATTGTAAAATTGTAGTTGATATTGATTAATTAATTGACAAACAACCAATATGAGTACTAACCTCACGTTGCGATCAATTGAGTATTGCCGAATTTAGCATAATTTCACATTTGTCCTTCAATTTGTTTGTATGCAGTGGGGATACAGATGCTAAAGTACCAGTAACATCGACTAGGTATTCCATCAATAAAATTAGAACACCAGTGAAGACTAAATGGTACCCATGGTACACTGAAGAAGAGGTATCGTGACCTCTTAATTAATTTATAAACTCAATTATTTCTTAAATTTCTCCGAATGCAGGTTGGAGGATATACAGTTGAATACGAAAACCTAACATTTGTTAGTTCCAAGTTATCAACCATCTAGGGCACTCACCATGTTCTCATCCTTCTTGCAAGGGAAACTATCACCAAGTTCTTGAAGATTATCAGACTTTGATGTAGAAAATTTTGATTACAATAATTCAAGCCATACATCTGAATTTTCTCTTTATCCTTTTCAATTTGTAAGTCAAATTTCACCACTAACACTGAAAATTAATATCATTTTAGTGATTTCAAAATTGACATAGCGTAAGCTTTGTGAAGTAAGCTACTATCATTTTGCTTCAAGAATTGGTTGAAGTAGGAAAGATTTTGATTTTCGTTGAAAGCCTTCGCAAATGTGCTTTCAATTGTCTGTCACTCTATCTCAATAATAGATACAAAGACCATCAAAGATTAATCATGATTAAATTAAGCTTTGAGTCCTACCAAGAATAATGGCCTCATATTACTACACAGCAAACTCTTTTATCTCCTTGTTCAAATTGATTTTCTCTATAAATTTGGATAACAAAGTAAACATACAAATACAGTCACACAGACACCAAGTGTGAAGTAAAGAATGATGAAGGTTGCACTCCTGGTTGTACTAGTTGCAATTTTCGTTCAATGTGATGGAGGGAGAGGAATCAAATATGAATTCGACCTATTGGTAAACACATGAGATCTCAATTACTGAACCATGTGTCAAGTGTTGATGAGAGCCTTGCTGATGAACTTCTATTGGAGGAGAAGTACAAAACAGTGTATGTAGGAGCTCAAGTTGGGTTGATGGAAGGTGATAAGGTACAGAGCTTGCCAGGACAACCTAGCAATGGACTGCTATTCGATCAATATTCGGCATATGTTACCGTAGATCCAACTGCAGGAAGACCACTGTTTTATTACTTTGTTGAGTCTCCTCAGAACTCTTCTTCCTTGCTCTTGTCTTGTGGCTTAATGGAGGTATGTGTCGCAATACTCAAATTTACAATGTAGAAAGTTTCCTGAGTACCAAGGACTTCTTCATTGCTGGAGAAAGTTAAACAGGACATTATGCTCCACAGCTTGCTCAACTGATCCTTCACAATAACAAGAATGCTAATTACCAAACCATTATCAACTTAAAAGGAGTCACGGTAATTTTAGAGCAATTTTGCAGTTGCAAATTTGGTTTATGTGAAATTGTGACTTGTGATGGTGTAGATTGGTAATGCATACATCGACTATGATATGGGTTACAAGGGAATGTACGATATCTTTTGGACACATGCCCTGATTTCAGATGAGATAAACGAGGGTAGTAGCTTGAAATGCAATTTTTCTTCAAAAGTGAATGTATCAAAACAATGCATAGAATATATAAACCGCGCTGATGATGCCATGGGGATGTCTATATCTATGATATCTACGCTCCCTTGTGCACTTCATCATTGACAGTATGTGTTCCTATTGGCTATTGCATATTAATTTAGTGATAAAGCCAATTGGTTAACAAAATATTACTAAGATAATTAACCCCATCAGATGAAGCAGAGTGCAACATTTGACCCTAGCTTGCTCAGAAGATTACAAGTATTTGAACACTCAAGTGCAGAACGCTATTCATGCAAACCTCACATCCCTTCCCAATCCATTGAGATCATGCAGGTAATTTAATTTGCTATTTTATCAATTTTGATTGACATTGCAAAGAAAAAATAATTAATTTAGTTTTATTTTCTTCATTATGAAAAACAGCTACATGATTTATATGCTCTATAAGGACTCGCCAAAGACCGTACGTCATCAAGGATTGTGATTTCGTTTTTCGATTTAATTTCAGTTTTCTGATTTTAAGAAATATTTCGAGAAATTTTTTGGTGTATAAAGAAAAAACGTAAAAATTTCGTGGATAAATGAAACACATAATGAACTTCAAGGGTATATTAAATATGTGAAAAAAATAATATGCAAGTAAATAAATGTATTAAACACATTAAATGAAACCATAATACCTATAATTAGAAAATCAAGGGGTAGTTTAAAAAATCAATATATAAATAGAAAGAGTGATAATTAGAAAGTTAGGGGGTGGTTTAAAAAATCAATAAATAATTAGAATAAATGATAATTAGAAAAAAAAAACTCAAAATTTACTAAGAAATCCCAAAAATTTTTGAAAAATCCTAAAAAAATGTAAAATTTAGAAGCTCTTTTTGTATTTTTACGAAAAAAACGTAATCTACGAAAAACCCCAAACTTTACAGAAAAAACCTTAAAATTTTTCAAAAAAACCCTCGAAAAAATGTAATATATATTTTTTTGCCCTTTTTCTTTTCATAATTTCAAAATAACTAAAAATTCGACGAAATTTCGTATAATTTCGCGAAATCACAATCATTTTCTGTCATTCAAGAATTCATGGCAGGCGGACTAAGGGTCAGAATATATAGGTATTTATCTTTGTAATTAAAATAAAATATGTATATACAAATGAATTTTAATTATTTTCCTATAAGAATATGAGTTATAGTGGGGATACAGATGGAAGAGTACCAGTAACAACTACTAGGTATTCTATCAACAAAATTGGATCACAAATGAAGACCAGATGGTACCTGACGCATTCATTTTTCGCTCCCTGCTTTGACATTGACCTGCAAACTTGCTGACCTACACAAGGAACGCACGCAAGCCACAGACCACCGTTGTGGTGGCCGATGACATTGATGCTAAAGTCAGACAGGAATCTTAGGAATGTATAATGCTGTAAACAGGGAATTTGTAGCGTACCTTAGCTTACCAATCTCATGTCTTATTTATAGTGCAGGAGTCCTTGTTCAATCAGGCCATCGATGGTGTAGTTTAGGGAAGAAGATCTTCGTGGAGATCCTTATCTAATTAGGAGTCGTGATGTGGATGAAATTTTCCCTGTTAGCCATGTGCTTTTAGATACGCAGGAGATAGTTCCCGTTCTGCAAGTATTCTATAGGTGGAAGTCTTTATATGTGATAAATACTCTGGAATATGCTTCCTAGTTGGAAACAAAAAGCCGTTGTAATTGCTTGTCTGAAGCTGATCATCGAGATACTTGCCTTAACAGAGCTTACAGGTATTGAGGATAGCTGTGAGACACGTGGGCCTAGCAGGCTGTAAGAATTATGGTTTGCTTGGCGGGCTACATTGGGCGAGTTTAGAACCACACGGGCTGGATCAATGTCGGGCTGACGCTAGGGCCCATTTTTTCCTCAAGATCATCTTGACACGTGTACGACGTAGAGCTGAAACCGTTTTGGTGTATCATCAGCTACTCCCCCTAGTTAGTGGGCCATCACATCGGTTCCCTAAGTCATTTATTGAAAAGATACATCGCTCATGATGATTGAGTTTGAATCGTTGTTTGAGCCGCTCGCTTCATTAATTGAATGTGTGTCGGTTCAGCGGAGAAGAGACGGGAATCCCATCCCTATTTAAGTCATTTCTTGTTCTGTTTATCTTCTGATTGAAAAGATTGTTTCATCTTCTTCATGGCTCAACAAAACCTTCTTGATGATGCAACTTTGGTCAAGGGCTTTGAGTTTTTCGAAGACGGGTTGCTTTCCGAATCGGGCCTTCTAAAATTAGTACGAAGTTCAGAGTCCCTGAGGACTTGCCATTATATATTCTAAAAGATGACCAGATGCCAATGTTGTCGTTAGTGGGCTTCATCTGCTTGCATCGCGGGATACTCCAAACCGGAGTCCATTTTCCTGTTCTAGATGTGATTTGGGACTTCTTGGACTTCCTTCGGCCCAATTGGGGCTTAATGAGTACAAAATTATTCTTCTCATTTTGATTAGGGCGAAGGAAGCTGGTGTCCGCGTGACTCCGCAAGTGATCCAGTTGCTGACTTCTCCTCAGTTGAAAAATAACGTTGTCTATAAAATGACGTCGCTGACTTTCTTTGTGAATCTGCCTGACGACTTCAAGTTCTGGCAGAAGTATTGCTTCTTGGCTCCTGCGCATTCAAAGTACTTCCAGTTCAAGGGTCGCCCGCTTGAACGAGAGTTCAAGCCACTTCGTAAGTATAACTTTTTTCTTCTGATTCAGTCGCACTTGATTGTATGCTAATTGTTGCTCGTGTTTCCTTACAAGAAAATTTTCTACTACTCCTCTTACCCCAGAGGAGCGAAACACTATGCAGACATTCCGCAGATTGCCAACGCAGAATGTGGTGGACGTCATATGTGTCACCAACTTTATTCCCAGTAGGCTGTGGGACAACTGGCATGTGGCCCCATTTTTTACCGATCATCATGAGTTAAGTCTGAAGGTGGGGCCCCTTCTAGGAAAAGGAAAGTCTTCGGAGCCAAGGCTCCTGTCTTATCTGACACAGAGGAGCCGTCTGAGACGCTTGCCTCTTTTGTGAGTTCGAAAAAGTCTCGCGTGAGGGCTGGATCATTTTCAAAATAGTCTGCTCCAGTAAGTGAAGAGCGTGAGTCTGATCGGCTAGTCAGAGGCAGAAGCCGATGTATTCGACTGGGAGAACGACTATTGACAATTAGTAGGGGTTGAAGATATATCGAATCTTTGTGAGTAGTTGATGCTTGTTGCAATGGGGGCTTCTATTGGTGCCAATCTGCATGGGACCGTTTCGATATAAGGTTCCTGTGAGGACCCGCCCGAGGTTCTGGAATTCGATCGTCCCATTGGTGGGCAAACCAATAGTGACCGTGGTGACATAGGCCAAGTTTCTCACAGTCCGCGTTGTTCACCGTCTCCCTCCAGGCTGTATCTCAAGGTGTTAGACAAAACACTTCCTTATATTCCTCTAGATCCTGCCGAGCCATCTCACACTAAGGGGTCGGCTGCTATTGAAAAAGGAAAGGCTCTGGAGGAAGGCCTAAGAGTAGTGGTGACTACAAAAGGTGGTGCTGGCGTGATCCCTCATCTGAGAGACCTTCATCCGAATGCACTGATAAGTCTGTTTGCATTGGACTTAGTAAAAATGAACACTCAAGTCTGGCACCGGGAGAATGATGTGGACTATGTTTCGAAGAAGCATATAATCAAGCATCATAGTTGGCTGATGGACCATACTCGAAAACCTGAGGAGGATACGTTAGAAGGGCACATGGATAGGTTTAAAATACCTCATGCTGGGAATGTCTCACTTGAGCCAGGTGGCCGTTGCTGGGACGGAAGTCAACGGGGCTCATGAGAGGGTGTACATCATGGAGTGTGTTTTCTTGCACATGCAGACGTTGTATTATGACGTGCTTTATGAGGTGAGGCTGGAACGGTCGGCCGTTGCTGCCACTACAAGAAAAGTGATCATTCATAGCATATGTTTATAGCGTTTTTGTGAAAAGCGCTATAATTGATTGAATTCACCAAAAGGGCCTCGCGCGGGAAATGAAAAAGAAATTCGCGCTCTACAATTGCTTCACAGCAGAGTAGGCGGGAAATGAAAAAGAAATTCGCGCTCTACAATTGCTCTACAATTCGCTCGATTCCACTTCAACATCTAAGGCTTTCTCCCTCTTAGTCTCGCTCTCCTCCCTCGCGACTCTCCCTCACCAAAAGCAAAACTCCCTCTCCATCCCTCTCGCTCTTGTTGCCTTCTCTCCCTATCTTTTTATCTCCATCTCTCTGTGTATATGTGATAATTTTTCTCTGCTCTCTCCATTTTCGTCGACTTAGTAAAACGAATCGAGAGAGATCTTCATATAAACCTAAAATCCCTAATTTTCTCTCCCCCTTTAGTCTCCATCGCACACAGAGAAGAGAACCACCGTCGACGCCACTCGCATCTGCCATTCCACCGCCTTCGCTTGCTTCAGGTGAGTTCTTCTCTGTTTGCAAATTTCAAGAAGGAAAAGGATCAGAGGAGGGAGCGGGATGGGGGAGGTGGAGAAGTAAGGTTGAGTTGAATCAGACTCCGAAGGTGGAGATTGGGACTGCCGATTTGGTGAGTTGGTGAGAGGAAGAGTCATTGGAGGGAGATGACGATGTTGGATTAGAATTCGATTGATGTTTCAGGATGTTGAGAGTGGTGGTGTTTGGGTTTAGATCTTTGTGATAGGGACTTGTTCTTGAAGATTTTGATGACCAGCTAGCGAGAATCGAATCTCATAGGTAAAATCTAGAGTTTGCAATTTTTGAGATTGATTTTTTGTATACTAGGGGTTTGTCTCAGGTACCCATTTCTTGTTTGTGTTTGTTTTGATGAGAAAAATGTCTATTTGTTGTGAACACTTGTCTCATTGTTGTGATGCAAATCTTGCCTCAAATTGCAGCATTTTTGGACAAGTCTCAAGAATGGGGTCTGAAGCAAGCTTTGGTTCTAAACATCATGAAGTCAAGTGGTATGAATCCATTCCTGAATCATCTAAGTTCATGGGAGTAACCCCAAGACACGAATGCTCTAAGAGGTAAGCTTTTCTTTGCATTCTGAATTCATACATTATCTCATATTTAGTAGTTTTTAATTTGGTTTATGGGTTCCTTCAATGGATTGGGGTTTTTCCAAAATCGGATATTGGAGTTTGAAAACTTAGATTGGAGAATCAACTACCCATAATGAGAGTCAGTCTTGAATAAGGATATAAGAGTGCATTTTGGTAAAGTGTTCAAGTTAATGAGGGTTGATTGTACTTGAAAGATTAGTGGGTCTTCTTGGTTTCACCACTTGATTAAAAAATAGTTTTCTATAGTTTTTGTTTCAAACCCCATCTTTGCAAGATGTGTATTTTTCCATCCTATTGAAGCTGATTTATGTTCTTTGGCTGATGGCAGTAAATCTTGTAGAAAAGTCAAGGAAGAGAGTTTGGGCAACTCACCAGAAGTAGTGTCTCATCTTCACAAGCTGGTAAGACACCCATTTTTCTCTTTCAAGGATTTTCTAATCTGCTCTTCCTCTTCACATTTATTATTATCGCATCAGTCAAGGTTTGGCACATATTTCATGTAGCCCAAAAGCTTCTAATATCATGCAAATCATAACTGGAACAAGTTTCATAACCTTGGATCCAAAAATTAATTTTCTTATAACATTATTTTTTATATCTGTATTTGTTTATGTGGTTACACTAGGATACGAGACAAGTAAACGGATGTACTGAACCCATGAAGAAACAATCTCCCAAGATTGAGCTGCAAATTTCTTTGAAGCAAGAGGTATGGGATTGAACTCCTAAGCCAAAGATCTATAAGTCCTATGAGTTGTTTAATTCATTTTTCCTGAAACTGGTGTTGCACCTATCTTTCACTTGACCCTCATTTATGCTAGTAATGACTCTCACAGTGAAAGTGATAAAGCCATATCAGGCTTTAGAATGAATCCAGTGGATAGAAGCATCAATACAGACAATAGTTGTTTGCTTCATGATAATTGTTGTCCAAATCTTGTTTGTTGTTTAGGATCAATGGTGCTCTTAGTAGAGGCAATGGGAGTGAAGTGATTTGTGTGTGTGTTTTTTTAATTTGTCATGGTTATAGCTATTGTTTTCTTGTACATGGTCTTGTAGAAGTTCCTATGTTGCTTGGTTTGGTTCAGTTGATCAAGAGATCAAGTTAAGAAGAAAGATTTTTGAATGGCATTTGAAGACCATGGTTATACATTCATATATGAAAATCCATATTGCAGAACTTATCTCAAATATTTAACTGAGACATCCATTTTTTTTCCCTTTCTAATCGTAGATACAGTTTGGATTTTCTCAAGTATCGGGTTTCCCTCAGTGTGGCCTTCACTCGTTTGATATTAGCATCATCGACAATTCTATTTTTTGTGGTAGTTTTGACCATTTGTCCAAATTTTACAGGAGAAGCACACTCTTTCAAAGTAGAAAAGGTCTTATTTGAAGAGAAGTCTGATTACCAAAATGTTTTGGTATTTCAGGTATTTGACATACCCCCTTTTTTTTTTTAGTTCTCATCATCATAATTTATATAATCAAAACATGAAGGAAAATACTTCTTAGTTCATAATTTATTTGAAGAGAAATAATTTATATACGTGCTATTGTCCATTTTCAGTTATAGGTAGTGATTCCCACATGCAGGAACTCAACAAGTTACATTTTGATAACGTATCCTATTGTTAAAAATTGCTTTCTGGCAATAGTTTAAGGATAATAACATGAAGGAAAATCATAGGATCTTAGTTCAGATGGAGTTGATCTCTTTTTTGATGATCATTAGGAAGTTTGCAATACTTTTGAATTCAGTCATATTTGTTTTTGATGGAGTCATCTGGGTTGTGACAGGGTAATCCTTTTGAGCAATACACAAAAGATCGTCATAAAGAAGAGGTTCAAAATCTTAAGAGCCAATTAGAAGTTGCTCTTGGAGAAAAAAGTGAACTCGAGGTAAGAGAAAGAATCTGTGCTTTTCATTTCTTTCAACAAATTCAATTAACAAATGCAGCTGGTTTTTCAGACTTATCCTTTATGATAATTCATTTGGAATTATCGCTGTCACAATTTATAGGTTTGCTCTGCTTTATGTGATTGTAAGAATGTATTCTTTATCTATATAAAAGAATATAAACCATTAAAACATTCAAGGTGAAACAAATTTAACTATCTAAGTTGTCCCAATATATTTCCTATTTTGAATTGCTAAAACAACATGCTTTGTCACTCTTAATACATTCCAACTTAATAAGGTTGCCACTCTTATGGCTTTAGTTTTTACATTCTATTACACGTCATTTCCCCGTGTTTTGGGAATTCATCTTCTTCATTGTTTGATCCTAAAGCCATCATTTTTTTTCCTCCAGAAAAAACATGCAAAGCAACTAGAAGTAAACAACCAATTGATGGAGGCGATATCCGGACTTCAGCAAGAATCACTACTTCTTCGGGATATCCCACAAGTCTTGTGTGAATCAGTGGCTAGTTGCAAGGCCATGTATAAGGATGTTTTATCAGTTACTGAGGTGAAGATTCTGGAACATTTTTTGGGTTTGCTAAACCTTGCCTCTTGAGAAAATGCTATATGGACTAACTTTTGCATTTGTTTCATATGACCAGAGTTTTGTAGCTGATGAAAAGTCCTCCACAGCAAAATTGCTTTCTAGCATAGGCGACATTGGCATCAATCTCTTGACTACTTTGGAAGGTCATTTCTCAATGACTTCGAACAGAAACAAAGTTTTAACTGTAGAAAACTTTCCAGTCAAAGAACAATGCAAGTCACTCGTTGAAAACTTTAACAAATCAGTATCAACAGTAGTATCTTCGCAAGCAGGAGATGTTGAGGATAAGCATTTAGCAAATCCAGGAGGCACCAGCAAATATGAGGTAGCTGCTTGGACCCAATTATCAAGATGTTATTTTGTTGTGTTGTTACTTATCATTTTGTTCAGATCTTTTGTATATGTTTAGGAGATTACATATCATGTATAGGAACACTTCACAGTTTATAAGTTAGTTTATACAATAAATGAAATCATGTCTTAATAAAGTGGCATACGATACTTATCATTTTGTGATCCTTCATTTGAAGAACCAACTTCCCTTGGTTTTATTACCTCAGCTGAGTTTGCTTTAACAAGATGACCAACTATATGTTTATATTTACATTGAATGATTATGAAAATTATTTTGACAAGATTATGAAATCTCTTCTTATTTTTTATACGTTATATTAGGCTAGTGTGAGGTATGATACGTTTACTTTATTAGTTGGTAAGCTGTTAGAGAATTTCCTCTTATCTTGCTAGAAGTAAAACCTTGTTCTTGTGCTGCTTGCTCTCCACTTGTCACTCTAAAACCTTCCTTAGTTAAATTCATGTTTCTCTCAACCTCATGCAAATACTTTCCATTACTTTTGATATATTGATTATTGCCAATTAATCCATGTTTAAATTCTTCCTTTTCAGTCAGCAACTTATGGCAAGGTTCTTGTTTTGGATGGGGTAATCCAAGTCACAGAGCGAGATGAGTGTGCGTACCAAGAAATGATTGCTCCCCTTCCTCTTTGTTCCATTCCAAACCCTCGGAAGGTCTTTTTTAATCATCCTCTTGTGTTTAATTTTTATTTTATGGGCAGCATGTTTTGATCAAATATTGCATGCAGCTCAAGAAAATTGTAGTGCTAAGCAAACTGTATCTAGGTGGAATGTAAAAATAGCTGAAGAATGTGTGTTTTTTATGTTAGTAATTTTCCCACCTTATTAACAAACCTTCAATTCCAAAGAAAATGCATCTAGGATATATATTAAATGTGAGTTAATATGCATATTCCCCGCAATAATGTTCGCTTATTCAGTCTAAATACTCTAGCATACTTAGAATATTTTGAGCATATGATTACCAAAAGCATCTAAGACTTCAGATGAGATGCAATAGTTCATTTGAAGCAGGACATTTTATCACTAGTGAAAACCTTTTATTATGGCGCTATATGGGTCAACATAGCAATTAATAGTATCTCTATTCTCATTTTATCACTGGGAGAGCTAACATGCTAGTGTCCTCTATGTTCATGCCACCTTATCAGTATGTTTGACATCGTAGCAACTTGGCTTGCAACCATAAACACCATATGACCCAATCTATAGATTTATATTTTATATTTCATTGTCCTCTATGTTCTGCTTATATTAGTCAGAATGATCTTGACATTGGAGAAATGACAGTGAGGGAAACCTTGGATTTCTCTGCTAGATGTCAAGGTGTCGGGACTCAATATGGCAAGTCAAGAAAATTTTCAATTGATGCACATGGCTAAGATTCAAAAAGTTTATGATTTCATCCAAATGCACTAGAACACCGATATAATCGTGGTACTGAAAGTATGTGTTAGTTTTAGGCCAGAACATAAAAAAATTTCAAATTTTGATCATTTGCAGAGATGTTGAAGGAGCTGTCAAGAAGAGAGGTTGCTTGCTGCTGCTGCTGCTGCTTGCTGCCGCTGCTGTCGTTGCTATCATCTTGCTGCTGAGTGTAAGATAACGCTTTTAAATGCCGTTTGATATAGTTTTCTTTTTTAATCAGTTTGTTTGTTAATAACTATGTTAAGGTTGACAAGGCAATTTTTTAATTTGAATTACTTTGCTACATCAAGCATGCTGGAGAATTTGACTAATCCACTGCGTAAGGAAGAGCTTGATGAACGAATGGCACAAATCAAAGAGGACCCATCCTTGAAACCTATATTAGATGAGATCGAGAGTGGCGGTCCTGCTGCCATGATGAGGTGAGGAAATTTAAAATTTGATTGTTTTGTGGTTGCTTGACATGTCCAAGGTTTGCTTTTGAACATAGTTCTGGGCTAGAAAAGCCTTGTTCTTGAATGAACTGTGCATTTCTAGTACTTATTTATCTTTTCTTGAATTTTTTTTATCCATACTATGTACTTCACATGTTTTGGATGGATCATACAAGATTGGACAAATATAATCAAACTCTGTTGGGTAAAATGAGTGCAGAGATATCCCACTCCACTAGTCTCAGACATGGCACAGTGCCATGTCTGATCTGAGTTTGCATTCCACACTCAAGTTTGCATTTCACTATAATCTTCCATATTTGTAAATTGTTTATCTTTTTTTTTTTATGGTCATGTCTTGTTATGTACAATACGTGAATTCTCAGCATCCTTGGTGTCTGCCATGACTTCTATGTATAATGAATTTTTTTTAGTCATCCAATATTTTCAGTCGATAATTGTTTGACATTAAAGCTAGTGTAGAAAAGAAGAAAAAACGTGATTTTCAAATATTTTAATTCATCCATCAACCCTCCTTAGTAGCCAACTGCTTGTAGATTTTCAAATCGAGAATGAGCATTTGATATTGATGATTCTTATTTGTAACTTTCGCCAATGACTTGGATTTGCCTGATATACTGGTTTTTTTAAAATGATTTACTGAATATTTTGTGGCATCTTAACTGCAGGACCCACTTAGAACTTTTACTGGTCGTGAGAAATACAAGAGGCCTCTATGGGTCACTGATGCACTAGATAAACCTTCAGTGGTAAGATCTTCTGCTGCTTTATTTATTCAATCTTGGCTTGCATATATAAGAGAGGTACTTCCTCATTTTTATACAATCTCACAAGGTCATCATACCTGCCACAACCATGAAGCATGACACTGCAGTATCATGCATTGTCTTTGCTTAGCTCATGCAAGTTACACACCTTGTACTCATACAACTTCTTGTGATTGGTTGTGGGTTTGAAAGTCACAAGCAGAGTCTAATGAATTTCATATTTATTGAAAGCTCAATATTGCCCTGTTGTTTAGCTTATGGACATGGATTATGTGGCATGGCTGCTTAGGTGGACCACAGTAAAAACAAATGTTTATGTGACATAGTTGCTAGGTACTAATGACTGTCAATTAACGTCCCGATATGGTTGGAATAAAAGAAGATAACTTTGCCATGTTTCCTATGTATGTAAAGCACTTCTCAGAATCAACTTTATGTTATTTTATTTTTTCATCAGACCTAGTGTAGCAGTCTGCCTATGATGTGCAGGCGACACGTTATGTTTTAGCATTTTTATACCCTTAAACTAACAAAAACCAGCACTACTTCAGATGAAACTGAAATGCTTTGCTCTACTAAAAGACCTTAGGGAAAACCTCCTATGTTAAGTACCCTCCAATCTCCCCCCTCTTTATGATGCGTGTTCTATATGCTTGGTGTAGCCAATATTGACTTTATTTACTGTGAATGTCTGTCTGCATTGCAGTTACACTTGATGTTTGTTACAATTTTCAAAAGCATCTGATAAGCATTGTTTTTGCAGACCCCCCAGATATTCGTGTCAGTCCAATGCTGAACAAGGTGATATGGGTGCTATTAGTATTAGGCTGCTACATTCTTGTTTAGTTTTAGTTTTTATTCGAATGTTGGGTCTGGTGTGTAGTCCAAAATTTTGATAGTGAACTTTTGTGAATAGATGAGGCACACAACATATTTTTGAGAGTACAATTTGAATTTTCAACAGTGAGCCAGTGTTGGTCATAGGAGCACCATTATCGTGCTACCACTGTACTCAAAGTGAATGGATAGATTTTGGAGATTGGAGGTGATATGAATCATATAATGGGATGCCTCAGAATCCAGCACCCAGTTGTTGCCTTTTTGGTTAAATTGGGCAGTAATGGTAGCTGATTCTTTCTTAGCCTCTTCATGTCTTAGAAACATCTCATTGTCCATCAACTTCATGTGAAGTTCTGTTTTGTTATGTAATCTATATCTGTTTTGCATGTGTTTAGTTCCTTTTGTGTTTTATGCAATTGAATATCTGTGTTACGTCGCCATGCAGTGAAGGTGCAGGTGGCGGTCATACCCCAGATATCATTAAAGTGTGTGGTGAGAAAATGGTCTTGCCTTCATCAACGAATCCAACACGACCGCATACTACCAACACTGTAGATGAGCACCTTGACATGCTGGTACAATATTGTAAAGTTTCTAGAAGACATGCTAGTGCTATATGTCTCGTCTCTCATATTGATCCATTTTTTGCAGATTGTTTGTCATCACCTTGATAAAGACATTCTAGAAGATTTAAAGTTTGCTGAATCACGGATCCGGAAAGAAACAATTGCTGCAGAAGACATTTTGCATGATATGGGTGCTATTAGTATCATATCTTCTGATTCACAAGCTATGGGTCGTATTGCAGTAAGACTTAAACTTTTAAGTGCAACCTTTAATATAAATAAACTGAAAAAAAGAAGTTGCACAAAGCTTAGTAGTGTGGCATACTCAGCTTTTGAAGTATTCATACAAGACATACCTTCTATCCATTTCTTTGTAACTACCATCTAATGCACTTAATTTCTCTTAGGTCTTTGCGGGATTTCGAGGTTGAGACCATTGGCTTGAAAGAAACATCACGGCGTTGTTTGAACAAAACATTTGCTAAAAACTGAAGGACACAGTTCTTGATTGGGAGGTAAGTCCTTTGTTGCTTTGCTTGGTTAAAATGTAGTTTTACAATGGAATAAAAAAAATGTCGAGGGTCTAGAAATAGTTGAATGGGTAAATCGTCATATATATAAATATGTTGTGTGTATGTGTGTTTTAACTCTTACTGTTCGAATGTATCATCTTCTGTAGGATGCTTTGCCTCCAAAGGAGATGGATCAAGCAGTAGAGCATTGCAAAATGGCGGATGTCGTGCTTTGTTTGGGAACAAGGTGATTGCAGGACTATATTATCACCGAAGAGTGCATGATAATTTTTCATCTGCATTATTATGTTTAGATACATGATATGTTATACACATACATGATGCTCATTGGATGTTATCCTCCGCCACGAGATAGTGGAGCATGCCAGGGCAGGTGACACGTAAGAATCAGACTCTAGTTTCAGTTACAAGTCATAATATTTTCTTAATGTATTTGGGGCATGTTTGCCAAACTGAAAAATCAGGTCGTCAAACACTAAGTAAGCTCACAAGTCCAAAGAGCTAAATGTTTCAAATGCTCACTAAACTAAATGGAAACACCATCCACCCTTGCAAAATATATATTGATTTGGTGTCAAGCATTTGACATGCCACATACTTGAAAGTCCATGTTTTCAGCATCAAGAGCTGAAATACTAGATTATAAACAGAGCCCTAGTGATTAACAATAGTGAACTCAGTCACTGTTATTTTATACTAAAATATGATGTCTTACACTGGAGGTTTTGGTTCCACTATTCAGGGTCATCTTCACAGGCACATTGGTTGTAATACCAGACATACTTGCACTTGCTTCACCTGGAGAGAGAGCAGAATGTAAACGAGAATCTTCCCAGCGTCAGAATACTGGTGGACATGAAGGTGTAAAGGGTCCCAGGGCATTAGGAGTGAGAGATCTCTCCTATCGTCTTGCTTTTATTGCTAATTCTGTTCAGGTATGTGTTTTGATGTCTTCTACATACAGCCTGACTGTATTTGTCAATGGTTTTAACTCAGTACCATTTTTTTGATAAATCAGGTATCTGATGGTAAAAGAGATAATGATATGAGGAATAGAAAGAAGGATGACGAAGAAGATGATAACCAACAATTTACTGTGAGTTCATTGATGACATATTTTTTCTTAGCAGTTGTCCATAATTAGATATTAATGGTTTTCAATCATCTTTACTTTGTTGGTTGAGATTCTTGTGATCTAATATACTTTTTCATCATTCACTAGATATCTGATATGTTGTAAAATAATCACTGGTTCCTTATCAATTGTCTATCATTAGTTTTTTTTGACAAGTTTATTCCTAGATTGAAACCATTCATTACACTTGGTTGTGTATCGTTAAGTTCAATCTTCACTTGATGGACTCGCTCTTTCTTGCAGTTTCCAGGCTTGCATTAAACTGTTCTTATCTAGATTTAGTTAAACTTTCTTCTTGGCCATTGATGTTATGAATCATCTTGCAGAAAGAGGAGCTGGATGAAATACAATGGATGAGGAACACCCCTGATTTCTTCAATAAAATTGTTGATAGCATTGCGCCTACTGATTTTATTCTCATCGTAGGGACTGGATCAACCTGGGGCAGGTCCATGGGATGCTTTTTTTGGTGGAGGAAACATACCAGCCTTTGTTTTGGCATCCATTTGTGCCTTTGTAGGAGGTGTTGTTGCTGTATTAAAACTGCCAAAACTTTCAAGTGTTGTTAACCCATTTGGAAGTTTAGAACATGTGTTGTTACATTGTCCAGTAATGGCTTGCTTGCAATACCCATGTACTTTTTAGTTGATTGGAACACAAGTATGTAAACAATTGATGTGTTACTTGTAGGAACAATAATACTATTGATTTTTCAATCCATTTATTGATTTGCTTCCATTCATGAAAATGTTTAAGTTTGGCACATTTAAATTTTTATTTTTTAGAAATAAAACTTATAAGATGTAATAAAAAGTCATTTGATAGCCAAAAAAAAAAAAAAAATCGAAAAAAAAAAAAAAAAATTTTTTTTTTTTGCTATGTATACTTACCATAGCGTTTTTAAAATGCTATGGTAAAGTCTACCATAGCGTTTCTGAAACGCTATAAAAGGATATACCATAGCGGTTTTATAGTCTTCGATAGCGTTTTTAAACTGCTATGTAGAGGCTACCATAGCAGTTTTAAAACGCTATAGTAGATTATTCCATAGCGGTTTTATAGTCTTTGATAGCGTTTTTAAACTGCTATGTATAGGCTACCATAGCGTTTTAAAACCGCTATAAATAGTCTACCTACCATAGCGGTTTAAAAACGCTATGATAGCCTGTGTTTCTTTTATAGCTTTGGCTGTCATAGCGGTTACTAAACCGCTATAGTAGGATACCATAGCGGTTTTGAAACGCTATTGATGAGACTTTTTCTTGTAGTGTGCTAAGGCTCAAAGGGTTCGTCTGGACGCCCTTGAGTTTGATCTAGTAGAGGCGAGGGCCGCGATAGACAAATTCTAGCAGGAGTTGGATCTGGCCTGTCGAGATCTGAAGGTCGCGCAGGAAGCTGCGGCTGAGGCATGTTCTAAACTGCGGTCCCTTGCTGAGGAAAATGTCTTGAAGGAGGCTGATTGGGCTGTTCAGAAACAACAATTGGAGTCCGATGTGGAGTTCAATGCTCGGGAGGCGAGGAAGGCCGAGGTCTAGCTCAAATTGGAGAAACATGAGCTTAGTGCTGCAAAGAGCAGTTTGACTACAAAACAATCCTATGTTGACGCACTGACATGCAAGTTGAAGCTGCTGGAGCGTGATCTAGCTGACGCGAAGGCACGCGAGGAAGAGCTCCTCCCAGAACAAGGCAAGTGGGAATTTTGCTGGGTTGTACATGGTAGATTGGAGCTGCTAGCGCTGATGAAGGAGTTGCATCCGGAATGGAACCTTGATCGCTATAAGAAGATGTCGTATGTATACTTGTTAGTGGCCTTTGCATCGTCAAACGAAGAGGGTGATCCGGACCAGGATGCTCAAATTGCTGCGTGTACGGACACAACTCCTACTTCTTCCTCTGTCAAGCTTATCTCTTTTATTTTTGTACCTCCTCTTGAGAAGGAGTGAACTTTGTACACTTGTACATTTTTTGATTCAACTGTATCTGTTTGGTGCTCGCTATTCCTATTGTATGTTTTTTCATTTCACCTTGTCGTTTTCTTTGGCATAGGCTGGTTGGATCAATAAGAAATCGAATGGTATGTCTGCTGTTGAGAGTTTGACTGTTTGTGTTGCGAGTGACTCAGAGTCATTGTTGCATAGTCACGTCCAATAGTGGGCGTTTCGTGAATAGTTGAGTAATGGGCTGCGCTGCCCAGCTATGATTCATTCTCAAGGTAAGCCGTTGGGGGCTCGTTTTGTCTATTTGACAATCGATCGCGGTTACTGGCATGAGTGAACTGTGGTAGTCGAGCACATGCGTTGTAATTAGAATGCTTGTTCCGAGTTAGGTTTCATAAGCTAGGGCTGACATTCCATGTAGCACTCGTTCGCGCATTGGCAGGACGATTTATGGTCGGCATGAGCGTCCTTTGCTGGTAATAGAATGTCAGTTTGTATGAGCTTGAAGATGCTGCTTGAGCTGTGATTTATCTTTGGGCCACTGTTTCAAAAGAGATCGGTGGTCGCGTGGCGAGCCGTCTAGGGCTCCCATCTTTCTTATTATCTATGTCCGAGCATGGTGGACTACAGGTTTTAGGGAGTGAGAATTGGCGATCATGGTCTGTTGAAGAGCGATGATCCCGTGACGAGGCGTCGACATCAGTTCGGGACTGACTAGCCTCCCACCTTTAAAACCATCTATACCCGTACATAGCGGGCTACAAATTTGAGACGAGGGGGTTCGACAACCAGGATGAAGAGCAGTGGTCCCATGGAAAACCGTCGGAATCAGTTCGGGACTGACTAGGTTCCCACCTTCCAAATCATCTACACCCGTGCGCATCGAGCTACAAATTTGGGAGGGTTCAGCGACCATGGTCTGTAGAAAAGCAGTGGTCCCGTGGCAAGCCATCAGAATCAGTTCAGGGCTGACCTCCCACTTTCTAAACCATCTACGTGGGGGGGCTACAAGTTCAGAGTTGGTAATTTGGCGACATGGTCTGTAGAAGAGTAGTGGTTCCGTGGCGAGCCGTCGAAATCAGTTTGGGACTGACTAGGTTCCCACCTTCCAGACCATCTACACCCGCGCAGTGGGGGCTACAAGTCTGGGCTTTGATCAGAAGCTGTCGTTGCCAGTCGTCACCAGCTAGGCTTACCTAATCGGGTTCGGCGATCGTTGTCCACGAAGGAGGCAACAGTCCCTGGCTAGTCGTTGTCATCAGGCATGATAGCGCTGATTGGACTTCCACTTCCTATACCATCGACATCCGTACTGGACGGACTAGGTGTTGGGTTGAATCAGAATCCGTCATCGTCAGCCAACGCTGACTATGCTTGCCTGGCCAAGTACATGCTCCACCAACTGTGGGCGTGCAAGCCTGTGTCTGCGAGCGGAGTGCGTTGTGCGGATGAGTTATGAAGAAGTACCTTGGATCATCTGGCAGTATGCAGGTGTGATATGTGTGTCAGGAATGACTGGGTTTCTTATGCTTGTGTCAGGCACGTGGTAGAATATTGTTTGAATAATTGGTCGAGCCCATGGGCCCATAGAATGAGAGATAGGGTTTTTGTACGCAAGATGCTACTTAGGGATGGCAACGGGGCGAATTGGGACAGATTTGAGCAAATCCATACCCGATCCGTCAGGAATAACGGATCCCTCAATCCGCCCCGCCAATCCGTTTGCAATTTTTATTAAAAACCACAACCGCCCCGTGCGGATTGGCGGATATCTGCCTCGCCCCGCTAATCCGTTTACGGTTATCCATCTAACTCAGAAATTATAACAAAAATTACAAAGATACAAAAATTACAAAGAAATTACAGAAATAAAAAAGAATCCATACGAAAACTGTAACAAAAATTAACCAAAAAAAAAAAAAATTCGAACTCTGATAGATCTGATATTTCCCTTTTGGAGTGTTGTCCATGCAAGTGAGTTTCCATGCACGACTTAACTCCGGTATTTGTTTCCTAGTCGGAACCAATGTATTGCTAGCCCGTCTTGGATCGATCCCATAGATACTTGTCTGATTAGGCCTTACGGGTTTGGGCTTGACTATGTGACGTGTGGGCTTAGTAGGGCGCTGCAATTTGGTCAAACTTCTAGATTCTACTAAGGTGGGATTTGTGTTGTATGGGCTTTGCCAGATTGGGTGGGCAATCAGATCTGCTTTGCTCTGCTGACGAGATTATCATGACACGTGTATGGCGCAGATTAAAGAACGGTTTGGTATATCATCAGGTGCTCCCCCGAGTTAGTGGGTCATTACGTCATTTCAATAGGAACTATACAATCGGGATGATTGAGTTTGAAATGTCGTCTCGAGCGGTGCACATCATTAAATGAGTATGTGATTGCTTGAAGGGGGGGGGGGGG
Source organism: Berberis vulgaris (assembly GCA_963556465.1). NCBI lineage: Eukaryota > Viridiplantae > Streptophyta > Magnoliopsida > Ranunculales > Berberidaceae > Berberis > Berberis vulgaris. The sequence continues at coordinate 67,536,329 of OY747134.1, read as the reverse complement.
GGGCGAATCCCTGGCCCTATATAAGTTGTCGTCTCTGCTGATGAGAGTTTATTTACTTCTGTAATCTTTCTGAAACTCCTTATTGTTTTCTTGCTTCTATGTTCTTGCTTCTAATTTCACAAGTGCATTCAAAAGTTAAAACTTTCTTTTCTTTCATGGCGGACAATGTTGAACTTACTTCCGAACATAAGCTATCCTATGTTTGCCATAATTTTTCCGGGATAAAAAGGTTGGTGAATCCGATTTGGTTAAACTCCGGAATGAATATGGGATTCATGTAGACTTGAACTTACCACTTGGGCACTAAACGGAACCCGCTAACGCCTTTGCAAAGGTTCATCACTTTGCATAAAGGCATGTTTCAATCCAAGCTTCACTTCCCAGTTCCGAAAGATATCTGGCGTTTCCTGACGTATCTCCGCATACCTCCCGCTCAGATGGTACCAAACGGGTTCAAGACTTTGATCGTTTTCCTTATCAAGGCGAAGGAAGCTAGCCTTCGTTTAACCCCACGGGTGGTCCATATGCTAAGTTCCGCTCGGCTGAATGCTCACGAGGACTTTCAGCTAAGAACACCGGCTTGTTTGGATTCACTGTCGGATGACTTCAAGTACTAGCAGAAGTATTGTTTTCTAGCTTTTTCGAACTCTTCGTACTTTAAGCTAAAAGGGCGTCCGATTGTCTGATACTTTCAATTTGATCGCAGTAAGCATAGTATTCCCTTACCCTTTTGTTGTCCAATCTCTGTGGTTATTGAATCGTCATTTTATTATTTTTTGCAGGGAGATTTGTGGCTCCAACTCTCACCAAAGAAGAGGAGTCGATAAGTAAATTCTTTAATGAGCTTTCTTTTATGACCATTGAGGTTATGGCTTCGAGCAGTATTGTGCGGAGTGGGTTGTTCGAGTAATTCCATGTAGCTCTTACTTTGTTCAGGCTGTTGCTGAAAGAGGCCAACATCAGTCATTCAAAGAAGAGAAAACTGACAATGCCTAGCCCTTCGAGGCAATTTGAGTTGGAGGCAGCTTTTCCGCCCATTCGTCGACCCAAGAGGAAGTGAGCCGGTTGCAAGATCAATTCCTCTTCTGATTCCCTGATTCTGTTGGAGACGGAGGTGACCATCGTAGAGCCTATAATTAACCAGTCCACACGAGAGATGGTTCTGGGAGAGCAGGATGTTGTGCTTGAGCTTGCTGCTTCCGTTGTCGATCTAGAGGAGGATTGTTTGGAGATGGCGGGCCATGGTGAGGTCGAAGCTTTACATCTTGCCAGATCCTCGGATATGGATCTTGCCGCCAAATCTATTGATGTTCCCCATTTCATTGAAGCCGCTGCCCCGAGGAGTGAATATTTTCTCTCCCCCTTTCCTCAGATCCTGATGCTGGGCATTGGGTTGAGCTTCCAGTTAAGAAGGCCTCGGCTGCGGAGTTGGCATCTTTGGAGGGTCCCCTTGGGACAATGTCAATGTCCAGGGGTGAAGCGGGCATGTCATTGGATCGTGAGTTGCACCCTGACGCCCGCGATAGGGTACATGCTTTGGAGAAGGCTTTTGTTGAACTACAAAAGTCATATTCTTACGTGCTCTACCAGATAGATTCCTTAAACATGCAGTTGGAGGAGTCTGGGACCGACTCCTAATCAGTGCGGGCCGCTCGGGCTGATTTTGAGGACAAGCTGGAAACCTTGAAGGCTGAGCTGAATTTGACCAAGGCTGGCTTGGCGTCCGCTAAAGCAACATCTGGTATGGGAGCAATCTCATGTGGTCGCGCTTGCAGAGAAACTGAAGAAGGCATAGAGGAGTCTAGTGGAGTTCGAAGCTTAGGAACAAAAACGATATGCAACTTTAAATATTGATGAGATTGTCCGGGGCAGGCTGGAACTGTTAGGACTGATTGAAGAAGAAAACCCTGACCTTGAGCTTGACTTTGGGTGCTACAAGAAGGTTGTTTATTGGAATATCGACGAGGAAAAAGCTTCCGATCCAGCACATTCGACAGGCAAATCGGGACAGTCCTCAAATGATGCTGAATTATCCCTTGTAGTCCCTTCTAATATAACTAGCTCTTCGGCCCCTGGAACATATTCTCCCCAACAACTGTAATCCTTAAGATATAACTTAAAGAAAGTTTGTTAAGTGTTATTTCATACTTGTATTTCTTAGCTTTATTGCCATGTCGTTGTGTCAGTCTCTTAGACGAGTGACTTGCATAGTAGATACTAAAGTCATTGTATTTTAGATTTCTTTGACCATCTAAATCTGCTGACTGGCAGACTAGACAGTGGTCGGGCCAGAAGCCACTGTCATTAGTCGAAATTGACTAAGCTTTGGTCGGGTTCGACAATTAATGTCTGTGGAAGGACAGTGATCTCTGTCAATCCATCGTCATCAGGCTCAAAGAGCACTGACTAGACTCTCACTTTCTAATCCATCGTCACCGCGCTTGATGGACTAGGCGTTAGAACAGACTAGAAGCCATCGACATTAGTCGGAATTGACTAAGCTTTAGTCGGGTTTAGCGATCACTGTCTGCGGAAGGACAATGATCCCTGGCAAGACATTGTCATCAGGTTCAAAGAGAACTGATTAGACTCCCACTTTCTAACCCATTGTCATCCGTGCTCGACTGACTAGGCATTGGAGCGGACCAGAAGCCATGTTCATCAGTCGGAACTGACTAAGCTTTAATCGGGTTCGACGATCTCTGTCTGCGAAAAGACAATGATCCATGGCAAGCCATCATCATCAGGCTCGAGGAGAACTAACAAGACTTCCACTTTCTAACCCATTGTCATCCGCGTTCGACGGACTAGGCGTTAGAGCGTACCAGAAGCCATCGTCATAAGTCAGAATTGATTAAGCTTTGGTCGAGTTCGGCGATCATTGTCTGCGGTAGGACAATGATCTATGGCATGCCATTGTCATCTGACTCGAAGTGCACTGAGTATACTCCCACTTTATTATCCATCGTCATCCACACTCGACGGACTAGGCGTTAGACTGGACCAGAAGCCATCGTCATCCGTTGGAGCTGACTAAGCTTTGGTCGGGTTCGACGATCACTGTCTGCGGAAAGAAAATGATCCCTGGAAAGCCATCTTCATTTGGCTCAAGGAGCACTGACTAGACTTACACTTTCTAACCCATCATCATCCTCGTTTGACGGACTAGGCGTTAAAGTGGACCAGAAGCCATCGTCATCAGTTGGAACTGACTAAGCTTTGGTCGAGTTTGGTGATCACTGCCTGCGGAAGGACAATGATCCCTGGAAAACCATTGTCATTAGGCTTGAAGAGCACTGAGTAGACTCCCACTTTCTAATCCATCGACATCAGCGCTTGATGGACTAGGCGTTAGAGCGGGCCAGAAGCCATTGTCACCAGTCGGAACCGACTAAGCATTGGTCGGGTTCGGCGATCTCTATCTATGGAAGGACAATGATCACTGGCATGCCATCGTCATCAGGCTCGAGGAACACTAACTAGACTTCCACTTTCTAACCCATCGTCATCCGCGTTCGACGGACTAGGCGTTAGAACGAACCAGAAGCCATTGTCATCAGTCGAAACTGACTAAGCATTGGTCGAGTTTGGCGATCACTGTCTGCGGAAGGACAATGATCCTTGGCAAGCCATTGTCATCAAGCTCAAGGAGTACTAAGTAGACTACTACTTTCTAATCCATCGTCATTTGTGCTTGACGGACTAGGCGTTAGAGCGGACCAAATGCCATTGTCATCAGTCAGAATTGACTAAGATTTGGTCAGTTTCGGTGATCGCTGTCTGCGAAAGAACATTAATCCCTGGCAAGCCATCATCATCAAGCTTGAGGAGCACTGACTAGACTCCGACTTTCTAACCCATCGTCATCCGCGCTCAACGGACTAGAAGCCATTGTCATCAGTTGGAACTGACTAAGCTTTGGTCGGGTTTGGCGATCACTGTCAAAGGACAATGATCCTTGGCAAGCCATCAGCATCAGGCTTGAAGAGCAGTGACTAGATTCCCACTTTCTATCCCATCGTCATCCACGCTCGATGGACTAGGCGTTAGAGTGGAACAAAAGCCATCGTCATTAGTCAAAACTGACTAAGCTTTGGTCGGTTTGGCGATTACTGTCTGCGGAAAGACAATGATCCCTGACAAGCCATCGTCATCAGGCTCGTTTTACTCCAAACGGTTCGGTTTTGATTTTTAAAATTATAAAACGATTCGGTTCGGTTCCGGAACCGTTCTTAAACGGTTCGGTTCCGATTCCTAATTTTTTTTAAAACGGTTCGGTTCTGATCCGATTACATATACACGTTACACATGTCTTAATGGGATTGGCTATAAAAAAATAAGTTTCTAATTCTAACCCTAATTTCCTAACAGGCTAACACTCGAATCGCCCTCTTCTCCCATTTCTGATTTCTCCACAAGCTGAAGCAGCGAGCATTCGCCCTCACCGCCTCGGTCTCTCTCAATTCTCCACAAGCCTCGCCACCTCGATCTCTCTCATTCACCACAATCAGAGAACGACGTCGACGAGTCGGCGATCTCATTCTCGGTCTCTCTCATTCTCATTCTCCACAAGAAGATGCAGAGCACGACGATATCTGATTCTCTCATTCTCCACTAGCAGTGAGCAGACAGAGGCAGAGCACGACGAGTCGACGACGACGCTCGAGATCTGGATTTTCTAACACCCCTAGTATGAAGTATCAGATATGATTTTCTAACACCCCTACGGCCTACCCTGGTCTCTTTCACTTTCGTCTCAGGTGTGTCCAGTTAGTTGTATGGCTTTTGAATGCTTTTTGAGATCTCAGATCAGATCCCTTTCACCGTTTGAAATTTTTGAATGCTTTTTGTTCCCTTGTTGATAATCACATTGATGAAAGAACAGTGCCTCTGGCCCTATCATCTTCTCTTTACTTGGTGGATATGTTGGCTTGAACAAATGAGCTTGAGAGTGAAGAGTGCGTACATGAGTATTCAGAGTGCCATGAATCCTATCCCGCTTTCAGCATCTTAGTACACAACATATAATTCAGACTCTCCAGTTTTGGGCTTGAATTTGGAAATGAGATAGATTAGCAATAGTTGCAAGTCTAATGAATGTTAAACATCTTCTTGTTGCATATCTTCAGTTTGCAAGTTTCAGATGTTCAAAATTAATCATAAGCTTTGAGATTAGAATCAAGACTTAAGCCTTAGTTAACTCTTGTTTGTTGGAAAATCCAAGTTTAATGAAATGTGAAAGGACTTTTTTGTTCTCTCACGAATTAACTCTGATTTTGTATGCTGAAGTGAAATCTGATTTTGTAGCTTGGAATCTGAAATCCGAATTTTGTATGCTAAAATTATATTGCTGATTTTGCTGAATTTTGTATGCTGAATTGCATGATTTTGGATCCATGTATGGCAATACATTGCACAAGTCCGTGGCGGCGTGGTCTATTAATATTTTTTGAGATATATAATACAGGAATAGTTTGAAACCGTAGGAACCGAACCGTTGTAAACGATTCGAGTTAGGTTCCTCAAAATTTGGAATCGAACCGAACCATGCCCACCCCTAGTAATATTTAAAATGTAACGGTCCGGGTTAGACCCGTTTTAAATCACGTTCCAAAACCAACCTTCCCCCACACCCATATCGAAGAAGAAAGTAGAAGAAGAGATCGCACCAACGTGGTGCTGCTGTGCCCCTGCGATCGCAGCTCCCAAAACCACACCGGCAACTACTCATCATCTCAATTGTTGTACTCTACACCTCTTTCGCAACCCCCAAATCAATGGCGAGAGAAGAGTAGCAAAACTAGACAGCAATGGCGGTCGTCTCTACCTCTCTCGCAACCCCCAAATCAAGCCTCTCCATCTTTCTCTGGATTGTGCTCTTCGTCCAGCTTGAGCTTCGACAAATCTCAATCTTTCTCTAAGTGAGATCGAGATGGAGACGGTGGCGATGATGAGAATCTGAAACCGACATACACATACGAAAATGGAAATGGAGGAGCAAAAACATAGCAGCGACGACGGTGGTGGATTTGAGGGATACTGATGGTGGAGAGTTTTGGGTTTTGATGTATTGAATCGGGTTTAGGTGGAATATATGGATGTTAAACTATGCCATTAACACTATAATACGCAGATAAGAAACACTGAAACTGGGGAGCTTCTACAACCTTGTATTGAAGGTACCAAGTTTTCTTTTATTTTTCTTTCTTAAGCCTCGTTACAGTATTACTTGAAAACCCCAATTTGGAATTGTTGTCATTTTGGTAGTTTATAATGGGTTTGCATTTGTTAGGTTAATTCAGCGTATTTGAGGTTTGATAGGAGACACTATGAGTAATTTAGTGTTGTGTTGTTTTCTCCATACTTTGCTCAACTGCTCTCATTTTGGGTTGCACTGCAAGAGGAGCTTCATGGAGCCAAAGAAATAGCAATCCTAGCTGCTCTCATTTTGGGTTGCACTGCAAGAAGAGCTCCAGATTATGTGACCCATGGAGGGTCCTCTCATTTTCAACAACTTTGTGTATTGGATTTGTGTAATTTTTGTATCCATATCACTGTTACAGAATACATCACCTGACTGTTATGTTTTGCTTGATCAAAATTTTTGGCATTTCACCATTCACTTAATGGTGTTAAATAGTGGAACTGTACGAACCGTTTAGTTAGGTTTGGTCCCAATATTCAAAATAAGGGAATCTAGACCTGATCGAATTCGTTAATTTTAAATGGTTTGAGTTAGGTTTTTCTAAATTTGGAATCGATCCGGACCGTGCCCACCCCTAGATACCTTTGATTGATAATATTTTTTAAGGTGTTCTACATTCGTGACCGCTTTGGGCTTTCACCGTCCATGTCTTACAACCAATATGTCCTTGGCCTGTTGATCGTGGTCACTTTTTAGGGCCCTTCCCAATTCGGGTTCAGCTTGCCTGCGCTTGGTTCTTTAGTTATTTGCTGAGTTTTTCTAACTACCCAGTCTCCCACTTTGAACTCACGTGGCTTGACTTTTTTTGTTGTACTGAACCATTATTTGTTGGTAGGCGACTATCTTGGCGGAAGCTAGATTTCTCATCTTCTTCGAAGAGGTTTAACCCAACGTGCAAAGCTTCATCGTTGTCTTCTAGCCTGAATTCCTTTGTTCGAAAATTTGGCATTTCTAGCTCCACCGGGGCCATCGCTTCCAACCCATAAGCTAGGGAAAAATCTGTCTCCCCAGTTGGGATTATTTTGTTGGTTCAGTATGCCCAGAGTATTCCTGGTAGCGTGAGACTCACTTTCCCTTGGTCGTGTAAAGTTTTCTTTTGATCACTTACAAGACTGTTTTGTTGGTAACTTTCGCTTGCCGTTGGCTTACGGGTTCCTTGGCGAGGAGAAGTGGAGGCTGTTGCCATGATCTTTGCATAGTTTTTTGACCTTTCTATCTTCGAATTGGGTTTCGTTGTCACTGACTAGAGTCCTTGGAATGTCGAACTTGTAGACGATGGAGGACCATATGAATTTCTCTACTTGGTTTTGGTGTATCTTGGACAGGGGCTCGACTTCGACCCATTTGGTGAAGTAATCCACAGCTACTAGGAGGAACTTCTTATTGGCCGAGGCTGGGAGTGGTCTTACGATGTCCATCCCCATTGCACGAACGACAACGGGCTGATCATCAGAGTCAAGGGCTGAGCAAGCATGTGCGTATACGGCGTAAACCTTTGACATTTGTTGCATTTGTGGGCAGTATCCTTGGCGTCTCGCTGCATCTTCGCCCAATAGTACCCTAAGGTTAGGGATTAGTAGACCAGAGTTCTTCCACTTGGGTGGTTCCCGCAAATGCCATCATCAATCTCTCTAAGAACATGACTCGCCTCCGATGGAGTTAAGCATCTGAGCAGGGGTCCCGTGGCTGACCTTCTATATAGCTTGTCGTTTAGGAGAGTGTATCGCACAACTCTGTTTTTCAACTTTCTGGCCTCTGTCTTTTCAGTTGGGAGGAATCTGTTCTTTATATATTGAATGATGGGATTCATCCAGCTTGTTTATACATCTGTCGCGCAGACTTCATTGGATTTTTCTTTTTCCAGACTATATTGCTCTTGGAATTCGATGAGCCCATCGAAAATCTCAGCAGTAGATGAGGCCTGCTTGGCCAATGTGTCAGCTCTTTCGTTATGGTCTCAGAGACATTGTAGGAGTTTGAACCTTTCGAACTCGCTCATGGTGTTGATTACCTTCTCGCGGTAACTCATCATCTTGGGATCCTTGTTGTTGAACTCCCCATTGACCTGACTACCAGGCGTGAGTCACTGTATGCGGTTAACTCATCTATCCCGATCCCCTTGGTGAGCTTCATGTTGAATAAAAGGACCTTGTATTGTGCTTTGTTGTTCGAGGCGAGGAAGTCGAATCTGACATCTTTTTCCAGGGCGAAACCATCTGGAGAGCGAAGAGTGATTCCAGTTTCGCTACCTTTTATTGTGGATGACCCGTCGCAACGCAGGATCCATCCTTGGTTGGTTGACTTCTATTTTTTATCGCCAGACGTTTGTTCTCCATCGCCAGTAAATTTGGCGATGAAGTCCGCCGACGCTTGAGCTTTGATGGTTGTTCTTGGAGCATAGTTGATATCGAATTGCCCTAGTTCCATTGACCATTTGACCATCTTGCCTGACAGTTCTGGCTTGTGCAGGACTGTGCAAAATGGATGTTTGGTCAGAACCGTTATTGAGTGGGTCTGGAAGTAGAGCAGTAGTTTCCTAGAGGAAACAACCAATGTCAAAGCTAGCTTCTCTAGGTCTGAGTAGTTTGCCTCTGTTTCTACGAAGGTTTTGCTGACGTAGTACAATATCTTTCTACTCCTTTATCGTTCCGCACGATAGATGAATTGGTGACATGTTTTGAGATGGACAAATAAGTAAAGTGTCTTTCCTGGTGCCGGTTTCGAAAGCAGTTATGTATTTCCCATCTATGCTTTCAGACTCTGGAATGCTTGCTCGCACTCTTTATCCCATCTGAAGCCTTTGGTTTATCTCAAAATTTTGAAAAAAATGAGGCACTTGTTGGATGATTTGAAAATAAACCTGTTGAGTGCTACCACCCTCCTAGTCAGACTTTGAACTTCTCTGATAGTGGTGGGGGACTTCATATCGAGAAGAGCCTGAACCTTCTTTGGATCGACCTTTGTCCCTTTTTGGTTCACTATGTAATCCAGGAATTCGCCCGACTCAACCCCAAATGTGCATTTTTTGCGGGTTCAGCTTCATCCGATACTTGCAGAGCTGACTAAATGCTTCGGCGAGGTCGCCGACGTGATATGGACCGTGGAGGCTTTTGGCCAGCATATCTTCTGTGTACACCTCCATGTTCCTGCTAATTTATTTGTTGAACATCCGGTTCACCAGTCGTTGATATGTTTCTCCTGCGTTTTTTAAGCCGAACAACATCACCCGATAACGATATATCCCTCTTTTAGTTATGAAAGATGTATTCTTTTGGTCTGGGGGTGCATTTGTATCTGGTTATATCCGAAATAAGCGTCCATGTAACTGAGTATGCTGTGTCCGGACGTCGCTTCTACGATTTGATCAATGCGGGGAAGCGGAAAGCTGTCTTTCGGACACGCCTTGTTCAAGTCTATGTAGTCTATGCAGACTCTCCACTTCCGTTTTTCTTTTTGACCAGGACGATATTTGTCAGCTAGTCTGGGTAACGTGCCTTTTTGATCATGTCAGCGTTGAGTAGTCTTTGTACCTTTTCGTTTATAATCTAATTTCTTTCGGGAGCCCTGGGTCTCTTCTTCCACCTTATAGTTTTTTGCGCGGGGTTAACCTCCAATCGATGAGTGATCATGGAGAGGTTAATTCCCACCATGTCATGCATCGTCCAGGCGAAGACGTCCCGATTCTGCCGCAACAGCTTTATCAGTTGTTCTGCTAATTCTTTTCTTAGGCAAGAACCTATCTGGACGACTCTGTTGTTATTGGGGTTGTCGAGGTAGACCGTGATAGATTACTCCTCTGGTTGACCGACATTGGATCTTTCCCTCGGGCTAACTGGAGTTTCGTCATCTAAGTGGGGAGATTCTTCCTCAATTCCCGGGCTCTGAGATATCTTAGCCGCGGGCTCGGACTGCAATTGATAGTTGTCAAGCCGTTTCAGTGCTGCATAATGGCAGTCTTTGGCTGTTGGCTGGTTTCCTCGTATGGTGCCTACTGTCTGGTTGGTAGGTTACTTGATATACTGGTGCAAAGTACGAACCACCGTCTCCATCTGGTGGAGCCAAGGCCTTCCCAGGATGATGTTGTAGCTGGAGGCTTTTCCTCGCCCAGTGCAGCCAGAGTCTGGCTTGCTGTCATCCCGCTTCCTTTTACTTCTGTCGTTGCCCTCATAATTCTTTCCCTCATTGTCTTTGGGACTAGAGGGTTTATTTTCGGATTTTGCATCCTTTTTGGCGGCCAACATTTCATCGATAATTATATATTTCTGGGCAATCTTCAGCAAGTCCGCCATATCAGTTAGGGGCTTCAAAGTGAGGAAATCGTAGAACTTGCCTCTCCTCAGACCTGAGGTAAAGGCTGTGAATGTAGTGTTGTTACTGTAGCCGTCGATGAGGGTCAACTCATTATTGAAGCATGTGACATATTCTCTCAACATCTCGCTCGACTTCTATTTGAGGGTGAGCAGGTAATGCAGGCCCTTCCTGATCCGCTGGTTGCCGACAAAGCGTGTGATAACCATTGTTGCCAGTGTCCGGAGTGAGTCGATGGTCTTCGAAGGTAGGCTGTGGAACTAGGTCAGCACTGACTTCTTCAGGCTGGTAGGGAATGACCGACACATTACTGTTTCGTACCCTTATTTGAGCGCAATAACGTGCTGGAAGTGGCGTAATTGATCGGACGAGTCTGTTGTCCCGATGTAGAACTCCAACTTTGGTGGAGTGATTTTATTCGGCAGTGGCTCATTCATGATGTGGTTCATGAACGGACGGACGGTGAGGTTGAACAACACATCAGGATTGATGGCCCTGGCCGGAGGGGGTTTAGCGAGGCGAGTTTGTCGGCTATAGTCGTTGGGTCTCCATTGGTCGCTCTTCAGCCTCTGGTCCACTGAGAGCCCGCAGAAGCTGTGCGACTCTCCTGATCGCGTTATCTGGTGTCTTCCTTGAACTGGGCTCTTTGCAGCTCCCGACCTCCTTCTGTGGGTAGAGGGTTTCGATGAGTGGGTATCTCCACCGCTCGTGCATTTTGTTGCATCCGGGTTGAAAGTAGATCCGCCATGGGGTCTACTGTGGCTGCTGCTGGCATGAGGGTCTGAGGTTGTCCCCCCCTGTGGTGTTGGTGCCCCCGATACTGGCAGTGCTCCTCTAGTTCGAGGGCTCTAGGATGTCTCCATTATTGCGAGATCTCGTGGTCACCATCTCGCTGGATGGACAAGAAGGGTGATATCACTATTTTTAAAAGAATTTTGTCATTCCCCATGGACGGCGTCAATGTAGTCGAATCTTGTTATCCTTGACATTGACCGTGAATTGCACAGGGAACCCAGTGAGCCAAAGACCACCGTTGTGGCGGCTGATGACACTCCGATGCTAAAGTGAAGCAATGCTTAAAGTTGTAAATTAGGTTCTATAACGTACATTTATTCATCAACCCTATGTCCTATTTATAATGCGAGAGTCATTGTTCGGCTAGGCTTTTGGTGGCGTAGTTTAGGGAAATAAATCTTGCTAGAGATTATTTCCTTGTTGGAAGTCGTCCACGTAGGAGAGTTTTTCTACACGACTTGTGCTCCTAAATCCGTGGGAGATGTTTTTCTTTTGGAGTGTGTCCATGCAAGGGAGTTTCCTTGCACGACTTATACTTCGGTATTTATTTTCTAGTCGAAACCAATGTATTGCTAGCCTGCCCATCTTGGATCGATCCTCCAGATACTTGCCTGATTAGGCCTTACGGGTATTGGGCTTGACCATGTGACATGTGGGCTTAGTAGGGCGCTGCAATTTGGTCCAACCTTTAGATTCTTCCAAGGTGGGTTAGTGTTGTCTTAGCTTTGCCAGATTGGGTGGGCAATTAAGTCCGCTTTGCTCTACTGACGAGATTATCATGACACGTGTATGATGTAGATTAAAGGACGGTTTGGTGTATCATACTTTCATTACCACCATTGATCATAAAATGTATTGGTGGATGATGACTGCTACATCAGTTTAGCCTTAAATGTAGGGGTCTCATTATGGATTCCCATGCGCCCTACGTGTGTGGATAGTTTGTATTTTTAAATTTATTTTAAAAAGTCAATAATAAGTAAAATTAAAATATTGAGAGATTTGACTAAAGATTTCTAAGCAAAATATAAAAAAATTGTAACCAAAGATGACACTCTCACTATTGTAAGGGCCTATTTATAGTTTTTTAATTTTTTTATTGATAATTGGAGGCTTCAAATAAATTATGTTAGGGCTTAAGTATAATTAATCATTGTTTGAGCAGCTTTTCTAATTGTCGAGGGAACGCGCGAGGGATGGGACAAACAATTTTTTTAATGAAAGTATTGTTTTGTCTTGTACTATTGTGTTTTCTTTAGCTGCTTTATAGATCGCAGAATTTGTACTACCGGGCAGGATGTCAGTTTTTTTGTCAGTTGAGTCGTATCGAAAACTGACTATTTTTTGTTGCTATTGTTTATAGGTGAGCCGCTCTAGTTCGCATAATGTAGGCTGCCAGCTGAGATGCTCCAAAAAACTGTTATCTTTCGGAGAGCATTGATCGTTCAGCGGGTCATCGTCGTCATGCGTAAGAATGCCAATGAGACATTGGCTTCATCGATCATCGTCATCCGCGCACGGCAGATTAGGTGTTGAGCACTTGAAGCTGTTGTCATCAGTCGTGGACTGATTGAGCTTACCTGAAACGTTGGGCGATCATTGTCTGTTGGAGAACAATGATCCCTTGGCGAGTCATCGTCATCAAGCGTGTGAGCGCTGACTAGACTCCCACTCCCTCGGCCGCCAGTGTCCGCGTGCAGCGGACTAGGCGTTGGGCACCTGAAGCCGTCGTCATCAGTCGCGAACTGACGAAGCTTGCCTGGTAAGTTCGTCGATCATTGTCTGTTGGAGATCAATGATTCCTTGGCGAGTCGTCGTCATCAGGCGTGTGAGCGCTAACTAGATTCTCACTTCCTTGGCTGTCACGCCCGACCCGCCACGAGACCCGTAACGTGCCAGTACGTGAACTGAATCCGTAACCACAGGCGGATCATAACCGGACACAACATCATAATATAACATATTCTTGAAACAAGAATCAAAATGAAAATGACCAACTACGATAAAATTTGAACAAAATAAAAAGTATTCAATTCGCCCAGCCTTGTGTCATAGTGATAAAATCAATATATACAAACATCCTGTATTTAACAAAGTATATAACAATACAATGGAAGCAAAATATACCCGCACATGGTGAACAAGACTAAACTGCACAAAACATGTCTAGAACTGGAGACTAGGCCTAATTGCCACTATTAGCCGGAACATCAACACGGCTTGCACTCCAATAAAAGCACACCCCTTGCAGGGTCAGCAAAACACAAAGCTAGCTGGTGCCAGTGAACTAAATACAAATAACAATACTATATGTAGGAGCAATCTATGCCACACAATAATGACTAAGTGAGTAATCCTAGATGTATGATCCATAACATGGAAGTAGTGTTCCTATACAAGTTTCTAAAGTCTAAATTACACCGCGTCTCTAAGGATAATATTTCTAAGTTCGAGCACCAACACAAGGCATTCGATATTGAACATTAATTGCAAGTTTACGAGTTATGCGGGTCATTACAGGTGATTCAAACATGATAAATATCAAGTAATGAAGACAAAGACAATATTGTAATCCTGCATAGCCTCCTAGGTATTGCAATAAAGTCGAAACCATAAAATTTCTACGTAAGTGTCTCATATCGTAGGTATCGGCATACCCTAGAATGTGTCTCACCCAGACACATTCCACAACGTGCACCAGTATCACTTTGGCTAGTTTGTATCTCAATGGGGTGCCATCTGCCAGAATATAAACTCAAACATACCGAACGACTCGCCTAACATGGCCAACTTAACACAAATCAAACTCAAAGCGTTGGGAGGGAAAGCTAGTAATCTCCAAATCACGTCATCCGGGACCCATCCTACTGCACTCTCTAGTGGCAAATGCATGCGGGAGCTCACCGCACCTTAGCAAACTTGCCACATGCAATAACGTCCTCAATGTTTGTAAGTGCGAGTCATCTTAAGCATCACCAAACTCATGATGCGAGCAAACTTCTGAGCATCAACACAACATGCATTACAGTGGGATAAAAACACACTAATATCAACATGCATGTACTACGAGTCTATACAGAATCTAATGTAATCAACTTGTTACAATAAATAGGTAATTCTCATAAATCCACAACTATACTAGGGGTCCCAAAATGACTCAATTCACAACAATAAAGTCCACCGAGTCGAACAATCAAAACGTTCAAGACTCGGCAATCTACGGTAAAACACACGAACTGATGTTACAATGGTCAGACTATACAACCTGACGTGCCAGTACTAAAACGCATGTAACTTCCAAACCGTAAGTCATATGTTGAAAGCTAGGACAATCCAAAAACTACTATCGAATTCGAAACTAATGGCATAGGGCTTATATCCTCATTCTTTCAGAGTCAATACAGTTTTACAAATGAAATCAGGTCATTAAATCTGAACACTAGTCTGACTGCCTCATACAAAACATGCTCTAAAACACTGCTTATAAGCTCAAATGGTGTTCTACCAAAGTCGAAACACATCTACATTCAGAAACGCAACCAAAGGTTTAATATTATTGTCGAACCAACAAGTATAAGCCTACCAAAACACCAATACAACACAGTGAAACTGCTGTCAGGAAATCTAGACACAAGACCGACAGTGACATACAAATCATGCTCTAAAACATTGATTACAAGCTCAAATTGTGTTATACTAAAGCCTAAAAAAATGTAAATTCAGAAATCAACTAACGGTGTAAGATTCATGTCAAACCGAGAAGTATAAGTTTTCCAAAACACCAATACAAATCAGTGAAACTGCTGTCAGAAAATCTGGACACAAGTCTGACAGTGTCACACTAATCATGCTCTAAAACACAAATTACAAACTGAAATGGTGTTCTACAAAAGCCTAAATACGTCTACATTTAGACATACAACGAATGGTCAAAGATTCATGTCAAACCGACAAGTATAAGTTTGCCAAAATACCAATACAAATTAGTGAAACAGCTGTGAGAAAATCTGGACACAAGTCTGACAGTGTCACTCTAATCATGCTCTAAAACACAAATAAAAAACTGAAATGGTGTTCTATGAAAGCCTAAATACGTCTACAATCAAACTCAATTGCAATCATGTATATCCCAACCTCAACAAATTCAGTTTATAAATCCACTCTCAAAGGAACCAACATAGCAACCAAACTCTTCAAAACTTCATAGCAGTCAAATTCTTAACTTGGAGTTCAAATACACACAATCAAAGGCATATAGTAACAATTCAATTCAAGATTTTAAATTAAATATTTCTCAAAGTACATTATAGTTACACTCACCTAAGTGGAATGGGGTTTCAAAACCCGAATTCCGGCGATAATCTTCCAAGAACCAGCCTACACAGGTCTGATCGGCTCCAAACAACACAACTGACCGGAGACTGGCTGAAACAATGTCATAAACTCATGGACCAAAAAATCGCAGTTCATCTGCGCAATTTCTGTTTTAATCCACACCAAAGAACCTCCCTAATGAACGTGCACAACCGGATCTTTTTCTGAATTTCCAGCCACCATGCAACACTCTCTGCATGTGGGGTTTCTGCCCTTCAACCGATGCAACAAACGCCCCTAAAAAGGGCGGAACAGAGCTATGCTGCCTGATCAAATAGAATCAGCTCTGACGAGCTCATACAATTTGATTTTACTGTTTTTGAGCAGAGAATCAAGCAAGAATTCAAAGGAGAAGGAAGAGGAAGAGAAACGATGCAAATAGGAGGAAATTTGGCGAAGAAAATGGCCGAGAAGCGTTGGCGAAATCGATCGCAGGCGGAGAAATGAGTTCTGCTCACGCACATAGGGAAGAAGAAGATAAAAGAAGGGAGAACTTTGTTTTATAAGTGTGTGGCTATTTGCCCCCATCGAGTTTGTAAGGGCATCCCACCAAAACAAATCCAAAAAATAATTTCGAAAAAAATTCAGAAAATTTTCTAAAAATCATTTAAACTCCAAAAACTTTTAAATCATTATTTTTAATTCTAAAATTTAGCAATAAAATAAATGAAAAAAACTATGGGTGTTACATTGACCATCGTCGTCCGCACGCAACGGATTAGGCGTCGGGCACCAGAAGTCGACGACATCAGTCGTGAACTGACTAAGCTTACTTGGTAGGTTTGGCGATCATTGTCTGTTGGAGAGCAATGATCTCTTAGCAAATCGTCGTCATCAGGCGTGTAAGTGCTTACTAGGCTCCTACTTCCTCGGTCGTAGTTGCCCGCGCGCAGCGGACTAGGCTTTGGGCACCAAAAGCAATCGTCATCAGTCGCAAACTGACTAAGCTTACCTGGTAAGTTCGGTGATCATTGTTTGTTTGGAGAGCAATGATCCCTTGGCGAGTCGTCATCAACAGGCGTGTGTGCACTGACTAGACTCCTACTTCCTCGACCATTGTTGGTTGAGTGCAGCGGACTAGGAGTTGGGCACCAAAAGCCGTCGTTATCAGTCGTGAACTGACTAAGCTTACATGGTAAGTTTCGCGATCATTGTCTGTTGAAGAGCAATGATCCCTTGGCGAGTTGTAGTCATCAGGCGTGTGAGCACTGACTAGACTCCCACTTTCTCCGTCTTCGTTGCTTGCGCGTAGTGGACTAGGCGTTGGGCACCAAAAGCCATCATCATTAGTCGCGAACAGACTAAGCTTACCTAGTAAGTTCGACGATCATTGTCTGTTTGGAGAGCAATGATCCCTTGGCGAGTCATCGTCATCAGGCGTGTGAGCACTGATTAAACTTCCACTTCCTCGACTGTCATTGCCCACGCGCAGTGGACTAGGCGTTGGGCACCAGAAGTCGTCGTCGTCAGTCGTGAACTGACTAAGCTTACCTGGTAAATTCGGCGATCATTATATGTTGGAGAGCAATGATCCCTTGGCGAGTCATCGTCATCAGGCGTGTGAGCACTGACTAGAGTCTCTCTTCCTCGGTCGTTGTTGCCCGTGTAGTGGACTAGGCATTGGGTGTGTTATTCGAGTTTGGTCATGGCGGGGATTATCAGAGGCCGAGTTGGCTGTAACGGACAACATAGAAGGTTTAGTAAAAGCAAATATTTTTATTGATAATATTTTTTGAGGTGCTCTACATTCCATGGTCATTTAAGTCCGTTGCCGTTTACGTCTTCCACCCAGTACGTCCTTGACCTATTGACCTTTGTTAATCTTTAGGGTCCTTCCTAGTTCGGGTTCAGCTTCCCTGTGTCGGCTTCTTTGGTGCTTTCCTGGGTGTTCCTGAGTACCAATCACCCGCCTTGAATTCGTGTGGTTTGACCTTCTTGTTCTAGTATTGAGCTATTCGTTATTGGTAGGAAGCTATCTTAGCAGAGGCTAGATCCCGCTTTTCTTCAAGGAGGTCTAGTCCAATGCGCAAGGCTTCACCGTTACCATCTGGTATGAACTCTTCCATTTGAAAGGTTGACACCTCAAGTTCTATCAAAACCATAGCTTCTGACCCGTATGCCAGGGCAAAGGGTGTTTCTCCGGTAGGGATCCTTTTAGTTGTTTGATATGCCCAGAGTATCCCTGGTAGCTCTTGAACCCATTTCCCTTTGGCAGCATCATGCTTGTTTTTTATTGCCTCCAGGATTGTTCGGTTGGTAACCTTCGTTTAGCCGTTGGCTTGGGGGTGCCCTGGCGAGGAGAAGTGGTGATTAATATTAAAAAATTTGCACAACTTTTTAACCTTGATACCTTCGAATTGAGTTATGTTGTCGCTAACCAATAATCTGAGGATGCCAAATCTATAGACGATAGTGGTCCATATGAATTTTTTATTTGGACCTGCCCTATTTTGGATAAGGGCTCAGCTTCGACCCACTTGGTGAAGTGGTCGATAGCCACAAGAAGGAACCTTTTACTTGCTGAGGCTGGGAGCGGTCCGATGATGTCCATTCCCCACTCTGCGAATGGCCATGGACTCGTCATCGACGTTAGTGGCTGGGCAAGCATGTGTGTGTATGGTGTGAATGTCTGACATTTGTTACACTTGCGGACATTATATTTGGCGTCTCGTTGCATGGTTGGCCAACATTATCCTAGAGTTAAAGCTTTGTGGGCGAGGGCTCTCCTGCCCAGATGACTTCCGCATATACCGTTGCGGATCCTTCGCAGGATCTGATTTGCCTTTGTAGGTGACAGACATCGGAGCAGGGGTCCTGTCACTGATCTTCTGTATAACTTGTCGTTTAGGAGAGTGTACCTTGCTGCTCCATTTTTAAGTCAATGTATTCGAGTATCAGAGTCATCCGATTTGGCGATGCGCAAAACATTTCTAGGTTCTTTTTCGTTGAGCCTTGATTGCTTTTGGTATTCAATGAGGTCGCTTGAGACTTCGCCAGAGGCTTAGGCCTCTTTGGCTAGCGCGCCAGCTCTTTTGTTGTAATTTCGAGGGCACTATACGAGCTCTCACCTCTTGAACCTGCTCATTGCACCGAATACCTTGTCACGAGAGGCTATATGCGGGGGTCCTTGCTGTTGAAATCTTCTTTGACCTGGTTGACTACCGATCTTGAGTCGTTGTATGCTGTTAGGTGATCTATCCCGATCCCCAAGGCTAGCTTTAGGCTGAACAAGAGGGCTTCATATTTGGCATTATTGTTTGAAGCGGGAAAGCCGAACCTGACTGCTTTTTAAGAGTGAAGCCGTTGGGGGAGTGGAATGTGATCCCGGCTCTGCTTGCTTTCCCTGTCAATGATCCGTCGTAGCGCAAGATCCACTCTTGGATGCTTGAATCCGAGGTCAGGTGATCTGTCCTTGGCTCTTCTCCACTGGTGAACTCGGCGATGATGTCCGCCAGCGCCTGTGCTTTGATGGTTGTTCTTGGTGCATAGCTTAAGTCAAATTGTCCGAGTTTTACTGACCATTTCACCATCCTGCCGGATAATTCTGGTTTATGCAGTAGCGGATGCTTGGTCAAAACCATTATAGAATAGGCCTGGAAATAGAGCCTCAGTTTCCTAGAGGATACGACCAGTGCTAGAACTAACTTTTCCAGGTCCGGGTAGTGTGATTCCGCTTCCACTAAGGTTTTGCAGGCGTAATACACTAGTCTTTGGGTCCCCCGATCGTCTCGTATGAGGGCTGAGCTGACAGTGTGCTTGGAAACAAACAAGTACAAGTACAATGTTTCTCCCGTTGCTGGTTTTGAGAGTAGCTCTAGACCCCATGTGTGCTTTCAGGCTCTGAAAGGCTTCTTCGCACTCTTATTTCCATGAGAATCTTTTGCTTCCTCCTAGTATTTTAAAGAAAGGAAGGCACTTGTCCGATGACTTAGATATAAATCTGTTGAGTAGCTACTACTCTTCCAGTCAGACTCTGAATGTCTCTGATGTTGGCGGGGGATTTCATGTCGAGAAGGGCCTGAATCTATTTTGGGTCAACCTCAATTCCTCTCTTGTTTACTATATAGCTTAAGAATATTTCAGACTCAACTCCAAACGTACATTTATGTGGGTTGAGCTTCATCATGTATTTCCTAAGATAGTTGAATGCTTCAGTGAGGTATTCTATGTGGCCGGGGATGCGAAGGCTCCTAACTAGCATATCGTTGATGTGGACCTCCATTTTCTGCCGATATGTTCCTTAACCATTCGGTTTACCAGTCGTTGATAGGTAGCATTTGTGTTCTTTAAGCCGAACGACATCACCCTATAGCAATATATCCCTCTTTTAATTTCGAAGGAAGTATTTCCTTGATCTAGGGGGTGCATCAATATTTGATTGTAGCCTGAATAGGCGCTATGAAGCTTAGTAGGTTGTGCCCGGATGTGGTGTCCACGATCTGATCAATGTAGGGGAGTGGGAAGTTGTCCTTCAGCTAGGCTTTGTTCAGGTCCGTGTAGTCTACACACACTCTCCATTTTCCATTTTTCTTTTTTAGAAGAACGGTATTTGCCAACCAGTCTGGGTATCGCGCTTCCTTAATCATGTTTGCATTGAGTAAACACTGCACCTCCTCATTTATGATCGCATTTCTTTTAGGCGCCACGAGCCTCTTCTTCTACCGTACGATTTTCCTCGTGGGATCTACCTCTAAGTGATGGGTGATTATTGACAGATCGATTCCCACCATGTCTCGCATGGTCTAGGCGAAGATGTCCTGGTTCCACTGTAGCAACTTCGTGAGTTGTTCTGCCAAATCTTTGCTCAAGCGGGAACCTATCTAGATAGCCCTGCTGTTGAGAGGGTTGTCGAGGTAGACCGTGATGGTTTCTTCATTCAGTTGGCCAACATTGGGCTTGCCTCGAGGGCTTACAGGAGCCTCATCATCTGGGATAGGTTGCTCTCCCCCTATTTCTCGGGCAGAATTGGGAGTCATCTTAGTGATAATTCAATGAATGCCTACTTTTATTTACATGTTTATTGAAAGAGGAAACTAAAAGATCATATTAAGGTTAAATTCTATGATTGAATTTTTTTATTTATTTTATTTTATTTTATTTTATTTTTATTTTTTTGTGGTTAAAGACTATGATTGAATTGTTTGTACAAGAAAAATGAGGTTTTGCTTAAACGGATCCATGGTGGTGAATTCTTTTGCCTTGAGGATTACCTTCGTGATAAATCCAAATTTTCTTAGTTTTTTTTTTTTTTTTTCATGTCTATATATTTAATGAGTTTTTCATATAATCATGGGTAGACGTAGAAATTTATATTTGGAGGGTTTGATTTCCATATCATATATAGTTAGCCCTGTGCTCTAAGATACGTGGGAGATAGTTCCCAATCTGAGAGCAATCCGTAGAAGGAGGTTTCCATGTGTGGAATGTACTCTGGTATTTGCTTTCTAGTTGGAAGTGGAGAGCTATTGTAATTGCCTGTCCAAAGCTGATCATCGAGATACTTGGCCTTAATAGGGCTTACGGGTATTAAGGATAACTGTGAGACGTATAGGCTTAGCAAGCTGTAAGAGTTCAGGTCTGTTTGTTGGACTACATTGGTCGTGCTTAGAACCGCTTGGGCAGGATCAATGTTGGTTGACGCTGGGGCCTGTAATTTCTCGATATCATCATGACACGTGTATGGCTTAGGGATGTGACCGTTTTGGTGTATCATCATCTATTCCCCCCCCCCCCCCGAGTTAGTGGGCCATCACATGGGTCCACTAAGTCATCTCTTGAAAAGATACGCTGCTCATGATGATTGAGTCTGAATCATTGCTTGAGCAGCGCTATGCATTTATTTAACTTGCATCGGTTCAGTGGAAAAGAGGCGGGAACCTAATCCCTATTTAGGTCATCCATTGTGCAAAGTCTGACTTTTTTTTTTTTCCTTACTTTTGAAGATATTGTTCTGTTCATTTTCTTATTAAAAAGATTGTTCGTCTTCTTCATGGCTCAACAAAACCTTCTTGATGACGCAACTTTAGCCAGGGGCCTTGAGTTTTTTGAAGACAAGTTGCTTTCTAAACCCGACCTTGCTGAGATCCGTACGAAGTTTGGGTTCATTAGGACCTGTCGTTGTTTGTTCTGAGGGTCAATTAGACGCCAATGTCACCACCGGCGGGGTTCATCTACTTGCACCAGGGGATGCTTCAAACCGATTACGCTTTCCCGTTCTGGATGTGATTTGGAAATTCTTGGACTTCCCTGGGATTCCTCCGGCCAAGTTGGGGCCCAATGGATACAGGATCAAACCGAGTACGTTTTCTCATTCTGATTAGGGCGAAGGAAGCCGGTGTCCACGTGACTCCACGAGTGATCCAATTACTGACTTCTCCTCGGTTGAAGAGTAACGTCGTCTGTTGCCGGCTTGCTTCGCAAATCTGCCAGATGACTTCAAGTTTTGGCAGAAGTATTGCTTCTTAGCCCCCATGGATTCAAACTACTTCCAGTGCAGGGGTCGTCTACTCGAGCGGGAGTTCAGACCACTCCGTAAGTACAACTTTCTCTTCTGGTTTCGTTGCACTTGATTGCATGCTAATCGTTGCTCGTGTTTCTTTGCAGGACAGTTTCCTACTATTCCTCTTACCCCTAGAGGAGCAAAACACTATGGAGACGTTCCGTAGCTTGTCAATGAGGAATGTGGTGGATGTTATATGCATTCCCAACTTCATTCGCAGTGGCTGTGGGACAACTGGCACGTGGCCCCTACTAGGAAGAGGAAAGCCACTGGGGCCAAAGCTTCTGTTTTGTCCGACGGGGAGAAGCCGTCTGAGATGCTTGCCTCCTTCGTGAATTCGAAGAGGTTTGGGTTTTCTTCAAGATGACCCGCTCCAGTAAGTGAAGAGTGTGAGTCTGATCGGTCTGTCAGGGCGGAGGCCGATGTATCTAGCTGGGAGAAAGACTACTTGCGATTTGCAGGGTTCGATGATATGTCAAATCTCAATGCCACGCAGACGAAAGCTATGAGTGAGCGGTTGATGAGGGTTGCAATGGCGGCTTCTGTCGATGCTGATTCACATGGGAATGTTCCAATAGAAGGTTCCCGTGAAGATCCGCCTGAGGTTCTTGAGCTTGATCGTCCCGTTGGTGTGTTGTCTGATAGTAGCCATGGTGGCACAGGCCTAGTCTCTTGTAGTCCACATTGTTCACCGTCTCGTTCCAGGCCACAACTCGAGATGTTGGAGGGTCCTTTGGATAACTCGCTTCCTCCCCTTCTTCCTGATTCTGTTAAGCAGTCTCGCACTAAAGGGTTGGTTTTTCGTGACAAGGAAAAAGTTGTGAAGGAAAGCCTGGGAACAGTGTCGACTACGAAGAGTGGTTCCTGTGTAATTCCTGATCTGAGGGAGCTTCATTCGGATGCACGAATAAGCCTGTTTGCATCAAAATTAAAAAAAATGAACACCCAGGTCTGGCATCGGGAGGTTGATGTGGAGTATGCTTCGAGGAAGCATATAAGTAGGCGTCATGGCTGGCTGATGGATTACAATCCAAAACCCGAGGATGATACGCTTGAAGGGCGTATGGATAAGGGTTTAATGTACCTTATGCTGCGTATGTCTCACTTGAGCCATTGCTGGAACCAAAGTCGAGGCGGCTCGTGAGAGGGTGTACACCATGGAGCGTGTCTTCTAGCACATGCAAGCATTGTATTCTGACTCGCTTTATGAAATTGAGCTGCTGAAGAAGCAAGAGAAGAGGTCGGAGTAGTCAGCCATGGTTGCTGAGACTCAGAGGGTTCGTCTGGAATTTCTTGAGCGTGATCTAGCGGAGGCGGTGTCTGCGAGGGACAAATTCAAGCAGGAGTCGGATCAGACTCGCCGAGACATGGAGGTCGCATAGGAAGCAACGGCTGAGGCGCGGTTTGTACTGTGGTTTCTCGCTGAAGAGAATGCCTTGAAGGAGGCTGACTGTGTTGTTCAAAAGTAGCAATTACAGTTTGATGTGGAGTTCAATGCTCGGGAGACAAGGAAAGCCGAGGACTAGCCGAATTAGAGACGCACGAGCTTAGTACTATGAAGAGCAGTTTTGCTACAGAGCAATCTTAGGTTGATGCATCGACTAGCAAGTTGGAGCGGTTGGAATGTGAACTTGCTGACGCGAAGGCGCGAGAGGAAGAGCTTCTGCAGGAACTAGAGAAGTGCAAGTTTTGTTGGGTCGTACACGGTAGGTTGGAGCTGCTAGTATTGATGAAAGAGGAGCATCCAGAATGGGATCTTGGTCGATATAGGAAGATGTCGTATGTAGACTTGTCTGTTGCCTTTGCGTGGTTGGATGAAGAGGTCAGTTCAGACCCTTATGCTTAGACAGTGGCGCGTATGGACGCGATCCCTGCTCCTTCCTATGTTAAGCTTAGCTCTTATGTTTCTGTACCTTTTTCTGATAAGGAGTAAACTATGTATACTTGTACCCATTTTGCTCCGCCTGTTAATGAAAACTGTTTTATCTTGACTGCGTTGTGTTTATTTTGTATTCATTGTCCTTATTGTGCGTTTTCCGTTTCGCCATGTTGTCGTACTTTGGCATAAGCTGGTTGGATCAATAGGAAGTCGAGTGGTCTGTCTGCAGTCGAGAGCTTGACCATTTGCGTTGCGAATGACTTAGAGTCACTGTTGCATAGTCATGTCAGATAGTGGGCATGTCGTAGACGGTTTAGCCGAGGGTTGCGTTACCCGAGTTGTGTCTTGTCCTTAAGGTAAGCTGCTAGAGGCTTATCTCGCTTGTCTGATTTTTTTGGTTGTGGCTACTACCATAGGCGAGTTGCGATAGTCGAGCGTACGAGTTGGAGCGTTTTTACATAGTCAGGCGTTGTAAGCTCGGGTTGACATTATGTGTAGCATCTATCCGGGCACTAGCTAGACGATCTATGTGTTGGTGTGAGTAACCTTTGTTGATAATAGAATGCCTGTCCGTTTGAGCGTGAAGACACTAACTGAGCTGGAATTTATCTTTGCGGTCGTTGTTTTGAAAGAGAGCGGTGGTCACGTGGTGAGCTGCTTGGGGCTCCCACCTTTCGAACCATCTATGTGCAAACAAAGCGGACTATAGGTTCTAGTAATAAGGATTTGGCGATCATGCTGAAGAGCAGTGGTCCCGTGGTGAGCCATCAACATCAGTCAATGACTGATTAGTTTCCCACCTTTAAAACCATCTATACCCGCACAGTGAGGCCTACAAGTTTCAAAATAAGGGGTTTGGCGACCAGGCTAAAAAGCAGTAGCCCTGTGGCAA
This sequence comes from Berberis vulgaris, assembly GCA_963556465.1. Taxonomy (NCBI): domain Eukaryota; kingdom Viridiplantae; phylum Streptophyta; class Magnoliopsida; order Ranunculales; family Berberidaceae; genus Berberis; species Berberis vulgaris. Next base: position 67,511,377 of record OY747134.1, on the reverse strand, counting down.
GCCGTCAGAATCAATTCGGGGCTGACTAGGCTCCCACCTTCCAAATCATCTACACCTGTGCGCATCAAGCTACGAATTTGGGGGTTTTCAGTGGCCACGTTGAAGAGCAGTGGTCCCGTAGCAAGTCATCAAAATCAGTTCCGGATAGACTAGGCTCCCACCTTTTAAACTATCTACACCCACGCAATGGGGGCTACAAGTCAAGGGTTTGTAATTCGGCGACTAGGCTGAAAAGCAGTGGTCCCGCGACGAGCAGTCGGAATCAATTTGAGACTGACTAGCCTCCCACCTTCCAAACCATCTACGCCCGGGCAGTGGGGGCTATAGGTCTGGGCTAGGTAATTCGGCGACCAGGCTGAAAAATAGTGGTTCCGCGGCAAGTCGTCGAAATCAGTTTGGGAATGACTAGGCTCCCGCCTTCCAAACCATCTACGCCCGCGTAGTGAGGGCTACAGGTCTGGGCTTTGATCAGAAGCTTTCGCTGCTAGTCTTCACCATCTAGGCTTACCTGATCAGGTTCGACAATTATTGACCGCGGAAAAGGCAATGATCCCTGGCGAGTCATCGTCACCAGGTATGATAGCGCCGATTAGACTCCCACTTCCTAAACCATCGGAATCCGTGTTAGACGGACTAGGTGTCAGGATGAACTAGAAGCCATCGTCATTAGCCTCGGCATACTAAGTTTACCTGGTGAGAGAAAGGTTTCACTTGCTAGAGGGCGTGCGAACCTACGTCCACAAGCATAGTGCATTGTGTGGACAAAATTACCTTGCATCAGCTAGTGATCCGTAGGTACTATCCGTGTGTCAGAGTTGACTAGGATTTCTAGTGCTTGTGTCAGGCATGTGGTAGAATACTGTTTGAATAGTAGGTTGAGCCCATGGGCTCGCTCTGCACGATTGCGCTAAATGTACGGCGTAGTTCCCATGGTGGCACATGTATGACGCAGACTGCGAGGCGGTTGAGTATCGGTTACTCCCCCTCAATTGATGGGGTTGCATGCAACACCATTAATTGGATGAACGTGGTATGCGCAGTTTCCTTGGGAACCGTCATCTCCTCGTTTCCCATACGGTATTCAATGCTGAATCGCCCGTTTGGTGAACCATCATGTCTATATAATGGTGTTCCTCAATCGTTGTAGGCACTATCTTCTGTAATGTTCTTGATTTGAAGGAAATGCTTTGGGTTTTCCAAAGGCTGAAGGGAGATTTCCATCATAGGAGTATTTGAATGTTCTAACATTTGCACTAATCGGGCACAATGATAATCATTGTTATGCGTGGTCACATGTTCTGGGTGAGCACATAGTTGATCTGCTAAGATCTCGTAATTTCTTCTCATATTGCGGAGAAATAGTTTGGATTTCCTCCCAATGGAGGAGCCTCGGTGTTACCTTGTGTCGTTGCGTTTGCATGTACGCGGTTCCCATTGCTAACTTATGGCTGATCGAAGTGTTAGTGGATACGCGATGCTTCCGAGGGTAGTATCTCTCAGTCACTCTAGGTACTGCGCATGTGTAAAGTGTCCTCGCTTGACAACATTGTGAGACCTTGACTGCTTCGTCGCTTGCGACCATCCTCATCTGCCTTCTTCTATCTCCTTCAGGAGGCTGGAAGCCGTTCGAGGAAGTCATCAAGGAGGTAGACCTTAAATATATAGCATGGTAACTCCTCTGCCTTCTTTTATCTCCTTTTGCCCGGCGTCAGTTAGACCATAAATATATAGCATGGTAACTCCTCTGATCTACTCCTTATTTTTTTTTCCTATTTACCAATATAAAACTTCTGTTCTTGCTACTGTGAGCTGATTATAACATATAGTTTGTATAGTTATTTGTTTTATTATTTTTTTGACATGTTTAAGTTTTCTTTTCAAGGTTTAAGTGTTTTTTTGTTTTTTGTTTTTTTGTTTTTTTTATGTACTTAGAGACTATTCAACTTTTTGTAGTTTTCATGTTTGTACAATTTTCTCTTACCTATTGAATTAGTAGTGAGATTAGTTTTCACATAGGGAGTTAAGTATTGAATTAATTAATTAGGTCCCTGATATTTCTACAAATATAGCCACGTAGGTGGTAAAATGGTTTATTGACATTTTCTTTATTATAATAATGTTAATAAGAAGAAGAGATGATGAGAAAAGAAAGAAAATAAAAAGTGGGAATAGTTGAATTATTGATGACGGTGAGAAACTAAGATTGTTGATGAAGGTGATAAACTAAGATTATTGATGTGACGATTGTTAAATTGCAATGTATTAAGTAGCTTATGTTCTTTGGTAGGGTTAAACTAAAAATGCAGTCAGGCAAATTGCAAATTCCTATCGGTTTATGCTCCTCTCATCTTTTTTTTTTCAATCACAACGCGTGGTACTCTTTTTGCATTTTTTTTTTAACATTTTTCTATTTTTTACCGCAGCGTGTCTACAGCTTGGGTCTACAGTTAGAGAACTTGCTCTCCATCGTTCCAAGCTCTTATCCAACTCTCTGTCATCCAACTCTCTCGATTCCATCCGGATCAAGGTAAGACTCTTTTGTTCATCTCATTTCAAAATTTTCCAAACCACTGAATGTAATCATCTTTCCCATATCCACATCCCCTTAGATGTGACGACTGTATTCTCATATTGTTTCAAACACTGCTTTATTCCAAACTTCACATGCACATTATCAATCCAAACACCGCTTTATTCCAAACTTCACATGCACATTTAATCATTGAATTGAACATTTAATCAATAAAATGTGATTTTGTAGGCTTATGGTTCATTTCAATGTTGGATCTTGTTACCCACAAGAAATTGAAAAGTTCATAGGTGAATGTAATCATTGAATTGCTAGAGAAATCATGTACGTTTCCCTTTTAGATCCTTGGTTCCTTGTATTGGAGGTTACTATGAGTTGGTAATTAGGTTTTGGTTCATTTCCTGATGTGGTGTTGTTTTACCCACAAGAAACCAAAAATGCAGTTTGGTTAATGCATTTGAGTTGTGGGGTAGTTTTCTATTAAAAATGTGAATCACTATGATGGGTTTTCTTTACTAGTGTGGATCAAAGATTATTGTTAATTGAATTGCTTGCTTCTTAGTTGAAATCATGATTTTAATGCAGGAATGGCATACAAGGCATACGTTGTGTATCGTGAGTGTGAATCGGGAGTATACCTGACTTGGGCAGGTTGTTTATCTTAGGTATCTGGGTATAGGGGCTGTTTGTATAAGGGGTTTACATCAGCTGCCGAAGCATACGAGAATTATGACTTGTGGGTTCGCTTAGAAGAGGAGAGAAAAGACCATGAGGCAAGAAACAACGATGAAGATGTTAAAGTTAACGATCGCGTTTGTGAGGGTCAAGCCGAAGAAAATAATGATCAAAGACATGAAACCCAAGCAAACAACGATCTTTGGACATTTGTAAGGGACTTGATCAACACATTATTAGTAGTCATTATTATGATACTTGTACTTGTTTTCTTGAAGCTTTTGGTTGGTGAACGATATGTACTTCTTATGAAGATATTTGAACTTCTATTTGGTTATGTTAATTAGTGTTATCTTTCTATGGAAAAGTTTATACAAAATTATATATCATGTAGTAGGTTGTTCTTGATTTATTGTTTTTCTCGACATTGTTGACTGGGAACATGACACTGAAAGTCTCATGTTAAATTGGTTAGGCTCATTTGAGTAGCTTACTGTGCAACCTATATTTGATGTCATTGTACGTCTTGACCACCTTACTGTGTTGTTTCATTTCATTATGTTGTTGCTGTAATTGTTCATTGTGTATAAGTTGCTGCATTATGTTGTTGCTACCAAAGTTGCATTTCTCATCTGGAGCACTAAGATGAGTAGCTTGGCATTTTCATTTTTGGCCAGAGAGTAGCTTGGCATTATGTTGTTGCTGTAAAAGTTGTTCCTTGTGTAAAAGTATAATTTTTGGCATTTTCATCAATGGCCAGAGAGTAGCTTCAGTCCTTTGCCCTCTGAAATTTGACACAAGCTTTTTTTTTTTGTGGTTGACATGTGTTGATCAGTTGGAAAAGGGTCACAGAAGTGATGAAGTTACATTCCCAACCACAAGCTAGAAATAAAAGCATTCCTTAATGCAGAACACAAGTTCATTTGGGTTTGACAGGCAACATCATAAAGTTGTTTGGTTAGGACACATCTTTCTTGTTGTATTTTTCACTTATTTGCGTGCTTATGAAGATCCAAGAATGTGATCAATGAAACTGCATTACAGCTACATAGATGAGTTCAATTGTTCTTCTGTGGTTCTAGAAGTGCAGAAAGGTTTAAAGGATCCGAAGTTAGAGAAAATGGGGAAGATCACCATTGACCAATTGCGTGGTATTGCAACAAAAAAGCTTTCAGATTTGAACTGCACAAATATAGACTTAAGAAAAATATATATTCATAAAAGTAAAACATAAAAGCAAAAAGTACTAAATTCTTCTCAATGGCCCGCTCTTTCTTTGTTTATTTCTTTCTTTTGCATTGTATATTTCGCAGTGGATTTCATCATTGAATTATAACGTCGACCTTTGCAATGAACCAAACCAGTGGACTATGAATTTGAGACCCAGAACCAATAGTATTAGTGTCTACTTCCAAAAACCCCTCTGAATCAACATGACCAACACTATCATCATTTGTAAGTTCCTCCATCTTTAAAATGATCCATTGTTGAACCTTATTTGTCTTCTTTTCATCCTCAGCGGCGAAGTTAGCCATTTCATAGAAGACACTGCACATCTTACCAAACCGTTCATTTTCAGGCTTCATTCCCCAATCTAATAAAAAAATTTAACCTTTGTATGACACCTCTTAACATCCTTCCTCCACCACCGAAGAACATATTTTTCTGGTACAACATGAATCTCACTTTGAAACAATACTGTCAATACATGTTTGCATAAGATCCCCCTGAACTCAAACAATTGACAATTACACTTAATATTGAAGTTGACAACTTTAAAATTGACTGATCGTTGTCTATCTCTTATCACCAAGTCTTGTGTAACATTGTATACCTCAAAGCCACTCTCCTGCATAACATCACTACCAACTCTACAACATATATTTCCTGCTACATGTTCTTGAAACTCTCTAAATTTATTTATGGTGTAGGCAGCTTAAAAATGTTTCTCTATTGCATAAGGAGTAATGCAAGGAATCATTCGGTTAAATGATTTAAAGTCCTCTTCAACTTTTTTTTTGAACCTTACTTCGTAGTGCATTCTCATATTGTTCTATGAATTGCTTCAGAGTGGTATTCGAATTTACATAACCATAAAAAAACATTCATGCTTTCACTCCTTTGAGTTAAAGACATCTCCGCCAAAAAGTACTTCTTTGAAATGTTGGCACCCAACGCATTCTTTCATGGCATAATCTACTCAACCAATAATTTTCTTGCAGATTATATTTCTCAATGAAACCATGTCGATTTCCTTCAAACTCTTCAACCAATAAACTGTTATTTGCATTGCAAAATTGATAGCCTCATATTGATTGCAACTAGACAGTTTTTCGGGCAACTTTTTAATAATATGCCACAAGCACCATCTGTGTCGTGTGTTGGGAGATTCATTTTCAACATCCCTCTTCATTGTTCTATCTTGATCAGTGATTATAGCAGTCGGAGCACAATCATTCATACACTCAAGGCAAAATTTGAAAAGCCAAACAAACTCTTCTATGATCTCACTACATATCAATCCACATCCCAAAAGTATTGACTTACCATGATGATTCACCGCAACAAAAAGAGCAAATGGCATCTCATGCTTATCAGTTAAGTATGTAGTGTCAAAAGTAACATCATCCCCAAACTCTTTGTAAGCTACTTTGCTCCATGCGTCGGCCCAAAAGACATTTCTTAACCTCCCTTCATCATCCAAATCCATCATGTAAAAGAAATCGACATTGTTAGCTTTCAATTTTTGGAAGTCGTTATGAAGTGCCACCGCATCCCTCTTACCAAGTCTCAACCTCCTCATTCTATTAAGATAATTGTAACAATCTTTATGGGAAAATGTCACAATATCATGACCACTACAGCCTTAACCATCCAACCAAGACGGTGGGTATAGAACCCAAGACGTTGGGGTTAAACCACCACAACCTTAACCATCCAACCAGACTACCATTGGCATTATAATCCAGCTTCTTCTTGACATACGAGCTCCTAACTCTATTCTTCAAGATATTTCTGAACTGGATCCCTAAATTAGAAAAAAATCACTAACACAAAATGTGGCCAATAGTTTGAACACCAATAATATTGTATGATAGTTACCTTTATCATGAATCGAAAGAGTTCGAGAAGAGCTTGGAATGATAGAGAGCAAGACAAAACTATTACTAAAACTAGATCCCTAAAATTAGAAAAAAAAATCAGCTAACACAAAATGTGGCCAATAATCTGAACACCAATAATATGAATACCAATAATAGTGTAAGATAGTCACCTTGAGACGGATGGAATAGAGAAAGATAAACTAATAATCTGAAAGATACACCAATAATTCAATTGCAAGCCTTTGACATATTGATTTAAAGCGATAGCCAGATCAAAATGAAACCCTAGAATGAAACCACCCAACCCACCCAATAATTCAATTGCTTGAGCCAATAATGAAACCACATTGATGAAACGATGAAACCCTAGACTTGAGTCAAACCCAACCCAACCCAGATTTGGCGATGTAATCGTTTCATTCAAACCTAGCCCAATCGTTTCATACAAACCACAATAATCGTTCAGATTTGGTGGATTAAACAATGGAAATGAAAGGAGATTTACCTGGTTAGATTGAAACCTAGAATCCCTAGAAGACGCTTGAGCTCCAAGGATGAATATTTCTCTCACTTGAAGAACAGTTTTGTTTGATTGAAGGGAGAAGACTCTTGAGCTCCAAGGATGAACAATGATGTTTCTGTTTTGGGGTATTGGGGTAGAAGAACAATGTTGTTTTTGTTTTGGGGGTATTAGGGAGAAGAATAGTTACACGTTGGGATACTTTAGTTAACGTAACAAACCCTAACGCTGTTAACGTTATGTTGGGGTAACAATCTTTCTCCCCAGCACGTGCATGGCAACACATCCTGGCCCATACCTGGCCATCAATCCTGGCTGTGTAGAATTGTTGTTTTTTAACGTTTTTGTTTGTGGATGGATGTTAATGTTACCTATTTTGGTTATATTTCCTTTTCTTATCTTTCTCTTAGTATTGGATAGTTGATCAATCTATAAGAAGAAGGGGCAGGTTTAGTTATTAACTTAAGAGATTCTGCAACACTTACGGCAATAACAAGAGCTATCTATGAGTTAAACAATTAAATTTATAAAGAATCAAAATTTTATGGTTTTCCCAATTACTTGCATAAATGTTGGCTACCATCCTTATATTATGTGCAACCTAATTTATGTTGGGGAAAACAAATATAATATTAATAGTATATAATGCAAGCTAAGAACTCTACCATTATGGATATGCATTTATTACAATATTGGATTACATTGTTATTGGTTTTTTTTTTTATAGATATTTTCATAAGTTTTTCGACCTTTTCTCATTGTTTAAGCTAATGTTGAAGGTTTTGTCAATTATGAAATCGAGAAAACACACACAATTTTACAAGAGTTTCATGGTTTTTGTATTTGTTTATTGATTAAAAAAATTGTCAATTACAATATGGAGAAACCCTGTGAAACTTTTCCAAAAAAAAAAAAAACCTTCTGAAACCTTTCAAAAAAAAGGAGAACACATTCTTGACCAATTTTTCAATGTTAGGGCGCTTGTACATTTTGTCAATGTTAGGATATTTTTTTCATTTATTGCCTTACTAGGGTTAGCCCATGCAACGTGTACGACTGTGATTGAGTGATTGTTTAATGTCTCATTTGTTACTCCCCCTAGTTAGTGGGTCTGCATGCTAGGCCACTAACTGACAGCGTGTGGGGGTTCGTGATATGTCGTAATGACATATTGTGGTATGTCCGCACAACCCAATTTCCTAAATGAGGCATCATAGTATCTTAGACTTCTTTGGAAAGTCACGGTTATCCGAGGAGGACCTGACCGCCTTTTGTAGGAATTACGAGCTCCTCAGTGATCTGGGAGTATCGCTTTTTACGAAAAGGGATTGTCACTGCGCTCCGGTGGAGGGGCACATCTGCTTGTACAAGGCCATGTTTGAGGCTGGTTTGCGCTTCCCTGTTCCTAGCGTCATCCGACGCTACTTGCATTTTTGGGCATTGCCCCGACTCCGATAATGCCGAGCGGGTGGAGCACACTGGTTGCTATTCTGATTAGGACGAAGGACGCCAGAATCCCTATGTCGACGAAATTGCTTCATTATCTGGCTTCTATTAGGATGAACAACCATGGCATTTGTTGGATGTGGAGGCCACGTTGTCTGACTGGCCAGTTCGTTGATCCAGAGATTGACAGATGTACTGTTTCATTGCCTCTACAAAGTCTGGGTACTTCTCCTTTAAAGGGTTGCATGCCATCTGCCGGTTTGGGGATCTCCGTAAGTTTTTTTTGCTATTCTGAGAGCTGACTTTCTTGCTCTGTCGCCTATGCATATTCTGGAAGTTATCCATCCAGATAATATTAGACAGAGTTGAATGTTTTCTGGTGAGGATGGTAATGTAGGGTGTGTTGTGGTCGTGCCTACTAATTCTTCTTCAGGTGCCGAAACGACGGCGCCAGGGTCACTGAAAAGGAAGGTGCCAAGGATGCATAGCCCTTTTGGAAAAGAAAGCCCCGAAGGGATTGCTTATTCCCCCTCGTCGCTCTAACAGGCTCAAGTTGAGATCCACTCCTCCTACTCGCCAAAGTGGGGAGAAGGATGTTGTGAACCTGACTGTTGATGAGGGGTCGCCGGGGGCCTTGGCTCGTGTTGAGGTGGAAATGGAGTGACCGTCATCAGAGGTCATTGTTCTTGGCCCTTGTTTTGTAGAGGGACATGTCATCTGTTCTTGAGAACATCACCCATGGCACTTCTAAAAGTTCGGGAGCTAGAGTTTTGTTCGAGTCTCCTTCCACTGCTGCCGCTAAATGCAAGCAGGTTGCTGAGTCATCTCCCGTAGGAGGTGCCGGAGGAAAGAAGGGATTGGCTCCAAGCCCCAGGGCTCTGCGTACTGATGCTAGGGTCATATCCATGTCCTAGTGGATACTGAGGTGGACCACTGGGATGTTAATGTTGATCTGATGAAGATGCATTACTCTTGGCTGGTTGACAAGCTGGCATTGGAGAAGGCGGCTACGGAAGTGCACCTCACTTGCGAGCAACAACTTCTGATGCTCGTAAGTTGACAACTCAGTTGTTTTGCCACTTAGTTTTTTCACTGCGCTTTATTGTTTATACTCGTGCGTCATTTTTAACCATAGGATGGCCAATTTGGCCAATGTTGGTGTGGCGAGTACTGAGGTGGAATCTGTATGGGGAAGGATTTTTTCCTTGGAGATGAAGTTCTCCGACTAGAAAGTACATCTTGTCGATGCCCGTAAGGAGGTAGACTTGCTGACGGAGCTGTTGGTTGCTCAGGTTGATTTGGAGGCCCAGATGTTTGAAGCCAAGAGAGGCATGACTAGGGCTTTGGCTATTCAGTCGTCCTTAGATTCCCAACTGAAAGGAATCCAAGGAAGTTTGGATGAGGCCCAGGATGCACAAGCTGATCTGTTGTTTGAACTGAGAGATGCTCGGGAACACCGGGACAAGGCGATAGACAAGCATGCTGCAATTTTTAAGTATCTATCGTACATTGAGAATTCTGCTACTAGCTCTTAGAATGCGTTAGTTAGTAAGCGTGCTGAGGCGGTTCGCTTAAAGGGGTTCCTGGAAACCCTTAAGGTGCAACATTCTGACCTCGCCCAAGAGCGTGCTTGTCGTGACGATGTGGCTTGCAAGTTGGTGGCCTCTGGACAAGGAAGTTGGGGAGCTGAGTAGCTTTAAGGCACACTGTGATGCTAGACAGAATGATCTCCGCGAGGCTGTTGATAAAGCTCAGGGCCATGATGTTGCTGATGGGAGGCTAGATCTGATAGACTATGTCCAGGAGCACCATAGGGATCAGGATCTCTCCATTTACAATCATCTTGCATATGCTCGATTCGAGGGGACGAATGATTAATCATGTGAATCGCAAGTGGCCCTGAAGCCAATACAGGTGTCGCAGAGATGTCTGTCCATCCTGATGTCCCCGAGCCCACTTCAGACTGTGCTTCCCATGAAGCTGCTTCTGACTCTGTTCCAGCCGAATGAACGATTTTTGTAACGAAATACAAATTTATTAATGAGAACATTTCCCCTTTGTTTTTCCTTTATGTCTGTGCATGTAGCTGTCGTACTTGACATTTTGAACTCTTGTTTAGTTAGGTTGAGCAGGTGGGGGTATCTAGCCTCACCTAAAGTAGGGCTTGAGTCTAGATTGAAGCCCTTTCTTCGCTTGTCTAAGAGCTCATATTCTGTCAATAGTAAATAACTTAATTTTTTTAGACTTGCAAGCCGGGGAAGCAACCCCTCCATGGTTTTCCTCTTGGATGGACTAGACTCCCTCACAATTATCTTCTTCTGCGCCTCGGACATTCCAGCGCCAGAGGAAGAACCAGTTGGAGCAGTTTGCACTCGACCCACCTTACCGACTGCTTCGGAGAACAAACCATTGTGCTCGATAAATGCAGTAGTAAGTGCGTCTGAAATGGGCATTAGCGATAGGGAGAGAAAGTCGACTATGGTTATCTGATTCTCATGAGAAAAAAATGACAATGTCGTCCCCCCAGTAGAGAAAACATGTGACGCCTCAGAGATACAATAAGCATTATGCTAGAAGCGTTGGACAAGAAAAGTCAGGGAACTTACTGATGTTCTTGAAGTTGAAATAGACCAACTGATTCTCGTGGTCAAAGTACCTAGACCGCACATCAGCAATGAAGCAGTATCGTTGCCAATCAAGCATCAATCAACTCTTAGCCCAATCAAGCATTAGGTCCTAAATAGAGCCAAGTGTCGAAGAGACTCAGTCATGCAAAGGTAAGATCTTATGCGAGATCTTCTCCCTCCAACACAACCTGGATCATAGATACAGTTTGTGATGAAACATTCGCTATAAGAGATGATGAAAGGAGGAAGAAATGTACGCATACACACTGCAATTTACATACAATCTTCACTCTTCTTAGAAAGGGGGATCTGGCCTCCACCAAGTTATCCGCTTACCAACAACTGACGGTGCAATACTTCAACAAGAAGATCAAGCCACTCGAATTCAAGTGGGAGACTGGGTACTATAGAAGACCCAACAAACCACCAAGGAAGCCGAGGCGGGAAAGCTAAATCTAAATTAGAAAGGGCCTTACAGAGTTGCTAAGGTTAATAGGTCGGGAACATACTGGCTGGAAGACGCCGACGGGTTATAACGACCATGGAATGTAGAACATCTCAAAAAATATTATCAATAAAATATTTTGCTTTTACCAAAACTTCTAATGTTGTCCGTTACAACCCTCGATAACCTCGATTATGGCCAAACTCGAACATCTGCTCATAGCCTAATCCGCTTATCGCGGGTCGCGACGGCTGAGGAAGTGGGAGTCTAGTAAGCATTTTTCCGTTGATAACGACGACTCGCCAAGGGATCATTGCTCTCAATACAGACAATGATCGTCAAACTTACTAGGTAAGCTTAGTCAATTCGCGACTGATGATGATGACTTCTAGTTCCCAAAGCCTAATCCGCACCGCTGATCGTGACGGCTGAGGAAGTGGAGTCTAGTCCGCTGATGATGACGACTCACCAAGGGATCATTACTCTCAATACAGACAATGATCGTCAAACTTACTAAGTAAGCTTAGTCAGTTCGCAACTGATGACGACGACTTCTGGTACCCAAAGCCTAATCCGCTTCGTGTGAGTCGCAACGGCTGAGGAAGTGAGAGCCTAGTCAGCGCTTGTCCGTTGATGGTGACGACTGGCCAAGGGATCATTGCTCTCAATATAGACAATGATCGCCGAACTTTCCAAGTAAGCTTAGTCAGTTCGCGACTGATGACGACGTCTTCTGGTGCCCAAAGCCTAATCCACTCCGCGCGGGTCGTGACAGCTGAAAAAGTGGGAGTCTTATCGTTTGTTCGTTGATTACGACAACTCGCCAAGGGATCATTGCTCTTAATACAGACATTGATCGCCAAACTTGTTAGGTAAGCTTTGTCAGTTCACGACTGATGACGATGGCTTCTGGTGCCCAAAGCCTAATCCGCTCCGCGCTGGTCGCCACGGCTGAGGAAGTGGGAGTCTTGTGTGCACTTGTCTGCTAATGATGACAACTCGCCCAGGGATCATTGCTCTCATACAAGCAATGATTGCCAAACTTACCAATAATGCTTAATCAGTTTGAAACTGATGACAACAGCTCCTGACACACAAAGCCTAACCCACTCCGCGCGGGTCACCACAACCGAAGGAATGGAAGCAAAAGTCAGCGCTGGTCTGCCGTACTGAGGGATTCATTGCAGACAACGGCTGAAAGGATTTAGTCAACCCTTGACTTACGACGACTCCCGCTGATCAACCCCTAAATTGCCACGATAGCAACACAACACAACACAACACAACAATATTGTGTGACTCACAATGAGAAAACTAAGAGGGGTTTCCACTTGGTAGTACAAACTCTACAGTCTGCAAAGCAACAGAAGCAAATACGACGGTGCAAGGCAGAATAGTACTTTCAATAAAAAAAATGTCTACATGATATTCGCCCAGGAAGGGACATTACAATCTAAGGAAAAACATCTTCCTCGTCTGTTAGTCTCGCAGTGCTAGAGCCTTCCTCTCAATGGATCGGCTCAAAAGATGCCCTCCTATAGCGGGTGAAGTCGAGACCAATATCAGAATGCTCCCATTTAATTAGTTCTAGGAGTTCAAGTCTGCCCCGAATAACCTCGGACGAGATCAATGGCCTCCTTCCAGACACATCAAAATCCACCGCGCCCAACAACTTTTCATAATGTGAACGCTCCTCGGACAGCATCCGCTCCGCCTCCAAAGCAAAGTGAAACCCTTCGTTTATCGCAGCTTCTAGCCGCTGCTTTTCGAAGACCCACTCCGCCTCCGCCTGCTTCCTCTCAGATTTTTCAGGCCCTTGTTCAGAAGACCACCCGTCCATAGCAATATCCAAGCACTCAAATTCTACCTTGGTTCACTTCAACTCGGCACGCGTCGACACCAAGTCAGACTCGGTAACCCTTAGCTGAGCTTTCATTTTGTCAACTACCGCGTCAGCAACAAGGGTCGTGGCCTCCACACCCTCGTGGTCCGCGATAGTGCCAGAACCCTCTTCCCGATAAAAAGCATTCGTCCGCAGATCGGCGAAGGCCTTCTCCAGAGCAAGGACCCTCCCACGGGCTTAGGGGTGAAGCGAGATAGGAACGTTGGCTCTAAAGTGAGGGCACCAAAGGGAGAAGCCACCCCAACAGAAGAAAGCCTCTTCCTTGGAGCAACTACAGGAGGTACATTCGCCTCCAACTCAGCGAGCTTGGAAGGGCTGAGCAGGGCCAAGCTTCTCTTCCTCATACGACGAGCAACCACCCCCTCAGCTGGGGAACCTGACACTAGGTGAGCCCCATGAGAACACTGCATCAGCCCACTGCGTATGACATCGCCTGGCATTACTATCTCCTCAACAGAAATCAAAGGAAGCTTCAGAAACTTCTTCTCCAGTCGCTTTTTTTCCTCACTAAGGGACGAAATAACAAACTTCTCTGAAACAAAGAAATAACATCAGGACCAACGTCACAAGAAGAACGCGCTAAGATATGCATGCACTAAAGAAGAACGCACCACGGTCGAACTAAAAGTGTCGGGACACTCTATGAGTCCCGATCTTGAAGTGGCCAGAATCCACCGAAGCCAAGATCTATTGCTTCTCCCAGGATTCAGCAATGCTCACCGTCAAACGCAGACAAGGTGGACAAGTCAATATACATAAACCCCTGGAATCCAGTCGAACATTGGTCAGGCGATGAATCACCGGTGGAGTCAAACGAAGGCCAACGTCGTGATCCCTCAGGAGAATTGCTAGCAGTATCTTGAACCTGCTCAGCACCATCTGAGTGGAAGGCTGGCAAAAATGAGTGAAGAAGCGCCAGACGTCATCAGGCACCGAAAATCAGAGTCCAGACTCAAACATACCTCGGTGCAAGCCTATAAACCCGTGAGGAGGTACAGTTGGACCAAATAATCAATACGCTGGAACAAGATACAAATCTCCAGGGATACGGTACAAACTACGAGGTTTGATCAACTCAGTTTTGTCGACCAGACTACCATCAAAGAGATTCATACAGACAAGGGATAACGAATCATTGGAAGCAATTTTGACGTTGTCAGCCATTGGAAGAAAAAAAATATTACAGTTCGAAAAGATAACGCAGATCACAATGGAGAAATCATCCCCAAAACAGTAAATATTTATAGGGGAGGCAAATCGAACTCTTCTTACTCGAGCAGTCGTGTACCTATTAAATGACATGCGTCGCTCGAGACCAATGCTTAAGGTCTAATCGTCACGATGGTACAGATGTTTTTTCAACGAGTTAGTGGACCAACTTAAACGCCCCACTAACTCGGTGGGAGTAGTCGATGATACATAAAAACGGTCACACTCCTAAGTCGAACACGTGTCATTATGATCTTGAGGAACTACGGTCTCAAGCACCGGCGTAATACTGATCCAACCCAAGAGGATCTAAGCCCGCTCAACGTCAGCCAAGTGGACCCGGACTCTCACAACATGCTAGGCCCACACGTCTCACAGCTATCCTCAATACCCATAAGCCCTGTTTAGGAAAATTTTTAAGGCTTTATTTACGAAAGTGTTATTGTTTTAAATTATAAGACAATTCTTTGTAATGTTAAGTTCACACAACTCCTTAGAAATTCATGTACCACATTTAATTTGACACAGAAAATTTTGAGTTAATAAATGTTAAAAAAAATAATAATAAGTTCGGGATGAGACGGGATGAGAATGAGTTTGATCAATCCCACAAGGACTTGGAAAAAATTGGGACATGACGGGATCGAAATCGCGGGATAAGATGCCCACCTCTACTTAACACCCTAATCCGCTTTGATAAAAAGAATCGCTCAAACAATCATGCTAATAAAGACTACATTGATTTCTTCATTGTGAGGTTTAATATCACATAATGATTACTAAAGCTCTGATTAGGTTCAAAATTTAGATTTTCCTCTTAACCATGAAGTATAAATTAATGAGCTACTGGTGGTTATGAATAAAGTTTAACCAATGTAACCATGGGATTCCTTGTGGGTTTTGATTCCTGATAAATTAGATTACTATGTTTAATTCCTTTGTTTAATTTATCTGGTCACAAATGGTAATACAGTGAAATTGAAACATCACCAAGGCAATTGTGAATTGTTGTGAATGTGCTAGTCTACAATATGAAAACTGACAAAGCATATGAGAGGTTTCAAAGATATAAGTTGAATCAGAAATAAGAAATAACCTAATGAATTCAAAATAATCAATCCATGAATCCCCTTATCTTTGTATAGGAGCATATCAAAATGCGAGGCCTTGTTTATTTCAATGATTTGTATTCTGAATCCATCTGTTTTTTATGAATTTGGTGTTAACATAATCAGTTAAATGAAAGGGCATAATGGTCTCCTTAATAAATTTTTAACTATGGTTTGGTTTGACAGTCCTTCAAATTCTTGAGTTAAATAAAGTAAGCCTTTTTGGGTATTTGCAATGGGATTATTTGGTCCCTTTTTTTAAATAATGAAACCAATAAAAACCAAATAATGCTTCGGTTTATTTTGTATTTGCTTTATATTTCTACCGGTGTAGTTGCTTCCTACAACCAATGGAGAGTTAGAGATTTAGGGTGTGTTTGGTTGCATGGAACAGAAAAATTTTCTAATTAAATTTTCTCGAGAAAATTAAATTTTCAAGTGTTTGGTTGCTTCAAGAAAACATTTCTAGGTGTTTTGTTGAAATTTTGGACTCGAAATTCTTTTTCCAATATGTGCCTATTTTCCCACTTATTGTGTGAAAATTTTGCTTAGATAACCCCATAAGCAAAATTTTCTCGTAATGTTTTCCAAGGAGTATTTGCTAGAAATGTTTTTCTTTTTAGACCAAAGTTTTCCTGGCAACCAAACACACCTTGTTGGAAAGTCTTGAGAGAAAAGTGAAAACTGGAATTTAGTTATGAGGGTTGATTCAGTAGTTCACACAATATCAAATTTATTGGAAGGCTTCAATTTAAAATGTAACATGTTGTATTTTATCAAACAGGGATAAGAAACAATTTTCAAAAACTTAACCTGGATGTAGCCAGGGGGTGTCCCTATTTGGTTTCGCCCTAATGTAACGAGCGATTGTGATTGGTTCATCATTATTTATTTATTATTAATATAAAGATTTGGGGATCCTTTAAACTTCTGCTCGTTTTTCAAGGTACATATTAATAAAAGGGAATGAGATGTGTTTGTTTAGGCTCTAATTCAACCTCTACTTAACGAAAGCCATTGGTTAGATGTTGTCAAGAGATTTATTATGTTTGACGGAAATAAGAGCAAATGTATGAGTCAGACATTTGGCCAACATATCATTCAGACATTAACAACCACTAGGGTGTGGACGCGCCCTACGTTTGCTCGAATGTTGATTTTTTTTTTCTTATGAAATTTTAGTAATAAGTAAAAATTATCATTTAATTTTTAAATAAAATAATTACTCATAATTGTAAGGACCTATGTATAGTTTATGAATAATTAGAGAGTTTCAAATAAATTATTATATTAGGCTTTTAAGTATAATTAATTAAAGTTTAAGAGAGACTGGTTTTAATTGTAAGAATATGAAATGTGGATGACAAAATGGAAAATCAAAAAGTCAGTTGTAAGAGCTTTTTTATAATAATTTAAGGGGTTTTAAATAAAGTATATTAGGAACTTAGGTATAATTTATCAAAGTTTAAGAGAGCTAGTTTGATTGTAAAAATTATAAAATGTAGAGGGCAGAATGGAAAATACAAATGTCATACGTAAGGACCTATTTATAATTTATATATACTTGGAGGGTTTCAAATAAATAATATCAAAGGCTTGGATATAATTAATAAATATTTTGGAGAAGTTGAATTTGGTTGTAAATAATTTAAATTTATGAATGACAATTTGCAAAAATGTAATAGTGATTTTTTCTTGTAAAGACAAACAAAATTTATGTTGAAGACATTACATACAAATCATTGTTCCTATTTCTTATGCCCAACTCTCATTATAGGGTCTAGATATTTAGATATATTTAATAGCTATATTTTTTAATATTCAGACAAAAAAAAAAAAAAACATCTCTTTAAAAGTCATATTTAGTTAATGTACACCAAATAATTGATGGATTGACACGGATGCAATTGTATAATCACATATTTAATTCTGTGCAGGAATACCTTATAAACTACTAGGTAACGGAGAGCGTAATATTTGAAATAATAGAATCTTTGTTCTATAATTGCACTTATTCTACAAGTAGCATTATGCCAAATGAGCAGCTCTGTAACAACCTCACAAAGAGTATCACTTTTGTGATGTAACAGTCCGCCAAATAATTTTAAATCAAAAATAAATTTGGGCAACATTTTGAAAAACAATTTTATAAATAAAACGATACAATAAATTGGATCATCATGAAAAATATCACTTGCTGCACCATACTATTCATGGTGATCAAATTATTGTATCACTTCATTTGTGAAACTATTTGGTGAACTATTATAGCACAACATATGATATTTTTTTGGAGTTGTTATAAATATGTCAATTTGGTGTAGTGTAACTTGAACAACTATATATAATGTATTTTATATATTATCCATTAATTTTATATTATATTATAATAATAATAATATTAATAAAAAAATTAAAAATAAATAAATAAAACCTTGTACATCTATCTGTTCAGTTTCCTCATTTTTATTAAACTAAAACTAAAAATGGAACTAATCACTTTGGCTTCAAAATAATAGAGAAAACCAATCGATTTGAAACGAAAGCAATCTAAGCCAAATTGATTAGTTCGGGCTATTTACTCGGTTCCTTCGATTATTTTTTAACCCTTGTCAAAATGCACCAAACTCCCCTCCCCATTGGAGTGTTAAGACGAAGAGGGCACTAGGGGTGGGCACGGGACGGGATGGGACGAGATATACCCATCCCTATCCCATCCCGTTCATACGGGATCGGGACGGGATGGGATGGGAAAAATCCCATCCCGACCTCGTCCCATCCCAAACGGGTTCGGGACGGGACGGGATCAGCGTGCCAATCTTCTTCAATCTAAACTTGTAGCTCTTGTTCTGAACCAGAACATGGTTTGTGATGAGTGTATTTGCTTCCCGGCTATTTGGTTTTATCTAAAATTTGAACCTTTTACACAATTCATGTGATTGCTCTTGGAAAATCTCCAGTTCATGTGGTAACATACTACAATGATCCATGTCTTTAAGTTACTCTGTCATTACCCACACTACATTATATACTGTCTTTGCTTAATAAATTGTTTGAGCACCAGATAAACCCTGAATTTCAAGGCACACTTTCACAACAAATCGGAAGCGCTCTCTCATTTTCTTTCTCTATTAGGGTTTTCGCTCACAGTAAGTAAAGCAACTCATTGATCCTTGCAAACAAAACAGCTAGTTTTGCAACTTCATCTAGCCTATAGGATATCTTAACTGCTTTATGTTATCTACAAGTAGGAAAGTGTGGACAAGTAGTTATGTGATTTTAATATTGTCAGAACTCCTACTCCTATATAACCTCTGTTTTTTCAATCAGAGAAAAACTTCAATTGAATACTTTTCTATATATTAAGAAGGTATGCTTACAAATATACTTGCATGTAAATTGTAATACAGGAGAAAAGCTGGAAAGCAACTACTCTAGGTTCATCGTAAACATGTGGATTTTTGCGGTGGTTATTCTCATGGCGAGTTATAATTCAAATTTAACTTCGATGTTAGCAGTAAAGAATCTAAAACCAAATGTAACAGCCTCAACTCACTGGCTGCAGCCTCCTCTGGTGGAGAATCCGATCGGCACTGCTCGCCTTCAAGGACAGTGATCCACTTGGAGCACTCAGTTCTTGGAACAACTCATTGTACCCTGTGTGGACATTGTGACAAGAATGCCAGCCCTTTCTATTAACAACTTTCAATTAGATCATTGTATGTGCTATTATGGCAAGAAAATACAATTTTCAACTTGACTCTATAGACATTCATTAAGCGAACTTGATAAGTTTTAAAATAAATAATTAAATAAAAATATTAATAATTAATATTAATAAATTAGTTCGGGACGGGACGGGATTGGCGGGATTGAAAATCTTCATCCCATCCCATCCCATTCTAGATCGGGACGGGACGGGATCGGGATGAAATTTTTCAATCCCATTAAGACCCGGAAAAATCGGGACGGGACGGGACGGGATCGGGACGGGAACGGGATCGCGGGATGGGATGCCCACCCCTAGAGGGCACTAGAAATTTCTTCTCAAATCCAAGGTATATGAACTAAAATAATAACAGAGAACCTTTGGAGTGCATATAGTTTACAAGTTAACAATAGTTGTCATGCCAAACAAAAGAGAAAAGACCATTGTGAGTGAGCCTCGGCCCAATCGCCTCATTGAGTCAAACATACAAAGACTAAACAACAAACACTGATCCCATTGTTCACAAGGCTTTCTTTCTCTATAAGTAGCAAGCAACACACAGTCTCACGGACACAAAGTGTACGAAAGAGAATGGTGAAGGTTGCACTGATTGTAATACTACTCTTGGTCTTCTTTCAATGTTATGGAGTGAGAGGATTTAATTTTGAATTCGACGCATTGGGTAAACACATCAAAGCTCAATTGTCGGACCCAGAGTCAGGAGTGGACAGCTTTGATAAAGTCTTGAAGGAGTATGTTCCAGTTTATATTGCACCTCAAGATGGACTGAGGAAGGTGATAAGGTCGAGAGCTTGCCAGGGCAACCTACCAATGCAACGCCATTTGATCAGTATTCAGGATACGTGACAGTCGATCCAACATGACAGTTTATATTGCCTCTTGTCTTGTGGCTTAATGGAGGTATGTGTCACAATACTCAAATTTACAATTTACATCCGCACTATTTCACTGAAACTCTGAAGCGGATGCGAAGAAGAAACGTAAGAAAATATAGAGCATTTAATGTTGAAGATAATGATGCTACCATGACCTTGATCTCTTCATGTAATTAAGTATTTATGAGACTATTTTATATGGTTGCATTTGCAGGACCAGTGTGCTCTTCATTAGGAGCTGGAGCAATGATGGAACTAGGCCCATTCCGTGTCTAGAGCGATGGACTTACACTCAACTCCAACCCGTATGCATGGAACAATGGTGAGTTTTTCATGGCTTCACCTGCACTGATTTCCTCCATAAGAAATCCTTTTTTTTTTTTTGGTATGTTTAACAGTTGCAAATATCATTTTCCTCGAATCTCCTGCTGGTGTTGGATTTTCGTATTCAAACACAACATCAGATTACAAATTAAGTGGGGGACAAGAGGACCACTGAAGATTCATACAAATTTTTGGTTAATTGGTTGGAAAGATTCCCTGAGTATAAGACCATGGATTTCTTCATTGCAGGAGAGAGTTATGCAGGACATTATAAAATAGGTGTGAAAGAAGCTACCACAACGATAGTCATGTATGTCTCAAAGTTAAAAACAATTATAAAATTTAACAGATACAGTGGTTTGATCTACTACAATTATAAATTTTAACAGATACAGTGGTTTGATCTACTACTTGTATCACTAATATTATTGTTCCTTGAGGAAACCACCCAAGCGGCTTTGAGCTTGGATGGGTCCTTCCATCCTAGATGGCGTTTCGACTTGGTAAATGTCATGTCTCTTTTACACTTTACTCGAGGTGAGATTAATGTTCGCAAACTAATCCAGTTACCAAACACATGGGTGTGTAATGTGAAACAAAAATCTAAGCATAGTTGTACGATTCCAATTGCTGAATGGAGGAAGAGCCCTTTTAGGGAGCGAGGGTAAAGGAGCGATGAGTGGGTGTAACCACTCATCCCCCTCGAGATAAGCGCATTTAGAGGTGTAACGGTCCAGATTTATTCACATGCATCTTGAGATACATCTAACGTTCAGATTTAATCATACACGCACCTCGAGGTAAATCTAACGATTCATATTTATTTACACACATCTCGAGGTAAAACTAACATCTCATATTTAATCACACACATCTCGAGGTAAATCTAACAAACAAAATTTAATGACACACATCTTGAGGTACATCTAACGGTTCGAATTTAATCGGGCATGCATCTCGAGAAAATATGCTGCTCCAAAATTACTTGAACACACGTCTCGAGGAAAATTTAATGGACCAAATTTAATCATACAAACATCTCGAGGATAATTTTGATGTTTCAAATTTAAACGCGCGCGCATCTAAAAAAAATTGACAATTCAAATTTACTCATGCACGCATCTTGAGGACAATCTAACGGCCAAAAAAACTTTTGCTTCTTAATCCTCCTCATTCGTCCTTCCTCGTCCTTCATCCTTCTCTTTCCCTTCCCCTTCTTCCTCCTCTGTTTCGATGACAGCGGGGCTGTGAAACAGAAAAGGATGAAATTTTTTCCAGCCATCAGATTTTCTTGAGATGTGAGCACGATTAAATTTGAACTGTTAAAATTTTCTCAAGATGTGTGCATGAATAAATTTTATTCGTTAGATTTACCTCGAAATGCATGCACAATTATTCTGAACTGTTAGTTTTACCTCGAGATGCATTCACGAGTAATTGTGCACTAATTAAATTTAGACCGTCGGATTTTCCTCGAGATACGAGCACGATTTAATTTTGAACCGTTTGATTTTTCTTGAATGGTTAGATTTGCCTCGAGATGTGTGTCCAATTAATTTAAACTATTTGATTTACCTTGAGATGCATGCACAATGAATCTGAAATGTTAGATTTACCTCGAGACGCATTTACGATTAAATTTAGACTATTGGATTTTCTCGAGATGCAGGCACAATTAAATTTTGGGTCGTTAGATTCACCTCGAGATGAACTATTTGAGATATAAAATCATCTGGACCGCTGTATTTTAGGAATGCATGTCTGCCTTAGAAATGAAAGAATTAGGAGATACTTAGGTGTAGCGCCCATAGAGGAAAAAATTAGAGAAAGACGTTTAACTTGGTTTGGTCATGTGCGGAGGAGACCAAGCACGGCGCCAATTAGAAAATGTTTAGATTGGCAAGTTAATGGAGGGTATAGACGGAGGGAAAGACCGTTGAAAACTTGGATGAAGACGGTGAATGAAGATATCATTGAGCTTGGATTAGGTGAGAAAATGTGGGAAGATCGCATTGCTTGGAGAACCAAAATTCATGTAGCCGACCCCGAAAATCTCGGGAATGGGCTTTGATGATGATGATGATGATGATGTCTGCCTTGAGCTATCTCCCAACCCTCATTATCAGGATTTGAAGGCTTGGTTTGTGGTTTATGCTTCACCTCTTTCCATATTGTGGATGGTTTAATGTTCCTTTTCCTCGTGCAATCTTTCGAAGTGTACCCATACCTTGCACAAGTAGTACACTTTGCAAGTTTCCATGCATACTCCACCTCTACCGTTCTCAGAGTCTTCTCATTGATTGCTATAGAGAATCGGTTTGGGAACTAACTATTTATATCTATTTCAACACAAACCCTTGCAAATGAAAGCCCAGTTCTATCCTCCGTGGCTTTGTCCAACATTAGGGGAACACCAATTGTGCTAGCAAATTTCTGTAAACCTGCTGGATTCCACAAGAAAAGTGTTACCTTATTCAAATAGAACCCAAAAGGAACTGAAGTGAGAACTTCATTCTCTTCTATCAATGGGGACCAAGGTGTCACAATGAATAACCTACTGACTGTGTATTGGACCTATCTCCAGAACTTTGCATCTATCAACTTCATTTTGAAACTTAAAAACAAACGCCTTCTCTCCTTGGATGTTCAGTTCTAAGTTTTTGATTCCCCAAACCCTAGTAAGGGAGTCCTTTACATAGACATAGGCTAATCGGTTTTCCACAAAATTTCCAATCACATATTGTTCACACTCTTCATTGTGAGCAAAATATTTGGTATTAATTCGAACCACCTTCTTTCCCTCAATAATTTATGGAGGTTCAAAAGTTAATCTGGTTGTTCCAGAGTTTATGGTTTGCAGTATAGAAGCCATTGTATGGTTTTTATATGGCTCTTCAATGCACCAATAATATTGCCATTTGGGTTTGCACTGACGTTTTCTTTCTCAACAGCCATGGAAACCTTTCCCTGATTCAAAGATGATCCATTCTCTATTGACTGTATAGAATCCTCTCCATCACCACCGTTCTCCTCGTTAGCAGCCATAGAACCCCCGCCACGAGAGAGGTTGATGGAAGCTGACAAGATTGATGCATTGCCTGGGCAGGAAGATCACTATTTTACTATTTTGTGGAGTCTCCTAAAAAACTCTTCTATGAAACCTCTGGTTATGGATCCATGGAGGTAATTCATCTCCATGATCAATAGTGTTGTGTTTTAGTTCATTTACCTTGCAACAAAAAATTGGCTTGATATATTTCAGGGTTGGATGTTCTTCACTTGGATACGGAGCCATGGAAGAATTAGGACTCTTCTGTGTCAATATCGATGGGAAAACACTATATAAAAATGACGATGCTTGGAATAATGGTAAGAATTAAAAGAATTATTTTACCACATGTACGACATACGACCATTATAAGAGAGACTACCAACATATACTAATTGAAGTTGATTATTAATGTTAAACGTTTGAGAAACTAAAATTGCATTAGAAGTGCAGTGGTGAATGTAATCTTTTTAGAATCACCAGCTGGAATATGGTTTTCATACTCAAATACGACATCGAATTATAATGAGAGCGGGGACACTAGAACTAGCGAGGATTCTTACCCATTTCTGGTAAACTGGTTGGAGAGGTTCCCACAATGTAAAAACCGAGGCTTCTTCATTACTGGTGAAAGCTATGCTGGTCACTACATCCCTCAGCTTTCGTACACAATTCTTCTCCGCAATGACAACAATACCATGAATCACACCATTATCAACCTCAAAGGCGTAGCTGTATGTCCACAACATTTTGTTTTCTTAAATCATTATATAGATCATATAAAATTCAATTTGAACAAAATTGATTACATGTCTCTTTACTTCTTTCAAATGAGAAACACATGGATTGACGATGACACAAGTAATTTAGGCAGATACAATTACATGCGGAGCCATGCCCTGTACTAAGATCAAACAAATGCGACAATTCACAAATATTGTAAGTTTGCTGGTGGAAATTCTCCAGATAAATGTGACAGCGCATTAAACCAAAGTGACAGTAAAATTGAGAATATTGAAAAATCCAACATCTATGCACCGTTATGCCACGAGTTTAGCAATCAGAAACAAGAAGCCTCTGGATCAGTAAGAGTTACATTTTCCATTTTTCATTTCAACTCATACTACCATTTCTACTGAGACGGGACCAAACATGTATAATTTTTTTTATTTTTTTATTTTTATTTTATTTTTATTTTTTTTCATTTAAGCCCTTTTGTTGAAACTATAAACAGCTTGATGATTTCGGTCCATGCTTGGATGTTTATGTAAACTCTTATCTAAATCTTCCAGAGGTGCAAACAGCTTTTCATACCGTGCCCACACAAGGATCTTCTTGTAACTTGCAAGTATTAATTATTCTGAATTACACACCTTTTTATTTTTTATGAACATGAATGAACAACAACAAATTGGTGTTGCCAATGGAGTACGAACTAGTTTATAGATTTGTGGCAGATGATATCACAAGTCCCGAATTTAGACCCTACCGTATGTGTTTAATGGTTCTGGAATTCAATAAAAGCCCTATCAATTTTGGTCCATGATTAGAAGATATTTTAACGGAAATGCCTATCAATTTAATTTGTGTTTTATTGAAAAATTATGGACAGTGGTCATTTAGGCAACTGGACTGACAAGGCAATCACTCTATTGCCAACATTAGGCAGCTCATCAGGACTACCATTAGTGTACGGATTTACATGTAAATCTCAAAGAGAAAATAAATAGAACTAGAAAATTGTATTACCCCTTGAGGAAAAGGTAAAAAAAAAAAGTGTAAAAATCAATTACTTTTGAAATCAACAGTTTGTGACAAATTTGTTGTGCATATACTGTATGCTTAGTGAATCTTCACCAAGTACAGAGTGTACGCATAGTAAACTCTACTGTATGCACAATAAGTTTTGTTTTTTCAAAAGCAATTTTAAACATGCCTTTTCTTATTTTAGAAAACTAAATCGGGTTATTTTTACTGAAAGAAAAAAAAAAACACTTGCCAATTTGGGCATACAAGTGAATTATGTGGGATGGAGAAGAAGCCAACCATCAAAATATGGAGGAACAAGAAAGGGATCCCCAAAAGGTAAAGAACAAAAACCCATATCAAAGCACTTTGAGAAATGGCGTAGGTGGTCGGATGGATCTGTAGTTCCATCATGGAACTTAAGCTTCGGTGGGCTAAACTTTTTTGGTAGAGGCATGTTCATGATCTGCTAAGAGAATGGTGGGATTGTGAGATTGTACAGGACGTCTTGATTGGTAGCCCCCAGTCGGAGTGGATTCTCGACGATAGCCCTGTTAGCTCTTGGTGCGTAGTCTCCTCGGACTCTTTCATTTCCTAGGTTCCCTTTTGTGGTGGGACTCCTTCTGTCAGAGCATTGGCAGGCTCGACATTATTGTTATTAGCACGAAATCTAGTGCTAGTAAACATGTTTTGGGATTCTATCAATTTAACATAGTTTGCTTTGATTCAAGGAAAACTATTGTTTCTCACAGACAACCAAACAGATGCGTCCAAATACGTCCCTGTTGACTTTGACCTGCAAAAATGAGCAGCTGTGAATCAAAGACCACCATTGTGGTGGCCAAAGGCAATCCGATGGTAAAGTCAGACACTTGAATAAAGACGGAGATAGATAGATAGATAAAATTAGGGTTGCATGTGTGTACCATTCTCATCCGTTTTGTTCACCTTATATAATGTGAGTGTTTTACTCCTTCATTGACTCTATCTTTGAATGCGTGATGGAGGGAAGAAATCTTGAATCTTCCCTTATAAAGTTACGTCCATGTCGGGTTCTTCATCCGTTCACAACTGATTTTCTTTGGCAATTGACTCTCTTTAGGTTTCAATGCTTAATCGGACTTAGAGTAGCTTAAAAGGACCTTGGGCCTGCTATAGTTCAAAGGTGTGTATTTGAGTCTTATTGTCCTAAGCCAAACTTCGAGGTTCTTACAACATTGAACTCGCATAATCTGGATTTGGCGCCTGACTTACAAGCTGAATAGAAATTAACTTGGACCTAATATGTCCGAGTCTTCTCCTATTAGAGTTGACTTGTGCCAATGTTTGGCTGTGGTTAGATTATTGTTTTGATGTCTCACTGTTTTCATTCAAAACAAAGACTATTATGAATTAGTTTCGACCCAATCTCCCCATTCAGTCCACAAAGAGTTGACAATAAACACATACCTCATTGTTCATAACTTCATATCGCTCTCCTTCTCTATAAATATCATTCACAAAACACAACATACACACTAGACACACTCGCAACCCATAATGGCGAAGGCTGCATTCATTGCGAAACTACTCAGTCTTCCTAAATGTTACAGAAGGGACAAGATTAAATTTTGAATAGGACGCATTGGGTAAACTCATCAAAGCTCAATTATCAAACCCAGAGTATGTAGTGGACAACTTTGATGAAGTTATGAAAAAGGATTATATACCAGTACATGTTGCACCTCAAGATGGCATGAAGGCTGGTGATTAGGTGCAGGGCTTGCCAGGGCAACCAAGTAACGAACCACTGTTCGACCAATTCTCAGGCTACGTTATAGTGGATCCGAAGGCAGGAAGAGTATTATTTTACTAGTTTGTTGAGTCAAACCTCAAAAACATTTACAAGGTTGATTTCGTTTTAACTATTTAAAAAACTCCGTTGTGCAGGACCTGGGCATTCTTCATTCGGAGGTGGAGCAATTATGGAGCTAGGCCCATTTAGAATAAAAAGGGATGGACTTACACTCGACTCAAATTCATATGATATAACAATGGTGAGTTTCTATGGTTCATGTTTTTACATATGTTCCTCATTAATGTGCTAAGTTGTGATTCTTTTGGAAACATATTTATATGCGTTATCCTGAAACAAACATCGTATATATGTTACACATGGAAGCGTTACAAATGCCGAAATGCGAAGTTAACAAGCAAATACAACAAAATTTGGAGACAAACAAATTTACGTGGTTCGGCAAATTCGCCTGCGTCCATGACAAATAACAACTTTACTAGTGAGATCGAACAAATACAACTGGAAAGAGCTACAAAATGTCAGTGACATTACACATACACATGTCTAAATGATACCACACAAATATACGTGAGTGCGTATATCACACAAACAAAACAAAACAACACACTCTTTCACCTCCCTTTCTTGTTTCTCTCTCACGGACTCATTCTCACAAAAGGGAACAACAAAACCTTAACAAGAAACACTCACAAGGGATTGATTGGAGGATTGATTTTTCAAGCAAGGGGTCTTCCATTTTTATAGCTAGAAGTGGCGGTGGTGGAGGGCGGTGGAAACCCTTCCACCACCTTCTTCTCCCTTCTCTTATCTTTTTCAATTTCACCTAATTTTCAGCTTAAATCCAATAGATCTAATAGGTGATTCAATTCAAGATCAGTTAATAATCTCGGCGTCAACGATTTCGGCAGCCCCTATTGCCGACAAGCCGTGATTCAGATCTGGTATCCCTCTGTTTATTTGCTTTTACACCTTTTTTTTTAACAATTCTCCACCTCGGTGAAGATTTCACAAATCTGAGCCGACCACAACAAACATGAACAAAAAAACAAACAACTAATTTCCAATGAACATAATCAACTCAATACTGATTGAGGGTCTCACCCCTCCAAACGCACTCATATGCGCCATACACTCGAAGGTGTCATCTACGAAAGTATTCTCAAACTAACAAACCAACTCCACCTTGACTAGGATGGAGTCTCAAACCAGACTTTCCGGAAATACAATGTTCTCAAACAATCATATTACACATCTTCATATCTTCTACCAATCGTTTCTTCAACAACTCGTGCTGAACCTTCTCACTCTTACTACATGTACACAAATGCCAACCCTCGAGGTATTCAAACAAACATCCTTGGAGCTATCAGTAACTCCACCAGAAGCAACATTCATAGGGCCTTCAAAAACACAAGTTGTTCCACGAAATTCAACCTTACGATTACCTGTAATCGTACTCCCCTGCAAGAAGTACAAGTTACCATTCCGAACTGCTTTTTGAACCACTTGTGCACCATAAATAACCTTTAGAGCTCAACTATTTACCAAAACCTTGTAACCTTTGGACTCTAAAGCACTAACGGAGATGAGATTTTTCTTCAAATCGGACACATACCGAACATCATTAAAAACCCGAACAAGTCCATTATGCAGCTTCAACTTGATTTTACCTAACCCAACAATTTTACATTCATCATTGTTGCCCATATGGACAACACCACTATCCATCTCTCTAAAGTTAGATAACCGACACATGTGATAGGTAGAACCCGAATCAAACAGTCATTAATCAGAATGGCTCACTAATGCTGAAGTTGTAGTCAATGAATACGCATCATCTTCCTCATCATCTTCATCCAAATTGTGCACCACATTCACATTTGATTTTTTCTATTGCAGTTTTCTGCCTCACAGTCAATCTTCCAATTGCCCTTCTTATGACAGTAGGCACATTCATCCCTCTACAAAAACCATTTATTTACAGATTTTCCTCTTGACTATGATATTTCCCTATCACCAACATTCATCTTTTCAGAACTTCCCCTCGCTACCAATACTTCTAACATTGCATCCCTATGGATCTTGAAATCATTTATCCTGAATTCATAATTTAGCAATGTCGTAGCCACCTCATCATAATTCAATTATTCTTTTTCCGTTAACAAAGTCATCGTAACGAGATGTTCATATTCTTCTGAAAAGGAATTCAAAAGACACAAAGCCTTGTAATTCTCTAGAACATCTTCTTCAAAATTCAATAGGTCAACAATAAGCCTATTGAACTCATCCAAATGCTCAAACAATGTGATCTCGGGTCTCATAGTCATCCGAAAAAGTTGTTTCGTGAGAAAGAGCTTATTCTGGATGTTCTTCGTCATGTACTTGTCTTCCAACTTTTTCCATAACACCTTAACGGAGGTCTCCTTCATAACGAAGTATTTTTGTTCATTTTCTAAACACAATCTAATTGACCCGCATGCTTACCGATTCCACTTGTTTAATTATTCTTTTTTCATGTTCTCCGACTTGTTTCCTAAAGCATCCTCCAAATTCTCTTGTGCCAACACATCCAGAACATTGCATTGCCACATCTCAAAGTTATTCTTTCCATTGAATTTCTCGATGTCAAATTTATTGATTGTAGCGGTAACCATTTTTTATCAAGAAGTTGATGGATCTGACATACTTTTCACCAACCACCGGCGCACACAGTTCCAAACAAACCCAAAGAACTAACCCTTGGCTCTGATACCAATTTGTTACGCGCGGAAGCGTTACAAATGCCAAAATGCGAAGTTAATAAACAAATACAACAAAATCCGGAGACAAACAACTTTACGTGGTTCGACAAACTCACCTACGTCCACGACAAATAGCAACTCTACTAGTGAATTGAACAAATACAACTGGAGAGAGCTATAAAACGTCAATGACGTTACACATACACGTGTCTAAACGACACCACACAAATATATGCGGGTGCATATATCACACAAAGGAAACAAAACAACACACTCTCTCACATCCCTTTTTTCTTTCTCTCTCACAGACTCATTCCTGCAAAAGGGAACAACAAAACTCTAACAAGAAACACTCACAAGGGAACGATTGGAGGATTGATTTCTCAAGCAAGGGATCCTCCATTTTTATAGCTAGAAGGGGCAATGGAAGACCACCTTTTTCTCCCTTATCTTATCTTCTTCAATTCCACCTAATTTCCAGCTTAAATCCAGCAAATCTAGCAGGTGATTCAACTCAAGATCAGTCAATAATCTCGGCGTCAACGATTTCAGCAGCCCCTATTGCCGACAAGCCGTGATTCAGATCTGGTATTCCTATGTTTTTTTTTTCTTTTACACTATGTTTTTCAACAATATACATATTTATCTTAAACAACGTCTAATATCATTTCCTTGAATCACCGGCTAGTATTGTATTTTCGTATTCAAACACAACATCAGATTAGAAATTAAGCTGGGACAAGAGGACCACCGAATATTCATGCACATTTTTGGTTAATTGGTTGGAAAGGTTCCCTGAGTACAAGACTATGGTTTTCTTCATTGCAAGATAATTTTAACTTAAAAGAAGTTGTGGTAAGAATTTTAACTGTATACAGTACATTCAAATATCGTAAGTCTTAAATATCTTTCTGCAAATGAGATTTTAAGGGATGTTCTTTGTTTGTGATATCCGTGGATAGGTGATGCATGGATTGACTTCGAAACTGCTAGAAAGGGAATGCTAGCTTTCTTTTGGGCACATGCATTGATTTCCAATGAGATTAACAAGGGGATTGACTCAAATTGCAATTTTTCTTCACCAAGCACTGTAACAAAAAATTAGAGATTATTTAAACCAAGTAGTTGATGTTGGGGTGACATTTTCATCTATAACATCTATGCTTCTATTTGCAATTTGTCATCATCATTTGTAGCTGCTCCTTGTACAATGTAGTCTGTAAATAAACTATGAAAAATATAGTACACATGGAAATCAACACCAGTCTAATAGCAACGAGCTTATTGGAATGTAAGTTTTGAAAATTTTAACATCTCTTCTATTTTGGGAAGCAGGGTGTAGCATTTGACCCTTGGTCGGAAGTTTACATCTACAATTACTTGAACATTCCTTAAGTTCAGAATGCTATTCATGCCAACGTTACATCTCTTTCATATCCATGGGAACCGCAGGTACTTGAGTTTTCCCTAATTTGAATGACTATGCTTTAAACTTCAAAATTTTGAAAATAGTTGCTAATTTCATTGGTTTACTCCTTGATTAACTACAATAAAAGAGAAAAGAGATTGATGATCTTCATGGAGACTCGCCTGTGACAGTTTTACTAGTCATTGAAGAGCTCATGGCTAGTGGTATGTCTGGATTTATAGGTATGTTTTTTTATTCTGGGTTTTCATTGCACAAGCACTAAAATTTTAAGTGAATGTCTATAGTCGATTTATATATATATAGCTGTGTTAATGTTCTTAATAATAGCAATGGGGATATTGATGGTATAGTATTAGTGACGACTTCTAGGAAGCCATCAGCAAAATCGGAACACTAGTGACCAAATGATAGCCATAGTACATTACCCAAGATGACGTGGGAAATTAAACATCTTAATCAATTGTATTAGAATCCAATCTTAATTATTATTAATTTATCTTTATTCTTTGCTAAAAACTAACTTTAATATGTAGGTTCGAGGATATGCAGTTGAATATGAAAACCTAACTTTTGTGATAGATCTCACTACACCATAAAAGCCAATTTGTAACACACTAGATTTGTTCCTAAAACTTTTTGTAACACCACAAAAATCTTGCAAATCACGACATTACAAATATTAGTAACACCTCGACGTGTTACAACCTTCAAATTTCGTAACATTTGTCCAAGGTTGTTAATGGACTGTAGCATGTTACAATGTTCAAATATTAGCAACACCTCGATGTATTACAAATGTGTTTTTTTTTTTTTTACAAAAAAATCAATATGTAAAATTTTATTTGTTTTTAATTAAATAAATAAAAAGGTATCAACAAATGAATGATATCCAATGAGATTACAAAACCTAAATATTCAAATATCAATGTTAACACTCAAATTAAAATAATTTTGCAACCATTACAAAGTGAAATATTTGCAATCAATTACAACATCGTTTCTCATATTTGATCAGTATTTTTAAAAATGTACATGTATCAAGTACATCATTTGTATGCTAAAACTAAGAAAATAATAAAAAAAATGTTCCAAGCTCTCGATAATTCAATATTGGACATCATCTCCCTGCATCATTAACCCAATGTATCCCTACCAATAAGAAAATAATAATAAAAAAATGCACTATTCATTGTATTAGTACATAGCAATAAGAAAAATCATACACAACAAAACACAATGTTGAATAAGAAAAATTACACATTGCATATCCATTTAAGCAAGAAGGTACCGGTAATCAACATAATCCATAATAAAACAAAGGAGATGAAGCGATCTCACCCAAAAACTAAACAAAATTTATTTATTTATTTTCCAGCACAATTGGGTGAAACCATAACAGAAATCATTAGGACCAAACCCAAATACTGAAAATAATGTAACAACTGAGCTAATCTACCATGCAAAGAACAATCCAAGTAAAGTTTACCTAAAGAAGTCCACATTTAAGGAGCTAAATCAAAATGGGTAGTCAAATCTAATTTAATCCAACAAATAATTTGAAACCATCATAATTATCCTGCTACGAACATGAGTTGCTTGGATAAACGAGAAAATACCATTAAACCAAAGAAGGTGTTTAATATCTCACCTGCCTGAAACTACTTTTACAATTTCAGTCCATCTAATACTGATTCATAAGCAAATATTGATTTTTGGGGTTCTTCCGTTTTTAAAAGATGACTACAATACAAGAGGACGCTAAACAAATTGAACTTGTTCTATTCTTGTAGAACAAAATGTTGTATTCACTGGGTTGTACATGCACAGATTATTCTAATAGCGCAATTGAACACAAAGATGTGCTAACAAACACTATACATCATAATAAACCCAACCCAAATACAAATTGAGGGGCTGCCAAACAAAGATGAAGTACTTACTAATGAAAATAAAGTACTTAACTGCAAACAGAGACAGAACATCTGAGTAGCACGCTTAGTTTGCATTTCATGCAACAAAGAACATATCCTTTGCCTAGTATTTACACAGATTGCAAAATACAAAAGGTTTGAAAGCTCACCATATGTACTACCCTTGTTCAAGTGAGATAGTCGAGAACCTTTGTAGTTGTTGCAATGGTGCCTCCTGTAATGGCATCTGCCGCAATTTTATCTTTACTATTACTCGCTACTGCAGACATTACAACCCCAATTAATGCACCCGCAAGCAATGCGTTCTTCTGCAGAGTCACAAACAGAAGAATCAAATAAAACATTGGAACCACACATAGAAGTGAAAGTTATAATTCTGATACAACAAATAACACATTTGACATTCCCTAGAGGGTCCGGATATTTTGTTCCACGTTATCAACCATCCAGACTGCTGACAATGTTCGCATCCTTCTTGCAAGGGAAGCTTTCACCAAAATCTGATTAGAGATCTTACTTTGATATAGAGATATGAAGAAAAAAAATGTGTAACATAGTTTTTTTTTTTAAGCGAGCAGGGGTTTTGAGGATCCCCAAACCTTATATTAATAATAATAATAAATGATGATGAAGATTACAATCGCTCAAATATTCACTCGTTCCATTATCAACAACAACATTGAATTGGTTCAAATCCCAATGAAGAACCTAATTAGTTCTAATTCAATGGTCTCCAGGTTAGGGAGTAATCTTGCAAAGTGGTCTGCTAGAAAAGTGGTTGCTTGGTGCATCTACCATAACTTTGTTATCTCATAAGCACCAATCAATCCTTCAATCACCTTTATGACTTGATTCATACATAATGTGAAGCTTAAGATGTAAGAGAACTTGATGTAAATAACAAGAGAGCAATGAACTTTGACAGAGAAACCAGAATGCTAGCTCTAAACTAGCATCCATACAAGATTCCAATAGACACTGCATCTTATATGTATTATCATCGGCAATCACTTGAATTTAGGATTTGGCCTATTTCTTTGATACGATATCCGATGAGCGTCTTTCTTAGATGATTGAGTTGTGGTAATCTCACATTCTTCTTCAATAATATTTTGACCCACCACAGTTGCTTCCTTTTCCAATAGAGCTTTTATTTCGTTGAGTTTTTCCTTCATCATATGTTTGCCCAATTTTTTATTGCTTCCTTCATAGCATTGCTAACTCCATTCCCATTGTCATATTTTTTTTTCTCATTTTCAAATGATTTTTAACCTTAGACAGGGATTGTGGACTTCCATATATTCTGTCGAAGAGAGATTTCTATTCATCTATAGATGAACAAATAAAAACCATTTGGTTGTTTGGAATTCTTGGAGACTTTGTTTGTTCTTCCCTCTGTCTTTCAGCAGTCATTTCTAGTCCCACTTCAATGACGTGTTCCTCACAGCTGTGAACAATTTGTTCATTCTCTTCAACCTCAGCCAGATGCTTCTCGATTGCCTTATTGACCTTACTATTTGAATAATCAACATCCAAATAACATGACTTGAAATGTTCTTGCGTATCCTTCCTTGTTTCAACATCTTTTTTTGCACCTTCCAATGGATACTTTGCCTCTACCATGATTGTCGCGCTTGCCACAGGCTCCTCGACCTTCAAATCAGTGTCTGCCTCGCCTTTTGTTATGCCATCTTCAGCTAGGACGCTGAAATTGTTCATTGTGACCACCTGTTTGTGCGTTTGCTCCCTTGCATCATCATTTTTAACAGTCTCTCTGCTCACCTCTGCTTCATCATGGTTCCTAATTTCATTAGTCACAATTGCATTGTTCTCTGTATCACAGATCATATCTTCATCATTATTCTCATCAATCACCTCTAGAGATGTTTGGAGT
This sequence comes from Berberis vulgaris, assembly GCA_963556465.1. Lineage (NCBI taxonomy): Eukaryota > Viridiplantae > Streptophyta > Magnoliopsida > Ranunculales > Berberidaceae > Berberis > Berberis vulgaris. Next base: position 67,476,292 of record OY747134.1, on the reverse strand, counting down.
ACTCTAGTCATATGCTCTGTTTGCACTTCCTTATTGCTCCCTTGGATCAGAGTTTTCCTTTGTTTGGACTTTTGTTTCTAGAAGCAATAGTCCATCCTTGCTCTTGGATCTGATTCAATGCTATTTTTTCCCTAGGAACAGTACTAGTCGCCCGCTAGTACTTCATGACTTTGGGAGGGGTTTCCTTGTGTTTAGGCATCTTATTGATGCATGTCAAAACCCCAATCAATGATTGCACTTCACTGGGTGCTAAGAGTATGCTACCTCCACTGTGCAGTCTTCCCATCATCAATAACCATTCTAATGGTGCTAGGGAACTGACTGTTAGACGATATCTCAATGCAAATGATTCTTGTCTTGTTCTCTATTGCCTCATCAAGCATAAGAGGTATCCCTATTGCGCTAGCAATGGTCTGTAGACCTATTGTACTCCATATATAGAAGATAGGAACCTTTCTCAAGTTAACCCATATTGGGTATTATGTTGAGCTATTACAATCCACCAAACAATTTCAAGTCAAAACTAAATTTAGTCAACAAAATGAAAAATAGCTACACAAAAAAAGTGATACAATAAATTAGATCATCATGTATAGCATCACTTGTAAGCCCATACTATTTGGGGTGATACAATTATTGAATCACTTTGTTTGTGAAAATGTGTAAAATTGCTTTATAAATTGTTATAGCTCAAAAGTGTTACTGTTTTTTGAATTGTTACAAAAATGTCAATTTAGTACAGTGATATTATCTTCCAAGTAGGATTTCCATGGTCTAACAATGAATAATTTGCTAACTATGTGGACTGACCCTAATTCCAGTACTTCTGCTATGTCTTCTTTGAACCTTTCTTATTCTCGAGAAAAGGGGCGAGGAAACCAGCGAGGGGTTTAACAATAGGTCCCATATGCGGACATGTCAAAATCACTCTTAAGTGCCCACCTGCGTCTCAAGCTATCTTTGACGTAGCCATAGGCTAGCCTCTTACCTACAAAGTTCCCTATCAAATAATGTTCATACTCCTCTAATCACGTTCACACTCCTATAATCGATGCACATATTTAAGCTTGATGGAGCCTCCATTGCCAAAAAGAGATGGCCAACTCATCGTCCTAGGGCATGCTTCATCTGATGCATTAATCAATACCTTGGTCTTTTCCCGGGAATCCATATTCACATCATCTCCAACCCTGTCGATCTTCTCCAGTTGCATCCCTGTCATCAATATGCCATGGACAAACCCTCAACAAACGAGAAGTTGACGAACGATTCAGCCCACACAGCCCCAATAGCAACAATCACTCAGAGAAGTCGAAGCCGGTTCAAAAATCTGGTCTAGGGTATCAAGAAAGAGGCGAAGATAGCAGGAGAACCGGAGGACGCGAGGGGAGGGCGGTGGAGGGACAGTGGAGGGATGGGAGGGCGGATGTTCTCCTGCTAGTTCTTGAGGGAGACCATATGTCACGGGCTTTCTTTTCACAAGTACTTTCCGTGCGGCACTAGCAAACTTTGCCCCGAGTTATCAAAGAAAGCTAGTCAGCCTTGCCCACAAAAGACTTACTTAGACTTTGGAAAACTAAGCAAGCTAAGAACACACAAGAGAGCTAAAGAGAACAAGAACTTGTATTGCTTGAATTCTCTGAGGTGATTACAACAAATGAGGCCTTAGCCTATTTATACAACTCCACCTCCTCAATGGACGGTGGTGATCAATTTGATCTAACGGTCTACAATGAGCTTCTACACACTTCCTTAGAAATATCTAAGGACTAGAATCCTATGGAACTTTATGGGAGGTTCTAGAGAACTCTCTCTAGAACAATGTGGAATACTCTACATTATGTACACTTGCCAACCTCACTTGGCTAGGCAAGAAGATAGTTGTGACATTCTCCCCCACCTAATCAGGCGACGTCCTCGTTGCCTTCAAATCCTCGTACGCTTTGATTTGTTCCTTGAATTGTCACAAATATTGGATTGGCTCCAAGCTAGCTTCACTTTCTAGCAATCCTTTCCACTTGACGAGTAGCTCATGTGTGGGAGGTTGGTTGGAACGACGCACAACACGATCTGACAAGATAATCTCTGGTTCCTTGTCATGTTGGATCCTCATGCCCATTGGTGCTCTTTGTGAAACTCCTCTGTTTGGATCATCCCGATCTTCCTTATAAGGTTTCAGTAGGCTCACATGGAAGACTGGATGAAACTTGATCCTCGGTGGCAACTCGACCTTGTAGGCTTGCTTTCCCACTTTCTTGACTATGGGGAAAGAACCCTCATATCTCCTAATAAGGCCACGATGTAGTCCAGAAAGTCTGGCATGAACATGCATCTTGACAAGCACAAGGTCTCCAACCTGGAACTCTCGAGGTCGTCTCTTCTTGTCGGCCCACTTCTTCATCCTCTTGGAGGCCTTTTTCAGGTAAGCTCGAGCCTCATCAGCTTGATCATTCCATCCTTTGGCAAACTTATAGGCTGATGGACTCACTCCAGTGTAGCCAGTGGCAATAAAACTCGGGGTCATAGGTTGTTGTCCCATGACAATTTCAAATGGGCTACGACCCGTCGCTTCACTCTTTTACAAGTTGAAAGAGAATTGGGTAACATCTAGCAACTTAGCCCAATCTCCCTGGTTGGCACTCACATAGTGCCTAAGATACAACTCCAGCAAGGCATTCATCCTTTCCGTTTGACCATCCGTTTGAGGATGAAAGCTAGTAGATAAATTAAGGTCGGTACCCAATATCTTGAACAACTCAGTCCAAAATTTCCCCGTGAACCGAGTATCCCGATCACTGATGATAGATTTGGGCACACCCCAATACTTCACCACATGTTTGAGGAATAAATGTGCGGCTTGCTCGGCTGTGCACTCCTTGGGTGTGGGAATGAAGGTGGCATACTTCAAAAATCTGTCCACGACCACAAATATCCAATTGCAACCCTCCGATGCGGGCAACCCAACTATGAAATCTAAGGAAACACTCTCTCAAGGTCTTTCGGGGATGGGGAGGGGTTCAAGTAAGCCAGCAGGTGACTGTTGCTCCACTTTGTCTTGTTGGCATACAAGACAAGTCTTCACATATGCTTCGATATCATCCCTCATATGTGGCCAATAATAGGAATCTTCCACAAGGGCAAGAGTCTGATGTATACCTGGATGTCCCGCCCACTTGCTATCATGGCATTCTTTCAAGACTTCCTTCCTTAGGTTGTCATGAGATGGAACATAGATTCGCCTTCCCTTAGAGTATATCAAGCCGTTATCCACCCAAAACCGTCTTGTCTTCCCATCTTTGACAAGAGCTATGATGGTTTGAGCCATGGAATCATGTGCCAATCCTTCCTTTATGCGTCCCTTCAAGTTGCTTTGAGGTTGACTTATGTCAGCAAGTTCTCCTTTTCTACTCAAAGCATCCGCAACAAGATTAGCTTTGCCAGGCTTGTACCCCAAAGTGTAATCGAACTTTGCCAAGAAATCTTGCCACCTAGCTTGTTTTGGTGTGAGCTTCTTTTGTGTCTGGAAGTAGCTAGTGGCAACATTGTCACTCTTGACCACAAATTTTCTCCCAAACAAGTAATGTCGCCATGTTTGTAGGCAATGCACAACCGCAGTCATTTCTTTCTCTTGTACTGTGTACTGCCTCTCAGTATCATTGAGCTTCCTACTTTCAAAGGCAATAGGATGCCCTTCTTGCATCAATACCCCACCAATAGCAAAGTCGGAAGCATCCGTGTGTACCTCAAAAGACATAAAATGGTTGGGAAGTGCCAACACCGGTTCTTCCACAATTGCCTTCTTCAATCCTTCGAAAGCTTGTTGGCATTTTGAACTCCAATCCCAACTTCGTCCCTTCTTGAGCAAGTCCGTCAATGGAGCGGCTATGGAAGAGTAGCCTTTGATGAACCTTCTGTAATAGTTCACCAAGCCAAGGAAAGATCTTAACTCGGTGACTTTGGTCGGTGGTTCCCATTCTTGGATGGCTTGTACCTTGGACTTGTCCTTACGAAGTTTGCCTTTGCCAATGATATGACCCAAGAATGTCACCTCCTCTTGGGCAAATGAGCACTTCTCCTTTTTGACATAGAGCTCGTTCTCCTTCAAGGTTTGGAACACTTGCCTCAAGTGATCCACATGTTCCTCCAATGTCTTACTATAGATTACAATGTCATCAAGGTACACAACTACAAATCGATCAAGGTAAGGAGCTAGTACCTTATTCATTAGAGTGCAAAATGTGGCCGACGCATTAGTTAAACCAAATGGCATGACTAAGAACTCGTAAGACCCGTACCTTGTAACACATGTCGTCTTTGGTTCATCTCCTTCGGCTATGCGGACTTGATAATATCCCGAGCACAAGTCAAGCTTGGTAAAGTACCTTGCATCACCAAGTTGATCAAAGAGATCCGCAATAAGTGGAATCGGGTACTTGTTCTTGATAGTGACCTTGTTGAGTGCCCAATAGTCAATACAAAGCCGTAGGGATCCATCATGTTTCTTTTGAAATAAGACCGGCGCACCATATGGAGCTTTGGAGGGTCGGATATAACCAGCATCTAGTAAATCCTTCAATTGTCTTCTTAACTCCTCGAGCTCAGGAGGTGCCATAAGATAAGGAGCAAATGCGGGTAGCTTTGCTCCAACTTCCAACTCAATAACATGATCCACCTCTCTCCTTGGTGGAAGCTTCTTAGGCAATTCGACAGGCATAACGTCCTTGTACTCCTTGAGAACATCTTGGACGACCTTAAGTGCATTCACCTCTCCATCCATGGGACCTTCGTCTTCCTTGAGGGTAGCCAAGTAAGTAGGCTCATTCCTCTTTACTCCTTTAGAAAGTTGGAGAGCGGACACCATTCTCTCCTTACTTATCTCTCGTACCACGGGCACAACACAAGGTTGTCCCTTCTCCATGATGCACATGGTGTTGGCATATGGGACCAGGAACGCTTTCACCATGTCCAAGAAATCTATACCCAAATAGAACTTGCGATAATCAATTGGAGCAATATTTATGTCGACTTTACCTTGCCATTGTCCAAGCCGAATATCGGTGCCACGAGCTACTCCTTCAATTGGGAGACTTTTAGCATTGACTCCCTTGATATATCCTTTCTCCTTTGTATATGGTAGGCCAATTTCTTCAGCAAGGTCTTTGGCCATGTAGACTGTGTCGGCTCCGGTATCCACCATGGCTTTCAAAGTCTTGTCCCCGATCTCGGTCTCCACGTACATCCTTCCACGTGGTTGTGCTTCGACCTTAGCTTGAATGGCACTTAGGAGATTCATTGAGGCGATCCTCCTTTTCTCCTTTGCTTCTTCCTCCATGACAAGCGCGGCAAGTTTTCCCCGGTTGGGACACTCAAATGCCCGATGGGGTCCGCTACATAAGAAGCAATATATCTTCTTGGGTGATCCATCTTTTTTTTCTTTTCCCTTGTCTTTGGAGTACTTGTGTTCCTTGGAGGACTTCTCTTTGTCTCCCCCACCTTTGCCATCATTACTCAGACTTTTACCTTGCCCCTTGGATGAGTCATTTCTCTTGAACTCAATCAAGGATTCGGCTGCAGCCATAGCCATTGCAAGGTCTTGCACACCTCGCCTCTTCAATTCCAACTTGGCCCAACCCGTTAGGCCATCAAGGAAGCTAAACAAAACATCATTTTCTCCCATGTCAGAAATCTCCAAGAGCAACTCCGAGAACTACTTCACATACTCCCTTATGTGGCCTTCCTTATGTTGAAGGCGACGAAGCTTGGGCCTAGCTTCGTTTTCGGCATCCTCCGGGTAGAATTGTCTCTTGAGTTCCTTCGTGAATTCTTCCCAAGTGTCGATGGTGCACAATCCTTTCTTGACATCATCGGACCTTCTGCGCCACCAAACTGTAGCAACATCATTTAAATATAAGGACACACTACGTACCTTTGATGCTTCATCTATTATGCCAACTGCATCAAAGTAGCGCTCCATATTCCACAAGAAGTTGTCGATCTCCCTTGCACTCCTTGCCCCACCATAGGCCTTAGGTTTGGGAGCTTCGACTCTGTGGGTGATTGTCCCTGGTGTAGTCCCACCATTGGCTACCGCAGCCATACACACATTGAGTTGAGTTTCTAGCTTCTCAACTCTTTCCCTGTAAGCATACATCTCCGTATCTTTGGCAACAATTTGGTCTTCAAGGGACTTGATCTTCTTGAACACCATGTCCACTACTGTGTTCAAGGCTCCTTGCATCTCTTCCCGGACCTCTTGGTCCTCCCGATTGGACGCTTGCCCCTCGATGCGTTGGTCCATGTCATTGACTTTCTCCCTCAAGTCGGACATGGTGGCACACAACTTAGCCAACCTTTCATCCATCGCAGCGATCATGTCCTTCGACTTGTCCTTGCGGACTTTCCCACCTTTGTTGTTGTTTCCAGTTGCTGGGTTGTTGACCTCTGACGACATTCTCTTGTGTAGGATGATTTCACCAACCTTGCCAAACCTTGCTCTGATACCAACTGTCACAGGCTTTCTTTTCACAAGTACTTCCAGTGCAGCACTAGCAAACTTTGCTCCGAGTTATCAAAGAAAGCTAGTCAGCCTTGCCCACAAAAGACTTACTTAGACTTTGGAAAACTAAGCAAGCTAAGAACACACAAGAGAGCTAAAGAGAACTAGAACTTGTATTGCTTGAATTCTCTGAGGTGATTACAACAAATGAGGCCTTAGCCTATTTATACAACTCCACCTCCTCAATGGATGGTGGTGATCAATTTGATCTAACGGTCTACAATGAGCTTCTACACACTTCTTTAGAAATATCTAAGGACTAGAATCCTATGAAACTTTATGGGAGGTTCTAGAGAACTCTCTCTAGAACAATGTGGAATACTCTACATTATGTACACTTGCCAACCTCACTTGGATAGGCAAGAAGATAGTTGTGACACATAACGACGCGTGAAGAGCATAATGTGTAATATATGTTAGAGTTGTTCAAAACTTTATGTACAGAAACACTGAAATACTTCAATTAATTGTATCTCACAAGATCATCCACAGTCCATTTGTATTTAATGCTCCAATTTTACATTTGCCAAAATAGGTGCGAAAGAAGCCACCCCATCGTTGATCACATACCGAAGGAAGAAACGAGCACAACGGTTTGACCTACTACTTATAACACTGATATTGCTACTTACAAAATCTAAGTGGCTTTACCTCGCATGTATCATTTTATCCTGAAGGGCGTCTCTACTCGAGTAAAACTTTCATGTCTCTTTTACTGTTCAATCCAAGTAAGATGAATGTTTGAACTGAAAATAATCCAATAAACCAAACAAATGGGCGTGCTATGTGAAAGAAATGTAGGATGCCAATTGCTGAACAGGTTAAACAATAAAATCGGGGTGCAAGTTTGGATCCATTTCTTTGTTTTATACTAGCTTCAAAGATTAATGTAGATGGTAAACATGCAATAATCCAAAAAATTTAAACAAGCTGAACAAAGTGATCACCTCACCTCGTTGTTCACGTTCCTTAACCTTTCCTCAGTTACCTTAAGTTAACAGAGTTTTCGACATAAAATTGTTGAACAACAAGAAGGAGATGGTGATGTCAATACTGATCAGACTCTCATTTTGCCTATTGGCCTTCCTCACAATCATTGTTAAATTTTGGTAACCAAACTAATGGGGGCCAAAGCAAATACCCTAATTAATTTTCATTTTCATTATCAATAGTTATGTTTGAGTTTTCTCATTTACAAAAATAAATAAAAAATGGTTTGATGTTTGAGGCCCAGATGCTCTTCCCTTAAATAAAAAATGGTTTTGATGTTTCAGGGTCAATACTGATGGCAAAACACTCTTTAAAACTGACTGCGCTTACAAGAATGATACGTATACTTTCCGGCAAAAGTAGATTCGTAGATACAAAAAAAGTGTTGAAACATTAGTTTGAATTTTAAAACAAAATCGTTTTTTAACTTTGAATCTCTCTCTATATTGTTTAGTCTCATATCCACTATGTAACTCACTTTGGAGGAGTTAATAATGATAGTGTTTGTACTTAGGTTCAGACCCCAAGGGGTACCCACTTGAGTGAAGGATGGAAGACACCAACTAATGTTGGTCCATTCCACACACCCGCGCGGCCAGCCGAGCCGGGTTGGGTCGAATTGAGATGAAAGCTTTCTTTTTGTTGAAATTTTATTTGAAAAATAAAATATTTTTTCTTTATTCTCTTCAGAGAATAAGACTGAGTCAGAGGAGACCCAATCTTTTCTCCTCACGTTTCTCCGTGATTTTCGCCGCCTTTTAAGACACGTTTTCTCTCAAAAAAGATTTTCTGCGAGCCTATAAATACTTGCTCTCTCTCAGTTAAAAATATATCGAAAGCATTTATTTTCATCTTCATTTTTCAGAGAGCTTTAGTTTTGTACACAGTCTGTTTTAAAGAGTTATGTAAACAATCTATTATTAGAGTTCCAGTTGTTTTGTATTTTTGAATTTACTCATTGTTTTCTTGATTTCGAGCAAAAGATATAGGGTGAATAGATTTTCGTTCTTCATCAGTGCATATGATTGAACGAGACAAAAAAAGAATTCTAGGCTGTTTTATCCTTGGGATGACGGGGCTATCAGACTGTTTGCACAATCTTGGGCAAAGCCGCGAAACATCTTAAAGAGAGCCACCTAGTCAGCGACTCAACCCAAGAAAATTTGGTAACTTCGTTCCTGTTTTAATTTGCAGCATTTATATTTCCAACAATTTTAAGACGATGCATATCTGCCATGTCTACTACTATTGAACTTGCTGCTAAGGACCTAAATAGGCCCTTTTCGTTTTGAGGGTCAACACTTTAAAAAATGGAGACAAAAAATGTTGTTTTTCTTAACTACACAAAAAGTTGCTTATATCTGTAGTGCTAAAAAACCCGAATTGCCTGATGAAACCCGCACTATAGAACTAGATTGCTGGATTGAAAATGACTTCTTGTGTAAGAATTTTATTCTGAATGATTTGTCTGATGAATTGTATGATTATTACTGTTATGAAAAAATTGCTCAGGATATTTGAGAAGCTCTTAGGAAAAAATATGACACTAAGGAGGCTGACACAAAGAAATATGTTGTCAGTCGTTATCTGAAATACCAAATGATTGATGACAAATTTGTGGAAACCCAATCTCACGAGCTACAAAAAATTACTCATGAAATCATAACTGAAAAGACTTTAATAATGCATTTAGGCATAAAATCAAAGAGTTCTCTCTAGAAAGTCTAATCACCTGACTTCAGATTGAGGAGGAAGCTCGGAAACAAGATCAGAAAGATGAAATTCTGATTATTTCTAACAATAAGAAATCCACCCTTGTGACTCTGAAACCCGGTGGAAAGACTATGAATAGTTAGAGTACAATAAAAATCGAAACAATCATAATCGGAACTATCAGAAACGAAATAACCAGAACCGCAACCAACAGAATCAGAATCCTCCGCGAAATCAGAATGGACAAAAACACTCTTCAAGAAATGAATCAGCACAGTTCCTATGTTATACCTGTAACAAGCCAGGGCATATGGCCAGGAACTGCCGGAATGGATCTCGTCCTACTCCGCAGGCGAACCTAACCGAAGACCAAGTTATAGCCATGGTCTTTGAGATCAACTTTGTTGGTGGATTCGAGGGATGGTGAGTTGACACTGGTGCTTCTCGACATGTCTGCTATGATCAAGAAATGTTCAAGTCCTATTCTGAAGCTGAGGACAAGAAAGTGTTTTTGGATGATTCCCACTCCACTATCGTTGCTGGAACTGGCGAAGTAGAATTGAAGTTTTCCTCTGGAAAGACCGTCATCCTAAAGGATGTCCTGCATACTCCAGAAATGAGGAAGAACTTAGTTTTTGGTTACCTTTTGAATAAGGATGGGTTTACTCAAATAATAGGAGCTTATTTGTATACCATCACTAAGAACAATGTATTTGTGGGGAAAATGTATGCCACTGATGGTATGTTTAAATTGAATGTTGATGCTAATAAAGTTTCTAGTTCTGCTTACATGTGTTCTTTTAATACTTGGCATGCTAGACTCTGTCATGTTAATAAGTGAATAATTAAAATCATGAGTAACTTAGGACTAACTCCAAAATTTTCCTTAAATGACTTTGAAAAATGCAACTATTGTAGCCAAACTAAAATAACCAAAACACGCATAAATCTGTTGTTAGAGAATCTGAACCTCTAGATTTAATACAGTCAGATATATGTGATCTTGATGGTGTTTTGACTAGAAATGGAAAACGTTACTTTATTACGTTCATTGATAATTGCTCCGATTATACCTTCGTCTATTTAACGAAAATAAGAGTGAAGCATTTGACATGTTCAAAATATTTTTAATGGAAGTTAAAAATCAGTTTAATAGAAAGATAAAGAGGTTTAGAAGTGATAGAGGCACTGAATATGACAGCAATAATTTCATTGAGTTTTATAATTCTCATGGAATTATTCATGAAAAAACTGCATTGTACTCTCCTAAGATAAATGAAAAAACTGAAAGGAAAAATAGAACTCTTACTGAATCAGTAGTTGTCATTCTACTTAACTCCGGTGCTGCATCACACTGGTGGGGAGAGATTATTTTGACGGTCTGTTATGTGCTAAATAGAGTACCTAAATCGAAAAGTAAAACTTCTCCTTATGAGATTTTGAAAAATAAACAACCAAACTTGTCATACTTCAAAACTTGGGGTTGTTTAGCCTATGTTAGAATTCTTGATCCTAAAAGGAACAAGCTTGCCAGTAGGGCTTATGAGTGTGTATTCATTGGCTATGCCATTAACAGCAAAGCCTATATATTCTATAACCTAAGTGATCACGTTATCATAGAATCGAACGATGTTGACTTCTATGAACATAGATTTCCTTTTATCTCGAGGAATAGTGGGGGTACATCCTCTACTAACGTGCCAATGATCAGGATGAATCAAAACGATAAAGCAACAGAATTTGAGCCTAGGAGAAGTAAACGAAACCAAACTTCTAAAAACTATGGCCCTGACTTCTATGTACAGTAGAGGAGGATCCCCTAAACTTCCAAGAAGCTTTGTCTTCTATAGATGCCAACTTTTGGGAAGAGTCTATTGATGATGAAATGGACTCTCTTGAGTCTAATAGAACCTGGCATTTAGTTGATTTGCCACCAGATTGCGAGACAATAGGTTGTAAGTGGGTATTTATGAAGAAATTGAAACTCGATGGAAATGTTGAAAAGTTTAAGGCTCGTCTTGTAGCCAAAGGGTTTAGACAGAGAGAAAATATTGACTTCTTTGACACATATTATCATGTTACTAGGATTACATCTATTCGAGTGCTAATATCTCTTGCTGCAATACACGATCTAGTACTACACCAAATGGATGTTAAGATTGTTTTCCTTAATGGTTACCTAGAAGAAGATATCTATGTGGACCAACCTGAAGGTTTTGCAATTCCTGAGCAAGAAAATAAAGTTTGTAAACTAGATAAATCACTTTACGGTTTGAAACAAGCTCCAAAGTAATGGCATGAAAAATTTGATAATCTCATTATCTCACATGACTTTAAAGTGAACGAAAGTGACAAATGCATTTATTATAAATTTGAAAATAGCATTTGCACTATTATATGTCTATATGTGGATGATTTGCTTATCTTTGATTCTAATATTCATGTCGTGAAATCTTTATTGTGTACGAACTTTGATATGAAAGACGAGAGGCGAGTGTAATCCTTGGTATTAAGATTACTAGGTCTTAAAAATGGAATTTCTTTGGATCAATCACACTATTTTGAGAAGATCCTAAAGAAATATAATTACTCTGACTGTATACCTGCATGTACTCCTAATGATCTTAGTGTAAAATTGTTCAAGAACACCGGTAATGGTGTTAGACAATCTGAGTATGCGAGCATCATTGGTAGCCTACGATATGCTACCGATTGCTCTAGGCCCGACATAGCTTATGCTGTGGGACTACTATGCAGATTTACCGGTAGACCTAGTATAAAACATTGGCATGCTATTGAAAGGGTCATGAGGTACCTAAAGAGGACTAAAAACCTTGGATTACACTATCAGAAGTTTCCTGCTGTCTTTGAAGGATACATCGATGCTGATTGGAACACCCTTTCAGATGACTCCAAAGCCACCAGTGGCTATATTTTTAGTATAGCTGGTGGAACTATTTCTTGGAAATCAAAGAAACAAACTATATTGGCACAGTCCACGATGGAGTCAGAGATGATAGCACTAGCCACGGCTAGTGAGGAAACAGGTTGGTTAAAAAACCTGCTAGCAGAGATCCCTCTATGGGAAAGATCGATACCGGCTATCTTGATCTATTGCGATAGTACCGCGGTTATTGCAAAAATACAGAACTGTTATTATAACGGCAAGAGACGACAAATATGTCGTAAGCACAGTACGGTTAGAGAGTTTCTATCTACTGGTGTTGTTAGAGTGGATTATGTACGTGCTGATGAGAACTTGGTTGATCCTTTGACGAAAGGATTAGCCAGAGAGAAGGTTTTCAAAACCTCGAAAGGAATGGGACTTATGCCCTTAGATTGATGAGTTATTCATGATGGTAACCAAACCTATAGACTGGAGATCCCAAGAAATAGGTTCAATGGGTAATAACAAGTCATGAATGATATGAAGTGAATCATACTGGCTTTATAGTAATTTCATTCCTAGTTTGTAGCATGATTTCCTAAAGCGATAGTAGGATGAGTTAAAAACTCTTAATGAGATTTATACTCTATGTGGAGTGGAGTACCTAACTACAAGAGTACTCTTGATAGACTCACCTAAGTGATTGTGGAAGTATGGCCGCTTCCTATGGAATTTGTGAGCAAAATTCCTAGAGCCTTCACTATACTGGAATATACGTGCATGGCCTTAAAGCACGAGCTTTTTAGACTTCACCTTGGTAAGGTTGTGCGTGTAATGTTGTTAGAAATAGAGTTCAAAACTACGAGTTACTCTAGTATAATCTAAATCATTAACACTACGCAAGAGTTCAAGTTGAAAGACATTTTTGTTTATGCACAATCTTATATTTATAGATTGCTCGATCAAGAAATGTTTTTTTTTTAAATTCAAGTGGGTGATTGTTGAAACATTAGTTTGAATTTTAAAACAAAATGGTTATTTAACTTTGAATCTCTTTCTATATTATTTAGTCCCATATCCTCTATGTAACTCACTTTGGAAGAGTTAATAATGATAGTGTTTGGACTGGGACCCCAAGGGGTACCCACTTTAGTGAAAGAGGGAAGAGATAGACCAATGTTGGTCCATTCCACATTCACGCATGCACCGCCGTCTGTCCAACCGGCCAAGCCGAGTCGGGTCGGATTGAGATGAAACCTTTCTTTTTGCTGAAATTTTATTTGAAAAATAAATTATCTTTTCTGTCTTTTCTCCCCAGTCGGGTCGGAGGCACGTTTTCTCTCAAAAAAGATTTACTACGAGCCTATAAATGCTTGCTCTCTCTCAGTTAAAAATATATCGAAAGCATTTATTTTCATCTTCATTTTTCAGAGAGCTTTAGTTTTGTACATAGTTTGTTTCAAAGAGTTTTCTAAACAGTCTATTATCATAGTTCCAGTTGTTTTGTATTTTCGAATTTCCTCATTGTTTTCATGATTCCGAGCAAAAGATATAGGGTGAATAGATTTTCGTTTTTCATTAGTGCATGTGATTGAACGAGACAGAAAAATAATTCTTGGTTGTTTTATCCTGGGGACGACGGGGCTATCAAACTGCTTGCACAATCTGGAGCAGAGTCGCAGAACGTTTTAAAGAGAGCGACCTAGTTCGCGACTCAATCCAAAAAAATTCGGTAACTTCGTTTACTGTTTTAATTTGCAACATTTATATTTCCAACAAAATGTTTCACTACATGTATGATTGTTAGGCACCCCACATGGCCCGTAACAGATACACCCGACACACATAAATTGTTGGGATTTAACCAACTATGTGAATGAAAAAGAATAAGGAAAACAAGAGAGATTGTAATCTCTTGATAACACTAGAACTCTTATGTGTAGAGAACTCACTTGATTCACATTTTATTGAAACCAAATAATACATGGGTTTAAATAGGACTCACATGACCACTTAGTAAAAGACACATCTCTTAGTAAAAGACACTTAGTAATACTAAAAGACACATTGGAACACCAAAAGACACAACTCTTCTAGAACTAGTCTAGATTAATTCTCTAACATCCCTCCTTAAGCTAGACTATCACCATTCCAAGCTTCTTCTTCAATTTGTTGAATGTGTCGGTCTTCAAAGCTTTAGTGAAAATATCGGCAACTTGATCTTGAGATCTGCAAAATTTCACATTGATATGTCCCTCCTTAACCAAGTCTCGAATGAAATGATATTTGATCCTTATATGCTTGCTTTTGCCATGAAAAACCGGATTCTTTGTAAGTGAAATAGCCGAACTGTTATCACAAAACAGTGTAGGAGAACTAACAGATCCATGCTTGAGTTCACTCAAAACCCAAATCAACCAAAGTGCTTGACAAGATGCAAAAGCCAGTGAGACATATTCAGACTCGGTTGTAGAGAGAGTCACAATAGCTTGCTTTTTAGATGCCCATGAGATTGCGCCGGAACCAATATTAAAAACATACCCGGAAGTGCTTTTACTATCATCAACACTTCCTCCCCAATCACTATCACAATAACCTACCAAACTTGGTTCTTCCACTTTCGTGAATTGAATGCCTTCATGAATGGTTCCACTCACATACCTTAAGACTCTTTTTCCAGCTTCCCAATGATTTTGCCTAGGAGATTCCATGAATCTACTAAGCATACTCACCGCAAACATAAGATCGGGTCTAGTGGAAGTCAAGTACATAAGACTACCAACAAGACTTCTATAAAGAGTTCCATCAACATGCCTATTGTCTTCACATTTGCTTAGCTTCAAACCAGCCTCCATAGGTGTGCTAATTGGTAGTGCGCCCTCCATTCTAAACTTTCTTAATAACTCTTGTGCATACTTCCGTTGAGTGATGATAATCCCATCTCTTTGTTGTTTAACTTCAATGCCCAAAAAATAATGGAGTAGTCCCATGTCGGTCATCTCGAACTCATTCATCATAGCTTTCTTGAAATCTTCATTCATACTTGAACAACTTCCGGTGAAGATTAAATCATCAACATATAAGCATACTATCAAAAAATCATTATGAGATCCTTCCTTGGTGTATAGAGTATGTTCAAAGGGACATCTTTTACAACCATTCTTCAAAAAATAGCCATCAATACGACTATACCATGCCCTTGGTGCTTGTTTAAGCCCATATAAGGCTTTTTCCAAATGACATACTTTCTTTTCTTCTCCAATTTTCACATAACTAGGTGGTTGAGTTATATAAACTTCCTCCTCAAGAAAGCCATTCAAGAATGTCGATTTGACATCCATTTGATAGACTTTCCATTCTCTTTGAGCTGCCAATGCAAGTACTGTTCGAATTGTTTCAAGGCGAGCCACGGGTGCAAATACTTCTTGGAAATCAACACCATACTTTTGTTTGTAGCCTTTCACCACCAAGCGTGCTTTGTGCTTATCAACCTCGCCTTTTGAGTTCAATTTTGTTTTGTAAACCCACTTCACATCAAGGGGTTTCTTGCCATTTGGGAGATCAACAAGTTCCCAAGTCTTGTTTCTTTGAATAGCATCAATTTCATTATCCATTGCAAGCTTCCACTTCTCATCTTTAGAAGCCTCTTCAAACATAAGTGGATCGGCATCAACAAACAAAGCAAAATTAACCAAATCATCATCCAAATTGGCCAAATCGTCACCCAAATTGCTACTTGTTTGTTCATAAAGATCTTGGATACTCCTTGTCTTCTTCGAAGGGGAACTTGAAGTTGAACTTGAACTTGAAGATGAAGAGGGTGATGAAGTAGAATTGGGAGAAGAAGGTGGAACACCATCCTCTTCGTTTTCTTCAATTGGAGCTTCAATTTCTTCTTCGATTTCTATGCAACTTGAATTTTCTTTGGTTGCATTTTCTTTCCAATTCCAAGATTCTCCTTCATTGAACTTCACATCACGGCTTATAATAAGTTTCTTGGTGAGGGGATTATACAACTTGTATGCCTTGGAACATTCACTATATCCAACAAAAATGCATTTCTCGGACTTGTCATCTAGCTTCTTCCTTCTTTCATCCGGTACATGTGAATAGGCAATGCTTCCGAAAATTCTCAAGTGATCAACACTTGGTTTGTGTCCGCTCCAAGCTTCTTGTGGCGTCTTATCTTGCACACTTTTAGAAGAGGAACGATTCAATAGATAAACAACACATGCTACCGCTTCCGCCCAAAAGGAATTTGGCAATCCTTTGGCCTTCAACATACTTCTAGCCAACTCCATAATTGTGCGATTTTTTCTTTCGGCGACTCCATTTTGTTGTGGGGTACCACGGACTGAAAATTGATGTCGAATACCATGCTCTTTTAAGAAATATCGAAGCCCATGATCAATATATTCTCCCCCTTGATCCGAGCGAAGAGTTTTCAATTGGAAACCACTTTGCTTTTTAACAAAAGCCTTGAAATTTTTGAAACAACCATATACTTCCGATTTTTGTTTTAGAAAGTATATCCAAGTCTTCCTACTATAGTCATCAATGAAGGTAACAAAATAACGATTACCGCCAATTGAAGTAGTATGCATTGCCCCACAAAGATCGGTGTGCACAAGCTCAAGTGGCTTTGATGCTCTCCATGCCTTCCCACTAGGAAAAGAATTCCTACTATGCTTCCCCAAGACACATCCTTCACATACTGTATCTTGAAGTTGAATTGTAGGCAAGCCCTCCACAAGATTCTTCTTGCCCATAAGAGATAGAGTTTTAAAACTCAAGTGACCATATCGATAATGCCATAGCCAAGACTTGTCTTGAATAGTATATAAACAAGAATTAATGTTACTTTGGAAAGATAAAGGAAACATTTTGCTTTTGGTCATTCCCACTTTTCCAATGATAACATCATTCTTATCTTTGATCTCACACAAAGCTCCCTTGAAATTTACTTCATACCCCTTCAAAAGAAGTTGCCCAACACTTAAGAGATTGTGCTTAAGGCCTGGAACATAAAATATATTTGAGATCCGCTTTATTCCTTGCTTGGTTTTGACAAGAATATCACCCCTTCCTTTGACATGAAGCTTGTTGTCATCTCCGGTTCTAACTTCACTTTGAAATGTCTCATTTATCTCCACAAAGGCCTTCTTGTTCCCGGTCATGTGGTTGCTACAACCACTATCCACGAACCACGAACCACACATCTTCTAAGGAAGCGCCATGAA
This sequence comes from Berberis vulgaris, assembly GCA_963556465.1. NCBI lineage: Eukaryota > Viridiplantae > Streptophyta > Magnoliopsida > Ranunculales > Berberidaceae > Berberis > Berberis vulgaris. Next base: position 67,458,906 of record OY747134.1, on the reverse strand, counting down.
CATTGCATGTAAGGAAAAGATTGTCTTCTTCCTCCTCATGCATAAAATTGGATTCTTTGTTGTCCTCCTCCATCTTCTTTCTACAATATTTCTTGACATGGCCATACATATGATAACGATAGCATTGAATATTTGATAAGGAAGATCTTTCTCTCCCTCTTCCTCGATAAGATGAAGCCTCACCATCATGAGATTTCTCTTGTCCACCATAGCCTATTCCTCTACCACGAGAAGTGGCTCTTCCACGACCTCTTCCTCTCAAGCCATCTTTAGAGGTATCTCTAAAAGAGACTTGCGTTTGAAAGGCTTGTTCAATAGAACTAGAATCATATTGCTTCATTCGTAGTTCATGGGATTGTAGTGATCCCAATAAACTCTCCACCGACAAAGAAGATAAATCCTTGGATTCTTCAATAGCAACAACACTAGACTCAAATTTTCGAGTCAAACTCCGAAGGATCTTTTCGACAATTCTTTGGTCTTCTAGATTCTCACCATTCAATCTCAATTGGTTGACAATTGAGATAACCCGATTGAAGTAGTCTTCAATAGTCTCGGACTCCTTCATTCTTAGTGTATCAAACTCCCCTCGAAGAGTTTGTAGACGCACCATCTTGACTTTGTCATCTCCTTTGTATGAAGAATAAAGAATATCCCAAGCTTGTTTAGCCGTTGTGGCTACTGAAATTCTGTCCAAAATAACTTCATCTACTGTTTGCATAATGAAATACTTGGCTTTGTAGTCTTTCTTGCGGTTAGACTTCAACTCGGCCAAGTTTTGTGCATTAAGAGTTGTTTCATCTTCGGGCTCTTGGAAACCAATCTCTACGATCTCCAATAGGTCTTGTGAACCAAATAGGGCCATCATCTTCATTCTCCAACGATTGTAGTTTTTACTGGTAAGAAAAGGAAGTGGAGGTTGGACGGAATTGTTGTTGTTGGACGCCATGGTTCTCTCAACTAGGCTCTGATACCAATTTGTTGGGATTTAACCAACTATGTGAATGAAAAAGAATAAGGAAAACAAGAGAGATTGTAATCTCTTGATAACACTAGAACTCTTATGTGTAGAGAACTCACTTGATTCACATTTTATTGAAACCAAATAATACATGGGTTTAAATAGGACTCACATGACCACTTAGTAAAAGACACATCTCTTAGTAAAAGACACTTAGTAATACTAAAAGACACATTGGAACACCAAAAGACACAACTCTTCTAGAACTAGTCTAGATTAATTCTCTAACATAAATTTGTTGCCTTGAATTTTATTATTATTTTTCTGTCTTTGAGGAACTAAAGAAGCATGCAGTTGCAGTGGTGAATGTGATCTTAGAATCACCAGCTGGAGGAGCTTACGTACTCAAATACGATATCAAATTATAACGAGAGCAGGAGAACTGCAGATGATTCTCACTCACTTCTGGTAAACTGGTTAGAGAGGTTCCCACATTATAACTTGAGACGTCTTCATTACTGGTGAAAGTTATGCAGGTCACTACATCCCTCAACTTCCATACACAATTCTTCTCCTCCATAACATCGATACTAACAATGATCACACCATGAACAACCTCAAAGCACATCATATATATCGATTGTCTTAATATTTATTTTCTTTTAATATTAAAGGAAATGCATGGATTGACGACGATATGAGTAATTTAGGCAGATGTGATTGTGTTGAGCCATGCCCTGAATTCAGATGAAACAAATGGAGCAATTCGCAAAGCATGTTTAACATCCCCAGCTGCAACTATTAAATGATTGTGAACAAGAAAGAAAGCTGTACTTTTTTGGATCGAGTGTGTTAGAGACGATAAAAAAAAGTTTCCGTCTAATTCATTTTTCATCCTTAAGACAAACATATAAAGCCGACTAATCAATACAGAGTTTTCAAAGCGATCCAGCCACATGAAACAACAAGTAATTAACAGCGTCTACCTTGTTGTTCTCGTCCCTTCACCCCTCCTCATGACTTGCAATATTCATATAAAGCTTTCGTTTGACACATACTTTTGAAATAACGAAGAGAAGATGATGAGGTCAACACTACTACTCACATTACTGCTCCTCACTTTGTGCTTCTTGGCATTCCTCACTACCAACGAAGCCAATCAGATAAAAAACCTTGACGAACTGCTCAAGTCGAGGAAGTCTGATAACCCGCCAAATGGGGATGTGTGGCCTGGATTATTGGAAGACAATACCGAGTACTCTGCCCCAGTGTACGTTGGACCGCAAGAAGGGCTGATGGAAGCTGATAAAATTGATGAATTGCCAGGGCAACCACAAGGGGTGGATTTTGATCAGTATGGAGGTTATGTTACAATAGACCCCAAGACAGGAAAATCACTCTTTTACTATTTTGTGGAGTCTCCTCAGAATTCTTCTACGAAACCTCTGGTTTTATGGCTCAATGGAGGTAATTCATTTCCATCCATGATCAGTAGTCTTGTAATTGAAATTATTAATTTGACAACAACAATGGTTTGATGTTTCAGGGCCTGGATGCTCTTCACTTGGATTCGGTGCCATGGAAGAATTAGGACCCTTCAGGGTCAATAGTGATAGGAAAACACTCTTCAGGAACGACTTCGCTTGGAACAATGGTATCAAATGAATTACTCGTTATAAGTTTTTGGATAGCTGAAATACTAACAATAGAAATAATTGCAGCGGCGAATGTGATCTTTTTGGAGTCACCAGCGGGTGTAGGATTTTCATATTCAAATAGCTCATCTGATTATGAAAAAACTGGGGATAAGCAAACTGCAAAGGACTCCTACACATTTTTGGTGAACTGGTTGGAGAGATTCCCACAATACAAAGGTAGGGATTTCTTCATTACAGGAGAGAGCTATGCTGGTCATTACGTACCTCAGCTTGCGTACACAGTTCTTCTCCATAACAACAACAATGATACCAGTCACACCATTATCAACCTCAAAGGCATTGCGGTATGTTCATCAATTCAGTAATTTAAATTTTTTATTTTTATTATGGTTTATAACACTGAAAGGATTAATTTAACACTCATCACCACTCACAATATCTAAAACCCTAAAATATATCTAATTTTTAATCTCTTTCATAATCTAATTGATTGTGTATTCTTCTAGATCGGTAATGCATGGATTGACGATGACACAAATACATTAGGCATGTATGACTATTTTTGGAGTCATGCCCTAAATTCAGATGAAACAAATGCTGCCATTAACAAATATTGTGATTTTGCTGGTGGAAATTCAACCGATGATAATAAGTGTGCGGAAGCAATGGGTCAAAGCGGTTATGAAATGGGAGCTCTTGATATATACAACATCTATGCTCCATTATGCCATGATAGTAGACCAAAACCTGGTGCAACTGGATCGGTAATACATAATTAATTTTCCCCTTAATTTGTTGATTAAAACGCAAAAACTGGTAGAAATTTTGGAACAAATGTCGAAATTTAAAATGAAATATTGTTGCAATTAAAATGGGCCTCATTTGAAGTGCTCATCTTTAAGCAGGTTGAGGATTTCGATCCTTGTTCAGATCTCTATGTAGAAACTTATTTGAATCGTGCTGAGGTGCAAGCAGCTCTTCATGCAAAGCCCACACAATGGTCTGCCTGCAGGTACAATGATCCTTCGTCATGAAGAATATCAAAGAACATAAAATAGCTTGTTTGAAAATTTCCTAATTCGTGGAAGAAAAGCCTAAAAGTGTTCTCTTGTTTAAAATAATTTACAGTGGTCCAGCGTTTCATGACAGTCCAACAACAATATTGCCAACAATTAAGCAGCTGATCAACAGCGGCATGAGCGTGTGGATATACAGGTAAGTTCATAAGAAATTAAAGTAGATTTAGTAATGAGAATTCAAAATTTAACAGAAAGTATATAATGATTTTTCTTGCAGTGGAGATACGGATGGAAGGGTTCCAGTTACATCGTCTAGGTATTCAATAAACACTTACAAGCTTTCTATTGAAACTGCTTGGCGCCCATGGTACACAAATAATGAGGTAAAATATGTTTATTTCAGAAAGAGGAAACTTTCATGATGAACAATAATCACTGGCATCTGCAAGTATTCAAATTGCTAATTTGCTTTTTAAATCGACAAGTCTTTTAGCTCGGCAGAATAATAATATTTACATTTGAGGAGATTGTAAAGTGTATTATGATGGGATGCAGGTTGGAGGATACGTAGTTGCATACAAAGGAGTGACATTTTCCACTGTTAGAGGAGCGGGGCACATTGTTCCCAGTTACCAGCCAGCTCGAGCACTCACCATGATCTCATCATTCGTTCAGGGACAACTGCCTCCATCTTCTTAAGACATCACCATAATTTATCAAAAATCAATGTTTACTATTTTTTGTAATTGAAGTTTCATGCTACTTTTGTTCCAGTGAAATTATTTACTTATATAAAATTGCAGAGCTCAAGCTTGTTTACTAAGCAGAACCAGCTCAGTCTAGTTCTTTTATTTTCGAACGGCCTAGTAATTTATGAGTAATGTATCGAATACGGTGCCATAAATAATTTGTTTCATAAAATAAATAAATAAATAATCTTATTTGCTTTGAGATGAAACCGTGGATATAATCAGATTGATTTTAGCAGCAAAAAACTCTTCCCAGTGGGAAAGATACAACTAATAATCCTATGTTGTACCGATTTGACTCGCGATCTGCTAAATCTATGAGTACATCCATTCGATGATTGATTTCAGCAGCGAAAAGTGCTTCCCAGTGGGAAAGATACAACTAACAGTAGTCGCGGGAGAGCCATTGTTTCAAAAAATCCTGTTTCAGAAGTTTATAGTGATTGACGCACCGTCCGCTTATAACGTTGTTCTGGGGAGGCCCTAGCTCCACCAAATGGGAGCACTAGTTTCCACTCTACACCAATGCATCAAGTACCCTGTCAATCAAACAGTTGGTACTATATGAGGCAACCAAGCAGTGGCCAGAGAATGCCAGTACGTGACCCCACAGCAGCCCGATAATCTTCAGCTTGCAACTAAGCCTGCGGCCAGGATATCTCTTAATCTTGCCAAAGAAGTGGGGATAGAGCAACCAATCTCAGACAACGAAGCTCCAGTGAGCCCCCGGGGCAGAACCAACATCGGTAAACCTAAGGAAGAAACCTTCACAGTTTATATTGACAACCCTCTCAATAGTAGAGCTATTCTGATAGGTTCCCGCTTAAGCAAAGAGTTGGCGAAGTAGTTGACAAAACTACTACAAGACTTCTTCGCCTAGACGATGCGAGACATGGTGAGAATTGACCCGTCAGTGATCACTCAACGCCTGGAGGTGGACCCCACGAAGAAAACCATATGGAAGAAGAAGAGGTCTGTGGCGCCTGAAAGAAACAAAATCATCAATGAAAAGGTACAACAGTTACTCAATGCAGACATGATCAAGGAAGCACGAACCCGGAGTGGCTAGCAAACCCTGTACTGGTAAGAAAGAAAAATGGGAAGTGGAGAGTCTGCGTAGACTACACGAACTTAAACAAGGCATGCCCAAAAGACAGCTTCCCACTTCCATGCATAGATCATATCGTGGATGCCACATCCGGACACAGCCTCTTGAGCTTCATGGATGCTTACTCGGGCTACAACCAAATATTAATGCACCCCCTGATCAAGAAAAGACCTCTTTCATAGCTGAGAGAAAAATACAGGGTGATGTCGTTCGGCTTGAAGGATGTAGTTGCGACGTATGAACGACTGGTGAACCGAATGTTCAAAGAACAAATTGGCAGGAACATGGAGATCTACATAGACGATATACTAGTCAAGAACCTCCACAACCCCGACCACATAGCAGAACTCACCGAAGCATTTAGTCAACTCCGAAGGTTCGGTTGAAACTCAACCGACAAAAGTGTTCGTTCGGAGTCGAATCAGGGAAATTCCTAGGTTACATAGTTGATACAGTCTTTTTCTACTCTCTAGTTTGACCTAGTTCTGTTGACCTGCACAAGTAACGAACGTGAGCCATAGACAACCGTGGGGTGGTCGATAATACTCTGATGCTAAAGTAAGACAAGGCTCTGAAGAAGGTGTAATGTTGTAACAGGGAATTTGTAGTGTACCTTAACTTACCAACCTCATGTCTTATTTATAGTGCAAGGAGTCATGGTTCTACCAAGCCATCGTAGGCGTAGTTTAGGAAATAGATCTTCATGGAGATCCCTCCCTAATTAGGAGTCGTGTTGTAGGAGGGAAGTTCCATGTTAGCTCTGTGCTCCTAGATACGCGGGAGATAGTTCCCAGTCCAAGAGCAATCCATAGAAGAGATTTTCCTTGTGTGGAAGATATTCTAGTGTTTGCTTCCTAGTTGAAAGCAGAAAGCAGCTGTAGTTGCCCGTCCGAAGTTGATCCTCGAGATACTTGCCTGAAGAGGGCCTACGGGTATTGAGGATAGCTGTGAGACGTGTGGGCTTAGCATTTTGTGAGAGTTCTCGCCTAGCAGACTGTAGTTGGGCAAGCTTACAACCGCTTGGGCCGGATCAGTGTTGGGCTGACGCTTGAGGCTGTAATTATTTGAGATCATCATGACACGTGTACGGCCCCATGGTGTGACCATTTTATGTATAATTAGCTACTCCCTCCGAGTTAGTGAGCCGTCACATCGGTTCGTTAAAACATCTCTTGAAGGGATGTGCCGCTCATGATGATTGAGTCTGAATCCTTGCTTGAGCCACGCGCTGCATTAATTGAACGTGCATTGGTGCAGAGAAAAAGAGGCAGGAAGCCAACCTCTATTTATGTCATCCACTATGTAGAGTTTGATTCTTCTACTTTCCTTGCTTTTGAAGCTACTACTCTGATTAGAAAAGATTGTTCATCTTCCTCATGGCTCAAGAAAACATTCTTGATGACGCTGTCTTGGCCGAGGGTCTAGAGTTTTTTTAAGACAGATTGTTGTCCGAACTTGGTTTCGCCAAAATCCGTACAAAGTTTGGGGTCCCTGAGGACCTGCCGTTGTATCTCTTAAAATGAGTCCAGACGCCAATGCCACCTCTGGCTGGTTTTATCTGTTTGCGCCGCGAGATGCTTCAAACTTGAGTGTGTTTTCTGGTTATGTATGTGATATGGTAGTTCTTGGACTTCTTAGTGATTCCTTCGACTCAGTCGGGGCCCAATGGATACAGGATCATCCTCATGATTATGCTCAGTGCTAAGGTGGCTGACGTTAGCGTGACTCCGCAGGTGATTCAGTTGCTGACCTCTCCTCGGCTAAAGGGTAATGTTGTTTATAAGATGAAGTTGCCGATTTGCTTCGTTAAGCTGCCTGATGATTTCAAGTTCTGGCAGAAGTACTACTTCCCAGCCCCTGTGGATTCGAAGTATTTTCAATACAAGGGTCGTCTGCTTGAGCAGCAGTTCAGGCCGCTTCATAAGTTCATCTCTTTTCATGTTACTTTGATATGCTAGATAGTGGGTCGATTAATCATCGCATGCATTTTTCTGCAGGAAGGTTTCTCACTATTTCTCTTACCTTAGAGGAGCAAAACACCATGGAGAAGTTACGTGTCCTGCCGAAAAGAAAGGCGGTTGATGTCATAAGGGTTTCTAACTTCATCTGTAGTGGGTTGTGGGACAACTGGCACGTTGCCCCCACTCTATATTGAGAGTCGCGCATTAAGTTGGAAGATAGGGCTCCTTCCAGGAAGAGGAAGGCTACTGAGGCCAAAGCTCCCGTTCTGTCTGATGCGAAGGAGCCGTCTAAGACTCTTGCCTTTTTCGTGAGGAGGAGGTCCCAAGAACTGAGCCGTCTTTGGCACGACCCGCTTCGGTGAAGGGGGAGCGCGAGTCTGCTAGACATGTTGAGGCGGAGACTGATGTTTCCAGCTTGGAGAAGGATTACCTGCAATTGGCAAGAATTGTATACAGGTTGAACCTTACTAGTGAATAGGTCAAGGCTCTGAATGACCGTCATGTGCGGGTTGCGATGGTTGCTTCCACTGGTGTTGATTCGTGTGAGGCCGTTCTGGCAAAAGGCTCTTGTGAGGATTTTCTTGAGGTGGTAGAATCTGATTGCCCCATAGTTGTTTTGCCTAATAGTGGTCACAGTACCGCCCGTGTCTCTTGCTGTCCGCATTGCTCAATGTCTTGCTCTAGGCTTCAGCTAGAAGTGTTGGAGAGTCCTTTGGATACTTCGCTACCTTTTCTCCCTCCGGATCCCATTGAGCCATCTTGCACAAAATGAATTGTTGTCATTGACAAGAGAAAGGCCACGGAGGAGAGCCTGAGGATGGTGGCAACCATGAAAGGAGGTGCCGACATTGTTCCCGATCAGGGAAAGCTTAATCCAGCCGCACGGATAAGCTTGTTTGCATCGAATTTGGTGAAGCTGAGTTCATAGGTTTGGCACCAAGAGGTGGACGTAGAGTATGCTTCGAGGAAGCATATAAATAGGCGTCATAGCTGGCGGATGGATCACGCTCCAAAACCTGAGGAAGATTCGTTGGAAGGGTGTATGGATAAGGGCTTGAAGTACCTTATGTAGGTATGTCTCATTTGAGCCATGCGGTCGTTGCTGGGACAGAAGTTGAGGTTGCTCGTGAGAGAGTATACACCTTGGAGCGTGTCTTCTAGCATATGCAGACGCTATATTCTGTTGTCTTTCGCTGAAGAGGGTTCTTCGAAGGAAGCCGACTACACTACTGAGAAGCAACAGTTGAAATCTGATGTAGAGTTCTATGCTCGAGAAGCGAGGAAGATCGATGACCAGCTCGAATTGGGGTGGCATGAACTTAGTGTCGTGAAGAGCAGTCTGGCCACAGAGTAGTCTTAGGTCGACGCGCTAACTGGAAAGTTGGAGAAGAGCTTTTCCAGGAACTAGGAAAATGTGAGTTCCGCTAGGTTGTACATGGACGGCTGGAGCTACTGGCGCTGATGAAGAAGGAGCATCCTTAGTGGGATCTTGGCCGTTATAAGTAGATGTCGTATGTGGACCTGCCTGTTACCTCGACATCATCGAGCGAGGATGATAGTTTGAGCTCTGATGTCCAGGCTGCGGCGTGTGTGGACACAACTTCTGCTCCTTCATCCACTAGGCTTAACTCTTCCATTTTTGTACCCTTTCCTGATAAGGAGTGAACTTTGTGTGCTTGTACTCTTTTTGTCTTTGACCATTAATGAAAATAGTTTTATCCATTTCGTACTTGTTGTCTCTATTGCATTTTTTGTTTCATTTTGTCGTCTTGCTTTGGCATAGGCTAGTTGAATCAATAGGACGTTGATTGGTCTACCTGTGGTAGAGAGCTTGACCGCTTTGTGTTGTGAATGACACGGGGTCATCGCTGTGTAGTCATGTCTGATAGTGGGTATGTTACGAACAATTTAGTTGGGGGTTGAGTCACCCAAGTTGTGCTTTGTCCCCCAAGGTAAGCTGTTTGAATGTTACCTTGCTTGTCTGACCAGTCAGCTATAGCTGCTGCTGTGAGCCAGTTGCGATGGCCGAGTGTATGCGTCGGAGTGTTCGTGTTGGGTCAAGCGTTGTAAGCTCGAGTTGGCATCCTAAGAAGTTCTTATTTGGGCATTAACCGTACGATCTCTGTATCGGCACGGATGGCTTTCGCTAGTATTATGATGTCAATCCATTTGAGCGTGAAGACGTTGAGTCGGCTAGAATCCCGTTTGGCGATCAGGCTGAAAAACAGTGGTCCCGTGGCAACCCGGCGGAATCAGTTAAGGACTAACTAGGTTTCCACCTTTTAAATCATTTATGACCAAGTAAAGTGGGCTACGGATTCGGGGAGTAAAAGTTTGGTGATCAGGCTGAAGAGCAGTGGTCCCGTGTCAAGCCGTCAAAATCAGTTCAGGAATGACTAGGCTCCCACCTTTCGAACCATCTACACCCTCCCCGTGCGGTGGGGGCTATGAATTCAAGAAGAGTTTGGCAACCAGGCTGAAAAGTAGTGGTCCCATGGTAAACCATCGAAATCCGTTCGGGACTGACTAGGTTCCCTCCTTCCAAATTATCTACACATGTGCGCATCCGGCTACAAATTTGGGAGGGTTCGACAGCCACACTGAAAAGCAGTGGTCCCGTTGCAAATCGTCGGAATCAGGTCGTGGCTGATTGGGATCCCACCTTCTAGACTATCTACACCCTCGCAGCGTGGGCTACAAGTCCAGGTTGTGTGATTTGGCAGCCACGCTGAAAAACAGTGGTCCTGTGACGAGCCATCAGAATCAGTTTGGGACTGACTAGGCTCCCACCTTCTAGACTATCTACACCCTCGCAATGGGGCTACGAGTCCAAGTTTTGATCATAAGCTTTCGTTGCTAGTCGTCACCAACTGGCTTACCTGATTAAGTTTGGCGATCATTGACCATGAAGGGGGCAATGATCCCTAGCGAGTCGTATCACCAGGCGTGATAGCACTGATTAGACTCCCACTTCCTAAACCGTTGATGTCCGTGCTAAGCGGACTAGGTATCGGGACGAACCAGAAGCCATCGTCATCAGTCTTGGCTAACTAAGCTTGTCTGGTTTGAAGAGGTTTCACCGGCTAGTGGGCGTGCAAACCTAATCCATAAGCATGTTGCATGGAGTGGATAAAATTACCTTAAATCAGCTAGTGATCTGTAGGTAAAATCCGTATGTTAGGTTTGACTAGGATCTCTAGTGCTCGTGCGAAGCATGTGACAAAGTGTTGTTTGAATAATATCCTGAGCCCATGGGCCCACAGAGGAAGGGCTAGGGTTTCTTGCACAGTGTGTCATGTGTATGGCGTAGATTGTGTGGTGACACGTGTACGACATAGGCTACGTGACGGTTGAGTATCGGTTATTCTCCCACAATTTATGGGGTTGCCATTAATTTATTGACGTGATCTGTGCAGTTTCCATGGGATCCGTAGTCTTCCATTTTCTCGTACGGTATTCAATGCTTGTCAGTTAATGCTTGATTGCCCGCTTGGTGAATCATCATGTCTATATAATGGTGTTTTCCAATCGTCGTAGGCACTGTCTTTTGCAGAGCTTATATTTTGTAATGTCCTTACTTGAAGAAGATGTTTTGGGTTTTCCAAAGGCTAAGGAAAATGTTTTGGATTTTCAAAAGGCTGAAGTTGAGTCTCCATCTCTGGAGTCTCCGAATGTTCTAACATTTGCACGGGTCAGGCACAGAGATAGTTGTTGTTATGTTCGGCCACCTGTTATGGGTGAGCATGTAGTTGATCCGCTGAGACCTCGTAATTTCTTCTCATATTGCGGAGAAGTAGTACGAATTTCCTACCAAGGGAGATGTCTGGTGTTACACCGTACCACTTTTGCCTTCGTGTGCTCGAATCCTGCTGCTAACCAATGGCTGATCAAAGTGTTAGTCGATGTGCGATGTCTCTGGGTGTGGTAGTTCTCAGTCACACCTGCCATCGCGTATGGGATAAATGGTCTCTCTTGATAGCATTGTGAGACCGTAACTGCGTCGCTGCTTGTGGCCATCCTCATCTGCCTTTTTCCAACCTATTTGAGGAAGTTAGAAGGGGGGTCGGATGTCTCTTAAGGAAATCAGCAGCCTGTTGTGTAGTCTACAATGCTGTAGTATGAGACTTTTCCGGGGTGATTTGACGGAGCAATCTGACTGCTCAGTCTTTCAATCTCTTCTGCCACTTCGTCTTTATCTTGGGAAGGTGTTGAGCATATCCCATTATCTTACCTTTGTTGTCACTTGCAGATTGCTCTCATAGGAGGGTTTGCAAGTCTTCGGCGGACGCTGTCCGTAGTAGAATTGTGCCCTAAGTTGGTCTCCACGTATTGTTCATTCAGAGTGGTTAGCAGTATACTTAACACACTAGTGAAGGGTGGAGACCACTACTTCAATCTGGTGGAGCCAAGGTCTTCCCAAGATAAGATTGTAGGATGATGGTGTGTCGACCACCATGAAGTCCAGAAATAGAACTTTCTTGAGTTGTGGCACTCCTGCTATCATAGCCAACCTTATCTTTCCAAGGGGGAAGCACTTTTCCCCGCTGAATCCGATCAGCAGGTGTTATGAAGTCGTCAGATTTTCCTCCTTGAAGTCCATGTTGCGGAACTCGTTGTAGGACAGAACATTAAGTGAACTTCTTGTATCAACCAGAGCTCTATTTACTTCCCACCTTGTTATGGAGACCGAGATGACTAATACATCGTTGTATGGCGTTTGGACTCTATCGAGGTCCCTGTCCGTGAAAGTCAAAGTAAGAATGGGGTTCTGAATTCTTGAATAGAAAACGCATATGTCCTCAGTCGCGGGTTGTATCCGCATATTCACCAGAGTCTACTTGCTGGACTTGTACGACTGGTTTTTGTTCAGTCAGACTCCATGAAGGACGTAGATTATCTCTGGAGTCTCATTTTCTATCTTTCAAACCGACCCCCTGTCCTTGGTCTGCTCTGACTATTTATCATATTTCAGAGATTCTTTCAGCTTTCCTTTGTGGATCCAGTACTCAATTTCATACCTCAAACTCTTGCAGTCGTTGGTGTTCTGGCCGCCCTCCTTGTGGTACGTGCAGTATTTTCCATTGTTGCACTTGAAGGGGTCTCTGTGTGTCTTTGGGGGTCGCTTAAGTTTCTCCCAGTTTTTCATTGAGTTAAGTATGTCTGATAGGCTAGCGTTTAAGGGTGTTACAGTTCTGGATCCAACATAGTTAGATGATTTCTCCGGCCTGTTGTCACTGCGTTTCCTTTTGTTCCGTTCCTCGTTCTCGAGACTCTTTCCCTCGTTCTTATCCCTAAGAGAGGAGAGCTTCCTGTCACCTTCGATTTCCCTTTTAGCGGTCCTTGACTCTTCCAGAGTGATATGTCTCTAGATGTTCTTGAGGAGCTCCGCCATGTCAAGAGGGGGCTCCAAGGTGAGGTCCTCGAAAAGCTTTCCCTCTCTGAGGCCCGCAGTGAAGGTCGTCACGGCTTTATCGGCGTTGCACCCGTCAATGAGGGTCAGCTTGTTGTTAAAGCGTGTGACATACTCTCGGAGCGTCTCGCCGGACCTCTGCCTTAGAGAGAGTATGTAGTGCGGGACTTTCTTGAAATGCTGGCTTATGATGGAACGTGTCAAGAATTCCTTTGCCAGTGTTTTGAAGGAGTCGATTGACTTTGGTGGAAGGCTGTGGAACCATGTCAGTGCAAAGATTTTTAGACTGGTGGGAAAGGTTCTGCACATGACAGACTTGGATTCTTTTTTTAGGGCCATTACGTGCTAGTAATGGCGCAGATGATCGAAAGGATCGGTGATCCAGTCGTAAGAGTCAAGCTTTGGGGGAGTGAACTTCCTCGGAAGGGCCTCGCTCACTATCCGGTCCACAAATGGTGGGACGGAGAGGCGATATAGTACTTACAGATCATGTGCCCCTTTGCGGAGGAGGTTCTCATGGCTGAGCCTCTTTGTCCTGGCGGTGAGCATTGTGTTAGCCACGCAGCCTCCCTTAGTCCAATGAGAACTAGCGGGGGCTTGGCTCTCCTGCGCTTTCTCCCTATCATCTTCTGGAGGCGGAGGTTCGTGCTGTTCCTGGTATTCATTAGCAGGTGGTGGATTATGCCGCGTAAGAGTCTCCAATGTCTTGACGATCTGTTGTATCTGAGATGCTAGCACATCAATTCTGGGATCCATCGTTACTGTCATTGGCGTGGGAGCATGAGTTGGTTGTCTGTGCACGATAAGAACTGCTGAATGAGGTGGTATAGGGTCAGCCAGAGCGTTGTCTGTGTCCCCTAGTTCTCTGTTGTTGTGTGATTCAGTGGTCAACGTCTCTCTAGGTTTTGATAGGAAACGATGATTAGTGTAAAATTAAGAACTATGTCGTCCCCACAGACGGCTCCAAATTGATACAGTCTTTTTCCGCTCTTTGCTTTGACCTAGTCCTGTTGACCTGCCCTAAACAAGTAATGCACGTGAGCCACAGACAACCGTGGGGTGGCCGATGGCACTCCGATGCTAAAGTCAGACAGGTATCTGAGGAAGGTGTAATGTTGTAACAAGGAATTTGTAGTGTACCTTAGCTTACCAACCTCATGTCTTATTTATAGTGCAAGGAGTCTTGGTTCTACCAGGCCATCATAGGCGTAGTTTAGAAAGGAGATCTTCGTGGAAATCCCTCCCAAATTAAGAGTCGTGTAGTAGGAGGGAAGTTCCTTGTTAGTATCTATGCTCCTAGATACGCGAAAGATAGTTCCCAATCCAAGAGCAATCCGTAGAAGGGAGTTTCCCGGTGTGGAAGATACTTTGGTGTTTGCTTCCTAGTTGGAAGCAGAGAGCAGCTGTAGTTGCCCATCCCAAGCCGATTCTCAAGATACTTGCCTAAAAAGAGCTTACGGGTATTGAGGATAGTTGTGACACGTGTTGGCCTAGCATGTTGTGAGAGTTCGGATCCGCCTGGCAGATTGTAGTTGGGCAAGCTTAGAACCGCTTGGGCCGGATTAGTGTTGGCTTGACACTTGAGGTCGTAATTCATCGAGATCATCATGACACGTGTACGGCTCCGGGGTGTGACCGTTTTTATGTATCATCAATAGTAAACCAAAGAAGAATTGAAGCTGATCCGAAGCATAAAATGCCTCACCAACATCAGAGATGTTCAGAACCTGACTAGAAGGGTGGCAGCACTCAACAAGTTTATATCCAAATCATCCAACAAATGCCTTCTTTTCTTCAAAATACTGAGAGGAAACAAAGGATTCTCATCGGATGAAGAGTGTGAACAAGCCTTCCAAAATCTGAACGTGTAAATGGGGAGCCTCGAACTGCTATCAAAACTGACAACAGGAGAAACGTTTTACTTGTACTTGTCCGTCTCCAAGCACTCCGCTAGTTCAGCGATTGTGCGTGATTATCAAGGAATCCAAAGACAAGTGTACTACGCCAGCCAGACCTTTGTGGAAGCGAAGGCAAATTACCCAGACTTGGAGAAATTAGCTCTGGCACTTGTCATATCCTCGAGGAAGTTGAGGCCTTATTTTTTTGTCCGCTCTATAACAGTTCTGACAAGCACCCGCTCCACACGGTACTGCACAAGCCAAAGTTATCTGGCAAAATGGTGAAATGGTCGGTAGAACTCGGGCAGTTTGACATAAGTTATGTTCCAAGAACCACCATCAAAGCCCAAATGCTACCAGACTTCATCGTCGAGTTTACCGGTGGAAATGAACCAAGGGCAGACCTTCAAGTCCAAGATTCAAACAATCAAGGATGAACCTTGCGTTGTGATGGATCATCAACAGGAAAGCAAGTGGAGCTGGAATCATCCTCTGCTCCCCAAGCGGTTTCACCCTCGAGAAAGCCATAAGGTTTTGTTTTTCTTCCTCAAATAACGAAGTTGAATATGAGGCCCTCATGTTCAACCTAAAGCTACCAAAAGGGATTGGGATATATCAGCTAACGACGTATAGCGACTCAAGACTGATAGTCAACCAAGTCAAAGGATAATTCAACAACAAAGATGCCCGCATGATAGCCTACTGCGGAAAGGTACTCCACGCAATAAGTGGGTTCAAGAGATGTGAACTCTTACAATGTCCCCAAGACAACAATAAAAGAGTTGATTCACTGGCTAAGGAAGCCTCAGCTTCCATAGAAGTCTCGAATGGTCTCATTGAATACCAAGAGCAATCAAGCCTTGACGAAAAAGAGCCTAGTGATGTTTGCGCCACAAGTGCATAGGCGAGTTGGATGACTCAAATTTTTGAATACATCGAAAGCGAAGCCTTGCCAGCCGAGAAAGCTGAAGCCAGAAAACTCAAAAGCAGAGCAGCGTGGTACACTCTCTTAAATGACAAGTTATATAGGAGATCAACAATTGGACCCTTGCTCCGATGCCTGTCCCCCTCCAAGGCATATTAGGTCCTTAGAAAGATTCACGACAAGATATGTGAAAATCCTCCGGGTGGGAGAGCTCTAACCTTCAGGTACTATTGGCTGACGATGCAACAAGATGCCTAAGATATTATCCGTAAGTGTGACAAATGTCAGAAGTTCGCGCCATACATGCACATGCATGCCCAACCACTAACACCGATGACTAGTCCGTGCCCATTTGCGCAATGGGGGATGGACATCGTCGGGCCACTCCCAGCATCAACTAGTGAAAAGTTCCTTCTTGTGGCAGTTGACTATTTCACCAAATGAGTCAAAGCAGAGCCCCTATCAAGATAAGGCAAATCCAAATAGAGAAGTTCATATGGGCAACCATCATATGCAAGTTTGTCATCCCTAGAGTATTGGTCTGCGATAACGGAACTCAATTTGAAGGTAGCACTGTTAAAAACTATGTGAACGTTTGAACATCAGTCACAATTTCTCCTCACCAGGGCATCCACAAGCCAACGGATAAGCGGAGGTTACTAACCGAATGATCTTTGAAGCGATCAAATGGGAAAATGGGTTTCAGAGCTACCAAGAGTACTCAGGGCATATCAGAAAAAAAAAAAACCCCAATCGGATAAACACCTTTCAGTGCACCCAACGCCTAGTCCGCTACGCGCGGATGACGATGGCCTAGGAAGTAGGAGTCTAGTCAATGTTCCCACTCCTAATGATGATGACTTGCCAAGGGATCATTGCTCTTCTACAGAAAATGATCGTCAAATCTGACCAGGTAAGCTTAGTCAGTTCGCAACTTATGACGACAGCTTTTTGTGCACCAGACGCCTAGTTCGTTGCGGAGGGACAACAATGGCCTAGGAAGTCAGAGTCTAGTCAGCACTCTCACATCTAATGATGACAACTCACCAAGGGATCATTGGTCTTCTATAGACAATAATCGTTGAACCTAACCAGGTAAGCTTAGTCAGTTCACGACTGATGACAACGGCTTCTGGTGAACCCGACGCCTAGTTCGCTGCGCGCGGATGACAATGACCTAGGAAGCACTCTCCACCTGATGACGGCGACTCGCTAAGGGATCGTTGCTCTTCTACAAACAATGATCGCCGAACATGACCATGTAAGCTTAGTTAGTTCGCGACTGATGATGATGGTTTGTGGTGCACCCGACGCCTAGTCCGCTGTGTAGATGACAATGACCTAGGAAATGGGAGTCTAGTTAGTGCTCTCACGCCTGATGATGATGAATCGCCAAGGGATCATTGCTCTTCTACAGACAATGATCGCCGAACCTGACCATGTAAGCTTAATCAGTCTGTGACTGATGAAGACGACTTCTGGTGCACTCGATACCTAGACCGCTGCGCGCAGATGATGATGGCCTAAGAAGTGGGAGTCTAATCATTGCTCTCACACCTGATGATGACAACTCGCCAAGGGATCATTGTTCTTCTATAGATAATGGTCGCTAAACCTGGCCAGGTAAGCTTAGTAAGTTTGCGACTGATAACGATGACATCTGGTGCACTCGATGCCCAGTCTGTTGTGCACGGATGACAATGGCCAAGACAGTGGGAGTCTAATCAGCGTTCTCATGCCTGATGACGACGACTCGCCAAGGGATCATTACTCTTCTACAGACAATGACCGCTGAACCTGACCAGGTAAGCTTAGTCAGTTCGCGACTGATAACAACAGCTTCTAGTGAACCCGACGCCTAGTCCGCCTCGCGCGGATGACGATACCCTAGGAAGTGGGAGTTTAGTTAGCGCTCTCACTCATGATTACAAAGACTCGCCAAGGGATCATTGTTCTTCTACATATAATGATCGCCGAACCTGACCAAGTAAGCTTAGTCAGTTCGTGACTGATACGAACGCCCAGTCCGCTACATGCGAATGACGACGGCCTAGGAAGTGGGAGTCTAGTCAACGCTCTCACTTATGATGACGATGAATCGCCAAGGGATCATTGCTCTATTGCCACACTGTAGGCAAAAGTTACCCAACACAGTCAGTTTCGATGCGACTCAACTGACAACCCAACCATCTGCCACTGTGAGGGGCTTGAAAATACTAGTTTCAGGGCCCACAACATGGGTCAAAAGTTTCTAAGAATGACAAAATGGCATGACAGTACAAGACAAAATGTTACTTTCATTAAAAGTTTTGTTTTTGTTCTGAGAAAGACATTACAACTATTTTGGAATAGCAGAGGATAAAACGACTTGCTCAACAACTTGTCCCGAAGAGCCATGACTTTCTTCCAAGACGATAGTCTCGGAAGCATCTTTTCTATAATAGATGAAATCATGGTCAAGACCAGGGCGCTCTTTTCTAATAAGCTCCAGAAGTTCCAGTCTGCCCTAAACGACCTCTGATGACACCTACAGCTTCGGCCTTGAAGCCCTGAAATCCACCGTGCCTACCAATGCAACATAGTGCGAGCGCTCTTTAGCCAATAAGCGTTCTACCTCACGAACGCGACAAAGTCCCTCAACAACTTCTAACTCGAGCTGACGTCGCATAACAACCCAATTGGTCTCGACTCGCTTTCTCTCAACAATCTGAGCCGACAGATCGGACAACCACTTATCCATCGCACCTTCTAGGTGCTTCAACTTAGCATGGACCCGCACCAGTTCCACCTGAGCAGAAGCCTGGTCAACTTCAGTTCAACTTTTACGGCTACCAATTCCACTTCAAATGCGGACGTCGTGGTCCCTTGGCCCCCAAGTCCGCAGCAGCACTTGACTCCTGTAGTTGATCAATCTAAGAATCCACCAGGTGGAGAACATCCGAATATGACATGCGCAAGTCTGTAAAAGCCTTCTCCAAAGCGAGCACTCTCTCGCGAGTATCAGGATGCAACACAATAGAATCACGTGACTCAGTTGTGCGAGACTTTGCCAAGGACCCATGTGACTCACAACGTTGACTTTTGATCTAGTGCGCTACCCCTCTAAGCCAATAGGGAGGACAACGAGATCCAGCGAGAGACTATGATCCCCTGGGAACACCTCTTGAGCAGATGAAAATAACTCATGCTTCGCAATATTCGCCTCATTCTCTAATAAAGATTGCGGCTCAGAAGAAGAAGCAACATTATTAGTGGGCCACATCCTTTTAGGAAGAACAATAGGAGGATGCTAGCCTCCAACTCAACCAACCTCGATGGGCTAGGCATAACCAGGCTTCTTTTCTTTGAACGACAACCTCCGACCTTTGTAGTCGATGAGCCGAGTGCATTAGAGGCCTTGTGGGAACATCTGAGTAGCCTGCTCCATATGACGTTGCTCGGCATTATAACCTCTTCAACAGACATCAATGGGAGTTCATTAAACCCCTTCTCTATCAACTCTTCCTTCTCAGTGAGAATTGGAGTTGCAAACTTTTCTGAAAAAAAAAGAAACAAAACGTCAAGTTAGCACTACATCCGGGATCCAGGATGGTAAGACAACGACAAAGCACTTACGAAGTTCGAATTGGAAGAATATGGGGACTCGACATCCTCCCAACTTGAAGTGCGGAGAATTCGTTGAAGCAAAAATCCAATACTTCTGCCAAGGCTCAATATCATCCTCTATAGGATGCAAACAATTAGGAGTGTTCAACACAGAAACGCCTCTAGAATCCAATCGAGCGGCGGTCAAGCGTTGGACTATCGCTGGGGTCAAGCAAAGGCCTGCATCATGCACTCTGATAAGGGTCGCAATCAAAATCTTAAACCCGCTCGGAGCCAATTGAGCGGGAGGTATACGGAAAAAAAAGGAATAAACGCCAAACTTCGTTCGGCACTGAGAACCAGAGTTCGAATTCAAACATACCCCGGTACAATCCTATATACCCCTGTGAAGGTGTAGTTGGAGTCTGAACCATGAACACAAGGACGAGTTCCAAATCTCCGAGAACATGGTAAAGGCCTCGAAGCCTAATTTACTTGGTTTCATCAACCAAGCTCTCTTCTAGGGGTGGGCATCCCATCCCGCAAT
The DNA here is from genome assembly GCA_963556465.1 of Berberis vulgaris. Lineage (NCBI taxonomy): Eukaryota > Viridiplantae > Streptophyta > Magnoliopsida > Ranunculales > Berberidaceae > Berberis > Berberis vulgaris. The sequence continues at coordinate 67,439,085 of OY747134.1, read as the reverse complement.
CCCAAACCCGACCCGTCCCGTCCCATCCCGTCCCGATTTTTTTGGGTTCTTTTGGGATTGATCAAACTCATCCCGATCCCGTCCCGTCCCAATCTAGAGTGGGATGGGATCGGGATGAAGATTTTCAATCCCGCCTATCCCGTCCCGTCCCAAATTTATTTATTTAATAATTATTATTATTACTTATTATCAAAATACTCTTTTAAATTAAAGTTTAGGATGTATTAAAATTAAATCAATGTAAGATGAAATTCTATATGAAATTTAAATGAATTGAATCATTAATTCTAAATGAAATTTAATATTTAATTGCCTTCCAAAAAAAGTATAATATTTATTTATTTAATATCTATTATTATTTATGATGTAAGTTATATGTATATAAATTTGACGTTATTGGTGTGTGAGTAATGTGAGATAAAACTCTTTTTGTTAATTTTTATTGGAGGACTATTTAGTACGTGCTCATCTCGTCCCATCCCGTTCCGTCCCGATCTCGTTTGAGATGGGACAAGGTCGGGATGAGGTCAATCCCGCCCCGTCTCGATCCCAAATGAACGGGATGGGTCCATCTCGTCCCATCCCGTCTCGTGCCCACCCCTACCCTCTTCAAAGAGCTTGTGGCAAACATAAGACAACTCTTGTTCGGAAGTAAGTTCGATGTTTGCCTCCATTGAAGGAAAGTGCAAATCAAACTTTGCAAAATGACACTCGCGCAAAAGAAAAAAAGAAGACGCCGTAGAATAAACAAAAAAATCTTCATTGAAAAAATGGCTATTTATAAATAATATAAACCATACCCCTTCTTCTTGATCAATCACGTATTTATTAATGTTATGTGTCGTTCGAGACGACGCTTCACTCATCACGCCCTACTAACTCATGGGGAGCAGATAATGCTCCGAAACGGGGCAAGCCTGTCTGCCCTAAAGGTCAGGTCTGCGTTAGCTGTACTGCCTCCTCTAGTCCAATGAGAACTAGGAGGGGTTTGACTCTCTTATGCTTGCTCTCTATTGTCTTTTGGAGATGGGGGCTTGTGTTGCTCCTGATCTCCATTAGCAGGTGAAGGGTTCTTCTGTATGAGACCCTCCACTGCTTTGGCGATTTGCTGTATTTGTGACAATAACAAATCTATCCTAGGATCTATCGTTGTTGTTGCTAGCGCGAGGGTATGAACCTGTTGCTAGTGTATCACCGACACTGATGAAAGCGGTGGTATAGCACCAGTCTAAGCATTTGAAGTATCCCCTTTTTCTCCATTGTTGTGTGATCTGGTGGTCACCATCTTTTTGTATTCTGAAGAGAAATGATGCTAGTGATCGATTAGGAACTTTGTCGTTCCCACGGACGACGCCAAACTAATGCAGTCGATTTTCGCTCCCTGTTTTGACATTAGCTTGCAAACATGCTGACCTGCACAAGGAACACACGTGAGCCACAGACCACTGTTGTGGTGGTCAATGGCACTCCGATGCTAAAGTCAAATAGGGATCTAAAGAAGTCGTAATGTTGTAAACAGAGAATTTGTAGCGTGCCTTAGCTTACCAACCTCGTGTCTTATTTATAGTGATGGAGTCGTGGTTCGACCAGGCCATCGCTGGCATAATTTAGGGAAGAAGATCTTCGTGGAGATCCTTCTCTAATTTAGAGTTGTGCTATGAAAGGGAGTTTCCCTGTTAGCCTTGTGCTCCTAGGCACGCAAGAGATAGTTCCCAATTAAAGAGTAGTCCATAGATAGAAGTCTCCATGTGCGACATATATTCTGGTATTTTTTTCGTAGATTGAAGCAAAGTGATATTGTATTGTCTGTCCGAAGCTTATCCTCAAGATATTTGCCTTAGCAGGGCTTACGGGTATTGAGGATAGTTGTGAGACGCATGGGCTTAGCATGTTGTAATGATTTGGGTCTGTCTGGTGGACTACATTGTGTAGGCCTGGGACCGCTTGAGCCGGATAAGTGTTGGGCTGACGTTTGGGCCTATTATTTTCTGAGATCATCATGACATGTGTACGGTGTAGAAGAGAGATCGTTTTGGTGTATCATCACCCACTAAATATTGACTTTAGCCTGGATTGGAAGAAAAGGATTGATGGAAGCCAACAAGATTGTTGAATTGCATGGGCGACGTCAAGGGTTAGATTTTGATCATAATTCAGGTTATGTGACTAGATCCTAAGAATGGAAGAATACTCTTTCACTATTTTGTAGAGGGTAGAGTCTCCTCAAAACTCTTTTACGAAACCTCCGGTCTTATGGCTCAATGTAGGTAATTAATGTCCATGCATGATCAATAGTTTTGTAATTGAAATAATCCAGTTTACAACAAAAATGTTTTGATGTCTCAAGGCCTGAATGTTCTTTGCTTGGATTCACACCGTGGAAGAATTAGGACCTTCAGGGTCAATCGTAATGGGACAACCCTTTGGGATTTGAATGGACTCTGAAGGATTTTAATACTCGTGGATTTTAAAAGATTTCAACGGATTTTACAAAATCCATCGGATATCCACTGCATTTTACAAAATCCACCGGATTTTGATGGATTTTAAATTATTGGATTTTGTAGATTTTATAAAGGTTTATCATGGATTTCTATGGATTCTTAAAAATTCAATGGATTCTTATAAATATGTTATTAGTCATTGGAAGCAATGAAAGAACATCACCTACATTGTTATCTATGCCAACACAAATCATAAAACATCTTTCAAAACATCAATTAAACAATTAGTTGTATGCTACGAGAATTTTACTTCAAATTAAAAAAAAAATCAAATACAATGAAGATGGTCCTAAAGTAATACAAATAACTATTTTCCATTTTCTTTCTGAAAAGAAAAGCAATGCAAATAATTTTCCAATAAAAATAGATAGATAAACCAGAAAAAAAAATTACCATCTTCATTGCTCATCATTGACTCTCGACACTCACATCATCTCCCCACATATTTGAAGCTATAGTTGTTTCCATTCATTAGTTTTCTCTTGTTGTTGATCTTGGGTTTGAAAAACTTCCTTTTCTTCTAACGGTAATGAAGGCTCATCGTCTTCTTCAATTGAAAATTCATCAGAACGACACTCTTTACGAAAAAAGTTGTGTTACGCTACACAAGCTAGCACTAACTCCGCTTGTGTTTTATATGGAAATGGGTTCAATTGATATTGAGATAGGAGAGTTTGTTGATCTTCGTCAGAAAGAACAAGAACCCTAGAAGAAAAGAGAGAAACCAATATGACTGTTGCTAAATAACACCACCATTTCTGTTGAAGGACACTACTAACCCCCTTACTTTCTGAAGGACACCGCCACATTTCTAAAGGACGCCCCCACCTGTTGAAGGATACTACCAATATAAACAAAAAAAAAACCTAAACTCTCTTTTCATCTCTACGTTTCTTCTCCATCAATCACCACCGCCACTTCTCCTCATCATCCTCCCTTTCACCACCACCACCTCGCCACCGCTACCTCTCATCCCACCTCCTCTCATCTTCATCTTCTTATTCTCCTCCTCCTCCCCCTCACCTCTTATTATTCTCTGTTTTTTTCTTTTCTTTTCTTCTTTTTTTCTTCTCCTCCACTTTTTTTCATTTTGTTTTTTTTTCTCCTCTCTTTTTGAGAAAATAAGAAGAAATTAGAAGGAAAAAAAAAAGAACAATAAACAAAAATGAAGAAAAGTTAGGACAAGAAGAAGAGAAAATAAGAGGAAGAAAATGGAAAGAAGAAGAATAATAATAACAAAAAGAAATACAAGAACAAAGGAGAAGATGAAGTGCGGGTGGTGATGCAGCCAGCGGTGGTAGGGCGTGGTGGTGTGGTCGGAAGTTGTGGGGTGAGGTGGTGTTGCTCTTGTGAAGAGAGAAGAGAAGGTGGTGGTGTCCTTAAGCATATCCCAAAAAAATGGGGTGGTGATGTCCTTCAACGGAATGGTGGTGTTATTTAACAATGGCTAATACAAATCCGTTGAAATATGAAGGGGAAAGTTGGTTTTGGAATGACTCTTGTTATATATACTTTTTACTGACAAATCCTTAAAAATCAATATTTTTAATAAATCCATTAAAATCCACTACTTCTTGAATACCTCTTGGTTTTGGTGGACTTTTGAAAAACATGAATTGAATACCCCTGATTTTGATGGATTTTAAAACTATCCTTTAAAATCCGTATTTGAATACTCCTAGATTCACATGAATTATTTTAAATCCTTAATTGATTACCCCTGAATTTTAATGGATTTTAAAATCCTTCACAACCTATTAAAATCCGTAATTGAATACCACCCCTAAATGAAATATGGTTCGACATTAAAAGTTATGTAGGTTCCTAAAATTTAATAGAAAAAAATTGCAGCTTTGAAGGTGATCTTTTTGGAGTCAACAGCGGATGAAGGATTTTCATATTCAAACACCTCATTTAATAATGATCAGAGTGGGGACAGAAAACCACGACATACTCTGAACACGTTTTTGGTAAACTGGTTGCAGAGATTCCTACAATATAAAGGCAGAGATTTCTTAATAACGGGCGAAAGCTATGCTGGTCATTAGATGCCTCAGATCGCGTACACAATTTTTCTTCTTAACAACATCAATGTCACCAATTAGTGGCGGACCCAGGAATTTAGTTAAGGGGGGCGAAATGACAAATAATTATTAGTTGATAATAGTACTTATCAAGGGTGGAGCCAAAAAAAAAATTTCCTACCTGAGCTAGTAACTAATAAAAAATACAACTATAAAAAATACATTTCATATACCAAATTGAATCTACTGTAGTCTAATTTAAAGCCAAAATAGGGTCACAATATCGATAACCTTAGCAAGGGGCAAACGAGCATAATAACTTGAATATATAACTAAAATCACTAAATAATTAGGATAAGTATTTAGTTGAAGTTTTTAAAAAAAAAATTGAAATTTTCGAACATAATATGATCTTAATACAATTTCATAGAAAAAAATGATTTATATAAGGGTCAAATTTTGTATGAGTTTGTTAATGGTATATATTTTCATTAAATTCTATAGTAATTATTTTAGATATAAATTTCAAATATTTTTTTTAGAGGTTTTATACCACTTGTGAACAAAAAATTCATTTTTTTACTATTAATTTCGAAGAGTATCGAACTCGGGTCGTTTTCTAAAATTAATAAACTTTCAACTACTACACCAACAAAGATATATTCTAATTTTTGATTGAACAATTTTGATATTGTGTTATACATTATATAATTAAATTTTTTTAAAATTAATATATAATAAAAATATTTTAAAAGTTAAAGGGGGGCAACTGCCCCCCTTGCCCCTTAGTAGGCCCTTCCTGCAACCAATCACACCATTATCAACCTCAAAGGCATTGCTGTACGTTCATTGTTCATTTTTTTTCATCTTCGTATAAGGTTTTCGACACTGAAAGTCAAGGCCCACAATCAATCTCCAAGTGGAGAAACTTACTACACACTCATCATCGCTCACAACATCTAAAACTCTCAAATATATATATATATATATATATATATATTGAATCTATTTCTAATAATCCAATTTATTACATACTTTTTCAGATTGGTAATGCATGGATTGACGACGGCAAAAATACATTAGGCATGTATGAGTACTACTGGAGTCATGCCCTAAATTCAGATGAAATAAATGCGGCCATCCACAAATATTGTGACTTTGCTGGTGGAAATTCATCGGATAAGTATGGGGAAGCGTTGGGCCAAAGCCGTGATGAAATTGGAGGTCTTGATATATATTACAACATATATGCTCCATTATGCCATGATAGTAACCCAAAAACTGGCGGAATTTGATCTGTTGACAATGCAAAAACTAGTAGATAAAATTGCAACACATGTCCAAACATAAACTGAAATTAAAATCAGCTTCATTTGAAGTACACATGCTTAAACAGGTTGAAGATTTCGATCCTTGCTCAGATGGATAAGTAGAGACTTATTTGAATCTTGCTGAGGTGCAAGCTGCTCTGCATGTAAAGCCCATAGAATGGGGTCCCTGCAGATACAATGATTCTCTGATAACTTGATTCAATATTTAACTACGCAGAAGAAAGGGCTTGACCAGTATCATTTTTATTATTTACAGTGATTTAGGGTGGAATGACAGCCAAAGGACAATGTTGCCAACAATTCTGCAGCTGATGAACAGTGGCATGACCGTATGGATATATAGGTGACTACATAACTAAAATAGATTTTTGTAACGAGAATCCAAAATTTAATACAATTATATTTCTTGCAGTGGAGATACTGATGGAAGGGTTCCAGTTGCATCATCTAGCTATTCAATAAACACTAACAAGCTTCCTATTGAGACCGTTTGGCACCCATGGTACAAAGATAATGAGGTAAAAAAAAATTATACTTCACATATTCAAGATGAGTAAACTTTCAAGATGCCAAATTGCCAATGAACAATCAATGGCAGCTACAAGTAATCAATTATTAGTCTGTTTTGCAAATTGGCATTTTTATGCTCAAAATGTTATAGCAAAGTTGAGGAAATTGTTTAAGTGTATTTATAATGGGATTCAGGTTGGAGGATACGTAGTTGGATACAAGGGAGTGTCATTTGCAACAGTAAGAGGAGCTGGGCACATTGTTCCCAGTTACCAGCCTGCTCGAGCACTTACTATGATCTCATCATTCCTTCAAGGAAAACTTCCTCTTCTTCAGGCATCATCACAATTTCTCCAAAATCAGTGTTTGCTATTTCTTGTAATTGAAGTTTTAGGCTGTGTGATATTCCTGCGCAATTAAATCATAAATAGCTGAAGCCAAGCTCTCGGTCTGGCCTGTTTATTTTGTAGCTTGAAATGACCCAGTAATTTGTGACTGATGGATCGAATGTCCTGAATGATTGGTTGCATAAAACTAAAAGAAGTCTTATTTGCCTTGAAAGAAAACATGGATTCAGGATCCTCTGCTGTACTCATAGGCTTAGTAGGTTGGAGGTTATATATGTAAGTGAGGGAGTATGTCAAATTGTGTCCAGTTACAGCACACTCTAGCATTCACCTTGGTCTCGTTTTTCCTTCCCCTTTAATTGACATGAATTGTCCTCTCTAAATCAGTTTGGAGTATTATCATAGTTCAGACACGATGCCAATTTTTGTTCCACCAAGTAGACACTCAAGACTGGAGAGTACAAACTGAGCTAGCACCCATTACAGTATGATGTGGATTGGTTCAGTTTTGAGAGTTTTACAACTTTCTCTTGGTGCTTGTTAGGTGTGTGTCATTGTACTAGCATTAATGGACTGGATCCCAACATAACTCTGTAATTAAGCTGCTTTGGCGAGAATAGCACTAGATGCCTAGCTCAGTTGGTAAAGACTTGTGAGGATGGTATCACAAATCCAGGAAAAAACTGGTTAAATCTTCAAAATAATAATTAAAAAAAATGTGATAGAAAATTTAAAATGAAATTTGTACCCTTCCCCATGGACATGGGCTATCCTCTGAAAACTCCCGATCAACGAGGAATAATTCGTTTGAGCCCCAACATTATTTTATTTTATTTGTAATATTTTATGATTATTTATTTATTTTAGTACTTACATTTACATATAGCGAATGCTTTGAATCTACAGTGTGGTTGACGCGATCTCATTCCAAATATAGGGAAGTTTTAATATACCAACATGCAGGAATATACCTAAGCAAGAGATGCAAAATTAAATGATTGGAAACTAGAAAGTTATCCACTGTCGGTTTTCTTGTCTAATTATCTGTTAATTATTCCGTTAGACAAACATGCATTGCCATTTCAAAATTTCAAAGATGTCTGATCCAAAAACTTAGAAACAAATAATCAAATAGATTAAATAACCAGCTCTACTTTGTTATTCTCGTCATTTCAGCCTTCCTCACTACTTGCATTATTCATATAAGTTCAGCACATTATTGTCGAGAAAGCAGAGGAGATGATGAAGCTAATCAGCCTTAATTTTTCCTCACTACTCACATTGCTGCTCCTCACTTTGTGCTTACTGACCTTCTTCACTACCAATGGAGCTAATCAGCTCACAAATCTTGATAAACTGCTCAAGTCAAGGAAGTCCGATAAGCCACCAAATGGGGATGTGTGGCCTGGATTTTTGGAAGACAATACCAAATACTCTGCCCCAGTGTATGTTGGGCCGCAAGAAGGGCTGATGGAAGCTGATAAGATTGATGAATTGCCAGGGCAGCCACAAGGGGTGGATTTTGATCAGTATGGAGGTTATGTTACAATAGACCCCAAGACAGGAAAAACACTCTTTTACTATTTTGTTGAGTCTCCTCAGAATTCTTCTACGAAACCTCTTGTCTTATGGCTCAATGGAGGTACTTCATTTCCATCCATGATCAGTAGTCATGTATTCGAAATCATTAATTTTATAACAAAAAATGTTTTGATGTTTCAGGGCCTGGATGCTCTTCGCTTGGATTCGGTGCCATGGAAGAATTAGGTCCCTTCAGGGTCAATAGTGATCGGAAAACACTCTTCAGGAACAACTATGCTTGGAACAATGGTATCAAATGAATTACTAGTTATAAGATTGTGGATACCTGTAATACTAACAATAGAAACAATTGCAGCGGCAAATGTGATCTTTTTGGAGTCACCAGCGGGTGTAGGATTTTCATATTCAAATAGCTCATCTGATTATGAAAAGACTGGGGATAAGCAAACTGCAAAGGATTCCTACACATTTTTGGTGAACTGGTTGGATAGATTCCCGCAATACAAAGGTAGGGATTTTTTCATTACAGGCGAGAGCTATGCTGGTCATTACGCACCTCAGCTTGCGTACACAGTTCTTCTCCATAACAACAACAATGCTACCAATCACACTGTTATCAACCTCAAAGGCATTGCGGTATATTCATTCAGTCATTTTTATTTTTTTTATTTTTATTAAGGTTTATAACACTAAAAGGATCAATTTAACACTCATCACTACTCACAAATATCTAAAGCCCTAAAATATATCCAATTTTTAATCTCTTTCATAATCTAACTGATTGTGTATTCTTCTAGATTGGTAATGCATGGATTGACGACGACACAAATACATTAGGCATGTATGACTATTTTTGGAGTCATGCACTAAATTCAGATGAAACAAATGCTGCCATTAACAAATATTGTGACTTTGCTGGTGGAAATTCAACCAATGACAATAAGTGTGGGGAAGCACTGGACCAAAGCAATTATGAAAGGGGAGTTCTTGATATATACAACATCTATGCTCCATTATGCCATGATAGTAGCCCAAAAGCTGGTGCAACTGGATCTGTAAGACATAATTAATTTTCCCCTAAATTTGATCATTAAAATGCAAAAACTGATAGAAAATTTTGGAACAAACGTTGAAATTTAAATTGTTGCAATTAAAATGGGCCTCATTTGAAATGCCCATCCTTAAGCAGGTTGAGGATTTTGATCCTTGCTCAGATTACTATGTAGAAACTTATTTGAATCGTGCTGAGGTACAAGCAGCTCTTCACGCAAAGCCCACACAATGGTCTGCCTGCAGGTACAATGATCCTTCTTCATGAAGAATATCAAAGAACATAAAATAGCTTTTTCCAAAATTTTCTAATTTGTGGAAGAATTGAAAGGCCTAAATGTGTACTCTTGTTTAAAATAATTTACAGTGGTAAAGGGTATTATGACAGTCCAACAACGATATTGCCAACAATTAAGCAGCTGATCAACAGCGGCATTAGCGTATGGATATACAGGTAAGATCATAAGAAATTAAAGTAGAAAAAGTAATGAGAATTCATAATTTAGCAGAAAGTATATAATGATTTTTCTTGCAGCGGAGATACGGATGGAAGGGTTCCAGTTACATCGTCTAGGTATTCAATAAACAGCTACAAGCTTCCTATTGAGACTGCTTGGCGCCCATGGTACACAAATAATGAGGTAAAATATGTTTCTATTTCAGAAAGAGGAAACTTTCATGATGCCAATGACCAATAATCACTGAAAGCTCGGCTGAATAATATTTACGTTTGAGGAGATTGAAAAGTGTATTATGATGGGATGCAGGTTGGAGGATACGTAGTTGCATACAAAGGAGTGACATTTGCCACTGTAAGAGGAGCGGGGCACCTTGTTCCCAGTTACCAGCCAGCTCGAGCACTCACCATGATCTCATCATTCGTTCAAGGAAAACTGCCTCCAACTTCTTAAGGCATCACAATAAATTTATCGAAAATCAGTGTTTACTATTTCTTGTAATTGAAGTTTCATGCTACTGTTGTTCCAGTGAAATTGTTTCCTTATATAAAAAAGCAGAGCTCAAACTTGTTTACTAAGCAGAGACGGCTCAATCTGGTTCTTTTATTTTATATCCCCATTTCGAATAACCTAGTAATTTGTGAGTGATGCATATGGAATACGGTGCCATGAATAAATTGTTTAATAAAATAAATAAATAAATAATTTTATTTGCTTTGAAAGGAAACCATGGATTCATAATCCTATGTTGTACTCATAGATTTATTATATTGGTCCCTGTTACCAGCAAGTTCGAGTACTCCCCTTGATCTTGTTTCTCCTTCCTCCATAATTGACATAATAAAAATTTCTCTCTCCAAATCAATATGAAATTATTTATTTCATATAATTGGAGTGCAATCATAGTATTAAGACCTGATGTGAAATTTTTGTTCAGTCATTTAGACTCTCATGACAATGACAAACTGAGCTAGCACTACTCAACCTTCAAAATCTAAACAGTATAACTAAAGTTTCGCAAATGAATATGGATTGTGTATGTCTTCAACTCTAAATTTCTTTTCCAATTTTTTCCCTACCAACTCTATGGTATTCACAAGAAAAAATAAAAAAAGTGGTTAAAAGGTGACAATGGGGGTTTAAATCATTCAAATGAAAAATACATCATAGATTTCTTACCATTTTACCCTTCCAAAGTTAAACTATTTACAATCAAAATCACCTCCTTGTAAATATTCATTAATTATACCAGAGTCAATAATATAATTTATTTGAAGCTCTCAATTATTTATAAATTATACAAATACCCTTACATCTAAATTTTGAATTTCTCATTTTGCCCTCCACATATCATACTTTTACAATCAAAATCAACAACTCTTAAACATTGATTACTTATACCTATGCACCTAACATAAATTATTTGAAACTCCTTTATTTATATATAAACTATACATAGGTCCTTAAAGTTATAATTTCTGCTTATTATTGAACTGTTGTAATAAAATAAAATAAAAAATGTATTGAATATTCGCACACGTAAAGCGCGTGACACCCCACTACTAATAATGATAAAAGAATGTGATAAAAAAATAAAATGAAATTTGTACCCTTCCATGGACCTGGGTTGTTATCTGAAAACAGCCCCGATCAACGAGGAATAATTCGTTTGAGCCCCAACATTATTATTATTATTATTATTATTATTATTATTATTATTATTATTATTATTATTATTATTATTATTATTATTATTATTATTATTATTTTGCAATATTTTATGAATATTTATTTATTTATTTTAGTACCTACATATCTTTGAATCTACAGTGTGGTTGACGCGATCTCATTCCATGAAATGTAGGGAAGTTTTAATATACCAACATGCAAGAATATACCTAAGCAAGAGATGCAAAACTAAATGATTGGAAACTAGAAAGCTATCCAGTGTGTCTGTTTTCCTGTATAATTATCTATTAATTATTCCGTTAGACAAACATGAATAGCCATTTCAAGATTTCAAAGATGTCTGATCCAAAAACTTAAAAACAAAGAATCAAATAGATTAATTTACCAGCCCTACTTTGTTATTCTCGTCACTTCAGCCTTCTTCAGTTGTAATATTCATACAAGTTCAACACATTATTGTCGAGAAAATAGAGGAGATGATGAAGCTAATCGGCCTTCATCCCTCCTCACTACTCACATTGCTGCTCCTCACTTTGTGCTTACTGACCTTCCTCGCTACCAATGAAGCTAATCAGATCACAAATCTCAAGTCAAGGAAGTCTGATAAGCCACCAAATGGTAATGTGTGACCTGAATTGGAATCCGATAGTGTGTACTTACCCTGTACGCTGGGCACACAAGAGGGATTGATGGAAGCTGACAAGCTTGGTGCATTGCGTGGGCAATCTCAAGGGGCGGATTTTGATCAGTATTCAGGTTATGTGACTGTAAAGAAAATATTTGAGAATTGTATTAATTCCTTAATTGAATACACAAGTTAACTTTGACCTAACCAGGAAACAGGAAACTTAAAACTTGTTATACAAAGTATTCTAATAAAATCATATTCTGACTCAGTGTTCTAATAAGCGCTAGGCGGTGGGTACCTTATACAAAGTATTAAAACTCAAATGACTGAAGTTGGTCATGATGGGTACCTTATACAAAGTTGAATTTGTGGACAAATATCCAAACCTATTCTTTTATTTTTCTTCAAATTGCATGAATAACCTCAATCATGTTTGATAAAATCTACATTACTAAAATTGGTACCGGCAGATCTTTTGAAAATAACCTCAATCATGTTTGCTACATTTAGACATATACTGAATAAAAAATAATTAAATTTTTTATTTCTAAAAAAGAGGAAAGAAAAATAAAATAAGAACACAATCAGCCTTAAAAAAAAAAAAAAAAACTCGCCCAGACCGCCTAGGCTACCCAGACCCCGCCTAGACTGCCAAAACCCGCTCAATTATTAATCTGTGCGTTTTTCTACCTTCTAGCGCCTAGGCCGATTTTTAGAACATTGTTTTGACGACTTTCCTTATTTAACATATTCTGACTTTCCTTATTATAAAGATGAATCAATCTTGAATTTGGGCTTGGCTATGTTGAGTGCAAGTCCTACATACCCTACATATTCTAACATGCTCCCGCAAGCCGTACAGATGAAATGTAAAGCTTAAAAACTTTGAAGTTCAATTTGGGGAAGAGGAGTGAATGTGAAATTTGAGGATTGGGTGGAGAAAAGTGAACTTGAGATGGAGATTGTAGATAAAGTGTTTGGGGTTTAAATACTAGGTGGGTACATGATGTGGCTTATCATGCCCCCGTAAGATTGACCGTCCGTTTGAGGACATTAATCTTGAACTGATGAGTAGGAATGAAGATGAAAATGAAGCATCTTTCTGCACTGCTGGATGAACACATGACCATCGTTTGATATAGTTGATGCAGTCGTTTTTCGCTCCCTGCTTTGACTTTAACCTGCAAACCTACTTGGAACGCACGTGAGCCACAAACCACCGTGTGGTGGCTGATGAAACTCCAATGTTAAAGTCAAACAGGGATCTGAGAAAGGTGTAATGCTCTAAACAGGGAATTTGTAGCATACCTTAGCTTACCAACCTCATGTCTTATTTATAGTGCTTGAGTCTTGGTTCGACCAGGTCATCAATGGTGTAGTTTAAATAATAAGATCTTCATGGAGATTATTCTTTAATTAGGAGTCGTACTGTGGAGGGGAGTTTTCATGTTAGCCTTGTGCTCCTAGATATGCGGGAAGTAGTTCCCGTTCCGAGAGTAGTCTGTAGATAGAAGTCTTCATCTGTGACATATACTCTGAAATTTGCTTCATAATTGGAAGCAGAGAGCTACTATAATTGCTCTTTCGAAGCTGATCCTCGAGATACTTGCCTTAGCAAGGCTTACGGGTATTGAAGATAGTTGTGAGACACGTGGGCTTAGTTGGTTGTCTTCTAGTTCGTCTGACGAACTGCATTAGGCGGGCTTAGAACCGCTTGGGCCGGATCGGAGTTGGACTGATGCTAGTGTCTATCATTCCTCGAGATCATCATGACACGTGCATGGTGCAGAGGAGGGACCGTTTTGGTGTATCATCAGCTACTCCCCCCGAGTTAGTGGGCCATCACATCGGTTCACTAAGTCACTTCCTGAAAAGATATGTAGCTCCTAATGATTGAGTCTGAATCGTTGTTTGAGCCGCACGCTTTTTTAATTAAATGTGCGCCAGTTCAGTTGAAAAGAAGCGAGAACCCAATCCCTATTTAGGTCTTCCTTTATGTGGAGATTGACTCTTCTATTTTCTTTACTCTTAGAGATTTTTCTATGTTCATCTTCTGATTGAAAAAATTATTCATCTTCTTCATGGCTTACCAAAACCATCATGATGACGTGACTTTGGCCAAGGGCTTCAAGTTTTTCGAGGACAATTTTTCGAGGGCTTCGAGTTTATCTTCTAAAATCTGGAAGAAGTTCGAGGCCCCTGAGGACCTGCCACTATATGCTCTGAAGGATGATCAAATGCCAATGTTTCCACCGACGGGATTTATCTGTTTGCACCACGGGATGCTCCAAACTGGAGTCCATTTTCTTGGAATCCCTCCTGTCCAGTTGATACCCAATCGGTACAGGATAGTTCTTCTCATTCTAATTAGAGCGAAGGAAGCTGGCATCTGCGTGACTCCGCGAGTGATCCAGTTGTTGACTTCTCCTCGGCTGAACGATCACGCCGTTTGTAAGATGACGTCGCTGGCTTGCTTTGAGAATTTTTCGGATGACTTCAAGTTCTGGCAAAGTACTGCTTCTTGGCTCCTGCGAATTCAAAGTACTTCCAATTCAAGGTTGTTCACTCAAACGAGAGTTCAAGCCACTTTGTAAGTATAGATTTATTTTCCGATTTCGTTGGCTAATTGTATGCTAACCGTTGCTTGTGTTTCTTTGTAGGGAGGCTCCCTACCACTCCACTTACCAGATGAGCAAAACACTATAAAGAAGTTTCGCGACTTGCCAACGAAGAATGTGGAGGAGGTCATATGTTCTACCAACTTTATTCGCAGTGGGATGTGGGACAACTGGCTTGAGACCCCAACCTTTACCGATCGTCATGGTTAAGTCCGAAGGTGGGGCCCCTTCTAGAAAAAGGAAATCCACCAAAGTTAAGGCTCCTACTTTGTCTGACACAGAGGGGTTATCTAAGACATTTGCCTCCTTTGTAAGTACGAAGAAGTCCTGTGTTGGGACTGGGTTATCTTTCAAACAGTCAGTTCCAGTAAGTAGGGAGTGTGAGCCCGTTCGGCCTGCTAGAGCGGAGGCCGAAGTGTCCGGCTGGG
Organism: Berberis vulgaris; assembly: GCA_963556465.1. Lineage (NCBI taxonomy): Eukaryota > Viridiplantae > Streptophyta > Magnoliopsida > Ranunculales > Berberidaceae > Berberis > Berberis vulgaris. The sequence continues at coordinate 67,423,956 of OY747134.1, read as the reverse complement.
AGAAAGACCACCTGCGATTAGCAGGGGTTGAAGATGCATCGGATCTTAGTGCCACTCAGGTAAAAGCTCTGAGCGAGAAGTTGATGTTGGCTGCAATGGCGGCTTCTATTGGTACTGATCCGTCCGAAATTATTCTGCTAGAGGGTCTTGATGAGGATCCGCTCGAGGTTTTGGAGTCCAATCGTCCCATTGGTGGGTTGTCCGATAGTGGTCGTGGTGACACAAGCAAAGTTTTTAATAGTTCGCATTGTTCCCCATTTCGCTCCAAGTCGCATCTCAGATTGATGGAGGGGATCCATTGGTTAACTAGCTTCCTTCCCTTTCTCCGGATTCCGCTAAGCCGTCTCGCAATAAAGGGTCGGCAATTGGTGACAAAAAAAGCTACGGATGAGGGCTTGGGAGCAGTGGTGACTACGAAGGGTGACGCTGGCGTAATTCCTCATCTGGGAGAGCTCCATCCTAATGCGCGGATAAGTCTGTTTGCCTAGGTCGTAGTGAAGATGAGCAATCAGACCTGGCATCAGGAGGATGATGTGGATTATGCTTCGAGGAAGCATATAAGCAGGCATCATAGCTGGTTGATGGATCACGCTCCAAAAATCGAGGAGGATACTCTAGAAGGGCGTATGGATAAGGGTTTAAAGTATCTTATGCTGGGAATGTCTCACTTGATCCAGGTGGCCGTCACTGGGACAGAAGTTGAAGCGGCTCGTGAGAGGGTGTATACCATGGAGCGTGTCTTCTCGAACATGTAGAGGTTGTATTCTGACGCACTTTTTGAAATTGAGCTACTGAAGAAACAGGCAGAGGAGAAGAGGCTGGAACAATCGGTCGTTGTTGCTAAGGCTCAGAGGGTTTGTCTGGAAGCGCTTGAGTCTGACTTAGCAGAGGCGATGTCCGCGAGGGACAGATTCAAGAAGGAGTTAGATCTGATTCGCCGTGATCTGGAGGTTGCGCAGGAAGCTGCGGTTGAGGCGCGTTCTGAATTGCAGTCTCTCACTTAGGAGAATGCCTTGAAGGAGGTTGATTGGGCAATTCAGAGACAATATTAAGAGTCTGATGTGGAGTTCAGTGCTCGAGAGGCGAGGAAGGCCGACGACCAGCTTAAATTGAAGCAACATGAGCTCAGTGTTGTAAAGAGCAATCTAACTACGGAGCAATCTTAGGTCGATGCGCTGATAGGCAAGCTGGAGCTGTTAGAACGTGAACTTGCTAAAGTGAAGGCGCGTAAGGAAGAGATTCTCCAGGAACAAGGCAAGTGTGAATTTTGCTAGGTTGTACTCGATAGATTGGAACTGCAGGTGCTGATGAAGGAGGAGCATCCAGAATGGAACCTCGATCACTATAAGAAGACGTTGTATGCAGACTTATCAATGTTTTCTGCGTCATCAGATGAAGAGGGCAGTCCGGATCTTGATGCTAAGATTGCAGCGCGTACGGACGCAACTTCTGCTTCCTCTTCCATTAATGAGGAATAGACTTTGTACACTTGTACCTTTTTTGCTTTAACTGTTAATGGAAACAAATTTATCTTGAGTATGTTTTATACCCATTTTATGCTCGGTTTCCCTATTGTGCGCTTTCCATTTCGCCTTGTCATTTTACTCTAGCATAGGCTGGTCGGGTCAATAGGAAGTCGAGTGGTCTGTCTGTTGTTGAGAGTTTGATCATTTGTGTTGCGAGTGATTCAGAGTCACTATTGCTTAGTTACATCAAATAGTGGGCATTCCGCGGAAGGTTTAGAAGTGGGCTATGCTACCCAGCTATAGCTCATCCTTAAGGTAAGCCACTGGGGGCTTGTTTTGCTTTCCTGACTGTCGATCGCGATTAGCTGGCATGAGTGAACTGTGATAGTCGAGCACATGTTTTGTCTTTGAACTACAGCGTTTGGCCCAAGTCAGGTTTTGCAAGGTCGGGCTGGCATTCCATGTAGCACTTGTTCGTGTGTTGGCGGGACGATTTATGGGTCGGCATGAGTGACCTTTGCTGGTAATAGAATGTCAAATCGTGAAGACGATGCCTGAGCTATGACTTATCTCTGCGAAATTTGTTTCGAAAGGGAGTAGTGGTCGTGTTCGAGCCATCTAGGGCCCTCGTCTTTTGAACCGTCTATGTCCAAGCAGAGTGGACTATAGGTACGGGGAACAAGGATTCGGCGATCAAGGTTTGTTGGAGAGCGATGATCCCGTGGCGAGCCGTTGACATCAGTTTGGAACTGACTAGGCTCCCACCTTTCAAACCATCTACACCCCCATGTAGCGGGCTACAAGTTTGAGACCATGGTCTGTTGAAAAGCAGTGGTCTCATGGCAAGCCGTCGAAATCAGTTCGGAATTGACTAGGCTCCAACCTTCCAAATCATCTACACCCGTGCGCATCGAGCTACAAATTTGGGAGTTTTTGGAGACCATGGTCTGTAAAAGAACAGTGGTCTCGTGGCGAGCTGTCGGAATCAGTTCTGAACTGACTAGGCTCCCACCTTTCAAAACATCTACACCCGCATAGTGGGGGCTACAATTCTGGGAGATTTCGGCGACCATGGTCTGTAGAAGAACAGTGGTCCCGTGACTAGCCATCGAAATTAGTTTGGGACTGACTAGGCTCCCACCTTCCAAACCGTTTACACCCGCACATTAGGGGCTACAAGTCTGGGAGTTTTTTACGACCATGGTCTGTAGAAGAGCAATGGCCTCGTGGGGAACCGTCACATCAATCAAAATTGCTAGGCTCCCACCTTCAAAACCATTTACACCCGCGCAGTGGGGGCTACAGGCCTGACCTTTAATCAGAAGTTGTCGTTGCCAGTCGTCACCAGCTAGGCTTACCTGATTGGGTTCGGCGACCGTTGTCTATAAAGGAGGCAACAGTCCCTGGCAAGTCGTTGTCACCGGGCATGATAGCACTGATTAGACTCCCACTTCCTAAAACATCAACATCCGCACTAGGCGGACTAGGTGTCAGGGTGAACCGAAAGTCGTCGTCGTCGTCTGCCAAAGCTGAATAAGCTTGCCCGGCTAGGTGGGAGCTCCGCCAACTACGGGCGTGCGAACCTATATCCGCGAGCGGGGTGTGTTGTGCGGACGAGTTATCAAGAAATAGGAGTACCTTGAATCAGCTAGTGATATGCAGGTGTGATTTGTGTGTCAAGCATGATTAGGGTTTCTAATGCTCGTGTCAGGCACGTGGTAGAATATTGTTTGAATAGTAAGCCGAGCCCAAGAGCCCGCAGAATGAGAGCTATGATTTTTTGTACGAAATATGCTACGCGTATAGCGTGGATCGCATGGTAACATGCGTGCGACGCAAATCGCAAGACAGTTGAGTATCGGTCACTCACCCACAATTAATATGGTTTTGTGCTGCCTTGTTGATTGGACGAACGTGGTGTTGTGCAGTTTCCTCGGGAATCGTCGTCTCCTCATTTCCAATACGATATTCAATGTTGTCAGTTAATGTTGAAGCGCCTATTTGGTGAACCATTATGTCTATATAATGGTGTTTATTCATCGTCGTAGGCATTATCTTCTACAGAGCGTATCTCCTGTAATATTCTTACTTGAAGAAAATGTTTTCCAAAGGCTGAAGAGAGATCTCCATCGTTGGAATCTTTGAATGTTCTGACATTTGCGCCGATGAGTCACGATGATAATCGATGTTATGCGTGGTCACCTACCCTAGGTGAGCACCTAATTGGTTCGCTGAGATCTTGTAATTTCTTTTCATATTTTGAAAAAGTACAGACTCCCTCCCAAGGGATGAGTCCGTCGTTTATTTGCCCGCGCTTTGGTGTTACCTTGTGCCATTTTGCCCACCGGTAGATGATTCCTGCGGCTAGTTTATGGTTGATCAAAGTGTTGGCAGATGAGTCGCTGCTTCCGGGGGTGGCATCCTTGAGTCACCCCGAATATCGCGCATGGGAGAAGTGTGCTCGCTTGATAGCACTGTCAGACCTTGTTGTTTCGTCACTTGCGGCCATCTTTGTCTGTCCTCTTCTGCCGCCTTCAGGAAGGCGGATGCAATTTGAAGATGTCTGCAACTCGTTGCAAGGTTTGTATTGCCCCTGTCGGGTCACTTTCTTTGTGTGATTTGGTGGAGCAATCAGTTGCTTTGTACTTTCAACCCTTTTCGCACATTTGTACTTGATCTTGGGACATATTTCTCGGAGAAATCGCCGAGCGAAGTTTACTTGAGGTACCTTTGTTGTTGCTCCCGAGTCTTCTTATGTAGTCAGACTGTTTAAGCGAGTCTTTATTTTATGTAGGTCCGAATTCAAATGCTCATAGATGTAGTTATTTGTATCCAGCTCAGGGCACCCATTGTTATATCTTTCTAGTAATCAATAGAGTGTGTCTGCGTAATTCGTTTTTATTTCTTAAATGATTGCAAATCAAATAAGCTTCTAAGAAATAAACTCTACATTGACTATGAAAGGAAAATAAACAACTGAAATAGACTAACTGTTGGCGGAGAGAAGTCGATCCGGCCCTGAAGTGAATTTGCATGGCCCTTGCTGGATCGTTGATACTTTCAGTGATTCAGCGAATTACCAAGCTTCGCTGATGTCTCTGAGGTTACTGAAGAGTAAACCTTGTGCGGGAGTTAATTTTCGCACCGACGAAATGTCGAGGGGTTGTACTCCCGTCTACATTGACCTTTTTCATTCTATTGGGTTGAAGAGTGGATTGCTCCTGTACCGTTTGAACGCCCCTTTTTCTAAAATGAGCCACTACTGTTGGGATCTCGTGTGAGTGTAGTCATGCGTCCACAGTCACTATATCTGGATCTAGTTCAGATTGCGTTGTGGGATCCAGTTGGATATGGGAACATTCTATTAGCTTAAGTGTCGCATAATGGCAGCCTCGTGCCATAGGCTAGTCCCCACATATCATTCATTCAAAGTGGTTAGCAGTGTATTTAACACACTGATAAAGGGTGGAGACTATTGCTTCCATCTGGTGGAGCCATGGTCTTCCCAAGATAAGGTTGTAGGTAAACGGCGCGTCTACTTCTATGAAGTCCAGGAACAAGACTTTTCTCTGTTGGAGCTCTCATGCCACTACTGCTAACCTTATTTTCCCGATCGGGAAGCATTTCTCTCCGCTGAATCCAATCAGCGAGTACTCTGTGGACGTCAGGTTCTCCTCCTTGAGATCCATACCGCGAAACGCGTTGTAGAACAAGACGTTGAGTAAGCTTCCCGTATCTAGCTGGGTTTTCTTCACCTCCCACCTTGCAATGGAGACTGATATGACGAGAGCATCATTGTGAGGCGCTCGAACTCCTTCGAGTTCCTTGTCTGTAAATGTTAAGGTGGGAATGGGGCTTTGTACCGTCGAGCAGTAAATGCGTATGTTCTCATCTACGGGTTGTGTCTGCATCTCCAGTAGAATCCTCTTGTGGGACTTGTTTGACTAGTCTTCATTCGGTCTAACTTCATGGAGGACATAGATTATGCTCGAAGTCTCCTTCTGGATTTCCTTGACTGACTCCTGATATTCACATAATTATTACATAATATACCTCCTGATTTATATTTGTTAGTGTTTCAAATAGTGTATTTTATTTTTTTGTAGGCTTTGGAGTTTAAATGATAAAAGTGCATTAGCATGGAAAATTTGGAAATTCATAGACAAATTGATGAAGTGGAGCGGGAGACACTCAAGCAAAAGATTAATAAATAGAACCAAAGAAAAAAATAAAGGAAATTAGTTTTGAATTTTGGTGAAACAAAATAGTAATAAGGATGAACATAGCCAAACCTTTCCTGTTATTAAAACAGAATCTAAACAAAGGGGTGGGACCCCTTTGTTTCCTTTTGTTTTTGGTTTCCAATTATATTTGGTTTCCGATTTATATTTGGTTTCCAATTTGTATTTGGGTTTCCAATTATATTTGGTTCCAATTTGTATTTGGTTTCCAATTTATATTTGGTTTCCAATTTATATTTGGTTTCCAATTTATATTTGGTTTCCAATTTGTTTTTGGTTCCCAATTTGTATTTGGTTTCCAATTGGGTTTTTAATAAGGATTTGTTTCTTTCTACCACAAATACTGCAACACACAGGGAAGGGAGGACGGGCAGAGAACGAAGGAACAACAGAGAGAGCATCGCTAATCCACCATGTGCTGCCATGCAGATGAAGCTCCACACCGCATTGCTGTCATCACCTCACCATGTGTCACTAAACTCCAAGGTGAAGAGATGAACTCCTAGATGTAACGCACTTAATCGGTATTTGATTCGTTTTATGCTTTCACGATGAATAATGATATTTACGATTTTCAATTTTATTTAATATAGGAGTTTATGTTATTTTAGTGACAAAGATTTCATCAACTGCTTCGTATATTATTATTTCGGTGGTTTTCTTTTTCTTCTCCATATAAGTCTAGTCATGTTTTTCTTATGTGTGGAATTTTAAAGATCAATTAATTCCGATAGGTTAGTTATATGTGATTGTCTTTTATTACAATATTGTCTCCGGATATATCGTAAATTTAGGATATCATAAATGACCAATCTTTGTGCTTTTTAGAAAAAGGGAAATCTAAAATCCATTTACATTAGAATATATTGGTGCATTAAAGACTATTTTTCCGATTATGTTGTTTGGGATGTAAAACACATAATTGAGTTATCATAGCGAATCAATACTAGTTGGCGTGTGAAATCTAAGAGGGATTCTTAGAACCTTGTGATTTTTGTAAACTTAATTTTTATTAAACTAAATTCAATTTCATATTTTAAAATTTCTAGAATTTCTTAAATTTAGTTTCGTGTAGTTCTTCTTCCTTGACCTTGTTTTGTAGATCGTTTTTCCTCATGGGATCGACACCCCAATCTTTACTGCAATTGACCGCATGTACTGTTTGGGCGTAAACAATTTTTGGCACCATTGCCGAGGACAAGCGTCATTCTACAAGGGAGGTTTCGGGTATTATCTTTCTTGATCATTGTCTTATTTTATTTTATTTTTAGGTTTTAGGTCCAATTTATTTTTTTTATTTTAGTTCTTAAAATAAATTGCAAAAAACAAAAAAGGACATTGGGGGAGTGTGAGTTGGAATAGAGACCACTTAGGGAGACTAATTAGGGTCCCAAATTTAGAAAACCCACAAATTCACATTGAGACCAAAGTAAGTCCTACTTCTAATTCTAACACCATGAGTAATCACGAAGATGACCATGTTCGGTGACTAAAGGACTATCTCCACCCACGCGCACTGCTACTCCATCATGTATCATGTTTGCACCAAATACACCAAAGCTAGATTTTAAGCCGGATATGATAAATTATTACCCACTTTTCATGGCCTAGAGAGTGAGAATCCTTGTGTTCACATTAGGAAATTCGAGGAAGTTGTGGCCACTTTCCACAACAAAGTTGAGGCTGTAGACTCGGTTAGACTAAGGTTTTTTCCTTTTTCCCTTAAGGAAAAAGCAAAGAGTTGGCTATACTCTTTGCGACCATGGTCTATAGGTTCGTGGGAGGAGATGACCCAATAATTTTTTAATAAATATTTTCCTTACCATAAACCAACGGTCTAAAGAGACAGATTTCTACCTTCACCCAAAAGAATAGCGAGACATTATATCAAGCATGGGAGAGGTTCAAGGATCTCTTGAATACATGTCCACACCATGGGTATGAGATTTGGCGCTTAGTCAGTTATTTTTATGAGGGGCTCACCAGTAGAGAGCGTAAGTTCGTTGAGATTATGTGTAATGGAGAGTTTTTTCATAAGGAACCTGACGAGGCCATTGAGTACCTGAATGACTTGGCTGAAAAGGCTCATACTTGGACTAGTCCAAGTGCTATTGAGAGCACGGATAGAACATGCCCAGCTGGAGTCTACCAACTTAGGGAAGAGGACAGCCTTAGAGCCAAATTGGATAGAGTGACTAGGGAGTTAGAGACACTTAAGGCCAAGGATGGTAGGTCCACACATACTGTTGCCGGAGTTGAGCTACAGGATGCTTGTTTTATATGCGGGGGAGTTGAACACTTAGCACAAGATTGCCCGACCTTGACTGAGATGAGAGGGGTTTATGAGGAACAATGTAACGCCTTAGGGATGTATAAGAAGCCTTACTCATCATTCTCTAACACTTACAATTCTGGCTGGAGAGATCACCCTAACTTAGGCTAGAGGTCCAAAGCAGACCAACCTACATACTCACAGGCACAACCACCTAGGTCATACCCTGCACTTCCATACAATGCGCAATCTAACAGAAGTTCTTTATCAGACACATTACATGCATTTATAGAGGCACAAGGTAAAACTAATCAAAATTTTGAGGTTGCATTGACATAGTTGACAGAAGAAAACAAGGAGGTCAAAAGCCAGATAACCAAGATGACAAGTTCATTAACAGTACAAGAGCGGGGCCAATTTCCATCACAGCCTCAACCAAATCCGAAAGGTCAACTTATGGCACAAACCTCTGCTTCAGACTCTCAGAATGTCAAAGAGGTTAATGCCATTACTACTCGGAGTTGTAAGAGTTTAGATGGATCAAGCTCATCTACAACTATAGGCTCCTCCCCAAGTGCAAAGGAGAGCATCCTTGAGAATGAGCCCAACAAGAACATTCCAGTTCAAGTTCCTTTTCCTCGAGCACTACGACCTACTGGAAAAAAATCGGAAATGCATGGTGAAATTCTAGAACACTTGAAGCAGGTTAAAGTTAACTTACCTTTGCTACATGTGATTAAACAGGTACCAACTTATGACTGTCATCAAGGATCTATGCCCTATCAAGAGGAAACATCATGTCAAGAAGACTGCCTTCTTGACAGAACAGGTAAGTGCGGTGATTGAGCAGAAGACACCACCCAAGTACAAAGATCCAGGGTGTTCTACAATCACCTACCAGATTGGGACTCATGAGTTATGCCAAGCCTTGATGGATTTAAAAGCAAGTGTAAATCTGATGCCATATTCTATTTACTTGTGACTGAGTCTAGGAACCCACATTCGTGGTACTACAATTGGCCAATAAATCGGTTAAGAAGCCAAGAGGAATAGTCGAGGATGTCTTGCTGCAGATTGATAAGTTTTATTATCCCGTCGACTTTCTTATTTTAGATACTCATTATGTGGTTAATATGGAGTCTACAGTACCGATTATTTTAGGTAGACCTTTTCTTGCCACAGCTAACGCTCTTATCAATTGCAGGAACGGTTTAATGAAGCTGTCTTTTGGGAACGTGACTTTGGAGGTCAACATATTCAATATTAGCAAGCAACCACGTGATGATGATGAGTGTCATCATACCTACATGATAGACACGTTGATATCAGAGGAGGCGCTCCTGAGTGCAGATTCTGAAACCTTAGGGTACCTCCTTTCTATTTCTGATTCTAAGAGTTCACTTTATCCTGACATTGCTTTTGATATTTCTGTTGTTTCAGGGTTAAAGGATAAAAGAGGACGACAATGGCAACCATGCTTTGAGGAGTTGCCAAAGGAAAGACAGAAACCACAACCATCCACCATGGAAACTCCGAAAGTTGACCTAGTTCCACTGCCCGAGGGACTTAAACATGCATTCCTCGCACCAGGTAGTACCTTTCCTGTTATTATTTCTTCATTGCTTGATGGATCACAAGAAGAAGAATTGATTAATATGTTACATGAGCACAAATCTGCATTAGGTTGGACTATAGCTGACATCAAAGGTATTAGCCCCTTAATATGTTCCCATAGGATTCACTTAGAAGAATGAGATAACCCCCGTAGAGATCCTCATAGACGACTTAACCCCACTATGAAAAAGGTGGTGAAAAAGAAGGTCTTAAAACTGTTAGATGCAGGCATCATTTATCCCATCTCTGATAGCAAGTGGGTTAGTCCAACTCAAGTAGTTCCCAAGAAATCTGAAATAACAGTGGTGACTAATGATGAGGGGGTGCATGTTCATACTAAGGTAGTGACAGGGTGGCGCATGTGCATTGATAATAGGAAACTTAATTTTGCCACCCGCAAGGATCACTTCCCACTTCCATTCATTAACCAAATCTTAGAGCGAGTAGTTGGTCATTCTTTCTATTGTTTTTTAGATGGGTATTCAGGATATTATCAGATTGAGATTGCATTAAAGGATCAGGATAAGACTACTTTCACATGTCCTTTTAGTACTTATGCTTTTCGGCGTATGCCATTTGGTTTGTGTAATGCACTGGCTACTATTCAGAGTTGCATGATGAGTATTTTTAGTGACATGGTTGAAAAATATATGGAAGTATTCATGGATGATTTGACTGTTTTTGGTGATTCCTTTAATTAATGTTTACTTCACTTCAAGGCTGTTTTAAGTAGATTGAAGAGAAATGTCTGGTGCTTAATTGGGAAAAATGTCATTTCATGGTTCCCTATGAAATAGTTCTAGGACACATAGTTTTTTATAAAGGAATCGAGGTTGATAAAGCAAAAATTGAATTGATTTCTAAATTACCTACACCTAAAAGTGTCAAGGATGTGAGATCATTTCTAGGGCACACGGGTTTTTATAGAAGGTTCATACAGAATTTTTCTGCCATCTCTAGACCATTAAGTAGCCTCCTGGTCAAAGACGTCGTGTTCCAATGGACACAAGAGTGTGAGGACGCCTTCCGAACACTCATTGATAGGCTCACCTCTGCCCCCATCATGCGCCACTAGATTGGAATTTACCATTTGAGATTATGTGTGATGCAAGTAACTATGTTGTGGGGCAGTCTTGGGACAACGAAGGGAAGGGAAGCCCTTTGTTGTTTACTGTGCTAGTCGAACACTTAATGATGCTCAAATTAATTATTCGACTACTGAAAAATAGTTGTTGGCCGTAGTTTTTGCTTTAGATAAATTCCGTGCTTATTTGATTGGTACACCTATCACAGTTTTTACTGACCATGCGGCTCTTAAGTTCTTTTTTTCTAAAAAGGATGCTAAGGCAAGATTGATTAAGTGGTTTTTACTTCTGCAGGAATTTGATCTAACTATAAAGGATAAGAAGGGGGTCGAGAATGTTGTGGCAGATCACTTGTCTCATCTGGAGTTCAATGACTCTGCCAATGGCCCACCCATCCGTGATGACATCCCTAATGAACGCCTATTCGCCGTCACTCAAGTACCATGGTATGCGCACATTGTTAATTACTTGGTCTCTGGCGAAGTTCCATCATCATGGAGTGCTCAAGATAAGCGCAAACTTTTTGTCGAGGCAATCAATTTTTATTGGGATGATCCTTATCTATATAAGTATTGCCCCGACCAAATCATGAGGCGCTGTATCCCTGAAGCTATTCAGCGGAAAATTCAGTTAGCTGAAATTGAGGAGTTGCGGAATGATGCCTATGACAATTTCCGAATATACAAGGCGAAGATGAAAGCAGCTCATGATAAGCAAATTCTGAGGAAACATTTCGAGCCCAATCAACGAGTCTATCTCTATGACTTACAACTTCATCTTCATCCTTGCAAGCTAAAATCGAGATGGACGGGCCCATTCATGGTAAAACAAGTCTTTCTCAATGGTTCCATAGAAAATGAAGATCCAAAAAATGAGAGAGTATTTAGAGTAAATGAGCAACGTTTGAAGCACTATGTGGAGCGAATAAAGGTGCCAGAGGAGATCTCTCTGGTTGCCCCTGTCTACTTGATTTGATGTTCTCCACCCTATCTTTAGTTTAGGTTTTTTATTTTATTTTTTTTAGTTTAGGTTTTCACTTTTATGTTTTTCTTTTAGTGTTTCAGGTTATTTTAGGTGTTGCTACTGGAGTCACGCGGAGCCCCTCATCCCATGTGTTCCTTTCTCCCGTCGGTATGATTTTCTTATATTTTTGTGACTGTGAGGACATTGTCTATTTGAAATTGGTAAAGCTCCACCATGGTAATATCACTCTAACACTCCTCTTTTCTTTTTCCTTCATTTGACATGATTATTATTTTTTACATTGAGGACAATGTTTGGTTTAGGTTTGGGGGTGATGTGGTTTATTAGATTTTTTGTGCAATTTTCAAAAATCTTTGAGCTTAAAACGTATTTTACAATTAAACCGAGTCATTTTAGTAAAATCTTTATGAAAATGCATTTGAAATCTTAACTCTTGGTGAATTTAAAAAGGGGGGGGGGGGGGTTGAGTCTTTTTAATTTTAGAGAATACTTTTGTTGCCTTTAATTTTGAGAAAACACATACTAACACATGTCACATAGTTATATTAGTAGAAAACATGATATTTGATATTATCCTTATGTTAGATGTATTTCGTGAGAGTTTTCAACTCGACTATTCGTGCACTATAAGCCAAGTCAACATGATTTGAAATTGATTAGTGACATATTGTACTAGAAAACCTTAGAATAATAGTGGAGACTTAACCCTTGTGAGTTTTGAGCCATTCTTTATTTCTTGAGGGTTGTTAAATACATTCTGATTTTTCTTGAGTCCGCATTATTTCGTTGATGATCTCATTATTTTTTACTTTCTTATTGGTTGCTTTAAGAACGGCATAGAAATTGAATTTTTACACAAGAACTTCTTGCTTTATTTAGTTGAGATGTCCTAGTACCAACTAGAACTTATGAAATGATATATGCATTTCTTTCTTTAAACCATTTTTTTTAGCCTTTTAGCCTACCCAATAATAAATATCCATTTGCAGCCCTTTGAGCCTTTAAATAGCCATCTATTTGTTAACCCCATTCCCATTACCTACTCCAATCAAGGAGTAATACCGCTATTATTTTATCCTTACCCAATTTTCTATGAATGTATAAAGTGAGATTTATTTATGGAATGGGCAAATAGAAAGAGTTAAAAATAGATATTTCATGCGCCCTTGAAGTAAAGTGTTTGATTGTATAAACGGGGAAAAGCATGTAAAAAAAAATGTTGAAGAAGAAAATAATGAAGAAAAAGTTAATGGTGTACAACATTGATTTGTTCTGCAATGCCCTATGTGTTTATTCAAGGGGGTAGCCATTCTCAGGAAATTTTTATATCCTTTTTTGTCCATTATTGTTTTCCATAATCCAAGCCCCATTACAAGCTAGTAAAGATCTAATTGATCTTAAATGAAAGTTGGTTCAGTAGATGTGGAGATTGAATAGGCAAGAACTATGGTGTTTGATTCAACATTCTCAAAAGTAATCAATATTCCTGTCCATGAGATCATATTCATTTCACTCTTTGAAATTCTGTTATTCATGATAATTATATGTGAGACGTTTGCATTTTCCATAGTTTATATCATTTTCCTCACATATAAACTGAGTGCCCAAACTCTGAGTGTTTTATTTCTGAGTGACATGAGAGATTTGTAGTCGAAGCATACTTTCTAAAGGTTATCTCCTAACATCTTTACTTTGAAATGAAGAGTTATGTTGATAAGGTTTCTCACACACACACTTCAAGTTGAGAATGATTATGAAATTTATTTAACCTTTAGATACTATTAAATTATTGTACTCTATTGATATACTATTGTGATATTTTTAGTTTGTTGTTTTTCTTGAATTTTAAGCAATTAGAAAATTACTCTAAGGAAAATAAAGGAGAATGCCCATGTTTTTGCATTATGTTTTTAGAAAATAGATTTTGTTCTATTGAGTCAGTAATGTTTGGGGGTAACATTTCTGGAAACCCTCACGAGACTATAACTCGTCCATTAGATGTAATCTAGGGGTTTAAAGTCTTGTTGCACGTTAAGGTAAGTGCAATCGTGATTCCTACGAAAGTGAGTTAGGATTTTATTCTAAATTTTGTTTTACTCGAGGACTAGCAAAATATAGGTTTCGGGGTATTTGATATTCACATAAATATTACATAATATACGTCCTAATTTATATTTGTTAGTGTTTCAAATAGTGTATTTTAGTTTAATTATTTTACTTTTTTGTATTTTTGTACGATTTGGAGTTTAAATGATAAAAGTGCATTAGCGTTGCGAATTTGGAAATTCATAAACAAATTGACGAAGTGGAGCGGGAGACACTCAAGCAAAAAATTAATAAAGAGAACCAAAGAAAAAAATTAATGAAATAGTTTTGAATTTTGGTGGAACAAAGGAGTAATATGGATGAACATAGCCAAACCCACATTTCCTGTTATTATAACAGAATCTAAACAAAGGGGTGGGACCTCTTTGTTTCCTTTTTTTTTTGGTTTCCAATTATATTTGGTTTCCAATTTATATTTGGGTTTCCAATTATATTTGGTTTACAATTTGTATTTGGTTTTCAATTGTATTTGGGTTCCAATAAGGAGTTGTTTCTTTCTACTATAACTACAGCAACACACAGAGAAGGGAGGACGGGCAGAGAACGAAGGAGCAACAGAGAGCGCATCACTAATCCACCACGCGCTGCCATGCAGATGAAGCTCCACACCGCTATTGTTTTCATCACCTCCATCATGTGTCACTAAACTCCACGCAAGGCGAAGAGATCAACTCCTAGATGTAACACACATAATTGGTATTTTATTCATTTTATGCTTTCACGATGAATAATGGTATTTACGATTTTCACTTTTATTTAATATAGGAGTTTATGTTATTGTAGTGACAAAGATTTCATCAACTTTTTCGTAGATTATTATTCCGGTGACTGTCTTTTTCTTCTCCATATAAGTCTAGTCATGCTTTTTTTATGTGTGGAATTTTAAAGATCAATTAATTCCGGTAGGTTTGTTATATGTGATTGTCTTTTATTACGTTATTGTCTCCGGATATATCGTAAATTTAGGATATCATATATGACCAATCTTTGTGCTTTCTAGAAAAAGTGAAATCTAAAATCCATTTACATTAGAATATATTGGTGCATTAAAGACTATTTTTCCGATTATGTTGTTTGGGATGTGAAACACATAATTGAGTTATCATAGCGAATCAATACTAGTTGGCGCGTGAAATCTAGGAGGGATTCTTGGAACCTTGTGATTTTTCTAAACTTAATTTTTATTAAACTAAATTCAATTTCATATTTTAAAATTGCTAGAATTTCTTAAATTTAGTTTCGCGTAGTTCTTCTTCCTTGACTTTGTTTTGTAGATCGTTTTTCCTCGTGGGATCGTCACCCCAGTCTTTACTGCAATTGACCGCATGTACTGTTTGGGCGTAATCAACTCCCCTCGGTCCCTGGGTTGTTCCGATCGCTTCTCAGAGTTCAGGAATTACTTTAGCTTGCCTCTGCGGATCCAGTACTCGATCTCGTACCTTAGACTCTTGCAGTCATTGGTATCATGGCCACACTCCTTGTGGTACGAGCAGTACTTGTTGTTGTCACGTTTGGAGGGGTCTCCTGCTGCTTCGGGGGCCACTTCAGATCTTCCAAGTTTTTCATGGAATTCAGGACGTTCAATAGGCAAGAATTGAAGGGGGTGATGGATCTGGATCCAACGTAACTGGATGTTTTCTCTGGCCTGGCCCGGCCAGGGTCTGATATGTTGTCATTGCACTTTCCCTTGCTCATTTCTTCGTCCTCTCACCTCCTGCCCTCCTCATTATCCCTAAGAGCGGAGGGCTTCTTCTCAGCTTATGTTTCTCTCTTCACAGTTCTCAATTCTTCTAAGGTGATGTACCTGTGGGCATTTTTAAGGAGTTATGTCATATCCAAAAGGGGTTCCAAGGTGAGGCATTCATACAGTTTTCCCTCCTTTAGGCCCGTGGTAAGAGCCGTGACGGTTGTGTCGTCGTAGCAACCATCAGTGAGTGTCAACTCATCATTGTAGCGCGTGTCATACTCTCGGAGTGTCTCATTGGATCTCTGTTTCAGAGAGAGTATGTAATATGAGCTTTTTCGAAGATGTTGACTTTCGACAAAATGCGTCAGGAATTCATTCGCCATCGTCTTGAATGAGTCGATCGACTTCGGCAAGAGGTTGTGGAACCATGTTAGTGTTGACTTCTTTAGGCTGGTAGAAAAAGTTTTGCACATCACCCACTCGTATCCTTCTTTGAGTGCCATTACATGCTAGTAATGGCGTAGGTAGTCAAATGGGTCAGTGGTCCCGTCGTAGAAGTCGAGCTTTGGAGGCGTGAACTTCTTTGGAAGAGCCTTGTTCATAATACGGTCCACGAACGGTGGAACAGAAAGACGGTATAGCACGTCTGGGTCGTGCACCCCTCTGCAGAGGGGGTTCTGAGGGTCGAGCCTCTCTGCCCTGAGCATTGGTTCCGAATTAGCTGTGCTACCTCCGCTAATCCAATTAGAACCAGTGTTCTAAAAATCGCTAGGTGCTGGGCGGACGGCGAGCAGGTGCCTAGCGCCTAGGCGGTCTTAGGTTTTCTATTATAATTTTAATAATTTGCAAAATTTAAAAACATGAAAAAATTAACAATCATGAACAAAATTTATTAAAACTCAAATGACTGAAGTTGGTCATGATGGATATTTTATATAAAATTGAATTTGTGGACAAATATCCAAACCTACTCTTTTATTTTTCTTCAATTGCATAAATAACCTCAGTCATGTTTGATAAAATCTACATTAGTAAAATTGGTACTGGCAGATCCTTTGAGAATTCCATTAAGTAATCATCCTTTGCTACATTTAGACATATACTGAATAAAAACCAATTAAATAGTTTATTTCTAAAAAAGAGGAAAGAAAAATAAAATAAGAACACAATCAGCCTTATTAAAAAATTAATAATAAATAAATAAATTATAAAAAAATCGGCCAGACCACCTAGACCCGCCTAGGCCACCCAGACTGCTCAGAACCGCCCAGACTGCCCGCCCAGCCATTAATCTGAACGGTTTTCTACCTTTTAGCTCCTAGGCGGCCTAGGCCGATTTTTATAACACTGATTAGACCTAGCAGAGGCTTGACTCTCCTATGCTTGCTCTCTGTCATCTTCTAGAGATGGAGGCATGTGTTGCTCCTGATCTCCATTAGCGAGTGGAGGGTTCTGTTGTACGAGAGCCTCCACTGCGTTGGAGATTTGCTATATTTGAAACAACAACAAATCTATCTTGGGTCCATCGTTGTTGTGGATGGCGCAGGGGTGTGAGTTTGCTGCCCGTGTGTTGTCGGCAACGCTGAAAGTGGAGGTATAGTGCCAGTCTGGGCATTTGACGTGTCCCCTTGTTATCCATTGTTGCATGATCTAGTGGTCACCATCCCTTTGTATCCCGTAGAAAGATGATGCTAGTGAAAGGTTAAGAACTTTGTCGTCTCCATGGATGGTGCCAAACTGATGCAATCATTTTTCACTCCCTGCTTTGACCTTGACCTGCAAACCTGTTGACCTGCACAAGGAAAACACGTAAACGACGGACTACCGTTGTGGTGGCCGATGGTACTCTGATGCTAAAGTTAGACAGAGATCTGAGGAAGGTGT
The DNA here is from genome assembly GCA_963556465.1 of Berberis vulgaris. Lineage (NCBI taxonomy): Eukaryota > Viridiplantae > Streptophyta > Magnoliopsida > Ranunculales > Berberidaceae > Berberis > Berberis vulgaris. The sequence goes on along the minus strand of OY747134.1, from coordinate 67,406,617 downwards.
AATGTTGTAAACATGGAATTTGTAGCGTACCTTAGCTTACCAACCTCATGTCTTATTTATAGTGTTGGAGTCTTGGTTCGACCAGGCCATTGATGGCGTAGTTTAGGGAAGAAGATGTTTGTGGAGATCATTTTCTAATTAGGAGTCATGCTGTGGAAGGGAGTTTCCCTGTTAGCCTTGTGCTCCTAGATACGCGGGAGGTAGATCTTGTTCTAAGAGTAGTCTGTAGATAGAAGTCTCCATGTGTGACATATAATCTAGAATTTTCTTCCTAGTTCGAAGTAGAGAGTTGATGTAACTGCCCGTCCGAAGCTGATCCTCGAGATACTTGCCTTAGCAGGGCTTATGGGTATTGGGGATAGCTACGAGACACATGGGCTTAGGAGGCTGTGAGAGTTCGAGTCCGTCTGGCAGACTGCATTGGGTGGGCTTAGAACCGCTTGGGTTTAATCAGAGTTTAACTTATGCTATGGCCTATCATTCCTCGAGATCATCATAACACATGTACGGCGCAGATGAGGGACTGTTTTGGTGTATCATCAACAGTCATGGTTGAAGAGTTGTCAGATGAACAACAGATGTATGGAAAGAGATTTGTTAATGCTAGGCAGATGTAAATCTGCTAATACTGAAGAATACATTGGTGAGTTCACAAAATCTGAGTACGCGAAACAATCACACCTTTGGTCTAGCCAGATATGGAACGGCTAATGGTTCGACTCAAGTTGTCATGACTATCTAGTGAAGTTGCATTTATTGAAGTCGAGGCTTAGCTGATTAAAGAGAATCCATTGCAAGAAAATTGTGATGGTAAGAGATCGCATGAAGGAGTTTCAATTCTCCTCTTCTGCTTCTACGATTGTTCTGTTTTGACACCGTCAGCATTTGCCTAAGAAGAAAATTGTCACTAAAGAATTTCGATAATTTCGGTAGGAAATGGGTAGAGTAGATTTCTAGTTTAAATACTGTCCATCAGCGTAGAGGTTGAAAAATTGCTCAGCATTTGTGCTGGTATGTGCCCAGGATTTGTGCCGGTATGAAACGAGGGAGATAACCGAAGATGAAGATTTCAGCAGTGGAGAGGTTTTTCTCCATTGTGATGTTGAGATTTTTATCTTCTTTTGTTTATGTCCTGCAGTGAGAGAGAGAAGCGTTGGGCGATGGAGAAACACCAGCTGTTGGATCGTGAAGGCGAGAACAATCCAGTTGAAAACGATGACCGGAGAATAAGGTTCTAGCGAGGTTCGACCGAAAATCATGTTTATGGTGGCCAAATTTTTTTTTACGAGAATTGATAATGATCTGGTGTGGTCAGGCGATGACAAAGAGGAGAGGATAATCGTTGGCAATGAAATGGCAGCTGGCATGGAGGATCTACGACTTCAAGAATGAGAGGAAGTAGATAAAGCCAAATATGATGGCGATGTGGTGGTGGTGATTGGGTATGCGCATGATGGAATGTTCGGTGGTCTGGATGACAGTGGAGCAACTGGTGGAAAAGATGATACGATGGGCTGCATGTGGTACAGATTAAAGCTCGGGGTGCCAATAGGGTGAAAAATTTTGAATTTGTTTTCTTTCTTCTTATACTATTTCTTCCTCTTCCTGCGTGAACTATTTTTATTTTTGTGTCTTGTGTAATTTTGAGTTTGGCGATGAGAGAGAAAGAAGCAAGCAAAATCGAGGGGAGTGATGGTTGGAGACGGTTCCTGTCACCGAAAAAATGGCGGCTGCGTGGAGATCATGACTGCAACCAGGAGGTGAGATTGAGAGATCCGTGAGGCAACGATGAAGTGATGGCAAATTTAGGGAGAGAAGAGGGAACGAGAAAGGAGATCAGTGCGATCTTTTCCCTAATTATTCCCTGGATTTTGTCTCTATGTGTTTTGCTGAAGCAGGGTTGTGTCTGTGGCGAGAGAAAGATGAAGATGTTTGTGGTGGCTGCTGGCAAAGTGGAAAGGGAATAAGAAAGAAAGATTGTTGTGAGTGGTGGAGAGGTTGTGAAGAAGGGAAGGATAGGGGAAGAAGAAGGGAAATTGATGGAGTGAGGTCTCTATGAAAAATCAGAGATGAAGGCCGGCGAACGAGATGCTCGTGAGATGGTGTCTGAGGTGGGATGAGAAACGCTGATTGTAGGCGAGAAGTTGATGTATGTCTGGAGACAAGGTGGTTGTGTGATGTTTTCTGGTTGTTGTGAGATCCAATGAGCAAAGGTGTGATGGAGTGATGGTGGTCTCTCTGTTATTTGTTGTAATCCTGGCTGATAATTTGGAGGAACTTTGGAGAGGAGACGACTTTGGTGGTAATTTTGTGGAGTTGGAGGGTTGATCTTGGAGGATGAAAAAAGTGAGAGGGATGCTTGGCAGGGAAAGAAGAAGATTATGGCAAAGTGGAAGTCTATATATTTGACTATATGCTTCCTACTTAAGCTTCTTGGAGTAAAAAATTTCTTCAGTGACCCTTCAAGAGACTTAGTGCTTTATACCATGTAAAGAAAAATTTGAAAAACTGTGTTAATTCATTGATTGAATATAAACTTATATACAAGCTAACTTTGACCTAACCTTGTGAAAACATGAAATTTAAAACTTGTTATACAAGATATTCTAATAGAGTCCTATTATGACTTTCATTCTTTAAGATATTCAGACTTTTTTATTCTGACTTTCCTTTCTTTAACATATTCTGACTTTCCTTCTTGTAGAGGTGAATCAATCTTGGACTTGGGCTTAGCTATGTTGAGTGCAAACCCTACATATTGTAAATTTGACAGTAGACCCCAAGGCTGGAAGATCACTCTTTTACTATTTCGTCGAGTCTCCTCAGAATTCTTCTAGAAAACCTCTAGGTTTATGGCTCAATGGAGGTAATTCATTTTCATCATCAATATTGTTGTTTTTTAGTTGATCCAACTTTTTACAAAAAACCATGGTTTGATGTCTCAAGGCCTGGATGTTCTTCGCTTGGAATACGAATGCCCTAGAAGAATTAGGATCTTTTTGAGTCAATAGCGATGGGAAAACACTATTTAGCAACGACTATGCTTGGAACAACGGTATTTAATGAATTATTTATAGTTATAAGTTTGTAGATTCTTTAATACTAATCATGGAAACAATTGTAGTCGCAAATGTGATCTTTTTGGAGTCACCATCTGAAGTTGGGTTTTCATATTCAAACACAACATCTGATTATGATAAGTGTTGGGATACTAGAACTGTCATGGATTCTTACTCTTTTCTTGCAAACTTGTTGGAGAGGTTCCCACAGTACAAAGGCAGGGATTTCTTCGTAACTAGTGAGAGCAATGTTAGTCACTATGTGCCTCAGTTCCATACACAATTCTTCTCCATAACAACCACAATGCTATGTGATGCACTTTTTTTTTCCGCTCGCTGCTTTGACATAATCCTGCTGACCTGCACAAGTAACGCACATGAGCAATAGACCACCGTGGAGTGGTCAATAGCAACTCTGATGCTAAAGTTAGACAGAACTTTGAGGAAGGTGTAATGCTGTAACAGGGAATTTGTAGTGTACCTTAGCTTACCAACCTCATGTCTTATTTATAGTGCAAGGAGGTTTAGTTCTACCAGGCCATCGTAGGCATAGTTTGGAGATCCCTCTTTATTTATAGTGCAAGGAGATGTTCATGGAGATCCCTCTTTGATTAAGAGTCGTGTTGTAGGAGGGAAGTTGTCTGTTAGCTCCGTGCTTCAAGATACGCGGAAGAAAGTTTTCAATCCAAGAGTAATTCGTAGAAGGGAGTTTCCTTGTTTAATAGATACTCTGGTGTTTGCTTCTTAGTTGGAAACAGATAGCAGCTGTAGTTGCCCGTTTGAAGCCGATCCTTGAGATACTTGCCTGAGGAGGGTTTACGGGTATTAAGGATAGTTGTGAGACGTGTGGGCCTAGCATGTTGTGAGAGTTTGGGTCCGTCTGGCGGATCGCAGTTGGGCAGGCCGGATCAATGTTGGGCTGACGCTTGAGGCCGAAATTAATCGAAATTGTCGAGATATGTGTACGGCTCTGAGGTGTGACCATTTTTATGTATCATCAGCTACTCCCCCCGAGTTAGTGGACCGTCACATCAGTTCGCTAAGTCATCTCTTGAAGGGATGCGCCGCTCATGATGATTGAATTTGAATCGTTGCTTGAACCACGTGCTGCATTAATTGAACGTGCGTTGGTTCAACAAAAAATAGGCGGGAAGCCAACCTCTATTTAGGTCATCCGCTGTGTAGAGTCTGATTCTTCTACTTTCCTTACTTTCGAAGCTACCGCTCTGACTAGAAAAGATTGTTCATCTTCCTCATGGCTCAAGAAAACCTTTTTGATGACGCTGTCTTAGCCGAGGGCCTGGAGTTTTTCGAAGACAGTTTGTTATCCGAACCTGGTCTCACCAAAATTCGTACGAAGTTGGGGTCCCTAAGGACCTATCGTTGTAGCTCCTGACGGGCGATCGATGCTGATGTCACCTCCGGCTAGTTTTATATGTTTGCACGTGGGATGCTTAAAACTGGAGTGCATTTTCCAGTTCTGGATGTGATCTGGGAGTTCTTGGACTTCATAGGGATTCCTTCGGCTCGGTTGGGGCCCAATGGATATAGGATCACCCTCATGATTCTGCTCAGTGCTAAGGAGGCCGGCGTTAGCGTGACTCCACGGGTGATTCAGTTGTTGACCTCTCATCGGCTAAAAAGTAATGTTATTTGTAAGACAAATTCGCCGAATTGCTTTGTTAATCTACCTGATGATTTCAAGTTCTGGCAGAAGTATTGTTTCTTGGCCCCTGCGGATTTGAGTACTTTCAATGCAAGGGTCGTCCGCTCGAATGAGAGTTCCAGCCGATTCGTAAGTTGATCTCTTTTCTTATGACTTTGATGTGCTTGATAGTGGGACGTTTAACCATTGCTTGCGTTTACTACAAGAAGGTTTCTCACTACTCCCTTTACCTTAAGAAGAGCAAAACACCATGGATAAATTTTGCGTCCTGCCGAAAAGAAAGGCGGTCGATGTCATAAGGGTTTCCAACTTCATTCGCAGTGGGCTGTGGGAAACCTGGCACGTCGCCTTCACTCTGTATCAAGAGTCACGCATTAAGTTGGTAGATGGGGCTCCTTCCATGAAGAGGAAGGCTTCTGGGGCCAAAGCTCCCATTCAGTCTAATCCGGAGGAGTCGTCTAAGACTCTTGCCTCATTCGTGAGGAAGAGGTCTTGTGTTAGAGCTGGGCCGTCTTCGGCACGACCCACTCCAATGATGGCGGAGCGCGAGTCTGCTAGACCTGTTGAGGCGGAGACTGATGTTTTTGGCTTGGACAAACATTTCCTGCGATTAGCATGAGTTTTAGACAGGTCAAACCTTAGTGAAGCACAAGTCGAGGTTTTGAATGACCATCTTGTGCGGGTTGCAATGGTTGCTTCCGCTAGTGCTGATTCGCGTGAGGCAGCTCTGACAAAAATTTCTTGTGAGGACTTGCCTGAGGTGGTAGAATTTGATTGTCCCATAGTTGCTTTGCCTGATAGTAGCCCGTGGTACCAACCGTGTCTCTTACAGTCTGCAATGTTTACCGTCTAGCTCTAGGCCTCAGCTAGAGGTGTTGGAGGGTCCTTTGGATACTTTGTTGCCTTCTCTCCCTTCGGATCCCATTGAATCGTCTCACAAAAAAGGGGTTGTTGTTTTTTACAAGGGAAAGGCCAAATAAGAGAGCTTCATAATGATGGCGACCATGAAGGGTGGTGCCGGCATAGTTTTCGATCAGGGAAAGCATCATCCGGGCCCACGGATAAGCCTGCTTGTACCGGTCTTGCACCAAGAGGTGGACATAGAGTATGCTGTGAGGAAGCATATAAGTAGGCGTCACAGCTGGCTGATGGATCACGCTTCAAAACCCAAGGAGGATTCGTTGAAAGGGTCTATGGATAAGGGTCTGAAGTACATTATGATGGGTATGTCTCATCATTTGAGCCACGCGACCATTGCTGGGACGAAAGTTGAGGTGGCTCGTGAGAGAGTATACACCTTGGAGCGTGTCTTCTCTCATATGCAGATGTTGTATTCTGATGTGTTCCATGAAATTGAGCGGCTTAAGAAGCAAGCCGAAGAGAAGCGGTTGGATCGGTCAACCGTGGCCGCTGAGGCTCAGAGGGCTCATCTGAATAACCTTGAGCATGATCTGACAGAAGCGATGTCCAAAAGGAACAAACTTAGGTAGGAGTTAAGTAGTATTCGCTGAGAAGTTGAGGTTGCGCAGGAAGCTGCGGCTAAGGCGAGTTCTGAACTACTATTTTTCGCTAAAGAGAGTGCTTCGAAGGAAGCCGACTAGGCTGCTGAGAAACAACATTTGGAATCTGATGTGGAGTTCTATGCTCGAGAAGCGAGGAAGGCCAAGGACCAGCTCGAAATGGGGCGGCATGAACTTAGTGTCGTGAAGAGCAGTCTCAGGTCAACGCGTTGAATGACAAGTTGGAGCTACTGGAGCGAGAACTTGTTAATTCAAAGGTGCGGGAGGAAAAGCTTCTCCAGGAACAAGGAAAATGTGAGTTTCGCTGGGTTGTACACGGACGGCTGGAGCTGCTGGTGATGATGAAGAAGTAGCATCCAGAGTAGGATCTCAGCCGTTATAAGAAGATGTCGTATGTGGACTTGTCTGTAACCTCGACGTCATCGAGCAAGGAAGATAATTTGAGCCCTGATGTCCAGGTTGCGGCGTGTGTGGATGCAACTTCTGCTCATTCTTCCACTAGACTTAACTATTCCATCTCTGTGCCCCTTCCTGATAAGGAGTAAGCTTTGTGTGCTTGTACTCTTTTTGTCTTTGACCATTAATGAAAACAATTTTATCCGTTCTGTACTTGTTGTCTCTATTGCATGTTTTTCGTTTTGCCTTGTCGTCTTGCTTAGACATAGGCTGATTGAATAAATAGGACGTTGACTAGTCTGTCTGTAGTAGAGAACTTGACCGCTTTGTGCTATGAATGACTCGGGGTCATTACGGTGTAGCCATGTCCGGTAGTGGGCATGTTACAAATAGTTTAGCTGGGGGTTTAGTTGTCTGAGTTGTGCCCTGACCCCAAAGTAAGCTGCTTGAGAATTACCTTGCTTGTCTGACCGGTCGGCTATAGCTACTGCTGTGAGCGAGTTGTGATGGTCGAGCGTATGTGTCAGAGCGTCTGTGCCAAGTCAGGCGTCATAAGCTCGAGTTGGCATCCTAAGTAGTTTTTTATCTGGGCATTGGCCGTACGATCTTTGTATCGGCATGAGTGGCCTTCACTTAACATTAGGATGTCAGTCTGTTTGAGCGTGAAGATACTGACTCGATTAGATTCATGTTCTCGTCCGCTACTTCGAAGGGAAGCGGAGGTCGTGTGGCAGGCCGCTTGAGGTCCCCACCTTCTGAATTGTTTATGTCTGAGCCATGTGGACTATAGGTTCGGGGAGTAAAGTTTGGCGACCAGACTGAAGAGCCGTGGCCCCATGGCAAGCCATCGAAATCAGTTCGGGACTGACTAGGCTCCCACCTTCCAAGTCATTTATGTCCGAACAGAGCGGACTACAAATTCGATGAGTAAAGGTTTGGCGACCAAGCTGAAAAGCAGTGGTGTCGTGGCAAGCCATCGAAATTAGTTTAGGGCTGACTAGGCTCTCACCATCCAAATTATCTACACCTGAGTGCACCAAGCTATAAATTTGGGAGGGTTCGGTTGTCACGCTAAAAAGTAGTGGTCCCATGGCAAACCGTCGGAATCAGGTCGTGGCTAACTGGGTTCCCACCTTCTAGACTATCTACACCCTTACAGCGCAGGCTACAAGTCCAGGTTTGGTGATTTGGCGCCCACGCTGAAAGGCAGTGGTCTCGTTGCGAGTCATTAGAATCAGTTTGAGACTAACTACGCTCCCACCTTCTAGACTATCTACACCCTCACTGTGGGGGCTACAAATCCAGGTTTTGATCAGAAGCTTTCGTTGCTAGTCATCGTCACCAGACGTGATAGCGCTGATTAGACTCCCACTTCCTAAACTGTCGATGCCCGCGCTAAGCAGACTAGGCCAGAAGCCATCGTAATCAATCTTGGCTGACAAAGCTTGCCTGGTTTGAATAGAAGTTCTGCCTGCTAGGGGGCGTGCAAACCTAATCCATCAGCATGTTGCATGGAGTAAATGAAATTACCTTAAATCAGCTGGTGATCTATAGGTATAATCCGTATGTCAGGGTTGACTGGGATCTCTTGTGCTCGTGCCAAGCACGTGACAGAGTGCTATTTGAATACTGGGCTGAGCCCATTGGCTCGTAGAGAAAGGGCAAGGGTTTCCTGCACGGTGTGTTGTGTGTACGATGCAGATTGCACGGTGACACAGGTACGACATAGGCTGCGTGACAGTTGAGTATCGGTTACTCCTCCTCAATTGATGGGGTTGCGTGTGGCGCCATTAATTGATTGACGTGGCCTGTGCAGTTTACTTGAGAATCGTTGTCTTCCAGTTTCCCGTACAGTATTCAATGCTTGAGTGCCCACTTGGTGAACCATCATGTCTATATAATGGTGTTTTCCAATCGTTGTAGGCACTATATTTCACATAGCTTATCTTCTGTAATGTCCTTGCTTGAAGAAGATGCCTTGGGTTTTCAAAAGGCTGAGGAAAATGCTTTTGGGTTTTCCAAAGGCTGAAGTTCAATTTCTATCTCTGGAGTCTCCGAATGTTCTGAAATTTGCACCGATAAGGCATAGAGATAGTTGTTATATGTGGTCACCTGATATTGGTGGGTACATAGTTGATTCGCTGAGGTCTTGTAATTTTTTCTCATATTTCGGAGAAGTGGTACGAATTTCCTACCAAGGGAGATGCCTTGGTGTTACACCGTACCACTTTTGCCTTCGTTTGCTTGAATCCCCCTACTAACTAATGGCTGATCGAAGTGTTAGTCGACGTGGGATATCCCAGTTGTGGTAGTTCTCAGTCACACCAACCATCGCATATGGAAAAAGTGGTCTCTCTTGATAGCATTGTGAGATCGTAGTTGCGTCGCTGCTTGTGTACATCCTCATATGCCTGCTTCTAACCTATTTGAGGAAGTTAGAAGGGGGGTCGGATGTCTTTTGAGGAAATTAACAGCCCGTTGTGAGGTTTATAATGCTGTAGTACAAGACTTTTCCGGGGTGATTTGACAGAGCAATCTGACTGCTCAGTCTTTCAATCTCTTATACAACTTTGCCTTTATCTTGGGAAGCTATCGAGCATCTTCCATTCTCTTACCTTTGTTATCACTTGCAGATTGCTCGCATCAGAGGGTTTGCAAGTCTTCGGTAGACGTTGTCCATAGCAGAATTTTCTAAGCGAGTATTTTACTTCAGTTCGCATTGTATTCAGACGCTTATAGTGCTCAGTCTTTGTATCTGCCTCAGGGCGTTCGCAATATGTTGGCTTTTTTTATCTGCCTCAGAGCATTTGTTGTTACATCTTTCCAATAATCAATAGAGTTTTTTTTTCATATATTCTTCATTTATTTCTTAAATGATTGAAAATCACATATGTCCTTTAAGAACTAAAACTCAATATTGACTATGGAAAGGGAAACAAACAACTTAAAGCAAACTAACTATTGACGGAGAGAAATTGATCTTGGCCTTGTAGTGGATTCGAGTTGCTCTCGCAAATCATTCGGCGGACTGTCGAGGCGTTACATAGATTACTAAAGAGTAAACCTTGCAGAGGGGTGGATCTCCACACCGATTAAATGTCGGGGGGATGTGTTCTCGCTTGTCATGGCTTTTTCGACTCGCTGGGAGGCAGGGCTTGTTGCTCCTGTACCGCGTGAAAGTGATGTCTCTACCGACTTTTGGCCTTGCACTGGGTCAGGCTGTTCTACATGATGCAGCTGAATCTAGGAGCATTCTATCTGTTTCAGTGCGGCGTAGTGACAGCCTCGTGCCGTAGGTAGGTTTTCACGTATGGTTCCTTCGGATGGTTGGCAGTATACTTAACACACTGGTGAAGGGTGGAAACCACTGCTTCCATCTGGTGGAGCCAAAGTCTTCCCAAGATGAGATGGTAGGATGATGGTGCGTCTACCACCATGAAGTCCAGAAATAGGGCTTTCCTGAGCTGCGGCTCTCCTGCTACCGTAGCCAACATTATCTTTTCGATAGGGAAGCACTTCTCCCCACTGAATCTGATCAGCGGGTGTTTTGAAGACGTCAGATTTTCTTCCTTGAGGTCCATGCTACAGAACGCGTTGTAGAACACAAAAATAAGTGAACTTCCTGTGTCAACCAGTGCTCTATTTACTTTCCACTTTGTGATGGAAACAGAGATGACCAAGGCGTCGTTGTGTGGCGGTCGGACTCCATTCCCGGCGCAAGGCAGTCCACTCAGACCCAGGTCTTTCCTGTTCAGCAACTCAGGCTTGCAGATTAGCATGGAATTTGCCCGCCATCTCTTCCACGCGCTTCAACTCTTCACGAGTGTGCCCCAACTCTGCTTTAGTGGTCACCAAGCCAGCCTTGGTCAAATCCAACTCAGTCTCTGAGGCTCTTAGTTTGGCTTCAAGATCAGCCCGAGAGGCCCACAATGATTCAGAGTCCGTTCTAGCACCACACTCCTCCAACTATTTGCCAAAGAAGTTTGACTGATAGAGTGCGTCCGAATAAGACTTACGCAGTTCAGCGAAAGCCTTCTCCAAAGCATGAACTCTACTGTGAGTGTTAAAGTGCACCTCGCTTCGATCCAATGGCAGCGGCTCCGCGACCAAAACCTTCTCAGCTGATAGCCCATTCCGACGCTCAGCACCAGAGTCTAAGGGCGGGAGAGGGGGAGAAGATCCACTCCCCAAGGCAGCAACATCGGCAGAGCGAGGAGCATCATAAGCCTTGTGAACAGGATCTAAAGCCTCAACTTTGTTGAAGCCCGCCCCCCTCTGAACAAGCCCCCTCTAGGACAATTACGAGAGCAAGAAGTTCAAGCACAACACCCTGATCTCCCAGAACTATTTCTCGAGCAGATTGATCGGATCCAGACTTCACGAAGGTCACTTCCTTCTTCCAGCAGAACTGATTTAGAAGAAGAACCATATTTACAACCAGCTCGCTTCTTCTTAGGTTGACCAAAGGATGGCATGGCCGCCTCCAATTCTGCCTGCCACGAGGGGCTAGATATCGCAAGCTTCCACTTTTTGGAATGACCACTGCCAGTCTCCTTGGGTAATGACCTAAACAAAGTAGGAGCTACGTGGAAGTACTCAAACAGCCCACTCCTCACGATGTTGTTCGAAGTCATAACCTTCTTGATGGTCATTAGAAGAAGTTCATTGAAAGTCCGCCTCATCCTCTTCAGTAAGAGTTGGAGTCACAAATTTCCCTGCAAAAAATAATAGAATGACATGTCAATAACCGTAGGGGTTAGAGAAGGAAAATGAAAAAGGTTGTTACGCTTACAAATACCGAATTTGAAGTATCTGACAATCAGACGCCTCTCCAGTTTAAAGTGCAAATTTTCCGTAAAAGCCAGAAAACAGTATTTTTGCCAAAACTTGAAATCGTCTTACAGAGAGCCAAAGCAGATCAGCGTGATCAGCCTACAAACTTTGTGACCATTCAGCCGCGGGGAAGTCGGTAGATAAAAGACCTTCAGAGTTAACCGTACGCCAGCATTATTCACTCAGATAAGAACAACCATCAGGATTCTGAATCCGTTCGGCACCATCTGAGTGGGAGGGATACAAAGATACGCAGGAAGCACCGAACATCTTCAAGAATCGGAATGTGATGCCCGGATTGAAACATGAATTTATGCAAGGCGATGAATGCTTGCGGAGGCGTTAACGAACTTTGGGTAGCACCCAAGAGATAAGGTTTACGTCATCAGAAATTTGGTACTCGTTTCGGAGCATAACCAGATCAGACTCGTGGGCCTTTTGCTCCCGTTAAAAGTTAAGACAAACTTGAGACAGCTCATGTCTTGGGGTGAGTTCGACATTGTCCGCCATGAAAGAAAGTGTGAGCCTTCGAATGCACTCACAGTAAGAACATAGAAGTAAAAAAGCAAAAAGGAGTTTCAGAGGAATTACAGAAGTAAAGAAACTCTCTTCTGCAGATACAACAACTTATATACTGTCAGTGATTCGCGCCCACCTTTTACAAGCAGTCGTGTACTCATTTAATGATGTGCGTCGCTCGCACTTCAGGCTCAATCATCATTACTAACTGTCCTCTGATCAGCACCGTACACGTGTCATGATAGTCTCGTCAGACATAACATAGTGGGCCCGATTGCACATTTAATCCAGCAATGCCCAGACAACATTGAGCTCACTATTGGCAGGATCCAGAAGGCCGGACCCAAATTGCAACCTGCCACTAAGCTCAACTGTCATGCGATCAAGCTCAATACTCGTAATCCCATATAAGGCAAGGGTAAGCCCTGATAAGGCAAGTATCTGGAGGATCGACCCAAGACAGGTAGGCCATCAATACTTTGGTTCCGACTAGGAAACAAATACTTAACTATAAGTTGGGCAAGGAAACTTCCTTGCATGGACAACACTCAGAAAGGAAAACCACTCCTGCAGATCTAAGAGCACAAGTCATGTAGAGAAACTTCTCTACATGGACACCTCCCAACAAGGAAATGATCTCTAGCAAGATTTCTTTCCCTAAACTACGCCACCTAAGGCCTAGCCGAACAAAAACTCTCGTACTATAGAAGAGAGATAAGGTCGATGAACAAAGGTATGCTACAGAAACCCAATTACAGTTTTAAGCCTCTACTAAGCCTTTTCTAACTTAAGCATTGGAGGTGCCATCGGCTACCACACGCTAGACCTTGACTCACATGTGTTCCCTGTGCAGGTCTAGGTAAAGGCGAGAAAGAGAGCAGAAATCAACTACATCAGTTTGGCACTTTCCATAGGGAACAACAGAGTTCCTCAAAAAGAAATGGTAGTACCATATTTCTCATAGAGCCAGAAAGATGGTGACAACAAGGTCTCGCAACAATGGAGACGTTGTTGAACCCTCGAACGCTCGAACTACCAAAGTACCACCAGCTCCGATGCCACCACCACCATGGGAAGAACCCTCTCAGACTCCACGCCAGTGGTAGCCATGGTGGACCCAAAGGTGGACCTACTATCAACCCAAATGCAATAAATCGCAAAAGCGGTGGAGCTACTCAATCAGCAGAATCATCCATTTGCGAGAGGAGACCATGAGCAGCGAAGAGCCTAATCCCCAGAAGGTTCCAGAAAACAAGTTCAAAAGAGTCGTGCTGCCCCTACAACTTCCTAGTGGATCAAAGGTGGAAGAGCGACCAACAAGGACCCAGCGTCCAGAGTCAATAGACATGTCTCGCATAACCCCATCTGTCAAAAGGCCACAAATTCAGACGTATTGTTCAACCTCACAGCCCCTCCATTCATGGATCATATCGTGGACGAACCATTGTCAAATAAGTATGCCTCGTCGAAGTTGGAGTTATACGACGGGACAGGAGACCCGTTCGATCACTTGTGCCACTTCCAGCATGTAATGGCACTCAAGGAAGGGTCTAATGTGATAATGTGTCGTTCATTCCCTACCAGCCTAAAGAAGTGTTGACTTGGTTCCACAGCCTCCCTCCGAATTCCATCGATTCATTCTAGACATTGGCAATGGCATTCATCCCACGCTTTGTGGACACCCAACGAATAGAAACAGAACGAGACGTTGAGAGAATACGCCACGCGCTTCATCGATGAGTTAACTCTCATCGATGACTGTAGTGATGACACCGCCATTTTAGCCTTCACCTCGAGTCTAAGACAAGGAAAATTCTACGACTTCCTTACTCTGGACCTCTCCGAAACGATATGGCATACCTATTGAAGGATACCCAGAGATATATCACTCTAGACATGATGTTGACTGCCAAGAAGGAGGAAAAATCTAATAAGAAACCCTCTGTCCCTAGGGACAAAAAAGAGTGGATGAAGAAAGAGGACGACAATGGGAACAAGAGGAAGCGCAATGACAATAAGACCGACTACGACTAACAAGGAAAGACAATTCCTCTAATTATGTCGCCTTCAAATCTGTCACCCCTCTCAACACTAATCTATTCGACATCCGCGATTCTATGAATAATTGGGAAAAATAGAATTGGCCCCCCAAGCAGCGAGGAGACCCCGCTCGACGTGACAACAACAAGTATTGCGCCTTCCATAAGGAGGGCGGACACGATACTGAGGATTGTAGAAACCTCAGAGGAGAAGTCGAGTATTGGATCAGGAAATGCAAGCTCAAGGAGTTCCTGAGCTTAGACAGTAGGCAGTACCAGGCAAAAAAATGAGGACAGTGTCAAGGAGATCGAAAATGAAGCTCCTGGCATCATCTATATCCTTCATGGGTCGGTCCCGAGGGAGAGCAATCCACTAGGTCCCACAAGAGAACGCTGACTAAGAAGCGGACGCCACGCCAGTGCAAGAGCGACAAGTGCAACATGCACGAGTTCAGAGCCCGATCCCACCATTGATGTTTACGGATAAGGATCTCCAGGGTGTACATTCTCCTCACAATGACGTTCTGGTCATCTTTGTCCTCATCGCGAAGTAGGAAGCGAAAAGGGCCTTGGTGGATATAGGAAGTTCACTTAATGTTTTGTTTCTCAGTGCATTCTGAAACATGCAACTCCAGCAGAAAGAAATACATAACCCCCACCATCACCCCATGGTCGGATTCAGCGGGGAGAAATGCTTCCCCATCAGAAAGATCAACCTAATGGTGGTGGCAGGAGAGCCACAATTGTTGAAGTATCTTGTCCAAGAATTTATGGTGGTTGACGCTTCGTCCACCTACAACATTATTCTGGGAAGCCTTGGCTTTATCATATGGAGGCAGTAGTTTTCATTTTGCACCAATGCATCAAATACACAACCAACCAGGCCCAATGAACTATTCGAAGAGATTAACAAGCGGCAAGGGACTGCCATTATGCAGCTCTGAAACAACTGAATTGCTACCAGATGTAGCTCGAGTCCATGGAATAGATGTGTCAGGCACCAAGCCTAGACAAAATTGGAGAATCAGTCTACTCGGACAGAGAGGGAGCCCTGACAGCCGATGTACAGCTACGCGGAGAGCTAGAATTCAGAGCTGGAGGCCCAATCCAGACCAACATAGGGCTAAGTAACGATAATTCAACAAACGGATGCCTACTCCCAAGAGCTGATAATCAGCAAGGAAATGTCCGCCAACACGAAGTCCATTCTTCAGTAACTTTGTTAGCTTTGGCAAAGCAAGACACTTCACTAGAAGGACTATGCAATCTGAGCTAGGACCATACGCGCCTCCTTCAAGGCCGGGTTAGTTTAGTCCCCTTCGGAGTTAAATTATTTTGTTGCTTTGATTTCAATTTCTTTTTCTTTTTTTTTCAATTTAGGAAAATTGTTTGTTCCAGACGTATTCCAGAAATATAACAGATTTTATTAATTGCAATGAAAGTTATTACAAAGCTTGTTGACCAACTAGTACAGAATTTTATACACTACAAGTATCTAAGTCAGGCGCAAATATGCATCTGCTAATACACACATCAAAACTTCGCTCCGCCAATCTGCATCCAGAAGAGAATGTGGTGAAAGTAAAGTACTTGAAGAAGGCTGCAAGCATTCGCTCAACTCTTTGCTCCATCGAATCACCTCACAAGGATGATCTGAAAATGGGAGCATGAGTCTCGAAATGAAATACAAACACCTTTTGCCCCGTCAATTTGCCTTGCAAAATTTTTTTGGAACTAGAGCAGAAGAGGGAAGATTAGGATGACCCTCAAGAGGGGAGTGTCGAGATGCTGCTAAGTTAACATCCCTGAAAAGAAGGTCGAATTCATCAGAACTTCACTCCGCCAACCTACCTTCTGGTTGTGGCCTCCCGCGTGAAGCCCAGTAGATACAATCGGAGCGGATGCCCCAAAACTAGTTGTGGGCTTAATCTCCTAAACTACATGGCGTAGGAGCCGTAGAGGCACTAGAAGATGGAAGACAGACCTGAGCTCTGAGTGGAAGTCTGTCACTCTTCTTTGCAATGTAAGAAGATATTACAAGATCTCATGGAATCAATCGGATTCTCACCTAGATAAGGTGGCATCACATAATAGCAGGTCTTATTAAAACTCATGGCTATAAATGTCAAAACATTTGAAGACTCCAGTAATAGAGATCTTGCTTCAGCCTTTGGAAAACCCAAAGCATATTCTCTGGTAAGATACATTTGATCAACATACTCTACAACGCTCATTATGATGCTTGAGATAGATAACAACTAGCCTAAATATATAGGCGAGGCGGTTTATGAAGCAACATTAGCCAACCGTTACATCAGCATTAAATGTCGTATGGGAAATAAAGAAACGACGATTCCAATTGCAACTTTACGAGTCCACATTCATCGAATTAATGACCTACACGCAGCCCCATTAATTGAGGGAGTAACTGATATTGAACTGTCTCGCAACCTGCACCGTACATGTGGCACACAGATCTATAAAGATTTTTTCTCTCTCTCACAAGCAAATGCACAAACAGCAAAAGTCGTGAGTGCCCATGGAATAAAAAGCTCACCTACAAAAATCCAAGGCGTCTGCCCTACTATTATTCCTTTGTTGTTCATTAAAGCTAGTCAGTCTATTATTAGTCCGATCAGTCGATCCGACTCCTTAATCAGACCACTAGGCGAATTGAGTAAGTCAGTACACCCAAGTCAGACTTGTACGCCCGAAATCTTATTCTGACCAAAGCTTACTTAGACCCGACTGATTACAATAGCTTTTGGTCCGCTCTACGCCAAAAGCGGACGACGATGGGTTAG
Organism: Berberis vulgaris; assembly: GCA_963556465.1. Lineage (NCBI taxonomy): Eukaryota > Viridiplantae > Streptophyta > Magnoliopsida > Ranunculales > Berberidaceae > Berberis > Berberis vulgaris. The sequence continues at coordinate 67,389,781 of OY747134.1, read as the reverse complement.
AAAATGGGAGCTTAGTCAGCGTTCTTAATACCTGACCATGATGGCTTGCCATGGACCATTGTCCAACTTTAGATAATGGTCGCCGAACTTAACCAAAGTTTAGTCGATTTCGACCTTAGACAAAAGCTTTTGGCTTGTTCTAATGCCTAGTCCGTCGAACGGGTGCCAACGGTTTAGAGAGTGGCAGCTTAGTCAGTGCTTTGATGCCTGATCGAGACAGCTTGCCAGGGATCATTTTCCAACAAGGAAACAAATACTAAAGTATAAGTCGGGCAAGGAAACTTTCTTGCATGGACAACACTCAGAAAGAGAAACATCTCCGACAGATCTAGGAGCACAAGTCATGTAGGGAAACTTCTCTACATGAACAGCTCCCAACAAGGAAATGATTTCTAGCAATATCTCTTTCCCTAAACTACGCCACCAAAATCCTAGCTGAACAAGGACCCTCACACTATAAAAGGGAGATAAGGTCGATGAACAAATGTATGCTACAGAAACCCAATTTACAGTTTTAAGCCTATCCTAAGCCTTATCTAACTTAAGCATTGGAGTGCCATCGGGCGCCACATGGTGGTCTTTGGCTCATGTGCATTCCCTGTGCAGGTCTAGGTAAAGACAAGTAAGGAGAGCAGAAATCGACTACACAGTTTCATAGAGGTGACTTAGTGGACTGATGCAATGTCCCACTAACTCGGGGGAGCAACTAATGATACACAAAACCGTCCTTCAATCTAACTGTACGCATGTCACGATGATCTTGTCAGCAGGACAAAGCAGGCCCGGATTGCCCACCAAATCTGGCAAGGCTCAGATAACAATAAGCCGATATTGGCATAATCCAAAACGCTGGATCCAAGTTGCAACGCCCTATTAAACCTGCATGTCACATGGTAAAGCCTAATACCCATAAGACCTAATTAGGCAAGTATCTGGGGGATCTCCTAAGACGGGCAGGCTAGCAACACATTGGTTTCGACTAGGAAACATATCCCAGAGTATAAGTTGTGCATGAAAACTTCCTTGCATGGACAACACTCTGAAAGGGAAACCTCTCCCACAGATCTAAGAGCACCAGTCATGTAGGGAAACTCTCTTACAACTCCCAACTAGGAAATGATCTCTAGCAAGATTTTTTCCTTAAACTATGCCACTAAAGGTCTAGCTGAACGAGGACTCTCGCATTATAAATAAGACACGGGTTTGACGAAGAAAGGTACGCTACAGAACCTAATTTACAGTTTTAAGCTTTCCTCCATCCTTGTCTGACTTTAGCATCGGAGTGTCATTGGCCACCACAACAGTCGTTCTTGGTTCACGTGCGTTCCCTGTGCAAGTTCAAGTCAAGGTCAAAGGAGAGCAGCAAGTTTGATTCGAGTGTACTGACTTATTTTACTCACCTAGTGGTCTGACATGGTGATCGGACCAGGGTGGTTGACATCAAAGCCATATTGTTATAAATTGAATAGTTTCCCAATCAGGCTTAATGAACAGCCGTGAAACTTTAGTAAAGCAAATACCTTGAATTTATAAATAATATGTCTTTAGATGCTCTACATTCTATGGTCGCTTAAGGCCTTCGTCGTTCATGTTATCTAACCAGTATGTACCTAGCCTGTTAAATTTTGTCACTCAATAGGGCCCTTCCCAGTTTGGATTTAGATTGTCCGCTCGTGGTTCCTTAGTGTTCTGTTGGGTTCTTCTGATACCAATCTCCCACTTTGAACTCTCGTGGCTTAACCTACTAGGGAAACATTGTTCACTCTAAGAACGTAATTTGCCTCTGAGTGGGTCAGGCATCTGAGTAGGGGTCTAGTGGCCAACCTTCTGTAAAAAATTGCATTCAGGAAAGTGTATCGTGCTGCCCTATTTTTTAGCCTCCTGGTTTCTGTCTTCTCCGTTGGGAGGACTCCATTCTTGATGTACTCGATAACAGGATTCATCCAACTTGTTTCTTCGCCGAACGCACAGGCCTCACAGGATTCCTCTTCTTCCAGGATTTTCTTGGAACTCGATGAGTCCATCGGCAGTCTCAATCATAGTTGTGGCCCTTTTTGCCAGTGTGTCAACCTTTTCATTGTCCTCTCTGGGACATCGTTGGAGCTTTATCCTCCTAAATCCGCTGATGGTACTGATTACTTTCTCGCGATAAGCCAATATCCTAGGATCTTTGCTACCGAATTCCCTTTTAACCTGATTGACTACCAGATGGGAGTCATTGAACACTGTCAGTTTGTCTATTCTAATCCCCTTGGCGAGCTTCATGCCGAACAAGAGAGCCTTGTACTTTGCTTCGTTGTTGGAGGCAGGAAAACCAAACCTGACGGTTTTCTCCAGAGTCACCTCGCTTGGAGAGTGAAGACTGACTCTAGCTCCGCTCCCATTAATTGTGGATGACCCATCACAACACATCTGACTCCTGCTCTTGGTCATCTAATTCTTACTCTCCACCGCCTGTAAATTCAGTAATGAAGTCGGCTAATGCTTGAGCTTTGATGGTTGTTCTTGGGGCGTAATTGATATCAAATTTCCCTAATTCGACTGACCACTTAAACATTCTACCCAATAACTCAGGCTTGTGCAAATACTGACCAGAGTGGGTGTTTAGTAAGGACCGTTATATAGTAAGCCTGGAAGTAAGGTCGCAACTTCCTGGAAGAGATGACTAACACCAAGGCTAACTTCTCCAGGACTGGGTAGTTTGCTTTCTCCTTCACAAATGTTTTGTTGGCGTAATACACTTGTCTCTGCCTCCCCTTATCGTTTTGGACTAGGGCTGAACGTACAGCATGTTTCGAAACAGACAGGTACAAGTAAAGTGTTTCTCCTGGTATCGGTTTTGAAAGTAACTATATACTTCCCATATACGCTTTCAGACTATGGAAGGCTTGATCGCACTCTTCGTCCCATTCAAACTCTTTACTTCTTCTTAGAATTTTGAAAAAATGGAGGCATTTGTCGAATGACTTGGAGATGAACATGTTGAGTGTTGTCACCCTCCACGTCTGGCTCTGAACTTCTTTAACGGTGATGGGAGACTTCATGTTGAGAAGAGCCTAAATTTGTTTCAGATCAGTCTCTATCCCTTTTTTATTCACTATGTAACCAAGAAATTTGCCCGACTTCAAGTCAAATGTGCATTTCTGTGGATTGAGCTTCATATAATTCTTGCAGAGTTGATTGAAAGCTTCAGCAAGGTCAGTGACGTGATCAGGGTTGTGGAGACTTTTGACCAGCATATTATCTATATAGACCTCCATGGTTTTGCCAATTTTGTCCTTGAAATCCAATTTACCAATCGTTGATATGTAGTTCTTGCATTTTCAGACCGAACGGCATCACCCGATAGCAGTATATCCATCTTCAGTTATGAATGAGGTTTTATCTTGGTCCGGAGGGTGCATTTGGATCTGGTTGTATCCAGAGTAAGCGTCCATGAAGCTTAGAAGGTTTTGCCCTGGCGTGGCATCCACGATCTGATTGATGCGAGGCAATGGAAAGTTGTCTTTCGGGCAAGCCTTATTCAGGTCTGTGTAATCCACACAAACTCTCCACTTTTAATTTTTCTTTTTCACCAGAACGATATTCACCAGCCAGTCTAGGTACCATGACTCCTTAATCATGTTGGCGTTCAACAGCCTTTGTACATCTTCATTGATGATCCGATTTTGCTCGGGGGACATTGGTCTCTTCTTCTGCCTAATTGATCTCCACTCTGGGTCAACCTCCAATCAATGTGTGACCACGAAGGGGTCAATCCTCACCATGTCCCTCGTCCAGGCGAAGATGTCCTGATTTTCCCTCAGCCGTTTGTGAACTCTTTACCCAGGCGAGAGCCTATCTGAACACTTTTTTGTTATTAGGGTTGTCGAGGTAGACTGTGACAGGTTCCTCCTTTGGCTGGCTGACATTTAATCTTCCTCTCGGGCTAACTGGGGCTTCACCATCCTAGCGAGTAGACTTTTCTTCCATTTCCATGCCTGGGTTCCAGGATGTCTGACTTGCTAGTTGATGGAGCCAAGGCCTTCCCAAGATGACATTGTAGGTGGATGGGGCATCGACTACCATGAACTTCTGGAATAGGAATTTCTGCAGTTGTTGCTCTCTTGCCACTACCGTCACTCTAATCTATCCGATGGGAAAGCATTTCTTCCCGTTAAACCCAATCATGGGGTGACTGGCGGGCATTAGGCTTTCCTCTTTCAGCTACATGTTGTGGAAGGCCTTGATGAATAGGACATTTAGGGAGCTCCTTGTATCCACCAAGGATCTCTTCACTTCCATTTCTCTATCAGAACTAAGATGAACAAGATGTCATTATGAGGGAGGTGGACGCCCTGGAGGTCTCTATCAATGAACGTCAACGATGGGCTCGAGCCTTGAACACAAGTGTATTGTAATTGTCAGTCCTCATAAGTGGATTGCGTCTACAGCAAATGGAGCGTCCTCTTTCGAGACCTGAAGGATGTATATAATGCTAATCGCCTTTTTCATTTTTCGACCTCTTCTCTTTCCTTCCCTCGAGCTTGCCTTTTATCCAGGCTTAGAATTCTTTGAGTTTTCCCTTCTTAACCTAGTATTTGATCTCGTTTCTAAGATGTGTGCAATCTTTTGTGTCGTTTCCACTATTTTTGTAAAAAGAACAATATTTGCCATTGTCTCGCCAGGATGTATCTCCCCAGAGTTTGGAAGGCCACTTCGTATCTCCCTAGTTTTTAATAGTAGCGAGGATGTCGGACAGGCTGGCGTTGAAGGGAGTGTGGGAACTGTTTCTGGATCCGACGAAGTTATAGGATTTTTCCTGCTTCGTCAAGCTGGAATTCGGCTTATTATCACTCCGCTTCCTTTTGCTCTTGTCGTCCTTCTTATCTCGAGTACTAGGGGAATATTTCTTTTCACTTTTGCCCCCTTTCTTAGCGGCCCACATCTCCTCAAGGGTGATGTACTTCTAAGCGTTCTTTAGCAGGTCTGCTATGTCCGTCGGGGGCTCCAGGGTGAGGAAATTATAAACTTGGCCTCCCCTTAGGTTTGAAGTGAAAGTTGTGACGGAGGTGTCGTCGCTACAGCCATCGATCTGAGTAAGCTCATTGTTGAACCGGATGACATACTCGCAAAGTGTTTCATCCGACTTTTGCTTGAGGTTGAGCAAGTAATGTGGACCCTTCATGATCCGCTGGCTGCCTACAAAGCGAGTGATAAACACCTTGGCCAGTGTCTGAAACGAGTCGATCGACCTTGGGGGAGATTGAGAATACAATTCAATGTTGTTTTCTTCAGGCTGGTGGGGAAGGTTTGACACATGACTGCTTCTAATCCCTCTTTTAATCCCATCACGTGATGGTAATGCAATAGGTAGTCGGACGGGTCCATTGTCCCGTCATAGAATTCCAGCTTCGAGGGGGTCAAACTTCTTAGGCAGTGGCACGTTCATGATATGATCGGTGAACGGGGGGACGGTGAGGATGTACAACACATCCCGATTGGTCACTCCAAGCCAGAGGGGATTTTGTGTAGTAGGCTTGTCAGCCTTAGAAGTCGGGTCTCCGTAGACTGCTCTGTTCCCCTTATTCCCCCGTCTTTTGTCTCCTGAGAGCCAGTGGAGACATTGTGGCTCTCCTGAATGCACTCCCTATACTCCTGTGACGACAGAGTTATTTCGCCTCCCTTTCACCTCCTGCAGATTATGGGTTCTGTTGAGGAAGCATTTCCACTACCTGAGCAATCTGTTGTACTTGAGCTTAGAACTGATCCACTCTAGGGTCCGTCATGGATGCAACCGGCGCGGGGGCCTGGGATTGTTCTCCCCCCTGGCTGGCATCACCAAAGCTTGTGTTGAAGGCTCAGCGATCTCACCATTAGTACTAGATCTTGTGGATACCATTTTTTAAAACCGTAATAGAGGGATGTTACTTCTTTTATCTTAGGAACTCATCGCTCCCCACGTACGGCGCAAAATTGATAGGTCAGTTTCCGTTCTCCCAAGCCTTGACCTACAAAAGGAACAACCGTGAGCCAAAGACCACCATTGTGGTGGCCGATGGCACTTCGATGCTAAAGTCAGACAAGAAGGATGTATTGCTTGAGATTAGGGATCTGTAGCGTGCCTTCATTCCTTGGCCTCGTGCGCTATTTATCATGCGAGAGCCCTTGTTCGGCTATGCCTTTGGTGGCGTGGTTTAAGGAAGGATATCTGCTGGAGATCCTTTCCCTATTGAGAGTTGTCCATGTAAGAGAGTTTTCATGCACGACTTATACTCTGATGTTTGTTTCCTAATAGGAGTCAATGTCATACAGGCATGCCTGTCTTAGGTCAAACTCCTAGATACTTGCCTTATTTGGTCTTACGAGTTCTGGGTTTGACCATTTGACTTAGGGGCTGGACAGAGCCTTGTTGTCTTGGGTCCAATTCCTAAATACTCGCCTCATTGGGCTTTGAGTGGTCCGGGCTTAGTTCCCTGTCTTATGGGCTGGATTAGATTAGGCATTACTTAGGGCCCATTCTGCCCTAGCCGCGTTGTTAATGAGATCATCATGGCACGTGTACGACGTCAATTAAGGGACAATTTGGTGTATCATCAAATAGGTTGTTAACGATTTTGATCCTTGATCCAATAAGTATGGATACGCTTATTTGAATCTTGGTGAGGTACAAACTGTTCTTCATGTAAAGCCCACACAATGGTCTCACTGCAGATAAAATGATCCTTTACCTCTGCTTTTCTGGAAAAAAAAATATGTACTCTGAAGAAATGGCCTAACAGAATATACCCTTTATTTAAAACGAGTTGCAGTAGTTTTAGGTGGGAACACAGTCTAAGGATGATATTGCCAACAATTAAGCAGCTGATCAACTGCTGTGTGAGTGTATGGATATACTGGTGATTACTTTAAAATTCAAATATATTTTTTTTGGGGGGAAAGCGAACAGGGATTTTGAGGATCTCCAAACCTTATAATAATAATAATAATAATAATAATAATAATAATAATAATAATAATAATAATAATAATAATAATAATAATAATAATAATAATAATAATAATAAAGGATGTTGAAGATTACAATCGCTCTAATATTCACTCGTTACATCATCAACAACAACATAGAATTGCTTCAAAATCCCAACGAAGAAACTAAATAGTTATAATTCAGCGTCTCCAGGTTGGGGAGTAATCTTGCAAAGTGGTGCTACGGAAGTTTGCTAGGTGCATATGCCATAACTTTACTCACATATAAGCATCAATCAATCCTTTAATCACCCCTATCACTTGATTCATGGAGTTCAAGATGTAAGAGAAGTCGATGTAAATGACATGAGAGCAATGAACCCCGACAGAGAAACCATTTAATGCTAGCTAAACTAGCATCCATATAAGATTCCAATAGACACATGCATTCTATATGTATTACCGTCATCAATTACCTGAATTTAGGATTTGTCATCTGGCTTTGAGAAGATCATTGAGGACTGTGTTTCTTAGGTGGCTGAGTTGTAGTAACCTCACATTCATCTTCAATAGTGTTTTGACCCACCATAGTTGTTTCCTTTTTCAATAGAGCCTTTATTTCGATGAAATATTCCTTCATCATATCCCTGCCCAATCTTTTTAATGTTTCCTTCATAACATTGCTAACTTCATTCCCATTGTCTTATTCTTTATCATTTTCAAAAGATTTTTAATCTTAGAGAGGGATTTTGGACTTCCATCTATATCGTTGAAGAGGGATTTTATTTTCCTCTGTGGATAAAGAGGTAGAACCCATTTGGGGATTGTTTGGGGTTCTTGGAGACTTTATTTGTTCTTTCCCTTGCATTTCAGCAGTCATCTCTCATCCCACTTCAGTGACATGTTCCTCACATCTTTGAATAATTTGTTCATTCCCTGCAACCTCAGGCAGATGCTCCTCGATCGCCTTATCAATCTCACTACTTGAATAATCAACACCCAAACAGTTTGACTTAAAATGTTCTAGTGTATCATTCCCTATTTTGACATTTGTTCCTGCACCTTCCAGTGGATACTCTGCATCTACCTCAATGTTCAATTCTTCATCACCGTCACTACTCGGTTTGTTTCCCTGATCCTCTTCAATATGTGGGATTGTGGACGGAGCTGTTTAGGGATGGCAACGGGGCTGATTTGAGCAAATCCGTTTTTATTCAAAATCGTAACCGCCCCGTGCGGATTGGCGGTTATCTTCCCCGATCCGCCAATCCGTTTACGGTTATCCATCTAACTACAGAAATTATAACAAAGATACAAAAATCCATACAAAAATTACAAAGAAATTACAGAAATTACAAAGAATCCATACATATACAAAAATTATAACAAAAAAATAATCGATCTCTGGTATCATATCTGAGATATACAAAAATTATAACAAAAAAAATCTGATATCAGATCTGAGATATGCAAAAATTATAACAAAAAAAAATTGATCTCTGATATCAGAAAATCGATCTTGATCTCAGATCTGAGATCTTTGATTTCAGATCTGAGGTTTCTTCGAGTGTCCGTGAGAAGAGAAGGAGACGACCCTTCGCTGTGAGAGAGAAGAAGGGAGGGTCCTTCGCTGTGAGAGAGAAGAAGCGGCGACAAGAAGCGAGGGTCTCCGCCTTCACTGTGAGAGAGAAGAAGGGGCGACAAGAAGCGAGGGTCGGCCTCTGCCTTCGCTGTGAGAGAAGAAGGGAGGGGGACGACTTCGCTGTGAGGAGAAACGAGACTGAGAGTGCTCTGTCTCTGTGTGTGCGTCTCTGCGTGTGCGTGTGAGAGGGTGTGAGAGGGTTTAATCCTTTATATAAAGGAAGGGTATTTTTTATAAATTTACCGGATAAACGGATATCCGTGGGGCGGATATGGCCAAATCCGTATCCGCCCCAATTAATAAACGGATACAGATTGAAAATCCGTATCCGCTCCAAGATTCAGGGACCCTTTACCAAATCCGCCCCAAACGGGGCGAGTGGGGCGGATATCCGTGAAAATCCGCCCCACTGCCATCCCTAGAGCTGTTACAAAGTTAGCATCACTGCTTCCTGCTGCTACTGCATGCACATTGTTTCCCTCGACACTATTTCCAACCTCTTTAGGGTTACAAGTGTGTTTATGTGTAACAATAGTCCACCCTTCATCATCTTTCTCTGGCAGTGCTACCTTCTTTCTTGTATCCCTCTAAATCACTTAAGTGTTTCCTTTTACTGTTTTGTTCATTGGACACCCACTTATATTGATCCCAAACCCGCACATAAATTGAATTTGGTTGGTATCCAAGCATACTCCACCTCCACCATTCTTAGGTTTTCATTAATGGTGATTGAAATCATTTTGGGAAACTGGCTGTTAATATCTATTTCAATAGAAACTCATGCAAATGATGGTCTCAACCTATCTTCCGTTGCTTTATCAAGCATCAATGGGTTCCCATTTGCACTTGCAATTTTTGCAACCCTTCAGGATTCTAAAGAAACAAGGGAACTTTTTTTTAAAATAACCAATATAGGTATCAAGCTTATGGTTTCATTCTCATCCTCCAACATCAATTCCATGGTCTCAAGACAAATAGACAATTTGCAATGGGAATTCTACCATGCTCCAGAACTCTACTCATAGCCTCCTCTTTAAACTTGAAAATAAAGGTTTTGTCACCATGAATATTCATCTCAAAACTAGAAGAACCCCACGCACGAGCGAGAAAGTCTCGTACATTCTCATAAGCCAATCGTTTGCCTACAAATCTCCTGATGATAAGATGCTCAACTCTTATATTCTCTTCTCAAACTCAGAGGTATTGATCTGTACTATCGTCCTCCCCTCGATAACCGTGGGAGGTTCATAACAGGCTCGGCCCCTCCTCATGTATCTCTGAGACCATAGACGAAGCACGAGCAATGACTTCCAAAACAGGTTGTTGCACTACGACAGTCAAACCTGCAGATGAGTCAAGAGCAGTACTCTCCAAGTTGAGTTGCTCCACACCTGGATTGACAATGACAAAGGCCTTCGACGACTCCTTTCCAATGGTCAAATCCACAAGATCCCTCTCCGGGTAATTTAGAAAGGCAACAAGAGTAGCCGGAATAGTTCCCACCTTGACCCTCTTTGACAATAGGGATTTACTAACCAACAGACGCCTTGTTTGTTCAACCTAATAGGAGCCATTGAATGGATTAGCTTAGGAGACAGATGAAGCCCAGCGCATTTTCCCTAGCCAGAACAGCGATCAAAATCCTCCACCCATTGGGTGCCAGCTGAGTCGGGGCAATACCCTGATACGACAGAAATTACCAAATGGCGTCAAGGGCGGGGAAGCGCAAGACTACTTTGAACATGGCCTTGTATAGATAGACATACCTCTCCCTTGGGGTTATCAGAGACTCGCCCTCTATAAGGAGCAACAACCTCAGGTCATCAGGAACCTGGCCATGATTGTGGAGGTCAGCCAGATCCCCCTCCGACATTAAGGGTCCCTTGAAAAATTTCAGGCAAGTGGTATGTCACTCATGAGAAAATCGTGCACACATGATTGAACGAAGGTTCGCACTCGATCTGAATGGAGAGTTCTTGACAAAATAAAGAACATATATAAGCTCAAGAAAGTAAAAAAAAAAAAAACTCTCACAGAGCAGGCCTATATAAGCTTAGCTTGCAGGGAAAATAATGATTTAACCATTGCATAAGCATTAACTATAGCGCAGAAGCCGAAAACATGGCGAAATACACAATCATGGCATCACACAATCCCTACGCACAACCAATTAGTGGCCATATACGCAGCTCTACTAACTAGAGGGAGTAATTGATTAGACATAAAACAGTCATATGATCATAACCATACATGTGGAACAGCTCAACCCTAATAAGGAGAAGCCTCAGGGTGGTCTCCAACAGGCCCCAGGATGGTCCAGCTTAGCCTAGTCACTATTCAGCCCATAAGTCAAGCGCCCAAGCCCAGATTACACGGGGCCATCGTGGTGCGAATCTTGAAGCTTGCCTAGGACAATAAGCCTCGAACACAGATCTCTGAGTTGTCACAAGCTCAAGATCCATTTGCACAGCTCTTGACACAATAAGGTATTGGGTCCCAAACAGAGCCAATGTGTTGAACGGAACTCATTCATGGACGGGTAAGATCCTGAGTGAGATCTCCTCCCTCCATCACGCGTCGATGGTAGAATCAACGAAGGAGTGAAATACAGGTGAATAAAAGGGATGAGAAAGGTACGCACTTACAATCCAATTTTACATTCTATATCCATCCTTACTCAGTCACCTGACTTTGATATCGGAGTGTATTCGGTCACCATAACAATGGTCATTGGCTCACTGTTGTTCATTTTGCAGGTCAAGAATCAATTAGGACAGATTTGGACGCATCATATAGTTTCACTCAAATTTGAACTCACTCACTCTGTCTCTTCACACTCACTTCTCACTTTTTTTACTAAATTATTTTTGGGTTCGTAAGTCGATGGGTGTACTAGAAAATCTTTGAAGCAAAAAACAAATAGAGGAGGAGGTGGTGGAAGTGGCGAAACTGGTGAGATAAACATGTTCGGGACCAAATTCATGAAGGAAAAGAAGGAAAAGATGTTTGCTTTTGCCGAGAGATTAGGGTGGAGGATTCAGAAGCGTGATGGCATGGTTTCGTCCTGGTACAAACCAGTTTGGTACCAACGGGTCATAAAAAAAAACTCATGTATCCTATACTCTTTTGATCCCGTTTGACTAGACTGGGATCGAGACTAGAACAAGCCCAATCCCGGACCGGGCCAACCCTAGTCAAAACTAAATAGCAAAAAGCACAAACGTTGTTTTATAGTTTTGGCACTTTAAATGCTTTAAGCAGCTTATGCAATAAAACTACCAAATTTGGAAGAAATCAAATAGTGATTGGCCAAATTTAAGGAAGTGGCCTTTAGCAACATAAACCAAAAGTTTTGCTAAAACTCTAACAATTAGATTAGTTTATAGGTGTGGTATTTTCAAGTAATAATAAAGGTGGGATTCCAAAGGTGGTTAAAAACGGAGCTATGAACTACTTTTTAGACCTAGTCAAAGCTCGAGACGAATCAAAGTCCTGGTCAAACTGATGATGTCATGCTAATGACATCATCTTCCTCGTGACATCAACGGAGCAGATTTAAGCTCAACATACCAACTACATCACAATGTAGAAATTATAGTTTTCCACCAAATCATGCTTTTGGTATACCATTAGAAGCTCCAATGGTACAGAAATTAACACTCCTAATAATAATCATGCCCTAAACCTACCAATCTTAACATGCTAACCTAATTTTTCAGCCAAAACTCAAGCTTGATTCATCTATCTCTCATGATTCTAAAACTCCTCTACAAATTAGATCAGCAATAAAAGCATTCAAAACATGCATTAAATTCAGTAATTCATACGATGAACATCACATACGACTACACCAATGAAATCTTCTAAAACTAACATGAAAAATTTGGTAAAACCATGCATCAGAAGGAAAACCATTTTAAATCGTAAGCTACAGTTTAGATAAAAATCTTAAATTGAATCATCAATAGAGCCCAACTCATTTTTTATCTAAAATCCAAAGTTGGAGAAATGTTTCCTCTTCCTTTTCACCCTTTTAGTATTTTTGTCTTTTACATAGGCTGTTGAGCAAAGCTTTTGTGTTATCATCTCTTTTTTTTTTTTTTACCCTAGGTCAAACTCTCTTTATTAGGTTAATTCGAGGTTTTCTTAATTTGGCTAAACACACACACTCGCACACACACAATTTTTATATTCATCAAACTGCAAACAAAATAAATCCCTTACATAATAGGAAATGTCACGAAAATAATAAATAGATAATATTACAATTTATTTATTTGTGTGGGTATTACAATATATAAAAGACTTGAAGTGAATGTCCATTTTTCATACCCATCTAATGAAACATCAAACAGTCACCCAACAGCAGCCGTACATGTGGCACAGGTCAACCCTGATAGGGGAAAGCCTCAGCGTGGTCGCAAACAGGCCCAAGCATGGTCCAACCCAGACTCGCCCACGCCACTGTTTAGCTCGTAAGTCAGGCACCCAAGCCCGGACTACGACAAAAGCATTGTTGTGCGGCCAAAAACACTCCGATGGTAAAGTCAAACAATTGAATAAGGATTGAGATAGACTGATAAAATTAGGATTGCATGTGTGTAGATTTCTCATCCATTTTAATGAGAGTGTTTTAATCCTTCATTAACTCTACCTTTGAATGTGTGGTGAAGGGAGGAGATCTCGCCTAGAATTTTTATCTTGTCCATGATTGATTTTCTTTCGCACTTGGCTCTCTTTAGGACTCAATGCTTGATTGGACCAAGAGTAGCCAAAATGGACATTGGGCCTGCTATGGTCCAGAGGCATGTAGTCGAGCATTATTGTCCTGGGGCAAGCTTTGAGATTCACACCACATTAGGCTCGCATAATCTGGATTTGGGCACCTGATTTACAGGCTAAATAGAAATGAACTTGGGCCTGGATTGGACCTGGCCTAGTCTTTCCTGGCCCTTAGAGTTGATTTGCACCACATGTTCGATTGTGATCAGATGATTGTTATATTTCTCATCGATTACTTTTCCGTAGTTAGTGGGGCTATGAGCAGGGCCAATAATTCGTTGAGTGGGAACTTGCGTAGCGTATTGGTGACCGAATTCAACGTCTCTTTCAACTTTTGCGTAGCATTTAACTCTGGTGCTACTGTTGGGTGGTTGCCTTTCCCAAACGCCAGGCCTATATAAGCTTGGCTTGGTTGGATCGGGCCTTATTCTTTGTTTCCAGAGTTTAATTCTGGATTTCCCAATTGCACATGGTGGTTCTTGAATGTTCTCCTACCTCGATCTCTTGAGGGATGAAAGATGAGGATTTATCGATGGAGTTTATGCGTATTTTGACCTCTGTCGTGATGAATCCTAACAGGATTTTCACTTTGAGGGAGCCCACTAGTTTGGACGTGTTCCTAATTGCTCTTCGAGGGCTACCAAATATGTCTCTTCTTTCTGAAGAAAAAGTTTAGGGTGCCTTCTTGGTCCTGAGGTTGCCATCTATCAGAAGTTGCATTTATAGCTTCTTCTGACATCTTTCAAAGGTTATTCTTGCGGCTTCTTTCATTTATTAGAAGCTGCACATTTGGCATCCCCTCTAGATGACATATAGGTGGGGAAGATTTCCAGTATGTGTTCTGGTAGATTTTTGGTGGCAAATTCTTTTCCACCAAGCTCAGATGATTGATGCTTACTGTGTATAGGCCTTCATTGATTAGTTAATTAAACCTTGTAAAACATTTTGCTCAATCAATAAAGCTTGTTTTCTCGTTTCATATTTGTGTTCATGCTTTAACAATAGGTCCCATCGGATTAGATTTGAATAATACAAATAAATTTTAGCCTGACTAAGGTTGTGCTGGAAGACGTTATTTTGGTCCTACGCGACTCCTTAATAAATGCAACTTAATCCTGAAAGGACTTAAATTCTGAAGAAGTTATCTTGGTCTGAATAGACTAGATTTCACAATATAATCTAATTTAATCCTTAATAGGACTTAAGTTGTAGAGAGATCATCTTGGTCTGAACGGAATAGACTTCTAAATGCGCTAACTTAATCCTGAATCGTGGGATGATCCGTCGCAACGCATGATCCTTCTTTGTGAGAGTGATTCATGGTTCTCATTCCCTTTTTGGCCTTTTGACTTTGGCTCTCCTATTCTAATGAGGTCAGAGATGAAGTTCGATAGCGTTTGCGCTTTTATGGTCATTCTCGGAGCGTAGTGGATATCAAATTGTTCTAGCTCTACTGACCATTTGACCATTCTTCCTAATAGCTATGGTTTGTGTAATACTGACCAGAGTGGGTACTCAATAAGGAGTGTTATTGAATGAGCTTGGAAATTGATAGTCACGTAATTATTACATAATATATCCCTTAATTTATATATGTTAGTGTTTCGGTTATTATATTTTATTCTAATTATTTCGTTTTCATGTCTTTGTAGGAATTTGAGCGTGAACGATGAAATCGCATTAAGGCGAAAATTTAAGGAATGATCAATTGGTTGATTCTAGCGGTGGTACAAAGTAGAGGGTCACATATCTAAACCTAACCCAAACAAACCTAAGTCCACCTAATTTAATCTAAGCCCAAAAAGCTAGCCTAGAAACCCAAGCCCAACCTAACAATGAAATAGGATAACCCTATTTAGGTCTTCCCCTTTTGGAGGAAATACCTATTCTCTTTTCTTCCAGATTTCTTCTCTCTTCCTCTCTTTTCCAGCCACCATGCCAATCCACCCTGCCGGCGATCCTCACTCGATAGGAGAACCAGCAGTGCGATCATCCCGCAATCACCACCTCACCTCGCCAACACCACCATACCCACAGTCCTCTTTTGTTCATCCCCTGTTCTCGTCCCCCTCAATTGCACAAATTGTTCCACCATCAACCGCCACCTCACCTTCCTTCCTCACCCGCTCTTCCTCGCTCGCTAGGGAGATGCCACACCTTGTTCCATCGTAGACATCATCACCTCCTCACCCTATTTCGCACTACCACAGCCGCCACCACCCTGTTCCACCTCGCGACAGAGCAGCAACATTCGTCACGACCTCCTCGCAGCCAACCTCCTCTCCGCTATTCTCTTTCACGTCCTCCTCCATCTCTCCCTAATCCCTCTCATCTGATCAACCACAGACCAGCACCACCACCACCAAAATAGAACAGCTCTCTGTCCTCCTTCGTCCTTTTCCTCCTTCGCATCACTCCGTCTCTCTCTATGCTTCCATCTCTCTCGCTCTTTTGCAGGTATCGGAGCCGGCTAGAGGAAGAATTCGCTCGCAAGGAGCGAAGAACTAGCAAGCAGCGAGGGAGCTCTCGCTGGAGACGAATACCAGAGGAACGCGCAATTTTTGGCGGGAAACAACTGTTTTTCAAACAGTTTCACTATTCGCACCCCGAGTTCTGTCTGAGCCACCACAGTCCACCAACAGCTATTCCTCGGGCTGCACGTTCGTGCTGAGATGGATTCCACCTACACCAGTGTTGTGATGCCATCGACCATGATCTTCTAGACCACGCCGAGGCGAAGATGAAACCATAGGGTTTCCTAGAGTTTGTCGTATCTTAATTTATTGTTTTCCATAGGATTGAATGTTAAATACAAGTGATTTCTGAATGTCAATAATTTGCTTTCACCGATTATATCCGGAATAATTATCTAGAGTAATCGGTAGTTAGAAATACCCTTTATTGATATTCAAAGCCTGCTTTAATCAATTAATCTGAATCTGTGATTGTGTGCGTCGTAAGAAGACATGCAATGCTAGGGGTTTAGAATTAGTTAAAATAAACCTGTGATTGTGTGTGCCGTAAGAAGACACGCAATGCTAGGGGTTTATACCTTTGCTGAAATCAGTTGCGTATTTAGATTAATCTTTAGGTTAGTCATGTTAATTCTTGAAAACAATAATTTGGATTACACAAATCTCGAAGACCTGTGGTGGATTCGATGTCTCGGTCCCCTCTCTATCATCTTATCAGTTTAATTTCAGTTGTCAATTTCATTTTCTTAATTTAGTAATTTTCATCTGCTGTAACCCCAAACTCTAAATTAGTTCAAATAAGTCTTAGAATTCGACTGTCTCGTCAATCCTCGTGGGATCGACCCGTATTTGCCAATGTCTACCAGTTAGACAGTCGTGCACTTGCGGTATTACAAGTAGGGTTTATTAGCTTATTAATTTAGGTTAATAAAAACTCCATCAAGTTTTTGGCGCCGTTGCCGGAGATTGTAATGGTACAATCGAAATCTAGGGTTGTTTTTGCTAGTTTATAAATTATGTTTAATTTTCTTTTTAGGAACAGTATTACAAGTCAGTTTCTTATTTATTTGTTTTATTTTCTTTTCTTATTTGTTTTATTTGTTTGAGTTTGAATTATTTTTGCAGGCGGTCACACACATAGGAGCTCAAGTGGGAACAAAGTGAAATATTGCGATTCGCGAGGAAACTCTCAGAAATCGACTTCTACATGGCGTCATAAGTAACCGAAAGAGGTTCACGCTGGAGGTAACTTCTACCCACCGCATTTGCACGCGGTTTATGTGTGATCACTTGTGTTTAGCTTGTTCTAGGTAGTATTGCATGCAAATTTGAATAGTGGCAGGATTGAGTTGAAACTTTTGTGCCCTCTCCCACGGATAGGTATTATCACCATCTATTTTAGGGTTAGGAACCAAGACCTTCACTATTTAAAATTTGTAGCAAGATAATTATCTAGGACAGGTGTGACGCTCATAAGGACCCTCTTTGGACGTTTGATAGCTTAAAGTGGTCGAGTGAAGGAACATATCTTATCTGGGAACAGTTCTTGAAGTGGCATTTCACTTTCAGCTAGAGAGTGGAAAAAGAGGTAGGAGCAACTCTGTAGTGGCTGATTGATAGAAAATTATTGTGCCTCTCCCACGGTTAGGTAAATTGAATTGAATTCCAGCCCTATATTAGTAACAAAGCTCCAGGGTCATCTGCCATTCATTTTATTTGCGCATCATTTAGGTGTCATTTAGGGTTCCATTCTTTTTATTTTTTTTAAAGTCAAGTCATCTTCATACAGTTGTTAGGCGTGCATATATTAAAAAAAAATCTTGAAACCAAGGAAATGGCTGAGGAGAAAGACTTTAAGGATTACTTCTCCCCTTCTACCTCGAGGTTCGAAACAGTTCTTATGACGATGACTCAGAAATTAGATGCACTTATGAATTTGACTCAACCCCTACCTCCCACTAATGTTTCATTTGAGGGTTGTGTTGCATGTTCGAGTCCTAGTCATTCTACAACTGATTGTGATTTGCAATATGATTATCCTGAATATTTCACTGAGCAAATCCATTCTTTTAATGCTAATTGGCGACCTAGTTATAATTCAAAGTCCAACTATTACAGCCATGGTTTTGCCAATAATCAAAATCTCTCCTAGGCTCATAACTCACACCAAGGGGGACATATTTTCTCTCAGCCACCTCAATACCCTAATCATGTTATGCCTCAATTTAACCAAGCTCCTCCATCCAACACATCAAGTTTAGAGGAAACGATTAACCATTTTATGGAGCGCACAGAACGACTACTTGAACATGATTTTCAAGCTATGTTAGAGTCAAAAGCCATGATTCAACACCAATCTCAAGCCATCAATAGACTTGAGATAGTTGTGGATCATATTACTGAGGCATTATCTGAAAGTGAGTTAGGAAGAGTTCCTAGTCACTTTGTTCAAAATTCATCAGAGGGTCAATTCATAACTGGTAGCACATCAAAACCTGAGTCAGATGATGTTTTTGAGGATAATGAGATCGAAACTACTTTGCTTCCTGACCCATTCCCTTCCCCACATTTTCATGATGACCCACTCGACATATGCCTTCCTAGTGACTCTTGCATGAAGTCTAATTCTCAATGTTCTTTGGAATCAAGCATCGACTATTTTCACGATACGAATGACCCCATAATTCAATAAATAGTCAAGTCGTTATCGGAGGACGCGTCTAATGAGAGACTACATGCCATAGGTAGTGTTAATTCTAGGTTTGGGGGTGTTGTTGCGTTGTCTAACTCATCATATTGGTGTAGTTCATTTTGTTATGATGAACCTGTACCACCCAATATATCTATAGACATACCTCTTTCCATCCCTTTCATATTGACTAATGCTACCTATGTGGATCCATTGTTTGTAAGAGATGATTTCAGTTTTGACCACCCTATTGTGATACATATTCAATCTTTTGATTTGCAACCTGACTTAGGATGTCCCTTTTTAGGAGTAGGTAGGAGTCATTTGTTGGATATCATTGTTTGTGACCCCTTTCTGCTCAAGGTTCCCACGGATTTTCTAAGAATGCGAGTTCATTTGCATTTGCTCTATGATTTTGCATGGCGCCTTCGTAGCTTTTGGGATGTGTTAGTATACGTTGTGTCGCATGTGGTTGCTACTATTTGTTGGACGGATCCTCAACTTTTTAGGTTGTTGCTATATGATTCCTTGCCCCTTTTTTAAGAGAGTGTTTGCTATGTTCTTCCTCTTCACTTTATGGTACATCATTTGTGAGGAAGAATATATGTCGGGCTGACGACGTTAAACCAAGCGCTCCTAGGAGGCAGCCTAACTTAAGTTGTGTCATTATGGTTAGTCTGGATTGATTATCAAGTTCTTTCTAGTTTCATTTCACTCATACTCGTTAGCTCCGTAACAATTTTGAATTACAACTGATACATGTAATTTTTTTCATTATTTCATTTGTATATCTTTTTGTGTCCTATATTGTTTTTATCAATTTATTATGATGAGTCCACAGTTCTTATGTTGTTGAGCGTTCATTAGTAGACGATTTCGTCGAAATTGGTAAAAACTTTCCCATGGTAATATCACTCTAACTCTCATCTTTTATTTTTCCTGCATTTGTCATGATCATCATTTTATACATTGAGGACAATGTTTGGTTTAGGTTTGGGGGTGAGGTTTAAGAGTTTTTTTGCATTCTTTGAAAATTTTGAAATGAAATGTATTTCACAATTGACTATTGTATTCTACTTAATCTCCATTGAATACATAATTAATTATAATTGTGTGAAAATTTTTCGATTTGAAAATGCATTCAAAATCTAAGTTCCTTTCCAAAAGAGAATGTGCTTTCAAGTATGCCTTTAAATTTGAGGAATGTATGTTTTCACTTGTCACTTTTATATATCAATAGGAAAACATATGGTTTGATTTATCTTTAAGTTAAATATAGTTCATGATATTTTTCGACTCGGCCACTCTTGCACTATAAGCCAAGTTAGCATAATTTGCAGTTAATCAGTAAGTTATTAACTAGAAAACCTTAGAATAATAGTGGAGACTTAACCCTTGTGAGTTTTGAGACATTCTATTTTTCTTAAGGGTTATAAAATAAACTCTGACTTTTCTTGAATCTGCATTATCTCGTTGATGATCTCATTGTTCTTGTTTCTTTTATTGATTGCTTTGAAAATGACGTTAAAATTGAATTATTTCACAAGAACTTCTTGATTTATTTAGTTGAGATGTCATAATACCGACTAGAGCTTAAGAAGTGATATAGGCAATTTTTTTCTTTAAACCGTTTTTTAGCCTTTTAGCCTACCTAATAATAAATATCCGTTTGCAGCCCTTTGAGCCTTTAAATAAACTTTTTCTTTGCTAACCCCATCTCCATTACCTACTCCAGTTAGGGAGTAATATCCCATACTATTTTTATCCTTACCCAATGTCTCTGAGAATGTGTATGGTTGATATATTTTTGGAATGGGCAAATAAAAAGAGCTGAAATTAAATATTCCATGAATCCTCGAGACTAAAATGTTTTATTGTGCAGAAGGGGAAAACATGTCGTTGATCTTATTAAAGAAAAAAAAAAAAAAGATTGATGCTTCGAAGAAAAAGAAAAAATATATATGAAGAATAATTTCGAAGGAAGAAAAATTAGTGGTGTACAACATTGGTTTATTCTTCAGAGCCCCACGTGTTTATTGAAGGGTGTATTCATTCTCAGAAAATTTTCTCGTATCCTTTTCCATTCTTGTTAGCCAAAATCTTAGCCTCATTACAACCTAATAAAGACCTAATTGATCTTAAGTAAAAGTCTGGTTCATAGATGTGTAGATTAAATTGACAAGAACTATGGCGTATGATTCAACGTTCTCAAAGTAATTGATATTCCTGTCCATGAGATCATATTCATTTCATTCTTTTAAGAGTCATTTTTCATGATTATTATATGTGAGATATTTTTGTTTCCATAATTTATTCTCTTTCTCACATATAACATGAGTGATAACTAACCAATCTCTGAGTGATTCATTTCTGAGTGACAAGAGAGATTTGTAGTCGAAGCATATATTTTCCAAAGGTTATCTAGTTGTATATTTACTGAGAAAAAATAAAGTTATGGTGATAAGGCTATGCACACACACACACACTTCGAGTTGAGAATAATTGATGAAATTTATTTAACCTTTGGGTACTATTAAATCGTTGTTAGACTCGTTGATATATTATTCTGACAATGTTAATTGTTTTCTGAAATTTTTGGCAATTAGATTATTACTCTAAGGATAATAGATCGAGTAACCAAGTTACCATGTTTTGGAAATTTATTGAGTCATAATGTTTGTGGGTAACATTTCTTAAAACCCTCACGAGACTATAACTCGTCCACTAGAGGTAATCTAGGGGTTTAAAGCCTTGTTGCACGTTTAAGGTAAGTGCTACCGATGATTCTTGCGAAAATGAGTTAGAATTTTATTTTTATTGTTTTGCTCGAGGACTAGCAAAATATAGGTTTGGGAGTATTAGATAGTCACGTAATTATTACATAATATATCCCTTAATTTATATATATTAGTGTTTCGATTATTATATTTTATTCTAATTATTTCGTTTTCATGTCTTTGTAGGAATTTGAGCGTGAACGATGAAATCGCATTAAGGCGACAATTTAAGGAATGATCAATTGGTTGATTCTAGCGGTGGTACAAAGTAGAGGGTCACATATCTAAACCTAACCCAAACAAACCTAAGTCCACCTAATTTAATCTAAGCCCAAGGCCAGAAAGCTAGCCTAGAAACCCAAGCCCAACCTAACAATGAAATAGGAGAACCCTATTTAGGTCTTCCCCTTTTGGAGGAAATACCTATTCTCTCTTGTTCCAGGTTTCTTCTTTTTTCCTCTCTTTTCCAGCCACCACGCCAATCCACCCTGCCGGCGATCCTCGCTCGATAGGAGAACCGGCACTGCGATCATCCCGCCATCACCACCTCACCTCGCCAACACCACCATAGCCGCAGTCCTCTTCTGTTCATCCCCTTTTTTTGTCCACCATCAGCCGCCACCTCGCCTTCCTTCCTCACCCGCTCTTCTTTGCTCGCTGGAGAGACGCCACACCCTGTTCCATCGTAGACATCATCACCTCCTCACCCTGTTTCGCACAACCACATCCGCCACCACCCTGTTCCACCTCGCGACAGAGCAACAACAGGTCACTCAGCCAGCCGTCACGACCTCATCGCAGCCAAGCTCCTCTCCGCTCTTCTCTCTCACGTCCTTCTCCATCTCTCCCTAAACCCTCTCCTCTGATCAACCACGGACCAGAACCACCACCACCGAAACAAAAACACCTCTCTGAACTCCTTCGCGTCACTTTGTCTTTCTCTATGTGCTTCCATCTCTCTCGCTCTTTTGCAGGTACCGGAGCCGACCAGAGGAAGAATTCACTCGCGAGAAGCGAAGAACCAGCAAGCAGCGAGGGAGCACTTGCTGGAGACGAAGACCAGAGGAACGTGCGATTTTTGGAGGGAAACAACTGTTTTTCAAACATTTTCACTATTTGCACCCCGATTTCTGTCTGAGTCACCACAATCCACCAACAGTTATTCCTCGGGATGCGCGTTCATGCTGAGATGGATTCCACCTACACCAGTGTTGTGACGCCATCCACCATGATCTTCTAGACCCCACGCCGAGGCGAAGATGAAACCATAGGGTTTCCTAGAGTTTGTCGTATCTTAATTTATTGTTTTCCATAGGATTGAATGTTAAATACAGTTGATTTCTGAATGTCAATAATTTGCTTTCACCGATTATATCCGAAATAATTATCTAGACTAATCGGTAGTTAGAAATACCCTTTATCGATATTCAAAGCCTGCTTTAATCAATTAATCTGCGATTGTGTGTGCCGTAAGAAGACATGCAATGCTAGGGGTTTAGAATTAGTTAAAATAAAATTGTGATTGTGTGTGCCATAAGAAGACACGCAATGCTAGGGTTTATACCTTTGCTGAAATCAGTTGCGTACTTAGATTAATCTTTAGGTTAGTCATGTTAATTCTTGAAAACAATAATTTGGATTACACAAATCTCGAAGAACCTGTGTTGGATTCGATGTCTCGGTCCCCTCTCTATCATCTTATTAGTTTATATTTAGTTTTCAATTTCATTTTCTTAATTTAGTAATTTTCATCTACTGTAACCCCCAACTCTAAATTAGTTCAAATAAGTCTTAGAATTCAACTGTCTCGTCAATCCTCGTGGGGTCGACCCGTATTTGCCACTGTCTACCAGTTACACAGCCGTGCACTTGTGGTATTACAAGTAGGGTTTATTAGCTTATTAATTTAGGTTAATAAAAACTCCATCAGAAATAAGGTCTCAGTTTTTCTGGAGAAGATTGCCAATGCTAAGGCCAATTTTTCTAGGTTTAGGTAGTTGGCCTCTGCCTCGGCAAATGTTTTGTTGTCGTAATATATTGGTTTTTGCTCTGCCTCGGCAAATGTTTTGTTGTCGTAATATATTGGTTTTTGTTTCTCCTTGTCTTCCTGGATCGAGGTTGAGTTGACTGCATGTTTTGAGACTAAGAGGTATAGGTAGAACGTCTATCCCAAATGGTTTTTGAGAGAAACTCTGTGCTTCTCATATTTGTCTTCAGATCTCATCAATCTTGCTCACATTGTTCCCTTTCAGAATCTCGAAAAAAAAAAAGGCACCTGTTTGAAGACATGGAGATGACCTATTCAGGGTTGCCACCTTCCCAGTCAGGCTTGAACTCTTTTTGTGTTTGTAGGCGACCTCGTGTCGAGAGAGCATGAATTTGCTTCAAGTCAGCTTTTATCCCTTTTGGTTGACTATGTAGCCAAGGAATTTTCCTAATTCTACTCCAAATGTGTATTTTTGCGAGTTGAACTTCATTCGGTACTTGCGGAGCTGGGAGAATGCTTCTTGGAGGTTCACAATATGGTCATGACTGTTAAGTTTTTTTACCAGCATGTCATCGATATAGATCTCCATTGTCTTCCCAATTTGTCATTTGAACATGCGGTTCACCAACCTCTGATATGTGTCTCCCACGTTTTTCAACCCTAATGGCAACATCCGGTAGTAACAGTATATGCCCTTGTCCATTATGAACAAGTTTTTTTTATGGGTCGACGGGTACATATTGATCTGATTGTATCCGGAGGTTGCATCCATGAAGCTAAGGGGGTTGTGCCTGGGCGTCACATCAAAGATCTGGTCTATTCGGGGGAGTGGAAAGTTGTCTTTGGGCAAGCCTTGTTGAGATACGTGTAGTCCATGCAGACTCTCCACTTCCTATTTTTTTTACCAGGACCTTATTCGCCAGGCAATTTAGGTAACGTGATTCCCTTATCATGTCGGCTTTCAATAGCCTCTGCACTTCCTCGTTAATGGCATGGTTGCGCTCATGTGCTACCAGCCTCCTTTTCTGCCAGATTGGCTTCAGATCCAGATTTACTGTCAGTCGGTGTGTGATTATAGAGGGGTCAATTCCCACCATATCCTTCATTGTCCAAGCGAATACATCCTATTTTCTTTCAAGAGCGTGGCTAACTGGTCCACCAAAGCCTTGTTGAGATTGGATCATATCTGGATAGTTTTGGTGTTACCCAGACTATCCAGGAAGATGATGACGGGCTCCTCCTCCGGCTGCCCAGCGTTTGGTCTTCCTCTTGGTCTGGGAAGAGTTTCATCGCTCGAGTGCGGAGACCAATTTTCTGATTTCGGACTTGGGACCTCGATAGTTGAGTGATTTTGTTCGGATCGTGGTGGCCTCTCGTCTGACTGCTTAGTCGCAACATAATGACACTCCAGGGCGGTAGTCTAGTCTCCTATGATTGTCCCTACTTCATCGTCCGCAAGGTACGTGAGACATCAATGATGTGTGGAGACCATTGCCCCCATTGGTGGAGCCAAGGTCTGCCTAGAATCACATTGTACACGAAAGGGGCATCTAAGACAGAAAACTATGTCAGCAGGATATTTTGCAATTCCAACTCCCCTACTAATACTGGAAACTTAATTGTTCTAATAGGATAGCAACTCTCCCCACTGAAGCCGATATGGCTATCGGCTTGGTAACTGCATTTTGTGGAATGCGTCTAAAAACAAAGCATTGGTCGAACTACATGTTTCCACCAATGATCCCACGTCCCACTTTGCCATCCCAACTGATATAGCCATGGCGTCATTGTGGGAAAAGTGGACTCCTCGCACATATCGCTTCGTGAACGTAAAGCTCGAAACTGGTCCTACTCCTCAGACATATTGAATAAGGTGATCCTCGTAATAGGATCTGATTCGCAGTTCTCAGACTGATATCTTCAACAACCGATTGTAGTGTTCCCACTTTTCGTTTGCACCATACAAGACGCATATAATGTGTGGAGTTCTCTCTTTGATCTCCTGCACAGACTCATCTGTCTTTATTACTCGAGACTGCCTCTCCCCGAAGCCGATTTCTTTCAACCTCCCTTTTAGAACCCAATATTGAATCTTGTTCCTGAGGCTTTTGTAGTCCTGGTTGTCATGGCCTACTTCTTTGTGGTAAGAACAGTACTTGTTCTTATTGCATTTAGAAGAATCTCCCTTGAGCTTTGAGGGCCACTTGATATCATCCCAACTTTTCATAGTGAAGAAGATATTGGACAGACTGGAGTTGAGCGGAACATAGGCGTGATATCTGGAATTGGTGGGCTTGTCTGGCTTTACTCTACTCTGCTAGACTCAGACTTGTTGTCACTCCGCCTCATTTTGGATCTGTATTCGTCTTTATCCCTGGTCTTGGAAGAGTGTATAGCCCCGCTTTCTTCCCCCATTTTTTTTGGTTGCCAACATCTCATCTAGGGTTATGTACTTTTGTGCATTTTTTAACAATTCATCATGAATGTTGGAGGCTCTAGGGTGAGGAAGTTATAGAACTGGTTTTTGCTGAGGTCGGAGGTAAAGGCAGTGATAGACGTGTCATCACTACAACCATCGGTCGGGGTTAGTTCATCATTGAACCGAGTCACATACTTCCTAAGGGATTCACCATGTTTTTGCTTGAGGTTGAGGAGGTAATGGGGTCCCTTTCTAACCCGCTGGCTCCCACTAAATCGGGTAATGAAAGCCTTCGCCAGAGTCTTAAATGAATCCACGACCTTGGCTGGAGACTATGGTACCAGGTCATGGCAGCATTCTTCAGGCTAGTAGGGAAGGTCCAGCACAAGACGACTTCTAAACTTTCCTTCAGCACCATCACGTGGTGGTAATGGCACGGGTGGTTCGATGGATCCGTAGTTCTGTCATAGAATTCAAGGTTTGGGGGGTGAACTTCTTTGGCAGAGGCGCGTTCATGAGCTGCTCAGATAATGGAGGGATTGTGAGATTATATAGGACGTTCGGATTGGTAGCCCACAGTCTAAGTGGATTCTCGACGATGGTCATCAGACTCTTACATTTATATTGTGCCCCTCATGGTTGGCATTCTGGTCCTCGATGAAGACGTTATCGCTCTCATGAACGCATTCCCTAGAGTCTTCTTGAGCCAGAGACCTGTCCGAATTCCCGTCATTGATGGCGGTTGCCGATCATTGGCAAGTCTCTCACCACCCACGTGAGATGACTCGTGTGGAGTAGAATATGATCTATACAGGGGTCCATTGTGGCCGCTTTGGTAGCGGGGCCTTGTAGTAGTTCTTCTTCCGCAGTTGGCTCGTTTCCCTTGTGGTTGGGCTTTTTCAGCCGGAGCATTAGCAGGCTCGACGTTATTGTTGTCAGCTTGAAATCTAGTGTTGGTAATCATATTTCAAGACTTTATTAGTTCAACAAAGTTTGTGTTTTGTTTTAAGGAAAATTATCGTTGTTCCCCACGGATGATGTCAAACTGATGCGTCCAAATCCGTCCTTGTTGATTTTTACCTACAAAATGAGCAACGTGAACCAGAGACCACCGTTGTGGCGGCCAAAGGCATTTCGATGGTAACGTCGAACACTTGAACAAGGATGGAGATAGAATGATAAAATTAGGGTTGCATGTGTATAAATTTTACATCCATTTTATTCACATTATATAATGGGAGTGTTTTACTCCATTGACTCTACCTTTGAATGTTTGGTGGAGGGAGGAGATCTCGTCTAAAATGTTAACCCGTCCATGATTGATCTTCTTTGGCACTTGGCTTTCTCTATGACTCAATGTTTGATTGGACCAAGAGTAGCCTAAATGGACCTTAGGCCTGTTATAGTCCAGAGGTTTGTATTCGAGCCTTATTATTCTGGGCCAAGCTCCGATATTCATACCACATTGGGCTCGCATATTCTGGATTTGGGCGCCCAACTTACAGGCTTAATAGAAATGAACTTGGACTTAGCTTGGGCCTGGTCTGTCCTGGCCCTTTTTCATTATAGTTGATATGCTCCACGTGACCAAGTGATTGTTTGACGTCTCATCAACTAGATACCCCCCTCTCTCTCTCCCCGAGCAATTATTTGGCTAGTCACCCAAGGAGAACAATGTCGAGCCAAAAAAAAATCCTCCCCCCCCCCCCCCCCCCCCGCCCCCAAACCTATCCCAAGATTAATGAAAATGAAAATGAAAATTTGTTTTATCGAGTATCAAACGGGAACTGAAAGTGATTAAAACCCTGTAATACCATTGCCATGTCTTCTTTAATGTAGTCATCATGTTTTTGCAATAAAGTAGACACTGAGAGAAATCAACCTCGCCATGGATAACAAAGGGATGTTAATAATAACCATGTTTTTGCAAATTTATTTATAATCTCGTACTTAAAATATGAAATTCTTAAAATACCATAGGCACATGTAAAATGAAAGACATGACGAAGAAGAATGAAAGAGGACTTGCAGGAACGAAAAACGAAATCCAACAATTTTCCCCCATTGAGCAAATTGTGAAATTTGTACACACAACCTTGAGGGTGATTTTCCATTCGATCAGATATCGACAGCATTGTGTTGTTTTAGCTTTTTCAATCGAATCTTAAGAAACGGAAAGAACGAATGAAAAGGAGATAAGGGAGAAGGACCTACATCTTGTCTCATCCAGTTTTTCAAACTACTGTCTTCTTTATTGTAGCGGCTTCATGAATGCACAAGTGGGACCCTATCTGATCCTCCTTTTTAATCATAAATCCCTGCTTATAAAACAATATTTGAGATACAGTAAACATATTGTTCAGGGTAAACTTGTTAATAAAGGATGTTGATGTATAAGGATTTCTTTTTCCCTTTCTTTTTTATCAATATAATGGAAAGTGACAAGGACGTAGATGGTTTCCAGTGCAGAGCTTGAAGAAATATTCTGAAAGAAAAGGAGAAGGAAAGAACCGAATGGAACATAGAATGGCCGAATAGCGAAAGGGAATGTAACTCTTATTCACCAAACACTTTGGTCCTCAAGTTCTCCAGATGCCAAGTACAATACTAGAATACATAACTGGCCCCCTCCCCATCCTCCGTATGATTCTTTACAAAGTTCAAATATAACAACCTAACCAGTTGGGGGATTCTTTACAAGTATGGTGCCTTCTCTTTTATTGTGCTGTTCAAAGTTTTAGGCAAGAAATTACAAGCTTGTACAAAACAAGTAATAAAAAATAAAATGAACCGAAATATAAATTCCTACAGTAATACAAAAGTTACTTGGCATCCATAACCAAAAAGATAGTAGAGCTATGGACCTGTTAGACTAGATTGTACCAACATGGTATTGCCAGTGATCTAGATCTGGACAAAGGATCAAAGGATCAAAGGGCCGAGAATATGACAGAACAAAGTAACCTTCTACCAAATCCTGAAACAATGACTTGTGCAGGCAGAACATTTTTCTTTTTTCTTTTTTATTTTTTAATCCAGTGAATCTCGAGACAAAAAGAAAAGTTAAATGAGACTGACCGATAATGAAGGGGTGGAGGAAGTAAAGAAGGAGAAGATTATGTGTTAATGAATAAGGTCTCAGCAAATGTTATCCCTGCTGGAAATCTCGTTAGAATGATTATTAAAATAGGACATACATCATTTACAAGTGACAAAGGCTACAGAGGTATTATCTACAAGATTACAACATCAGATTTACGGGGAGTTATCCATGATTTGTGACCAGATAGCGCACCTTGAAGTAGGTCAGCAAAGAAGGGCTTGTTTCCCTTTTAATGAGTAGAGCAAACTGAGATCTGGGGGCTGAGACAAGCCTGATTCCTAAAATGATGAGCAAATTTATATCTTCTCTCTCAGGTTCTCAAGATCTTTTGCTTCATTGGTGAACATCTGAAAAGGTAGAGCCTTGTCTTAGACCTGCAACTGTTTGTTCCGCATCAACAAATCAAAGCCTGGGGAAATACGAGAAAATAGAAGACAAGGAAAAAACAAATGACAACAATTGATTCACTTAAAAAAAACAGAAAAGAGAATAGTATACAAAAAGTTTTTTATGCAACACATATACAGACCTTCTCAAGTTCACCACTGACTCTCAACGCTTCAAGTATACTATCAACCCACCTGCCAAGAACGAGATCAGGTCAATGGAGTAACCTTTATCAAGAGATAAAATTTTATAAATGGATACTGCGATCTAGAAGGAAAATTAGAACAAGTTAGAGATAACCAGGTGAAACACCGTTCGCTTTTTCAGTAAAAAGGTATTTGTTATCACAAAGTGATAGACAGAAGTATGGAGATGATCAATTCAGTACGAATATGAGGCCAAATGAATAAGTTGATAACGAAACTGTTCTGTATCAAGTAATCCAGAACAGTTTCAAGTAATCCAGCCGAGAGAAGATAGAAAAATCAGGATTGAGAAAATACCCTTCAAGACCAGGATTTGCTGGGTAATAGATATTTTTCATCCCCAACTTTTTCGCAGCCAAACCAGTTGTCTCACCAATACAGGCTACAGCATTGTCCCATTGCGCTGATTGTGGAAGCAGACCAACCCAAGCTCTGTTGCAATATAATAATGAAAAGGAAAACAAACATAAACATCAATATTAAAAGACAGACACATTCTATTTTCCACTTAGAATGTTTGTTTGCACTGCTTACAAGCACTTTACAAGTGGATTTAAAATCAAGTGCCAGCTTTGCTCAAAAGTGTATATGCTTCATGTATGTGATATTTTAAATTTTGGAGAAAGAATGGTAGAAGACTAGCTACCAGCATTGTTTAATGCTTAGTTGCATCTACTACTTCCAAATACTTCCTTCTTAGGAGTCCCAAGGCAACCCACTCAAAATCAACTTATTTGCTTTTAACCGTCGAAAACTACCGTCGTTAGTATGGATTCACAAACATTTTCTACTTTTTCTAGTTACCTTCTTACTAAAATTTGTAGCTAATGTTTTTCTTTTGACTTATTAAGCAATTTGACTTCTAAATAACTGTCCATCACCATATTTTTGGAACACGTGTTCTCCATTTTTTCTCATATAAATTCATTAACACGAGTGTTTCAAAAGTAAGTAGAAGTGATTATGCTTTTGCCTGCCAACTGGCCCCTTAATCAAACAAATACAGATTTTTGCTGGAGCTCCACCCAAAAGTGCATTATGCAATTTACCACTTACAAGTGGTGCAAACAGCATATTTGTGTAAAAAGATAAATGAGGAAGTGTAAGCTTCACATTCCCAGATTCCGAAATCACTCTATTGAAAGATAAAGAAATTCTAAACATCACATTTTTTTATATTTTTTAATCCCCTCTTCCCCAAAATATATTTAATGATAATAAATATAAAATTAAAAAAATATTAATAATAATAATAATAAATAAATAAATATCACTTGATTGGTTACCTAAGTGCTGAAGGAGATGCCACAGCAACAACCGGAGCAAGAAGTGCTTCAGCTAAAATCTTATCATCTACACTTTGAACAGGTACCTGAAAAAAATGAATAGTAATATGAAACAAAATACTAGGTTGTGTTAACTCCTTATTTTAATGCCTAAGGGTACTGAGTTCTATTTTCTCAGCAAGGAGTTGTTCAATGTCCAAAGCCACCAGTTTACCGCATCTATCTTTGGGAGGAGAGAGTTTAACTAAGTCTGAGACGTTTCCAAGCTCTCTACCAGTAGCTGATGAACTCTGAATAGTTGTTTGAAGTATGCGTGAGGGATGAGGCGCATCTAACATTAGCAAGGCGAGGCGCTACAACAGCGAAGCCTTTATTTAAAGGGTGAAATAGCAGCTCTCACACTGACTAAGGTATGCTCCTGTGGCGCGCTTTGAAGAAAAAAAATGAGATTTCAGACTTGGGAGAGCCACTGCGACCCCCGACAACATAGCAGTGAGTTACATCTACAAAACATATTGGGATTTTTGGGGTGGTGGAAGAAATAACTGATTAGTCCTACTGTAGGCATTACTCAAGGGAGCCTTTTTTATCACAATTGACAAGACCCCAAATAAAATGATTCAACCAACAGCCTTTGCATTTATATAATATCACTCAAAGCTTAGTTAGATGATTCCATTGGGAGATTAGAAAAAACTTGCGATAGAGACAACTAGATCACGTGTGAGATTTGAATCTTGAAAACATGTGTTTCATCCATTGTTATATATTTCAAACTCATTTAGAGCACATGTTTGAGCATGAGTAAATTGTTTTGGCAGCATGTCGGATTCTAAGTGTGCGTGCGAGTTTAATTAATTGATTACGGATTTTTTTTAGAAAACATGTTGAGAACACACTTATACGAAAAAATTTCGTCAAGTAGCTCACTTAGAAAATATTGGAAAATCTTGAAGTGCTTAGTGAAAGTCTTACAAAATTGTAGAACTAAAATATAAATATGGGATATGATTGCCACCTCATGCTATTTAAACAACACATAGCAATAAGTCCCTTACCTTCATCCTTTTGATTTTACAAGCAAAGAGCTCCCAAAGTGAAAGATTCACAGCAAATTTTCTTGAAGAAACTTGGTTGAGTTTGGAAGGGATCATCAATTATGTACTTGTTTATTCTTGAATTTTGAACTATAACCTTTTCTTAAGGTATGAGTTAGGTTTGATGTTGTGTAAGATAGATAAATCAGGATTTGATGTTGTTTAAGGTCAGGGAAATTAGGGTTATCATGTTGTTTAGAATGGTAGATGTTATATTATCGTCCCACATTCCAAACGTTAAAAGCGAAATGATGATTAGTGTGTGTATGTTTGTAGCATTGAAATTTGAAATATAAATTATGTTAATTGTTTTCTCTTGTATGACTTTATAATACTCACTGAGATAGCTCACCCATCTCATGATTCTATTTTCAGGTCTTCAGCTAGAAGTGGTCCACTATACAACTAGAGTTTTTTTAGAAGGATCAAGTTTTGTATCTTATGTTTCCTTAGTTTGTATCAATGGCATGTATGTTTTGTATAAATGTTGTGAGTTGTAAATTAGGGAAATCTTCCCTTTGTTTTTGGATCAAAACTGATGTTGTTTTGAGCAAGTGTTGCATCTCATGGAAATAGTGTAATTTCATTTTCTAGATGTTATTTTCAAATCATATTGATTGAAGTTTTGTTGTTGCTATCACGTCACATTCTGGATGTGGGTCCCACTCGACCATTTTAGAATGAGGCGTGACAGTTTTGGTATTAGAGCTAGAGTGCTAGATTCTATAGACTGATCGAGTCAAGCTATACTAGTGGACCTTAGAGTATTTATGAGTTTATTAGTCTAGATATCAGGTTTTGCATGGAATTGCATATTTGTCTTACCAAATTTTATTGGCAGAGATTCTTAATTGATTGAATTGAGCTCTATACGAATGATCGTTTGTTCCTAATATGGAAGGAGAACAAGTTCCTGAATAAC
This sequence comes from Berberis vulgaris, assembly GCA_963556465.1. NCBI lineage: Eukaryota > Viridiplantae > Streptophyta > Magnoliopsida > Ranunculales > Berberidaceae > Berberis > Berberis vulgaris. The sequence continues at coordinate 67,357,062 of OY747134.1, read as the reverse complement.
CAAATGATGATTGAATTAGGCGGTTGGAGGATGAACTAACAAGGTTGGCAGAGAATCAGGCTATATTCTTTGAATTGCAGAGTACCCAACCATTTGCACCTGTAGCACCACCTAGAGCCCCAGTCCCAGTAGTTGCACCTACTAAGGTAGGCATGTTGATTGAAAAATTTTAAATGATAGATCCATCTAAATTTACAGGAACATGCCAAGAAGTGGAAGCGGAGGATTGACTAAAGAGGATTAAACAGATATTTGATGTCATGGAGGTGAAAGAGGAAAAAAAAGTGAAGTTGGTTACTTTTATGCTTAATAGTGAGGCACTTCATTGGTGGGAGGCCACTGAAAGATCATTAACTATTCCATCAAATGATGCCTCAGCTCTAGTAATCTTTCCTACGGTAACATGGGTACAGTTTCTTAAGGCTTTTAATGAGAAGTACTTTTCTGTTTCATATCAACGTGAAAAGCACAAGGAATTTGTACTACTGAAGCAAGAAAAAATGTTTGTTTCAGAATATGAAGCAACGTTTCATGCTCTGTCTCGTTTTGCATCTAAGTTAGTAGACACGGAGCAAAGTAAATGTGAAAAGTTCGAGATGGGGCTAAAATTTTATATTAGACAACGAATTTCTATCTTCCAGTGTGACAAGTTTGTATAGTTGATTGATAAGGCGAAGGTAGTTGAAAGCGATGTGCAAGAAAAAGGTGAAAAGATGGAAAAATTTAAGAAGGCGCGCTCTAACACTTAACCGTCAACAACTTCTAAATTTTCAAGTGGGAAAAGGCAGGGTACCCAATCAAATAGAATGTCTACTCCACAACAGGTGAGACCTCCGTCAGATAAAGAGCATGGTTCTTCTAGTTAGAAAATAAACTTTTCGGAACAACAGTTTGAATCTCAAGGGAGAGGTTTTAATAATATTCGCGTTGAAAATGTGGTTTGTTATAACTGTAATCAGAAAGGGCATTATGCTAGAGATTGCACACAGCAAAGGACACATAAACATAAGTGTTTCGCTTGTGGACAACAAGGTCACTTAAAATGGGCATGTCCAGAAAATAAAGCTCCAGCATCATCAGTTGGAAGTGCACCTGTTGGAGGAAGTGGTATGACTAGTACTTCTTGGGGTAGAGGTATTGCTTCCTCATCGAGAACAACAACTCAAGGTAGGGTTTTTGCAATGACACAGCAGGATGCCCAAGCTACTCTAGAGGTAGTAACAGGTATGCTCTCTATTATGGGTAGAAATGTGCATGTTCTCATCAATGTTTTAAAAAACGTTTTTAAGACTCGAGGTGGTCAAGCTTTTTCCGAGGCGAAGCGTAGCCTCCAGGCGTAGCGAGGCGAAGTGAGGCATTTTTTTGTAAAAAATAGTGAAAAATATATATAAAAAATTCAAACAAATAAAGAAAAATAAAATCAATTATCAAGTGAAATAGCAATATAGCATTATACTGAAAGAAATTAAATCACACCATTATCACCTTATGACTTATGAGTTATGTATTTCAGTATTTTAGTATTTATGTGCCTACATGTATTGTTTGTTGAGTTGAGACTATCAGACTAACCTTAGTATTCATGGCCTCATGCCCTCATCTATATTGAGAAGTCATCAACAATAGAATTCAAAGGTGAGCTTCATATGACCAATATGTGGCCTATAAAGTTTCATAGGTTGTGCTAAACTCAACTGCATTCGAAGTCGAGCACCAGCATGTGACTAGAATTAATAGTACTATACATGCATTTGAGACCCAAAACACAACTAAGCATAAACAAAGGAAAACAAACTAAACTTTCTATTTTTGGACAATTAGGCTATAAACCATACCAGAAGATACTTGTTAGATATACCATCAAAGAGCTCTGGTGGTGACATCCAGCCTTCTGCAACAAGTCAACCTCCAAGATTCACAGCTTTGTAAGGCGGATCGGCACTTACAGCAACAAGTGAAAGTTGGATGAGGATGCAATAAGAAAAGAAGAACTTAAGAAGAAGAAGAAGAACTGAAGAACTGAAGAAGCAAGAACTGAAGAACTGAAAAAGCGTACGCCTCATTACGCCTCAAGGCATACGCCTCGGAACATGAAGGCGTTCGCCTTCAATTGGCACCTCAACTCGTACGCGCAGAGGCGATTTCTGTGCGCCCCTCCTTGACTCGCGCCTCAAGGCGTACGCCTCAATCGCCTTTTAAAACAATGGTTCTCATAGATCCTAGTTCTACACATTCAGTTATATCATTAGCATTTGCAATGCATATAGATCAAATCCCTACTTCATTAAATCATATTATGTTCATATCTCCTCTTGTTGTGAGGTAGTGACGACTCATATCATTTATAGTAATTGTATTCTCAAAGTGGGAGCAATGAATTATCAGTTGATTTATTGTCTTTAGATATACATGATTTTGATGTGATTCTGGGGATGGATTGGTTGTCTTCCTATCATGCGTCTATTGATTATTTTCGCAAGGAAATCATGTTCCAAATATCAGGGGAATCACCATTTAGTTTCAGTGGGGAACGCAGTATTACTCCAGGTTGTTTTATTTCTGCTATGATAGCAAGAAAATTATTCAGGAAATGATGTTAGGGTTACTTAGCACATATTGTAGACACTAAGACTAAGGGTATGCAGTTGGCAGAGACACCTATTGTATGTGAATTTTCTGATGTGTTTCCAATAAGTTGCCTAGTCTACTAGTAGACAGAGATATTGAGTTTACTATTGAATTGGTTCCGGGTACACAGACTATTTCCATTGCACCTTATCGGATGGCTCCTTTGGGATTAAAGAAATCAAAAATTCAACTACAATACTTGCTTAATAGGGGATTTATCAGGCCTAGTGTTTCACCATGGGGAGCTCCAATATTATTTGTAAAGAAGAAAGATGACACTATGAGGCTGTGTAATGATTATCGACAACTCAATAGGGTGATTGTTAGAAACAAGTATCTCTTACCTCGTATCGATGATTTGTTTGATTACTTACAAGGAGCCAAAGTGTTCTCAAAGATTGATCTTAGATCTGGATACCATCAGTACAAAGTTAAAGATAGTGATGTTCCTAAGACTGTTTTTCATACAAGATATGGCCATTATGAGTTCTTGGTAATGCATTTTGGTCTAACTAATGCTCCCGCCGCTTTCATGGACTTGATGAATCGAGTATTTCAAGCTTATCTTGATTCATTTGTGATAGTATTCATTGATGATATTTTAATTTATTCACAAGGTGAAGAGCAACATACGGAATATTTGTCCATTGTATTGCAGACTTTGAGAAAAGAGCAATTATATGGTAAGCTAAGTAAATTTGATTTTTGGCTAGATGGAGTTGTTTTCTTGGGACATGTAATTTCAGGAGATGGCATTTTTGTTGACACTAAGAAAATTGGAGTTGTTGTGAATTGAGAAAGGCCAACTAATGTTACTGAAATTCGAAGCTTCTTGGGTCTAGCTAGGTATTATCATCGTTTTGACCAAAGTTTTTCTTCTGTATCTATGCCTTCGACACGGCTAACCAAGAAAGGGGTAAGGTTTGAATGGACAGATGAATGTGAACAGAGTTTCGAAGAATTAAATAGCAAATTGGTCTCAGCACCCGTGTTAGCCATTCCTTTTGAACACAGAAATTTTGTGGTTTATAGCCATTCCTTTTGAACACAGAAATTTTGTGGTTTATAGTGATGCATCTCTTCATGGTTTAGGATGTGTATTGATGCAGCATGGGAGGGTTATCACTTATGCATCCATACAATTGAAAACTCATGAGCATAATTATCCTCCACATGACCTTGAATAGGCTGCTATTATCTTTGCATTGAAGATATGGAGACATTATATTTATGGTGGGACGTTTGAAATTTATACTGATCATATGAATTTGAGACAGTGAAGATGGATGGAGTTGATTGAAGACTATGATTGGGCAATTCACTATCATCCAGGAAAAGCTAATGTAGTAGTTGATGCTCTGATTAGAAAGTCGTCGAAAAATTTAGCACACATCCGAGCTATTCGAATGAACCTATTTGCGGATTTGAGATCTCTGAGAATAGTGAGAAATGACACAGCTTTATTGGCTACTTACTTTGAGACCAATGCTAGTTGAGACAATTCAAGAGGCTCAAAGTTCTGATCCACAGCTACTTAAGATCAAGGATGAAGTGAAAAATGGCTTTCAATCAGATTTTATTGTTAGAAATAACGGTATACTAATGTTTGGGACTCGATTGTGTGTTCCGAATGATGATAATTTGAAAAGAGAAATTCTTGAGGAAGCTCATAGTTCAACTTATGCTATGCACCCAGGTAGTACCAAGATGTATCATGATTTACATGAGCACTATTAGTGGATGGGAATGAAAAGAGAAATAGCCGAATTTGTGTCAAAATGTTTGATTTGCCAGCAAGTTAAGGCCAAGCACCAACACCCTGCAGGTTTACTACAACCTCTACCTATTCCTGAATGAAAATGTGAACATGTAATAATGGATTTTGTATCCAGTTTACCTCACACTCAAACAGGACATGATTCTATTTGGGTGATAGTTGATATTTGGGTGATAGTTGACAGACTTACAAGTCAGCTCATTTCATTCCAGTAAAGACTACTTTCAGTCTTAGTAATTTGGCACAAAACTATGTTGATGAGATTGTTAGATTGCACAGTGCACCTGTTTCAATTGTTTCATCTAAGATTTACATCTAAGTTCTGGCCTAGCTTAAAAGAAGTCATGGGAACTTCTTTGATTTGAAATTCAGTACTGCATTTCATCCTCAGACTGATGGGCAATCAGAACGTACCATTCAGACTCTTGAAGATATGTTACGAGCATGTGTATTGGAATTTCAAGGCAATTAGGATGTCCACCCACCACTAATAGAATTTGCTTATAATAACAGCTATTAAGCTATTATTGATATGGCTCCTTATGAAGCTTTATATGGTAAACGATGTCGAACTCCTATGTGTTGAACTGAAGTTGGGGAAAGAAAATTGTTAGGCCCAGAGATCGTTCAAGCAACTACTGATAAGATCAGGATGATTCAAGAAAAACTGAAGATAGCACAGAGCAAACAAAAAAGTTATGCTGATAATAGAATAAGGGGCTTAGTGTTTGACAAATATGATTTAGTTTTCTTAGAGCATCTCCATGGAAGGGTGTTATGAGATTCGGAAAGAAATGGAAGCTAAGTCCTCGATACATTGGACCATTTGAGATAACGAAACGTGTGGGTCTTACAATTTATCGATTAGGGCTGAAAAAAAACCGATCAAATCGATTAAACCGACCAAACCGATCAAAACCGAACCGATTGGTTAAATTCGGTTCAGATCGGTTTCAGTTTTAAAAAATTCAAAACCGAAGTGGTCGGTTCGATTTTCAGTTTCTATGTGATTTTAACCGACCAAATATATATAATAAATAATATATATTTTATATATAAATAATATATGTTTAAAATAGTCGATCGGTTCGGTTTTATTTCGATTTTAGTCGGTTCGATTACGGTTTACATAAATTAGAATTGGTTCGGTTTTGGATCGGTTTTGTTAATGGTCGGTTCGGTTTGAAACTTTTAAAACCGACCTAAGTCGGTTCGGTTCACAGTTTAGGTGAAAAACTTCGGTTTTCAACCCTATTATCAATTGGCGTTACCCTCGAGCTTGGCACAGCTTCATGATGATTTCCATGTTTCTATGCTCCGAAAGTATATACTAGACCCATCACATGTGTTAACAACACAACCTATAGAATTGAAAAGAGATCTTTCATATGTTGAAGAACCGATACAAATTTTAAATCAAAGAGAGCAAGTACTGCATAACAAAACCATTTCACTGGTTAAGGTATTGTGGCGTAGTCATTCAATTAAAGAAGCAATGTGAGAAAGTGAAAATAGTATGAGGAAGCAGTATCATCATTTATTTCAGTCAGGTAAGTAAATTTCGGGGACGAAATTCTAATTTGGAGGGAAGAATTGTGAAATTTGAATCTTGAAAACATGCATTTCATACATTGTTATATATCTCAAACTCATTTAAAGCACAAGTTTGAGAACGAGTAAATTGTTTTGACAGAATGTTGGGTTCAAAGAGTGCGTGCGAGTTTAATTGGTTGATTACGGATTTTTTTTTACAAAACATGTTGAGAACACACTTATACGAGAAAATTTCATCAAGTTGCTCACTTAGAAAATCTTGAGGTGCTTAGTGGAGTCTTATGAAATTTTAGGACTAAAACATAAATATGATATATGACTGCCACCTCATGTTATTTAAGTAACGCATGGCAATAAGTCTCTTACCTTCATCCTTTTGATTTTACAAGCAAAGAGCTCCCAAAGAGATACAACATATTCTCTTTTAGTAACTTGACTGAATTTGGAAGAGATCCTCAATTAGGTACTTGTTTATGCTTGAATTTTGAACTATAAGTTTTGCTTAAGGTATGGGATAGATTTGATGTTGTGTAAGATCAGATAAATCATGGTTTCATGTTGTTTAAGGTCAGGGAAATTAGAATTATCATGTTGTTTAGAATCATATTAAGTAAGGTTTATGATATGGAGAATTGTATAGATGATTTGATGTTTATATGGTGTATATGCAAATTCGGACTGATTTGCACACTGTGTATGAAAATTGGTGTGATCTGCTATACACAACTTCGAAGTCTACTTTGGAACACAACTGAAATTATTATGAAATTTATAGTGTAGTATCAGATATAGCATATATAATGAGAGGTGGGGTTATGTTAGAAAGGGAGGGGTTGTGTATGAGTTTTGTGCTTCACAAGGAAGCATGGTTACTCTTTTATCGTGTTCATACATTCATTTATTCCATGAGCTTGTGTTTTACATATTCTATAAGTAAATGTGTGATTCATGTTGAGCTTAAGCCTATATCATTTTATTTAGGTTCAGAAAAGGCTCCGACTACATCTCAAACACCTAGAGAGTAGAGTGCACATCGAGTAAGGCATCAGTTGGCTTAATGTGAATATAACTGTCATATTTTTTGGAACTAATATTCATTTATTTGTTGTGGAATAAATTGTTATGTTGTCGTGGTTATTTAATATGTTATCGTCTCACATTTCAGATGTTAAAAGGGGAATGATTATTTATTATATGATCGTCTCACATTCCAGACGTTAAAAGTGGAATGGTAAATGTTACATTATCGTCTCACATTCCAAACGTTAAAAGCGGAATGGTGATTAGAATGTGTATGTTTGTAACATTGAAATTTGAATTGTAAATTGTGTGAATCGTTTTCTCTTGTATGACTTTATAATACTCTCACCCATCTCAATATTCTATTTTCAGGTCTTCAGCTAGAGGTGGTTCACTGTACAGCTAGTCTTTTAGAAGGGTCGAGTTGTGTATCTTATGTTTCCTTAGCTTGTATCAATAGCATGTATGTTTTATGTAAATGTTGTGAGTTGTAAATTAGAAAAACCTTCCCTTTGTTTTTGGATCAAAACTGATGTTGTTTTGAACAAGTATTGCATCTCATGTAAATAGTGTAATTTCATTTTCTAGATGTTATTTAAAAATTATATTGATTGAATTTGTGTGGTTGCTATCACGTCACATTTTGTGGTTGCTATCACATCACATTTTGGAGGCGGGTCCCACTCGACCACCTGGAATGAGGCGTGGCATCATGATTTTTTTAGGTAATGCTACTGAGAAACATGGTGTGCCATCCTCAAATATTTTTGTATACTTCCACATTGACTTCAAGTGCTTGGAATAACATATCAAAATTTGCAAGGAGAAATGATTCAAAGCTCAAAGGACAAAAGAATAATTTAAATATAGTTCTAGAATGAATAGATGAAAATTCATTATAGAATTGTTTTAATTAGACAACAAATATTTAGTTTTTGGGGTCATAGATGGATGTGTTGGTACATGACTACATACTTAAATATTATTTAATTATAATACTAAATAGAATAAAAGTTCAAGTCGACCCGCGACCTGAAACTTCGTCCCAAATAAGACTATCACTCATATCAATTATTGTCCAGTAAAAAGTATTGTACCCATACCATTGAGCGATCCCTTTTTCACATAACTATGGGTTGATGGTTACAAGTAAAAAGGTTGTTTTTGAATATATACCCAAACGCAACCTAAACCTCGGGAAATTTTGGACGACAGATTTTGTCTTGAAGTAGCCTCAAGTTACTCACCCTTGAAGATGGTGAAAATGGTGGTGATGATGTCAGTGTCCTTGGTGTAGGATTGCAAAAGTGAAATAAGGCATCGACTTTAGGTTCTGTGAAACAAGTAGGGCTTTGGATGGAAACAATGGGGAGGGAAGGTGATCATAAAGGGCTCATGATATAGGAGCTAGGTGTTATGGAGAGCTTTGAGGTGGGTGGAATGCAGAGAGATGGCGGCGAGGATGTTGACAAGGACAATCCGGTAATATGGAAAAGGGAAGGAACAACCCAATGGATTTGGAGGGTAGAGATGAGATCTTGGAAATTATTGATCATGGTTGTGAATCCCAAGATTAATCTAATGGATGACAACAGAAAGAAGGCGAAAGTCTCTAAAGAGCGGTTATAGGACCACTTCGATGGCACATGCATGTAGCTTTTGACAGGTCTAAGGTTCAGACCCATGCAGCCCGATTTTATTTTACTTTTTTTTATTGATAATTAATCACATTTAATTCAAGCTAATGGTTTTTCTTAGGGAACCCATGCATGCAATCTGATTTTAATTTGAGCTCAATAAAAACTCAGCATTTTGGTTTGTATGCATGGTTAGAGTTAGTAACAACATTTTCACTTTTATTAAGGTTTACCATAAAGTTTCGATGAAATTCACTAGTCAAGGTTTTTTGTAATATGCATCTAATAGCTTGGAATATAATGCTGCCATCGACACCTTAAATTTATCAGATGACAGAATGTTGGATGATGAAGAAGATAGAAATAGTTAATAATGTTATAATTTTGCAAAACTAATACCAATGAATTAATACATTTTATTTGCCAGTAATTCATGTCATGAGAATATTAGAGTTTAACAAAATTTGAACTTGAAATGAAAGACTTTTAAGCATGAGTTATGGATAAAGACTTTGCCTTTCAATTACGCAACTTATTTTCTGGGAAATTTTTTTTTGGTGTGTAATTGGGCACAATTTGAAGGGCCCTCCTTGGCCACCACTCCTGAGCCTACAAGGCTGAACGAAAACAACTTAAAGGTCGGGTTGTGCATTCGGTATGTTCTATTAAATTGGACAATGCCACATCTCCTCCGGCACCGAGAGGTAAGATGAAGTGTTTCCATAACTCATGTGGTACAGGGCCTGCTTGGAAGTGGGATCTGCAGAATCTTTGAAAGTCGATCTCAATCTTGGATCAAATTTTAATCTGATTCTATTCAAGGTAGGAAAGTTTGTGCTTCATTATGAAGAGATTAGAAGGGAAGCCTTGGACATGTTCGACAAGGAAAGATTGGTGGGAATCAAGATAGGAAATGGAAGAGGACGATAACAAGCTTTGAGGATTATCTTCAAGGTCAAAAAGAGGATTATTGTGGCCATAGACCCTATGCTCGGTGAGGTTGAGGTCTCTTCCCTTTTGAATTTCACCCAAATGCTTAATATCAGCTCAACTAGGCCAAATTAGTAGAGATATATTCAGTTTATGAAAATAGAGTGACTTTACCGTGGAGTATGTATTCATCCTTGTGACTTCAAATCCGCGATCAGTTAAACCTTCCTCTGCAATATATCACAGTAAACAAACATACATCATAAACAAATCCATACACATAAAATCTTAGTCTAATATATCACAGTAAGCATGCAAAATAAAACTCACTATAATATTTTGCGATTCTACAAATAATAGATTCATACACATAAAATATGCAAGATAAATGCACAGATGATTGTTGTGATTCTGTGTCCTTTTATGAATCTTTAAATTTCCTGAAACGCACTGAACTCTGCTTCAACTTTGTTACTCGTGGACCATCTTTCATCTATGCTAGGCTTGCTTGATTCCCCCCTTAAGCCAAACATTAAGGTTTTTTCATGATGAAAAATGATCCTTATTGCTATTTGAAACAGGATAAAAAGAAAAGAAAAAAAAACAAATTTAAAAAAAAAAAAAAAAAAAAACCAGAATACAAAGACAAAAAGAATGTAGATCCCATTTCATGCACACCTAAAAAGAGATGAGGAGAACAACATTGAACAGACCGACTCAACAAACAAACATATTGAAAATGCTCTGCTACATACCAATTTCATTACTAGCCTTCACAGAAGCAGGATATAGTACTCTGCATCTTTGGTTCCCATATTTTGGTAGCTCCAAAGCCAACACCTTGCCTGTTGCTGAAATGTATCAAATACAGAAGTGAGTAGTTGGCATATCCAAATGCAGTCAACCAGTCAGCATCAGTGAAACCAGTAAAATATGAGGAAAAGGGTAAAACTGGAGATGTAAAACCAACTACTTCATGTTAAATCCTCATAAATAGTAAGAGATAATAGTTGTCCAACACTATGGATGGAAGAGTGCACAGTAGGTATTTTGAACAAGTACAATTAATATAACTAGTGAATATGCTGTAAACCACGTCATCTTTTTTCCAGAAGATCTCATACCTTTTGATGGTGAAAAAGAAACACTGAGAGATTGCTGGGATGACTGTTCCACCTCCTTAAAGATGCTTGCGGTACCAGCTCCAACCACACACACACGAGCTTTTGGGTTTCCAGCAGCCCTAACAACCAATTTATGGGGTAAAATCAGTCTCTGAGTGTAATGAACTTGAACACAGTCAAAGTCGTTAAACACGAAACATACTTCAGTAATAATGTTCCACTGAATGTAGTGCAGAACCCAGTTAAGAAATGTTTGTTTCCCAGTTATGTATGTTCTGACCTAATTGAGATGTGGCTACATTGGAAATGACAGGGATTTTTCACATTTAAAACATCTTGTGAAGTTCTATACCTTCCACAAAAGTGTCTTGTAAACAAGCAATGAGAGGGTTAATACAAAAGCGTCATGGAAACAAGAAACTTGCCTACCTGGGGCGACTTTTGAGAGATTCTGGACCAATTGGGATGTAATCTTATTCCCCCACTAAATCCTCTTTAGTGTGATTGGCAATGAAAAATTACACTCATTTGACCTTTAAAAAAATAAAAAATAAATAATTATAAACGTAAAGTTTTAATTGGATAAATCACGAATTTATGCTTTATAGTTTGAGCATCGACTGCTAAAATGCCTCACGTCATAACCTTTTAAAATATCGCTCTATCTAAATCACTACCATTACGACGATAAGTTGCATACAAAGTGATCCAAGTGAAAAAGGCTACATCCTACACTGGCTCATATGAGGTAAACCTGCAAAGATCATAAAGCTAAGCAGCTCCAGAACACTAAAGCATGACATAATTACGAGAAAGATTCAGCTAACTGCAGTTATACTGGTTGTGACGTAGAACTTTGAAGTTCTGATTAAAACCACAGGCATCATATGCATCAAGTAAAAGATAACCCATTTCAAGAGAATAGTACTACAGTCAATATTTACATCCTGATAATGTTTACCCAGTGTTCTAAAAAGCGCTAGACGGTGGGCGGGTGGCGAGCAGGTGCCTAGCGCCCAGGGGCCTAGGCGGCACCTAGGCGGTCTTAGGTTTTGTATTATAACTTTAATAATCTACAAAAGTTAAGCATAATACCTTAACGATTACATCCAATTTAATGCCAAGATACATATGCAAAATTTAAAAACATGAAAAATTAACAATCATAAACAAAATTTATTAAAACTCAAATGACTGAAGTTGGTCATGATGGGTACTTTATACAAAGTTGAATTTATTGACAAATATCCAAACCTACTCTTTTATTTTTCTTCAAATTGCATGAATAACCTCAGTCATGTTTGATAAAATCTACATTACTAAAATTGGTACCGGCAGATCCTTTGAGAATTTCATTAAGTAATCATCATTTGCTACATTTAGACATATACTGAATAAAAAACAATTAAATTGTTTATTTCTAAAAAAGATAAAAGAAAAATAAATAAAAAACACAATCAGCCTTATTAAAAAAAATAAAAATAAAAATAAATAAATAAATAAAATCGCCCAAACCGCCTAGGCCACCCAGACCCTGCCTAGGCCGCCCAGACCCGCCTAGACCACCCAGACCCGCCTAGACTGCCCAGAACCCGCCCAGCCATTAATCTGGGCGTTTTTCTACCTTCTAACGCCTAGACGGCCGCCTGGGCCGATTTTTAGAACACTGTGTTTACCTGCAAAAACTTTGACAAGCTAAGCAACTTAGGAATAGCATCAAAAGTATGATATGATTTCCAGACTTAGGTTCCATCATCTATCAGATTTTGTATTCTAGCACTAACATTGAGTGGATAAATCACTATTCTCAAGTGTTGGAAAGTATAGAATTAAACGAACCACATTCTCCAACAGCAGTTACCATGCTAATTGTTTAAAATTTGCACTGCTTACCTCCAAGCATCAAGAAACACCGATCCGGCTTCGGGTGAAGTTATAATGATCCAGTCAAACTCAGTGTCTGCAAGCAAAAACTAACAGGATATACTAAGATAATCATGATTATTAACTGATTAACTCACAGAAGAACATGGAAAGGACAATTGCATTGTTCAAACATGAGATAATGTGTGTGTGTGTAGGGGGGGAGGTATAATTAACTACGAATTACAACAGAGCAACTTTACTTAGTTGCAATGCAGACCACAGGCACTCATGAGGAATCCAGTCGCTAACATGATATGCATAGGCTCAACCAAGCTGTAGCCCAGGGTGAGAGAGAAAACGCACGACTAATAGGTGAGTCATGAAATATACCCTACCTCAAGTGGGCCTTAACAATGACTCACCCTACCTCAAGTGGGCTTTAATAATGTCATATCATGGCAATTGGCTTACATGCACTTTGTACCACTGCTAACCATTTCTACCTCTTAGAACCTTATCATATCTTAATGCATTCAGAAAGTGAACCATCAGTTAATATACATACTCGTGATTTGTGTTAATATATACCCTGTGAGATTTTGATCATCCATTTTCAGTAGCGTCAATAAAGGCAAGTCATATAAACTTTATCCTATGGCCCCTACATACACAATTTTATACATCAGTCTTGTGAAGTCTTTTGTCCACTTGACTTGATAGATGATATACACTTTTCTCTTACATATATTAATAACTGTACACTCAGCCGTTTGTTCAGTGTTTTTTGGATTTTGTAGCTATCTATGGTAAAGTTTAGTAGAAACGATTTAAAATCCATATGAAGCCTTTTATTTATATTTTCAACAAACTGACCATACGCTTTTTTTTATTATCTTTTTCTTGTTTTAGTATCATCTTTTGACTACATATCCCCCCCCCCCCCCCCAGCGTTATTGTGAATACAAATTCCTGGGTCCACAACATCCACCCCTGGACGTCATAATATAAGAAAATAACTCATTACGGCTAGCTGCATGAAAACAATGTGTGGGCATAGAAAAATATGAATAGGGTATTCCATAGAAGTGTCAAAGATGACCCATTTCATGTAAATGTGGTAGAGAATAAATAGGGTAATTTGGCTGTTGGTTGATAAAGTGAGGATTTAGTGGTTTAGATCACTTGTGCTCCAAATCATCTCTCACAGTGTTTACATTATAAGGTGCAAATTCCATAATGAACTCTTAAAGACATTTTTCATCTACATAAATGTATTACAGAAATGAGGTTTCTATTTAACGTAGTTATTATAGGGTCTGCATTTAGTTATTTAGTCCTATATTGTTCAGGTTGTTTATGCTCTAAAATGATAGAAGATATAAGGAACAGTCAACTCACACCGTCACTAACCAAAACAAAATGCATTGTTATGAACCACATTGGCATTTGAAACTGAAAGTTGGGATCCATCCATGAGATGCAATTGTGAGAGAACAAAAGGTAATAAATAAGATGACTAAAATTCAGAACAAAATCAATGCATTATTAAATAAAATGACTAAATGTCAAAAATTCGGAACCAAAGGTTTGAGAATTCACCACTTAAAACTGTGGGAAGTCTATCCGAATCAGGCCCTTGCATGTGTTGAATAAGAGGAAGCTCCAAGCAATCAATGCCGTGATTAGCCTGTTTAGTTATCATATTAGTTAGAAAAATACAGTCATCTTATAATTAAAAACTTGAAAACCAAAACACAGCATAAAGGAATGTAGCAGAATATTTCAGACTTCGCATTGTGGACTTGGGAAGAGATTCTTTTATCTCATGTAATAGGATCATAGTCGCAAGATAATATAGCAGGTTACTATTTAATAAAGTACAGTCCTAACATGATAGATGTTAATCATTATTCAGCTCGAGGTTCAACAATTCATATTAGTCTGAAAAAGAGTAACTGAAGAACAAAATAACATACAAGATAACAAAGTAGCAAAAAAATTTCATTACTTTTTTTTTTTTTGCACAAGGCAAGCAAGGGTTTCAAGGGACCCCACCCCTTTATTAATTGAGATGAATGAAAGCATACAAAACACACAAGAGCAGAGCCCAAAAATTCGGTTATGTTTATTGTTTAAAGTCTCTCCTAAAACATAGAAGAGAAATGTGAAGTTAAAATCCTCAACTTTGGCATGTATTGGGGTTTCCCATGTAGGGAACCTTAGATAAAGAAAGGCGGTGGGGGAGCACATTAATTTTTTTCATTTATGAATAAAACACTCGAATCATGTTCATATTTTATTAAAAATTTAGTTTAAACTAATCATGAAACAAACATTGGGAGGTGAAGGACTCAAAATCAGACAACTGTGGAAGTATGAAGTATGATGAACGTCACCCAACCTATCTGGGTCAGCTAAAATCCTTACGCCTGCTATAAGAACCCCAAGCTTAAGCCTTAACTTAGTTTGTATGGATTAACCCTCAAAGCAATGGTGGAGTCGGGATTTTCTTTGACACGGGGGGCAACATGATACATTTATTTTAATTTTAAAATTAAAATAATAAAACGATAAACGATAAATGACGCGGGGGGCAACGTTGTTATTTTAATAATAATAATAAATCAAATACATTTTTGAGATAATAAATGACTTGGAATTTAAATAACTTAATCTAGTCTATCATTGAAGCAGATAAAATTTTAAACAAAAGAAAAAAAAAATTAACAACACGATTATGCAATATAAGTAGTGGAAATTTTTTGAGAGTCCAATACATTATGCTACATGATTAATTTCAACCAACCTAAGTAGTGCTTCATGTATCCCAAGAAATTTTTTTGGCATAGTTGAGATCAAAGGTAAGTTATGTATATTATATACATTATTCCAAACTAAATAAAAGAGGCCAAGTAAATCTATCATGGTTGTGGAGTTGAAAATATGATAAAATCCTATAGTTTGCGAGAAATTTATTTTTTGTTCAATATGATTACGTAGATATAACTTGAATCAAAATCAAATTCAGTAAGTTATTTTTAGAGTGAAAAGATACTCAGTTTTGTATATTATATACATTATTCCAAACTAAATAAAAGAGCCAAGTAAATCTATCATGGTTGTGGAGTTGAAAATATGATAAAATCCTATAGTTTGAGAGAAATTTTTTTTTTCAATATGATTACGTAGGTATAACTTGAATCAAAATCAAATTGCAGTAAGTTGTTTTTAGAGTGAAAAGATACTCAGTTTTGTCAAAAAAGTGACTGTAAGGTGCTATAAAACAATTTGTTTAGACTTGAGTAATCAGTTAAGTTGTTTAACAAGGGAATCAAAATGGGACTTGGAAAATGGATTTGTAGAATTTTTTGACTTTGTGGGGGTGCGGTTTTTAGGGAGGGGGGCAATGCCCAACTATAGTGTACATGGTTTGTTAAAGGAAGTTAAAAGTTAATGGGGGCAACTGCCCCCTTGGCTACTATGTGGCTCCACCACTATCTCAAAGTACATTCTGGAACAACCAAAATACAATCAATTGTTCATTTGCAATGCACCGGCATAGAACATGACGAATACACAATTACATTTTTAAAATGTTGCATCTCATTAGATTTGAAATCGTTTAACTTGTGGTAAGCAATTCAAATTGGCAAAGCATTGGCACAAAGCCTCAATAAAAATTCTATAGTGCCTGAGTGCCTGTTTTGTGCCTGGATGGTATCAGGCACATGATATCTCACGTGGTAGATTGACTCATTTGACTTTCAAAACTCCCAAAATTTTGTTGCCAAACAGTGAGATTAAAAATTTTGTTCCTCCACCTCGTTGAAACCGTTCATTCAAATGGTTGTTTTAAGCTTATCCTTTAGCTGTTGGTTGTGCTAACTGCTATTAATGGAGGAGGAACTCACCTTCAGCAACAGCGAGGTGGAGTAAACAAATGGCAATGGCGAGGTGGAGGAGATGGGCGAGGTGGAGGAGATGAACGGTTCCACTGTGCTTTTTCCTCTTCCACTGCTATACATTTTTATGTTTTCAACCCTAAAATTTTTAAGCCCTATTTGGCTACAAGTTTTTGAGAGTTTTGAAAATCAAATACCTCTTCATGCCAAGTCAGAGAGCATGTGCCTGGTACCATCCAGGCACCAAACTCCAGGCACCGTAGAAGAGCTCAAGCCTCAAAGATGTAAAGCAAAAGGAGGCTGTATAGACAATATGTACAGAATTTATTTGATGTAATTTACAGAAACTAAAATGTTCATCTTTGTAAAAACCTCAAAATTCAGTTATAAAAAATAATGAGTCAAACTCTTAGGAAAAACAAATTACAAATTACAAATCACTAATTAATCGTCTAAATTATGAAACCAAGAATGCGTAAAATCACTAATTAGTCGTCTAAATCATGGAAACAATAAACAAGATCTCTCTCATATAGTTCACCACTAACAAGAATGCTGAAAAGAATTTCATCAAACATGTAATATGTCGTCTAAATCAGTGGTCCAATTTTCTAAAACCAATAGAATCCATCAAAGTAGCTTACAGAATTATCCATCATTGCTTTGAAAACTCATTTCTCGTCATTTAAGATGACATTATCAAGAAACTAAACCTACAATTGCAGTTGGGGAGTAAATAAAGAATCACAAACAGAGAGAGAATGAGAGCGGAAATTACCAGAGCGGTGATGAGCTTTCCATTCTTGCCACGCTCACGCGTCACTACGACCTTCCGCTTATGAGACGAACAC
The DNA here is from genome assembly GCA_963556465.1 of Berberis vulgaris. Lineage (NCBI taxonomy): Eukaryota > Viridiplantae > Streptophyta > Magnoliopsida > Ranunculales > Berberidaceae > Berberis > Berberis vulgaris. The sequence goes on along the minus strand of OY747134.1, from coordinate 67,339,773 downwards.
GAAGCTCGGATTCTGATTCTTAAGCAGAAAGAAGAAGAAGAAGAAGAAGCAGAAGAGAATCTGTTGTTGTTGTAACGTTCAAGCAGTGGAGAAGAAGAACGGTGAGAGGGAGGAGGAAAGAGAGAAGAAATTTGTGCCATGGAACGTGTCTGTGTTTTGGACTTCAGACCATCTAAAAAACTCTCTCTCTCTCGCACTTTCCTTTTCTGTGCAACACCTGTGTCGCACAAATAACCACGAAATCCACCGAGTCCCTCTACGGGAAGAGGGACCCACGGGGATTGATTACGAGTGCACGTGGAGTGTGTGGGATTGGTTCAATAAAGGGCACCAATTCACACATGGCAACGCTCAATAGTCATCCATGACGTCCACAAGGCAAATTAAAATGACGCGTAAGTGAAAATGAGGAGCAACATCCGCTGCGGTGTGTGTCCCAATAAACACATTTTTCCTGCGTTGTGCCCCGACTCTGAGACCACCCCCATGTTATCATTACAAAGGATTATATATATAAAACGGGTCTTGGGTTATGATGGCCACATGCAATGCATTATATATGGATTGTCCCAAGTTTCTCCAACCGCATTCCAAGCTGTTTGTACAGATTGTAATGTAAATTGTAAGACGACTTTTTTTTTTTTTTTTACCTCCGTAAAAAGATTACCTACATGTGCCTAACACGTACTCTGGCTATATATTTTTAGTGGGTTTTCCGTTGTCTTCCGTAGAGACAAGTGTTGAACCTGGATTTAAGTAGTAGTCAAAAGTTTAGATTCTTGTTGGAAATCAAGTTAACGGGACATTACTATTTAAACAAACCATGTCATAGGTAAAGGTACAATTGATGACATGCATAAAAATGCCCTAGAAGATTTTCTTTGAGTAACTATTACTACTTGGAGTTTTCTCCGAGTAATAACAAACTTCAGCAATGGAGATTCAACTCGAACAACCTCCCTCCTTGTCCCCAGAGGAGCTTGCTATGAGTTTTTTGCATGTTTTACAAGTGGGTGGTTTCATCCGAGTAGTCGTCCTAAACATAACAAGGAACTTCCCTAAACAACAGTCACATCCTAAGCAAAGTCGGACCTTGTCTGAATAGTCATCTTCGGCCATGATCTCATCCTTAATAGAATCTGTCACGCCCCGATTTTTAAAGAAAACAAAAATTCCAAAATTCACGTAGGATTATCCGTTTCCCCAAAACTCGGGACGTGAAAATTCATTAACAACAGAAACAAATAACAGCAACAACTAAAACATGATTAAATTACTAAAACAAATAAAACTCTAATCCGGAGAGACTCTGACGTTGCTAGCCCCACTAATGAAACTCCAGTAACGCTGCTCAAAAGTCTCTAAACCTGAAAAGCTAATCGGCTACATTCCAAAAGGAATGTACCCAAGAAGCAAAAGCTCACTTGGGTCAGCAATAAAGCTGGTGTGAGAAATCTTCATCCCAAAATCAATAAATCCGCACATGACAACATCAAAATAAACAAAAAAAATGATAAACAACCACACATCAGGTAGTTCCTCCATGAGGCAAAGGTGTTATCATCTTAACTATAGAAATTGACTATGGCAAGTCTGACCTACAGAAATATGAGTAGACTTGTCATCCTGCATGAAAAAGTTAAAAGCAACCAGATAATATTTCTAAGTTATCAGTCCTCACAAATGTGATTTATTTTCAAACAATGATACAATTCATAGTCATATTGGACTATTATTGAAATATTAGCAAAACACATTTTCTACCTTTAGGAAGACATATAGTTCTCATTCAATGGTTGAATGAGCATTTAGTTTCTTCCTTTAAGGTAATTATGCACATACACAAAAAGAAATCTCGCTTCTTTTCCACAATCGCACTATCCTCCTTGTGCCGAACACACCTCACCCAAGTGTGCCTCCCTTGCCTTCGAAACCACTCGGAGCGTACATGTTCCAAGTGGGGTGCCACATCGAGGAACATGTCATCTCACCCGAAGTTCAATCCATGACAAGCATCTCCTAATTTACACGTGCAACCGAACTCACATGGAACGGTGCACCGATATGCAAGCAAGTCTGCATACCCATAATTCTATCACACGTATACAAGCAAGTCTGTATACAAATCACATTTTTCACTTTTTTTTCGGAGTTGTATACAAGCAAGTCTGTATACAAATTACTAGTATGAGTAGTCATCTCGAGCAGAGTCGAGATCATGCCTAGATAGTCATCCCATCCTTAATAGTCGAGGTTCGAGTAGTCATCCTGAGCATAGTGAGAATCTCATTCAAATATTTGTTTCAACCCGAGCAGGGTTTAAATTCATTCAAGTAGTCATCCGGAGTTGGAATCTCTTCATGAGCAAAGTCAATACCCCATAGATAATCATCCCGAGCATACTCAGGGATTCAGATGGAGAGCCATCCCAAGCACAATTAATATTTGGGCTAAACATGTATTTCGAGTAGAATCATTGAATAATGTACTTAAAGGGGTCCAGCTCTTACTACCTTGATCCAACATCAAAGTGCGTCATTTTGAGAGGACATGTGAACAATCTTAAACGATATCTTGCTCGTCCGAAAAAAGAAAAAAAATGGACAGATAGATTTAAAGTGAGTATCTTAGCAAGCATGTGAAGTTAAGAAATAATAAAAATTTAAACCACATTATTCCTAAATAACCACAACCATTCTCATTTCACTATCCTCATTCCCTTTTTTATTCTTTTCTCGTATCTCTTTCTTCTCCTTTGTACCTTTTTTTTCGCCCTCCCTTCCTCAATTTTTTTTTCCCTCTTTTTTCTTACTACTCTTTCTTTGATAACTATACATTGCTTGAAAATAAATCCATCATCAAACCATTTTAAACAATATAACTCAACCACCACCACAAGCCCATCACCACCAACGCAACAGTAACCTTATATATATTCCTTCAAGTCACACAACACCACCATTCTCATTTGCACACTACCACCACCATCAACTCCATTTCCAACCCCACCAGTTCTTTCTACCTTAGTTCATGTTTGATTGAAAGAATTTAATTACAGATATTAGAAGGATCCAACGTATTTGCGTTGCTCTTTTCGAAAGTCTATTATTTGGGAGAGCCAAAGAGTCAATTTCAAGAAAATAGGGTCGTGTGAGGATTTTTACCCGAGGAACGAAAATACATTAGAATTGAGCCTAATTCCATGGAAAGTGACATGATTTCATGAAATTATGTGATATCAAACACACCCGTAATCTCCCAAATGTGTTGTTGCAACAAACATCTAACCTCTAATAAGAACTGGTTTCCTATTCTCTACAAATTCAAAGTTATTTGGCATAATGAATATTAACCCCTTGCCATCACCAATTCTGCTGAAGAACAACACCATTGCTCGATTTTTTAAAGGACACCACCACCTTTTAGAATGACACCACTAATATACTAAAAAAAACTACCACCTATCTTCTCATCTCTCCCTCTCTTCATCAAACACCACCACCACCCCTGCTACTGCCACCGTCGGTCGCACCTACTTTCCCATCAACCGCCTCCCTCACTAGGCTGCTGCCGGACGTCCCTCCCAGCCCCCGCCTGCTTCTTTTCTTCTTATTTTCTTCTATGTTTTTTCTTTATTTTCTCTTCTCTACTTTTTTTTCCTCTTTTTTTCTTTTCCTATCTTCTTCTTCTCCTTCTATCATTTTTTTCATTTATTTTCATCTTATTCTCCTCTCTTCTTATTCTCCCCTGTTTTTTCTCCTTCTCCCTCGCAGAAACCTCCACGAGGGGCAAAAAAATGTGTCCCCCGCAGAGGCTCATGTGAGTGGGGAACCCATACTCGCACAAACCGCTGCTCATGAAGGTTATCCACTTGCACGAACCTCCGCTAGGGCAAAGGAGAAAAAATGGAAAAGAATAAGAGGAAGAGAATGGAGGAGAATAATAAGAAGAAAAAATAGATAAGATGAGAAGAGAAAGGAAAAAAAAACAAAGAAAAAAATAGAAGAAAAAAAAATAGAGAATAAGATAAAAGAAGATAAGAAGAAAAATAAAAAAGAGAAGAAAGGAGAAGAAGAAGAGAAAAGAAGATGAGGATAACGAAAAGAACATAAACAAAAACAAAAAGAGAAGATGAAGAAATGAGCGGTGGTGCGGCCGACAGTGGATGGGGTGTGGTGGTGCGGCCAATGATGGCAAGGCGTGGTAATGCGGCCGGAGGTGGGGGTGGGGGTGGGGGTGGTGGTGGGACGTGCGGGGTGGTGATGCTCCTGTGAAGAAAGAAAATTAGGTGGAGAATGGAATATGAGGGGTGGTAGTGTCCTTCAGCACATCCAAAAAAAAGTGGGGCGATGTGTCCTTCAAAAGAATTGGTGGTGTCATTTAGTCTCTACCTTTACATAATCAACCAGTTACAACCAATTTAAACAACAACCATGTTTGTATACTATGAAGATGCTTACTCCTTGTATGCAAAACTAAACTCTGAAAATTAATCTATGTTTATAAGACTAAATCACTCATAGATCAAGTATACCACCACGAATTGTGTTGAAGGACACCACCATTGCTTTATTTATGAAAGACACCACCAATATAAACAAACAAAATATCACTTATCTTCTCATTTCTCCATTTCTTCTCCTATGCCCCTTTCTGCTTCATCAAGCACCACCACCACCACGACACCGTCGGCTGCACCAACTCTCCCCTCTACCGCCGACCTCACCAGCCCACCGTGGAACATCCCTCTCAGCCCTTGCCTGCTTATTCTCTTCTACGTTTTCTCCTTCTTTTCTTCGTTGTTTTTTCCCCCTTCTTTTTCTTTTTTTTTTCTTCTATGTTTTTTTTCTTCTTCTTATCTTCTCAGTATTTTTCTCCTATCTTTTTTTCTTCTATGTTTTTTTTTCTTCTTCTCCTCTATTTTTTCCTTATTTTCCTAAATTCTTCTTCTTTTTCTCTTTTTTTTTCTTCTCCTCTTGTTCTCCTTTATCTTCCACTTCTTCTCCCCCGTTTTCTTCTCCTTCTCCCTCGTGGAGGTTCCCAACTTGCATCAACCTCCACGATGGCAAAAAAAGTTGTCCTTCGTGGGTGCTCCTACGAGTGGAAAATCCGCATGCAGAGGTTGGTGCGAGTGTGAGTTCCCCAGTTTAAGGAGCCTTCGCGAGGGGACAAATGTTTTTTCCATCGCAAAGGTTCCTGCAAGTGGACTTCTTGTCACAGGAACCTCCGCGAGGGCAAAAGAGGAAAAAAAAGGATAATAAGAGGAGGAGGAGGAGAAAAAAATAGAGAAGATGAGAAGATGAGAAGAAAACAAAATAGGGGAAAAAAGATAAGAAATGAGAAGAATAAAAAGAAGTAGAAGAAGAAATGAAAAAAAAAGAACTGAGAAGAAAAGAAAATAAGAAGAAGTAGAAGAAAAAGAAAAAGAAAAGGAAAAAATACAGATAAGAGGAAAAGAGAAGAATGAGATAAAAAATATAAGAAAAAACAAAGAAGAGAAGAAGATAAAAGATGAGAAAAAATAGAGAATAGAAAAGGAGAAGAAAATAAGAAGAAAAATAATAATAAGAAGAAGAAGAAGAGAAAAAAAAAAAAAAAAAAAAAAGGAAGAGGATGAAAAGAAGAAGAAGAAGAAAAAGAAGAGTAAGAACAACAACAAAAACACAAGATCAAGAACAAGAACAAAAGAGAAGAAAAATAAATGAGCGGTGGTGTGGCCGACGGGGATGGGGTGTGGTGGTGCAGCCAGCGGGCCGAAGGTGGCGGGCTAGGCGGGTAGGGTGGTGCCACTCTAATGAAGAAAGAAAAGAAGGCGGAGAGGGGAAGGTGAGGGGGTGGTGTCCTTCAGTAAATAAAATAAAAAAAAAGTGGGGTGAAAGTGTTCTTCAACATAATTGGTGGTGTCATTTACTATATGCAAAACTAAACCCTGACAATCTTATGTATGAAAAACTAATCCATGTTTATAAGACTAAATAATCCATTGATCATGCATACCATATGATGATACAACAAATCATCCTTTAATTTGCATTGTATATGTGTCATGATGATCTCGTCAGCAGAGCAAAGCGGGCCTAATTGCCCATCCACTCTGGCAAGGCCCAGACGACATTAAACCCACTTTGACAGAATCTAGAAGGTTGGATTGAATTGCAGCGCTCTACTAAGCCCACACTTCACATGGTAAAGCTCAATACCAGTAAGGCCTAATTAGGCAAGTATCTAAGGGATCACCTAAAACGGGCAATCCAGCAATACATTGGTTCCGATTAGGAAACATATACCAAAGTATAAGTCGTGCATGAAAACTTCCTTGCATGGACAACACCCCAAAAGGGAAACCCCTCCGGCAGATCTAGGAGCATAAGTCGTGTAGGAAAACTCTTCTACATGGACGACTCCTAGCTAGAAAAGGATATCCAGCCAGATCTCTTTCCCTAAACTACGCCACAAAAGGCCTAGCCGAACGAGGACTCTCGCATTATAAATAAGACACATAGTTGATAAAGAAAGGCACACTACAAAACCTAATTTACAACTTTAAGCATTTCTCAAGCCTTGTCTGACTTTAGCATCAGAATGTTATCGGCCACCACAACGGTGGTCCTTAGCTCACTGCATTCCCTGTGTAGGTCCAAATCAAGGTCAAAGAGAGCAAGATTCGTTTACATCACCATATATAGACTAAAATAAAAAGGTTGCGACTAAATGACACCACAAATTCTACTTAAGGACATCACCATTGCTCTTCTTTCTAAAGGACCACCACTTTTTTAAGGACACCACCAATATATAAAAAAACTACCACCTACTTTTTCCTCTCCCTCTTTTTTTCTTCTCCATCAAGCACCACCCTATCATTGTCGGCTGCACCAACTCTCCTCTCTACTGACGGCCTCAACGGATCGCCACCGAATGTCACTCCCAGCCCTCACCTGCTTCTTCTTTGGTTTCTTCTTCTTCATTTCTTCTATGTTTTTCTTCTTCTCCCCTTTTTTCTCTTATCTTATTTTTCCTCTCCTTTTTTTTCCTTTATTCTTCTTCTTTTTTCTCTTCTATGTAATATTTTATTCTTCTCCTCTATTCTTTTCTACTTTTTCTAATTATCTTTTTCTTCATCTTTTCCTCCTTTCTTCTTCTTCTTCTTCTTCTATATTTTTCTCCTTTTTTTTCTTCTCCCTTATTTTTTTCTCATTCTCCCATCATGGAGGTTCCCCACTCGTAAGAACCTCCATGAGGGAAAAACAAATTTGTCCCCCATGGAGGTTCCTGCACTTGGGGGTTCTCCACTAGCGGGAACATTTTTGCCTTCATGGAGGTTCCTACTAGTGGAGAACCTCTATTCGCAGGAACGTCAGCGAGGGCGAATGAGAAAAAAACAGAGAAGAGAAAAAGAAAGGAGGAGAGAAAAAAAAACAGAAAAAGAGATGAGAAAAAAAAATAGATAAGAGGAAAAGATAAGAAGAATAAAAAAAACATATTATAGGAGAAGAAAAAAAACCTGGAGAAGAGAAGAGAAGAAAACAAAAGAAAATAAGAATAGGGGAGGAGAAAAAAAAACTAGAAGAGAAGAAGAAGATAAAATAAGAGGAAGAAATTGAAAAGAAAAAGAACAAAAAAAAACAATAACAAAGGAGAAGAGGAAGAAAGGAACGGTGATGCGACCGGCAATGGACAAGGTGTCGTGGTGCAGCCAGCGGTGGTAGGGCATGGTTGTGCGACTGTAGGTAGAGGGGCGAGGTGGCAGTACTGCTCCTGTGAAGTGAGAAGAGAAGGTGAATAAGGGAAGGTGAGGGGTGGTGGTGTCCTTCAACACATCCAAAAAAAAAAAAAAAAGGTGTGGTGTCCTTCAGCAGAATTAGCTGTGTCATTTAGTCGCTATCTATAACATATAATAGTAATTTCCTACAACCAAACTATATATTAGCTTCGAGAGAGACTAACTGGCGAGGAAACCAGCGAGGGAGGGAGGGGGGACCCTCCATCCCCCTCGTGATGTGTGCCTCCCATCCCCTGCACGCATCGCGAGGGGGATGGAGTGTCCTCCCTCCCTCGCTAGTTTCCTCGACAATTAGAATTTCTGATTAGCTTCTGACTATCCAAGCAGTATCTTCAACTAGTTGGAAGGGTAACATGATGAGTATAACTATTTTAGGTAAGGCTGCAGTCATAATTAGGTTTCCTCAACATAATTTCTTATGTTCAGTTTGGAAGGGTAACATGCTGAGTATAACTATTTTAGGTAAGGCTGCAGTCATAATTAGGTTTCCTCAACATAATTTCTTATGTTTAGTTTTGGCGAGACACATACAGTGATGATTAGGGGTTAGCTACACTTCACACCTTTATGCACCTCTAAGGTATGTTCTCCAATGACCAATCAACTTATGCACCATGACTTGAACAAACAATAGTTTCTAATTTCATCTTTCACCGGACATTTTTTATTTTTTTAGTTTCAAGCCGAACGACCACTTATGGGTTTTTATACCACTCCGAAAGAAAGAAAAAGAAAAAAATAAAATAAAATCAAACTACAACCCAAACCCAAATTTTATCATTGGATCACTGCCTCTACAACTTCAGGGTATAGGGACCCAAACCCCAATTCGATAATTGGATCACTGCCTCTACAACTACCAGTCTTCCACCACTAAAAAGCAATCCCAACTCCAGAATTATCTCCACTATCACCACAGTGATAAATTAAGAACACAACTAAACACGAGAAAAATAAATATATTAGAAAAATTAAATTATCCAACACTTCCTTTCAGTAGAACGAAAATCACAGGTGACTTCCTCAATTCAAGCCCATTCCAGTTTGAAATGAGTTTAGCCTAAACCAACCAAAGGTGGGCAAAGGGAACCACCCAATACCCTGCAATAATAGCATTGTTGATGCGAGAACGGATTTAACCAATTTAAATCTATTTTGCACATTTTGCTCGTGAACTAGAAACCCCAATTGCAGAATTTGTGGGCATCATTTTGCGAATGATGCAAACTAAAAACAAATTATTCTCTAGTTCCATCAAAATTTCAAAGCTCCAATAATTCCTACAACCTGAATAGGTCAAAATTCGATTCTAGTTTCCTATAACAGTCATAATGATTTTCACACCATATTGCAGCTAATGGTGCGACTATGGCGCGTCAGATGACACAATTATGGATCAACTCTGAAATTTAGCTCACTTGCTGCTGGTTTCCATAAATGGGATAAGCCCCATAAGCGGCAGCGGCATACATGTGAGGATCTGGATGTGGAGCTGCATATCCATACCCATCGTAGACTTGTCCTCCATAATAAGGGCTATTCCACTGATTCCCGTAATCCACTCTTGACTGTAAAAGCAAAAACACACGACATTAAGGAAAAACCAACTACAGAGGATGTGAATTTGTTAAAACAGACTCACAAAGAAAATATGGTTTAACAAATGCAAAAGATCTTCCAACTCCATCAGATGAGCAATTTAGCTTCGAAGAGTTGCTGAATAAACAAAAAATCAATGCATACCTGTTTGTTTGCTGGGTTACGACCCCAAGAAAGACGAACTGTCTGCTTGCCAATTCCCGTCCCATTCAACTTTGACAAAGCCTCTTCAGCATTGCTTCTGCAACAAGATTTCAGAGAAAAAAAATTTCAGTTATAAAATATATACTGTGAAGTAACAATTCATTCCACTGCATTTGGTGACGAACCACAACTAAGTAAAGACGGTACCTATTCGCAAACTGCACAAATCCACATCCTTTACCAGTTGGTATTTTAACAGACACAACCTCACCATATTCTGAAAATGACTGCTTGAGATCTTCATCAGTTACATTGGGGTCTAACCCTCCAACAAATATCTACAGAACATGCATTAATCAGCAAGAAGCCAGAGCGCTAAAGTCATTCATCCAACACAGAAGATTTCCGACTTACTGTTGTGTTTGTAGAATCCCCATCAGACTGGGCAGAGGCACCATTTGATGCATATCCACCTACGAATATCATAACTTATCAAGCAATTAAGAAAAGTGAAGAAGAAGAAAGAAAAAATGTAATCTATAACTGCTCTCACAGCCTTCACTTCTGAAATAGTCACCTGCCTATATCTCCTCCAATACTGTCATAGAAATGAAGACATTTGAAGAAAAGAAACTTTCTCTTGTTAATTTTAAATGAATATGAACAATAGCAAGTCATAGACCATCAAGAAGGTCCACAAGTTCAACTCTTCATTTCTGTTTTATCCATTTTCTTATTCATTTTTCCTTTGTTGATGGACTTGATAATAAAGTTTACGATTGGCAGTTGCTAATAATTATGGCTATGGTTGGGTAAAAGTAACAAAGGGGTGGCATACCAAACAGTCTCTCCATATAATAGTGGAGAACCTGCCTTAGCTTAATCAGTCATCATGAATCTGAGGCACGCTCTTCAGCTACTTCGGCATGAGCAAAATGCTTGGAAGTAATCTCGAATAAGATTTTTATTTCTTGAATTCTATTCAGACTGATGGAATATGCTATTTTATGAAAATCCAATGAAAAAAAGTTCAAGTGTTGGACAGATTGTTTAGGCTTGGGGAGGGTACGTTGAATATATCATTGTGAGAGTCAAACCTAAACTTGATTTGGGTTCGTTGGATAGCCATGCTGCAGCATTGGACTTCTCTAGACTTAAAGAAGAAAAGTTAGTTTCAAAAACACAAGACAATTCAGCATTTTTTCGAACCAATTATCCCGGAAATACAGTATGTGAGCACAGGCAACAAAGTTGTTGTCCTTCAATTCCAAACGAAGTGCATACTATCCTTGAACTTCATCTCCCTCAAAATACAGCCAAGGATTTCAGAGAGATTTGGAAAGATATTATAATCACAAGAAAATTTTAGTCACTTCTACTACTAACTGACAACCTGGACAAAACCAACAACAATGAACCTCCTCACAATTTCTAAAGAAGAGTCAATGAGTATTATTGTATACCTTGTGAAGAATACTGCTGCTGATATCCTGACGATTTTCTTGGAGTTGCGAGACCAATGCGCATAGGTCTACTACTACAGTATACACCATTCATTTCTGTCATTGCACGTGTTCTCTCACTGTCATCGCCAAATCTCACAAATCCATAACCCTTTGACCGCCCGGTATTTGCATCAATTACAACTTTTGCACCTTTTACAGAAGGATACTTATTGGCAAACGTCTCCTGTAGAATAGTATCAGTGACATCAGCAGCTAAATCTCCTACAAAAATAGATCTGTCTGAACCAACATCTGAACGCCTATCACCCATGCTAAAGGAGGCCCAGTTTAAACGAAAAGGTTGCTCTGTGTTAGGCATAATAGTGCCATTGAAGCTCTGCAGAATTTTCTCAGCAGCTGCATGTGAATAAAATTCTACAAATCCGTACCCTTCTGATTGAAAAGTCTGCTTATTGCGGATAACCTTTATGGAACATACCTGTATTTAAATGCAGAAAGGTCACAAAGTGTGTACAAATATGATACTAACTATTAGCCAAGGCAATTAACCATTAGAGTAACAGGAAATCTACAGTTTTCATTTGAAACCCCAAAAGTAAACAAAACAATTAGCCTTTATTTGTAACTTCGATGTACCTTTACATTAATCTACTTATTTGCAATAATAAAGTTCTTGGGCTATAAGAAAACAAACTCTAAAACGTGTAACACGTAAATAAGGTATACTATGCATCTAGATACAACACGACCTAAAATAGATGATTACCATTGGCATTATGTTGATTTCAACAGAAATGAGAAACAATAACAAAAGGAGTCCCACAAGTATTGATCACTGGGGCATTATATCATGTAAACACAGATCTAGTAGTCACACTGAGAAGCATGTTTCAGACAATATAAGTAGGAAACGCTAAAACAGCAATTTTATTCAAATTGACAATTGAGTATATATGGTTATATCCAAGAAAGTTCTCTTCAAGTACTCCTCCTAATGATTGAAGGTACTGTTTATAGAATAATTCACATTCAATTTTCTTATTACATCCTATCCGTTTTAACGAAATTTGGAGTTGGTAGTTCAAATCTGAGTAAGGTATATTTTGAGTAGTTAATAAGCCTGCAAAAAGCATGTGTAATTGAAGTGAGACACAAAAGGAAAAGTAAAAGAAAATGAAAAATCTATCAATAAGATTAGAATGATAAAATAAGGAAGGAAATGCACCGAACTTGTTGAATAATGAACCTAAGGTGCAACAAGTAATGGCCTTGCATAGGGGTAGGCAGACCTAGTCAAGACACTAACTCCAGTTGCCTCAAGCTTGATGAGGAAATTTTTTGTAAGAAAAAAAATCTGATTGAACACAGTAGCAATGATGGCATGACATTCTGTAATATGATTGCTTATAATTTAAAAGCAAGGATCTAAATTTGTGTAGGATTAGATATTCATTGCTTTAATCCTAATGCATTCTATGACAATGTCCATCCTGTTTTGGAAAACACAACAAAAAAACTTGATGTTGCAAAAGAAAGGAGGAAAAAAAACTAGAATTACAATCAAATTTATATTGTATAAAACTCACAATGAAATAAATAACAAGACACTCGTGATAAATAATAATAATAATAATAATAATAATAATAATAAATTAAATTAAAAAATATATTGCCAACGAGAGACCTAAAAAAACAATGAAAAGACTGGAAAAAAAAATCAAATCAATCGAGAAAATTAAGAAAGATCCTCTATTTATTTGAATCCCTAAATTCAAATTGATCATAGCTGTTTTTTTTTTTTTAAACTATGCATCCAACATGAACAACATTGGTCAATGGAACATCATAGGAAATGCAAGTGAGTTGCATTGTGAAAAGGATTAGCTCTAACGACAAGGCTCACGAGTAAATGTCCTACACCCCGAATGTCCCCTAGAGGCTTTATCTAGACGCCAACAATAGTGTGGATAATATGAATACAACTATTTAACAAACAATAAAGTCAATACTTCACATCTCAAATGTTATAGCTCTGTAAGTTTACCAGAAATGGTTATTTGACTTATTTCATATAGAAACTTTCACAAAAGTCTAAGCATGTGATGATCGTTACATGAATCTATTTAAGGAAAAGAGGGTTGTAATTACTACTTCAAAAAATTACTTAAAAGATCTGAACTCAGCACGTGACGACTGAAATTTGAGAGTCATGAGTGGAAGGCTGGAAGCCAAACACAAAACTCAGCCCATGAAACCCTGTCTCGCATCAAACACGACCTTTTAGCTTTGTCAACGATGGCTTCACACCTCGTCGTACCTGATCAATTCCAACTTGACATCTTCGAGTTTGGGCTCGATTTGAGCGTCCAATTTAATATTGATCAATCTACACATGGCTTCTAACAAAATTGAAGTGTTCTTAATTATAATGTGTTCGACAGTTTCCTTCCTTTGATCATTATATATACAAATGACCATACAAACCCATGGTGTGCCAGCAATTGGCTTAAGTGCATATCGTGTATCAACCTAATTAGGAATTGGCAGGATTGACCCATAGAATGCCAAGCAAAATTTTGATTTGATATCGGTTATGGACCTAAAGGACTTAGATAAGGACGTGACTTATTACTCATTAGGAAAAATCCGATTTGCCATCAGTCATGGACCAAAGTAAGCCCTTAATGACTTGTTACTCATTTCATCTGAATCCTGCCCCTTGACAGCCTTCCAGAAAAAATAAATAAAGAAAGAAACAGACAGACGCAATAAATTTTCCACTCGAAATATCAACGGGTATACTCTATATGATGGAATCATAACCCTATAATGACGTAATTAGCAAACACGTTTCAAATTTAACACATATTCAATATTCAATGTATCAGACATGCTCACTTATATGGAAACCCCATTAAAATATGATGGCATGGCAGCATGGACACAAGATGTGATATATGGATAACTCTGAAAAATGGTCTGCTTATCCCATAGATAGAGGTAATCTCATAAAGACCTCGAGTAGGATAAATGGGTCAACCAAAACACCAAAAATGAATACAAATATTAAAGGCTGAAATACTTAACTCAAAATGTAAGGTAATTTCAAAATTGGTATTCCACCAGCTGGGTGGAGAAATTCCATCCCTTTACATACAGTAAAAGGATATTGTCAATCGGTCATGAACAAACGTCAAAGAACTTCAACCGATTACACGACATTGCAATTTTCCAGAATATCTAACTTAGGCTCCGCTTGGTACACTGTAAAATAATGCATTTTGCAAGTTAATACAAATGCATTAATTTGCATTGCCTTGGTTTGCAATGCATTATTTTACAAGCGCTTGGTAATAATTAACGAAAATCAAAGGCAATTCGAAAGTGTTTGTCGTGATGGTGATTGCAAATGTAGGCAATGGTGGTGGTGGCAATGACGGTGATTGTTGAAATGGTGATGGTTGTGGTGGTTCGGTGTATATAATGGTGGGGGTGGTAGTGGCAGCAGTCATGGTGGTAGCGGATGGTTGTGGTGGCTGTGGTGGTCGCAGCGGTGATAGTAGTGACGGTGGTGGTTGTGGTGATATGCTATAGTGGTGGTGTTGGTTATGCTATGGTAGTTATAGTAGTGGTTATGTTATGGTAGTTGTGGTGGTGGTGACAATGGTTATGGTGGTAGTAGTGAAGTTGGTGGTGGTTGTGGTTAATAGCACATGCTAGTGTGATCGTGGCGGTGAAGGTGGTTATGTTATGGTGGTTAAGGTAGTGGAAGTGGCTATGGTGGTGATGGTTAGGGTGTTTTTAAGAAGTTTGGAGTAGAATTCAAGTAAGAGGAGGTGATGAGAGTTTTGTAAAGTAATGTGAGAGATGTTGTCTCACAAAGTTATGCATGATTTTATAACTAGAAGATGTGGAGGTCCTAAGTTCAAATTCCAATAACTACTTTTCACAAAGTCAACCGAGCACCCAAGTTTATGTAACCACCGCAAACTTTTGCATATACATTCTTTTACCGTGTACCATGCGAAGCCTTAATTTGCATTACAAATGCAAAAAGTTGTAAGCTTATGAAATGGATCCTTGATTTTAATGAATCATTCAAAGCAAAGGAATACACTCATTGCCCAACAATTTTGCATAACAATGTCTAAACAATGACCCACTTTCCAATAAATGACCTAGATTTAGAATAGTGATACCACGAATTTACCAGGATTAAAGGATCAGATTTGACACCAAACAACAAGTGCGAATAACAAGAAAAAAAAGAATATGGAAAGAAGAGAAAGAAAAGTGACCTCCCCTGTGTGGCCGAAGCAACTGTGCAAGTAGTTCTCGTCCATCCAATAGATGAGGTCACCGATCCAGATGGTCTTGTTCTCCTCAGCCGATCCTTCTTGGTGCGAGTGGTGGTTTTGGTGAAAGGGCGGTGGTGGCTGGTGGAGAAAAGGTGGAGGCTGCATGTAGTGTGAAGCGAAGGGGTGCGGCATCATCTGGTGTGGCATCATCATCGCCGCTGGTGGGTACTGCATTGGCATCCACTGTGGATGCTGCTGTACTTGCGCTGCTTGTGCCTGCTGCAGCACTTGTGCTTGTGCATCCGAACCTCCACCACTACCACCGCTGTTGTTCGTCGATTGCATCTTCTTATCGCTCTCTCTCTCTCTCGTCTGCACGCTATTTGTTTGATGAAATAACGCAGAGAGAGATTGGGATATAGAGACCGCCTGAGGAGGGAAGGAGGGAGGCCGTGACGAGAGAGAGAGAGAGAAACAGTTATGGGGAAAAGAGAAGAGAGTTTGTGCCAAAGAAGAGATTAATAGCGGATGACGGTGGAAGGTTTCCCGTGGAGCGTTAGATGGTGCCTCGAGACGCGTACAAGATCAGTATTGATTTGAGGGTTTTTGGACCTACAGTGTATGGTGTTTCTCTTCTGTGATCGCATCGGCCGCCAGGGAGAGAGAGAGAGTCCTCTCCTTTCCCTTCCTCTAATAGATTTCGTTCACTGAGTGAGCCTTTCTCTCTTTTGTACGGATTTGCTCACGCGGAAACCTGAAGTGTTTAGCTAAGCCTACTGTCGGTCGGGTCTGCAGATAGGGAGTCTGTAAGTCCGAACCCGGTTAGGGTTGACTTGTGGAGATGAAGCCTAACCTAACTCAAGTTGGGCTTACAGAAACAAGTGGTTTGGGATTAGGTTTTGGATTACTCAGGTTGGTTGAGCTGAAGGTTTAGTTGTAATCACCATATATAATTTTGTTTTCCATATTGTTCACTATTATTAAATGGAGGGCTTGATTTCTTAAGTTGAATTTTATCTTTTTATTATTTTTCTTTTGACTAAAGTAGTAGGGCATGGAGTGCATTATGCATTCCAGCTAAATTTTCAAGTTGGAATGAATATAGAGACAGATTTAAGATAGCGTTAGTTTCGAGAGAAGCTCATGTATGGATTGAGAGATATGTGTTAATGTGGTATTTATGAACAAAATTCGTAACTACTAGCATCATGATCATGATTCGTGATGTGCGTATATATGGTGATAACTAGATTTTTGGTAAATGCACAAATAACTCAGTCCAATAATAGAATTTTGGTAAATGCACAATTGAAAACAAATAAGTTGAAACACCACTCTCAAAAGACGAATGTGAATTTGCTTAACCAGACGCACATATAACTAGAACAATAATATATTTTTCGGGGGATAGTGGTGAGTCCTAGGTGTCGTTGGTCAGCCGTTGATAGCGTTGGTAAGCCAGTAAAAGTATGTTGGTCAGCCGTGTTGAACCCTGAGTAAGTCGCCATGGTGAGCGCAGTGTGAGAGGGTGAGGTGGTCCCATACCGGTGTTCCAGCTGTAGGTGGTTCAGGCACAGTGTTCCCGTTTTAACCCCATGAAACAGAAACATGTCTTTGTTTTCAAGACTTTCCCGTTCTTCTAGCTCTAGGGCAAACAATCCAAATTTACAAAACAAGATGGAATGTAGAATTCCAGAAGTAGAAAAAGATTTACAAAACTGGTCTATACCAGCTGTTCCATACAAGAAGATTTATGAAGTTTCTCAATCATTTTTCTCTCAAAAAACTGAAGATCTGATTGACATAGTCGAACAGACTGTGCCTCTCAATGGATCTTTAGATTCAAAACAATTGTTTTCTACTCAAACACTTGACTATTTACATAGCCAAGACTACAAGTATATCCATATCGGGTTGATCCAAATCAGACTCAAGCCTCTCACAAGAACAGGGTTAGATACCTGTGCCTTGATCGCACTTCGCGATTGTAGACACAATAGGTTTCACGATTCTCTGCTTGGAATCGCAGAGTCAACTCTGTCATCGGGTCCAGTTTATTTCAACTGCTACCCCAATTTCTCAGTGTCTCTCAAGGATCCAAATGTCCTTGAAACATGACTCTCAATATTCAGACCTCTGGTTATGATATGATCGAAGGTTCTGAACCCTTGGCTCTCATCTACAAGATCACCTTTAAGGCTATGAAAACTCAGTTAAGCCCAAAAGCTTTACAAGAGTCTGACAAATGATATACAATCCTTTTTCAAGCCAATAAGGAGAAAACCAATGTTATTGTTCCAAAGACAATCCATTGGAATCAAGTCACCCTTCCAGAAACTTGGAAGGTTCAAGGTGCTACTGTACCTAGGAGACTTCCTCCTAGTCAGCTTGATCATGTTTTTACTCTCCCTGATGGGTCAGTAGAATTAAGATTCTCTGAAGCAAGAGTCACATGACTCAACCCTTCAGACTTCCAATCAGGACGCAGATCTGAAGCATCTTTCAGGACTGCACCTACGCATCTCACCAGAGCAACTACACCAGATGCTCTACCCCATCTTGATCTTGCGAATATTAGGCCAAATCCCCAGTATCCCCAGATCCGCAATCATTATACAATCCTCCTTCAGAACAGGAGTTAGAACAAGAACATCAATCTCCTACACAATCGGAAATGAATTTTCACCTTCACTCTATTGTCTGTCTAAACCTTTTTCTTTTAGATAAAGAAAAGATTAAAGCATAATTTATGTTAGAAACCAATAAGCAAAGACGTCAAACGTTTTATGCTCAAACAAGTGAATCTCAGATAACAGATTTAGGCAAACAATTTTATGAATGTTGTGAAGAATTGAAAGAGAATTTACCTTTCTTAGATTGGTATTTTAATGTTCATCTTCAACATGTTCATGTTTTGAATGTTTCCTCTAAAATCTGGACTTTCTACTGAGAACCAAACAATTAATTCAATTTTGCCCCCTCTTAGCGAATTTACATTTGCTACTATGGGACAAGATCTTGTTGCTTCTCCTCTTAAGGATTCTTCATCTGAAAATCCTTCGAAAGGAATAAGCAAAATTATTCAACAGAATAATTATACCAATATTCTTCTCCATGAACTTGGCGATAAATTGGTACAAGATCAACTTTTACAAAATGCTCTTAAAGACAAGAGAATACAAGAAAAACATATTGAAGAAACTAAGCAAACTACCTTCTTCAAACCTACAACAGTTTCTCAAAATGTTTTTACAAACTCACAACAATTAATCAAAGATATTGATGCTAAATTAGTAGCTTTAAACTTTGATTCAAAACTCAGAATCAACACCCTGTCAAACCCTGACATGACTGTTGAATCTGACATTAGTGAAGATTTTGATCCTATGGCTGAATTGGATAGAAGAAATTTCATCCAATACCAGGTCAATCCCATAAAGTATGCTAAAACAGCAAAATCTTATGGTGAATATCAAAATCCTCTTCCTAAAACAAGAAATTTTTATCCAAGACCTTCCTTACCAGATATGTAATATGAAGAACGTTCCTTACAAGCATTTGGTTCATTTTCTACAGGTAATCTCTATATATGGAATATAGATGGTTTCTCTGAAGAAAGTGTCATTGAATTAACCCAAGAAATGATTATGATGGCTTCCACCCATCGTAGTGAAAACAAAGATGATAAGACCATAGCTCATGTTATCATCGCTGGTTTTTCTGGGTTAATCAAAGGATGGTGGGATAATTACCTCACCATTGGTGAACAACAAGCAATTTTACAAGCAGTTAAAATTAGTCATGATGGTCAGCCAATGAAAACTGACCAAGGTCAATTTATTCCTGATTCTGTTATCACTCTGATTGTTAGTATTTTGAAACACTTTATTGGGGACCCTGGTGAATTTCAAGGTAAATCTAAAGATCTACTTATGATTCACAAATGTCCGACTCTTAGCCATTTCAGATGGTACAAAGACATTTTCCTCAAAAAGGTTATGCAACAATCTGAAGCAAGTAACCCTTTTTGGAAACGAAAGTTTCTTTCAGGATTACCTGCTATCTTTGCAGAAACAGTTAGGAATAAATTACAAGAAACATATCAAGGTGATATCCCATATGAACGCCTTACTTATGGAGATCTCATATCTTTTATTAACAAGTGTGCCTTACAAATATGTAATGATCTTAGGCTTAAACATCAGCTTAAGAAACAACATATTAATGGGCCAAAAGAACTTGGTGATTTCTGTCAGCAATATGGATTTGAAGATTTTAGAATTCCCAATTCCAAATCTCATTCCAAACAGCTTTACAGATCTCATCCAGCAAAACAATACAAATCTAAAAAACCTTATGGGCCTAAACAACCCAAGAACTTAGATAAGTACTACAGCAAGCCCAAAAGGCATGGGACCCATAAACCCAAGCCCGAACATTTCAAGAAACAATACAAGCCCAATCCAACTTCAAAGCATGTCTGCTTTAAGTGTGAACGCCCTGGCCATTATGCAAAATCTTGCAGAACGGCTCAAAAGATTCAAGCTTTACAAGCCCCTGAAGAAATAAAAAACATGTTTCTCAACGTTCTGATGGATTCAGAGGCCGAATCATCAGATGAAGAGCTCCAGCTCTTCAATATCAATCGCTTCTCTTCTGAATCAGATGTCTTTGACAATTCTGATGCTTGTGCAGAAGCATGTCATTGCAAAATTGTCAATATGTTGTCTAACAAGAAACAATCTAGCATCCTGTTAGATTTTGTTGACAAAACTGAATACCTTCAGCATATTAAGACTTCAATAACCAAACCCCAGAATATCCCTGAGGTGGTTAATCCTTTTTATAGTCACAAGGAAGTCATAGACAGATTCAAACGATCGTCTGTTACTTCGTCCCCTGTTAGTATTTCTGATCTCCAATATGAAGTAAACAATATAAAAAAAGACATTGCTTTACTTAAACAATCTCAACTGTTATTAGATCTTAAATTCCAAGATCTCCAAACAGTTCCTCAAGAAGCATCTTCTTCTGAACCTGTTTCTCAAGAAGATCCTAATCCCCAATTTTTGAACAACATCATCAATGCATACCTCATCAAGTCAGAATCCAAAAGTGGTATGTGTCTGTCCATCTCTTTATCAAAAAAGAGATCTTGATTTCTACCATTGCCCTGATTGATTCAGGAGCTGACATGAATTGTATCCAAGAAGGTACTGTCCCGGCTCAATACTTTACTATCACAAATCAAAAATTATATACAACAAACAATTCTCAATTAAAGATCCAATACAAACTTACCAATGCACACATTTGCAAAGATAAAGTTTGTATCAAGCAACATTTTCTCCTTGTTCAAAACATGGAACAGAAAATGATTTTAGGAACACCTTTTATTGTTGCTATTTCTCCTTTTACAGTTTCAAAAGATGGTATTAAGGCTACCTATTTAGGAACTGAAGTAGAGTTTAAGTTTTTGTTTAAACCTGAAATATTTGAAGTTAATCAGGTGAATCGCAAGGTTCAATTTCTTAATTTCATATCTCAGAAACAACAACATTTAAACTCACTCAAGCAAGAAATTGCTTATAAAAGGATTGAAGAGCAAATTCAAGATCCTAAATTACAATCTCAGATTGTCCAACATCAAGAACATCTCAAAAATGAGTTATGTTCCAATTTGCCCAATGCCTTCTGGCATAGGAAACAACACTGTGTTCATCTTCCCTATGAACCAGGATTCGATGAGCGCAAAATTCCTACCAAAGCCAGGCCAATTCAAATGAATTCTGAGCTTATGGAATATTGCAAGCTAGAAATTCAGCAGTTGTTGAATAAGAACCTCATTCGTCACTCCAAATCTCCTTGGAGCTGCTCAGCCTTTTATGTCAGAAAAGCTGCTGAGATTGAAAAAGGTAGTCCTCGTCTAGTCATCAATTATAAGCCCCTTAATCAGGTCTTACGATGGATTAGATACCCCATTCCTCATCAAAGAGATCTTCTGAAAAGATTACATTCAGCCTGTGTCTTTTCTAAGTTTGATCTCAAGTCTGAATTTTGGAAAATCCAGATCCACCCCAATGATAGGTATAAAACTGCCTTCAATGTTCCCTTTGGACATTATGAATGGAATGTAATGCCCTTTGGTCTCAAAAATGCACCGAGTGAATTTCAGAATATCATGAACGAAATTCTCTCTCCTTTTTCTCATTTCACAATTGTGTATATCGATGATATACTCGTTTTCTTTGAGTCTGTCGCAGCCCATTGGAAACACTTGTATCAATTTGAAAAATGTATTAAAAAGAATGGTTTGGTTTTATCACCTACCAAAATCAATCTTTTTCAAACAAATGTCCGATTTCTAGGACATACCATCTCCCATGGAATGGTTACTCCTTTTTCAAGAGCAATTGATTTTGCAGACAAGTTTCCTGATGAAATTCGGGATAAAACCCAATTACAAACATTTTTTGGATCTTTGAATTATGTTGTTGATTTCTATAAAGGCCTCCGTGTTTTACTTAAGCCCCTTTACAATAGACTTAAGAAAACTCCAGGTCCATGGACTGAAGCCCATTCTCAAATAGTCCGTCAAGTGAAAGCCCAAGTCAAGAGTCTTCCTTGTTTAGGAATCTCAGATCCCAAGGCTTTTAAGATTGTAGAAACATATGCGTCCAACCAAGGGTATGGTGGTATCCTTAAACAGCGTCTACCTGATTCTACTACAATCCAATTAGTCCGATACCATTCTGGTATTTGGAATTCTGTTCAAATCAATTATTCAACTGTCAAAAAAGAGGTTTTATCGATTGTTTTGTGCATCATGAAATTTGAAGATGATTTAACAAATCAAAAATTTCTTTTACGAGTTGATTGTAAATCTGCCAAAGAGATTTTAACTAAAGATGTTTTAAATCTCGTTTCAAAACAGATTTTAGCCAGATGGCAAGGTTTGATTTCTGCATTCGATTTTGATATCGAATATATAAAGGGAGCAGACAATTCTCTTGCTGACTTCCTCACAAGATAGTTTATCCAAAAATGAGTTCGCAGAGCTCATCTTCTTCGTAGGTTCCATCTGCAAGACCCCAATTCAAGTCCCAATATGCTATGCCGCCTTCTGCGACACAACAAAAAACCCATTTTTCTTATGCAACCACACTTACCAATCCTTTTCAGCCCCTCCAGGAAGCTGAAGAATCAAGTTCAATGGCTTCTTTCCAGAAGCCACAAGTTCATGCAAATCAATATGTGACAAAGATCTGCCTCGAGCCTCTCCTGCTGCTCGAACCAAGTCTCTACTTACTTATCAAGGATCCTCAATCAATCACCCGTCATGTCTTCTCCTCTTCAATGCTCTATGAAGAAGCCAATGGTCTCAAGAATCAAAGATTTTATGAGTTTATCCTGGTCAACACTGACTCTGTGATAATTACTCATAACAAAGAGAAATCCAACTCTGACAGGGTTTCTCATTCCAAGTGTCAGATCTTGAAGATTATGACAGAAGCTGACTGGAAGCAACATCCAAGCTCCCACAAGAAGTTTTCTGTCAACTTTCTTCCTGCATCTTACAATTATCAAGACTACAAGCAAGCCTGGAATCGAGCTTTTCTTGTTCCCTCACAGAATTGCTCACACTCATGGTTTTTCTTTTTCTGCAAGAAATTCAAGCAACCCTCAATTCCTTTATGGTTTCAACATTCATGGTGGAATCATTTCGGCGCCGAAGATGGAATCCTTCCTCCACCTGTCAATGAAGGATGGACCGTTTTCAAATCTAAGTTTCAACCACCTTCTCCAGTACCTCAACAGGTTTTGTTTCTGTGGTTTTTTATCAAGTTCAATCTGACATGGATTTCCTATTGGGATTTCTCTGTCTCTGCCCTTACTAGCATCAATAGATCAGCTCAACCACCTCTCTGGTTCTGTAGTCGTTTCAAGATCAAGTGGTGGCCGACTTTCGACCATAGTCATGCTACCAAAGATGGAGTCTTAAGGTTCTTCTTTGGACAGCCCATTCCTGCTGCTCCAATCATGAAGCCTTCCAAGGTTCCTTCTCAAGCCAAGCTTCTTAAAGATCATATTAAGAAGCAACTCCAAGGAAAGCCAACAAGAGCCCAGCTCATAGAAACTCTTTCCATGATAGCTTCAGATAATTCCGAGGATGGAGATGAAGCTACAAAGTCTTCTAGCGGGCCATCCAATGAAGATGACTGTTATGGTATCTTTCCGCCATTCACGCCAATCTGACCCCACAACAATAATGATGTCTCTTCATCATTCCAAGAACCTGCCAGCATTCGCTCGCAAACAATAATGCTTTCGGCCACAATTACCGACATCATCTTTCTTTTCCTGTTTACAAGAGGACGCGTGTATCTACAGTGGATCCACTCATCCAAATAAGTCAAAAGGCGAACAGTGAAGCATCTTCAACAGTTCTCCTTTCAATTATCACAAGAAAACAAGCAAGAGATAAGCCTCCAGCTCATATCTTTCCAGAAGCCTTATCGCTTCATGGTTTTCATTTCAGCTATAAATAAGTCTCTAAGTTATCTTTGTAAGACAGACGATTTTAGAACCCCAACCTTTCATGTAACCCTAAAAACTACTACCTCTGTAAGCTTTCCTCTCTTCTCCTGTAAGTCTCCTGTACATTACTTATTTCAATAAAAAACATATTATCTATTTCTTTCTTTCTTTAAAACTTATTCTTCTATCTGATCTCTGATAAGATCTTACAGTTAAACTCCCAGTGTAAATCAGGAAACTGACTTGGAGCTGTATCGATCGATTGTATCAGATTAAGGAATAATTTTGGAACTTTGTTTACTTTGGTTTCAGTATCTATTTCATGTCTCTTTCTTATCTGTATTTATTGATCATCTATGTTTGTTAAGTTTAGACTGTTATCTCTTGTCCTAGCAGTCCTGTGTAACAATTGGTATCAGAGCCATTCTTCTTTTTCCCGGGGGGGATAGTGGAGAGGTAGATAAAGTCGGAAGTACTACATATCAACAAGGACTTCCTCAAAACCCTATCTTGCTTTCAAAAAATAAAACAAGTTCTTCCGGTTAGCTCCACTAATTTGTTGAATGAGAAAGACATAATATAGCTAGCAAATATGCATGTACATAAGCTAAATACAATCAAAATTTCTCAAATATTATGATCATCCCCTCCCCCTCCCGTCTAAATTTTCTTCATCCATTAAGGTACTTGGAACATTCAAAATTCATTAGAAGAACATGATGAGCGAGGAAGACAAATGACAAACTCTATCATGGTAGGTGAATAAAATGATGGAAAAATGAAGAGAGTTTGGTTCTTCAAGACGATGAGCAAATGAATGGTGATAAAGAAAAATAATTTATTGGAAGGAGATGGTGAGAGGGGAAGACGGAAAATAGAATATTAACTCTATGGTTTTTCAACAGAAGAACGACATGGTAGAAAATAAGATCACAGGAAAAATCAAGGGAGTTTGAGTTCTTCATGAGCAATGAACTAGATGGTGAGAGAGCAGACGAGGGGAAAGATAGTTTTAGGTTGAGTGACTTGAGTTGTCAAAGCTTGACTATGTGTGGTATGCCTCATCAAATCAAGACCTGTGTGGTGACTCTCAAATCCCACATTATTTTCTTTTTCAAATGAATAACTTTCAAATGGTGGTAGCTCCACTCTAAGTTGTTGGTGCATTTAACACCTATTTTGCAAAGATGAAAGACCTAATGTGAAACCTTCTCAATCAACGATGGTTGAATCTCTTTTAGGCATTGGGTCAATATTGACTGAGTATATAGTGTATCAACTTATTTCAATCATAGATAGAAAATTATACTATTATAGGAAGGCCCCTGCTAAATAACACCAGCACTTCTATTGGTGGGCACCACATTTCTGAAGGACACTACCACTACTAAATGACATCACCAATATCAACAAAAAAAAAATCATAACCTATAATTTCCTCTCTCCATCTCCCTCTCATCTCCATCAAGAACCTCTTATTCTCATATATATTTTTTATTTTTTATTCTTCTCTTCTCTGTTTTTTTTTTCACATCCTCCACTCTTCTCCATCAAGAACCATCACCACCCCACCACCATCGACCACACCACCACCCCACCACCACATTGTTGGCCTTCTCCTCCACCTCCTCCTCTGTCATTCTCTTATCCTTTTTCATCTTATATGTTTTTTCTTATTCTCCTCTCTTATTTTATATTTCTTCTTCTCTTATTTTCTTCACAACAAATTAATGTCATGAATTAACAAACACAAATTAGAATTTTATAAATACAAAAAATATTACAATGAAAAAAACACAAAAACAAACATTAAACATTAATATTTTTAAATATTACAAAACAGAATACAAAAAATACATTAATTGTCTCGGAGCACTCAACAAAGTCCTTCAGGGGCTGATGTTGGCGTCCCTCTTCGTCGGAGGAGTAGTAGTTGACTAACAAGTTCCCACTATCACCATTATCATCATCTCATTGTCCTCTTTCTTCTGTGACAGTTATTTTTGTTTCTCTATAGAAAAGAGGTGTCTCACATCCGCAAGACAACCCGAAGGTTATTTAGTTTCTCTATAAGAGAGGGGAAATCATAAACATCAAAGAGATGTCGTAGTTCCAAGTGATACAATTCGATGTTATTTAAAGCGATAAATTCAAATTTATTCATATCGCTTGACATTTTTGTCAATCATAAACAAATCCACCCGTTCTTTAGGGAATATCATTTTTTTGTAATTTATTGTGATATCTTATAATCCTTATATATTGGCACATTGTCAATCAAAGACAAGTTCACCCATCGTTTTAGGAAAACATATCAATTGACATTTGGATATAATCAACAATTTCATCACAATATTCCCCCATTATTTTGGGGAAAATCAACATTTTCATATATCAACTTTCCGTAATAAAGTGGGGATCGAAGTCCATACAATAAAAATAATTCCCACTTCTTAGCAAAGTAAGTTGTATAACAATCAAAGTTCAAGTCACAATATGAAATACAAATACCAATTCACAGAATAATAAGAATACACAAATCAATCAGCATTTCAATTCTTATAATTTCATTTCAATCAAAGGATTTTCTCAACAGTATATTATACACTCAAATAAATCCATATTTGGTAAGCCCAATTCAATTTAATTCTATCAGTATATTAGAAATCCAATCCATACCTTTATTCAATTAAACCAATCAATTCAGTTCCGGGCTTAACTATTAAGCCCAATCGAAATCATTATCCAACAAACAACTATTCAGTCCAACCCAATTAGTTTTACAACACACTAACTATTCAATCCAGCCCAACTCTTTTTGTGTCATCTTCTTCTCCTACACATGCATACCTCTAATCTACAAGTTTTTATGTCATAGGAAATACAAATCAATGATAGGGATAATATCAATTTCAATTGTATTACGCTCAAATAACATCGTGGAATAAACTCGGTAAAGATCATAGGATTTCTACAATCTGATCAGTGGTGGTTTTCCCTTCCTTGAGGTAAATCCAACCGTTGGATGAACTCAAACTAAAACTATAATTTTTCTATGAATGTTTTCAAATTTCGGAATAAATTTGAAAGCATTTTGACTACGGGAAGATCTTGATCCACTGCAAAACTTTACACTGCGCAAAACTGTTTTCTATTACTAAATTTAACAAAATCTTAGTTTTCTTTTAATTCAACTATTTTTCACGAAAATTATAATACAATACTACATGAATTTATAGATTTATTTATGTATTAAGATCTAACCCGAAATTCATGGATTTATATATCTAAAGAGAACTAGAGAATCAAGAACACTTACTTCTACTAATATTCGATAATTCTACCAATACATATCTAACAAAATATAATATAAGAGTGAGAAAAACTCACAATCACTATTTTTTGTTTTAAAAATCACACTCATAAAAACTAAACTTCAATTATATTCAAAGATTATATAATAAATCTTTATAATAAAGAGAATGAAGAAAACTAATATAATTTCTATAAAGAGAAGGAAGTAAATAACTCACATGTTTACTTTTCTCTTCCTTCCCCTTTTTCTTTTCTGCCTCTTCAGTTCTTTCTCTTCTTTTTTTTATTTTTTTATTTACAGACTTTGTATGCGGCTAGGAAGAATCAAATATCTATTTAACCAACCTAAAGGCAAAACCCAACAAGATTAGGGTTTGCACAACATTATATTGACATCATTTTATTTATTTATTATACACCCAATCTCAAAATAAATATGCCCTAAAACATTATCATTTGTCAAAATTGGGGGTCATTACATTATACACACTTCAAAAGGAATTTCATCCCGAGATTAACTGGATGAATAGCTCCGGGTGCAATTGTTTTACCTTGTCCTCTAGCTCTCAAGTTACATCATTCTCCTTTTCACTCCACTAGACTTTCACCAAATTCACTATCCTTCTATGAAGTTGTTTCACATCACGATCCACAATCTTGATTGGTCGTGCCACTTGGGTGAAGTCGTCATTAATCTCGATTTCTGTGGAAATGTGAAACACATCATGAACAACTGATAAGCTCGGTGGCAAGGCGAGTCTTTAGGCTAAACTTCCTACTCGAGCAATGATATCAAATGGTCCCACAAATCTAGGACTTAACTTCCCTTTCTTACCGAACCTCAATACGCCACTCATAGGTGAAACCTTGAGAAAGACAAGGTGCCCAACTTAAAATTATATCCCCTTACGCTTCCGATCAGCGTAACTCTTCTGTCGGCTTTGAGTAGTTTTCATCCGCTCAGCACCTTCTCTGATGTCTCCCAGACAACCTCTAGCCTCAACAAAATTATGTCACCAACCTCCACCCAACAGGATGGTGATCGACAAGGTCTCCCATATAAAGCCTCAAACGGGGTAATGCTAATACTAGAATGATAATTGTTGTTATAGCAAACTCTATGAGAGGTAAATAATCCTCCCAACTACCACCAAAATCAAGCACACATGCTCGAAGCATATCCTCTAGAACGATTCACCCGCTCCGTCTGACCATCAGTCTAAGGATGATAAGTTGTACTCAAATCTAATCTCGTCCCCATGGCTCGCTGAAAACTCTCCCAAAACTCAGATGCAAACAAGGGATCTCTTTCAGACACAATGGACACTGGTACCCCATGAAGCCTAACTACTTCACAAATGTATCGTCTGGCTAACTGTTCGGTAGTACGATGCGCACCAACCTGAACAAAATGCGCGGACTTAGTCAAACGGTCAACTATGACCCAAATCGACTCGTTACCTCGTTGAGTCTTTGGTAAGCCATCTACAAAGTCCATAGAAATATTATCCCATTTCCAGATAGGAATCTCCAATGGCTGCAACAAACCTGAGATGCTCTCTGTGCTCTGCTTCACTACGGGAGTAAACCAAATATCATCGATAAAAATAATGACGAATTTGTCCAAGTATGGCCGAAATTAGGAAAACATATCATTTGACATTTGGCAATAATTAACAATTTCATCACAACATTCCCCCATTATTTTGGGGAAAATCAACATTTTCATATATCAACTTTCTGTAATAAAGTGGGGATCGAAGTCCATACAATAAAAATAATTCTCACTTCTTAGCAAAGTAATTTTCATAACAATCTAAGTTCAAGTCACAATATGAAATACAAATACCAATTCACAGAAAGAATACACAAATCAATCAGCATTTCAATTCTTTTAATTCAACTATTTTTCATTTTACAGAAAGAATACACTGCATAAAGTTGTTTTCTATTTCTAAATTTAACAAAATATTAGTTCTCTTTTAATTCAACTATTTTTCATGAAAATTATAATACAATACTACATGAATTTATAGATTTATTTATGTATTAAAATCTAACTCGAAATTCATGGATTTATATATCTAAAGAGAAGTAGAGAATCAAGAACACTTACTTCTACTAATATTCGATAATTTTACCAATACATATCTAACAAAATATAATATAAGAGTGAGAAAAACTCACAATCACTAATTTTTTGTTTTAAAAATCACACTCATAAAAACTAAACTTCAATTATATTCAAAGATTATATAATAAATTTTTATAATAAAGAAAAGGAAGAAAACTAATAGAATTTCTATAACGAGAAGGAAGTAAAGAACTCACCTGCTTACTTTTCTCTTCCTTCCCCTTTTTATTTTCTGCCTCTTCAGTTTTTTTTTTTTTTTTTTTTTTTTTGACTTTGTATGCAGCTGGGAAGAATCAAATCTCTATTTAACCAACCCAAAGGAAAAACCCTACAAGATTAGGGTTTGCACAACATTATATTGACACCTTTTTTTTATTATTATTATACACCCAATCTCAAAATAAATATGCCCTAAAACATTATCATTTGTCAAAATTGGGGGTCATTAGATACATTAAGTCGGTGCAACAAAGTCGAAACATTCAAAACCACAGGTGCGACAAAGAGTTGGTGCAACCTAGCCAAATAGTCGAGTACATGTAGCAACTCCCTAAATGAATCTTTGATCATATGCAGAGGTGAATGTCCAGTTCAAACACCTCATTTAGACAATAACAACCAAGTTTTTGAATTTTCAGACAAAATGTCTGAAGCATACATTGTAAACAAACAACCCTTCGTATTTTTACAATTCAACCTTGAGATTTTTTATTCCCGTTTCAAACTCTTAGAAAATGTGGCCCAAATGGCTAAAATTTGGGGCCAATACAGTTCAATTAGCTCAAATTCGAAGAGGGCCATTTCACCAAATTCTGCTTGTATTCAAGTAATCCAACCATTTACCAGGCTTCTTATAGAGCCTCCATTTTTACATGCCCAATATTGGTTTTCATAGTTACTCAGTTTTTAACTTCTCATACTGTGGATGCTCGACACTACTATTGTTCTTACTGTGACCTCAAAGGGTAATAAAAAGAAGAAGCTATAACTGGTTCAGTGAAACCAATCTCGGTCGAAGGTCGTCAATACTAGCTCTAAAGGGTAAGTCATATATGATGATACATCAAAATAGACTAATCATCGCGACCATACACGTGACATAAAGACCAATTACATAGGCCCGGACAAGGCCCGCCAATGAGGAAAACAAACAGGATCTAAATCCAGGCCCAAACGTATCAGGACATGGGTCCAGGCCCAATATGAGTTCCCTCATAAAAAAGAGAAGCGTTGCACCAAGAAAAGAGTCGTGGAGGGGTTTACGCCCCCACGAACGCATCTCCATTAAGGAGGAGACTGTTACAAGAAACATCTCCTTTCGTTGCGCTAAGTCACTCAGAGAGTTAACCATGACCATTATAAAAGGTAAAGGGAACATACAACAAAAGTATGCAACTTTAACTAAGTTTTGTCCAGATTTACATCCTTCTTCCAACATAGTTATTGACTTAAGCATTAGAGTGCCTTCGGCCACCAAAAAGGTGGTTCTTGGCAGTCTAACAATTGTTTTGCAAGTCAAACTCACATGAGGACGATTTTTTTACGCATCAGTTTGGCATCGTCCGTGGGGACGACAAGTTTCCTCTTTCTAACAACAAAACACAAAGTGGCAGGGCTCACCACAACCTAACGAAAGATTGACAAAACCATCAAAAGAAATAATGCAGTCTACAGATCCCCAATCCAGTAATGATCACAACAATTTTCTCACTAACGCATCACTAACAGCTCAGAGAGAAGATCCAGCACGAGTCGCAGGATCAGTAGCATCTGAGAATGTGAATCTACAGCGCGCAATAGTCCAGACAACCCAAGTATCCGACAACGCTGCCACGAACCCTCGGGTGGATTTGCTCATAACCCATATGGAACACATAACAAAGATGTTAGAGAAGATCACACAGGAACACACTCAACTAGCTAATCTAGTTCAGGCACAACCACAACAAAACTTCGCCAATCAATCAAACTCAAGGGAGCGATGAAATCCTAGTAGAACCCCAACAAGGAAACTTCGAAAGCAGCGAGCTTCCTCGAGGCAAGAATCCACTGTATGAAGGGACGCTTACCGAAATCCCGTTCAAAATAGGGGTCATGAATCCTAATATACTATACGAGTTGGTAAAGCCACCATTTTTCGACGCCTTCATGAAAACAACAATGCCTAAAAAGTTCACTCCGCCAAAGTTCAAGGTATATGATAGAACTTCCGACACAACCGATCATTTGAGACACTTCCACCACATGATGGCCCTGAAGGAGACCACAAACTCAATCTTATGTAGAACATTCCCAATCAGCCTCACTTCTACAACGATGAACTGATTCAATAGTCTACCACCAAGGTCAATAGATTCCTTTCAAGCTCTGGCTACTGCTTTCATCACCAAAATTTTCAGAAGCCAGCGGATGAGGAAAAGGCCACACGACTTCCTGCACATCAAACAGAAGCTTGATGAAAAAATACGGGAATATGTCATCCGCTTTACCAACGATATGACAATGATTGACGGATGTAGAGATGACACAACCGCTACAACCTTCGTGGCCGGATTAAATATAAACCCCTTCTTTTACGCTCTCAACCTGTAACCTCCAAAGGGCATGACAATCCTACTAAAAATAACACAAAAGCATATCTCCCTAGAAAAATGAAGGCAGCCAGGAAAAAAAATGATCAAGAAAGAGAAAAAATTTCAAGAAAAATGGAAAGAAATGAAAAAATAAGGCAGGATGAAGGACAACAAAAAGGTAGCAACCTGTCAAAAAGACATCGGAATAACGGAAGAAACGATTCACAACAACAAGAATCGGGGAGATCACAACCAACGCGAACTCGACACGAACGAGTAACAACGTAATGAAGACCACGTACAAGCCATACACAACCCTGAAGACAAGCCGAGCAAATGTACTGAAACACATAGCGAAGTGGGACAACGTCAACTGGCCCTTCGGGTGAGAGGGGACCCAGAAGAGAGAGACAAAAGTAAATAATGTTCGTTCCATAGGAATCATGATCACGATACCGATGAGTGCTACAACTTAAAAGACAAAATCAAGCACTGGGTTAAGAAAGGACTACTCAACGACTTCATCAGAATGCCAAATAAACAGATAGCGTGGAAGGAAAAAAATGGACAATACTGCAGGATAAAAAAAACAGTCCAGAGAGTTGATATATGCCATGCACTGCATAGTTGAAGGAAAAGGAGCACGCGAAGTAACTAGGCAAACTCCTCACTCAAACCGATCTATATCGGAACAAGGGTACTGATGAAACACTTCACGAGTGCATAAAACATGGAGAATTTTGCATCAGCCAATTAGAAGGGTCCCATTAGCAACTGCAAACTCAACTCGAATCACTAACAACATACGAGGACGAAGCAAAAAACAACAAAAATGCTAGCCCCTCCAACAACGAGCAAAGGAAGATGAAACAAATCATACTCCAAACCAGCATAAACGCCATGACGACCAAGGCTGATGACAAAATCAAGAAAATATCAATAAAGATACGAATTCAGTAACTCCAAATCTTTGCCCAGACAGTAAAATATATACGTCAATAAAATAGTCGTATAAAACAATCAAACACACACAACTTCTTGTCATATCAACCAAGAAGTAAAGGTTGGTCACCCGAGTCACCAAAACATAAAAAACTTCGAATCGACCGAGATGTCAAACTAGTGAAGTAAAGGTTGGACACCCAAGTCACCTAAACACAAAAAACTTTGAATCGTCCGAGATGTCAAACTAACGAAGTAAAGGTTGGACACCTGAGTCACCTAAACATAAAGAAACTTTGAATCGACCGAGGTGTCGAACTAACGAAGTAAATGTTTGACACCCGAGTTACCTAAACACAAAAAACTTTGAATCAACCGAGATGTCGAACTAACGAAGTAAAGGTTGGACACCCGAGTCACCTAAACATAAAAAACTTCGAATCGACCGAGATGTCGAACTAACAAAGTAATGGTTGGCCACCCGAGTCACCTAAACACAAGAAATTTTGAATCAATCGAATCTCGAATGAACAAAGTAAAGATTGGATACCCGAGTCAACACAAACTTTGAATCAACCAAGGTGTCAAAACAAATGGCCATCAATTAGATTGACAAAAGGACTTGGACCTGATAGACAAAAAGCCAAAATTAAGAGAACAAATCAATGCAATGCGAAAAAGTACAGGCGAAAATCAATTTTTTTACAGCAAATTAGGAAGGACAACGGTAACCAACAAATTAGGCAAGAAATGAGCCTAAGCACGGAAGCGGTTACATCTACAACAAAACCAAAAAGAAAGAGAAAAACAACAAAATTCAATTTTTATTGATAACACTACTCTGTTACATCCTGAGAAGGTAATACAGAAGTGATAGAAGAAATAGAAGCAATAGCAGGATTAGTACTCGCTAGAACAGAAGAAGAACTCTTTTCAGGAGAAGAGAGTGTTAATGGCTTCGAAGCGGCCGATGGTAGAAAAGGCAGTGACTCCTTTGCTGATGGAGCAGATTCCTCCATCATCATCCTCAAAAGCTTCACCGACCAAGTGACGATACCTAGACAAGTCTTCGCCGAGCCGTTTGATATAATCAAGAAGTTCAACTCGCCCATCAACAACTTGCTTCCTATCTTCGGATTCGACCACACGAAGCCTATCCTTAGCAGCAACGAATTCATTTTTTGTCGCGGCAAGATGCCCTTCAGTAGTGAAGAGCATACAGGAAGTATCTGCCTTGACATCATCAAGCGCAACAATTATATGTTCCACCCGCTTTTCATCGGCGTCACACATAACAGATTTCTCCAATTCAGAATGAGAAGCTTCATCAAAAACCGTTTTTTTAGCAGATAACTCTTTTCCACATCGCGAAGACGAGCGCAAACCCCATCTAGCTAATTAGCTTTCAAGAAATCAAGCTCAGCAGCGGATTTATCCCACATATTCTTTGCTTCCGTCAAAAACTCCCGAGCAGCCACTACAGTTTTCTCCGAGCCCACGCATTGAATTTTCAATACATCAAACTGAGAAAGAACATGAAAAAATACTAGCAATAACGCTGCCAACCTCCTCTCCAAAAGAACCACTTGATCACGACCAGCTCGATAAATCGAGTCCATTACCCCCGCGTAAGCGAGATGAATCATCCTGTCCATTATCCGCTCAAGACCATGGTTGATATGATCAAACAGGTCAAGCACAGGCATCGAAGGCCTCTCCACCAACCGCCATACCATTCATTTACTAATCTACATGCACCATCATGCACATCAAGTTGGGTAAACCAACATAACTCACCGCCTGACTTAATACGGATGTCCTTCGACCCAGGCTCAATTCAACTAATCCGTGGATGGAGAACGCGAGGATCCGGAAGCATCGAAGAACCACCTCCGACAATAGGGAGAACAGATGGAATAATAGTAACAACGGATAAGCCACGTTTACCCTCCCGTTGAGAAGCATCTGCAGCAAGGAAATGACTGGCGGTAGCAGCAGGAGTAGGAGAAGCTTGTCGAATAGGAGAGGAAACTAGGAACTCGGCTATTTCGCTGACATCAATAGAAGGAGCTGGGGAACGTTCCCAGAAACTCTGACCACTAACAATGTCTTTAGACTATTCCAATGCCAACTGGAGCATTTTCTCATTAATGACTCGAGGATCATCATTGGACAACTCAGCAGTGTCTGAAACACCATAAGCAGAAAGAAGCTTCATCTCATCGTCATCCAGTAGATGAATAGTCTCATTCTTGCTCCTTTCCAACATGAGCCTTAGCTCCTCAGTGATGCACTATTTTACTAGCACACAACTTAATACCATGCTTTGTGATTGTAGTAAAGAATAAGTAGAGATCGTTCTGGATCAAAGATTAGAGGGTTTGCCAACTAACAATAAGAATAACTAAGAGGCAATTAACAACCCAATTAAGAAAATATTGGGGGATTGAATTTTTATAATTTAAACTAAGAAAATAACTACGACGAAAATAATAAAACTTAAGAGATGGCAAAAATGAGAAATTAGCTAAGGGTTTATCTCCACACACCAAACATATGCTCATAAATCAATATTCAATAATCACTTGCTAACTCGTGAAAGACAATGCTCAAGATTAATTGTGACCGTACTGCATTAATCTTATTACTTTTCCAAGTTCGTTGAATTAAACTAAGTGTCGCTTTCAAACTATTCTTTTCATGTTATCTAATTAGGAATCGCAAGTTAGATAATAATCCGTGGAAAATATGAACACCGACTAAACAATTACAAGTATGGCCAACATCTGGTTCTTACCTAGGTTTTTACTTAACCTTACCAACATTCCTTGGTATTTACTACTTGTGAGTACAAGATTATAATGATTAGGTGAAACTCTCCCATACTGTAGCCCCGGATCCTAGCAAAACATAATCACTAATCAATAAGATAGATTAAATTCAATTAATTCATAAAGCACATGTTCAGGGCTTCGAATCCACCCCTAACTAACATGAGTTTAGCTAGACATATTTATCATGTTCAAACAATAATACATAATTAAATATCAAACTAAAATAGAGGAAACGTAAGAATAAACGATGTCGCTTATTCCGTGGTGGTAGAGAATAACTCCATGGGTGCGGATAGTGTGTAAAGAAAACAAAAGAACTTCTCCTACTTCGATCTAATCTCTGCTCTGTGAGAGAGAAACCAGATAGACAGAGAGATGGACGATGGTGGTTTGCGTGGCTGGCGAGATAGGAGGGAAGATGAAGACGATGGGATGGATGGCTGGCTGCGATTTATTGTGAAGAGGAGAGAAGGCTGGACGGTTTGTGTGCAATGGGGATTAGGGTTTCTGATTTGTGATGGACAAAAAGTTGAAGGATGCGAGAGAGATCAATGGGGCTTTGGAGATGGTTTTGCGATTGATGGGTGTAATGGAGGCGATGAAGGGGTTTGTGCATGGGTTTGTTGTTGCGAGGAGGATCGTGGTTGTTGTTGTCAATAGGAGGTGTTGGCGGCTACGTGATTGCGAATTGTTGGAGAGATGGAGGCTTGTTGCGGCGAGGATGAGGAGGTTGTGATTGCGATATGGGATGCATGGTTGTGGATGGGTGTGTGCGTGACTGTGACGAGGATGGTTGATGATGGGTGGCAGTTTGTTGTGGTTGCAAGAGTGATTGCTTCAGGGCATGCATCGTTCCCTTTATAGCTGTTTTCTCTAGAATTCATTCTTTGCGTAGTTTCCTTTTACAATAAATCTTTATAATTCAAACCAATTTGCACCACTTAGCTTTTATTTTGGAATCTTGTTATTGGAAACCTACAGAAACACGAAAATAATAATTACTACCATAATTAATAAGAAATAGCCAAAATTATATATAGAAATATGGTATTAAAATAACATAATTATGCACCTATCACTCAGCCTCCTCAAGAGATTCACGATCTCCTTTCACAACGACATCGCGGGAAGGACTTGGGTGAGAAACAATATCCCTAACAGAACTCTGATGAGTCACAAATTGAGTAGAACTACGATTCGAAAGTCGTTTCTTCCTCGGAACCTCAGCAGGAGCTACCGACAACCGCCTTGATGGACTCATAGACCTATCAAGTTTTATTTTTCGTGAAACAGGAGTAGAAGCAATAACGGGAGCATCGAGATCCGTAACATCTCAGCCGAGCTCACTTTCCAATCAATGCTAGCATCACTAACGCTAGCACGAGCAACATAAGTCTTAACACAGGACTCAGTAAATAAAGCTCGTTCCGCTTCACTCATAGTGTATAAATCACTACGCTCCAGAATGCCCTTGGAAAGAAACGCATCCACAGGAAAATGGTGAAGCTTAGAGAATTGTTCACGGATCTTTTGCTCCTCAGCTAATAAGAGAAGATTCTTCCGCCTATTGGGAACTCGAAATGATCGAAAAATCGAACGACCTCGCAATTGGAAGTAGCCGAAATTCACGGAAGCATAGAACCGAGACTGCTACCAATCGCGAATGTCATCACTGAGTTTCTTGAAACAATCAGGAGAACGAAGGAAGCAGATCTCCCTAGCACTAACTGACCGATCACCGAGTGCAAAATTCTAATGGTTAAATGAATACCAGAAAGAGTAGCCCTTGCGTAAGAAGAGACCATCACCTTCCAACCATTAGGGCCCATTTGGACAGGAGGAATGCCCAAGAAATTAAGATATTCCCAGAACAACTCCAGAATAAAGAATCGAAGGCCAGAAGAAAACATGCACGAATACAGTGTGATGCATCCAACCTTTGGGTTACAAGGGCTATCGTCCTGTCCAGGCAAAACAAGCTTGAGGTCGGGCGAAAGATCATAATCAGAACGCAGAGTCTCCAAAGTCGACTGAGACGCTCTATTAGGAGAGTAATGAGCCTCGCAAAGAGCAAGCGACTTACCACTTAACTTGTCACCAACAGACATCGTCGAAGAGTGAAGAAGCAATGAAAATGAAGAAGATGAAAGAACAAACAAACCCTAAATTCAAAGATAGCGTGAAGAGGGAAAACGTATTTGTCACATTTCCTTTTATAAAGCCGAGCAATGAATAGACGGTTCATGGGACAACGTGCGAGATATGATGCTATGCGAAATCCCAAGAATATGCGCAAAAAACGAACGGGCGAGCAAAGGATCGAGACACCAACCCGTGAAAAACAACTGACAACATTAAATACAAGATAATGATGAAATCGAAAGGTAAACCGTCACCAAAGTTAGTGCCCACGTCATCACGCCCACTAACTAAGGGAGGAGTGGCTGATGATACATCAAAATAGACAAATCATCACGACCATATTAGCATAAAGATCCATCACGAGAACACAACGCCCGATCTATTGGATCAACTCATAAAGCCCAGGAAGGATGAGGCCAATTACATAGGCCTAGACGACGCTCGTCAATAAAGAAAATAAACATGATCTAAATCTAGGCCCAATACAAGTTCCCTCATAAAGAAGAGGAGCGTTGCACCAAGAAAAGAGTCATGGAGGGGCTTATGCCCCCGCGAACGCATCTCCAATAAGGAGGAGATTGTTACAAGAAACATCTCCTTCCGTTGCACTTCACGTGCTTAAGTCACGCAGAGAGTTAACCACGACCATTATAAAAGGTAAAGGGAACATCCGACAAATGTATGCAACTTTAACTGAGTTTTGTCCAGATTTACATCATTCTTACAACATAGTTACTGACTTAAGCATCGGAGTGCCTTTGGCCACCAAAAAGATGGTCATTGGCAGTCTAAGAGTTGTTTTGCAGGTAAAAGCAACTCATAGGATGACGATTTTTGGACACATCAATATATATTGAGTAAATGTTCACAGGTAAAAGTTAAAAGGACATGAAATCCTGCAACAAGAAACTTTTCTCCAAGGCTATAATATCACAATATGAACAATACAATATATGGGAAAATTCCAAAATAAAGGGAGAACTTGAATTCAACTTCAATTCATTCAAATCAATGCTAGGTAGTTCATTTAACGAAAAAAAGGGCTAGGTAGTTCAACATCTATTTACAACACATGCACTCTCCTACACATGAACTTTATGACCTATACCAGGGCTGTTACCAGGAGAAGTAGGTCTAATATCATCTATACTAACATCAATACCTTCACAATTGAAAGATTTATTCCTTGATTTAACATGCTTGCCAACCTTTCTATGTTGCCAAAGATCTCTAGAAACACCGGCAACTACCGATGAACCTACTTTCTTTCTGTGCACTGGAACACTGACAAGTCTTCTATGGTTAGTGTGATGATGAAGAGACATGGAAAGAAGGCAGATTACAGAGAGAAACATGACTATAGCCAAAAAATTATTTTTTGCCATAGTTGTAGAAAACTAGAAGTATGAGTTGAAGATGATGAACTACTAGTCCACTTACTGGTACTATATATAGCGTGCATGAAGGTAGAAAGAAATTAACTGATTCCTAGGTGCAGTTCGAAAAGTTAGTCAAGGTAGAAGTCTTGGAAATGATCTAGCTCCTAGGCCCAGTGATCAAAAGGTACACTTGGAATTATAAATTTAACACTAAGAATGGTTATGAATTTTTTCTTAATTAAAGCGGAGCTAGCATGAAGCTTAGACAGCGCATGCTACAACTTGCAAGTTTTTCTTAATCAAGCCCACGGGGTCATGTCTCGCATATGACGTAAGATCCCTTCTTTTTAAATGATGAGCAACTTGAGAAACCTAGAATGCCTTTCCATAGCTTTTGTTCATTAACCTAATAACTTAAGGGGAATTCTAATTGTCGAGGAAACCAGCGAGGAAAACAGCGAGGGAGGGAGGACCCTCCATCCCCCTCGCGATGCGTGCAAGGGATGGGATGCATGCATCGCGAGGGGGATGGAGGGTCCTCCCTCCCTCGCTGTTTTCCTCGCTGGTTTCCTCGACAGCTAGCCAAGCTCATAACTTAATTGATATCTAAACAAAGGTCTAAGTGGAGTTGAATTTAGCGTAATTTGTTGTTAGTCTACCCTTGGTAAATGATCATACTTTTGATATGCACGTGGGCTGTCCGGGAAACAATTGGAGCAGCCTTTTAAGCATTTAAATACTTCTATTAATTCTGGTTCTAACTACATCTTTAGATTCCATAACCAAACCTGAGGGAAGGAAAAATAATAATATGTACATTTTGTAAGGGAATCACTTTTGAATATGAACAAATTGAAACTCGACAAAAGGTGCTTTTTTAGTTTATTTTCGTGGGGTGATATTTTCTGCATCTAAGTCTGCGAGTTCCCATTGATCAAACTAAAAAATAGACCTAAAATTTGAATACTAGATATGGATGCTCTGTATTTGCTAGCCAAAGTTCCAAACTGCATTTTGAGCAATCAAACCTGGATTCGATATTAATACAAACTATGGAGTTGTAGTATATATACATTGGTGTACTTGTTGTACTGATAAAACAAAAGTCCAGAGATTAATTTCTCTTTTCACTTAAATTCTCTTTTCGTTTTGAAGAAATGTATGCTGTTTAAACCTGCGAAGGCATGCAGAACAGTCATGTTCATTAAACTTCGCGTGCTTGTACTTTGAATTTCTAAGTGTTTTTCTGAAATGTGTCTTTGTGCAAGTCTGTTTTTC
The DNA here is from genome assembly GCA_963556465.1 of Berberis vulgaris. Classification (NCBI taxonomy): domain Eukaryota; kingdom Viridiplantae; phylum Streptophyta; class Magnoliopsida; order Ranunculales; family Berberidaceae; genus Berberis; species Berberis vulgaris. Next base: position 67,299,348 of record OY747134.1, on the reverse strand, counting down.
TTTTTTAGTTCTTTCTGCTTATGTTCTGTATCAAGAGGAGGCTGGTCCACTGATGTACATAGAGAAGACTAATTCATAAACATGTACAGAAATTGGGACAACAACATTGCTACCTCATTACAAGATATGTTCAAACAAATCCAATCAAATTTCAATTGTTAACTGAATGGCCAACACCAGGACTGTGACCAGGCGGTGTCAGTTGAAACTCATCAGCATGTTCAACCATACTTTAGGGAGCAAATGGTCATCTTATATTCCTAGTGTTATTTCACTCAACCTTTCTTTGTATTTTCTTTTTTTCAGTAGACCCTGAACCATTTAAGTGCCAGGCAGGATGAAACTGAACTGTGATATCATTTGCCACAAGTGTTACCCTCTGGCTACGAGTAAAATTGTTATCATTCCTAAGATCTGGAAGATCGTACATTTATAGTGGGTCGGACAAAGTTGGAGATGCATAAGATTGCAATTGTCATTGAGTTGAGAGAGTTAACCTCTAATTAAATTCAAAAGGCACCTATGGTTTAAGAGACTGTCTTAGCTAGGGGTTTTTAATAAAGCAACACACACAGAGTACTATCTCTTCAAATATTTTTCATTTTTTGCAAGATGGGTTGCAAGAGCAAGTGGATCTTTGCACCTCCCCACTATTCATCACATGGACCTCCCCACTACCCATAACTATACTGTCTATGTGGTTGGCCTTGGTGAGCTTACTATTTGTTTATACCTCAAGAAGCCTATCTTTACAACCAGTGAAGCCCACCCTTCTGGAATCCCATCAACCCAAAAAACAAGAAAAAATGTACAAAGAGAAGAAAAGTTAAAGATTCTCTTGCAGTTAATGGAAAGAAAGTCCCATAGCCTGGGGAATGAATAGGGGTTTAGTTTACAAAAACCCCACCTTCAAGGCAAGTTCATACCTAGTTTCTTATACTCTTATTCAATGTGATCTTTTTGAAGCCTACTTTTGTTGTATATAGTGCAATTGGGGTTTGGTTTTGAAGATTTTTTTGGATTGCCAACTTTAAGAGATTTTGAGAATCACAATTAATTGACGGTGGTGATTAGTTTACCATTGATTATCGATTATATATGCATATACAAGCTATGGGGTCTTTAATAAAGTCACTGCCAAGATCGATCAACCATTGATTGTCACAACACTTGTGTATAAAAACAGTATCTTTTGTAGCACAGATCTTGATAAAATTATTCTAAATAATGGTGCAGGAGGATCAACACTGGATTGCAGGTCTATGGTCTTCATCATCTTGCAATGGGAATCCCAGTCTTTGTTTTTGTCGTTTGTCTAGGGGATGGAAATGAAGTTAAGGATCCTTTGTGTTAAACCAACAACATGAAGAATATTGGAATATTTTCAGAATCATTTTGAAAAAGGTTTCTTCAGTCACTCCTTTGATCTTTGATATTTAAGATATTATTGAGATTTTATGCTTTTAGTATTTAAAAATGCGCCTCAGCACAAGTTAATTAAGACACCACATGCCAAAGGTTCAATTTCACCATTAGAACTGAAAACTACAATTGATGGACTTAATTTTTAGTTTAAAGAAGTAAAGGAATAATTGTGGAAGTACTTCTTTTTCACTGAAAAAAAAAAACGATATTACAAGTAGTCCTCTGGTTAGATGATAGGTGCAGTCACCTTAGCGAGTCCTTAGAAATATAAGAGAACCTTTTAAAGAAACTGTCGCGGTCCTCTAGCTAGAGATCTCCCTGATCCAGGCCATAAGGTTTGCATTGAGATTTTTGTTATTACTTTTATGCTTCAGAACTTGTATTATCACACATTCTTAAACACCACTAAGGATTTGAATCGAAGCAGTCCTTTTAACTAGGGAAGCAGGGGTGGCTATCTGCATAGCACTACTCAATATAAAAATAGGTAACCTAATTAACACACGTGAAATTGCACGTACATTCACCACCAATACTCTGTAAACTTCTCGAAATTGGGAGGAAGCATTGCATGTAAATCATTATTGTTTCATTCCCGAATGCAAATAAGGTCCAGAATGAGGGTGTGTGAGAGACCCTGCCAGTGAGCCTGCAGGGTTAACAAAATTGCACATATGAGAGGGATGCACAATCATGAAGTGAACTACATGAGAAGGATATACATGTAAAAAATCATTGAAGGGGTGCTCGTTTGCTGGTTGAGTTTTATCGGTAACATGGAAAATACATCATTTACCTATAGACAGTGTTTATAAACTTGCTATTATTATTCTAAAGGGAAAACAGAAACAATTGAATTTTTTGTTAAGCATGGGAAGGAGGTTCTGCAAAAGTAAGAATTACCAATGAGGAACATAAATGTTCTGAAACCGACTGCAACATATGTTAGATATTTTTATCACTCTTTGAGGATTGAAAAAAAATAAAAGCTGCAGTTTCTGCCTGTGAAATGGTAGAAGATTTTTTGTACAAGTACGTAATTCAATTAATAATGTTCTTGCAAACAAAGCATGCACCGTGAAGACTCTTTTCTTACTCAATCTAGTCATAGTATACGGATATTTCGTTTCTTACATAGTAAGTTCAAAATTAGCATGAGTAATTAAGAGATCTTTCCATGCACATATATAAATGGTTGAGGTAATTTGTTCAAGATGTAGTTAACATGAGAACTCAAGGTACTTGAATATATATAAACATATCATTACTTCACACAACGACTAACCTTCACATACATACTCAAGGTTGTACAGCTAAACAAATTGCCAATAATTAATACACATTGAGTGAAACACTCCTTCAGTTTTGTATTGAATGACCAATACCAGGGCTATGACCTGGTGTCGTAGGTCGAAAAGCTTCTACAAATCCGTCCATGGTATGCAATTTACTAGCTTGTGCTCTTGTCTCCTTTTTTGATTTTAATGCATTGCTTGCAGCAGAACTAGAACATTTCAGACATGTTTTCTTCTTTGACTTCAAATGTCTTCCTTCGACAGAGAGAACTTCATTAGAGACAATAAGTACAAGAAGTAAGATACAAGCACTTGTGATGTTCATGTTCTTTGCCATAACTATGGAGATACGAAGAAAAACTTAGTATAACGTCAAGATACAGAGAGAGAGCTTAGAGAAAGAAGAGGAGCTAATAGATTGAAGAAATGGGATACTGATACCCTGTTCTCTTCGATCCCATGGGTATTTAAGGTGATTAGAAAATACTTAAGGTGTGAAAATTTGAAAGGGTAGCATGTGAGGTCCCTAACCATTGGAAGATTCTGAGCACTTGAGATAGTACTCTTTTAAGGCCCTCACCTACAAGGAATTTTTATGTTTAGCTTAGCTTGCAATAGAGTCTGTACACAACTCTGCATGTTCCATGCATGTAAACCTTTCTTTTTCTTAAACCCCTTGTTTCACCATATAATTTACCAAGACAATATCACAGCCATCTACTTTTCGAAAGATTACACCTCTTGAAGAGCTCAAAGGTTTTGGTTGGTTTAATTAGGGTTTCCAGGTAGGTATGTTACATAGTAGTAGTATTAAAGTCATTTTGCTTGAAAACAAAGTCTTTGGAGAACACAAGTTGGTCCTTTCTGTTCACATATAGCAAAAAAGCAGGGGAGGAATCCTCTGTCTTCCCAACCAAGCCTATAATATATAATTCTAATTGAACGGTCCCTGTTAGAGCACCTTTTGGCATAAACAAAAACAACTTTTCTAAACCAAAGCCCCCAACTGGGGTACATCCCATTTCTTATTACCTGTTTCAGCTAGCTAGAAGCATGAGATTCCATTATAGTCAAGAAGGTCAGGCATGAAGTCTTCATGGGTCAAGCCCCTACCTGCAAGTGGGTGTTTTATTATGATTTGGGTAGGTATATGTTTGCAGAGAATTGAAGGCATGTGTAGTGCATTTGTAATCTTACATCAGAGTTAAATTCTCAGATTTTCTCTCTAGATATTATATGGATATCATATCAAATGATTTGGTGAGGGAGAAAAAGAATTTTCTAATGCATTCCGGTAGAAATGGAAACATTGGATGATCATTTTCAACCAACTTGTAGCTTTATATTTATTTTCCTTCCTTTCCCTGTGTAGTTGTATCTTATGTAAAAACTTGACGTAGTAATTCAGTGATTGATATTTGGTAGATTAAGGGTAAAACAAAAATGTGTTTGGATGCTTATGAATTTTGGGAAAGCATATGAATGCGTTTGGATGCTTATGAACTTTGGTCGGTTTCAAAAATTTTAATCTGAAACCAAACCAACTATTAACAAAACCGAACCGATTCTAATTTATGCAAACCGTAACCGAACCGACTAAAACCAATCTAAAACCGAACCGACCAACTATTTCAAACATATTATATTATTTTTATATAAAATATATATTATTTATTATATATATTCGGTCGATTCGGTTTTGTCGATTAAAATCACATAGAAACCGAAAACCGAACCGTACACTTCGATTTTGAATTTTTTTAAACCGAAACTGAATCAAACCGATCGGTTCGGTTTTGATCGAATCAGTCGATTTAATCAGTTTGGTCGGTTTTTTGTTCAACCCTACAAGTTCATGTTCCTAAATTGGTAGAGGATGCCCGACCTACACCACTCTGCCATCCTTACATGCATTATATGCAACTAGGGTGTCAACGCGTTGTACGTGCGCAGATATTCAGTATTTTTATTTTATTACAACAATTCAATAATAAGAAAAAATTATTAAAAATTTCTAGAAAAAAATTATTATATATAATTTTAAGGAGATGTATAGTTTATAAATAAATAAGGGCTTCAAATAATTTATGTCATAGGCATATGTATAAATAATCAATGTTTGAGAGTGCCTGATTTTGATTGTAAAAGTATGAAATGTGGAGCAAAAATGAGACATCCTAAAAGTTAGAAATAATTGGAGGGTTTCAAATAAATTATATTAGAGGCTTAAGTATAATTATTGATGTTCACATGAGCTAGTTTTGATTGTAATTAGTTGAACTTTAGGATGGTAAAATGATAAAAGTGTGTAATAGTATTTTAATTTGTATGAACCTATTTTATAATTTATAGATAATTGGAGGATTTCAAATAAATTATGTTAGAGACTTAGGTATAATTAATGAATATTGAGAAGAGTTAGGTTTTATTATAAATAATCTTAATTTGGGAGGGCAAAAGTGTAAAAAAATATATTTTATTTTTCAACTAAAAGATACAAATACCCTTGAAACTGTTTATTGGTCTTTGATTTTACATGTAATTATTCAGAATAGAAAAGAGCAAAATGAAAATGTAAAATTAAAGTCGAAGACATACATCTTTACTATTAATTTGGGGAAGATGAGTTATACTATTCTGAAGATTGATGGACATGGAAAAGTGTAGTGCCATAGTTGAATACATGCAACCAACATGATGAAGAGGACACGAGGCAGGGGGATGGGCATTATTACGTGAGCTAGACTGCTAGAGGAACATTTGTTAATGTTTGCTATTTGAAAGTATAAAGAAACCTTCTCAACAAAAAAAATCTAAATATATAATGCAGGAACAATGAATGTATGTCTTAGTCCAGATTTCCATATTTTCCAAAATACCCTTCCAATTCTATTATATTTACAAGGAAAACCAATAGATAAGTGAATAGTGATTAGGGATAATTTTGTAATTTTCAATGAAATTTGTTACATGTATGTACCATTTTCCTCTTTTATTTACGATCAAAACCCGTCCTTCTCAAATATTGTTTATTATACCTAAGCCCTTAATTATTTGTAAATTATATATAAGCCCTTAAAATTATAAATAATTATTTATTTAGAATTTGAATAGTAATTTTTACTTATTATTGAAAGGTTGTAATGTAAAAAAAATACTCAATATTCGCGCAAAGAGTACGTGGACACTGACGCCGGGCAAAATAACGATTATTCTGCAGGTTAATAGCAACAGATAATTGACAGGGAAGAATACAAGATGATAGCCCAAAACACAGAGAAATAACTCTAATGTTTAATCAAATTACTCAAATTAAAGGTATCTATAAAATCAGCCCACAAGCCTGGCTTTATAGCTAAAACTCGTGATTATTAGAATTTTACCAAAATTAGCAAAACCATAATAATCATGCTAAAACAAAATACGTAATAAAATAAATTAGCCCAAAACACAGAGAAATAGCTCTAATGTTTAATCAAATTACTCAAATCAAATGTATCTATAAAATCAGCCCACAAGCCGGGCTTTCTAGCTAAAACTCGTGATTATTAGAATTTTACCAAAATTAGCAAAACCCTAATAATCATGCTAAAACAAAATACGTAATAAAAGAAATAAACTGCCAGAAAATCTGGCCCAAATTGGGTTCAGAATCACTTCTTAAACAATAATTGAAATATTACTATAAAGGGAAATAAACTACTAAATTTGTGAATTCGGAAGGGAAAACGGTGAAATTTGGCCTCGAAAAGATGTGCAACAAGCTATTTGACCACGACGTGCACATTGAAAAGAGCTTTCCGAATTGGAGTCGTTTGCGCAATTTTGATACTCGTAGCCAAAGTTATGGCCAAAATACTAAAACGCACAAAAAACTGCCAAATTAGAAATAGATTCATGATTTTCTGCCATTCTTGCGCTAATCTGCTAATTCAAGATATCTTAGTGCTAATAACGTACTATTTGACAGCTCAGCGTCATCTAACTCGAATCCTCCTGCATCAGACGTCCTTGTATGTTAGACCTTCTCACCAAAAAAAAAAAAATGTATTGGCTCAACCAAATTAATATCTAATTAAACACTTCCAACTTTTCATTTTTAAACTTATTAGAAAAGATGTAGTAGAAGATTATTCCCCCTTGAGTAGCTGAGATGCTCCCTCATCCAACGGTCGGATCGGATCTCCTTTTAAGTTGGCTCTCTCTAACGGAACTTTATTTTTAAAATATTTCGCTTTAGCTCTTAAGCCAGTGAGTCAAGTCAAGATGTAAGCACAAAAAAACTGATCGATCAGCATCAACCGTTCTCAAATCGCATTGTAGTCAAGGTATATGTTCGTTCGTTCCTTAATCGGATTTTACAGAATGTGAGATTTTATTGGCATGAATTCTAGGGTTTTCTTTTTCGAGTTTCAAGAATCTCAACTATGTGGTTTTATGTTGCAGAGTTTTCAGAATTTCAACTTCGATTTTAGGCTTTCCAATTATATTTTTGGGGTTTCATCATTTCTTGGATTGCTGATCATTCTTGAATTGGAAACTGTAGTTGCATTGTGTTTGAATGGATTTCTCGTGTTCTGATTTGGTTATTTGGACTTTAAACTGTTGGGAAAAAAAAAACTGTGTTTTGGTGAATGTTTGTATAGGTTTGAATTGTATTGTTGAAGTTAGGGGTGGGCAAAAACCGATTTAAATTCGGTTAACCGACCGAACCGATTTTCAAATTCGGTTCGGTAACCGAACCGAAATATGAGTAGAAAGAAAATAATTTAAACCGAACCGAACCGATTATAAACGGTTCAAAATCGGTTTACGATTTTGAACCGACCGATTTATAACCGAACCGACCGATTAATTAAATATATATAAATAACTAAATAAAAAGTAGGTGTCAATACTTGATTAGTGCAACAAATGCATTGCAATACACCCTGTTGCACTAAATCACCTCATTCTCTCAAAGTTTTCAATTTTGGGCTAAAAATTGAGTCTATAAAAAAATTGGACCTGTAAAAAAATTGGACATGTTTTAATGAAAGTCTTTCAAATGCTTGAGCCTGAAATTTCGGTCCAACCGAACCGAACCGATCCGAAATTCGGTTCAACCGAATTCATCGGTTTACAAATACAAAATTCGGTTTCGGTTTGGGTTTTGGGCAAACCGAATTAAATCGGTTCAAAATCGGTTTGGGCTCAAAACCGAACCGAACCGACATTGCCCACCCCTAGTTGAAGTTTCCTTTTGTGAACATGCTCATGAAATGTTTGAAGAAATTTCTGTGTGTTATTCTATGGATCTGAAGTTCTATGCACCTTCTTTCTATGAAACGGCTCCAAGTTACAAAACCATATTTAAGTACATCAACCCAATCTCCATTATATGCTTAATTGTTCAAACCCGAAATTCATAACATGTTACTGATTTCACGTGGACATTTGTTTATAATTAGATGTGTTAATGAATACAACGCTAAACATATTAAAAAAAAATTCTGTAATGTTCAATGTACAAATTCCGCGAGTGACTTGCTAAATTTATTCATGTTGATTCATATTTACAGCCATCCATGGCAACCTTTTCCCCTCTCACTCCCATATGGCTATATAACAATTTAGCTACCAAATATAATCTTAGGTACACCGATATAATTATTAGCATAAAATGTATTCTTGTATGCAGGTCCAGTTTCTCAAACATCACGTCATCAAATTTAATGTCCGTGAAAAGCAGGTTTACTTCGTGACCACTTTTCTTCTATTTTTACTATCATTTATTCAGCTTGCATTTGCCTCAATTTAAGTCTATTTTTATAGTTAACAAGCCACTAAGGGGAAGGAAAAAAAAATGTTATTTTAGATAAATATTAGTTGTCTGTTCTGAAGTGTTCAGGACATGGATTTGTTCTCATCTCTTATTTGAATTGAATTCATTTGATTTCTTTTGTACAGAATTTAACTTGCCTTCATTTAAGTTCATGCTTCAGACTTCTCTAGTGAGCGTTTCTATAAATGTGCTTCAAACTGCTCTTGACATCAACAAGTTTACTTATGAGATTTCTCCGTTCCGTTACTTTTACTATTCTTACATATATTGACTTTTCTTTTCATGATATGTGATGGATATTTTTTGTAAGCAAATTCTATTTTTGCTTGATATTTAATGCTCTACGTAATAAAAGTTTCATATGTTGGGCTGTGGACACATTAAAAATCTCTACAATAAAACAGGGAAGTCTTGAATCATGATTGCTTTGAGGCATTAGTGGTTGATATCTGTGTCTTAGGTAAAAAAAACAACATAGGAGCTATGGGACCTACTAAATGATGTGAGAAAGTATTATGAGTATGTGGAGGAGAGAGGGTCGCTACAGATTTTCTGTATCTTTCAGAAATAAAAAAATAAAAAAAATAATGTCTTAGTTTTATTGTTTATTATTTATTGTAAAAACTTCAAAATACTACAACTAGTAACTACAATCAAATTTATTAGTTTAACAAGCATCTTTGGAGATCTTTCTGACGAGATTAGAGAAAACATTGGCATCATGGGGCTAGCATGTTGTTGGTATGTGTGGGCATGCCCAAGGCAAAATGAGATCAACATGTCAAAGGGAGCTAACACAGAATTTGCAGACACAATGAGTGCAATTGACACAGTGCCACAGGCTCGCTAATCTGCATATGTGTGTAAGAGAAAGAGAGGAAGAATGCAATCTCACTTTTATTCCATAAAAGTTAAAGAAGGCTGTGCCTTTGCATGGATAAATACATATGTTTACAAGGACAACAAAGTCAAGCTACAGAATTAACAAATGCAGGATACACTTATAGAAATGCGAATGAAGCAGATATAATATGTACTGATACTACATTTCTACCAAAGAAATCTCTTTCGGTCCTAAAACGATAACACTCCTTAACCTATGGATTTGGGCTTAGCTCTATTTACAACAGCATGGCCAATCCCAGGACTGTGACCAGGTTGGGTGGGTCTATAATCTTCCTTCTGTCCTGCAGTATTCTTGATTTCTTGATGTAATTTCGATCCAAAAACACTATGCTCATCTGTCCTGAAGTTCCTTCCCGCAATTGAAATCATTTCGAGAGATAAAATCATCACAAGAAAAAAACAAGTGCCCAGGAAGTTAATTTTGGCCATAACTAAAGAAATTGGAAGAGAATTAAGTTGGCCATAACAAGAAGGCTCAAAGAAGATTAGGTGTTGCAGTTTGCAGGTGTAGGAAAGAGAGAGGGAAACAAGATACGGAAATCTGTTGTTTTCTCCTTCAGTATTTATAGGCTTGAGAAAGTGCGCATGAGAGTCCTGAACAGTGAGTTCTCCATAAAATATGGTAAACTTAGCCTGCTTGAGTATCTCTTCCCCATTTTCCTGCATGGCCCATGCACCCTTTCGATTTTTTATTTTCACACTTCTAAAAATCAATAGTAATATAAATATACAGTAAATGAGTAGACCATGATTCGTCCAATCCTAGAGTAAGATGGTCCTATACGCCTCCCATCTTTAAGCAAAGGGATGTTGGAATTGCATCAACCATCATGGAGTCTTAAGATGTAAATGAAGAGAGAGAATCACATTGATTCCACTATGCTCGAAGGGTGAAAATATTAATAAAGTAACCAGAAAAAAGTTGAATTTTAAATATATACAGAATCACCAGAATGCCCTTTGCAAACTGATGCTATTTAACAGGGTGATACTTGACAGTTTGATCTTTGAGTACTACTTGACTCTTGTATGCTTTGAAAGGTTGGTTTACCTGTTAAAATTCAAGTTTACTGAAAGCTTGGTGGCATTGAACTAAGTATACCAAAACAAAGATAGAGAAAGAAACGCTTACGTAAAGTATCGGAACACATACAAGTGTTAAGTTGATCATCCTCTTGATTCTCAAACTCAACAAAAGCTAGGATTCTTCTGTACAACTCACTTAGAGGAAATATACTAATTTATTTGGATGGTTCCTGTGAGAGCTTTATAGTATATATTGTTTTAGCCGACAAATTGAAGTGAAAGTGTTGCAGCAGATTTTCTTGGAGTTTCAACCTCTTTAGTTTTTGGCAAGTCCAAGTTTAGTAAGTACAAATATCATTTCTCAGACCAAGGCTTAAGATTCCTTAAAGTGAAAGACCTTCTTTGACAGAATTTTCCACAAGTTTAGGGATTGGACATCCAGAATATTACCAATAACTGGAGACCCAACACAAAATTTTAAAAGACGAACATCACAACTTTCGTGTACCAATAACTTAACAGACATTGTATATTGGCCATTGCATTTGCAAGGATTCAAATTTATCCAACAGAGTCCATGTATAAATGGATTCTTTTCTTTGTTTGACGTTTCAAAATCCCTTTGTTTCTAATACCGTGGTGGAGGAAATTTTATAATATTAGCTTGAGCTAGCACTTAATCTTGGTTCCTGTGTTTCAACAAGTTAATGATTACTGATTGGTTGGCTTCTAACAGTTTAGAGGAACAGAGTAGGAGATACAGATCAAGCATCCAAACAGAGTTACAAGGAGTTTAATGGCTTACTATTTAGCAGTGCTAAGTCTCAGTAAGATTGCTTAGAAAAAGGGTAAAAATCAAAGAAAATAAGAAAAGATGAAGATCATGATATTTGAAGATGAGAGACTTGAGTTAAGAACATGATGGTTTACTTGGTGGAGTAAAGTAAAGAATTCTACAAGCCCACATAACTGATCTTATTCATGATTAAACTAGTGAATGCCACAATGAATAATTTAATTTTTGACTTTGGATCCATCATGTTCCCGTTGAAACATTATCACCAGAAAAACCAAACCAGTTCATGTAAGGTTATCGTTGACCCCACAAATACCTATCAATTAGGTATGCCTTTTGGTGCTCCTTTAGGAAAAGTCAATGCTTGTGTTTATTGTTTAGTCTCGTTCTTTCTCAATGTTATATATTACGTATATATGATGCATATTCTAATGATGTTACCTTTAATTAGTGGCTACTCAATTGGTATAAGAAGTGAATTTATTGGTTCTGCTAAACTGGCCATAGGAGCTAACGGAACTGATTACACTTTGAAGTTATCTGAAGTATTTCAATTGGCTGAATCTTTGAGGTGCAGTAGATGCGTTTTCTAAAGATCGTGTGATTGATTGGATCAAGATTAAATGGTATAGTTAATGTTTGATAATGATGACTTTTAATGATTTTTAATTTTCTAGGTGTCAGTTATTATTACCAAGTGTAAATGGTACTTTAATATATAGTCTGATAAAAGCACGATAGGCCGACAGTAGAATGAGGGGGCACTAAAAACAGAATCCCAATATGCCAAAACAACAGCATTCACACATCTAAAGAAAGTTTTGCTTAGAAGTAACTGATGGTTCACAAATAACATAAGCAATCTAGCCATTTTCTTTCGGTTCAGAGTAGAAACAAGGAATTCCAATATACCAAACATGCTACTTAAATATATTATCACATTGAGCAACAATATAGTGATTGATTATATAAGACAATGAATAAGGTGCAGCAATTAAGTAGGAATTCATAGAAAAGACGAGTTTTCTATGCTCAAATAAATGGATGTAATGTTATAGGCGGCGAAGCTTGTCGTTGACTGACAAAGTTGAAGAGTCCTGTAACTAAATTAAATGTTGTGTTGTTCAGCTTCCGTTTCAAAGAATGTCCTTACCAAACATATTTAGTGAGCAAAGTGTCGGCCTTGAAACTATGATTTAAGCTGTAATTATTACCTGTTTGTAGAATTGTAGGTTCTAACATTATTGTGATGAAGGGAAGAAGATTAGAAGCACATAATGGGCGTTGTAAGGTGCAAATGTTTTGCAGAAATTGTGTCCCAAAAAAGGAAAAAAATCGACCTTAACTGTATCTCCCCAAATCTCTTGTTTTATACGGCAAAGACAAAAGACCACCCAGACTTCAGTGACGGAGCCAGGATTTTCGTTGAATGGGGGCAGAGTGATGAGTCATATTTAACTAATGATAATATAATAATTAAGTACTTTAATATAATTTTTGTTAAATTTTGAACAATACATAAATAACTATACAAAACACCAATTGGTAAACAAAACTTCATCTAATCCATGGGTGAGGAAAATTGATCTAACAATCTACTTTGTAGGTACACAAGAGATAAATATATAGAGGACGACGGCACATTTGCCTTTCAAATATACATAACAAGGCGAGAACTCAGCATCGTGCAGTTCTATTGATCTGGTCAATTCATTTGGTGTATAAAGTTAAGGGCCAAAAATACTAATGAGTCATTTCTCCAAAGTAATCCTATGAATAAAATACTAAACCAGATCTTGATATACAAATTCATCTTGAGAAAATACTTTAAAAACATTATTCTTCTTCAAAGCAGAAAAAAGAGGTTGGGGCGTTGGTGGGAAAGGAAAATAAATCAAACAGAGAGAAAATGAGAGGAAGAGAAGTGGAGGCAGAGCGGTTGTTGTTCTCATAGTAAACATTTTTTTTTACCCATAACCCTCCCTACCTCATGCCGCCGGCCGAGTTCGAATTCTTGACGTGTGATTCCATACGCTATACCTCTACTAACTCAGCTAGTACACTTTTACCAGTAAACAAATAGAGGGTAAAGAAAAGAAGAAAGGGAGGAACGGGGTTGTCAGCGTCACTGAGAATAGTGGAAGAGAAGAAGGGGTGGGGCAGGATGGCGTCGTCGATTGCAAGTTAGGCAAATCGAGTTTTTTTTCTAAAGTCAGTGGGGGCAAGTGCCCCCACTTGACCCCACGTAAATCCGTCCCTGCCAGACTTTGTCAAGTTTTTGTGTGGTTTGATAGTATGTGAAATAAAACACATATTTTTGTGAACCAGAGCGCACCTTGGGTTGGCTAAAATCATATAAGAGTCGTGCATTCCATATGCCCAGGGTGTTGTTTCCGTTACTCTGTTTTCCAAAATTTCTGTAATTCCTGACAGTTTTTGAACCCTAAATGACCATGGAGCTAATAAGGAAAAATCCAGTAGCTAGTGTTGGAGTTATACATATATATATATATATAGAGAGAGAGAGAGAGAGGTGAGAAGAGATGATTTAGTTCTCCTATATGCCATTCCTCCCCATCTTTTCTTTTCACCATTTCATTTTTCATTGTTTTCTTTGGAATGATTTACTCTTATAAATCAAACACAACCTTATTTTCTTTCTCTAGTGTATATGTATCGATTAATTTGCATCCCAAGATGTTGGAACCTTTTCAGCAATGTCTATCAAATATTTGTACAATCCATAAAGTTGTGAACTAAATTCTCAATTTGTGTTGACACAGGGTTGGAGATGCTCTATGTAGGAAGCTCATTGTGAAAACAAACTCATGAAGTGCCATATAAAAAGGTTGGTGATCGGCTTATAGGCCTAACCTCATTATCATTGTGAGAAGTAAATTTGTCTATATGTAATCTACTGCTTATACACATAACCTATAATCCATTGGATTCCTTAGGGTGTATAAACTCAGATTGTAATTAAATAGGCTTGCACATGATATAGCAGCCTCATTGCATGCTTCCTCCACATACTCTGTTCTTTCCTTTTTCTAGTTTTGGTCAAGAATCAAACACCAACTCATATCCACCAACCTTAGTGCTTTGGTCCACCATTCTCCTCCTCGTCTCAAAATTCTCTATTATATATTATATGAATGTTTAAACAATGGACCAATGGTCAAATATGTAACAAATGTTCAGATGTAGTCTTGTAAAGTGTGCTCCTCTCTTGCACTTAAATAAAAAAAATGAAGAAAGATTCTAAAAGATTCCAAAAGGGAAAATGGGAACCCTACTGTTGGTTGGCTCCTCAAGTTGGGGAACTCATTGTTCACTTTCAACCATTGATTTTGAAAGCACAAAAAAGAGTTCAAGAGTATTTTGTTTTGTGCTGCTATGTTGTGCTTTGTGTGCTAGCTGTAGTTGCACGGATCTTTGCTTTGCTATGTTGTTATAATATGTATAGAAAGTCTTGCCTTTGAATCTCAACCGCCTTTACTTTCTGGTATCTTGACATATAATATTTGTTGCCCTTGCAACAACCCCACTAATATGCCTCCTATGACCTTGTATTGTGCTTTAATTTATTTAATGAGCTTGAGAGCGAGCTAGCTTTTTTAGCATGCTTCGGTCTTTCAAAAAACTATTTTTTTTATCAGGTGAGGAAGACAACAATGTGAAATGTGGCTACCACATGCAGACACCAGATACTTGGAATATTCATTGAAATGCCGTTTCTTCATTTTCTGTTTTTACCATGTTCTGTTAATATGTAAATGACATGGTTAACAGGAAGCCTACGACATTCTTGAGTACGAATAGAAATCAAGATGCATATTGGCAATGATTAACTTGGATTAGATGTGACAAACTATGATCTTAATTAGTTGTTTGACTAGTGTTAAAAGATCTGATGAGCATCTGACGGGCCAGTGTTTTACACTTGCACAAGCCGTACACAATGGGAGGCATAGAGCCTATACATTCACTGTAGTAGTGTTGTTTTTACATTACAGTGAGTGGTATGCAAAGGGAGGGATACAGCCTACATTTGCATGGACCTAAGGTCCAACACTTCTTCAATGCACTCTTTAGGATCCTAGACGTACTTTAGTAGAATTCACTGTCATGTCCCATGAGACTACAAAGTTATTTGTTATGATTCCAGTGAAGATTTTTTCTCTTATTCGTTGAAGTAGAATTGACAATACTTATTCATTATTTGTGTGAATATCCACACACTGTCTGGTCCTTGATAATGCATAATAACCAATAGAAATCTAGGACAATACCTTAGAATAAACAACAAAATGTTCATTTTCACCATAATCTGTGTGCTACCGGAGCGGTTTTGAAAGTCTCATACCTATTTATCAAATCATGAAAAAGCTTGGCCTAGTAGTTAAACAAATTAACTGCAGTTAAGTGAACTGAACCGAAATTTAATTTACTTCATTTAGCTGAATTGTTAGATCTGTATGTATGAGGGTATATGCTGAGTATATGTTGATGCAATGTTGGATCTCTAGAACATTGGGACACATGCATGAGTGTTTGTTTTGTGCAATATATGTTGGAGCTCTATGATATTGGGAAGGCATGCATGACAGCATGTGTATATGCCTATAGCTACTGCTTAGTAGATGTTGCTGCACAGTAATGGTTAAAAGTAACATATAAAGACAAGAAAAGGTTATTGGTATAACAATCAAATTCGTTTGACATTCCTAATTTCCTGGCAGAAAAATTAACCCATAAAGACTTGATTATTTATTTATTATTTAGTGAGGTAGATGATCTGCCCTGTAAGGAAAGAAAAATTAGAAAAATAAAAGAGAGAAAGAGAGTCCAAATTAGCCATTAGAAGTTGACAAAGAAATGATTTCGATACTTCCTAGCAGCCAATTTGTTTTCAAAGCATAAACTCTCCACTTTGTAAAGAGCATGATGTGAAAGTAATGTAGCTAGGTTTGAGATCAAGAAATAAAATGAAAATTTTGACATACACATCTTCGTCAGGGCATAACACATGCATCTTAAAACTTTACTTTATTTGTAGTTTCTTAATGTATAACTCTGTTGTAGATGCATACAAGCTTGTACAAGTAAAGACAATAATAGCTACTACTCTTGCTAATATTCATTGCTCAATTACCGGTCCTAAGTAATTGTCATTTGTGTCAAATTTATAAAATGCTCTATTGAAGTATATGGATCAAGCTTATTCATGTCATACATGATTAGCTATTTCCTGAGATTTAAAAACTGCTACTTCATTGAATAAATTGAGACGCTTTACAAGAGCATATTACTGAAATTCGAAATAATAGAAGCCATTTCTTAATACAAGTTTTAGTTTTGGATTGAATGCCCAATCCCAGGACTATGACCAGGTGTAGTTGGCCGAAAGTCTTCTACAACGCGACCAGGAGTTGGAGGAGGTGGCTGAGAATCTGGAACATGACCTTGAGCTGGGGGTCCAGAATCTTCAACATGTCCTGGAGCTATTGCTTGAACTTCATCAACATAAGCTGACAGAGAAGTGTGTTTACTCTGTGAGTCACTCTTAAGTTCACCAACTTTTCCAGCTTCTACTACATATTTGTCACTAGTAACAATGGATTTGCTATCTGTTAGCTTCAGTGGCCTTCCCTCAGCAAAGCCATTGTTATGAAAAGAAACTGACACAAGATGAAGTAAGACACAAATAGCAATGAAGTTGGTTGTGTCCATAGCTACTAGGATCAGTAAGTTAAGCAAACCTGGGGGGGGAACAACTAATTAAGGAAATGAGATATTCCAAATGATCAAGGTGTTTGGGTATTTATAAGCATGAAAGAATGTTGCCTGTGGTCCTAAGTGGTTGGAAGATTTCATAAATAACCCAAGATATATAGAATAATGAATATTGTAAAGAAACAAAAATGGACGGTGAGTTGTCTAGGGCTAGTTACAACTTACAAGAGTTTTCCAAAACTCTGCAACTTGCAAATCAAAACTTCCCTAATTTTAAATTTTTAAGTAAAATATAAATCTTAAGCTTTAATAGAAATAATGAAAATTTATATTAATATGAGCTAACTCCTCGAATTGTTTGCCCACCGAGTACTCAGAGATTCGACCGTGATCATCAGCCATCTAGAACCAGTCTGCATCACTAGTTCTTGTTCCATTTGCATGCGCCATGCAAACATGTAAAAATTAATATAGAATCAGTATGTAGACATGCATCTGCGCTGAATTCTAGTAAATAATGTATTCGTTATCACCGATGCATTGAAGGCTGCTTTACTAGCTTCAATTAAATTATTCAAAGCATGGTTAATTACACTAATTTTTAATCAGCAACTTGTTTAGACAATCTGGGGGCTCCCTTGCACTATCACATGTCCTTGGAAAAGCTATGGGAGATTCCTTGATCCTTCATCCCCCACTATACATAAATTTTACAGTTTTCACTAGACGATACCAACTTTCCAACCAGACTCTTGAAGACAAGTGAACCCTAGCCGCTAAAATGATAAAGATTCTTTCTTGGCAAACCAACCCTATAAAAGATGCTCTGTACCTCAAGTTTAGAGTAATGGAAATCGTACTGTAGGCCTTGTTAAACTTTCATCCCATGGTTTAATTAATCTTGAATGGTCGTTTGAAATTTGTGCTCTGTAAATCTATAGTCATCAAGTGGTCTAGATACATGGGCTGTTGGTCTACTTAGATGGCCACTACATGACCATGTTAGCACTTGCTACTTATAGTATCCCAAGTGACCAAAGTTTTGGGAGCCCAAGTAATATATTTGATTAGAACTTTTCCAAGATTCATTTATTAGTTTGGTTATCGGGTGTAGAAGAAAGAAAAAGGAAAAGAAATCTGCTAAGATTCTTGACAGGCACTTCCAGCTTATATGTGTTTCTTATATCTCTGAATGTGAGCTATATAGCACTATACTATGCATTTGATTATGAAAAACATGGACGAGGTGAGAAGAAATTTGTTTGCAAAATATTTTTTCGATCCATAGTGATGCTAGACAGAATAACGATTATCCTGCAGGTTAGTTTCAACAGACAATTCACAGGGAAAGAATACAAGAAGATTACCCAAAAACACAGAAAAACGCCTCTAATGTTTAATTCAAATTATTCAAAATCAAAAGTATCTCTAAATCAGCCCACAAGCCGGGCTTTATAGCTAAAACTCGCCATTATTAGAATTTTACCAAGAATAGAAAAATCCCATGCCAAAACGAAATACGTAATAAAAGAAATGATCTGCCGAAAATTTGGCCCAAATCGGGTTCAGAATCACTTCCTAAACGATAATTGAAATATTACTATAAAAGGAAAAAACTATTAAATTTGTGGATTCGGAAGGGAAAACAGTTGATTTTGGCCTCAAAAACTTGTGCACCGAACTTAAATCGATGGCCACGACGTGTGCGCTGCCAAGAGCTTTCCGAATTGGGGTCATATGCGCGATTCTGATAACCGTAGCCAAAGTTATGGCCAAAATATCGAAACGCACCCAAAACTGCCCCAATTAGGAAAAGATCATGATTTCCTGCCATCTTTGCGTTGATCTGCCAACTCAAGGTATCTGACTCGGATCCTCCTGCATCAGTCGCCCCGGGTTAGAACGAACTCTTCCTCGAGTTCACAATAGCTTTATCGGAATTCACAATAGCTTCAGGCGGCAGCCCGGGAGGAAGGTCCTCTAGTTTCAGGTCTAAAAACTCTGTTAGCACTTGCTGCACCTCCGTTGGCAAATTTGGAATCACGTCTGTTGACTATTCCCACAAGGCAGTAGAGCATAGACCACGTCTCCACGCTCAGTCTCATCTAAAAACCTGGACATAGAAAGCAGGTTAGTATTATTGGCTACCGAGGTAGGAATGGGTCATTCCCGACGAGGTGCCAACACAATCTTCTTCTATTTGATGCTAAGGGAATATGTAGTTTTCCACCCATCATGAATAACACTGCGATCATACTGCCAAGGTATGCCTAACAATACATGACATGCATCCATAGACACAACATCACACCAAACATTATCAAAATATTTTCTGCTAATCGAAAAAGACACTACGGTTACCTAATTGCCTTTATTCATCCATGACAATTTGTACGGCTTTGGGATAAAAATCTGTTTTCAACTGCAATTTCTGGACAGCCTCTTCAGACACTATGTTCTCACAACTGCCACTGTTAATGATCATCTTGCAGACTTTATCTGCAACTGTGCAGGTCGTGTGAAAAATATTGGTTCTCAACCAATCGTCCCCTGAATCGCTCTTGGGAGTCAGTAGACTCTTACGAACGACCAGAGTCTCTTTGCCATCTCCATACATCACATCTCCATCCGCATCATCGTTATACACATGCTCTCCAAGCTCATCAGTTTCGTCTACCACATCTTCCCCAATCAGGAGATTGTTACCCTTCTGCATAGCAGGCTTCCTGCACTCAGTCGCTCTATGTCCCTGTTCAGCACATCTAAAACATCTAATATTTGAGTTAGAATTACCATGCCTTGGCTGCTGGGCAGGACGGGATTCTTGAGGGCGAATTGGTTGACTGCTTTGATCACTTCTGATCATTGAACTCATGTTCTGCTGTTGTTCCACAGCAAATGCACGCTGGTAAGCTTCAGAAACGGTCCACAACGAGTGAAGGTTGAGGACATCGTGCAGGGGCTGTCGTAATCCCCCAAATACCGTGCCACCATCTGCTCCTCCGTCTCAGATAAGTCATTCCGGGCTATCAATTGATAGAACTCCTCTGTGTAATCATCAACCAATCTCGTGCCTTACTTTAACGAATGAAGTCGCTGAAACAAGGTTTGAGTGTAGCCGAAAGAAAGTGAACCTTCATCTTCTCCCAATCAGTGATCTTAGCCTTGCCCTGCCTGTCTCGTGATCGCTTCAACTGTTCCCACCACACAGATGCTCTGCCTTTGAGTTTGATGGCGACCAATTTAACTTTGACATGATCTGGAACTTCCTTATACTAAAAAATACGCTCTACTTCGTTCAACCAATCTACGAATCCTTCGGCCTGTAACGTACTAGAAAACTCGGGCAGATCCACTTTGAATCCGAGGTCTCCATGACGATCCTCTCGACCACGGTGCTCCAAGAATCGAGCATGTTTGTGATACGGGTTTTTGAAACTGGAATCAGAATCGTAATCTTCCATCTCACGATCACCGAAATCCCGCGCCGCTAGACGCTGGGTTAACTCTGCAACTTGCCTCTGTAAATCCTCAATCATCACAACCTGAACGTTACGATCACGGTGCGGGGCTTCCTCGTTCAGAACTTGCCTGCGACAACCACGACCACCAGCCATGAAAACTGATAAAATCTCACCCCAAGAAGATGCTGAAGCTCTGATACCAACTAACGCCGGACAGAATAACAATTATCCTACAGGCTAGTTTCAACAGACAATTCATAGGGAAAGAACACAAGAAGATTACCAAAAAACACAGAGAAACACCTCTG
Source organism: Berberis vulgaris (assembly GCA_963556465.1). Classification (NCBI taxonomy): domain Eukaryota; kingdom Viridiplantae; phylum Streptophyta; class Magnoliopsida; order Ranunculales; family Berberidaceae; genus Berberis; species Berberis vulgaris. The sequence continues at coordinate 67,278,568 of OY747134.1, read as the reverse complement.
ATGTTTAATTCAAATTATTCAAAATCAAAAGTATCTCTAAATCAGCCCACAAGACAGGCTTTATAGCTAAAACTCGCCATTATTAGAATTTTACCAAGAATAGAAAAATCCCAATAATCATGCCAAAACAAAATACGTAATAAAAGAAATAATCTGCTAAAAATCTGGGCCAAATCGGGTTCAGAATCACTTCCTAAACGATAATTGAAATATTACTATAAAAGGAAAAAACATTAAATTTGTGGATTCGGAAGGGAAAACAGTTGATTTTGGCCTCAAAAAGATGTGCACCAAGGATAGTTCGGTCTCCACGATGTGCGCACAGCCAAGAGCTTTTCGAATTTGGGTCAGATGCGCGATTCTGATAACCGTAGCCAAAGTTATGGCCAAAATACCGAAACGCACCCAAAATTGCCCCAATTAGGAAAATATCACGGTTTCCTACCATCTTTGCGCTGATCTGCCAACTCAAGGTATCTGACTCGGATCCTCCTACATCACATAGTTTGAAATAAACACAAAGAGAGTGAAAAACGTGGGTGGACAAGAATTAAATACAAAGTGAAAAAAACAACATTATCATGGCAGAAAACCATATTCTGGAAGAGATAATGAAAATAGTGCCATTTTTTGAACATTGCTCTGCAACCCAGATACGCAGTCAATAAAACACTGCATAGCCCATCTCTCAGCAAAATCAGTTTTGGAATAATTTGAGTAGCAATTCGGCAGACCTTAGTAGTGGTTATTTTAGATAGTTTTGTTTGTCATATATAAAGTCAGTTACATGTTCCATAGGGCACATGCCATGATAGGACCTGACGACTTTTATACAGCTTGTCGACCGAACTTATGGTTCATTTGGATGGAGAAGGGACGAGATTTAAAAATGAGAGCCATTTGAAGGTCGCTCGGAGGTGAAACTACTTTTTTTTTTTTTTTTTATACATGGGTAGTCTATGCATTTGGGTGTATCTTTTGTCAAAATATACAAAGAGCTACCTATATAAGTTTCGATAGGTAGTCAACTAGCAATATCAGTTTGATTACAGGTTTGTGTCTGCAGGCTTGCTTGGAGGCTACTCGTGTAATGGATTGTTCAAGGGTCTATGAAAACCTTGCTTACGTTTTAAATAATAAAATAAAATAAATAAAAATTCTATAGCTATGCCTTTTTATACTTCAAAACTATTTTTATTTTGCGTGAGCATACGATTCTTCTAATTTTCTACTTGTATTACGAAGTGTAAAGTATTTCCATATAGAAGCTTCTCCTGACAGTACAGTGGCCGGACCTGAATATTTGATTTGACTTGGACTCAACCCAAAAGTAACATAAATCAAGTCCATGCAATAGTGGGCTTTTTTTGGGCATATAGTAATTATTGGCTTATGGGCCACACCTCTTCTTAATCAAATTGTCATAATCTAACCTTAAACTAGATATAGCTATTGAGTTATATAGCCTGAAAAAAATGCCTTCAGCAGTACTCTACACCTGATTTTATTATAGTAAGTTCTAGTTTAGATGTTGAAGAAGACTTGAGAAGTACTCCAATTTAGACGAAAGAAGTTAATAGTGTTTCTTCAACTAAGGCTTGGGGCTCCGGCTATGAGAGCATCTCCAACATACAATATGTACAAGATAATGTGGGTTCTTCTGCACATTTTGCTCGAAAAACACATTCTAAGTGTGGTGTGAAGTTACATTGGCCCTAGTACAAAAAGCATTTGTGTCATTTGTAACCTGTCGGTGGCAATTTAGTGAGTTTCACCTGACGCTACGTCATTTATTAGCATACTAGGATGGATTAGAACAAAATTTAGTATTTGATGCGTCCAAATCGATTCATCACCTGCAAAGATGAACAACATTGACCCAAGGACCATCATTGTCGTGGCCAAAGGCACTCCGATGCTAAATTCAAGTAATTGAGTAAGGATGGATGTAGACTGTAAATTAGATTGATAGTTCATACATTTCTCATCCATTTGTTCACCTTATATAGTGAATATCTCACTCCTCCATTGACTCTATTTTCGAGGTGTGATGGAGGGAGGTGATCTCGCTGAGGATCTTACTTGTCCATGATTGGGTTGCATTCGACACTTGATTCTATTTGGGACCCAATACTTGATTAGATCAAGAGTTGTACAAGGTAGATCTTGGGCATGTGACAGCCTAGATATCTGCGTTTGAGTCTTATTGTCCTGGGCCAAGCTCCAAGATTTGCACCACATTGGGCTCACATAATCTGGGCTTGGGCACCTAACTTATAGGCTGAATGGTGATTCGGCTGAGTCTGGTCTGGACCATGCTTGGGCCCGCTCGAGACCGCGTTGAGGCCTTACTGTATTAGGGTTGGCATGTGCCATGTGTGTGGCAGTGGTTGAGTGTCTATTTGATGTCTCATCAGCTACTCCCCCTAGTTAATGGGGTTGTGTACATGCCCATTAACTCTTTGAATGGTGACTTGCAAAACGCATTAGAAACTGAGGTCAATGCCTCTTCGATTCCTGCTCATCGTTTAAAATCTATGTGACTATTGGGTGATCATCCACAAATATAAGCTTGGTTTGGTTGGATCATACCCTGGATTTGCAGAGCTTCTCATCATATCTTCGAGATGGAATTCTTTGAATGTTCTTCTGTCCTGATTTTTCTAGGAGTCGTGGAGGGGCATTCATTGACGAGGTTTTTGAACATTCTGATTTTTGCAGTGACAAGTTCCAATAAGATTTTTACTTTGAGGGAGTTTACTGATTTGAGTGAGCTTCCAATTACTCTTCGATGGCTCTCATATTTCCTTTTACATTATGGAGAAGAAGTCGAAGACGCCTCCTTGATCTCGAGTTTGTCATCCAGCATAAGGTGCACCTGCGGTTCTTTTCGCCTCCTTGCGAGATAATACCAACAATCTTCTCTACCACCGAGTGGCCGACCTTGCCATTCCTTTAGCTACACCCTTGGCATTTCCTCCAGAAAGCAGATTGGCGGAACAAATCCTCAGTATGCGTTCTGGTATATCTCCGTTCGCACTTTCCTTTCCTCCAAGCTAGATGTTTGTAATATGTAATCCTCTGATGTGATCAGTTGGTTGAGCTTTGTAACAACTCTTTGTCTAATCGATACAATTTATTTTTTGTATGTACTTCATGCTTCCTATTTGGCATTATGTTTGATTTTTGTTTAGATGGCTTTGCAGTAGAAGATATTTCAACCCGAAATAGGAATTAGGTTAACGTGCTCTGTCTACATGTTTCCTTATTCCAGTCAGTTTAGATCTCACAACGAGATGACTTAATCCAAAATAGGAATTAATCTGTTTGAGAAGTATTTCCGTTTGAACGGACTGGGCTTTTCGACAGAAGCTGGCCGATTCCCAAGTGGGAGCCAAGTTAACTGGGGCAGTCTGACGGTCAGATTCCATAGATTAGAGGGTCTTGACCCCAGACAGAGCTTAAGGATAAGAGAAATCATCTTAGTTCGAATGGACTAAATTTTGTGAGATAGCTCGGTTTAATCCTGAAGGAGAACCAGATAGCCAGAGGCTTATCCTGGCTTGAGCAGACTGGAGTACACAGTGGTAGTGTTGTCGCGAGGTTGGAATCAGACTGCTATACAACACAACTACTCCTTAGGTGAACTAGGTCACATATGCGAGGCGGGTTGTCCTCATCTTGAATAGGATTAGACTTGGTCGTTATGCGCCATCGTGGTCCCCTTGGTCGGACCAGGTAATCCGAGCGTGGTAAGTCGTTGTGAGACTGGACTCGGTTCGCTATATAGCATTGTTGTTCCTTTGGCGGACTAGGTCACTTATGAGCCGTGAGTTGTCAACATCCTGAACGGGACTAGACTCGGCCGCTTTGTGCCATTGTGGTCGCCTTTGTTGGACCAGGTTATCAAGCGCGGTGAGTTGTTGTGAGACTAGACTCGGTCTGCCATGTAGCACCATGGTTCCTTAGGCTGACTAGGTCACTTATGCGCGGCAACAAGACTAGACTTGTCGTTGTGTGCCATCGTGGTCCCCTTGGTCGGACCAGGTAATCCAAGTGCGGTGAGCCGCCTTGTGGACTCGGTTCGCTATACAACATCGTAGTTCCTTTGGCGGATTAGGTCACTTATGCAGGATGAGTTGTCGACATCTTAAACAGGACTAGACTCGGCCACTGGGTGCCATTGTGGTCCCCTTGGACGAACCAGGTTATCCGAGCGCGATGTACCGTCGTGAGACTGGACTCGACCCACTATGTAGTATCGTTGTTCCTAAAGCAGACTTGATCACTTATGCACGGTGATTTGTCGACATCCTGAACAGAACTAGATTCGGTTGCTATGCGCCATTGTGGTCCCCTTGGTCGGACCAAGTTATCCGAGCGCAGTGAACCGTCATGAGATTGGACTCGGTCCGCTATGTAGCGCTATGGTTCCTTAAGTGAACTGGGCCTGATCCTATGCATGGAGTCATATGAAATGAAATTTAAAGAAAATACCTTTATTGATAATATTTTTTAAGTGTTCTACATTCCACGATATTTTCAGACGCTCTCCACTAAGGTTTTTCAATCAATAGGTTCAAGGCATATTAATTGTTATCACCTTATAGGGAGCTTCTCAATACGAGCTTAGCTTGCTTTCCACTGGGTCTTTCGTGCTTGACTGAGTTTTTCTGAGCACCAAATCGCCGACTTTGAATTCTCGAGGTTTGACCTTCTTATTGTAACCTTCTCAGTTCGAGCTTAGCTTGCTTTCCCCTGGGTCTTTCATGTTTGGCTGAGTTTTTCTGAGCACCAAATCGCCGACTTTGAATTCTCGAGGTTTGACCTTCTTATTGTAACATTGGGAAATCTTCTGCTGATAGACTGCTATTCGGATGGAATCCCCCTTTCTTCGTTCTTTTAGTAGATCTAGTTAGACTCTCAGAGCTTCATCGTTGTCCTCAAACCCAAACTTCTCCGTTTTGAACGTAGGCATTCTTAGTTCTATTGAAACCATTGCCTTGGACCCGTAGGCCTAGACGAATGGCGTTTTCCTAGTTAGAGTCCCTTTGTGGTATGGTATGCCCAAAGGATGCTTGGAAGCTCAGATACCCAAAACCCTTTGACTACTTGGAGTTTCCTCTTGATTGCTTCCAGGATCGTTCGGCTGGTGACTTCTTGTAGCATCCCGTAATTTTTGTACGTACTGAATATTTTTATATTTTTGTGTGATTGTCTTCATTAAGTTATGGGCATACGTATGAGCTATTTGTTTGTCCATGTGATGTGTAGTTTGTTTATTTAAAAATTAATTTTCTACTTACCTTCCTCTACCGAATCTCGGGACAAGATTCTTTTGAGTTGTATATATTGTAATACCCGCCTAATTAAATAAATATAAATTTATTTTGTAAACCCTAATGTTGATGGGTTGCTACTAAAATTGTATTTGGGCTTAGTTGTGGGCTTTTATTAAACTAATAAGTAGGGTTTTATTATGTGAAAGAGGGTGGGTGCATTCGGAAGTTTCCCCCAAAAAATCCCGAGTTTTGGGATTATCCGTTTCCCCCAAAAAATCCCGAGTTTTGGGATTATCCTAAAAATCCCGAGTTTTGGGGGAAACGGATAATCCTACGTGGATTTTTAGGAGTTTCGTTTCCTTCGAAAATCGGGGCGTGACAGATTATCCGTTTCCCCCAAAACTCGGGACGTGAGAATTCAATAACACAGAAACAAATAGCAGCAACAACTAAACAACTAAAACGAATAAAAAGTCTAACCCGGAGAAGACTGACGTGGCTAGCTCACTAGCGAAACTCCAGTAACGCAGCTCAAAATCTCTAAACCTGAAAGACTACTCGGCTACATTCCAAAAGGAATGTACCCAAGAAGCAAAAGCTCACTCAGGTCAGCAATAAAGCTGGTGTGAGAAATCTTCATCCCAAAATCAATAAATCCGCACATGACAACATTAAAATAAACCAAACAATAAATAACCACACCATCAGGTAGTTCCTCAATGAGGCAATGGTGTTATCATCCTAATAAATAAATATGCATTATTTATTATTAATAAATAAAATTTATGAGTTATCAATCTTCATAAATGCAACGACAATACAATTCATAATCATATTAGACTATTATTGAAATATTAAACAAACACATTTTTCTACCTTTAGGAAGACGTGTAGTTCTCATTCAATGGTTGAATGAGCATTTAGTTTCTTCCTTTAAGGTAATCATGCACATACACAAAAATAAATCTCGCTACTTTTCCACAATCGCACTCTCTTCCTGTGCCGAACACACCTCACCCAAGTGTGCCTCCCTTGCCTTCGAAACCACTCGGAGCGTACATGTTCCAAGTGGGGTGCCACCTCGAGGAACATGTCATCACACCCGAAGTCCGATCCATGGCAAGTATTCTTCCTAAATCTACACGTACAACCGAACACACATGGAACGGTGCACCGAACACACCTCACCCAAGTGTGTCGCCCTTGCCATCGAAACCATTCAGAGCGTACATGTTCCAAGTGGGGTGCCACCTCGAGGAACATGTCATCTCACCCGAAGGTCGATCACTGGCAAGTACACTGATATGCAAGCAAGTCTGCATACCCAATAATATCACAAGTATACAAGCAAGTCTGTATACAAAATTTCTTTTCTTTTCACATTTTTTTTTTTTTTTTTGGAGTTGTGGAAAAGAGCATAAAAAAATATCAACTAAAACTCAAAACTCTTTTATGGTGACACTTTGTCAACCATAAGTAAAGCAACCACAATATCCACCGTTCTTTCGGGGAACAAGTAATATTTGACACATTGCCAATTCACACATCTCATCTCTTTGCATCATATGAAAAACAGTATGCACACCAATTCGCATAACAATACAAATACTGAAGCTAAAACAAGTGCTCAGTTAAATTCCAACCAATATCTAATATTTATTTAATAAAATATAAATTGGCTGGAATGCGAGTGCAACCCATAGAATCATGTAGTGAAAGGATCTACTTATATCAAATTATGTTCACTAGTTATTCATGCATATATAATATGCTAGATTATAGTATAACACAGAACCATGTAATGAGCAGCAAAATTCAACATATATGATCACCAGTCCACAAAAGCTTACTAAAAAAAAATGGTTCTTCTAAACTTGTCTTGAGTTGAATTGCAAACCAACTAGTGGTTTAAACCAATAAACTTAAGCTCAATCCCCTGATCCAATCTAAATGATGAGGGGGTTCATCATGTATAACTTAACAGATGTAACTAAACCCAAAAATGACTATCTGTTTGTCCCTTTTGATTGTACATATAGGGTACTAAATAAACAATCAAACTTATATATTCACAACCAATTTCATAACTCTCAAAACCCCAAATTATTTCATCAACACTCACAACCACACCATCCTAATGTGATATCCCACAGACTCAATGCTTATATCTCAAATAATGAAAAAGTAAGTAAAGCTACAAGCACAAGTGCAAATTCTGTCCTAGAGTTGTTACACATCCAAGCAATAAGTGCTAAAGACAGAAATAATACATTGCTTAAACATCATAAACAAATACCTAAAACACATAACCAATTACCAAATAAACAAACAATTGTTTGTGAATATTTCTTCACAAAGATCAAATTTAGAGAGACTACATAAAAAAAAATACTGAAAGGGGTAAAAGAGAACTCACCGGAGAGATCGCAAACCGTAAAGGATTTCGCAACGGATCCACGCAATAACCCTTCATAGTCAATGCCATCATCCCAGGTCTTCTTAGTCTGCAAAACTGAAGCCGAAGAAGCTTTCACCTTCCTCCCTTCACACTCGATTGCACTACACAAACCCTTTGGCAATCCAACAGTCCACAAAGTGAAAACAGACGAAGAGATCATGCAACCAACTTTCCTTTCGAATCAACCTGAGAAAGAAATCGCAGCCAGCCAAAGAAAGAGAAGTTGCAGCCAACAAGGAGATGAAGTTGCAACCCTCAGAGTGTTCATGCCAACAACAGAGTGAGATCACGCACAACAACAACAACAAGGTCACGCACAGCAAGAGACTTCCACAAATAAGCAATTTCTCTTCACGCACAGTTAACAACAAAGCTCCATCTTCTCCCTAATCTTTCTTCACCTTTCTCATGCCACAATCCTCTAAGAGATTTCAATCACAGCTTCACAAAGTTCAATCGCAGACAACATAGAGATTTCACGTTGTAGCATAAACGGATAAACCTTCTTCACACGGAGCAACAAGAGACAGAAATGCAACAACTTTGTCATGCCCTGTTCTTCACGCAACAACACAAAGAAAAATCGTAGCAAGACTAACCTCCTTGCAAATCACCGTTCAAAACTCCTCATCCTCTCGCCGACTCCTCGCCAATTTCGTTTCACCATCAGCCGCCATTGAGAAAAAAAAAATCGTGAAGAAGGGAAAAGGGAAAAGGAAGGAGAAAAGAAGGAGAGAGAAAAAAAAAGAAAAAAAAAAAGAAATAGGGTTTTTCTCTTTATAAGGTGGGTGGCTATTCGCCCCCACCGAACTTCCGAATGCACCCACCCTCTTTCACATAATAAAACCCTACTTATTAGTTTAATAAAAGCCCACAACTAAGCCCAAATACAATTTTAGTAGCAACCCATCAACATTAGGGTTTACAAAATAAATTTATATTTATTTAATTAGGCGGGTATTACACTTCTGCTTGTCTATTGGCTTGGGGTTGCTATGGCGCTGAGTAGTAGTGACTAATGTTCAAATTAGCGCAATGTTCTTTTAACCTTTTACCTTCGAACTAAGTCCCGTTATCGCTGACCAAGATCCTTGGACTTCTAAACCAGCAGATAATGGATTTCCAGAGGAAGTTCTCAATCTAGTTCTCTCTGATCTTTGAGAGTGGTTCTACTTCTACCCATTTGGTAAAGTAGTCGATGACCAGAAGGTGAAATTTCTTATTTTCAGAGATGAGGAATGTGCCTAGAATGTCCATCCCCACTATGCAAAGGGCCACGTACTGGTCAATGGGATCAGGTTTTGTGCAGGCATATGCGTGTATGGTGCGCACCTCTGACATTTTGTCGCATTTATGGACCAGATATTTCATGTCCTACTACATTTTGGGCCAGTATTACCTCAGTGTGAGGGCCTTGTGGGACAATGGCCTTCCCTTGGGGATTGTTCCCGCAGATTCCTTCATGGATTTCTCTGAGGACATAGTCTGCCTCGTTGGGGTTGAGGCACTTGAACAGTGAGTTAGTCGCTGAATTTTTATATAGCCTGTCGTTAAGGAATGTGTACCGGACTACCCTGTTCTTCAGCTTACAAGCTTCCAAAGTTTTTGCTGGGAGAGCTTCATCTTTTATGTAGTTGATAGGGGGTCCAAGGTAGTCAAAATGTGAAGCGATTTGCCATGGCTTGGCTTTAAGCGAAAAGCGAAGCGTGAAGCGATGGCTTCATGCAAGTAAAGCAATACTACAAAAATGATTTTAAATTATATGTAAAAATGTAAATATATGCATTTTGCTTGTATCTAAGCTTCAAATATATGCATTATGCTTTTCTAGTGTTAGCTCAAGTCAATGTAAGTGTTTATATTGCTTCCTATATTATGATGTTTGTTACTATTTACTGCAACATCATACTTCCAACCAATGTCTTCCCGATAACTACTCTCTCTTGCCCCACAGTTTTCTTTCATAATCAATCACCTTAAGTAAACAAAAAATAACAACATTATTAATATATAGATTACTAATGCATAGATGTGGGTTCCTTCTTCGGGGTCATGACGGTTGAAATTCTTGTGAAACTCTATTGAAGGTAAGAAGATTCGTACTTCGAACAAGATCTCCAACTCCCGCTCTCTGATTCAGCTATGAAGCTCTAAAAAGAAAAGGAAAAAGTATGAGAAGAAGAAAGACAAAAAAAAACTCGATTTTGTTTAATGAAGTCATGGCCTTGGTGGCTTCACGATTCAACAAAAAAAAAATGCTAAAGTGGTGGTTTTTTTGTGGCTTTAGGGTAGTGGCTTTGCTTTGACCAAGGCGAAACGAGATGTCATGGCTTGGCTTGGCTTTTGGCTTTATGCGGTGGCTTTGACTACATTGAGGGGGTCCATCCAGCTAGTTTCCTCGCTTGTGGAGAAGGCTTATTGGGTCCCTTTTCTTCTACAGCTGACTTCTCCTGGTACTCTACGAGTCAATTGGAGTTGTCTGTTATGGACGAGGCCATTTTGGCCAGAGTGTCAGCTTCTTGATTATTTGCTCTGGAACATCAGCAGAATAGATATATCTTGAGCCTTTTTTTTGGCGTTAATTGCTTTCTCGCATTAAGCCATCATCAATGGTCTTTCACGTTCAATTCACCATTCACCTGGTGGACCATCATTTGAGAATGGTTGAACATTGTGATCTCTTCTACTTTGATTCCTCTGGCTAATTTTAGCCTCGTACTCCGTCTCATTGTTTGAAGCATGAGAGTCCAATTTGATAGCATTTTCAAGGGTGATCCCCTCTGGGATATGAATAACGATTCTGTCACCTCCCCTTCCCATTGGATGACGCGTCACATCGCAGGATCCATCCTTGTGAGAGTGGTTCGGGGTCCTCATTTCCTTATTGGTTGATTGGCTCCAGTTCTTCTGTTCTAGTGAACTCAGAATGATGTCTGGCAAATTGTCATAATGGATGTCAGATTGTCTTAGCTTTACTGACCATCTGACCATTCTTCCTAAGAGCTCGAGCTTGTGCAATACTGATCGGAGTGAGTATTCAGTAAGGATTGTTATTGAGTGAGCTTTGAAGTAAGGTCTCAGTTTCCTGGGGGAGGTTACCAGCGCTAAGGCTAATTTCTCCAGGGTTGGGTAGTTTCTACCCCCCAAACATTTTGTTGATGTTGTAGACAGGCTTCTGCCTCCCCTTCCTTTCGGACCAGGGCTGAGCTGACGATTTGTTTCGAGATTGAAAGGCATAGGTAGAGGGTCTCAGCCGGAATGAGTTTTGAGAGCAGCTTGGTGCTTCCCATGTATGCCTTCAGGTATCAGAAAACTTGTTTGCATTGTTCGCCCCATTGGAGTTCCTTGTTCTCTTTTAAAATTTTGAAGAAAGGGAAGCATCTATCCGAAGATTCAGAAATGGACATGTTCAGGACTGCCACCCTCCCAGTTAGGCTCTGAACTCCTTTGATGTTCGTGGGTGACCTATTGTCGAGAATAATTTTAATATGCTTAGGATCAGCCTCTATCCCTCTTCGATTGACTATGTAATCCAAAAACTTTCCCGATTGTACCACGAACGTATACTTTTGGAATTAGCTTCATTCGGTATTTATGTAGTTGGGAGAATGCCTCTTGGAGATCCGCAAGGTGATCAAAACTATGGATTTTTTACCAACATTTAGTCGATGTAGATCTCTATCGTTTTTCCAATTTGTCATTTGAACATCGGTTCATCAGTCGTTGGTATGTGACAACAGATTTTTTAGTTCGAATGGCATCACCTTGTAGTAGTATGTGCATCTGTTCGTTATGAATGAAATTTTCTCCTGATCTGGCCGGTGCATGCTGATCTGGTTGTAGCTGAAGTATGCTTCCATGAAATTGATGAGGCTATGGCCAGATGTTACATCGACTTTCTGGTCTATCCGGGCAGTGGAAAGTTGTCCTTTGAACAAGCCTTGTTGAGGTCCGTATAGTCGACATAAACTCTCAATTTCCCGTTTTTCTTCTTTAGTAAGATCGTGTTTGGTAGCCAATCTGGGCAGCGTGACTCCCTTATCATGTCGGCATTCAGTAGCCTTTGCACTTCTTCGTTAATAACCTGATTGCGCTCGAGTGCCACTGACCTCCTTTATTACTTGATAGGCTTTAAGTCTCGATTGACTACTAGTTAGTGTGTGATTATGGAGGGGTCAATTCCCACCATGTCCTTTATTGTCCAAGCGTCTTGTTGAGGTTGGAGTCTATTTGGACGACCTTAATGTTATCCGGGATGTACAGGTGTATAGTGACGACTTCCTTTTTCGGTTGTCCGACGTTCGACCTCCCTCGTGGGCTGGAGGGAGGTTCAACATCTAAAGGCGAAATTTTGCTCTCTACGTCCGCATTCAGATCTTCTTCGTCTGGATCCTTCTGTTCGGACTGCAGCGGGTCGTTCCTTGATCTTTGACTGGAGGGGGCGTCCACAACCGAGAACTCTGTCACTAGATTTTTTACTAGTCTGGTTCCCTGTGACTGTTGGTAGCGTAATCGTTTCAGTAGGGTAACAACTTTCCCTATTGAAGTCGTACATGGCTTGGTTGGCAGGTGTCAGATTTGCTTCCGTCAGTGGCATCTTGCGGAATGCTTCTAGAAACTGAACATTGGTGGAGCTACCCGTGTCTAACAGCGACTTCCTTACTTCCCATTTTGCTATCTCCATTGAGATAACTAAGGCGTCATTATGAGGGAAACGAACTCCCCTCATGTCTCGTTCTGTGAAGGTCAAGTCCGAGACTATTAACGCCTTTGCCAAAATCTGAAATGAATCGATTGATCTTGGCTGAAGGCTGTGGAACCAAGTCAGTGCAGCCTTCTGCAAAATGATGGTAAAATCCTACACAGAATGACTTCTGGCTTTCCTTCAACGCCATCACATGGTGGTAATAGCGCAAGTGGTGCAATGGATCGAACGTCCCGCCATAGAACTCAAGCTTTAGGTCGACGAACTTATGATAGGAACATAATTGTGTTATTTTAATACCATATTTCTATATATAATTTTTGCTATTACTTGTTAATTATGGTACTAATTGTTATTTTTGTGTTTGTATAAGTTTCCAATAACAAGATTCCAAAATAGAAGTTAAGTGAAGAAAATTGGCAATTTAGAAATACTGATTGCAAAAGGAAACAACGCAAAGAAGGAAACAATTATAAAAGGAACACTACCTGCTTCGGAGAGATCACCCATCCGCAGCCACGCATCCCTCATTGCAGCCGTTAGCCGTCACTCCTCCTCCTCGCCATCACAACCATATCATTCTCAGCCAACAGACCACCACCATCATCAAACCCAGTCACAAACCCCATATTAGCCGACCATCGCCTCCATCACACTCTTCAATCACAAAACCATCTCCAAAACCCCATTGATCTCTTTCGCATCCCTCCTCTTTTTGTTCATCGCAAATCAGAAACCCTAACCCCCATCGTACACAAAAACGCCTCATCACAACACCTTTCTTTCGCTACTATCAGTCCGTTCGCCACCGTCTGTCCGTTCTCTCTCACAGTTTCTTCTCAGAGCAAAGCTCCCAAGCAACAAATCGAAGAAGAAGAGAAATCCGGATCCGAGATTGTGAGGAAGGAGAAGAGATCTTAATATATTGTCTTCACACTATTGCACCCATCAGTCCACTCAGTACCACCACACACGACGACAATGTTCTATTTCTCTTTAATTTTTTCTTATTTAGTTTGATATTTGATTATGGAATATTGTTTAAACATAATTAATATGTCTAGCTAAACTCCCTTATTAGGGGTTTATTCAAAGCTTCGAACATGTGTGTTATTTATTAATTGAATTTAATCTTCCTTCCTGATTAATGATTGTGTTTTGCTTAACTGCTTTATAGAGAAATTTTCTTTGTATGTTTGTTAAGGTGACCAACTTAGTAAGCATGGTAGGATCTAGGGCTAGAGTATATGAGAATTTCACCTAATCATTACAATCTTGTACTCACAAGTAGTAAATACCAAGGAATGTTTGGTTTGTAAGGTTCAGTAAAAACCTAAGTAAGAACAAGATGTTGATCATACTTGTAATTGTCTAGTCAGTGTTTGTATTTTCCATAGAACTTAATGATCTTGGCTTGTTATCTAACTTGCGATTCCTGATTAGATAGCATGAAAAGAATAGTTTGAAAGCGACGCTTAGTTTAATTCAACAAATTTGGAAAAATAATAAGGTTAATGCAGTGCGGTCACTGATGCGTTATTTAAGTAGCACACAACTTAATACCCTGCTTTGTGATTGTAGTATAGAATAAGTAGGGATCGTTGTAGACAGGGGATTAGAGGGTTTGTCAATTAACATCAATAATAACTAAAAGACAACTAAAAACCTAATTAATTAAATAATGGGGGATTGGATTTTCTAAATTAAACTATGAAAATAACTACGAAAATTACTGTAAAGATAATAAAACTAAAGGGATGGCAAAGATGAGAAATTAGCTAAGGGTTTATCTCCACACACCAAACATATGCTTATAAATCAATCTTCAATAATCACTTGCTAACTCGTGAGAGACAATGCTCAAAATTTACTGTGACCGCACTGCATTAATGTTATTATTTTCTCAAGTTCGTTGAATTAAACTAAGCATCGCTTTCAAACTATTCTTATCATGCTATCTAAACAGGAATCGCAAGTTAAATAACAATCTAAGATCATTAAGTTTTGTGGAAAATATGAACACTGACTAGGCAATTACAAGTACGATTAGCATCTTGTTCTTACCTAGGTTTTTACTTAACCTTACCAACGTTTCTTGGTATTTACTACTTGTGAATACATGATTATAACAATCAGATGAAACTCTCCTATATTCTAGCCCCATATCCTAGCATGCTTACTAAGCTGGCTACCTTAACAAACATACAAAGAAAAGTTCTCTATAAAGCAGTTAAGCAAAACACAATCACTAATAGCAAGGAAGATTAAATTCAATTAATTTATAAAGCATATGTTCGGGGCTTCGAATCCACCCCTAACTAAGAGGAGTTTAGCTAGACATATTAATTATGTTCAAACAGTAATCCATAATCAATAATCAAACTTAAATAAGTAAAAGAGTTAAGTGATGAAACAAAACACTATAGCCTGATCCGTGGTGGTAGAGAGTGGAAACTGGGGCGCGAATAGCAGGCTGGAAAGAAATTTATTTCTCTTCCTTCCTCACGTGATCTGTGTCTCTTCGTCACTGTCCGCTTTCTTTTCTTCCTCCTCGATTTCTTCTTCCTTCTCGATCTCTGCCTGTGCTGTGTGTATGACGAGAGACGGACAGTGGTGGTATAGTTGATGTGTGAAGGTAATGGAAGGAAGAGATCGGGCGAGAGAGATGAAGGTTGTGCGAGGAAGAGATGCGAAAAAGAGATGGAATGAGGGGTTGTTGTTTCGATTGAAGGGTTCGATGGTGATGATGGAAGAAGGGCTGTGTTGGGTGTTAGGAAGGAAAAGGGGATGATGGAGGTGGTTGGATGATAAACTGATCGAGACAGAGATGGAGGACGACGACGGCTGTGGATGAGGACGGTGACGATGGGTGATGATGGGTTCAGGA
Source organism: Berberis vulgaris (assembly GCA_963556465.1). Taxonomy (NCBI): domain Eukaryota; kingdom Viridiplantae; phylum Streptophyta; class Magnoliopsida; order Ranunculales; family Berberidaceae; genus Berberis; species Berberis vulgaris. The sequence goes on along the minus strand of OY747134.1, from coordinate 67,263,236 downwards.
TGATGGGCTTGATAGTTGTTGTGAAGGAGGAGGACGACGACTGTGAGAGGATGCGTGGCTTGCTGCGGCGGTGGATTAAGAGGCTATTCCCGGATGGATTTCTTCGAAGCAAGGTATCATCCCTTTTATAATTGTTTTGTTTCCTTCTTTGCTTGGTTTCCTTGTTTGTGTGGTTTCCTTGTTTGTGTGATTTCCTTGTGCAACTAGTAGCTAATTTGCTTTACTTAGCTTCTATTTTAGAATCTTGTAATTGGAAACCCACACAAACACGAAAAAAACAATTAGTACCATAATTAACAAGTAATAGCTAAAAATGTATATTGAAATATAGTACTAAAAATAGCCTAATTATGCCCTTTATCTTTTGCTAGTCCTTGAGCAAATTCAAGAAACAAAAAGACTCAAATGAATCAATTTATACTTTCCAACATTTGTCTAAGAGATTTTCAACGGATCATGACGTGTTAAGATTATTTGTAAACACAAGATTAAATCCACATCATTCGAAAATTAATAAATGTTCATAGCAATGATATAAAAATTCATAATTAAATCAATCTAAGTGATTGTGAAACTCAAGCGCGTGCCAAGAAGAATTAACCCAAAAATCTCACTGGATGCACTCTTTTCTTTTTCATTGATTGTTTGGTAAAATCACTCTTCCTATTCTAGTTATATGTGAGAGGCTTGGTGTAAAAGGGAAACAAATAGCTCACGTATGATATAACAAGATAGAAAAAGGCATTTTCTGACTTTTTTTTCCAGATATATGATCTCATGGAAGGAATGCTACTACTTGAATGCAAGAACTAGTGACACCATATGCTCATACCTCATTCGAATCTCCACATCGTGACATTACAAGAAACACTCAATCAATAGGTCTTAATTTAGGTTGTAATGGGGTCAGGGGTCAAGGAAAGAGAAAGAACAGATATGAAATTTTCAAAGGGCTTGAAGAAATGGTGAAAGCATGCAATAAGATTAGAGACATTAGCAAAGAATCATATGGTTCAAGACATAAGTGGGAAAATGACGAGGTGTCCCATTGATAATGAAGAGCTTCAGCAATTATTTTGTATCTACTGAAAAAAATTGAACTATCTGTATGGTACTGTAATACTGAATGGATATAGATAAGGACTTGTATCCATTTTGTAACTTTTTTTTTTGGTACTGTTTTTTATTTTCGATTTTTTTTTTGTTTTTGCAACTCTTTCTTCTTGAACTGTCTACCACAAGGGTCTTCCCCCACACTTGTTTTTCAACATACCTTGAACCACAATAAAGTCTCTGCAAATCAAATTATGCTTCACTCTTTTTATTAGGTTAGGGATAGAAAGTGAGGGTAATGAAACAAAAGGCTTAATAACAGGCTCAATGGGGTTAACCTAGGGGAAATATATTATGGATCGGGCTTATTTGGAAATGGTGGAAACTAGGTGCCTTTATCATGTCAAGCATGTTATGCAATTCAATATGATGCTTTGAATGAAGTCAATACAAGTTTTAATGTTTAATTCTTAATTATGAAAACAATCCAAGTAGCAACCAAAGCAAACAAAATTGAGATCATGCAACGAATTATTATTGACAAAAGAAATAAAAGATGACCTAACTAAAAACTCTCAAAGTCAAAGGAACAATAGGCTCAAAACTCACATATGGGTTATAATGAGTTAAATTCAACTAAGCATGCTATGAGTATCAATTACTAAGTTTATTACATGTGAATTTGCATATGATGACCATGAATAAGCATTAATCAAAGAATAATATTAGATTTTAAATCATGTTTATAAATCACCTTAAAGTCATGCAATTAAAAACCAAATTTCATCATTGTGTTGGAAAGTATCCTAAGACTCAAAACAATTATAATTTTTTTTTATGACACTAATACCAACAAAGAAAATAAAAACCAACATTTATATATATATATATATTTTTAAGGGACTGACACTTTTTTTTTTAAAAATAAAACAACGTTTTGTTCCCCTCACACTTAAACCTAACATTGTCCTCAATGTGAATAGATTATAGCACATGTAATGAAAGATTTAAAAGCGGAAAACAAATTACTAACAAACAAAAGCAAAAATAATGAAAAGAAAATAAAGGGATAAAGAAAGCAAATCTGATTGGGTTGCCTCCCAAGAAGCGCTTGTTTTAACGTCGTGCAGCCTGACGGTGTCTCCAATTAATCCTCAGAATAAGTGGAAACATGGAGTGATACGTCCTCCACGTCATGCTCCACAAATGACTAATAATAGGGCTTAAGTCGATGATGTTTCACTTTAAACTCCTTCCCGGTTGTGACACTCTTAATCTGCATAGCACCATGGGGAAAAACATTAGTAACAATAAAAAGGACCAACCCATTCAGAACGTTACTTACCAGTTCTAGGACATGATTGGAAAAGCAAGACTTTCATTCCAATGAAAAAAGTATTTCCATGGATCATCTGATCATGAAAAACTATGGTGTTCTCCTTATAATTGTTTTTACTATCATAAGCCTCATCCTGAATCTTTTCAAGCTCATTCAACTGAAATTTCTTCCGCTTCTTTGTGTCATAGGGAACTCCATTGCTCTCATATCCAACGGCAATAGTGATGTTGGTCTCAAGTTCATCCTCGTTTATGAGGCTTGACAATTTCTGGGCCAAATTGTAATTCACATTAATAAAAAAACAAGAATGATTTTTAACAGGATATCTTGTGGCTTCAAAGACGTTGAAGCCAATCACATCACCATCAAATTCGATGGTCAGTTTCCCCGCATGCACATCAATATTTGTCTTCGCAGTTTTCATGAAGGGGCGCCCTCAAATAAGAGGCAAAGGTGCTGAAAATTCTGAATCTTCCATCTCAAGCACATAGAAATCTGCTGGGAAAATCAAATGGTTAACCTGCACCAACACATCTTCCAACAAACCTCGAGGATATGCATTAGAACGGTCAGCCAATTGAATAATAACACCATCATGTTTTAGCTTCCCAAGATTCATAGAGCGATAAATAGAATATGGCATAACATTAATTGAGGCACCTAAGTCTAACATTGCATTTTCAATTTTAGTATTACTGATAACACAAGGAATAGTGAAACTACCTGGATCCTTACACTTCGGTGGCAATTTCCTTTGAAGAACTGCGGAGACATTCTCACTTACCTTAACTACCTCTCCGTCTCGAAGTCGTCTCTTTGTTGTGCAAAGCTCCTTAAAATTTTTTGCATACTTAGGCACTTGCTTAATAGCATCAAGAAGTGGAATATTGAGTTGGACTTTTCGGAAAGTTTCCAAAATTTCCTTATCCTATTAATCTTTTCTAGATTTGGCAAACCTACCTGGAAAAGGCACAAAAGGTGGAACAAGATTAGCAGAAACTGAATTTGGAATGCTCACCTTCTTACCTTGGAGCTCTGGTGTTTCAATGATGGCTGGAGAATCCTTATATAACTCAGCTTCCCTATTTCAACTCTGTTTAGGGACTATTGGCTCATTCTCAATTTGCCTACCACTCCTCAATGTAATTGCTTTTGCAATTTCAAACCTGCCCTTCGGATTTGGAGTGGTAGAATTAGGAAGTTTTCATTGCTCACGAATTTGTCCAATAAACTCAGCTATTTGTCCCATCTGTAGCATCAAATCTGCTATGTCTTTTGTTTGGTTCTGTTGAGAAATAGTTAATGATTTCAGAATCTCATCATAATTAAGGGGCATACCTGAATTGTGCTGAGGTGGTTCTGGTTGCCTTTGGGCGAAACTAGGGGGTGGTCGATTCGAAGTCTGTTGCTGAGGTTGTTCTGAATTTCTCCATCCAAAACTGGGGTGATTTCTCCAACCTTCATTGTAGGTGTTCGAATAAGGATTATTCCTATAGTGATTTTTCCCCTGAAAACCGACTGCATTGACATTTTCCCAACCGCCATTCTCAATCAGTTGAGGACATTGATCAGATGGATGTCCCAACTTAGTACACACGCCGCAAACGTGTGCAACTCCTAGCACATTCGGCTTCCCTAGGGCTTGAGTCACAAGTGAGGTAAGATTAGCCATTTGAGCTTCCAAACTATAATTAGTACTTACCTCATTGACTTGGCGTGAAGGCTCTTCATTCATTCATACTGTTGGGCATTTAAAGCTCGGTTTGCAATCAAAGTCTTTGCTGCTGCTGGAGTTTTATCAACCAAAGCTCCTCCTGCCGCTGCATCTAACATTTGTCACTCAAGAGGAAGCAATCCCTCATAAAAGTATTGAATCAGGAGCTCCTCCTTCATCTGATGCTGCGGGCATGATACTATGAGAGTTTTGAAACACTCATAGTAAGCCAGATATGATTCTCCTGGACCTTGCTGTATGCCACTGATTTTCTTCCTCAACAAGATAATTTTGGAAGTTGGGAAGAATTTCTCTAGAAACGCCTTCTTCATGCTATCCCAAGAAAATATTGTTCCGAAAGGTAGTTCATAGAGCCAATCCTTAGCCCTATTAGCCAGAGCAAAGGGGAATGCTCTCAACTTTAGGATGTTTTCATCCACATTTATTGGCGTCATACTGGAGCATACAACTTCGAATTCCTTTAAATGTTTATTTGGATCCTCCATAGAAAGACCATGATACTTCGGAATATTATGAAGTTGGCTGGATTTCAGTTCGAATGACTCAGTCTTGCCCTGCGCGGCTAATGGATACTGAATGCACAAGGGTGCGACATTGTCCAAGGTGGATGCCGAAAGATCTATTGTCTCCCATGTCGAACTCTTCAGATTCAGATTCAGAGCTAGATGTTTGTGGCTCTTTTGTTTTTGTTCTTCGTCTTCTAAATGTTTTCTCAGGCTCTGAATCGTATTCTACTAAGTTTTTGCTGGATTTCCTATTGCGCATGAACTAGTTCCTAAGATAAAGATAGAAAGAAGAAAAAATCAATAAAAATAAAAATAAATAAAAACTAATTAAGTAATCAACAACTTTTCTAATTCCCGGCAACGGCGCCAAAAATTGATGCGCTATTTTAGTAGCACACAACTTAATACATTGCTTTGTGATTGTAGTATAGAATAAGTAGAGATCGTTCTAGACCAGGGATTAGAGGGCTTGTCAATTAACACTAATGATAACTAAAGACAACTAAAAACCTAATTAATTAAATAATGGGGGATTGGATTTTCTAAATTAACCTATGAAAATAACTACTAAAATTATTGTAAAGATAATAAAACTAAAGGGATGGCAAAGATTAGAAATTAGCTAAGGGTTTTATCTCCACACACCAAACATATGCTTATAAATCAATCTTCAATAATCACTTGCTAACTCGTGAGAGACAATGCTCAAGATTAACCGTGACCGCACTGCATTAATCTTATTATTTTCAGCGTCGCTTTCAAACTATTCTTATCATGCTATCTAAACAGGAATCGCAAGTTAAATAACAATCTAAGATCATTAAGTTTTGTGGAAAATATGAACACTGACTAGGCAATTACAAGTATGATCAGCATCTTGTTCTTACCTAGGTTTTTACTTAACCTTATCAACGTTCTTTGGTATTTACTACTTGTGAATACAGGATTATAACAATCAGATGAAACTCTCCTATATTCTAGCCCCAGATCCTAGCATGCTTACTAAGTTGGCCACCTTAACAAACATACAAAGAAAAGTTCTCTATAAAGCAGTTAAGCAAAACACAATCACTAATAGCAAAGAAGATTAAATTCAATTAATTTATAAAGCATATGTTCGGGGCTTCGAATCCACCCCTAACTAAGAGGAGTTTAGCTAGACATATTAATTATGTTCAAACAGTAATCCATAATCAATAATCAAAGTAAAATAAGTGAAAGAGTTAAGTGATGAAATAAAACAATGTAGCCTGATCCGTGGTGGTAGAGAGTGGAAACTGGGGTGTGAATAGCAGGCTGGAAAGAAATTTATTTCTCTTCCTTCCTCACGCGATCTGTGTCTCTTCGTCACTGTCCGCTTTCTCTTCTTCGTCCTTGATTTCTTCTTCCTTCTCGATATCTGCCTGTGCTGTGTGTATGACGAGAGACGGACAGTGGTGGTATAGTTGATGTGTGAAGGTAATGGAAGGAAGAGATCGGGCGAGAGAGATGAAGGTTGTGCGAGGAAGAGATGCGAAAAAGAAATGGAATGAGGGGTTGTTGTTTCGATTGAAGGGTTCGATGGTGATGATGGAAGAAGGGTTGTGTTGGGTGTTAGGAAGGAAAAGGGGATGATGGAGGTGGTTGGATGATGAACTGAGATAGAGATGGAGGACGACGACGGCTGTGGATGAGGACGGTGACGATGGGTGATGATGGGTTCAGGACGATGAGCTTGATGGTTGTTGTGAAGGAGGACGACGGCGGTTGTGGGAGGATGCGTGGCTTGTTGCGGCGGTGGATTAAGAGGCTATTGCTGGATGGATTTCTTCGAAGCAAGGTATCATCCCTTTTATATATGTTTTGTTTCCTTCTTTGCTTGGTTTCCTTGTTTGTGTGATTTCCTTGTGCAACTAGTAGCTAATTTGCTTTACTTAGCTTCTATTTTAGAATCTTGTAATTGGAAACCTACACAAACACGAAAATAGCAATTAGTACCATAATTAACAAGTAATAGCTAAAAATATATATAGAAATATGGTACTAAAAATAGCCTAATTATGCCCCTATCAGTCACGGTTAATCTTGAGCATTGTCTTTCACGAGTTAGCAAATGATTATTGAAGATTGATTTATGAGCATATGTTTGGTCTGTGGAGATAAACCCTTAGCTAATTTATCATCTTTGTCGTCTCTTAAATTTTATTATATTCTTCTAGTTATTTTCTTAGTTTAAGTTAGAAAAATCCAATCCCCAAATATTTTCTTAATTAGGTTGTTAGTTGTCTCTTAGTTATCCTTAGTGCTAGTTAGCCAGCCTTCTAGTCCCCTGTCCAGAACGATCCCTACTTATTCTTTACTACAATTACAAAGCAGGGTATTAAGTTGTGTGCTAGTTCATGCACAATAGGAGATCTGGCGAAAACTTATTAGAATACGATTCAGAGCCTAAGAAAACATTTAGAAGCGAAAGAGAGAAAGACAAAAGAGTCACAAAAGTCTAGCTCTGAATCTGAATCAGAAGAGCTAGACATGCAGACAATAGATTTATTAAAGAACTTTCGGCATCCACCTTGGACAATGTCGCACCCTTGTGCATTTAGTATCCAACAGCAGCGCAGGGCAAGACAGAGTCATTCGAGCTGAAATCCAGCCTACTTCACCATATTTCAAAGTATCATGGTTTTTCTATGGAGGATCCAAATAAGCATTTAAAGGAATTTGAAGTTGTATGCTCTAATATGACGCCAATCACGGTGGATAAGAACATCTTGAAGCTGAGAGCATTTCCTATTTCTTTTGCTGATAAGGCTAAGGATTGATTTTATGAACTACCTTCCGAAACAGTATACTCTTAGGATAGCATGAAGAAGGTGTTTCTAGAGAAATTCTTCCCAACTTCAAAAATCATCTTGTTGATGAAGAAAATCAGTGGCATTCAGCAGGGTCTAGGAGAATCATACCCAGCATACTATGAGCGCTTCAAAACTCTCATAGCATCATGTCTGCATCATCAGATGAAGGAGGATCTCCCGATTCAGTACTTTTATGAGGGATTGCTTCCTCTTGAATGACAGATTTAGATGCAGTGGCAGGAGGAACTTTGGTTGATAAAACTCCAGCAGCAACGAAGACTTTGATTGCAAACCGATCCTTAAACGCCTAACAGTATGAAGGAACTGGAGATCCTTCACGCCAAGTCCATGAGGTAAGTACTAATTCTAGTTCGGAAGCTTAAATGGGTAATCTTACTTCACTTGTGACTCAGGCTCTAGGGAAGCTGAAGGTGCTAGGAGTTACACAAGTTTGAAGCGCATGCACTAAGCCAGGACATCCATCTGATCAATGTCCTCAGCTGACTGAGAATGGCGGTTGGGAGAATGTTAATGCAGTAGGTTTTCAGGGGCAAAATCACTATAAGAATAACCCTTATTCGAACACTTACAATGAAGGTTGGAGAAATTATTCAAGCTTTGGATGGAGAAATTCAGAAGAACCTCAACAAAAAACTTCGAATTCGTCACCCCTGGTTTCTTCCAGATGCCGCCAGAACCACCTCAGAACAATTCAGGTATGCCCTTAATTATGATGAGATTTTGAATTCGTTAACTATTTCTCAGCAGAACCAATAAAAAGATATAACATATTTGAAGCTACAAATGAGACAGATAGATGAGTTTATGGGACAAATTCGTGAGCAAGGAAAACTCCCTAGTTCTATCATTCCAAATCCGAAAGGCAGGTTTAAAACCGCAAAAGCCATTTCATTGACAAGAGGATGATCCAGCCACCGTTGAGACACCAACGATCCAAGTTAAGAAGGTGGGTGTTCCAAGTTCAGTTTTTGCTAATCTTTTCCTCTTTGTGTGCCTTTTTCAGGCATGTTTGCCAAGTCTAGGAAAGATGAACGTGATAAGGAAATCTTGGAAACCTTTCGAAAAGTTCAGGTTAACATTATGCTTCTTGATGCTATTAAGCAAGTGCCTAAGTATGCAAATTTTTTTAAGGAGTTTTGCACCACAAAGAGAAGACTTCAAGACGGGGAAGTGGTAAAGGTGAGTGAAAATGTTTATGCAATTTTTCAAAGGAAATTGCCGCTGAAATGTAAGGAGTCAGATAGTTTCACTATCCCTTGTGTTATCGGTAATACTAAAATTGAAAATGCAATGTTAGGTGCTTCAATTAATATTATGTCATATTCTGTTTATCGTTCTATGAATCTCGGGGAGCTAAAAAATGATGGTGTAATTATTCAATTGGCTGACCGTTCTAATGCATATCCTCGATGTTTGTTGGAAGATGGGTTGGTGCAGGTTAATCATTTGATCTTCCCAGCATATTTTTATGTGCTTAAGATGGAAGATTCAACATTTTCAACACCTTTGCCTCTTCTTTTAGGGCACCCTTACATGAAAACTACAAGGACAAATATTGATGTGCATGCGGGGAAACTGACCATGGAATTTGATGGTGATGTGATTGGTTTCAACATCTTTGAAAATCCTCGAGGTATTCCACTGATAATTATTCTTGTTTTTCTATTAATGTGATTGACAATTTAGTCCATAAATTGTTAGACGACAGAAACGGAGATGAATTTGAGACCACCATCATTACTGTCGTTGGCTATGAGAACAATAAAGTTCCCTATAACACAAATAAGTGAAAGAAATTGCAGTTGAATGAGCTTGAAAGGATTCAGGATGAGGCCTATGAAAGTAAAAGCAATTACAAGGAAAACACCATAGTTTTTCATGATCAGATGATCCATGGAAATACTTTTGTTGTTGTAAATAAAGTCTTGTTTTTCCAATCATACCTTAGACCTGGTAAGTTACGTTCTGAATGAGTTGGTCATTTTATTGTTACTTATGTTTTTCCCTATAGTGTTATACAGATTAAGAATGTCACAACCGGTAAGGAGTTTAAGGTGAAACATCATCGACTTAAGCCCCATTATGAGTCATTTGTGAAGCATGACGTGAATGACGTATCACTCCATGTTTCCACTTATTCTAAGGATTAATTGGAAATAATGTTAGGCTGCACGACGTTAAAACAAGTGCTTCTTGGGAGGCAATCCGATCAGATTTGCTTTCTCTATCCCTTTATTTTATTTTAGTTATTTTTGCTTTTTATTGTTTTTTTTTGGAAAGCGAGCTGGGTTTTTATAGGATCCCATAACCTATCAACAAGGTGCGACCTACAGGTCAACACCATAAGAAGGTAACCATGTCGTCGACGGGTCTCGAACCTAGGACGTGGGGGATAAACCCACACAACCCTAACCACTCGACCATAACACCATTGACTAGCTTTTTATTGTTAGTAGTTTGTTTTTCCTATTTTAAATCTTTCATTACATGTGTTATAATCTGTTAACATTGAGGACAATGTTAGATTTAAGTGTGGAAGGGGAACATCGTTGTTTTTGTTTTGAATTTTTTTTAAAAAAGTGTCAGTTCATTAAAAAATAAAAATATGTTGGTTTTTGTTTTCATTGTTGGTATTAGTATCAGTTAAAAAAAGATTTTATAGTTGTTTTGAGTCTTAGGATACTTTCCAGCACAATGATGAGATTTGATTTTTAATTGCATAACTTTGAGGTAATTTATAAACATGATTTAAGGTCTAATATTATTCTTTGATTAATGCTTATTCATGGTTATCATATGCAAATTCACATGTAATCAACTGAGTAATTGGTACTCATAGCATGTTTAATTAAATTTAACTCAATATAACCCACATGTGAGTTTTGAGCCTATTGTTTCTTTGATTTGGAGGGTTTTTAGTTAGGTCATCTTTAATTTCTTTTGTCAATAATAATTCGTTGCATGATTTCATTTTTGTTTGTTTTGGTTGCTACTTTGATTGCTTTCATATTTAGAACTAAACACTAGAACTTGTATTAATTTCGTTCAAAGCATTATATTGAATTGCACGACATGCTTGTCGTTATAAAGACGCCTAGTTTTCACCATTACCAAATAAGCGTGATCCATGATATATTTCCTTTAGGTTAACCCCGTTGAGCTTGTTATTAAGCTTTTTTGTTTCATTACCCTCATATTTCGTTCTTAACCTAATCAGAAGAATGAAACATAATTTGATTTCAAGAGACTTTATTGTGGTTCAAGGTAAGTGGAGAAGCAAGTGTGGGGGAAGACCCTTATGGTTGATAGTTCAAGAAGAGAGCTGCAAAGAAAATGGTACAAAGTTACAGATTGGACAACCCTTGTTTATATTTATTCAGTATTTCAGTACAATACAGATAGTCAAGTTCGTTTCATTTTCATTAGATACAAAATAATGGTTGAAACTCTTCATTATCAGTAGGCCACCTCTTCCCTTTCCTACATGAGCTATATATCAATGTTGTATTTACACTGTATGTCTTGAACCATGTGATTCTTTGCTAATGTCTCTAATCTTATTGCCGCTTTCACCATTTCTTTAAGCCCTTTGTAACTTTCTTATCTGTTCTTTTTTTTTTTCCTTAACCCCTTGGCCTTATTACAACTCAAATTAAAACCTTTTGATTGAGTGTGTTGTGAAATGTCACGATGTGGAGATTCGAATGAGGTATGAGCATATGGTGTCACTACTTCTTGTATTTAAATAGTAGCAATCCCTCCATGAGATCATACATCTGAAAAAATAAATAAATAAACATGTCAGAAAATGTATTTTCTTGTAATATCACATGTGAGCTATTTGTTTCCCTTTTACATCAATCCTCTCACATATAACTAGAATAAGAAAAGTGATTTTACCAAATAATCAGTGAAAAAGGAAAAAAAAAAGTGCATCCAGTGAGATTTTTGGGTTAATTCTCTTAGGCACACGCTTGAGTTTCACAGTCACTTGGATTGATTTAATTGTGAATTTTTATATCACTGCTATGAACGTGTATTAATATTCGAATGATGTGGATTTAATCTTGTGTTTATAAAGAATCTTAACATGTCATGATCTGTTGAAAATCTCTGAGACAAATGTTGGAAAGTATAGATTGAGTCATATGAGTCTTTTATTTTGTTTCTTTGATTTACTCGAGAACTAGCAAAAGATAAGTGTGGGGGAATTTGATAGGAGCATAATTATGTTATTTTAGTACCATATTTCTATCTATAATTTTGGCTATTACTTGTTAATTATGGTACTAATTGTTATTTTCGTGTTTGTATAGGTTTCCAATAACAAGATTCCAAAATAGAAGTTAAGTGAAGCAAATTGGCAATTTAGAAATACTGATTGCAAAAGGAAACTACGCAAAGAAGGAAACAATTATAAAATGGACACTACCTGCATCGGAGAGATCACCCATCCATAGCCACACATTCCTCATCGCAACCGTAAGCAATCACTCCTCCTCCTCGCCATCACAACCATATTGTTCACAATCAACAAACCACCACCATCATCAAACCAAGTCACAAACCCCATATTAGCCGACCCCCTTCATCGCCTCCATCAACTCATCAATCACAAAACCATCTCCAATGCCCCATTGATCTCTCTCGCATCCCTCCTCTTTATGTTCATCGCAAATAAGAAACCCTAACCCCTATCGTACACAACAACGCCTCATCGCAACACCTTTATCTCGCCATTGTCTGCCCGTTTGCCACCATCTGTCCGCCATCTCTCACGGTTTCTTCTCAGAGCATAGTTCCCAAGCAGCAGATCGAAGAAAATGAGAAGTCTGAAGTAGAGATCGTAAGGAAGGAGAAGAGATCTTAATCTCTTGTCTTTATGCTATTTGCACCCATCAATCCACTCAATACCACCAAGCACGACAACAATGTTCTATTTCTCATTAACTCTTTTCTTATTTAGTTTGATATTTGATTATGGAATATTGTTTGAACATAATTAATATATCTAGCTAAACTCCCTCTTAGCTAGGGGTGTATTCGAAGGCCCGAACATGTGTTTTATGAATTAATTGAATTTAATCTTCCTTACTGATTAATGATTGTGTTTTGCTTAACTGCTTTGTAGAAAACTTTTCTTTGTATGTTTGTTAAGGTGGCCAACTTAGTAAACATGCTAGGATCTGGGGCTAGAGTTTAAGAGAGTTTTACCTAATCGTTACAATTTTGTACTCACAAGTAGTAAATACCAATGAACGTTGGTAAGGTTGAGTAAAAACCTAGGTAAGAAAAAAATGTTGATCATACTTGTAATTGTCTAGTCAGTGTTCATATTTTTCATAGAACTTAATGATCTTGGATTGTCATCTAACTTGTGATTCCTGATTAGATAACATGAAAAGAATAGTTTGAAAGCGACGCTTAATTTAATTCAACGAATTTGGGAAAATAATAAGGTTAATGCAGTGTGATCACGGTTAATCTTGAACATTATCTCTCACGAGTTAGCAAGTGATTATTGAATATTGATTTATGACCATATGTTTGGTGTGTGAAAATAAACCCTTAGCTAATTTCTCATCTTTGCCATCTCTTAAGTTTTATTATATTTTTCTTAGTTATTTTCTTAGTTTAAATTAGAAAAATTCAATCCCCAAATATTTTCTTAATTAGATTGTTAGTTGTCTCTTAGTTATCCTTAGTGCTAGTTAACAAACTCTCTAATTCCTGGTCCAGAACGATCTCTACTTATTCTTTACTATAATCACAAAACAGTGTATTAAGTTGTGTGCTAGTAAAATAGTGCATCAACTTCTTTGGCAAGGGTGCCTCATGATCTCCTCCAAGAATGGAGGGATGGTAAGATCGCACAAGACATCTGGATCAGTCGCTCCCAACCAAAGTGGGTTATCGACTATGGTCCTGTATGTCCTTGAGGTGCGGTTCTCGCTGCCCATTTTTCGTTCCTCGGATTCCCTTCCTGGTCAGCCATTTGATCCTCGTCAAGGAGGCTGTCGTTTTTATGAATGCTCATTGGTGTTCTCTTGGACAGGGTCTTCTATGAGTTTCCATCATTATCTAGTGGTGGCTGTCAATCTTGGGTAAACCTTTCCACCACCCACGTGAGATAATTCATATGGAATAGAATCTGATTTATGCGTGGGTCAGCCACATCTACTCTGTTTTTTTCATCGGTTGGATCGACTTGGCTCGGAATCATTATTGTTGATTCGGGATTTGGGCGTTGGCGACCATATCTCGAGACTTTGCTGGTTTAAAAGAGCTCGTGTACTTGTTTTAAGGGAATTTGTCGTCAGCTACAAAAAAAGTGCCAAACTGATGCATCCAAATTCGTCCCGATTAATTCATGACTTTCAAAAATGAACAACAGTGAGACAAAGACTACTGTTGTGGGGACCAAAGGCACTCCGATGCTAAAGTTCGGTGACTAAGTAAGGATGGATGTAAACTGTAAATTAGATTGATGTGCGTACCTTTCTCATGCATTTGTTTACCTTATATAGTGAGTGTTTCACTCATTCATTAACTCTATCATCGAGGCGTGATGGAGGGAGGAGATCTCGTTGAGGATCATACCCGTCTATGCTGTATTGCATTCGACACTTGGCTTTGTTTAGGATCCAATAGTTGATTGAATAAAGAGTTCTACAAGATAGATCTTAGGTTTCTGACAATCCAGAAATCTGCATTCAAGCCTTATTGTCCTGGGCCAAGCTCCAAGATTTGCATCACATTGGGCTTATATGATTTGGGTTTGGGCACTTAACTTACGGGCTGAACTGTGATTCGGCTGAGTTTGGGCTGGATCGAGCTTGGGCCTACTTGAGACCGCGCTGAGGACTTATTGTATTTGGGTTGGCATGTGCCATGTGTGTGGCAGTGGCTAGGTGATTGTTTGATGTCTCATTAGTGTTCACGAGAAGTGAAAACTATATCTATGCAGCTACTATCACTAACCAGCCTTTAGTCATTGTTTAAATAGAAAATGTCTAAATAGTACCCAAAACAATTTTTTTTTCATGCGTAGTCTAGAACCTTGCATGTTCTTCTTCCCTTTTCTCATCTCATCCCTTTCAACCTTTCTTTTTCCCGATTCAATCATTATCGATGATCACCACCAGCCCCTTTAGAGCTAGGGTCATGCCATCGAATCCACCTTCAACCACCACCTCCCAAATCTTAGATTTGTGAATTTTTTATTTTGAAAATTATTATTATTATTATTATTATTATTTTTGTGATATGATCATGAATTGCATGTGAAGAGATACTAAATAAATAATATATATTTGTATTGTTTTAATATTTTAGTTTAGAAAATATTCCATTAAGCAATTGCCTCTTGTTTAAATTTCCTTTTTTTTGGGCGTCGAATAAATAAACAAATTCGAGTTTAACAGGTGTAACTTTTGGGTGCGGATAGCAGCAGCCCCAACTGCTCAACCAATCGAGTAGCCAATAATTTGTTCTTCACGTCAGCGCCTCACGTTGCTTAATTGGTGGCATCATCGAAAATTCTGAAATAAGCTTCCACATCCATCAATAAGAGAGACGAAAGAGGCAGTTGTGAAAAAAAGAAAAGAAAAAACTCTCTCTGGTTTTAGCAGTCCAAATGAGAGAATAGGGTATTAGGTACTGAACAAAGAGAATATGCTCTTTATCTTCCCTCAGAAACATCCTTAGATGCCACTCTTTCGGTCTCAGATATTCTCCCTTCTCTTTCTTCCTTTAAAATCTTATGAACTCCTCCTCTTTCGGAGTCCACACTTCATTTCTTTCAGGTATTTCTCTTAATTTCACCCCCCTCTTTTGAATTAGACTGACTGTGTAATTTATTTGCATACCCATTTCGATTAAGTTGGAATTTGACATCTGGGTATCTTTATTCCTTTCTATTGTGCTTTTTCAATTTCTTTGTTTGGTTGATCTGAAATGCTTTGCAGATGGGGAAGGTTGTTTGGTGGGTGCAACCTCCAAACAATTATATAAATGCTATTAAAAGAATAAATTTGATTTATTTTTCTGTTTTCTGTAGTCTGGTTATTAGGAAGGTCACAATAAGGTCCTCATAGCTCATTTCTCTTACCACAGTCTGTATCATGCAATTAATTTTTTTTTTACCTAGTTGAAACCCTGAGTTGTTTTAATTGGTTTTGCAAATTGGGTCAGTTTTTAATAATCAACTTTTGTTTACTAATTTTTAGTGATATATTGATTGTTTGGTAAAGTTATCCATTTGCTAAGCAAAAACCCTTTATTTAGTGTAGCAATTAGAAACATGATGGTGGTAGAATTATTTTAGAGTCTTGGACCTAGTTCTAGTGTTCTACTACCTCCCCTTCTGTTTGTGCAGTGGGTGAGTGCTGCTGCTTAGTGGGTTTTCGTCACTGTTGGTCAGTCATGAGATTAACCATCCTATTTGCATCATTGATGACACCAGCAGCTGTGTTCATTATGGCAGAACATTTTTTAATAAACGCAACATACACTAAGTACAATAGTGTGAAAATCCCAAGTATCATATTTTGTGATGATTTCAGTGATTAGTTTCAGAAGTAACTACTTTTTGTGTTGTCAAGAGCATCATGTAAATCTTTTTTAAAATGAATAAGAATCTATCATGGAATAAAACAAGATATCCGGTTAATTTAAGGCTTTGAAGGTATGTGCAAGAAGAACATTGCCTTCGATATGCTTTGATTAAGGTTTATGTTATCAAGTTGTAGGGGGTTGTGGAAGTGCAAACGAAGCCCATTTCTTTATGAGAATGTTCATAGCAATCCCAGAGGGCGTTTTTTTTTTAAGTGCTTAGAAGCTAACTTCTAACTGAAGTTAGAAGTTTTGAACGAGTTTTTGAATGAACTGTTTGTTTTGCTCTGAATGGGTTGTTGATTAGAAGCTGTAAAATTAAAAGGTGTTTGTTTTTAAGTGCTGAATTGGAACTGTTTCACAATTTTGCCCAACTGAGCTGAAAAAATTTATGACATAAATATTGTGCTTAAATCATGCCTAATAATTATTCAAATCCTAAAGAATATTACAATACATTTCATAACAAGAATATCGAAATATGACCAAGTATATTTAAAAAAAAAATTATCAAACCAAATTTCTTACTAACATTTCGTTTGTAATACAATATCATAAATTAACCATATCGGTTTGTTCACGTGATCCAAATACTTGAGACAGTTGTGGTTGTTCACTATTAGTTTGCTTGGGTTTCTCGTGCATCAAATGTTCATTGGCCCAATAATTGAATAAATCATCATTCAATTTAACTCGACGAAGAAAGTTGTGTATTGCCATGCATGCAATGACAATATTTCTTTGGGTGGGAAGGCTATATGAAGGCATCATATTCAAAATGGGAAATCTTGCCTTCAACACACCAAAAGTTCTTTCTATGACGTTCCTTAGACGAGCATGTGCAAGGTTAAATTTCTCTTCTTTGCTTCTAGCATGCCCTTCTTGTTGAATCCAATCTTTGATCCAATATCGAACACCCCTATAAGGACTCATGAAATCTCTAGTGTGTGAGTAGGCCACATCACATAAATAATATTTATCTACAATGGTTGTAAAGCAAAATGAGTAAATAAAACATTTTCAAATTTAGAAAACTTCTATTACCTATTAATTTGATTTCAAAGATGTTTGTTCTTCACGTGAACATGCAAACAGTGACCATATTCAAGATCCATAAGCACCACCCTAGGCACGAACCTCCCACAACTTGCCTCATTATATTAACATTCACTCCCTTCAGCTGCAGATCCGAGTCCCCGTGGCAAACACCAGTCGGATCGATCCCGTGCTCAGCGCCTACCACTTCCTAGAACTTGGCCCCGATTTGATTACCGCATTGCCCACCTTGGATGTGAACTCTCATTTTTATATGATTTCCAAGATCTCAACTCTCAAGAGGAGGAGAAAAGTGAAATGGGTGGATGACGCTCACGGAAGGGAGGGGAGAACATATATAGAGGGCAAGTCTTAACGGCTCCATTTTTCTTGATTGGAGACAAGGAGAGTTGATTTCTTCAATTTGGTTTAGAATGGTGAGAGGAGGTGTTTCATGGATGGCGATGAATTAGTTTGTATGCGATGTTTGAAGCAGAGAAGGCCGTATTGTGGGTTATTGTTGAATTTGAGCAATACGTCTATGACATTTTAATGACAATTTCAATTCTTGTTATTTGATGAAATCATTAATCCAAACATGGGTTATTTGATTTGATTTCTCCTGAGACATATAAGGCATAAAACTTGAAAATATACACGAGAGGAAGAGTTGGAGATATGAAGAAAAACTTGAAAACAAAGAAAAAGAAAACAAAGATGAAGGAGAGAAAGGAGATAAGTTTCTTACCGAGTCCTTTTGCAGGTAGGTAGAACTACAATGCTTGGTGAAGATAATGAAGGTGTGCCCATCAAAATTTAGTCTTACTTATTTTAAAGAAGATGAGGGCAGCAATTGTCATTACAAAACTATGTTAAGGTTATTATTGGAATAATTTTTTACTCAGCACTCAGTGCTAAGTGATCAACACCTCCCTATTGCTTACTCCAAGTAGAAGTAGAACTTTTGATCAAAACTAAAAACAAACACTCTAAACAAGGTGGCCCACTTATTAAGACTTCTGACTCCATTCAGAAGCAAAAACAAATACCTTCTTACTGTTGAAGTTTTATCCTTCCATACCTTCTATGACACCCAATAACTAGTGAATTATACCACCTTCCAAAAATCCCTTTTAGGATCGAAATGATAGTGGCTTCAACATCTTAAAAGAACCTTCACTGGCCTGGGCACCTTAAAATGCCTACTTTGTCAAGCTAGCCCGCTAGCCCACAAACAATGAAGGATTTGTTGTAGAGCTATCTAGATTTGAAGCGTTCATAATTCAATCAACATACTATTTATCCACCTATTGAGCATAACCTCTTTGGAAGAATCTTATCCCAAACCAAGATCAACATAAAGAAAGAGAACCTGCAGACCCGTTTCACTGATAAGAAAGGCGTTTTGATGTTGCCAAACTCAAGGGATAAGAAAAACCTGAGCTTTTCTAAAAAGTTATTGCTTGGAATTGAGCTTTTGTAAAGCTTAATTTCAAAGGTGTGAGTATTGAATATCTTCTTGTGAATTGAGTATAGTTTGTCTCCAACAGCTCCTTATATATTTGCCATTGAAACTTGTGCCTTAATCAAAATAAAAAAATATTTATGTGAAAATAATACTAGTAATGACAATGACAATAATAATAACGACAACAGTAAAATAGTCTACAACAAAGGATGAAAAGATGAAGAAAAAGGATACATGAGAATACCATGAATAGGAGCGCGTTCCTTCATATTTCTTACTTCTTGATTGTTTGAACTTTGAAATTTAGTAGATGGAAGGAAAGACAAGTTTTAGTGCTAAAAAGTGATCTTGCGCATCTTTCCACTTTCACACTTCAAATGGTTGTTTCCTTTCCCAAAAGCTTTCAGGCATGATGTTTCTTTTCCCGTGTTTATCTTTTTAGGAAAAAGAAAATAAAGAGATAAGTTAAATTTAACTTTCTGGAAATATGTAGCCTATATGGATGATCGGTTGTATCAAGCTGTTAGAATGTTGAGGCGTGATATGGCGTTTTAATAGTCTAATGTGGGAGATGTAAGCTTCAACTCATGTTACCTTGAGAAAGAAGTATTATCAAGTGACATGAACAAATGTTATATACAAAGTAGAATGGCTAGCAAAATATAAGAGAATGAAAGATTTAATACATCATTTTTTTTTTTTATATATTTTAATTTTGTAAGATGTCATAAATACGACATAAATTATTTCTCAAAATGCATATGTTCGGTATAAACTGGGGCTCCACTCTAAGAGTCTAGCCTCTTTAATTTGAGTTTAACTTGCATATATATATTATTATCTTAATACACAAGGAAGTTAACAATAATCTCGTAATAATAACATGTTGCAACTATGTCTTTCCTTGAGGTGAATCTCAAGGCGTATGCCTCATACATTTTTAAAACACTGGGTTGTATAGCTACATGTTAGAATTCCAAATTGACTAGGACTGGAAAACTCTGCCTTAGATAAGTGTGCATCGATCATATTGTGTATCACTCTCATATTATGTGATCGTACTACGTACAAGAGTGAGTATCGTTCAGCTAATGTTGTCATACCATAGATGTGACGGTGAAATAGAATAATGAAAAGAATGAATTTTTAGGCACACATCCTACATGAGATACACATTGTGGTGGGTTGATTAGTCCCACATCATGTGTGGGAGGGGTTGACATGTCATCTCCTCAATTGTACCGAGGTCTTTTGAGACAAAACCCCACACCGAAAGGCCCAAGTTGAGGCCCAACCTAAAGTTGGGGACGATATCGGTTTGTTCTCAAGGCGGGCTTTAGTAGGCCCACAACTACAGTGGAGCAGATCTACGTTAAATATAAGGTGGGACTGTGGGAGTGGATGAATCAGGTGTTGGTAAGATGTATGGAATGTTGGTAAGATGTATGGAGTGGATAGGCACTCTTTTGTAAGGAGCATTTGGACACTTTCTCCAATCAAATGTGGACAACCATACATTGTTGGTTCCCACGACCAGTCACTTGAAGTATACATGTAACACGTGGAATATAGGTTTACAAGAAACGTCATGCATAAGTTCTGTTATAAGACTATGAAGAAAGGGGAATATAGCTTTTGTGAGTTTTCATCTAAAATTTTACAGCCTCCTTGAATGAAAGGGGATTTAACTGGATGACAGTTGTGGTATTCAATTCCTTTTTTTGGTGGAGTGTGTGTTTGAAGAGGAGAGTTTGAAGGGAGTGCGGTAAGTGTGAAGGACGCCTCATGAATGTGGAAGGTTTTCTTACTCCAAATCTTCCATTGGGTATAGAAGTGAATCTATTTCAAGGTTTTCATGAATTGGGTTTTTTTTCTTAGGTTTAACTTGCATTTTCTCTTATTCAATTTCATTAGTTTCTGTTTGGATTTTATGGTAGGCCTCCTTGTAATGGACAAAGTAATTTCTGTGTGGGTTCAATTTGTAATGAATAATGAAAAAATAGTAATTTCTTTGTGATTTCAATTTGTTATTCGCATTTTTGTAGGTGTTAGCTTCCTATTCTTCTCTTGTCAATTCTAGTTAAAAAGAAGTATTGATGTCCATTGGAAACTTTTGATGATGAGGCGTCCTTGTTACTTAGTTTATACAAACATCATAAAATTTTACTTTCTTAGTTGTTAGCTGAAAGGTATGATGACTTAAGAGTAGTATCTTTGGTGTGTGATTTGATTAACTTTGTAGTATTGACATGATATTTCTTTCATGTCAGCGATGTTTTGAAATATATTCAAAGTAATCGCCATATCAAATTTAATACCATATATAAATGGATCTTTGATAAGAATTTTACATGATTACAAGTTGTATGTTTTGGAGGAGTTTCATCTAAAGCCTAGATGATTAAGATTGACTTTTTTTTTAATTATTTTATAGACTCTTGGTCTGGACTTGAATACAAAGCTTGGAAGTTCGTTTCTATGCTGGATATGGTGCTTACCAAGTGCACTTGACTTGCAAGATTTTACATGAAGTAGCGTGAACTCTTAGAAAGCAGTTTGATGGGGTCCTATAAGCAGACCGTTGGTTTACTGGATAACTTCAAAATGGAGAGTGTCAGGACAATTCTTACACACAAATATCCATATCCTCATGAACATTCACGCCATGCCATAATTGCAGTAGTTGTTGGGTGTCTTTTCTTCATATCTTTTGATAACATGCATACCCTTATACAAAAATTGGACAACAATATTAAATGGTGGTCCATGTATGCCTGCTTGCTTGGTTTTTTCTATTTCTTTTCATCTCCATTTATTGGGAAGACTATCAAACCAAGCTATTCAAACTTCAGTCGCTGGTAACTACTCTCTTAACTCAAAAGTGTTACTTTATATCTGGCTTTTTTTGGGGGCGCATGCGCCGGGGGTGGGGGGTTGACGTTTACGTAGAAATTTCAGTGTTGCTTACTAAGGAAAATGACTTTTCAGGTATATTGCGTGGATCTTGATAGCAGCTTTGTATCATCTTCCTAGTTTTCAATCAATGGGTGTGGATATGAGGATGAATCTCTCTTTGTTTCTAACCATTTATATTTCCTCCATTTTATTCCTTCTCGTTTTTCATCTTGTATTTCTTGGCCTTTGGTATATTGGGGTTGTTGCTCACATGGCTGGAAAGAAGCCTGAAATCCTGACGATTGTTCAAAACTGTGCAGTAAGTGTTGGAGGTACTTTATTAATTTGTAACATTTCATGTCAATTTGCATCCATCTAAAAACCGAGCTTTTTGCTTTGCAGGTCCTAAGTATAGCATGTTGTGTATTTTATAGTCACTGTGGTAATCGGGCTATACTGAGAGAGAAATCTTTTGAAGAGAAAAATGCCAGCTGGTTTTCTTCTTCATTTTGGAACAAAGAAGGAAGAAAAACGTGGCTAGCCAAGCTCATTCATGTTAATGAGTTGAAGGATCAAGTATGCTCATTGTGGTTTGCTCCAGTTGGATCTGCCAGTGACTACCCCCTTTTGTCTAAATGGGTCATTTATGGAGAGGTATTGTTCAGTGTCCCTCTCATCTTATTAAACTGTTATGTTAGGTATTCTTGGTGGTCATTATATCTGAGGTTTTTTTGTTCCAATCGTTTGCATTCAGTTAGGTTGCAACGGGGCATGTTCTGGTCCATCCGACGATATTTCTCCCATATATTCATTATGGGCTACTATTATCGGTCTCTACATGGCCAATTATGTGGTAGAGCGATCAACAGGGTGAGTTGTACATTGTAACTTGAATTTTGGATTTTGTCATGCGACTCTGTTAGTACATATCTGATTAGTGCTGTGCTGCAAAAGCATGCTCGTCATTGTTTTCTTTCTATTTTTTTACCCACAAAAGAACAAGCATATATATCCATGAGAGAAAACAAAGTGACTGAGAAGATGAGGTCATCCAAATGCCCAGGATTAGCTCGGGTACCTAAAGGAGTATAAGAGATAAAAATAAGGTTTCTAGGTTGATTACAAAGATGTAACCAAGATTGTGGTGTTGGTTTTTGTTTGTTTAGTTGTCCTCAGGCCCAACCTAGTTTGGTTGCTAAGGTCATTGTTTCTTGTTTTCTTTTCAATTTTTGTTTGTCAATGTGTCAAGGGTTCGGGTATGCCCTCCCTCCTTTTTTTTTTTTTGTGTGTAAAATAAGGGTGGGGTATCTCCAAACCCAGCTTGCGTTGCAAAAAAACAAAAAAAAATTAGCATGGTCACATTACAAGGAAAAAGCAAAGACAATTAAATTCTAAATAGACTCTCCATCAAAGGTGCACACATGAAAGGGTTGTTCTTTGATTTTATCCCAAATATTCCCCCCCAATGCCACACTACAACTTTAATGTCTCTACAATTTGTCTTCATTTTTCTTACAAGAATTCTAGCCAGGCTTTTTTTGGATTTTTTACACTTCTACCCCTCGTATAGATAGTGTTTGTGGTTGTGTTTTAAAGAGAAAGGGTAAAAAGTGTAAAAAAAAAAGGCTAGCAAACATGGCTGGCTAAATTTACTCTTTTTCTTAATTCCTTAAAAAACTGTAGTGTTTTCCTCCTTCCAAATGAGCCTGATGCCTGCGAAGAGTAAGAGTACTTTAATCCAAAAAGCCACCTTCCCTTGATTGTGTTCCCATTTTTCTTCTACTCCATAAGCCATTGGAAAAATTCCCCAACCAGGATAATGGCAGTAGATTTGACTCCAATACTATCCGAGGTTTGTCTTGAGAAGTGGACCGCAAAAACCATGATTGATGGATTCTTCTTCAACATTAGAAAAGGCTAGACCTATTTGTGATAATCAATTTCCTTCACTGCAACCCGTCCACAGTCAAGATAAAGTAAAGATAAAGAAATTAACTCTAAAAGAGGTTTCCTTGATTCAAAAGATGTCATGACCAAACACAGAAAGAAAACAACCTTTATCGAGCTATGCTAGGTTAGAGTTTTACAACTTGAGATAGCTTCTTTGAACAGAGAACAACCCTGATTTATCATCCCATTTACAACTATCCTCATTATGATTCGCAACAACCCCTTCTAGAACTTCAATCAGCTGAAGGAGAAGAGGAAGTTCATGATCCTTGATACCTCTGGTTAGCCTGAGATTCCAGCTACCATTGTTGCTTGACCCATTGTGGGCTTGGGCCACAGACATTGACTTTTTAAGTGAAAGCTTGTATATGTTTTGAAATCTCCTTATAAGGGTTGATTGTTCATACCACACCATCCCATAAACCTACCTTTGCACCATTGCCTATTTGAAAATTGATTGTCTATTTCTATGGTCTAATCATGCCATTGAAAATTTTCGGTTCTTGGTTTAATAGATTGGTATTGCCCATGCATCTGCTTTTTCAGCTTTTCCAGCATTTAGACATTTTTTTGTATTATTATTATTATTATTATTATTATTATTATTATTATTATTATTATTATTATTATTATTATTATTATTATTATTATATTATTATTATTATTATTATTATTATTATTATGTTTATGTTTACTTTTTTTCACTTTCTTATTTCTTACAAATTGACTTTTGGTGATCAACAGATGGGCTCTTGCTCACCCAATTCCAGTTGAGGAATATGAAAAATTAAAGAAAAAACAAATGAAACCCGATTTCTTGGATATGGTTCCTTGGTATTCAGGGTATACTTCAAATATCTGTGTTCACTTGTAACTTTTTTTTTTAAAATTTTGTATGCTAGACTATTAGAGAGGCGGTTCTACAATCTTCCAACTAATTTCTTTCTTTGTGGTGTAGAACTTCTGCTGATCTTTTCAAGACTGTTTTTGACCTTTTGGTATCTGTAACTTTATTTGTTGGGCGTTTCGACATGCGCACGATGCAGGTGAGCTTTTGTTACTTTTTTATATGAAATTCAGATTTGGGTGATATTCCCTTAGTAAGTATTATGTATTGCTCTCCTCTAGGAGGTTCCTTTGGCCCTTACAAAAGATAATTTGAAGTTTCAAATTTGTGCCTGATCCAATCTGTCAGTGTATCCGTTCTAGAGTTTTAAATTAAGAATATTTGTTGTGCATGCACAGTTACGTGTACTATCAAGTCTCGCATGGCTTCGCGGAGCTGTTTTAAGCCTGTAGTGCATCATTTCAGTCTCACCTTAAAGTATGGACTTCCTGAAAAAGATTTCTGATTGATTGGCTCTCCTGTATTTATTCTTCAATCATCTTTCCTGGAAATTTTACAAGCTACATCTGTTTAATGAATCTCATTTTTCATCCCTGGAAATATTCAGGTTTTTTTTTCCCTTCTTTTCTGTTAACTTTATTTATATGACCAGGCTGCAATGTGCAAGACTGAAGATGGAGACCAAAAAGATTTTTTGTATGACCACTTAAGTGAAAAGGAAGACTTATGGTTTGACTTTATGGCGGATACTGGAGATGGAGGAAATTCATCCTATGCGGTGGCACGATTGCTTGCTCAACCTTCTATTCAGGTTACTAGCGAGGACTCTCTGCGTATTTTACCACGTGGAGATTTACTCCTTATTGGAGGAGACCTTGCGTAAGCTATTCTCTCCCCCATCCGCCCATTTTTCTCAATATTATTATTTACAAGAATCTAACCAGGGCCTGTGGATTCCTGAATTCAACTGCTTTGGAAATGAGTCTTACGTCTAAATCTTCCTAGAGAGATTGCTCATGTGAATAGTTATGTATTATTATTTCATCTGCAGGACATTAAAAAAGAGACACAACAATAATGCACCAAAATATAAACATACGTAATGTTTGAATACCAACCAATGAATACTTGCACGATGAGATCAAGCATATTGACATTTAGTTTGAATATCATTTTGGTTTTTAATGAAAAGAAAGAAAGAAAAAAGATGTGAATGTTTCTCGTATTTTATGGTCTTGAGGCAAGAGACACTAAAAAAGTTGCCTAGGAAAATGGAGGGGGGGGGGGGGGGGGGGGGGGGAGAGAGGACAGAGAGAGAATGATAATGGTTTCCTAAAACTGAAGTTAAATAACAGAAACAAAAAATAGCTGAAAAATGGAAAACAATAAAAAGATAAAACAAGATTACTCTCTTTAGAGTTTTTTTAACTCTCTTGAGTTACAGTTGATGGCTTTATAATGCTTCCATGCTTACTAATCAAGAATGGAACCCTAACTTCTAAACTAAGGCCTTAACCTGAAATTCATTACCCATGGGCTTACTGGCCCGACTCACCTTATTGAAATAAATTGAACAAACTGAATATTAAATCTCATATTCCATCAAATAATCAGAAGTCTAAGAGTAAAATATGCAAGGAAAGCTATTTGTTCATCCTTTTCCTTTGGATTGGGTTACATACCACCACATGGAGAGAGGAGTTGATATTTTAAATTAAGTTATTTTAAATGATTCCTAAAAAGTGCACCACTGGATTTAAAGAAGCAATATCTGCTTCTGAATAGTCAAGAAATTATAATCACACTTCAATTTTCTTTTCCCCAAGAAACGGCAAAAGCTTTGTGATAACAAAACTTGTCCGTAGTATTTTTATTATTGCTACCTTTGGTTGTTGTCGAAAAACCAAGTTAGGGAATAGTTTATAGGGTTATTTTGATTTTAGAGTCCATTTGGTTAATCAGAATTAACCTTGGCGTCCATTGTGAATACTATTTTGGTCTGGGGTCCAAAATGGCATAGTCAACCCAGTTCACTCACCTTGACCAACCCATAGACAACAATACCCTTACAAACGGACACCAAGGTGATAAACCAAATGGACCCCAAAATTAGAATAACCTTCAGTTTTTAACGTTTATCCTCTATAATGTTGGTTAATGAGAGTCAAATGAGCTCACTATACCATTTTGGACCCAGATGATGGACCCTGATCTCAATTATGATAGACCAAATGAACTTCAAAGTCAAAATGATCCTAGTTTATAATGATTTATAGCTTAATAATTTGTTGAAATGGAGTTCTCTAGATTTACGGAATCTTGGTTATAACCTATAATTAATAATCAAACTGCATATTACTAGCCGTCTTGATTTATCATATATTGTAAGCTGCCAAAGGCTCAGGAAGCAACTTTCGAATTAGATGGTTGAACGTAAATGAAGAAAGCTCTCGTTGAAATTCTGAGTTCGGACTTTTGGAACAAGCTGCAAAAAGGAACTTTCACTTCCAAGTAAAGTTCTCTAGTCGGAACAGGATACGCGTAACCACATACTTTTGTTTGCAATAGGACTTTCTTGAATGAATTTACATTTTATTATTGGGAAATTGGTGTGGAACTATCAATCATTCACCACCTCTTTGATTGCTATCTGATCATTCACTACCTCTTTGATTGCTATCTGTCACCCTGTAATGTTGATCCTTTTACAGGTATCCTAACCCTTCAGCATTCACATATGAGAAGCGCCTTTTCCGTCCTTTTGAATATGCTTTTCAGCCTCCACCTTGGTATAAATCTGAGCATGTGGCTGTAAACAAGCCAGAGTTACCACATGGGATTTCTGAAGTGAAGCAGTATGATGGGCCTCAGTGTTTTGTTATTCCTGGGAACCATGGTTTGTGCTTTTTCCTTGCAGACTTGGTTATATAACAAAATACTCATGTTTGAAAATAAAGTGAAATATATTTGGTAGAATATTATTTTGGTTTGTACTTAATTTTATATGGGGCTATTTAATCACAGAGTAGTTGATTCACCTTAAGCTGTCAGTTTCTTCCTTCTTTTATATTTTCAGTTAACCTTATAGCATTGGATGCTGTAGAGAACTTAAATAACCTGATTCAAGTAATATTTCTTATCTACAGATTGGTTTGATGGACTAAACACTTTCATGAGGTACATATGTCGTAAAAGTTGGCTAGGTGGTTGGTTTCTTCCTCAGCACAAGAGTTATTTTGCGCTGCAACTCCCAAAAGGATGGTGGGTATTTGGTCTTGATCAAGCTCTCCATTGTGACATAGACGTATTCCAATTCAAATTCTTCTCACAATTAACAGAAAACAAGGTATTTCCAGTCATTTTCTTTGTGTCATTTTGTTCTGTCAAGAGATTTCTGCAAATATAATTTCTACCTATATCTAGAACAATCACACAGATTTTTTTTTTTTTTTAGATATTGATTGTCAAAGGAGATGAAGGAGTAATCAATTTTGTGAAGGTTTTTATTATAAGACTTGGAAGAGATTAATTGAAAAAAAAAATCAGTATGAAACATTCAGTAAAAAGCCGTGAATTTAGATCAAAGGTAAAGATGGGAACCCTAATGTTGCAGCACATAAAGGAAATGTGCCACACATGTTATTTATCTACGGCCTTTTAATTATAGGATATTCTAGTCATTTCCTTTAAGATTAGGTTTCACATAGTTGCTTCTTTCGCAAATGATTAGAATTATAAAATAAGGCCATACTTAATCTAAGAGCCAACGTCTTAAGGAGAGGAAGTTAATGCATCATTACATAATTGCACTTGGTTGATAACAATCAGAAGCTCCTGCACGATTGAATAAATCGATTTTGACATGCTAGGCATAATCATAAACAAGGGTCTGGATGTGAATACATCAACCCAATAATCAAGACACATTTACCTTTTTTTCATCGTAGTTAATGTCAAGCTTTTGAGCCACTCACTCATCCCAATGAAGACTACATTACCAACAACCCCATCGCCATATAAAATTCTAACAACAAAAGTTACCAAAGCAAAGAAAAATACATCCTTTTTGTTCTCAATATAAAAGCACTTTGTTGCAAGGAAGCACAAACTCTTTGAAAACTTGTCGTATCCGTGTTCGACACGTATCCGACACACGAAACTCGCTCGACACTTGGTCAACATGTCGGCAGGTGTTAGACACATGGTTAATGTGGTCAACGTGTCGGACACGCCTTCGATACACTTGGAACTTGGTCAGGAGACTCAGGACACAATCAAGATTTGAAAACCAACTTTGTTTTATTTTTTACTTTTAGATGTTTGCAAATAACCACGTAATATAATGGTTTTTGATCTATCTAAAGTGAATGACTATTTCAGTTAAGATTTAAGATAAATAGGGCAAAAAGCCATTAAAGCACAGATGTAGTTTATGCTTCTTAATCTTTGTTTCTTATTTTTCTCTCATTTGCTTCTAAACTCCTCTACTTCTTCTTTACTATACTTTTTCTCGACTTTAATTTTTTCTTGCAACAGTGTCATCTTCTACAAGACACTCTAAGAAGGCACTTTATTAGATTATTATTTATATTTATATGACATATAAAAAAAATAGTATGACGTGTCAACGTATCCCTGAGACCTAGTTTTTAGAAAATTGTCGAGTCGACGTGTCGTGTCCGTGTCTGACATGACACACGTGTCCGTATCTGTGCATCCTTGCTTTGTTGTCACCAACTTTATCCCCAAAATCCGAACCACCTCCAATTCTATCTTGAGAAGCTTTTATTTCAAGAATAACTCCTTCCACCGACTGCTGATTAGATCGTTTCGAGCAAGAAATGGGAATGTGCACATAGGCTAATTGAAAAATGAGAAATTTCAAAAAGAGAGGAACAAAAATTGTTGTTAGTAAAAGATTCCTTGAGACAAAAATTACTTCAAATTTCTGGCTGGTTAGTCTCTTGGCTAATCCTCTTCTGCTATGGTCTATACTCAAAATACCCTTTCAATACTTTAGAGGAATCGAAGACAAGAAATTGACTTTTTATTATTATTTTATCCAGATGACATGATGAGATTTTTTAAGGTGTAGGGGTGATATATTCATAAGGTTTCTGGTCATATAGATTAAGAAGATAAGAAAAACTATTAGTCCTGTGGACTCTAGTCAATGGGCCAAGCCCAAGAACCAAGGAAGCACAGACTCTTCGAAAATTTGTCGTATCCGTGTCCGACACGTATCCAACACACGACACTCGCTCGACACGCCTCCGACACCTGGTCAACATGTTAGCAGGTGTTAGACACATGGTTAATGTAGTCAACGTGTCGGACACGCCTCCGATACACTTGGAACTTGGTCAGGAGACTCAGGACACAATCAAGACTTGAAAACCAACTTTGTTTTATTTTTTACTTTTAGATGTTTGCAAATAACCACGTAATATAATGGTTTTTGATCTATCTAAAGTGAATGACTATTTCAGTTAAGATTTAAGATAAATAGGGCAAAAAACCATTAAAGCACAAAGGTAGTCTATGCTTCTTAATCTTTGTTTCTTATTTTTCTCTCATTTGCTTCTTCTCTCCTTTACTTCTTCTTTACTATATTTTTTCACTACTTTAATTTTTCTTGCAATAGTGTCATCTTCTACAAGACACTCTAAGAAGGCACTTTATTAGATTATTATTTATATTTATATGACTTATTAAAAAAATAGTATGACGTGTCAACGTATCCTCGAGTCCTAGTTTTTGAAAAATTGTCGAGTCGGCGTGTCGTGTCCGTGTCTGACATGACACACATGTCCGTATCCGTGCATCCTTGCCAAGAACTAAATATTGTTCATGAATAACACATTTTTTTTATTGAGAGGCAGTTCTGAAAAAATCCTCTATATTTGGCAAATGGCTCGTGTTTGTTGTCAACCCCACGAAAACCTGTGAAGCATTATATGGTAATTACTTATTAAAAAGTATTACAATTAATTTTTGTGTTCTGAAGGACCTTACTTTATTAGTTGGATGAGTTTTATTTAACAGTAATTTGGTTTGTTACTCTGTTTATATGTGATAAACTGATTGGTTGGCTGTTTTCTAGGTGGGAAAGAATGATTCTGTGATTATTATGACACATGAACCAAGTTGGCTTCTTGATTGGTACTGGAATGACGTCTCTGGAAAGAATGTCTCTCACTTAATACGTGACTATTTGAAGGGCAGGTGTAAACTTAGACTGGCTGGGGACTTGCATCATTATATGCGCCATTCTTGTGTTCAATCTGATAAGCCAGTTTACGTTCAACATTTACTTGTCAATGGTTGTGGTGGGGCATTTTTGCACCCTACCCACGTCTTCAGTAACTTCAAAAAGTACTATGAAACATCCTATGAAACGAAGGCAGCTTATCCGTCTTTCATGGATTCAACTAAGGTGAGGTTAAGTACTGCATTGCCTGTCCTATTTTTTTATAGGGTATCTTAATATTATGACAAAGCAACTTCAAATCATTCTAATGCTAGCTTATGTTGACTTTCATCAATATATGATTTTTATGAAATTGCTTCACACTGGAGTTTTCCTTTACCAAAATCAGTTCAGTTTGAATTGCCTTCCCATATCATATGTGCAGTTCAAGATATTGGTTGCAAAAACGTTAGAATTAGAGTGTTGGTGAAAGGTGTGGTGCTCACCATTTTGAGGAGATTATCCTGCTCTTGAATTAACGTCATATACTTCATGAGAATGGACTAATCAGATAATAAAGAAAGGTGTATCATAATATATTGACCCTCATGTGTTGATGGTTTTCATCCAAACATACTCTAACAGACGAAAATATGGTCCAGATTGCACTTGGAAACATTTTGAAGTTTCGAAAGAAGAACTGGCAATTTGACATCATTGGTGGTGTTATTTACTTTGTACTGGCATTTTCTCTGTTCCCTCAGGTAACTTTTAAATTTTCAAATAACTCATTTCTTTAGATTTGAATATTTGATACATCTCATATAGTTGCATGTATTTCCTTGGTTGAAGTTGGATTTTTCTGTTTTTTAATCATTTAATGACCTACTTGACTATCTTCTTTGTATGGGGCTTTTTTACCTTAATGTATTCATCAAAATGCATGACGGTTTCGTTCTGACCTATTACAGTGTAAGCTCGACCACATTTTACAGGATGATTCAATAACGGGTCATCTGAAAAGTTTCTTTAGTGAAGTCTGGCATGCATTTGTGTACATTATGGAATACTCATATGTGTCTTCAGTTGGGACTTTGCTTTTGCTGATAGCAGCATATTTGTTTGTTCCATCTAAACTGTCACGGAAGAAGCGTGCAGTAATTGGGGTTCTTCATGTTTCGGCCCACTTGTCTGCAGCACTCATTCTAATGCTGCTATTAGAACTGGGTATCGAGACATGCATCTGCCATCAATTACTAGCAACCTCAGGTTGGTAATGTTACTTGCCGTGTTTTCTGGTATTAATACTTCCCTGAATCTCATATAATCAATCCTACTAACCAACTATGCACAAACCTCCCCATGTCTTACTAACATTTCTAAATAGGAACACCAACAAGTATATGGGTGATCAACAAGAAATCCTTCTAAATCTAAGAACCTCTACTCTTACTTCTTGAAATTGTAAAATTCCGACTCTCTTTGGATAGTGAAAATTTCTAAAATGTAGCAACTTCTTCAAGTTAAATTTTGTAAAGAATTCAAAGGCTGCCTTGTAAGATATAGAAATGAATTGAGAGCCGAACGAAACATTCTGAATCTAGCATACTAAAACTAGCTAAAATACTTCTATACGCAATAATGTGTCATGGTGCTAAACTCCTTTTTCAGTTACTATAGTAACAAGAGAATTTGAAAGATGAATCGCCAGAGTAAGTTTCCATAAATCAGCAAAGACGCTCTAAGATGATGATGTGGTAGGAATGAAAAGCTCATTAAAGCTAAGAAAATTTCTAGGCGACGCATATCAAGATGGTAATACCATTAATCACATTGGCGACACATATCATATTTGTTTGAAATATATGAGCCAAATTTTCAGATTGATGCTAATGTTATTGTCATATTTAACTGTTTGAGATTTTTAGGTCCCTGTTCAAGTTGTTTAGGAGTATTAGTTTCATCAACTTCAGATAAAATTTGTACTGACTGACTCCATGGTTTGTGATTGTCACAATTTTATTAATTGTGCAACTTGAAGATGTTGATGAGAACAAATTTGTTTCAGGCTATCATACTCTGTATGAATGGTACCGATCAGTGGAAAGTGAACACTTCCCAGATCCAACTGGTCTTCGGGCTCGTATAGAACATTGGACATTTGGGCTTTATCCAGCATGTATCAAGTATCTCATGTCTGCCTTTGATGTACCAGAGGTGAGTAATATGTTCTCCTCTAAGCTACTTTAGTGTTGCTTTATCAAGTCAGAGTAATAGAATTGGGAAGAAATTTCAGGTCATGGCTGTTACAAGGACCAACATATGCAAGAATGGAATGGAATCACTTTCACGTAGTGTCACAATCATTTACTACGCCTCGCTCTTCCTCTACTTCTGGGTCTTCTCAACCCCAGTGGTTTCTTTGGTGTTTGGGAGCTACTTGTACATCTGTATCAATTGGCTCAATATACACTTTGATGAAGCTTTTTCTTCTTTGCGCATTGCAAATTACAAGTCATTTACTCGTTTTCACATTACTAAAGATGCTGACCTTGAAGTCTTCACCCTTGCGGTTGATAAGGTAAGAATGTATATTTTGTTACCATGCGTTTGCATAAACACTAAAACTTTGTAATGTTCTCTTCTTTATGCATCGCAAATTACATGTCATTGCTCGTTTTCACATTAATAATGATGGTGACCTTGAAGTCTTCACCCTTGCGGTTGATAAGGTAAGAATGTATTTTTTGTTACCTTGCTTTTACATAAAGGCTAGAACTTTGTAATGTTTGGTTGGTAACTTTTGACTTGTGATAACTGAAGACAGTGAGGTGGTTCTATTCACAACTAGCTTGCAATAATTTGTTTTAGGACTTCTGTGCATCAGAACTGTTTGAAATGAATTCATCTAATTGAAAAAGGCATCTGTTGTTTTCAAAGCCGAATATGATATCTTTGAAAGAAAAAAAGTTCAGAATCAAATGGGGATCAACTGGAATTTGCCAACTAAATTGCAGACGTTTGACATATGGGGCTAATTTATATGGTTTTGCAGGTTCCGAAGGAGTGGAAACTGGATACTGAGTGGGATGGTGAGGGAAAACAACCGGAGCAACTGAGCCATCTTAGAAAGCATCCGAGCAAGTGGACTGCAGCAATTGCTCAGCAAGACCCCCTATCCACCGTTCGCATAGTTGATCATTTTGTTGTAAAGCATTCGACAGATACAAAACTTGATTCTGAAGAACATAATGGATTTGATACTCATTGATCTTCAAAATGTTTGAGTTTTATGCCCCCAAGAAAATTATGGTAAGGGAGAGGGGAGCCAATTTTCAGATGCATGCACGTGATTTGTATCTTTCAACTTAATGAGGCAGTGTTTGCTTTAAAAAGAAAACATTGATACTGAAAGAGGGTGAGGGAGAGAAGAGAAAGTACTTGCGGCATGTTTGGTTACGAGGAATCCAACTCCATGGAGGTGTGGGGAATGGAAAGGGGAGATGGGTAGGTAGAAAAGAAAGGAGAAAGTGTAGTTGTAAGTGACATTTCAATTATATTGATGGAAATCACATTCCTTGAACGCTACCCAAAGAATCAAATCCTTACATTCTCCACAATGATTTACCAAATTAATAAGAATAAAGATTAAAACTAGATCTTCCAACAGCAAGGAGAAAAGTTAAAAAATGATGTATAATTGTAAGCCTCAAAGATGATCCATGGTTACAATAAAAATATTAAAAAAAAACATCTTTTAGACATGTACTAAACTAATCACAAAGTTAAATGAATATGATGCGTCCAAATTTGTCTTAATCGATTTCTGTTATGTAAATATGAACAACATTGAGTCGACACTGTTGTGGTAACCAAAGGCACTATGATGCTAAATTCAGGAGACTGAATAGGGATGGATGTAGACTGTAAATTAGATTGATAGTGTGTACCTTTCTTTATCCATTTGTTCACCTTATATTATGAATATTTCATTCATTGATTCTATCGCCGAAACGTGATGAAGGGAGGATATCTCGTTGAGGATCTTACCTGACCATGACTGGGTTGCATTAGGCACTTGGCTCTATTTGGGACCAAATACTTGATTGGATCAAGAGTTGTACAAAATAGATCTTGGGCTTGTGACATTTCAGAGATCTGCATTTGGGTCTTATTGTCATGGGCCAAGCTTCAAGATTTGCGTCAGGTTGGCCTCGCATGATCTGGGCTTGGGCGCATGACATACGGGCTGAACACTGATTTGGTTGAGTCTGGGCTGGCCCGTGCTCGAGACCGTGCTGAAGCCTTACGGTATTAGGGTTAGCATGTGTCACGTGTGTGGAGGTGGCTGGGTGACCATTTGATGTTTCATCAGCTACTCACCCTGGTTAATGGAATTGTGTGCAAGCTCATTAACTTTTTAAATGGGGACTTGCAAAACACGTTGGAAACATAAATCAATGCCCTTTTAATTTCTGTGCAGCGTTCAAAAATCTATGTGACTATTGGGTGATCATCCACAAGCTCTGTGCCTATATAAGCTTGGTTTGGCTGGATCATACCCTTCATTTGCAGAGTTTCTCTTCCTATCTTTGAAATGGAGTTCTTTGAAAGTTCTCATGCCCTGATTTTTTCAGGAGCCGTGGAGGAGCATTTGTTGGCGAGGTCTCTAAACATTCTGATTTTTGCAGTGACAAGTTCCAATAAGATTTGCACTTTGAGGGAGCTTAATGATTTGGGTGAGATTCCAGTTGCTATTCTATGGCTCCCAAATTTCCTCTTACATTATGGAAAAGTAGTAGTGGGCGCCTTCTTGGTCCTAAGTTTTTCATCCAGCATGAGGTGCGTCTCTGGTTCGTTCCGCCTCTTTTGTGAGATAATACCAACAACCTTCTTTACCACCGAGTGGCTGACCCTGCTGCTCCTTTAGCTACACCTCTGGCATTTCCTCCAAGCTCAGATGCTTGTAGTATGTAATCCTCTGATGTGATTAGTTGGTTGAGTTTTGTAACAACTCTTTGTTTAATCATTACAATTTGTTTTTTTCGTATGTACTTCATGCATCCTCTTTGGCATTATGTTTGATATTTGTTTGGATGGCTTTGCAATAGAAGATAGTTCAACCCGAAATAAGAATTAGGTTAACTTGCATTGTCTACGTGTTTCCTTATTCTCGTCAATTTAGATCTCACAATGAGGTAGCTTAATCCAAAATAGGAAGTAAGATGTTTGAAAAGTAATTCCATTTGAACGGACTGGGATTTTCGTCTTAAGCTGACCGCTTCCCGGGTAGGGGCCGAGTTAACTGGGACAGCATGAGTTAATCTTGAATGGGGTCTAAGTGTTAAAAGTGTCTGTTTTGGCTTGAACAAACTTGAGTCCACAAAGTAGTGCACCTTAACCATGAATATGGTTTTGGTGTAAGGAAAATTATCTTGGTCTTGATGGACTAGATTCCATAGAATAGCGCATCTTGACGAAAAGGGCTTAAGTATAAGAGAAATCATCTTAGTTCAGATGGACTAGATTTCGTGAGACGTTCCGGTTTAATCCTGAACATGACTCTGGTAGCCGAGGTGTCGTCCTGGCCCGTGCGCAATGGAATACATAGTGGAAGTACTTCCACAAGGTTGGACTTGAACTGTTATACAATATTGTTGCTGCTTAGGCGGACTGGGTCACCTATGCGCAGTGGGTTGTCATCATCTTGAGCAAGACTAGACTTGGTCGTTGTGCGCCATGGTGGTATGTTTGGTCGGACCAGGTTATCCGAGCGCGGTGAGCTGTCGTGAGATCGAACTCGGTCTGCTGTGTAGCACCGGACTAAGTCACTTATGCGTCGCGAGTTGTTGACATCCTGAACATGACTAAACTCGACCGTTGTGTGCCATTATAGTCCCCTTGGTCAGACCAGGTTATCCGGGAGCGGTGAGTCGTCATGAGACTGGACTTAGTCTGTCATGTAGCATCGTGGTTCCTTAGGTAGACTTGGTCATTTATGCGCGGTGATTTGTCGACATCCGAAACATGACTAGACTCTGTCGTTGTGCGTCATTGTGGTCCCCTTGGTTAGACCAGATAATCCGAGTGTGGTGAGCTGTCATGAGACTAAACTTGGTCCGTTATGTAGCACTGTGGTTCCTTAGGCGGACTAGGTCACTTATGCGCGGCGAGTTACTGACATCCTAAATAGGACTAGACTCGGTCGT
The DNA here is from genome assembly GCA_963556465.1 of Berberis vulgaris. Taxonomy (NCBI): domain Eukaryota; kingdom Viridiplantae; phylum Streptophyta; class Magnoliopsida; order Ranunculales; family Berberidaceae; genus Berberis; species Berberis vulgaris. Next base: position 67,226,541 of record OY747134.1, on the reverse strand, counting down.
TGTGCGCCATTGTGGTCCCTTTGGTGGCACTAGGTTATCCGAGCGCGACGAACCGTTATGATATTGGACTCGGTTCGTCGTGTGCCTTAGTGGTCTTTTAGTTAGACTAGACAGTTTCAATGCGGTGAGTTGTCGCGAGACTTGACTTGACCCTGTTGTGGGCCTTAGTGGTATTTAGTTGAACTAGGCATGTTGTTGTGCATGGAGTCATATGAAATGAAATTTAAAGAAAAAACCTTTATTGATAATACTTCTTTAAGTGTTCTACATTCCATGGTCTTTTCAGACGCTCTCCACCCAGGTTTTCCAACCAATATTTTCTGGGCCTATTAATTGTTGTCACCTTATAGAGACCTTCAAGTCTGTGCTTAGCTTGCATTTTCTGGGTCTTTCGTGTTTGGTTGGGTTTTTTCTGAGCATCCAATCGCCAACTTTGAATTCTTAAGGTTTGACCTTCTTATTGTAATTTTGGGTCATCTTCGGCTGATAGGCTGCTATTCGGATGGAAGCCCCATCTCTTCATTTTTCAAGTACATCTAGTCTGAATCTCTCCAACCTGAATTCCTCCGTTCTAAACACATGCATTATTTGTTCTACTGGAACCATTGCTTCAGACCTGTAAGCCAAGACAAATGGTGTTTCTCCAGTCAGGCTCATCTTTGTGGTATGGTTCGCCCAAAGGATGTCTGGAAACTCAGATACGCAGAGCTCTTTGGCTGCTTGGAGTTTCCTCTTGATTACTTCGAGGATCGTTCGGTTGGTGACTTTCATTTGTCTATTGGTTTGGGGATGCCCTGACGTTGAATAGCGGTGATTAACGCTCAAATTAGCGCTAAGTTTTTAAAACTTTTTTTGCCTTCGAACTGAGTCCCATTATCGTTGACCAAGGTCCTCGAAATTTCGAACTTGCAGATGATGGATTTTTTCAGAGGAAGTTCTCAATCTGGTTTTTTCCAATCTTAGAGAGCAACTCTACTTCCACCGATTGGTAAAGTAGTCGACGGCCAGAAGGAGAAATTCCTTCTTTTCAAAGATGAGGAATGGGCTTAAAATGTCTATCCCCCACTGTGCAAAGAGCCACGGGCTGGTCATTGGGACCAGGTTTTGTGCAGGCATATATGTGCACAGTGCGCACGTCTGACATCTGTCGCATTTACGGACCATCTCTTTGGTGTCTTGCTACATTTTGGGCCAGTAGTACCCTAGTGTGAGGGAGGGCCTTGTGAGCCAATGTCCTTTCTCCGGGGTGGTTCCTGCAGATTCCTTCATGGATTTCTCTAAGGATATAGTCTGCCTCGTTGGGGGTCAGACATCTAAGTAGTGGGCCAGTCGCTGACCTTCTGTATGGTAAGTCGTCAAGGAGTGTGTACTAGACTTCCCTGTTTTTCAGCTTACGAGCCTCCAATTTTTTGGCCAGGAAAACTCCATCTTTTATGTAGCTGACTAGGGGGTTCATCCAACTGACCTCCTCACTCGTGGAGAAGGCCTCGTGGGGTCCCTATTTCTCTATAACTGACTTCTCTTAGTGCACTACGAGTCCATCAGAGTTGTCTGTTGCGGACGAGACAATCTCAGCCAGAGTGTCGGCTTCTTGGTTATCTGCTTTGGAACAGTTGCATAGTAGAATTCTCTTGAACCCTTTCTTGGTGCTAATTACTTTCTCGTAGTAAGTCATCATCCGAGAATCTTTCATGTTGAATTCTCCGTTCACCTGGTTCACTACCAATTGAGAGTCGTTGAGCATTGTGATCTCTTCTACTCTAGTTTCTTTGGCTAATTTTAGCGCGACTAGGAGGCCCCGTACTCCACCTCAAATTTTGAAGCACTGAGTTCAATTTGATGGCCTTCTTAAGGGTGATCCCCTCTAGGGTATGAATAATGATCTTGACACTGTTTCCCTTATCATTGGATGACCCGTCACATCGCAATTTCATCCATCCTTGTGAGGGTGGTTCGAATTTCTCATTTCCCTCTAGCTGCTTGGCTCTGGTAATCTTATTTCAGTGAACTCGACGATTAAGTATATCAATGTTTGCGCCTTAATGGCCGCTCTTGGAACATAATGAATGTCAAATTGTTTCTACTCTATTGACCATGTGACCATTCTTCCTGAGAGCTCTGACTTGTGCAATACTGACTGGAATGGGTATTTAGTATGGACTGTTATTGAGTGATCTTGGAAGTAGGGTCTGAATTTCTTGGAGAAGGTTACCAATGCTAAGGCCATTTTCCCCAGGTTGGGGTAGTTAGTCTCTGCCTCTCAAATGTTTTGTTGATGTAGTAGATAGGCTTATGCCTCCCCTTCACCTTTCGGACCAGGGCTAAGTTGACATCGTTCTCTATGACTGAGAGGTATAAGTAGAGTGTCTCACCCGAAATGGATTTTGAGATCATCTTGGTGCTTCCCATGTACGCCTTTATATCTCGGAAAGTCTGCTTGCATTGTTTGCCAGATTGGAATTCCTTGTTCCCTTTTAGGATTTTGAAGAAAGTGAGGCATCTCTCTGAAGATTTAAAAATGAACTTGTTCAGGGCCGCCACCCTCCTAGTTAGGCTTTGAACTCCTTTGATGTTCGTGGGTGACTTCATGTCGAGAAGAGCATGAATCTTCTTGGGACCAGCCTCTATCCCTCTTCAATTGACCATGTAACCCAAGAACTTTCCTGATCGTGCCCCGAAGGTACACTATTGCGAGTTTAGCTTCATTTGGTATTTACGGAGTTGGAAGAATGCCTCTTGGAGATCCGCAAAGTGATCGGGACTATGGAGCTTTTTTACCAACATGTCATCGATGTAGATCTCCATCGTCCTTCCAATATGTCCTTTGAACATCTGATTCACAAGTCATTGGTATGTGGCCCCCGCATTTTTCATTCCGAATGGTTTCACCCTATGTGTTCTTGTCTGTTATGAATGAAGTTTTCTCCTAATCTGGCGGGTGCATACTGATCGATTGTAGCCAGAGTATGTGTCCATGAAACTGACGAGGCTATGCCTAGACGTTGAATCAACTATCTGGTCTATCTGGGGCGATGAACAATTGTCCTTTGAACAAGCCTTGTTGAGGTCTGTATAGTCAACACAGACTCTCCAGTTCCCGTTTTTCTAGGGCATCTAGTATTGTTAGTCTTTATCGGGCTAGACTCAGCCTGGTTGTTGCTTCATTTTCTTCTGGGGTTATCCCCATCACTGTTTTCACTTTTGCCCCTAGTTTTGGGAGAACGCTTAGTGTTGCCCTTTCCTCCCCTTCTAGCTCCTAACATCTCCTTTAGGGTGATGTGCTTCTAAGCTATTCTCAACAAATCTGCCATGTCTATTGGACGTTCGAGGGTGAGGAAGTTATAAAACTGACATTTTCGAAGGCTAGAAGTGAAGCGGTAACAGACGTGTCACTACTGCAACCATCAATCAAAGTCAGCTCGTCGTTGAAACAAATGACATACTCCCCTAGGGTCTCACCATTTTTCTACTTGAGTTTGAGCACATAGTGGCGCCCCTTCCTGATTCTCTAGCTTATTACGAATCGGGTGATGAACGCCTTTTCCAAAAACTAAAATGAATAGATGAATCTTGGCTGAAGGCTGTGGAACCAAGTCATTGCAGCCTTCTTCAGGCTGATAGGGAAAGTCATGCACAAAATGGATTTTGTGCTTTCCTTCAACGCCATCACATGGTGGTAATGGCGCAAGTAGTCTGATGGATTAGACTTTTTGTCATAGAACTCGAGCTTTGGGGGAACAAACTTCTTTGGCAAGGGTGAGCTCATGATTTCCTCCGAGAATGGAGGGACGGTAAAAATTACAAGACATCTGGATCACTTGCTCCTAACCGAAGTGGGTTCTCGACTATGGTCCTGTATGTCCTTGAGGTACGGTTCTCACTACCCTTTTCGTTCCTCAAGTTCCCCTTCTGGTCAACCCTTTGATCCTCGTCAGGGAGGTTGTCGCTTTCATGGACATGCTCTCAGGCATCTTTTTTGGTCAGGGTCCTCTTCAGGTTTCCATCATTATCTGATGGTGGTCGTCGATCCTAGGTAAGTCTTTCCACCACCCACGCAAGATGATTCATATGGAGTAGAATCTGACCTATGGCGGGGTCGGTCGCGACTGCCTTGGGGGCTGGGCATCATGGCTGTTATACTTCCTCGATTGTATCGACCTGGCCTGAAAGTAAGGTTTCCCTAGCCAGAGCGCTTTCTGGCTCGGCATCGCTATTGTTGACTCGGGATTTGATGTCGGCGACCATGTCTCGAGACTCTGCTGGTTTAAAAGAGCTTGTGTATTTGTTTTAGGGGAAACTTGTCGTTAGCTTCCAACACACAATGCCAAACTTATGTGTCCAAATCCTTCCTAATCGATTTCGTACATGCAAAGATGAACAATAATGACCCAAGGACCACCGTTGTGGTGGCCGAAAGCCCTCTGATGCTAAAGTCAGGTGACTGAATAATGATGGATGTAGACTGTAAATTAGATTGATAGTGCGTACCTTTCTCATCCATTTGTTCACCTTATATGATGAATATTTTTCACTTCTTCATTGACTCTATCGTCGAAACATGATGAAAGGAGGAGATCTCGCTAAGAATCTTACCCGTCCAAAACTGAGTTGCATTCGACACTAGGCTCTGTTTGAGACTCAATACTTGATTGGATTAAGAGTTGTACAAGATAGATCTTGGGCTCGTAACAACCCAAAGATCTGCGTTTGGGCCTTATTGTCCCGGGCCAAGCTCCAAAATTTGCGCCATGTTGGGCTCACATGATCTGGGCTTGGGCGCCTGACTTATGGGTTAAACAATGATTTGGTTGAGTTCGGGTTGGACTGTGCTCGGGCATGCTCAAGACCGCACTAAGACTTTATTGGTATTAGGGTTAGCCTGTTCCACGGGTGTGGGGGTAGGTGGGTGACTTTTTGATGTCTCATCGGAATGGGATTGACGGAATTGGCCAATTATTTAAGAGTTTGCCATCCGTTAAGTTTTATTTATTTGTTTCGTTGGAGAAAAGAGAAATTTGGAGAAAACCATCATCACTTTTGGCCACATAAAAATTGCAAAACAAGTTAATCATATATAGTTGCACCTGAAATCCCAGTTCGCTATGATTCATTACTTTATATAAACAGTAAAATTTATACACCAAACCATGAAATCCCAGTTGGCTATGATTCATTAACGTTAATTGCACTGTAAAAGTTGTACACGAACCCCCCTAGTGTTAATTGTAATAGATAACAGAAGCTAAGCAGCCAAAACTAATGTTGTTAGTGAGGCATCACAAAAAATAAATGGGACTGTCAATTTACATTTGTACTACAACTGATAATCTGAATTTAGTAACTTTTCATATTGAGTTCCTTTAAGTGTATTATGGACATCATCCCAGTTTTCAATATGTTCAGATAGAGATCCCTTATGGATCTTCACCTGACGGCTCTTCAATTCTCTTGGTGGTAACCTTAGGAAGTCCAATACGTCTGTTAATTTCTGCAAAAGAAAAAAGATGAACATTAGTAATTGATTGAAAAAAATACAGAGCAAAAAGAACCTCATATGGGAAATAAAATAATCAATCTCGTGTTAAAAGATTCGTCTTACTGTGCAGTTATTGATGAGATCCTCATAGTAAAGAACAATGTGATGGGTGCTCTTGAAGTACTCCAAAGCTTGAACTGCTGTATCCTCGATTTGCTTCAGATCAGATATCAATGATGTAGTATTGATAGTAGGTGTGTAGATTGCAAGAATTCTAGCCTGTAAGGAACAACAGACGAGTTTTACGATTATGAATGCCGTTGTGCCCAAGTCTGTGAAAAAAGGAATCAAACCTCATATGGTGAATGCACATGAGACTTGTGGGTTCCATTTAGTAACTTGGCGCGCCGATCATAAGAATTTGCAAGCACTGAAACCATTCTGCGCAATAGATTTCTTCGAAAAAGAAATATTGCAGAGACCCCTCGTCGATTGAAGTACTCTACTATCTCATTATGATGAGCCATCACACCCTGCATTTACATGACAAAATCCCCATTATAAGGAAAAAAAATTTGTGTGTTAAAGAATCCCCATTATAAGTTAAAATAAAGTATTAAGTACAATTCAGGCTGGAGTGAGCTTTAGCAGGAGCAAATTATCATATGGAGGCAGCTATCTATTAATGTATTGCTTTCATTACTCATTATAGAAGGAATCTGAACATGATTATGTCTAGTGCATTCTTATCTTGTGTTTTCTCCCTGACAGCTTATTAAAGTTTCCTGTGAATAAAATCAGCATTTTTTACTCAAATTCCATGCAAGAGTATATCATTTCATCTATCAACTACCTATAAATTTTTTTTCTACTCACTCTGGTCCTGATCAAAATCTAAGTTGACCTGCCTAATCAGATTTAGGTATGTAAAAATAAAGGGTACTACAAGTATATCATTGATTGATTGGTGTTTCTACAAACTCTTCATTTTCCAAATTCTATCCCTGGGAATTGAATTTGGCAACTTCATTTTTATCTTTCCTTTTGGGAATCTGTTGACTTTGAGAGAGTTGTGGAGTGATCTGAACTAATTGAATATCGTTTTGACCCCCTTTTCCCATCCTTGGTATGGGTTGTGGTTGTTGAAACTAATGCATCAGATTGACTGCCATGTATGCGTATAGCAAACAAAGAAGGACGGATTGTTTGAACGCTCCTTAAGCACAAGTTATGTTATGGAAGTAAATAAATCTACACATCCGTCTATCTCATGCCTTATGAACATGTTATATCTTCACATAGAATCACATAGAAAATCAAACAGTAGATGACATCTATTAGATGCTTACTAGTTACTCCTCAAACCTAGAAAATTTTCATTTACAAATGAAAAAATTGGAACAAGCAGACCTCTCTTACTTCTTCTTTTTTTACCAGTAAATGCTATATTAGTTATACTAGAAGAAACAAATAACAAAAGCTAAACCACATGAACTTGAGCTGAGAATGGTTGAATGTGGATGGAAAAAGATGAACAGTCAAAAGGAAAGGATTGGAACCATATCTATCAACTCTATAATAGGCAATGGAACAACGAACCGGTAAACCAAGTGACAAGCACCTACTAACTAGAAGAATGGTCTGATCACTTAGTTTCCACACACCAGCCTGTTCGTGGTAGGAACACCACATATTACTACTCTATAATTAGCTAGAGAACAGTCATTGTGAGGCATTTGCATATTGATTGTCTAGCAATGGTCTATAGAGAGAGATTAAAAAACTATGTAAGACAATCACAAATTACTAGATCAGGTAGTAAAGCAACATATGCTTACCTGATTAAGCATCCACTTGAAACCAACTGCTGCAGTACATTCATTCTTGGAAGCACTATTAAACCAGTCAAGGTTGTAAACTTTATCCAAAGTCTCAATGATTGTCGAAACATTACTCCGTCTCTCTTTAACAGAGAAGATTTCTCCATTTGAGCTGACATTGAGATGGCTGTTTAACAATGTCTCAAACCATCCACTACCTGATCGTTGCATCGACATAATCGCAAAGTACCGTACAGGATTGCATGCACATTCATTCCTATTAAGCATAAGATTTTTTAGTAAATCGAAAGCAGATGATAACTGAAATTAAAGTTGAGGATGTAACCGAAGGTTTACCTGCTATATGTATATGGTTTTGGGTAGTGCAGATAGGGAATCTCCAGCTGTTCAATCCCGAAAGCATGAGAAGGTTGGATATTTATTAACTTCGGCTTTCTGTAGTTGCTTATCTGACTTAAACAGACTGAATAAATATACAAGCCGCAGAGCATGGAAAACACTAAAACGAACATCCGCAGTAGAAGCAGAGACTTCTTCTTGGTCGGTGGTTTTATAGCAAGCGAATCCTGTTTTTGCGTATAGTCCAATGTTAACAGAGCAAAATAACATAAACATACCAAATAAGTATGAAACCTAAAACTACATAAATTAGAAGTTTAGGATGGTAAAATAAAAAAAAACACAAAAATTGGTGATTGAAGTAATGGTGCTGTGTAGAAACTAGAAACTAGAGAACAAAAGTAATTGATGAGTAAGAAGAAGAACACAATTCCATCTCAACAATGTCATACAAATAAGGTAAAGTAGAACATAAAGGTGTTAGAGACCAGACAAGAACCACAATACAACGATGGTGATTGAGAATTACAAATGTGAATCAGTGAAATTTGTGTTTATAAAGTGGTCAAAGTGAAATTAGAGCTACAGAAGAAGAAGAAAAGCAACCGCAAGAGTGAAGTAATAAACATCAATGTAGCAAATTTGTAGAGCATCACATCACATAACATGAACAAATTCATAAAGAGACAATGAAACAGGAGACAAAACGACGGTGTGGGGTTCTTCCAAAATCGGATTTTCCTTCAATTTAAAAAACCCCAGAGCTTGAAACAGTGAATGAACTCCTTGAAAAACATAAATTTCTTCTTAATCCACCAAAAATAAAACCGAAAAAGAAGAAGAAGTAAACCCCATGAATCAAAGAGAGGGAAGAAGAAGCTAACCTTGCTGTTGTTGAAGAGATGGAGATACTGAGCCATGGTTTTGCTGCGAAGAAGAGGAGAAAGGAAAAGGGGCATTGGCAAGTTGAAGCCTTTTTTTTACCTCACTATCTCTCTATCTGAAAAGAAAAGAAAAAAGAGAGGAGATGTTTGAAGAAAGGGTTTTTCTCGTGAAGCTCGAAATCATTAACATTGACACAAACGCTCTCTCCTCTAGCTTTCTCTCTATCTATCAGTTCACTTCTATTGCTCTCATCAATGGGTCTTCGTTCCTCTTTGTTGATGATGTCAGGGAGCTCCAGAGCAGCAGCAGCAGCAGCAGCAGAAGCAGAGCAGGCCTTCTGTTTAATTATCTAAAATCAAATCCAAATTGCTAGTACTAATTTTTTCTGACTAACACTAAAAGATAGATTTTCTCAGATTAATGAATCAGTTGTTGTAGAAGAGAATTCTTAATGAACAAAAGTCAAAGTCGTTCTAATCCTTCAATGTTATTTATTTACACAAATTATTTGCTTTTGCTTCAATAACAATATACATACATCTGAAATATTTAATTGCAGACAATTTTAAATTAAGCAGAAAGATTAATTTTATTTTCCATGGGAGCAATTACTTTTTAAACAAAGAAATTTAATTTGCTTCTATTTCTATTGTTTAGCATCCGCCACAAATCAGCCAGCTGAACTAGCTCCCCATGATCTACCTTATTTCTTGTTTCATCTGGAAATGCTTTCACAATTCTTAGGATTTCTCCTTAACATCTACCATACAAATGGGATGTCTGTTTTTTTGGTCCGATCATAACTTTGGTTCTAAATAAGAAATAATCCACTTTGACCGAGTGTTACTTTTTACTTCTAATCAAAATTAGAGGTTTTTAATAGGCTTTGAATTCATAACAAATTAATAAGCACTAAGGACTTAGCACTTAGATGATGTTTTTTTTAAGTGCTTAGAAACTAACATCAAACTGAAGTTAGAAGTTCGACCTTTTAAAATCAATTGTTTGTTTGCTTCTAAATGGACTATTGATTAGAAACTATAAAATTCAAAGTTGTTTGTTTTTAGGTGATGATTTGAAGTTTTTCTACATTTTTGTTCACCACCACAATTCCTACTGCCCACTAATATTAACCCCATTCTCTACCTGTTTTCTCTCTTTCAAATATCATTGAGATCCCTTTCCACCACTACCAAAAACCACCCTATACCCATCTGCATTCCTCATACAAGAGGAAGAGAAGTGAACGAGGAATAAGAAGAAGAGGATAGGAGGCTAGGGAGTAGTAGCGACGGTGATGGTATTGCTTGTATGATAAAGATGGGGTGGAGAAAATAGGGGATTGTTGGTAGATGAGAGAGTTAACAACAATCATTACGAATTTATTATGAGGTTATTATTGAAATAAATTTTCATTAAACACTCAGTGTTAAGTGATCAGTACCCCTGATAGTTCTTACTCGAATCAGACTTCTGATCAGAACTAAAAACAAACACTTTTTTTTTTAAAGTATCACACTTCTTAATTGTTATTACGACTTCTGAGTCACTCAGAAAAAAAAAAAATCCTCCTATTATTGACCACTAAGTGTTTAGCGCTGAAAAAAAAGTCTCCTAAAAACATGGGAAAAACATTAAAAGTAGAATACTGAAAACTAATTCCAAAATTTGAAAGGTGATGATACACTAAAACGGTCACATCCCTGAGCCATACATGTGTCATGATGATCTCGAGGAATTACGGGCCCCAGCATCAGCCAAGCACTGATCCGACCCAAGCGATTCCAAGCCTGCCCAATGCAGTCCACCAGACGGACCCAAACTCTTACACCCTGCTAGGCCCATATGTCTCACAACTATCCTCAATACCCGTAAACCCTACTAAAGCAAATATCTCGAGGATCGGCTTCAGACAGGCAACTACAACAGCTCTCTACTTCCAACTAGGAAGCAAATACCAGAGTACATATCACATAGGGAAACTTCTTCTTACATAATACTCTCATATGGGGAATTATCTCTCGTGTATCTAGTAGCACAAGGCTAACAAGGAACTTCCCTCCTACAACACGACTCCTAATTAGAGAAGGATCTCCACGAAGATCTCCTTCCTAAACTACGTCATCGATGGTCTGATCGAACCAGGACTCCTGCACTATAAATAAGACACGAGGTTGGTAAGCTAAGGTATGCTACAAATTCCTATTAACAACATTACACCTTCCTCAGCATCGAGTGTCATCGGCCACCACAACGGTGATCCATGGCTCACGTGCGTTACTTGTGCAGGTCAACAGGACTAGGTCAAAGCAGGGAGTAAAAAATGACTGCATCAATTTGGTGCCATCCGTGGGAAACGACAAAGTTCCGAACCTGTCACTAGCATCGTCTCCCTTCGAAACACATAGAGATGGTGACCACTAGATCACACAACAACGCAATAGGACACGTCTAACGCTCAGGCTAGTGTTGTACCACCGCTTTCACCGGTTCTGGTTATGCATGGGTAGTAGCCTCACCCCCCCTCGCACCGACAACAATAATGAGGACCCCAAGATAGATATGCTGTCATCTCAAATACAACAGATCGCCAAAGCGGCAGAGGCTCTTGCGCGACAAAATCTTCCACCTGCTAATGGAGACCAGGAGCAACATGGGCCCCCGTATCCGGAGGATGGCAGAGAGCAAGCATGTGAGAGTCAAGCCCCCGCTAGTTCTCATTGGACTAGAAAAGGTTGCGCGGCTAAAACGGAGCACGCCGCTAGGGGAGTGGCTCGACCCTCATAACCCCCTCCGCAGAGGGGCACACAACCCATACGTGTTGTACCATCTCTTTGTCCTACCATTCATGAATTGAATCATGAATGAGACTCTTCCGAAGAAGTTCACTCTCCGAAGCTCAACTTCTACGACGGAACCATCGACCCATTCGACCACCTGTGCCATTACCAGCACATAATGGCTTTCAAAGAATGATTCGAGTCGGTGATGTGCAGAACTTTTCCCACTAGCTTGAAGAAGTTAGCACTAACATGGTTCCATAGCCTCCCGCCGAGGTCGATCGATTCCTTCAAGACGCTGGCAAAGGAGTTTCTGACGCGCTTCGTTGGGAGTCATCGTTTTCAAAAAGGCCCACAGTACATACTCTCTCTAAAGCAGAGGTCCAATGAGACACTCAGAGAGTATGTCACGCGCTTCAACAACGAGCTGACACTCATTGACGAATGTAGTGACGATACAGCCGTGACAACATTCACTGCGGGCCTAAAGGAGGGAAAACTCTATGAAGACCTCACCTTGGAGCCCCTTCTGGACATGAAGGAGCTTTTCCAGAGCGCACAGAAACACATTACCTTAGAGGAGTTGATGACCAATAGAGAGGGAAACCGAAGGCTAGAAGAAAGCCTCCGCTCCCAAGGACAAGAAGGAGGGAAAGAGACGCGAAGATGAAGAAATGAGCGAGAGAAAACACGGTGACAACAGGCCAGACCCTAGTCGGTCCAGGTCAGAGAAAGCTTCCAACTACGTTGGATCCAAGGCCGTGACACCCCTCAATTCTAGCCTGTCGGACGTACTAAAATCCATGAAAAACTGGGAAGATCTAATGTGGCCCCCAAAGCAGCACGAAGATCCCTTCAAGCGTGACAACGACAAGTACTACACGTACCATAAAGAAGGCGGCCATGATACCAACGACTGCAAGAGCTTGGGGTATGAGATTTAGTACTTGATCTGCAGGGGCAAACTAAAAGAATTCCCCAACTCTGAGAAGCAACCAGAATGAACCAAGGATCGGGGGGAGTCAGTTAAGGAGATAAAGAAGGAGACTCCGGGCATAATCTATGTCCTTCATGGAGTCGGACCGAATGAAGACTAGTCGTACATGTCCCGCAAGCGGACCTTGCTGGGGATGTGAACACGACCCTCGGATGAAGATAAATGCATTTGCTACTCAAGGGTTCAAAGCCCCATTCCCACCTTAACCTTCACAGACAAGAACCTCGAAGGAGTCCGAACGCCGCACAATGACGCCCTAGTCATATCGGTATCCTTTACAAGGTGGGAGTTAAAGAGAGCTCTGGTGGACACAAGAAGCTCACTCAACGTCCTATTTTACAATGTGTTTCATAGTATGGACCTCAAATAAGAGAACCTGACGTTTACAGACTACCCACTGATTGGATTCAGCGGAGAGAAATGCTTCACGATCGGGAAGATAAGGTTAGCAGTAGTGGCAGGAGAGCCGCAAATGAGAAATGTCTTGTTTCTAGACTTCATGGTAGTAGACGCACCGCCTACCTACAACCTTATCTTAGGAAGACCATGGCTCCACCAGATGGAAGCAGTAGTCTCCACCCTTCACCAGTGCGTTAAGTACACCGCTAACCACTCAGAAGGAACAATACGTGGAGACCAACCTACGGCACGAGGCTGCCATTATGCCGCATTGAAACTAATAGAATGCTCACAGATCCAACTGAGTCCTGCGGAGCAGCCTGAACTAGTGCCAGGTCGAATGACGGCAGAAGGATCATAGTCAATCGGTACATGGGCAATCCGGTATTCAGCCAAACGGAACGGAGAGGCCGGGGCAAACGGGAACACAACCCCTGACTTTCCATTGGTGCGAAGATTGACCCCCTATAAGGTTTATTCTTCAGTAACGTCTATAACGCCAGCAAAGCCCAATAATTCGCGAGAATACTAACGATCCACAAGGGCCATCCAAATTTATATCAGGGCCATGATCAATCTCTCTCCGTCAACAGTTAGTCTTTTTCAATTGTTTATTTCCCTTTCCATAGTCAATATAGTGTTTTAGTTCTTAAAGACTTATGTGATTTGCAATCATTGATTACTGAAAAGATGTAACAACAAGCGCCTTGAGGAAGATGCAAAAGACTACATACTACAAGCATCTGAATCTAGTGCGACATGAAGTAAAGACTCGCTTAGACGATCCAACTATGTAAGGTATCCGAAAAAGGCCATGCAAGCTACTCACAAATGACAACAAAAATATTCAAATGGACTTTTCTCGACCCCTTCCGAAGATAAAGGACAAGGTGTCAGAGGAATTGAAAGGACAAAGCGTTCGATTGCTCCGTCGAATCACCCTAGGAAAGCGGTCGCCTAACAGCGATGCGGACCTTACAACGAACGACTGATTTCCTCAAAAGGTATCCTACCCCCTTGCAGACTTCCTCAAATGGTTTTCGACCTCCTGAAGAGGATAGAAGGAGGCAGATGAGGATGGTCGCAAGCGACGAAGCAGTCAAGGTCTCACAATGCTGCCAAGCGATGACACTTTTTCCATGCGCGGTACCTGGGGTGACTAAGATATACCACCCTTGGAAGCACCGCGCATCCGCTAACACTTTGATTAGCCATAAGTTAGCTGAGGGAACCGCATACACGCAGACACAAGCAACACGAAGTAACACCAGGGCATCTCCCTTGGTAGAAACCTCGTACTACTTCTCCACAATATAAGAAGAAATTACGAGATCTCAGCAAATCAACTACGTGCCCACCTAGAACAGGTGACCTCGCATAACATTGATTATGGTCGTGCCTGATCGGTGTAAATGTCAGAACATTCGAAGACTCTAAAGAGGAAGATCTCTCTTTAACCTTTGAAAAACCCAAAATATTTTCTTCAAGCAAGAACATTTCAAGAGATATGTTATGCAAAAGATAGTGCCTATAATGATTGAAGAACACCATTATATAGACATGATTGTTCGCCAAACGGGCGTCCCAGCATTAACTGTCAAGTATTGAATACTGTATGGGAAACGAGGAAACAACGATTCTCGAGGAAATTACGTAGACCGCATTCGTCCAATTAATGGCGTTGCACACAACCCATCAATTGAGATGGAGTAACCGATACTCAATCGTTCCGCAGCCTACGTTGTACACGTGTTATCGTGCGATCTACGCCATACACGTAGCACAGTCGTCTCGGCCCACTATTCAAACAATATTCTGCTACATGCTTGGCACGAGTACTAGAAATCCATGTCAACTCTGATGCACTGATCGTACCTACGGATCGCTATTTGATTTAAGGTAATTTTGTCCACACGGTGCACGACGCTAACGGACAAGGGTTGGCACGCCCTCAAACAAGCGAAACCTCTATCCAACCAAGCAAGCTTAGTCAGCCAAGGCTGATGACGATGTCTTTTGGTACGTCCCAACATCTAGTCCGCCCAACGCGAATCCCGATGGTTTAGGAAGTGGGAGTCTAATCAGCGCTATCTAGCCTGGTGACAATGACTCGCCAGGGATTGTTGCTCCCTTCGTGGCCAATAATCGCCAAATCCGATCAGGTAAGCCTAGCTGGTATTAACGGGCAACAAAAGCTTATGATCAAAGCCCAGACCTGTAGCCCCCACCTCGTGGGTGTAGATGGTTTGGAAGGTGGGAGCCTATTGACCCTCAAACTGATTTCGACGGCTCGCCATGGGACCACTGCTTTTCAGCGTGGCCGCCGAATTACCAACCCTGGACTTGTAGCCCCCACTGCGCGGGTGTAGATAGTTTAGGTGGGAACCTAGTTAGTCTTGAATTGATTCCGACGGCTCACCACCGGATCACTGTTTTTCAGCTTGGCCGTCGAATTACCAACCCTGGACTTGTAGCCTCTACTGCATGGATGTAGATAGTTGAGAAGGTGGGAGCCTAGTCAGTCGTGAGTTGATTTCGATGGCTCGCCATGGGACCACTGCTCTTTAGCATGGCCGTCAAAACCCCCCAAATTTGTAGCTTGATGCCCACGAGTGTAGATGATTTGAAAGGTGGAAGCCTAGTCAGTCCTGAACTGATTCTGAAGGCTTACCACGGGGCCATTATTTTTCAGCCTGGTCGCCAAACCCCTTCGTCTCGAACTTGTAGCCCTCACTGTGCAGGTATAGATGATTCAAAAGGTGGGAGACTAGTGAGTCCCTGACTGATGTCGACAGCTCGCCACGGGACTACTGCTCTTCAGCGTAGTCACCAAATCCTTACTCCCCGAACCTGTAGACCACATTATTCGGACATAGATGGTTCGGAATGTGGGGGCCCCAAGCAGCTTGCCACGCGACCACCACTCTCCTTCAAAACAGTGCCCGCAAAGATGAATCTCAGTTGAGTCAGTGTCCTCACGCTCAACGGACTGGCATTTTATTATTAGCAAAGGCCACTTACGCTAACACATAGATCGTTCGACCGTGCCCAAATAAATGCTACATAGTGTGCCAACCCGAGCTCACGACATCTGACTCGGTACAAACGCTCTGACGCATACGCTTAGCTTTCACAACTCGCCCATAGCAGCAGTTGCAGCTGACCAATCAGGCAAGCGAGGTAAGCCTCCAGCAGCTTACATTGAGGACAAGACACAGCTCAGGAACCCAACCCTCGGCTAAACTGTCCCTGACATGCCTACTATCGGACATGACTACACAACAATGAAGCTGAATCATTCGCAATGCAAGCGGTCAAGCTCTCTATTGCAGACAGACCACTTGATGTCCTATTGATTCAACCAGCCTATGCCAAAGCAAGACAATAAGGCGAAACGAAAAACATACAATAGAGACAACGAGCACAAAACGGATAAAACTGTTTTCATTAATGGTCAGAACAAAAAGGTACAAGTATACAAAGTTTGCTCCTTATCAGAGAAGGTAAAGAAACATAAGAGCTAAGCTTTATGGAGGAATGAGCAGGGGTCACATCCATACACGCCACGACCTGAGCATCAAGGTTAGAACCACCCTCTTCATCTGAGGATGCAAAAGCAACGGACAAGTCTACGTACGACATCTTCTTATATCATTCAAGATCCCATTCCTAATGCTCCTTCTTCATCAATGCTAACAGCTCCAGCCTGCCATGTACGACTCAGCGGGACTCGCACTTGCCTTGTTTCTACAAAAGTTCTTCCTCCCGCACCTTCGCATTGGCCAGTCCACGCTCCAGCAGCTCCAGCTTGCCAATCTTCGCGTCAACCTGAGACTGTTCTGTAGCTAGACTACTCTTCACAACACTGAGCTCATGCTTTTCTAGTTCGAGCCGGTCCTCAGCCTTCCTCGCCTCTCTAGCGTTGAACTCCAAATCGGCCACTAGTTACTACTTCTGAGCGGCCCAGTCGACCTCATTCAAAGCACTCTCTTCAGCGAAAGACCGCAATGCAGTGTTTGCCTCAGCCACAACTTTCTACGCAACCTCAAAATCTTGGCGAGTCTGGTCCAACTCCTGCTTGAGTATGTTTTTTTCAGACATTGCCTCCGCAAGATTATGCTCAAGGGCCTCCAGACGAGCCCACTGAGTCACAGCAGCCACGGTTGATTGCTCCAGCCTATTCTCCTCAACCAGCTTCTGTAGCCGCTCAATTTCATAAAGCGCGCCAGAATACAGCGCCTACATGTGCAAGAACACACATTCCATGGTGTATACCTTCTTACGAGCTACCTCGACTTCTGTCCCAGCATCGACCACCTGGCTCAAGTGAGACATACCCATTATAAGGTACTTTAAGCTCTTATCCATATGCCCCTCTAGCGTATCCTCCTCGGGTTTTGGAGCATAATCCATCAGCTAGCTATGACGCCTGCTAATATGCTTCCTCAAAGCATACTCCACGTCAACCTCCTGATGTCAGACCTGAGTGCTCATCCTTACCAAGCCCGGTGCAAACATGCTTATTTGTGCATCTGGATGAAGCTTTTCCGAATAAGGAATCACGCCGGCACCACCCTTCGCAGTCGCCACTGTTCCCAGGTTTTCCTCTGCAACTTTTCATTTATTACTAGCGGTTGCCCCTTTACTGCGAGGTGGCTCAACAAGATCCGGAGGAAGGGGAAGAAGCAAATTATCCAAAGGGCCCTGCAACACCTCGAGCTGTGGCCTGGAACGAAACGGTGAACAATGCGGACTATAAGAAACTTGGCCTGTGCCACCACGACCACTATCAGACAGCACACCAATGTGATGATTAGATTCCACAACCTCAGGCGGATCTTCACATGAACCTTCTATTGGAACAGTCTCACGCGAATCAATACCGGCAGAAACGTCCATTGAAACCTGCATCAGCCGCTTACTCAAAGCTTCGGCCTGTGCATCACTAAGGTTCGACCTGTCTTCAACCCTGGCAAATCGCATGTAGTATTTCTCCTAGCTGGATACATCAGTCTTCGCCCTGACGGGTCGATCAGACTCGCGCCCTTGACTCATTGGAGTGGGTCGTGCTGAAAACAAACCAGTTCTGATACGAGACCTATTCGAACTCACAAAATAGGCAAGCGTCTCAAACGACTCCTCTGTGTCGGACAAAACAGGAGCTTTGGCCCCATCAACCTTCCTCTTCCTAGAAGGGGCCCCATCTTCAAGTTTGATCTGCAATGTTCGATAGAGAGTGGGGGCTACATGCCAGTTGCCCCACAACCCATTACGGATGAAGTTAGGGATGCATATGACATCCACTATGTTCTTCGTTGACAAGCCGCAGAACGTTTCCATAGTGTTTTGCTCCTCTAGGGTAAAAGGAGTAGTGGGAAACCTTCCTGCAAAAAAAATCAATGATTAATACGCAAGCAAGTACAATGAAATCAGAGGGAAAATCTGCACTTATGAAGTGGTTTGAACTCTGGCTCGAGAGAACGACCATTGAACCAGAAGTATTTTGAATTTGCAGGGGCTAAGAAGCAATACTTCTGCCAGAACTTGAAGTCATCGGGCAGATTCACAAAGCAAGCCGACAACGTCATCTTGCAGACGATGTTACTCTCCAGCCGATGATAAGTCATCAACGCGGAGTCACGCGGACGCCAACATTCTTTCTCCCTAATCAGAATGAGAAGGATAATCCTATATCCATTAGGACCCAACTGGGCCGAAAGAATCCCAAGGAGGTCCAAGAATTCCCAAATCACGTCCAGAACGGGAAAACACACTCCAGTTTGAAGCAACCCACAATGCAAGAAGATGAACCCTGCCGGTGGCGATATTTGTGTCTAGTTACCTTTCATGATAAACAATGGCAGGTCCTCATGGACCCCAAACTTTGTATGGATTTCAGCAAGGCTAGGCTCAGAAAGCAATCCGTCTTTGAAAAACTCCAGGCCCCTAGCCACGGTTGCGTCGTCAAGAAGATTTTGTTGAGCCATGAAGAAAACGAACAATCTTTCTAGTCAAAAGATGAACATAACACTGTCTTCAAAAGCAAAGAAAATAGAAGAGTCAGACTCTGCACAACATATGACCTAAATAGGGATTGCGTTTTTGGCTCTTTTCCACTGAATTGATGCACGTTCAATAAATGCAGCGCAGGCTCAAGCAACGATTCACACTCAATCATCATGAGAAGCGTATCATTTCAAGAGATGACTTAGGGAACCGATGTGACGGCCCTCTAACTCGCGGGGAGTAGCTGATGATACACCAAAACGGTCACATCTCTTAGCCATACACGTGTTATAATGATCTTGAGAAATTATGGGTCCCGACGTCAGCCCAACACTAATCCGGCCCAAGCGGTTCCAAGCCCGCCCAATGTAGTCCGCCAGACGGATCCGAACTCTTACAGCCTACTAGGCCCATATGTCTCACAACTATCCTCAATACCCGAAAACCCTACTAAGGGCAGTATCTCGAGGATCAACTTCAGACATGCAACTACAACAGCTCTCTGCTTCCAACTAGGAAGCAAATACCAGAGTACATATCACACAGGGAAACTTCCTCTTACGGAATACCCTTAGATATGGAACTATCTCCCCCATATCTAGGAACACAAGGCTAACAAGGAAATTCCCTCCTACAACATGACTCCTAATTAGATAAGGATCTCTACGAAGATCTCCTTCCTAAACTACGTCATCGATGGCCTGGTCGAACTAGGAATCTTGCACTATAAATTAGACATGAGGTTGGTAAGCTAAGGTACGCTACAAATTCTCTATTTACAACATTACATTTTCCTCAGATCCCTATCTTATTTTAGCATCGGAGTGCCATCGACCACCACAACGGTGGTCCGTGCCTCACGTGCATTACTTGTGCATGTCAACAAGACTAGATCAAAACAGTGAGCGAGAAACGAGTGCATCAAAAGGTATTATTGGAATGTGTTAATATGAAATTCTATGTTTGTGGGGATACTAATTATATTCAATACAGATATTTGTGCCATGTTTTGAAACTCATCAATGTAGAAGCTAAAATTTGAAATTTAGTAATTAGTTTTTCAATTCAGAGTGAAGAAAAATTTGAAACACAAATATGAGGAAGGACATAAATTAGGTGCTATTACGACATTCATGTTGAGGTTCCATTTCATGGTTATCATTAGTTGGCAGATTGAATGCCCCAAGTTTGGTACACATCAGAGGCGGAGCCACATCGAGCCCAAGGAAGGCAGTTGCCCCCCCCCCCCCCCCCCCCCCCCCCCCAATTTTGAAAATCCTTTACAACACATGGTCTAAGTAGGTCCCAGTTGTTTGAGATTTGTTAAGATTGCCCCCTTCTATTTATCACACTTTCCAAGTTGCCCCCTCAATTATGAAAATCTTTCGTAGTACATGGTGTAAGTGGGTCCTAGTTGTTTAAGATTTGTTAGATTGCCCCCTCAATTATGAAAATCCTTTGTAGTACATGGTGTAAGTGTGTCCTAATTATTTGGGATTTGTTAGATTTCCCCCTTAATGCAAATAAATGTTGTACAATATAACTCAAGATTCATGCAAATAAATGTTGTTAAGTTATTTTATGCTTTATGTCACTCCCCCCCCCCCCCCCCCCCCCCAATGAAATTTCTGGCTCCGCCACTGGTACACATGAACAAGGTATGACTTTGAGGTTCCATATCAAAAGTCAAAAAACCAGACCATGTAATCATTTGGACTTTGCTTGATTTTTGTCTTGGCGGGGGACCAAAAATCCACAATGAATTTGGTATGATATGGTTTGAGCATTGACAAAATCATATAATTATGACAATGTGCATGTAATACAGATTTATTATTGTATGGCATCTCTTCGTATTTTATTATAAATGTAAATGTGTCCTTACCAGTCAATTGTTGATGCCTCATCAGACCTAGAAATACTTCATTTGGGTACAATACAACTTATTAAATAGGAGTAAGTCTAGGCAGCCAAGGCAATCAACCATTTTTTTGCCAGGATTGGGCTTTTTTATATTTTTACCCATTATCTTTAAAACACAACCACATACAACAATTATAAAAGAGGTAGAAGTGTAAAGAGCCCCAACCCTGGCAAAAAAATGATTGGTAGCCCTGACTCTCTAGAATTGGTGTATTAAATATATTCATCGTTCTAGATAATCCAACACTAATCCACTTCATAATAAAAAATGATAATATATTTGAAACTTTGAATATCATAATCTTCAACTTGTACCACTGTTGGGTTGAAAAAGGACAGTTACACGATCTACTATAATCCATGCTAAGCCACGCGATCATCATCTTGTCTTGTCTTAAGAGCTCTGTTTTGGTCTTCTGAACGATGAAGGTGAGAGTTTTTGGTCCCTTAACAAAAATTACCTGCATGTAGAACAAATTTGGGATTGATATTCAGTAATACTCATGTAATCAATTGGTGAATTCAAAATCAATGTCATTGTGGTGCCTATTGCCTTTTTCCTTTACCCACTCACCTCTAACAGCTAAAACCCGCTATAAAAATGGTTTCCTAATTGTCTTTCACGAATTAAATGATTGTGATTTAGATAGACCTACCAACAGTCTGGGTCATTGAAATGGCAAGCATTTTATAATCCCTGATGGTTATCACTACGCATTCCATATGTGATCTTAACATCCTATGAAACACATGGTTTAAGCTACAATATTTGCTAAGAAAAATCTAAAATGTATCAAACAACTAGACACAAAGAAGCCGTCTGATCCCTCAATTTCTTTCTTCTAGAACGGATGGTTATTATTATGATTTATCGACAATTAGACTTCTATAAGGTAGAGTGTCCAAGTGTAAACATGTGCCAAACTTCTTAGAAGAATGCCATCCTAGAAGCAATCCTTCCCTCTACACCTCAAACTAAGGATTATGATTTTGTTTTTCGAGTTAATTTCAGTTTCCTGATTTTAAGAAATATTTCAGTGTGTAAAGAAAAAATGTAAAATTTTTTAGGACATGAATATAATAAATTTTGAGGGTATATGAAATATGTGAAAAAAAATAAGACCCAAATGAATAAATATATTAAAGACATTACATGAAGCCTAAAACCAAGAAATGAAACAAACATAAATCAATATATAATTAGAAAACCGGGGGTGGTTTCAAATATCATATATAAGTAGAAGAAATGATAATTAGATAATCAAAGGGTGGTTTAAAAAATCAATAAATAATTAGAAGAAATGATAATTAGAAACAACCCCGAAAACTTATGCAGAAACCTCGAAATGTTTCAAAAAAAAACCTTGAAAAAATGTAATTTTTGGTATCTGGTTTTTGTATTTACGAAAAAAACCCTCAAATTTTACGAAAAAGCCTCGACAAAATGTAAATTTTTTTCACCTTTTTCTTTTCGTAATTAAAAAAAAAATCGCGAAAGACAATCCTTGCCTCAAACCCTTGGGAGACTCTACAGACTTTTAGGCCTGATTTTAAGTTTCATCTATAAATCCCTTTATCCCTTTTAATTCCACAAAAGTACCTCCCAACACTAGCAAGGGCATGCAAGTGTAAAACCTCCTCTAACTTCATCAAATTGGATTAGCTGGGATGTTTGAAGAGGTGCACAAACACACTATCCAAAGTAAATCTTCAAAATATAAGCTTCATGAACCAATAAATCCTCAGCCGACCCTTCTTCGCCAACTAAAAGTATGGTAACTTGAAGTTTTTGAGGAAGAAACTGCAAACACATACAAGCAAGTCAAGTGAGTGTGTTGATCCTAAAGTGTCGAGTATCAGAATGCGAAAGCTTTAGGCTTGAAGTTAATTTGACAACATGAGAAGGAAAGATTAGTGAATTACGTACCAACTGCTCTCAGATTTGTTGAAGGAAATTATAATAAAACCCTTCAAGATGATGGGACTAGTTTTGTAAAACCATGGTAGGTAACCACAACCAAGTGAAATGAAAAACCTTATCAAGAAACAATATGGTGTTTCCAAGAATTTGAATGATTTTACTGTCTCTCTTAAGTATTTATTCTTCTCTTCTCGTAACCAGTGTTGTATTGGCGAAATATTTCAGAAATCCCATACCATTAACAACGGGAAAAAATTGCACAAAGATGTAGCATACCAAATTGTCAAAAGTATTACATCTCCAAGCATGTCAAGATTATGTCTTACGTCTTTCAATAGTTCTAGTGCATCACCTTCCCATCTATAGAATTCCAACTCCCTCCCTCCTAGAAGTTTCTCAAAGACCTATAAAAAAATCAAGCACATAAACACATTCATAAAAAAAAAGAAACATAATTAAGTATCAAGGGGATACACAACAAAAGTATTATGAATGTAAGCAGAACTTCAAGACAAAAAATTTCTACCATCAAAGAAATAAGCCACACTTGAACGGGTAGTTTCTAGATGACTTGACAAGAATGTGGAAAACAACAAATATTCAGAAGAAAATGTGAAAAGAAGCACTGTTAGACTATTGATAGGGGCATAATTAGGCTATTTTTAGTATCATATTTCTATATATATTTTTAGCTATTACTTGTAAATTATGGTACTAATTGCTATTTTCGTGTTTGTGTAGGTTTCAATTACAAGATTCTAAAATAGAAACTAAGTGAAGCAAATTGGCAACTAATTGCACAAGGAAACCACACAAACAAGGAAACCAAGTAAAGAAGGAAACCACAGAAACAAGGAAACCAAGCAAAGAAGGAAACAAAACAATTATAAAAGGGATGATACCTTGCTTTGAAGAAATCCATCCATCCAGCAATAGCATCCCCATCCATAGCCCTAACCCATCATTGCAGAAGTCCCTCAGCCGTCTCCCTCTTCTCCGTCACAAAATCCACAACACAACCCCCATCTATGTCTCAGCTCCTCATCCACAGCCGCAGAAAACCACGCCTCGCCATCACAACCACAGCCTCATCATCATCATCGCAACAGTCGATCGCCTCTACCATCATCGATAAACCCTGATCGCCACTAGCCACGCAAATATCGACCACCATCGCCCGTTTCATCTCGTCACGCACACAACTGAAGTAGATCAGTAAAGGAAAAGTGAAACAAATTAGTGAAGGAGAGGAGAAGCAGATCGCGTGAGGAAGGTGAAGGAAGAGATGTCATGCTATTTGCACCCCAGTTTCCACTCAGTACCACCACAGATCAGGCGACGGTGTTTTATTTCATCTCTTAACTCTTTCTCTTATTTTTGTTTGATATTGATTATGGATTACTGTTTGAACATAATTAATATGTCTAGCTAAACTTCTCTTGGTTAGGGGTGGATTCGAAGCCCCGAACATGTGTTTTATAAATTAATTGAATTTAATCTTCCTTGTTATTCCTCCGTGACCAGCGAGTCGGCCATGGCCGAGGTGATCAAGCATCCACGAGTCATGCGCAAGATACAAGAAGAACTCGACTCGGTCGTCGGCACCGAGCGCATGGTCTCCGAGTCCGACCTGGTCCACCTCAACTACCTCCGATGTGTCGTCCGGGAAACCTTCCGAATGCACCCGGCGGGCCCCTTCCTCATCCCACACGAGTCGACCCGGCCGACTCAGCTGCTCGGCTACTACATCCCCGCCAAGACTCGTGTGTTCATCAACACGCATGCACTCGGGAGGAACACGCGTATCTGGGACAACGTCAACGAGTTCCGGCCGGAGCGACACATCTTGGCCGACGGCGGCCGAGTTGAGATCTGTCACGGGGTGGATTTAAGGATCTTGCCGTTCAGTGCAGGGAAGAGTAATTGTGTTTTGCTTAACTGCTTTATAGAGAACTTTTCCTTCTATTTTTGTTAAGGTGGCCAACTTAGTAAGCATGCTAGGATTTGGGGCTAGAGTATAGGAGAGTTTCACCTAATTGTTATAATTTTGTACTCACAAGTAGTAAATACCAAGGAACGTTGGTAAGGTTAAGTAAAAATCTAGGTAAGAACAAGATGTCGATCATACTTGTAATTGCCTAGTCATTGTTCATATTTTCCACAAACTTAATGATTTTAGATTTTTATTTAACTTGTGATTCCTGTTTAGATAGCATGATAATAATAGTTTGAAAGTGACACTTAGTTTAATTTAACGAACTTGGGAAAATAATAAGATTAATGCAGTGCGACGGTTAATCTTTAGCATTGTCTCTCACGAGTTAGCAAGTGATTATTGAAGGTTGATTTATAAGCATATGTTTCGTGTGTGGAGATAAACCCTTAGATAATTTCTCATTTTTGCCATCCCTTTAGTTTTATTATTTTTATAGTAATTTTCGTAGTTATTTTCATAGTTTAATTTAGAAAATCCAATCCCCCATTATTTACTTAATTAGGTAGTTAGTTGTCTTTTAGTTATTCTTAGTGTTAATTGGCAAACCCTCTAATCCCCGGTCAAGAACGATCCCTACTTATTCTATACTACAATCACAAAGCAGTGTATTAAGTTGTGTGCTACTAAAATAGTGCATCAATTTTTGGCGCTGTTGCCGGGGATTATAAAAGTTGTTGATTACTTAATTAGTTTTTATTTATTTATTTTTCTTTTTATTGATTTTTTTCTTTTTTCTATCTTTATCTCAGGTACTAGTTCATGCGCAATAGGAGATCCAGCGAAAACTTAGTAGAATACGATTCAGAGCCTGAGAAAACATTTAGTAGACAAAGAATGGAAACAAAAGAGCCACAAACATCTAGCTCTGAATCTGAAGAGTTCGACATGGGAGACAATAGATCTTTTAAATAACTTTCGGCATCCACCTTGGACAATGCTGCACCCTTGTGCATTCAGTATCCATTAGCCGCGCAGGGTAAGATTGAGTCATTCGAGTTGAAATCCAGCCTACTTCATCATATTCCGAAGTATCATGGTCTTTCTATGGAGGATCCAAATAAACATTTAAAGGAATTTGAAGTTGTATGCTCTAGTATGACGCCAATAAATGTGGATGAGAACATCCTAAAGTTGAGAGCATTCCCCTTTTCTCTGGCTGATAGGGTTAAGGATTGGCTCTATGAACTACCTTCCGGAACAGTATATTCTTGGGATAGCATGAAGAAGGTGTTTCTAGATAAATTCTTCCCAACTTCCAAAATTATCTTGTTGAGGAAGAAAATCAGTGGCATACAGCAAGGTCCAGGAGAATGATATCTGGCTTATTATGAGCGCTTCAAAACTCTCATAGCATCATGTCCGCAGCATCAGATGAATAAGGAGCTCCTGATTCAATACTTTTATGAGGGATTGCTTCCTCTTGAGCGACAGATGTTAGATGCAGCGGCAGGAGGAGCTTTGGTTGATAAAACTCCAGCAGCGACAAAGACTTTGATTGCAAACCGAGCTTAAATGCCCAACAGTATGAAGGGATTGGAGAGCCTTCACACCAAGTCAATGAGGTAAGTACTAATTCTAGTTTGGAAGCTCAAATGGCTAATCTTACCTCACTTGTGACTCAAGCCCTAGGGAAGCCGAATGTGCTAGGAGTTGCACAAGTTTGCGGCATGTGTACTAAGTCAGGACATCCATCTTATCAATGTCCTCAACTGATTGAGAATGGCGGTTGGGAAAATGTCAATGCAGTAGGTTTTTCAGGGGCAAAATCACTATAGGAATAATCCTTATTCGAACACCTACAATGAAGGTTAGAGAAATCACCCCAGTTTTGGATGGAAAAATTTAGAACAACAAACTTCGAATCGGCCACCCCTTGGTTTCGTCCAAAGGCAACCAGAACCACCTCAGCACAATTCAGGTATGCCCCTTAATTATGATGAGATTTTGAAATCGTTGACTATTTCTCATCAGAACCAATTAAAAGATATAACAGATTTGAAACTACAAATGGGACAGATAGTTGAGTTTATTGGACAAATTCGTGAGCAAGGAAAACTTCCTAGTTCTACCATTCCAAATCCGAAAGGTGGGTTTGAAACCGCAAAAGCAATTACATTGAGGAATGGTAGGCAAATTGAGAATTAGCCAATAGTCCCTAAACAGAGTCGAAATAAGAAAGGTGAGTTACAGAAGGATGATCCATCCATCCTTGAAACACCAAAGCTCCAAGGTAAGAAGGTGAGCACTCCAAATTTAGTTTCTTCTAATCTTGCTCCACCTTTTGTGCCTTTTCCAGGTAGGTTTGCCAAATCTAGGAAAGATGAACAGGATAAGGAAATTTTGGAAACCTTCCGAAAAGTCCAAGTCAATATTCCGCTTCTTGATGCTATTAAGCAAGTGCCTAAGTATGCAAAAAAGTTTAGGGAGCTTTGCACAACAAAGAGACGACTTCAAGACGGAGAGGTAGTTAAGGTAAGTGAGAATGTCTTCGCAGTTCTTCACAGGAAATTGCCAGCGAAGTGTAAGGATCCAGGTAGTTTCACTATCCCTTGTGTTATCGGTAATACTAAAATTGAAAATGCAATGTTAGACTTAGGTGCCTCAATTAATGTTATGCCATATTCTGTTTATCGTTCTATGAATCTTGGGGAACTAAAAAATGATGGTGTAATTATTCAATTGGCTGGCCGTTCTAATGCATATTCTCGAGGTTTGTTGGAAGATGTGTTGGTGCAGGTTAATCATTTGATCTTCCCAGCAGATTTCTATGTGCTTGAAATGGAAGATTCGACATTGTCAACACCTTTGCCTCTTATTTTAGGGCGCCCCTTCATGAAAACTGCA
Organism: Berberis vulgaris; assembly: GCA_963556465.1. Lineage (NCBI taxonomy): Eukaryota > Viridiplantae > Streptophyta > Magnoliopsida > Ranunculales > Berberidaceae > Berberis > Berberis vulgaris. Next base: position 67,199,134 of record OY747134.1, on the reverse strand, counting down.
AGAACAAATATTGATGTGCATGCGGGGAAACTGACCATGGAATTTGATGGTGATGTGATTGGCTTCAACATCTTTGAAGCCATGAGGTATCTTGTTGATAATCATTCTTGTTTTTCTATTGACGTGGCAAATATTTTGTCCCAGGAATTTCTTGACGTCATGGACGAGGATGAACTTGAAATCTCCATTACTACTGGCGCCGGATATGAGAGAAATGGAGTCCTTTGTGACAATATGAAGATCTCGGCCGATAACATGAGGGAGGATATCATTGAGACTGTGGCAACCTTGGAGTCAATGCCACGAATTGTTAGTGAGTTACCTCCCCCAATTATTATCCCCTCATCTACTAATAAACTTTTGCCTTTTGTGATTCAGGCACCTACACTTGAGCTTAAACCGTTATCGGATCACTTGAAGTACGCGTATTTGTGAGATGATGAGACATTGCATGTCATCATATCATCAACACTCACAAATTTAGAGGAGGAAAAACTTATTCGAGTTTTGAAGGAATACAAGACTGCAATTGGGTGGACATTGGCAGACATAAAGGGTATTAGCCCTACCACTTGTATGCATCGTATACTTCTTAAGGAAGGTGCAAAACCCACTAGAGAAGCTCAGCGCCGCCTAAACCCCTCTATGATGGAAGTTGTGAAGAAAGAAATCATTAAACTTCTTGATTGTGGCGTGATTTACCCTATTTCAGATAGCAAATGGGTTTCACCAATGCAAGTAGTGCCGAAGAAGTCTGGCATAACTGTGGTAAAGAACGAGGAAAATGAGTTGGTTCCCACGCGAATACAAACAGGGTGGCGGGTTTGTATTGACTATAGAAAGTTGAATGCAACTACCAGGAAAGATCATTTTCCTCTTCCCTTTATTCATCAATTGCTTGAAAGGTTGGCCGGTCGTGCTTTTTATTGTTTTCTTGATGGTTATGCAGGATATAATCAGATTCTCATCGCTCTAGAGGATCAAGAAAAAATAACCTTTACATGTCCACACTACACCAAAATGGCTGATTAGCTACACAGGGGTGGCCACGGTTCTAAGCCGTTGGTGTGTTTGCCACGGCTAAAATCCGTGGCTATAGTGCCCAACGGCTTAAAACCGTGGCTAAAAAAAGGCTTGGCCACGGTTTTAAACCGTTAGTGTGTTTGCCACGGCTAGAAACCGTGGCTATAGTGCCCAACGGCTAAAAACCGTTGCTAACGTGCACGTGTTTTGCACGTGGATGTGTGGAGAAGCAACTCGATTTCTCGCGGGCGAAATTTTGCGAAAAAAAAATCCTTCCCGCCTTGCGTTCCCGCTCATCTCCCCCCAACTCTGTACTTTTCAACCGTTTCAAACCCTAAAGTTTGTTCCATCTCCCCACATATCTCCCAAAAGCAAAAATCCTTTGTTTCAAACCCTAAAGTTTTTGTTTCTTTAAGGTTTCATGCATTTTGGTTCAATTTGGGTTTCTTGAGATAAAATTGGTATTTTAAAATCGTTATGGGTTTTGATTTTGATTTTGATTCTGTTTTTTGTTGATTTGGGGTTGTCTATTTTGGTGAAATCGATATGGGTTTTGTGTTTTGAAGGATTTTGGCAAAGATTCATGAAGATCCAAGTGAGAGAGAGAACGAACCCCCGAAAGGAAAAAAAATTGTGAGAAATAAATGGAAATCCAGAGTGAGATTGTTTTGTTAGGAGTTGTAGGAGTTGTAGGAGATTCGACCACTAATGGTTTTTTTTTTAGAAATTCCATGAGATTCGATCGATATCTAAGGGTTTTTTTTTTGTGTTTATTTGAGCTTTTCTTCTACTTCTGTCCTTCTATGTGCTTTGCTTTTTTTTAGTTCATGACATGAAGAGAGGAAGAACCAGATTCCTTTGTACCCAATTCACCTTTAGCTTTTCTTCTTTTATCCTCTTTTTACTCACATATTTCTGAATTTTCACATATTTCATTTGCAGAAGAGAAGAGGATGAACTGAAGAAGAAGAGAAGAAGAGAAGCTCGAACTGAAGAAGGTAATCGACCCATCAAAGAAGACGACGGCTAAATTTGTTTGAGAGGAGAAGACGACCATCGAAGATCCAACTCCAAGCTCTGTTCTGTTTCTGTGCTGTAAGTTCTATAAGCTCTGTTCTGTTTCTATTTTTGTAAACTTTCTCCTCCCAAAACACTTCAGTCTGTTCCTCCTCCTTCTCCCAATAAACAAATTAAAGTCCAACAATTCAGTCTGTTCTGTATTGGTCATCTTTTCTTGTTTGTTTTTTTTTGTTTTAATTGCTTCTTCTAATTATACAGTTATACTTCTTCATCTTCTTCTAATTAAAACTTAACATGTTTTGTCTGATAGAACTGCTTATGGCACATTGGAGGAGCTCTTGGAGGTCATCACTTAGGATCAACTTGGCATCCATGACAAACCTGTAAGCAACCAAAACCAAATAAAAAAACCAACCATGGAGTCTTGGTTTTTGTTACCTTCATTTGCTTGACAAAGTGAGGAAATCTGTGCAGGTGGGTTTGTTGAATGTGGATGGATATTACAACTATCTACTGACCTTCATAGACAAAGCAGTGGATGATGGGTTTATCAGGCCTTCACAGCGCCAAATAATTGCCTCTGCACCAAATGCAAAAGAACTTGTTGAGAAGCTTGAGGTGTGAATTAATGATTACCATTGTTGTTTTGTTGGTTTTTTAGTGTTTGTTTTTATTTGGGTTCAATGATATTGTTTTGTTTTTGCTTTGATTGTAGGCATACTTGCCTGTACATGCAACAAAAGAATCATGGCCAATCAAAACTGATGATTACTTCCCGCGAGTCATATTTTCTATAAGTGTATAACACAACAACAGCGTATACTAAGTGTTCTTTGGCAAATGGTGCATGTGGGTCGAATCTCGATTTTCTAGGGTCAACTGTTGCTGTCCTAACCTCTCCTGGTCCAGACTTAGTAAGGCATCTCATTTTTCATTTATTTTTAGTTGATTTATTTCGTTAATTTTATGAAATAGTCCTGTCATTGTATTTATTTCTCGGTGACCATCCTTTTGATTAATGAGTTGAAGATTACCTTGGTAAAGCCTTGTTGTCTTAACTGAATGATTCGGAGTTGTTTTCTAGTATTTTTTCATCTAATACATGTATAATCATGTGTCTGGTCTGATCAAGAGAAATATTATACAGCTGCATTTTGAAGTTTAATGGTTCAGGTAGTCGCATCTCATTTTTACTTCTAAAAGCATGCCTTATCTAAGTGTCTTCAGCAATTTATCTACCCAGAAACTTAGATTTTATGCTTGGGATCATTGTAAATGTTGATTGTAGTTGCGAGAGTGTTCAATAAAATGTATGAGCCTTTATAATGATGTTTAAATTTTCATTGCATTTTTCAAGTCTATTAATAAATGAATAATCAAGTAAATTTGAATTTTGTAAGTTGACTAATCCTAAATGACTTTTTTTGGTTATGGGCAACGAAGATCCTAATGGTGAGGGGATCATCTACCGAGTATCAATCATTCATACACTTTCTATATAGGTGAACCAAAATTATTGCCACAATTCCGAGCCCTTTATAAAATGCAACAATTCACATTTGACCATGAAGACATCCTTTTAAAAATGGAGTTCTTTAAGTTTTCAAGGATTTGATTTGGTTGGGATGATCTTGCACTGCTATTCTTGAAATTTAGTTTCCTAGTATCATTGTTTGAGTTTCTGGACACATTTAGAACATCCAGTTGCTCTGGACAAGTTGTCAAGTAACAAATATTTTAATTTCTAATTTTCAGACTAAAAAATGTCACAGAAAAAGAAAAGCTCATTGTCCAGGAATAATAAAATTGTTTCATTGAAATTGATATTGTTGGTCATTGCAGTATGATGAATGCGTTCTCTGAGGGACTTGTTCTAGCAGACAAAAGTGGACTGAGCCAGGAAACACTTCTTGATGTAGTGGTAAGATATTTGTTACTGAAACAATTTGATTTCTAATGAAAAAGGAGCTGACCATGTTAGTTTTACCATTTGCAAGAACTAGGTGTCATTTGAGGTTGGTTCCATTTGGCCTTAAGAAGGAAGTAGATGCATAGAAGTTCCAAGATGTTGATTAGAGTGATTTTACTGAGAGTCAACTTGGAAAACTTGTTTTAAGAAATTTGGATACAATTTATTAGAGTGCTAAGAGTGTTGTTCAAAAGATTGTTGCGTGCGAGCACGATAAGGAGGTTGCCTCAAATAGTCTAGACAACGCCTTGGTCAATCTGAGAAATGGGTTAGAAATAGATTCTTCAAGATATCATAATTTTTTTAGAATTTACTGCATTTGAAGAAGTTTCTAGTTGTGGATATGGTTTATGTGCTTAGGGAGATTAGACCATTCATGCACCGTAAATTTTCAGCATTGGTAATGCAATGTGGCGCCTATATTGATCTACCACATGAATGTTTCCCATGCTTGTGTAGTTGAATGTGATCCTTTCAGTAGCTTCAACAATTTCATGTAGACCAAGGAAACAAAGACAAAGCAAATTTTGTATAGGCATGCAAGTGAAATTACATTGTGTTAAAGCAATAATACATTGTGTACAGGGTTTAGATGGCAAAATAAAGAGTAGAAACAAAGGAATCGTACATAAAAAATAAAAGAGAAGCAAATGAATGCTTCCTTGTTTTCAGCTGTTTTATGCGAGGTTTGTTGCTGACAAGACATTAGGGAATATAATCTTTGTTTTTAGCATGTAACATAAAAAGTTCAAAGATTTTATGTTCATGATGTCTTCATATAGTCTTAGGTGGCCGCCTCCACTGTGACGACATGAAGGCTCTTGAGGTGTCTCGCCTGGCCTCACGCCTAGATTAATAGATTTTATGAGAGAAAATAGTATTCAAGTTTGTGATGGTGAAACGTCAGCACAACTCTTCGGAACTTTTAACAAATCTCTTTCTTAATGCTGTTCTCTGTGGCTGTAATATGTTTTTAAGCTTGTTGCATTTTGGTAATGATCATCGCCTCTTCTATGCAGAAACCATTGGGGTTATTGTCTCTATTGGATGAGGAATCAACTTTTCCTAAAGCCACTGATTTGACCTTTGCCAATAAGCTTAAGCAGCATCTAAGCACTAATCTCTGCTTTAAAGAAGAAAGGAGTGGGGCTTTCCGTGTTTGCCATTATGCTGGAGAGGTTAGTTCTAGCTTTTTTTTTTTTTTTTTTGCTTGGAGTTTTATGTTGCTGTTCGAGTATTTTAAATAAAGTGTAATTTATGCTGCTCATGCTTTTCTGTACTTGACCAAGGATTTATATTATGCATTCATAATATGACCATACATTTATTATAGTAGAAACTAAGAGCATTATAGGAATTAAAACTCCTTAACAGTGAGAAGGGAAATATGCAAAATTAAAGACATATTCTGCGTAAGCTGAGCTTGATCAAAATAAGTCATAGGAGTATAAGAGCCTTCCTCCCACAGTCACGTTCAAGGCAATAGTTAAATTTTGACTGATAAAATGACTGACGCTCTATGCATCACTGTAAGGGTTTCTGGTGTGACAGTGAGTAAAAAAGAGGTACTTTAGGAAGTTTCTAAAACGATTTACTCAAGGACAGTAAGAGACATGCTAAAATGGTCAGTTTGAACCTGCTTCCTTCGGAGGGCTGTTTCCAGCTGGTCCTTGGATTCTTTCCTGTGATAGACTAAACCAAATATGAAATGACAAATGTTAAAAGTTTTAGGAAAGGGCATTATAAAGCAATTTAGTAAGTTTTTGAACTTATCTTGGAGACTCTTTTGTGAGAGTTAGTAAGTTATTCATTTCCACATTTCTCTTTCACCGGCATTGCCATTTGTAATCTTCTATGCAGTTACAGTGTATAAAATTGGATATAATCTGGTCAAGTACAGGAGCAGCAGGATTCTGTTTTGGTGCTGGAAACCAATAAATACGGTTTCAGTTGAAGCTGCTCGATGTTTACTGTTTATGCTTCTACATTTTTTCCTTTTTTTTACAAATTGTATCGCAGCAAAGACAATGGGTCTTACAAAACCAAGTTTAGTATGGAAAAAGATCTTTATGTTGGCAAGACTCAACACTTGGCTCCTTTCTTTGCAGGTTAGTATGAACCTTGACAAGGTGGAACTAGATATGCTTGGCACTTGCAAAAAGATAAGCTATACTCTTGAAACTAGTTTTTTTTTTCTTCTCCATGTTGACCTAACTTCACTGCAGAATAGGCCATAACATGCGACAGAATTTGCAGGTAACTATCTCCAAGGATGACAATGTCATTCTTCATGGGGCTGGTGACAAGAAGGCCATTGAGGAAAGATGAGCAGGTTTGTACCGTCTTCTCCTACTTGCGATGTTGTATATTTACGGTTTGTCATATGTTGGGTTATGGTTTGGTGTTTAATGGTTCAGTAGTTGTCTTTCTGTTGGATCAATCTAGTTTTTCAGCTTTGTGGCTGCGAGGTTTGGGGATTATGGCAGCTTTCGCAGTCCGGGAAATGGCGATATTCTGCGAGTCTCTCTGCTGCTCGCAGGGGCAGATGCTGTGTGGTTTAGGCAGAGCTCTCTGCTTATCTGCTGTTGCTGTTCTGCTGATCTGCTGCTGCTGCTGATCCGCTGTTGCTGTTCTGCTGTTGCTAATGCGCGGTTGCTGCGCTGCGTGTTGATGCGACGGCTGCGGTGCTATTTTCTGCTGCTGCTGATGCGCGGCTTTGTTGCTGCTGGGATACATTGCAGTTGTTTTGTCGCAGCGTTGACATGCTGAGATGCGGCGTCATGTGGTTGGCGCGTGTGTTCGCCGGTTGATTTAGGCACTACGGTGTCATTTCGGGATTTGTCGCAGAAACGCGCGGGTGCTGCGTTTTCTTCGGTTGAGTTTTTGCTGGTGCTGTCCGGGATGCTGGGTATAAAAATATGAAGGTTATTGTTGAGATAGACAGCGAGATAAACGCAGAAAAGGCTTGTGAAGCCGAGATAAAGCGTCGCCATAAGGACCTCGGAGCACTCAGAATTGTGACTGACAGAGGTCTCCAGGTATTCAGTGATACAGTTACTTTCTTGAGGAATCATACAGTAACTTCCTTCCTTTTCCTAGCAAACAATTAACAAGTGTTTGAAAATGAAGAGAATATGTACAAATTCTTTCATGATATAATATCTCCAAATTTTTTTTCCATGTTTAGGAAAAGGAAGGAAGTGGATCCTGAGCTTTATGTTATCTGTTAATTCAAATTTGTTAGCACAAAATTATTATTGGGTATTCTAAGTACTCTAAATGGACATTATCTTTATTAAGATGTTAGAGGAAATTATCCTATTCTCTTTCTCAAATATCTGAAGTCCCTTTCATTGATCTGTTAGTACTACCTTCAGTTTGGAAAGATTTCTCCTACTTACATATTTGAAGCTTCATAGGTTGGGGATGTCGCAGTACTTGATATATCAATTGCGAAGCTTAGTAAAGATGGCTCTGAAATGGAAAATATTCCAACAGGAGAGAGTAAAGGTTTGTTTGCAACTTTGTGTATCCCTGAGACTGTTAAAGCTTGTTAGACAATTAGATGTGACAGTCTATTTCTTATTCAGCAACCTTCTCTGTTTTTTCATTTTGTATTTAATTAAAGTAGGTGGACTGCCATCAACTGAAACTCGAAGCAGAACTCTAGACATAAGGCACAAGAAACATGTGCAGACATTGATTTTTAATACTTATAAATGTTGTATTATAGTGTTCTACAGCGTATATTGTGCTTTGTTTGTTTCTTGATGGAAAGTTTCCTCTTTTTATATCTCTTCAGGTCAGAGAAGCAATATTGGAAAGATGTAAAGAACTGGAACAAACAGCTAAAGAGCAAGCAGCGGATAATGCAATTCTGGATCAGCTGTCCAAGGTAATTTGACTGTTGTGTGGAGTATATATCACTGTCATTCAAGTCTTTTGTTGAAGGCATTTATTTGTCTGAACAAGATACTTTTGACCTTGTTAAGGCGTCAAAGTAAGTCTATTATCTCTGGAAGAAGAGAATCATTTGAAATATATAAGAAGCTTTGGAGACATATCAAATATCTCTAGTAACCACAAGAAAACATGCATTCGTGTTCTTCCATTTTATAAACTAGTATGAAGAACACATTATTCTTTTGAAAAAAAAAGGGTGTTTCTTGTTTCTTGCATCAGTGTCCTATCTAGGCATGTTTGGAAGTGTTAGTATGGGACGGTGATGAATTCAAATAAATGAAGAGGCACACTAAGCTCACTATACTTTTGTTTTCAGTCAAATTTTTTATTTGTGAATGTTGCTCTGTTATTATTACTATTTTTTTTTATATAAGCTTAATGGTATTGATATTTAATTATTGTTTGTAATTATATTATATCAGAAATCTGAATTAGCGAAATTTGCTTAACAATGAGTGAGTTGCTGATACAAATCAATATCGACAGTTCTTTTGCAGCTTCTATCTTGGGGTACACTGGCTTTCGTCCCAGTTGCAAGTCGAACTCTTCCAGCGCTAATGACATGTATGCTAATTAGCAACCTTGGTGCTTCCATCACAGAAGTCGCAAAAGATGCTCTTATTGCTGAGTATGGCCAAAAATGGAAAATGACCAGTCTCCAATCTTATGCATTCATGGGTCTTGCTGCTAGTAGCATTTTGGGCAACTTCTTTGGCGGTTATTTCTTACTCAAGACACAACCCAAGACCATGTTTCTTCTGTTCGCTCTTCTACTATCATTTCATATGACTATTTCCTTGAATATCATTGTATTTGAGATATTATTTGATAGATTTAGACTCAATGTAATACATTTTCTTATTAATTACATTACTTTGCCTTCATTAATTACATTACTTTGCCTCCATTATTTGATAGATTTTGACTCAATGACTCAAAGTCATTTGATAGCAAAAAAAAAATAAAAATAAAAAAAATTTGCCACGGTTTTAAACCGTGGCTAACTATTGCAACGGCTAAAAACCGTGGCTAGGGTTAGCCACGGCTTAAAACCGTTGCTACTTAATTAGACACGGTTTAAAACCGTTGCTAGTTTCCATACTTTATCACGGCTTAAAACCGTGGCTATTTTTGCCACGGCTAAAAACCGTTGCTATGCTTCTTGCAACGGTTTATAACCGTTGCTAATTGCTGAAAATCACGCCCCCCCCCCCCTTCAAGCATAAAACCGTTGCTACAATTTTAGCAACGGTTTATAGCCGTTACAAAGGATTTCGCGTCGCCCCTGTAGTCCACGGCTCTTAGCCGTGGCAATGGCTTACGCCCACGATATAGAACCGTTGCTAATGGGGGTTTTTGGTGTAGTGCCATTCGACACTTCCGCATATAGAAGAATGTCATTCGGTTTGTGTAATGCCCCGGCTACCTTCCAGAGATGTATGGTAAGTATATTTTCAGACTTTATTGAAAGAATCAATGAGGTTTTTATGGATGATTATAGTGTTTTCGGTGATTCTTTTGACCATTTTGTAGATAATCTTGCATTGACTCTGAAGTGATGCATTGCGGTTAACCTTGTATTAAATTGTGTAAATGTCACTTTATGGTTAACCAAGGTATTGTTTTAGGGCATGTGATTTTAGCTAGGGGTATTGAGGTTGATAAAGCTAAAATAGATCTTGTACGTTACTTACCCTCTCCTACTTCGGTGAGAGGGGTGTATTCTTTTCTTGGACATGCAGGATTCTATCGGCGATTTATCAAAGATTTTTCTAAGATTTTTGGACCACTATGTCGACTCCTACAAAAAGATGTGCCATTTGAGTTCAATAATGACTATCAGACAGTTTTTGACAAGCTTAAGGAGTTGTTGACATCAACACCTATCATTGCACCACCGGATTGGAGTCTTCCATTTGAGCTTATGTGTGACGCATTAGATTATGCCTTAGGAGCAGTTTTAGGCCAACGGAGGGAAAAACGTCTTCACGTCATCTACTATGCCTCTTGAACCTTGAATGACGCTCAATGAATTATTCCACAACTGAAAAAGAACTTTTAGTTGTTATATTTGCTTTAGAGAAATTTCGATCTTATTTAATTGGAACTAAAGTTATAATTTTCTCTTATCATGCAGCTTTAAAATACTTGCTTACGAAAAAAGAAGCGAAACCGAGACTTATACGGTGGATACTTCTTCTTCAAGAGTTTGATGTGGAGATCAGGGATAAAAAAGGGAGTGAAAACGTGGTAGCTGACCACATGAGCCGTTTGGCGAGTAATGAGGAACCCCAGCCAATTCTTGAGACTTTTCCGGACGAGCAACTATTTTTGGTCGAGGTAATTGAACCATGGTATGCTGATATTGTAAATTACCTTGTATCCAAACAGATTCCGAACACGTTAACTCGAGTTCAGAAGGATAAGCTCAAGAAAGTGGCGAACAATTTTTATGGGATGATTCCTATCTGTGGAAGCATTGTACCGATCAACTGATTAGAAGGTGCGTACCCAATTCTGAATTTAATTCAATATTGACATATTGTCATTCTATGCGGACACTTTGGAACTCAAAAAACAACTCGTAAGGTTTTAGAATGTGGATTTTATTGGCCCCCTTTATTTAAGGATGCCAGATTATTTTGCATGACTTGTGACCGGTGTCAAAGAACATGTAATTTTGGCCCTAGAGATCAAATGCCACAACATCCTATATATAATGTGGAAATCTTCGATGTATGGGGTATTGATTTCATGGGTCCATTTCCTTCTTCTAATGATTTCATTTATATATTGCTTGTTGTGGATTATGTTTCAAAGTGGGTGGAAGCAAAAGCCACCCGTACTGACGGTTCCAAATTTGTTGCAAAATTTATTCGTTCTAACATTTTTGTAAGATTTGGAATGCCGCGAGTGATTATAAATGATGGAGGTTCCCATTTTTGCAACCGTACAATTGAAGCTTTGCTTAAGAAATACAATGTCACACATAAGTTTTCGACACCTTATCATCCCCAAACAAGTGGACAAGCCGAAGTTTCAAATCGTGAAATCAAGGGAATACTTGAAAAGACAGTAAAGCCCACCCTCAAAGATTGGAACATGCGACTTGATGACGCTTTATGGGCATACCGACCAACATATAAGACACCTATAGGGATGTCTCCATTTCAGATTGTATATGGGAAACCGTGTCATTTACCGGTTGAGCTAGAACATAGGGCACATTGGGCTATTAAGACTTTCAATATGAACATTGATGATGCTGGCCTTCCCAGAAAATTGCAGCTGAATGAGCTTGAAGAGATTCGAAATGACGCATATGAGAGTGCCAGGATTTATAAGGAGAAAACTAAAGCTTTTCATGATCGCATGATCCGTGGAAAAACTTTTGTTGTGGGCCAGAAAGTCTTACTTTTTTAGTCACGCCTTACACTTTTCCCAGTAAGTTACATTCTAGATGGGTTGGTCCTTTTATTGTTACTAATGTTTTTCCCCATGGTGCTATACAGGTGAAAAGTGTCACAACTGGAAATGAGTTTAAGGTGAATGGGCATCGACTTAAGCCCTATTATGAGTCATTTGTGGAGCATGACGTGGAGGACGTATCACTCCATGTTCCCACTTATTCTGAGGATTAATTGCAGACACCGTCAGGCTGCACGACGTTAAAACAAGCGCTTCTTGGGAGGCAACCCAATCAGATTTGCTTTCTCTATCCCTTTATTTTCTTTTCGTTATTTTTGCTTTTGTTTATTAGTAGTTTGTTTTTTCGCATTTAAATCTTTCATCACATGTGCTATAATCTATTAACATTGAAGACAATGTTAGGTTTAAGTGTGGGCAAAAAAACGTTGTTTTTATATAAAAAAAAACAAAAAAAAATTATAAAAATAAATAAATAGAAAGTGTCAGTCCATTAAAAATAAAAAATAAAAACTATGTTGCTTTTTATTTTCTTTGTTGGTATTAGTGTCATAAAAAAAATTTAAATTTATAGTTGTTTTGAGTCTTAGGATACTTTCCAACACAATGATGAGATTTGGTTTTTAATTGTATGACTTTAAGGTGATTTATAAACATGATTTAAGATCTAATATTATTCTTTGGTTAATGCTTATTCATGGCTATCATATATAAATTCACATGTAATCAACTTAGTAATTGGTACTCATAGCATGCTTAGTTGAATTTAACTCATTATAACCCATATGTGAGTTTTGAGCCTATTGTTCCTTTGATTTTAAGAGTTTTTAGTTATGTCATCTTTTATTTGTTTTGTCAATAATAATTCGTTGCATGATCTCAATTTTGTTTGCTTTGGTTGCCACTTGGATTGCTTTCATAATTAAGAATTAAACACTAGAACTTGTATTGACTTCGTTCAAAGTATCATATTGAATTGCATAACATGCTCGACATGATAAAGGCACATAGTTTCCACAATTGCCAAATAAGCCTGATCCATAATATATTTCCTTTTTTGAGCCTGTTATTAAGCCTTTTGTTTCATTACCCTCATTTCCTATCCCTAACCTAATAAAAAGAGTGAAGCATAATTTGATTTGCAGATACTTTATTGTGGTTCAGGGTATGTTGAAAAACAAGTGTGGGGAAGACCCTTGTGGTAGACAGTTCAAGAAGAAAGAGTTGCAAAAACAAAAAAAAAATTGTACAAAATGTTACAAAAGGGATACAAGTCCTTATCTATATCCATTTAGTATTTCAGCACCATACAGATAGTTCAATTCTTTTCATTCAGTAGATACAAAATAATTGTTGAAACTCTTCATTAGTAGTGGGTCACTTCTTCATTTTCCTACTTATGTCTTGAACCATATAATTCATTGCCATTGTCTCTAATCTTATTGCATGCTTGCACCATTTCTTCAAGCCCTTTGAAAATTTCATATCCGTTTTTTCTCTTCCCTTGACCCCTGGCCCCATTACAACCTGATTTAAGACCTTTTGATTGAGTGTGTCTTGCAATGTCACGATGTGGAGATTAAAATGAGGTATGAGCATATGGTGTCACTAGTTCTTGCATTCAAGTAGTAGCATTTCTTCTATGAGATCATATATCTGAAAAAAAAAAAAGAAGGTCAGAAAATGCCATTATTTCTTGTTATATCATATGTGAGCTATTTGTTTCCTTTTTACATCAATCATCTCACATATAACTAGAATAGGAAGAGTGATTTTACAAAACAATCAGTGAAAAAGAAAAGAGTGCATCCAGTGAGATTTTTGGGTTAATTCTTCTTGGCATGCACTTGAGTTTCACAGTCACTTGGACTGATTTAATTGTGAATTTTTATATCATTGCTATGAACGTGTATTAATTTTCGAATGATGTGGATTTAATCTTGTGTTTACAAAGAATCTTAACATGTCATGATCCGTTGAAAATCTCTGAGACAAATGTTGGAAAGTATAGATTGAGTCTTTCTTGAATTTGCTCGAGGACTAGCAAAAGATAAGTGTGGGGGAATTTGATAGGGGCATAATTAGGCTATTTTTAGTATCATATTTCTATATATATTTTTAGCTATTACTTGTTAATTATGGTACTAATTGCTATTTTCGTGTTTGTGTAGGTTTCCAATTACAAGATTCTAAAATAGAAACTAAGTGAAGCAAATTTGCAACTAATTGCACAAGGAAACCACACAAACAAGGAAACCAAGCAAAGAATGAAACAAAACAATTATAAAATGGATGATACCTTGCTTTGAAGAAATCCATCCATTCAGCAATAACATCCCCATCCATAGCCCTAACCCATCATCGCAGCAGTCCTTCCGCCGTCTCCCTCTTCTCCTTCACAAAATCCACAGCACAACCCCCATCTCTGTCTCAGCTCCTCATCCACAGCCACAGCCACAGCAAACCACAACCTCATCATCATCCTCGCAACAGCCGATCGCCTCCACCATCATCGATAAACCCTCGTCTCTGTCCCTCTCTCCTGTCATCCCCTTCGTCGCCACCAATCATCACCCTCTTCACATCTCTTTCGCTTGACTCCCTGATCGCCACTAGCCACGCAAATACCGCCACCATCGCACGTTTCATCTCGTCACACACACAACTGAAGCATATCAGTGAAGGAGGGGTGAAACAGATCAGTGAAGGAGATGTGAAACAGATCAGTGAAGGAGAGGAGAAGCAGATCGCGTGAGGAAGGTGAAGGAAGAGATATCACGCTATTCGCACCCCAGTTTCCACTCAGTACCACCACAGATCAAACGACGGTGTTTTGTTTCATCTATTAACTCTTTCTCTTATTTTAGTTTGATATTGATTATGGATTACTGTTTGAACATAATTAATATGTCTAACTAAACTTTTCTTAGTTAGGGGTGAATTCGAAGCCCCGAACATGTGTTTTATAAATTAATTGAATTTAATCTTCCTTGCTATTAGTAATTGTGTTTTGCTTAACTGCTTTATAGAGAATTTTTATTTGTATGTTTGTTAAGGTGGAAAACTTAGTAAGCATGCTATAATATGAGGCTAGAGTATAGGAGAGTTTCACCTAATTGTTATAATTTTGTACTCACAAGTAGTAAATACCAAGGAACGTTGGTAAGGTTAAGTAAAAATCTAGGTAAGAACAAGATGTTGATCATATTTGTAATTGCCTAGTCAGTGTTCATATTTTCCACAAAACTTAATGATCTTAGATTTTTATTTAACTTGTGATTCCTGTTTAGATAGCATGATAAAAATAGTTTGAAAGCGACACTTAGTTTAATTCAACGAACTTGGGAAAATAATAAGATTAATGCAGTGCGGTCACAATTAATCTTGAGCATTGTCTCTCACGAGTTAGCAAAAGATTATTGAAGATTGATTTATAAGCATATGTTTGGTGTGTGGAGATAAACCCTTAGCTAATTTCTCATCTTTGTCATCCCTTTAGTTTTATTATATTTATAGTAATTTTCGTAGTTATTTTCATAGTTTAATTTAGAAAATCCAATCCCCCATTATTTACTTAATTAGGTTGTTAGTTGTCTTTTAGTTATTCTTAGTGTTAATTGGCAAATCCTCTAATTCCCGGTCAAGAACGATCCCTATTTATTCTATACTACAATCACAAAGCAGAGTATTAAGTTGTGTGCTACTAAAATAACGTATCAACTATGACATAGTTCGTTAATCAAAGAACATGAAAAACAAATTGCATAGGGTAAGAGGAAACAAGTTGTAAATGATGAGGATAATCAACACTTCCAAAGAATAGAACACTTCTATATAGTAAAAATTATTCACCCATACGGCAACACCTCATACATTACCTTTATAAATTTTTTTTCCAGTATTAAACTTCTTTTGTTAGTAATTGTGTCAATTTCAACTGCTTATTTAGTAAGACTGGTAGCAGATGGTATCAGGGATCCATAATAATCTTGTTGGGCCATAAAAACATATATGAAAGGGTGATGATTTAAGCATGTGTATCCACTTGAGTTTCTAAACCTGTTTACACTTGAGTTTCTAAACTTGTTTCGGAGTGTACGTATGTTTAGGGCATTTTGTTAATTGGTATCCTTGTCATGTAGTTTCTAAGCAAAATTGTCTTTGATTGCTACAACTCCATCTAGCTTCATTTCTAAATAAGATCAGAACAAAAAGGAAGAGAAAAATTACACGAAAGTTATGTTGTCATTGGCGAGGCGAGGCATGAGGCGCCATAGTCCACCACTAGAGCCTTGGCGAGACAAGGCCTTGTAGTGGGGATCATTTTTAAAGGGTAGATATTTCAGTGTAGTAACCCTCACATTGACTAATGTATGGCTTTGCGACACTATAAGAGTGGGACAAATGGATTTAAAGGATATGTGGAGTCGCATCAGACCCCCTAACAACATAGTAAGGAGTGTACATATGGAATACACTAAGATTTTAGATGTTTAGGGTTGTACTAAATCACCGACTACATCCAATCTTACCAAACATGAGAAAAAAGAACATAACAAAAACCATTGGTAGCTAATAGGGAATACCTTCTACCTCTTTTTCTTTCTCTCTAAAAGCAAGCCCTTACAGACATGAAATCTGATAACTTAATGGGATATCAGAATTAAAAGATCAATTATTGCCTAGTTTAACATGGTAAACCACTATTTATTTCATACTTGAGATAATATAAGGTTGAACGTCTTATTGTTACATACCATGCCATAACTGTGTTAATAATGTGCTAAAAGCACTGAAGTAACCAAAATATCTCAAAATACTTATTTCCTTGTAAATCCATTCAGATATCCTCTAGTTGAACATACGAACTAACCACCCTTCAAAAATGAAATAACTGCCAATTAATGTATGTTTGGTTGTTTGCAGTTTGCTACTTAAGGGAACTAGACAATTCTAACTAGAAGACTTCTTTCCAACAAAAAGTTATCTGGTTTGAAAGATAATTCTGTGCTTAAAATAGGAATTCCTAAGAGAGATTTACCTGTTTTTGTTATCACTTGACCAGCTGATGCCATTCTGTAACGACCTTTTGGGCCTTAACCATTCTCACAGCTTTAAAACGCGACATACCAAGGGGATACAACCTCACACATATATAGCATATCCCCTTCCTTCACCCAAGCGATGTGGTATTTAACACTAAGGTAGTTTGATAGCTTCTACGTCTGCCCACACATTGTAGCCTGTCGACCTCTGAGTCAGCCCACACACGGAGCTGCCAGCTTCAGAGCTCGCTCACACAAGGCTATTACACAACAATAACTGTGAGTTACCATTAAACATTCATACCAACTAACAAGTGCATTAAGGAACACAAACATTCTGCAATCAGTAGATTGAACAATGTAAGACTTGTCAAGATAAACAAAATATCCATAAAATGTTTGTGTTCCTTCTCTATTGTTCTTGTGTTTTTTTGTAAGCTAAGGAAATTAGCTGGTCCCATTTGATTAATTGATCAAGCACATTATAAGATTATAAGTATCAACATTTAAACCAATACCCCATCTAAATTCGAAAAAACAAAAATCTAATTGGTACTTTAAATTCTTGAAATTGTTCAAAATAGATAGGGAAATGTTTCAGTTTCTACAAAAAAAAAACTTGGAAATTGTGAAAGTGAATAAACCCATAATCAAAATTAAAGCAAAAGGAGAAAAAACTCACAAAGATATCATGTGATTTATCAAAAATGCCCTCGATAGTTTAGAAGACGAACTTGCTAAAAACCAAGTAGTTGAGGAAACCTTCCATATTTGGCTCCCAACTCTCTTCGTTGTCCTATTTTTCTTCATCTTATTCGTTTTCATTGGAGGAAGATTGGGTGTGTTGAGAATAGGAACCTTGGGTAGTTTTGTTGTTGCAGAGCCTCATAGTGACGAACCTCATCTCCTCAACGATGCCTTTGTCTTCCCTTGACTAGTACTTTGATACCTGGTCCTCTTCTTCACCATTGGAGTTGGAGCTATAGTTGTTGTTTGTGTGTATGGTAAAAGTGTTGTTGTTGAGGAGGAGTCGTTCGGAGAGCAAGAGAGGGTGAAAGAGTTTTGGGGTTGGAGATAAATGGACAATTGTACGAGAGAGAAATATTTGGGTTAAAAAGATGAATAAAAAGATTCAATACTTCATGCTAACTAAAGACCCCAGGAAGGATATAATAGGGTAAGGGTGACAACAAGTCGTGTCACTGTAGGTCACAATCTCATGTTAAAATGCTAAGCCCAAACACTATTTGCTATGAACATTTATAACCAAATTACTCAAATGAAATTGTTTAAATTTGACACAAAACCAATATAAAATAGTGGAAAATACAACTCACTATCAACTTTGATTTAGATAAAGATAGCTACGAATGGGTGCAATACATAGCTTTCAATTGAGAGAATGAGATTGAAGACCCATCATTTGAAAGGAGACATTGGATTATGAGGTTGGGGGCAAGTAAAAAAAGTTATCACCCAAAGGAAAGTTTTCACTTAAGAAGACCAGTCGTCGAATGCACACATGCGTACGCCACAATATAATTAAAGGGTGGATATATTGTTTTTCCTTTTTCTTTCTTCTTGTATTTTTTGTGTAATTTTCAAATACTATAATGAAACTCTAAAAATATGATTCAAATTATATTATAATTAATAACATTAATAGAAATTTTGATGAAAACACAAAGTACAAAAGAATATATTTTACAATATAAAAATGCTTAAAATAAAAAAGAGTTGAATTAAGATAATAAAAAAAATTCATTAGCTATTATCTCTAAACAAAAAATATAAAATTTCTTTTATTTTTGGATTTTTTTCCTTTTAAAATGGGTTAAAATAAATTTGTAAAGGAGCCAATAAGCCTTCATGGCTTAGCTAAGTGACATGGCTTAAATGGCTTGGTTAAAAAGCTTTTATTATTTCATTGAAATTACTTTTATACCCATAACTATTTACTTTATACCCTTACTATTACACAATATTTAAATAAATGACAAATGATATTTTGGTCATTTTAATAATCGTGAGGCATTTAAAATTCACTATTCATGAGGGCTAGCCTCTTTATGTAATACAGATGAAGAATAAGATAGTGGAAGGAATGGTTGGTCAAAATCAATTGACCTTGTGTGGGTTAGGAAAGGGGGTCATGGACACGGTAGAGTAAGAGTGACAATTTGTGATATGACATGGCACAAACCACTATGTAGTGGGTTTGAGTTTGGGTTTGGAATGATATGGCATGGTTGCTAACTGTGTCAGCACAACATCTATCTAACATTTCAAAGTGCTTTTTTACTGTTTATGAACAGTATTTTGAGTCTATATGTCCTACGTGGCAACAATTATATCCTTGGCAGCAGTTAAGTGAAAGAAAAAAACCCGATTGTTTCCTCACTCTCTCCTTTCCCCTCTCTTCCTCTACCCAAACCCCTCCCACCAAGCAGAAAAGAAGGACGAAAGAAGAAGAAGGTAAGATCTCCTCTTCCTCTACATCTCCTCCTCTTCTTCTTCTCAAGATCTGAAGTTCTTTGTTTTTTTTTTTTTTTTGGGTTTCAGGAGCCGATTGTTTCCTCACTCTCTCCTTTCCCCTCTCTTCCTCTAACCAAACCCCTCCCACCAAGCAGAAAAGAAGAAGGACGAAAGAAGAAGAAGGTAAGATCTCCTCTTCCTCTACATCTCCTCCTCTTCTTCTTCTCAAGATCTGAAGTTCTTTTTTTTTTTTTTTTTTTTTTTTTTGTTTCAGGAGCGCTTTTTCCCTTCACTCAGAAACCCATAAGAGCTTTGATTTCCTACGATCCCTCTCTCCAATTCCATCCTTATCACCTTGATTTACTTCACTCAGGTTTGAATTTCCATCCAATCCCATGATTTATTTGATTAGAAATCATCTTCTAAACGATGGGTTATGCTAGAAATGTTTGTTAGATGACGAGCTATGTGAAAATTTTCCATTGGGTTTGTTGTTTTATGGATTTTGGGTTAATGGGGGTGTCAAAATTTTTGTAGTTTGATCTGGAAATTTTGAATTTTTTTTGTACTTTTTGACTTTTGGGTGTTCGGAGATTTCATCGAATTACGGGTTGTTTAAATAGTTTGTGTTGTTTATTTAGAGATTTCCATCCAAAGCAAAATGGTTTTCTAACAATCAGCAGAAGATGCAAATTAGTTTGATAAAGTCCTTATTCTTCTTTGTAAACTTATATTGTTGTTGTTGTTGTGGGTTTTCTAATTGGGTGCAGCAATTGATGGTGTCTCAGAAGAAGAATTGTTGATTACAAGTTCTAAATGGGAAATTGCTTGGTTAGAAGAGGAAGACCTGCAAGATGTGCTCATGCTTCTTCTGCTGCCTCTTCTTCAGGTCAGTCACTCTCTGGCTTTCTCCTTTATATTGTTTTCTATCTTTTTTCCAAAATTTGTTCATAACTATTAACAATACTTATTTCTTTCAGCAGAAGATGCAAATTAGTTTGATAAAGCCCTTCTTCTTCTTAAACTTATATTGTTGTTGTTGTTGTGGGTTTTCTAATTGGGTGCAGCAATTGATGGTGTCTCAGAAGAAGAATTGTTGGTTACAAGTTCTAAATGGGAAATTGCTTGGTTAGAAGAGGAAGACCAGCAAGATGTGCTCATGCTTCTTCTGCTGCCTCTTCTTCAGGTCAGTCACTCTCTGGCGTTCTCCTTTATATTGTTTTCTATCTTTCTTCCAAAATTTGTTCGTAACTATTAACAATACTTATGAACAGATTGAAATATTATGGTGGGTGTTTACTTCTAATTAATGAAGGATTAGATTTGATTTTTAAATGAACATCTATTTACACTTTTGTTATTGAATTATGCTTCTTTGAGTTATTCTCTAGAGTAATTAAAAATCATGCTCAGTGAAGATGATAAGTGATTGCCTCCCCTGTGGTTGATTTCAGAGGTGTGTTTCTCTTCTTCTTCTTCTTCCTCTTCCTCCATTCTCTTCTTCGCTATTAGGGTTTCGAATTTTCGATCTCCTCTTCAATACCCATTCTTCAATTATGTAATTTCCTCACATATTTGGTGTGCAAGTAGGGTTTATTGTGTTTGTTGTCTTAGATTTTTCATTGTAGATCTGCTTGGGGTTCTGTTTTTTTTTTTTTTAATTTCATTCGAAGATTGTTAACTCTGTGGTGCAATTTACGTTGAAAAGATGTGATGGGTTGAGTTTCTAGGCGTTTTTCCTTGGTTTAGAAGAGGTGAAATGGGTTAACTCCTTGGTTTTTTGGATGAAGAGTTGAAATGGGTTTGGTTAGTTATGCGCTAAGATCTATCAATGTCGTCACTACCTGCCGAAAGTAGTGGATTTATCTTCCATTAGAAAATTTGGGCTTTGAACCACTCCACCACCCCATGACTTAACTGCTAAATTTGTTTTCAACGTTTCCGGCGCTTTTTTTTTAGTGCACCGATTTGCTATTGACCAAGTACTCGAAGCATATAGATATATTTGCTGAGTTCAAGCATATACTAGGCAAAATAAGTTACTGCATAACTATATTGTGTCACACCTCCTCAGTAAGAGTAAAATTCTAAAAATTTTGACAAATGTCGCACCTAATTTTTGAATCCATTCATAGCTGAATTGAGAATGACCCTTTGAAGCTTTAAAACTTAAGTTTTTGACAAGGGCTACAGAGTATAGCTTCAAGTTCTCTAATAAAAGCAAACTATACCTTCTTTTAACCATTTGATAGATCTTGGTTTAAGCTAACTTCATGATCAGAAGCATATGAAGCTAACTTCAAAACCAACACCCATTAATCTATATATTTATTAAAAGCATATGAAGCTCTTGAAGTTGTTAATTCCATATTAAATTAATTTCTTATGAAGATGTTGCCTTGCCTTTGTTGAATTAGAAGTCTACGCGAAGGGAAACTATTGCATTTTCATCTCAAATGTGTGGTTGTGCTGTTTAATCACAATATCTACTTTTTTTGCTTTGATAAGGTGTAGATTCAAGGGTTATGTTCATAAACAACTCATGTTAATAACTTTTTTCTTAGATATCATGCTATGATACATTTAAAATGTTTAAAGCATATTGATTTGCCAAATTTTAAAATAATTTCTTAGATCTCTAATCATATTTTTAAAAGTATGCATCATTGTTAAAACAATGTAAATTCTTTCAATTGTTTTTTTAAAATCCCAAGGCTTCTAAAGTCCATTTATTTTGTTATTTTCCCCCTTTTATACCAATTGCATATTTGTTAAGGGTTTTCTACCCACATATGGTTCTTCATTCCACCTTTTAGTGTCCCTTTTTTGTTGAATTGATGTTGAATTACATATTGAATCACTGGTTTGGTTGCCATCCAAAAAGATAATTCAATTGTAAAGCTTAGGTTGCAATGTGAAAACATTTCCTTTTTTCTTTTCACGGGTCACTCAACTTGCATTGTTCCTCACCTTAATTATGGACCATTTAAAAAAACACCATACTCCAAAATGATGATTTTCGGACAGGTACTATAGCATGCTTGCTTGCTTGCAGGCGGGCAACATGCTTGCTTGCTTGCAGGCAGGCAGCTTGCTTAGTGATCCGTTTTTTTTGTCAATAATAATCTGACAAGTATATCAGTTTCATGTAAATGAATTTAATTGGGGATAACAATATTAATCTGGCATTGTTAATTACCATTGTGAATTGGTTTGTTTGATTAGATTTGTTTGATTTGGTTGTTAATCTTATTTGTTTGATTTGGTTGTTAATTTTCATGTCTGAATGGTTGATACTATTTGTAGTTGAAAATGCCATCTTTCGAAAACCAAAACTTGAAGTATAGGAGTGTCGTAGGCAGTATGTTCTTGCAATTGTTCTTGATGTGATTTCATTTTAGTTTCTATCTTACATTTCAAATTGGGTTTTTTATTGTTTATGAACAGTGTTTTGAGTCTGTATGTCCTACGTGGCGCATGTTATGTATTTGGCAGATATTAAACTAAGATTTCAACCCCCGATACTTTCCTCTTCTCTCCACACCTCCACGAGGTTCTCTCCCTCTCCACAACTCCTTTCCCCACTACTTAGAGTGGGTTCTTCTGCCTTCCTTATTTCAAAATAAGGATCCAAGTACATCAGATGATCTCCAAATACATATCTGACTGAAGAAGAAAGCAGATTTGAAATCAATTTTCTGACTTCCTTCTTCTTCGCAACTCCTTCTGATCAATTTTCTCTAAGAACAGAGCGGAACTGAAATCGATTGAAGTTATCTGACTGAAGAAGAAAGCAGATCGATTGAAAAAGAAATCAAATTTGACTTCCTTCTTCTTCGCACAACCTTCTTCTTCGCCAACCTGAAAAGAAATAAGAAATCAGGTCGACATCAACTTCGATTCTCTATCTGGTGCTTCCCTATTCAACCATTGATTCTTCTTCATCATCAAACATTGATTAGGGTTCAAACCCATTGCTGCAATCAGGTAATTTATTTACTCTTTTTTTAATGTTCTTCGATTGAAGGGAAACATCAACCAACAAATTCAAATTGGGGACGATTAACTGTGGAAGTTGCAGCCGACCCGAACTCCATGGCCCCATTCATGCCTGGTAATCCGGTTTGGGGTGATGGGTTTTCGGATTTGGAATATGGGTTTTGCTCCATTTTAGCTGTGGGAGCTTTTTTGCATGTCAACCATGAGAGAATCCCCATTGCTCTGTGTTTGATTTGCTGTCTGTGCTTATCCCCCGAATTGGTATGTTTAGAACATAACAAACCTCATATTTAGGAAAGGGTTTCAACAAGTGGTATTTGGTATCATCATAGACATCAGTGTTTAGTGTGTGCCTTTCAATGTTTGTTGTAACCTCACATGAGTGGATTGTGGTGTGGATAATGAAGGAATATAGTTTATGAAGGATTCATGGGATATTATGAAGCCAAACATTGGTGAATTGAGTATTCGGTTGTATCGACCGTAAGTTTTCTTTCATTTAAGCAATTAAATTTCAGATTTATACATATTTGAACACTACATTTTGATCCATGTAGACTCCTTATGTTTCTTGATACCTATTGATTCTAAGTTTGCTTTCATACTTTTCAGGTCTGATTGTGCCTAGGAAATGTTACTAAAGATTCCATATAGTTAGGTTGATATAGCCCCAGAGGCGAAGGCGCTTTTCTCTTTTCTAAAGGAGAATGATGAGATCTCTGCAAACAATCCTAGACTCAAAGTACATGCTATGAAAGTTTTTCGAATGGTCAGTGCTTCTTAAGTCATTCATTTTATATTTATTTAGCCTTCTAATGTCTGCAGTATATAGAATATTTCAGTAATTTGTGGATTGCATTGATTGCATTGGTATGTGGAGATATTATGTGGTGTTCATGGCATTGATTGCTATTGTAAATTTTTTATGACAGGTTCAGACATGTTTCAATATTGAAAAATACAGAGGAAACTCTGTCGAAATTTTGATTTTTTATTTGTTCATGACATTGATTGTCATTATAGTCACTTATGTGAAGTATATTTTCTTATGACATGTTCAGATAAATTACTTTATTAAAAAAATGACATTTTTTTTGGATATAATGATATTGTGTGCATGTCTCTTTCGACATAGCCGTGAATGTAGGATGTAATCTGCAATAGTGCCAACGGCACGGGTATTACACTAGTAACCTACATTTCTGTGTTAGGTTTGAGTTTGAGGCTTTGGCACAGTTCACATAAGACCAACTCATTTGTTATAGTGTCATACACATGTCACATGAACACGGCTAAACACATTTGACACACGTGACTAAAAAATGAAATATGTTTACTATTTATATTTGTTATGAGTATACACTGAACATCAATTGCTTAAGGTATGATTACAAACTTGAATGGATCAGTGGTGTCAAATGGGTTGGTGGCCTGGTTTTGTATCAAGTTGAGTCATGTCAAGTTGATCCTTTACCGAGAAGGTCATGTTTGGGGTTAACACATTTATTAAACGGGTCAAGTTTGAGTTTGAGAAATTATGATGAAACACCCTGACCGTCCTGGGTGCCGACAGTGGGATCTATGTGGCATACTTATAATTTTTCCGTACTTTTCTCAAGGTTGAACAAAAAACCGATCAAACCTATTAAATCGACCGAACCGATCAATCCGAACCTAACAGTTCGGTTCAGTTTTAAAAATTCAAAACCCAAGTGGTTGGTTCGATTTTCGATTTTCAGGTGATTTTAACCGCAAAATCGAACCGATCGAATATATATAATAAATCATGTCAATTGTAGGGAGTCTTATTTGGAGGTCTCTTTTATGTCTCTTTGAGTTTTTATTGACACTTCTACCCCTTATATACATGATGTTTGTAGTTATATTTTAAAGATAATTAGTAAAAAATGTAAAAAATTAAAAGATGCGCTCTTAGACTTACTCAATAAATTATATATATATTATATAATATAAAAATAATATAATATATTTAAAATAGTCAATTTATATTTTAGTTACTTAGGTTGGATTACAGTTTTCATAAATTAGAATCAGTAGAATTTCGATTCGAAAAATTTGAAATCCACAAAAGTCGTTCAATTCACAGTTCACGGTTCAGGTAAAAAGGTTCGGTTTCAACCCCAACTTTTCTTTTGTCTCAAGACACATCCAAGGAGCTGAGCTCCGCAAAGCAAAATATAGCTCAGACGGACCAAACTCTGATCTCGTACTCGCCTGAACTGAAACCACCAAAGAGCGAGCAAGAGGAGGAAGAAGGAAGCAAGAATGGAGAGACTACAGAGGATATTCGCCGGAGCAGGAGGAATGGGGCACCCACCACCGGATTCTCCACTACTCGATTCATCCGAGCAAGTCTACATCTCCTCACTCGCTCTTCTCAAGATGCTCAAACACGGTATCTTGTTCACCTCCTCTCATCTCAACTTAGGGTTTTTTAACTTCTTGTTTTTTTTTTTCAAGAAAATTTACTGAATTAGGGTTAGTTTGTGTGTGTGTCTGTCTTATAATCTATAGGAAGGGCTGGGGTTCCAATGGAGGTGATGGGTTTGATGTTGGGGGATTTCGTTGATGAGTACACGGTTCGTGTCGTCGATGTGTTTGCGATGCCCCAGAGTGGGACTGGTGTGAGTGTTGAAGCTGTTGATCATGTGTTCCAGACCAACATGCTTGATATGCTCAAACAGACTGGCAGGTCTGGCTCTTATTGTCTAATCTTGATTTTCATAGTTTTAGTTATTTGTTTGCGAAACGATTGTGATTAAGTTGGTAGCTAATTCTGCATATAAGGAAAGCATTGAGCACTCATTTTTAATTATTGCTTTGGCCATCAAGAGATGCAACATATATATATATATATATGGAAGCACCTAGGTAATAGAGGTTGTAAAGCCCATGCTTTTAGAGAATCTCCATTCTCGAGGACTTTGATGTGTTATATAGGTATTCACATCTTCATACTTAGATTCTCCTCAAAACTTTCAGATCTATTCTACGGCACGACCATACACTTTCCATAGTGTGTAGGCACGGGTACAACGGTCATTGGATCATGCCTACGATACTCTCCAAATAGGTTACTAAATTATCAAATATAAAAACAAATCATGGTTACACTAATACATCTGTATATTTAATCAAGGTAGTGGTTGACAACATATAATAAAAAATCGAAAAAATTATAAGAAGTGATGGAATAATTGCATATATAATAAAATATTATATTACAAGTTGAAGAGGGGCAATTTGGGACGAAGAAGAACTGATGGGCTGTGAGAGGTTTTCAATTTTTTAATTTTTAAGGAGACTAACTGATGCACATACTGAGTATTATGACATTTATAATTTTATAATGATGAGGAATAATAATTGAAAAATAATATTTTTTTTTAAGAATAACAAAGATCACCATCTCTCAGATTTTATTATCATAGAATCCGTGTAGCGGATTTGAAGTAATAAGTACCTGAAAGGGAACCATAATAAATAAGTACCCCCACCCCTTATTAGTTGAAAAAAAAGGTAGATAAAGCTTTTTTTTTTTTTTTTTTTTTTCTGATAAGTAACACAATTTCCTATAAGGGATAGAGAGTATAGTAAGTTGTATAATCATATTAATTTAAGGTTTTGAAAAGTGTGTTCTAAAAAGTGTTTTCATAAGTAATCCCTTTAGCTTGAGATGTTAAAAGTAGTTGCCACAATCATTATGTTAGGATGACAGACATACTTACGGGCCAAAACTAATTATGACAAAATATTGTATTGTTTATTTGTTTTTGTTCTCGAGATCACAAAGTGGAATAAGTGGTGTAGTGGAGAAGGAACACAACATCTGCTCGTGGGTCCCATGCAATGGTCAGAGTATCTGATTTTAAAATTTTGCAGGGGCAATTTTTATGACATTAATGGCAGCTGCTTCACTATTCCTCAGCCCAATTTTGGTTAGAGAATAGATGTTATAGCAAGATAGTGATATAGGTAGCAACATTTATCCAAGTAAAGAAGTATTACTACCAGAATTAAATTTGTATTCTGGAAACAATGGACAATCTGCATTTGCGTATCCATATATTGCTGGGATTTTAGATTGATGCTATTTGTGACAGTTGACAGGCACCTACACGTCTCGTTAGTGTAGTCAAGGCGTTGAGGTGAGGTCGAAGCAAGGACCCCCCATCACGACCACTTTAAGCGAAAAGTGAGGGAAGTGAACGCGTTACTAAAGTGAAGCGATCGGGAAAAAAAATCCTAATATATAACCCTAATTGCCAACCCAAGCCAACTTATGTTGACCTATTGGATATCTTAGACCCTTATGTCACACACATACCTATACTATAGTCTATAGAGCTTGAAAGTGGCTTCGAGATCGTAGTACGCTTATTCAAAACTTTAAATGAAGTTTCTCCAACCCTCAAGATTATTGAGACATCTAATCTACTCCAGTTTTAGTAACTTGGGTTGTGTAACTATCTATGCAGTTAAATCAGAAAGCGATCGCAGTATGGTCCATGACCGAATTATGATTAAGCGAGATTAATCAGATTTAATCGGTCAATTTTTTCAAAGCATATATTTTTAAAATTTAATCATAGTCATAGATTACAAAAATAAATAATTAATCAAAATGGTTTAAATTTGTAATTATATAACTTTATTAATTAGTCATAGTCAGTGTTTATTACTTCAGTATTCGTTAACTTTCAAAAAAAAAAAATTGTAGTAAATATATTCTCCGAGAGTATCGGGAATGGGCTTTGATGATGATAATGATGATGATGATGTAGTAAATATATTACTTAGAAGGACAGAGAAAATATGTTTATAAAATACAAGCCGTTTAATTCTGATTAAACCTAATTAATCTCATAACACTCCTGAACCCATTAGGGTTCGATTAACAATTTAACTACATAGTTGTGTAAAAACTCACTCTTGTATTACCAATGTTAAGCCTAGCCCACTTAACCACCCCCTTATAGGTGTGAGATTTTTAGAGTGAAAAAATTTAGCCAACAATTGGTCGGGCAGGGTGAACACCCTGACCAGTCGGTTGGAAATAGCCTTGTTGTCAAAAGGCTGTAGTTCATAGTTAAGATCTTTGCTTGGATGGCTGCCTAGGTGTGTGAGACCATTGTTTTAAAAAGCGATTGAGGCTTACGCCTTGAACGCGAGTCGAGGCGGGGCGACCAAAAATCGCCTCTAAGCGTACGAGTCGGGATGCTATTTGAAGGCGTTCGCCTCACTGTGACGAGGTGCACGCTGTAAGGCGTAATGAGGCGTATGCTTAAAAAATAAGGGGATCATCATATCTGTTCGGATCTTTAGACAGATCCAACGACTGAACTTATGAATTACTGTTAACCTAACTCAACAAATCCCTCTTTTTCATTTGCAGATAGAGAAGAGCCGAAGAGGACTGAGGAAGGAACATGACAGCGATCGAAGAAGAGAGGAAGAAGAAAAGATCGAAGTCAAACCAGGTAACCAGCGATCGAAGAAGAGAGGAAGAAGAGAAGATCGAAGTCGAACCAGGTAAACAACGATCGAAGAAAGGAAGAAGAGAAGATCGAAATCGAACCAGGTAACCAGCGATCGACCATCATTAAACCCTTATTCCTCTTCAAAATCTTGTTCTTGTTCATGAACATTTCCCACAACTCCACATCTCCTTTCGCAAATCTTCCTTTTTCTTCTTCGTTTTGTCCGTCGCGAGAGCGAAGAGAGTGAGTGGTTTTGTTGTTGTTATTGTTGTTTGAGTTCTGGAGAGAAATGTCGTCCATGACTGATTCCGCTCCAGATGAGGAATTGAGTGTTGTCATGCAGAAGAAGAAGAGATGATGAGGTGAGGTGAGGTGAGGTGGGGCGATTCAGTCGAATTGAAGAGACGGACACCAAACAACAACTGGTTTTGAAGGATCTTTTGACATTTTGGAGAGTAGAGAGAGAGATGCAGTGGAGGTGTTTGTTTAATTGTTCGATTGACCATCATTAAAGATGTTACTTCCATTTGAAGTATGGTAACTATATTATGGGATTTGCACATAGCCAGATAATCTATTTTTTCTTTTGGATTATTGCTTAAACCCATCTCTATACCTGTGAGTGCCATCAGTCCAAGCTCGTCTTAATTTCTTTATCTTCTTTTGGATTAATTGATGTTGTTATTGCTTTAGAGGTATGCGATTTTGGGCTGCCATCTTACTATATTTTGGGCTGCCATCTTGCTGTATTTTGGCTGTGAATTCCTTAGAATGACATCTATAATTGCAATTGCCTTGGAATAATCTAACCAAGCACAAGTTTGTTCTATAATTTTGATGATCAAAAGAGCATTCTTCATTTCTTTTTTGTAAGTTTGTCATGCCCTCAAAACTGTTTTAATATAACTGAAGTATTGTACACTCTCCGGAATATAAGTAATGTTACAAAGTATGTTATTGGTAGTCCCTTCCATGACTTTGAAATGTTCAGTCTTCATTTCCATGTTGGTGCTTCATTCAATCTGCAAAAAAAATTCCTAAAATAAGTAAATAACGATTAAACAAGAATGCAAGTCTTCTAGAATATCTTAATATACACTAATTGTTTCAACTGTTTTTTTGTTTGTAATTTTTTTATATATTTTTCATCATTTTTTACAAAAAACGCCCCGCTGTGCCTCAAGGCTACGCTTCGCCTCGAAAAAAGCTTGACCGCCTCGAGGCTGAAAAACGCTTTTTAAAACATTGTGTGAGACAACCTCTCTCCATGGGTTAGTCGCCTTTCGAACACACTACCATCCTCCCATTTATCGGGATTTGGGCTATGCAATTAATGCGGAAAGCGGTCGTACCGCATTATGATTAAGTGGGAATAGTTGGATTTATGCGGTCAATTTTTTCAAAGCATATATTATTAAAATAAATAATTAATCAATCAAAATGGTGTAAATTTGTAATTATATAACTTTACAAATTAATCATAGTCATACATTAATTTACTAATTAATCAAATGAGTTTAATTTTGCAAATTGAAACACTTATATCACTACAAACAACCTAACTTTCCAACATAGCGATAAAACGACGAATCGGCCGCGCCAATTAATCGTTGACTCGCCGATTAATCGGTGACAGCTAAACCCTAATCGATTTCACCCAGTTTGTTTTAGTCAAACTCCGAATTGCGATTAATCACCGAATTAATAACTTAGGTAACTATGTTGTTTAGTCAATGATTAAATTTTTTGATTAATCTCTTCTCGCTAATGGAGCGTTACGATTTTTGAATTATCCGTTTGAATAATCTCTAGCCGATTAATCGGCGAGAATTGGCGATTTCTCGCTGAGTTACCAATTAATCGTTCCATGACAATATGTTATAAATAAACGAGAAAAGTAATGTTATTTTAAAATTTTTGCCCTAATCGTATCAATACTCTACCATAGAAGTGTGAAGAGGCTAGAGAGAGAAAAAAACTAAAAACAATAAATTATATAAAATATTTAAGAGAAAAGAGAAAAATGACGAGAAATAACAACAAAAACAAAATAATATCGAAAGCCACATCATCTAATATTGAACTTTTTATTTTCTTATAATTTGCCTTAACATGTGGCATGTGTTGTTTATTACTTCAGTATTCGTTAATTTTCAAAAAAAAATATTTGCAGTAAATATATTCCCGAGGGTATCGAGAATGAGCTTTTTTGATGATAATGATGATGATGATGTAGTAAATATATTACTTAGAAGGACAAAGAAAATATGTTTATAAAATACAAGCCGATTAATTCTGATTAAATCCAATTAATCTCATAACACTCCTGAATCCATTAGGGTTCAATTAACAATTTAACTACATAGTAGTCACCTGAAGTTCTGGACCTGTTGTTTACGAACAACCAACATAGCAATAATCCCCAACAACAAGAACTCCAAGTAATAAGAGCAAGAAGTCAAGAGTACTAAAAATTAATTGCAAATTATTGATTGATGTGGATCAAGATAAACACCTGTGTACGAAAGAATAATTGCACATTTCCTGTCCTCAAATGCTCAAACTTGATAAACCTACAAATACAAAATACAAAACAATCAGAAGAAAAAATTAATAAAAAAATTCAAAATAATTAACAACAAAGTACCATAAATGAATTAACAATTAGCCAGGAAGAATTTAGGAGGCACACCACTCACACAAATAACAAAAAAATACAAGAAGTGAAGAAGGGGAGACTAAACTATAAGTCTTTAACATACCCACAATAAATTTTTAACAACTAAACTGTGAGAGAAAAAACTAGACCAAAACATGTGCTGATCTTGAACAAGGGAAGAAGGAATAAGGGAGGAAAATACAGAGACGAACAATCTGATTGCCATCAACGACGCCGTCCAGATCGCAGAACCAGGGAAGAAGGAATAAGGAAGAAAAAAGGGCAGAATGAAGAAGGAAATCAGATTGCAACCTGGATTGAGGGGAAGAAGGAAGTGAGAGACATATCTGGCGTGGTGATCGCCGTCGCCGTCTCAGTTCAAGACAAAGATCGACCACAACCGCTCACGTCCAAAGCTAAGAAATCAGATCGAGGAGAGAGGAGTCTTCTTTCTTCTTCTTTAGCTTTGTTCTTTTTCAATTTCAGTTCTTCACTCTGGATCGAGGGGAGATGCAACCTGCGTTTTTTTTTTAAAATTTAAAATTTATTTTATTTATTTATATACAAAATGAAAAATCGGTGAGTTGACTGGACCGCTTTTGCGCTGACTTGGCGATTTTTGGCTGATTTGTCTGTGTCCGCTAAACCAAACCGATTTCTACCCATTTTGGACCGGTCAACCCCCACATTACACTTAATCGCCGAATATTCACCGCTTATTCACTGCATTAACTACTTATGATTTGGGGTGTCACAAAATCTTCATATTGGTGATTTTTATTACAAGGAAGAATCTTTCGTGTTTTTACTAGATTGTCGGGGTTCCAAGATTTTATGCTTTTTCGATCAGGTTTTACCAGATGTTTCTCGCTGTGACAAATTTGATCTTGTATAACCAAGTGATTTTATCGATGTTGTTACATTATAATTTCTTGCAGGCCGGAGATGGTGGTGGGATGGTATCATTCACATCCTGGATTTGGTTGTTGGCTTTCAGGAGTCGATATTAATACCCAACAGGTATGTTCACTTGCTTTTTCATAGATGGGTCTTTCTCATCTTTGTGTATTCCATTTGCTTGCAATCTACTGGATTTTGTTTATGATTATTAGGTTTTCTGTAGCTTTTCAGCCTCTTCCCTTCAAAACCCTTCATGCTTGATCTTTGAACTTCAATGCAATTCAAGTGGTCTGTTCATTCTCCCTACGACCCGTGTCTGACCTTTTGGCATGACAAAAGCTATTAATTCGCTTTCTCCTCTAACCTATATGCCATTAAAGATGCTGCATCCTGGTTCATGTAGTAATCCTTCCTTTTACGGGTTCACATAACCCTTATTTACGTTGGAAAAATATACGTTATTTAGTACCCTTGACAAATCCATTCATAAGTGAATATTTATATAGGTCAATGGGGTACCATCATTTGATTGAAGTTTTGGACACAAGCCATTTTTATGCGATCCACTTGATATTCAATCCTTAGTCAATCCTTGTGAAATTTCTTGCTCTACTTAATTTAATTGTCTTATGCAGAGTTTTGAAGCACTCAATCAGAGAGCTGTTGCAGTGGTGGTGGACCCAATTCAAAGTGTTAAAGGCAAGGTGGTGATTGATGCTTTCCGCTTAATCAACCCACAGACCATGATGCTTGGCCAGGAGCCACGTCAGACAACATCCAATCTAGGACACCTCAACAAACCATCTATTCAAGTGAGTGTTTGTTAAATGAAAACTTGATTTCTTCTTGTAGAAAATATTCTACTACAACTTTTTCCTTACACGTTAGTTCCTTTGCAGGCCTTGATCCATGGGTTGAACAGGCACTACTACTCTATAGCCATCAATTATAGGAAGAATGAACTTGAGGAAAAAATGCTACTGAACCTGCATAAGAAGAAGTGGACCGATGGATTGACACTACAAAAATTTGATGCTCATTCCAAAACAAACGAGGAGACTGTTCAGGTAAATGGAATACACTGTTATGCACAAGCTTTTATTGTTTTGTTGTTTTTGGTGCTTGAGGTGCTGGTGGTGACTTAAAGCGCTGATCATCATTTTCATGGACAAGTTGTAGACTTGTAGTATTACCCAAGATTAAATATGAAATCAACAAATTACAACTTTCAGGTCTCTCTCCATTGACTTCAATAGATTGTCATTTTATTAGGCTGTCAAATGACTAACTATCATAACAAAGGTTTTCGGTACTTCCTCCATTTAAATACCGAGTAATAGCCTATTGCTGTACTGAATTGTAAGAGCTCAGCCAGCCAGCCACCCCCCAAAAAAAAAAAAATAATAGTAATAATTTTTTTTGATGATTTATATTTATTTCAAAAGAAGGTAGTTTGATTGCCAACTCAAACCTTAAAAGGTCTTATCCCATGGGGTCAATTGGATATTTTTTTCTTTACCTGAAGGACAATCAGTATCGAGGAAAACTTCAGCTGAATCCTTTGGATATTAGAGATATCAAGATTACTCTATGGCAGTGGGATACAGATGGGGGATGTTAATAGACTTAACTTTTCAGGTCTAAACTTTAGCGAGTCCTTTGGGTATTAGAGATATCAAGATTACTCTATGGCAGTGGGGATACAGATGGGGGATATTAAATGACTTGAACTTTTCAGGTCTGTATCTATAATAGCATCATCATTATCTGTATCTCAGTTTAGCCTTTCTGTGAGTTTCTCACTTGCTTAAGAAACATATTATCATCCAAACTGTGTGTCGCTAATAAAAAATAAATAAAAATGAATGAAGCAAATCAGAGTATGAAATCTCCTTATATTGCTAACCAAAGGGGTGCTTGTTTGATTCCTAACAAATGACCATGACGAGAAGAATCATGTCACTATAATTCAATCTTTCCCGAGTCTTTTGAAAAGGTTTTTCACATTTGACCCGACTATAAAGGATTATACTTTCTTGGTTCTGAGGAAGCATCATGTTTCGGTTGGAAGGAGATGCTTAACGGTGCTTTTCCTTTTCTTTATTCCAATATGTTAGTCAATGAAAGTCAGCTAATTTCAATGGACCATGAACTGAAATTTGTTTCGGGCAATTTATATTTTTACAAATGTGGTTTTCACAAAAAAAAAAAAAAAAAAAAACCCATTTTAGTATTTGTAGTTTAAATTCTTGTAAAATATTTTAGTCATATTTACAATTTCTATTATTTTTCTTTCCAACTATTTTACCTGAACCTATCTAAATGACATTTTGCGTTGTTGCGCTAAGCAGGAAATGTTGAACTTGGCTATTAAATATAATAAAGCAGTTCAAGAAGAGGACGAATTGACTCCTGAGAAACTTGCTATTGCAAATGTTGGTAGACAAGACGCTAAGAAGCACCTGGAAGAACATGTTTCCAACTTAATGTCGTCGAACATTGTGCAGACTCTGGGGACCATGTTAGACACAGTTGTGTTCTGAAGGGTTATCATCCCATTCAGAGCCAGGGTAACCATGCTTGGACGTCATAATTCATGTTGCCTGTTTCATATTTCTTGTTCCCCCAAGAATTACTCTGTTCACTATTTGAATTGGATATGGCCGTACAGGTCTTTCATTCTAGCTACTTAAAAGATAAATAGCGTGTTCAATTAATTATTGGTCTTATCTGTGTTCGATGTGGATTTTGGTTCATTTTCTTCATGTAGAAATCTTGATTGTTATTTAGACTTGATATTGCCTTCGAATTTTGGACTGAATGCAACCATGAGATACTATCTTATAGTCTCTGCTAGGGTTGGTACTGGTAGAAATTAGACTAATTGAACCTGAAAGGAAACTAGAGCCTCAATAGAAGAAAATTTTGGAACTATTTTTGATAAAAGAATATGAAAGTTGCATAAAACTGAAAGTTGCCTGTGACAGTCTGTCCAACAGTTTTATGTCCAAGATCTGGTAAAATGCATGCTAGATCCCCTCAGCAAAATATCAGGGGAAATCCGAATACAGTCAAAACATGCTAATTTGCAAGCACAATACTTATCAACTCAAAACACAAGACTAAACAAGCTTATTTACAATGGTACCAAAATACACACAACTCCAAAGTCCCAACGCACTGTCAGTCAGTCGTTAGAGGATTGTAAGGGGTATGATTCTAATTTAACAATCTGAAAATCTTCATCCTCAACCACATGCTGCATGAATTAAATCAGACAGTGTCATGGATTTGTTCCACTCTTAAAACTTTGTCGCGGTCTTGTACCATTTGAAGTTTGGGCCTGTGACAATTAAACCGATCACAATCTTGGCTGGCGTGGATTTGGTGGGTTAACCCAAGTTTTTTCGATCCCTTGGATTCAAATAATTTAAAGTTACCCATCGATCACTTTGAGCGGGTTCAACATCATTTTGGGCAGGTTAACCCTTTATTATTCAAAAAAAAAAAAAACCTTCAATTAGGATGCTGTTGGGCCGGGTTGACCCTAGTCTGTCCTAGATTTTGCACCCCTGACAATTGTAAGATTTCTCGTATTTTGTAGTGTGTAGAAGAAGAATGAAGTAGAATTGATATCTTGACATATTCATGTGCACATGGTGCCTAGAAGAAGGTTGCATGACTTTATTTTGAAGGATCTTTAACTCTTCTTATTTCTGTATTAATTGACTTTAAGTTTCCATTGAGGTCTACTAAGCAAGTTATTGTATACGATTTGATTTCTAAATCTGATTAGCTGGGGGTTCTTTTAAAGATTCCAAGTAGATGCTTGTCCAAAAAAAAAAGAAAAAGAAAAAGTCAATAATATACTTAAGGGAGAACGACACTAAAATAATGTTAACTACCGATGACAATTGATCTAATTACCCATTTAGAATATGGATGTAGAGGTACAGAACTTCAAACAGGACCATACTTTTCGTTATTATATACGAAATTTAAAACTTAAAAGATAAGACAAAGCAAACTGCAAACATCTTTATGATGTTTGGCAAACAAGTGCAACAATCCGATCTTCTTTCTAAATTCTCAGAACAGCTATGACCAAGGCAACGATCGTCTTATTCTGAAAATTTAAGTATTCGGCGCGTTTCTCTCCCGAAGCTTCTTTTCTTCTGAAAGAATCTTGGCTAACCTTTAGCACAGGGAAACAAAGGGGTTAGGAACAATTTTTTAGTTACGAGAAATTTGTCTACGATTGATATTAATCAAAATTTGTACTAATTTATGATGCTTGTAAAAAATAAGAGCATTCTAATTAAGAGAAATTGAGGCACATTCGACCCAAGAGTCCATAATGGTTAATGCTTACTTTATGAGAGCTTCCTCATTTGTGCCACCATTCACCACAGGTTCCGATATGCCTGTTCTTAAATTCACCCTGGAAACTGGTTTCTTCAGCAATCCTTCACCAACTTTCACAAGGCTGTCCAAGTTGGTTTTTGTTGCTATATCAACAGAAGATGTATCTCCGGTCAAAGTGTCATCCTGGTTGTTGGTGTCATCAATCATCAACAGGTTCATATTATTAGAATTCTGATCTGTAGTATATTGATATCATTACCCTACAATATTCATGAATGCTGAACAATTACCTGTATGCGGATGTAGTTCTTTTCAGATTTAAGTACTTGAAAAACCACACAAAGGTGGTAATCAACCAAGTCTGCACTTGCTTGGCTGAACACATTGATTAGTGGAGTTGAACCATCTTTAGTCAACCACCCCAAAACACCCCATTTTGCTGCCATCTTTGCATCGTACTTTTCTTCAGCTTTTCCTGAACCTGTTCCTATTGATATCACAAGAAGTTGTCCACAGTCCATGGGCTTTCTGGTGAAGAAATCCAAGTTCTCCCTCAAAACTTGTTTAGTCACTTCACCAACGGCAAGCATAGCCTGCAATAATAAGTGTAACAGTATATGTTAGTAGGGCTTGTAGTTAAAACCAAGTCATCCATTTGCGTCCATATAGTCCATATGAGGATTGTTCAGGAAGTGCCCATTGGTATGGTTAATTAGTATTGGTTTTATTAACGTCTCAGTATAGTCTGATTATGAGAGGATGTAATGTCTACTTTGATCCGACTTTTTTTAAGGGATAAATTACCGGATTATTAGCAGCTACACCACCATCAGTGAGGTTGAACTCGGTTACTTGTCCTCCTCTATCCGTATTTTGGAAATAATGAGTAGGAAGGTAAGTTGGTGCTGCTGACGTGCCAATGCAAATGTCTGAGAGCTTAACGTCCAACACTGGGGTCGTTTTTGCCTGCAAGAAAAAGTAAATTTAGTATGGGCAAGAGCAACATATGCTTATGTACATGAGATGGAACATTGAAAATCCCCATATATAGTGGGTACCATATCTTCTTAATTATTATTATAACAGAATAAGAGAACATTTATCCCCAAGATTATTATTATTATTTTTTAATGACAAACCCAAGTGGCATCATATTCTTGTACAATACTCGACTTGTTTGCATAACATATAACTTGTCAACTCACCAAGTCAATATAAAGTACATATTTTTGAACATATAGTCGTATTTTGTTCATGAAAGTCTACAATATTGAATGCCTTGGAACATCCTGTACGATATGATTAGAAAATGGAGATGGTTGAACCAAGAAATTCTTTGGTATATGTTACTAAAAACAGGTGAGCTCTTCAGTATATTTCAAAAGTCTGCACCCCACCCATATTAATATGCACAATTATGTTGTGAAATGTTCATTAAGATATAATGCCAAAAGCTTTCCAAGATAGAAGAAGATGAAGATAATGATCAACCTCATAAGAGGAGAAGATGGTAGGCTGGAGTTCTTTGATATCAAAAGTAGGGATAACCACATTTGTCAAGGTCTGGTTCAATTGTTTGTCTCCCAATATCTTCCTCACAAGCTGATGAAGATACTTTCCATCATATTTAGGACCATTTACTGATGTAAATAGCTTTGACACTGGGGAGAACAAGCCACTGTAAATGAAAAGTTTGGTCAGTCATTAAAACATAGAAATATTAACATTGAACGCATACAAAATTGACATCTCGTACTCTAGTACCTCGATTGTGGAAAAATTTTAGGGCTGTTCTCTAAGTAGAAAGGAACAAGATCTTTAGCAGCGAATAGAGGCCGGTTTTGTTCATCTGGCGCAGTTAGCATGGCAGTCACAAGCCCACCAGTGCTGGTCCCTGCAATTACATCGAAATAATCTGCCAATCTTGCTCCCTCACCATCCAGTGCCTGCCAATACAAATTCCTTAGTATTAGAATATATATTATAATGAGAAGCACCAAAACATGCAAAAGCACGTTATATTTACTGAATGGAACTTAGCATGCATGTCATAATATACCTGAAGTTGAGATTCGAGGAAGGCGAGAATGGTCCCGGGAATGATCCCTCTGATGCCACCTCCATCAATACTTAAAATCGTAACAAACTTTCCATAGGTTGGGGGTTGCATGATGAATGTTCTAATGTGGACGGAAAACTAAAGATTCGAGTATTAAGGGAAATAAAAGAATATGTATTTGAGCTTGAAGAAGAGAGACTTAAGTGCAGGCAGCAGTTGTGATGTCTTGAAAGTTTGCTATGTGCATGGAGCTATTTATATTGTGCAGAAGAAGGATAAGAATACGCAGGGTTGTTGGTTGAATTCTTTTTGAAGGATCTCGCTTAGTTTTTTGACTAAATTTTCATTATCTTGAAACATTTAATGATTGGAATAAGTCCAAGCAAGACTTCTAGTTTTAAGAATTTGATTTGATCTAGCTGCGGTCACGGGAGTTGAATGAGTAGGAAGGTAAGTTGGTGCTGCTGCCGTTATATTTAAATACTAGGGTATTCCTCGTGTCATTGGCACGATAAAATTTTAAAATTATAAATAAAGTTTATTCTACTTTAAATATTAAAATAAATAAATATCAAAATATTGGGTATGAGAATCGAACCCATGCACTCTTGGTGCTTTAAGTTCTATGTGATCCGTTAGATTCTTATATTTGGGTAAATCTAAATCGTCTTTTATCGCCAACCTCAAACACCATCCTGATTTGTAATATAGATTAGGGTATTCCCCGTGCTGTTGACACGAAAATTTTTAAAACTTGTCAAAATATGATCATCCTGGAGTTTTCAACACTACCATCATCAACAATTGAAAAAAAAAATAAAATAAAAAATTGTTGGATATGGAAATCGAACCCATGTACTCTTGGTCCTTTAAGTTCTATGTGATCTGTTAGATTCATATATTGTTTAAATCTCAGCCATCTTTTATCTCCCACCCCAAACACCATTCTGTTTTGTATATATAAATAAATATAGTTGTCATCTAAATAGTTTAATTCTAATTTGTTTTAAAATTGATGGAGTATCACATTCCCGAAAATGTGTGCATGTAAGAATTTACAGTCAATGGAAAAAATAATAGCCTAACATTATTTCAATTTTTTAATAGACATTTCAAATATGTTTATCATTGGAAAGGGAAAAAAATTGTTATTTATTTTTATCTTTTATGTATTATCGTTTGGTTAATTAAAGTATTTTGTCCATTTAGCATTTTATAATCCTTTGTTTTTTCAAAAGAATTTAAAATCCTTTTCAAATCTTAACTTTTGAAAGATGAAAAGATTACCACGTTTGAAAGATGATCAAGATAAAAATAATACATAAAAGATAAAAATGAGTTGGTAACTTAGGAAAGTGATCAAGACTTGTTCAAGGATTTGATTAATTCAATTAGCTTATGAAATGAGATCAACTTAAGTTCCACGCAGGGAGGGGGAGGAGGGGGAGGTTTTATGTGGGTTCTGTACATCTTGCATTACCTTAAGGAAGTAGTAATTTCTTCTACACTCAAGAGAGTGGACGGACTTAAATTTCTCCAAGTGCCCAAGTGAGATTAAGGGACTAAGTCATCCTTTGTTAACCCAAGAATCAAAGTCAAAGTATATTTTAAGACAAGTATTCTTACTCGGGGAATTAATTAACCCTCCATTTCAAGCAATTAATTCGATTAACAAGTAGTCTCTGCTCGAAGTTCTTTGGGTTAAAACTTTAAAGATTGGAAGAAGTCAGTTGGGTAAAAGGAAGAGTGGATTAGTTTTATGTTATTGGGTATTGATATGAACATATCTCTAACAAGAGCTGGTATACCTCTTTGCAATATAAAATGAGCGCTTTTACATGGCGAGGAAACGGGCGAGGGACGGGACGTGGCGGGGTGGGGTGGGGTGGGGATCGTCCACCCCGCTCGAGATGCGTGCCATCATTTTTGGTGCGCGCATCCCGAGCGGGGTGGACGGTCCCCACCCGGCCATGTCCCGTCCCTCGCCCGTTTCCTCGCCCGTTTCCTCGACATTTAGAATTCCTCATATAAAATACATGGATGAGTACTGAAAACACATCTCCTCAATGGTTGAACCTTACTGATTTGGTGTGTTGTATCTATTTATCAAACTGAAGACGACAGCTCCAATGCTTTTCTCTTATATTTTCTGTCAGATACTATTTCATATACTGATATATGGGGGTATTGCCATTTTCCCTCATAATAAATAGCTAATATAAAGTTACCCTCATAATAAATCACCATTTCGGTCTTCCCCACGACTAGCGGTCCTTGTATGTTGACTCTCAAAATGCTCAATTGACTTCATTTTGATTACCAAAAATGCACTTTAAACAATAACCCACCGATAAACCTCGAGATACAGATATGTATCTTTGGAAAAATTCCTGAATAATTTTTTCTATCACATATCTCTAGAAACAGTGCCGGACCAAAGATTTTAGTCAAGGGGGCCGAAATGACAAATAATTATTAGTTAATAATAGTAGTTATCAAGGGTGGAGCAAAATTTTTTTTTCTACCCCAACTAGTAAATTAAAAAATACAATTATCAAAAATACATTGAATATACCAATTGAATCCAATGTAGTCTAATTTAAAGCTAAAATAA
The DNA here is from genome assembly GCA_963556465.1 of Berberis vulgaris. Taxonomy (NCBI): domain Eukaryota; kingdom Viridiplantae; phylum Streptophyta; class Magnoliopsida; order Ranunculales; family Berberidaceae; genus Berberis; species Berberis vulgaris. The sequence continues at coordinate 67,158,116 of OY747134.1, read as the reverse complement.
GGTTACAACATCGATAACCTTAGCAAGGGCAAATGAGTGTAATAATTAGAATATATAACTAAAATCTTAAAAAAATCTGAAATTTACGAACATAATAAGACTCTATTACAATTTCATAGAAAAAATGGCTTATGTGAGCCTCAAATTTTGTATGAGTTGGCTAATGGTATATATTTTCATTGAATTATATTATAATTATTTTAGATATTAATTTCAAATACTTTTTTTTGAGGTTTTATACCACTTGTGAACAATTCAAATTTTTTTAATGTTTGCAATTACATAGAAAATTGCATTGAAAACAAAAAAGTAGGGACACATCACAATGATAGAAATAGAAAATAAAAAATAGGTGAGTAACAATGAAGGAGAATAATAATTATCAATATGAAATCTTACGCTCCAAAATTATCGAACTCGGGTAGTTAAGCTTCCAACTACTACACCAACAATGACATGTAGAAATAGTTGAATGAATAGTTACCATATTGTATTATACATTATATAATTGATTTTTTGTAAGGCTAAATATTTATTAAAAATATTTTGAAAGTTGAGAGAGACAGCTGCCCCCTGGCCCCTTAGTAGGTCTGCCCCTGTTTAGAAAAATTTCATGAATAAAACACAAAACTAGACCTTGAGATACAATTTCCTCTAGAGAAATACTTAAAAAAAAAACTTCTTCCTCAAAGCAGGCAAGAGAAGTTGGGGTTACTAGTGGCTGGTGGTAATAGTGGGAATGAAAACTAAATCAAACACAGATGGATATAAGGAGGGAGAGGAAAAGATAAGGAGGCGGGGTGGTGGCCGGTATTGCAGTAAACAAAGAGAGAGAGAGCATAAGAGAGGAAATGGAGAAAGAAAAAGAGGAAAGGGTAGGGTCGTCTCAGAGAACAGAGGGAGAGGGGTGGTGCAATAAACAAAAATAACGAAATAAACTAATAACAAATAACTTTTTTTATTCAATCAACCAACTAACAATTGAAAAGCTTATGCATTATTTATAACTAACCTCATTTCTAAAACAAACCATAAACCTAATAAGAAATAAATATGAGTACCCTAACTGGAATCCCCATTACAAGAATTAACAGAATTAGGGGTGGGCAATGTCGGTTCGGTTCGGTTTTGAGCCCCAAACCGATTTTGAACCGCGATTTCATTCGGTTTGCCCAAAACCCAAACCGAAATCGAATTTTGTATTTGTAAACCGATGAATTTGGTTGAACCGAATTTCGGATCGGTTCGGTTCGGTTGGGCCGAAATTTCGGGCTCAAGCACTTGAAAAAATTTCATTAAAATATGCCCAATTTTTTTACAGGCCCAATTATTTTACAGACGCAACAAGTAAAGAAAGGGTGCAGGAGAAAGGATACGTAGGAGATAGTCTCTAGAAGTGAATCCTGCTTTTAGTCAGGAAGAGAAATGACTCACTCTATTTAGGCGCCTAGCCGCAGGTTTTAGCTTAAAATTGAAAACTTTGAGAGAATGGAAGGCGATTCAGTGCAACAGGGTGTACTGCAATGCATTTGTTGCACTAATTAGGTATTGACACCTACCTGTTATTTAGTTATTTATATATATCTAATTAATCGGTCGGTTCGGTTATAAATCGGTCGGTTCAAAGCCGTAAACCAATTTCGAACTGTTTATAATCGGTTTTGTTCGGTTTAAATTATTTTCTTTCTACTCATATTTCGATTCGATCGGTTAACCGAATTTAAATCGGTTTTTTCCCACCCCTAAACAAAATTATCTAATATTGCCAAAATACTATTATTCCTAATGATGTAGTCGATTCCTGCTATACTTCCTCGCCTTTACCTAAACATGCACAGGTAGCACACGTGACCCAAATACTACCTTGTGGCGACTGATGACACTCCAATGCTAAAGTTAGATAAGGCTTAGGAGAGACTTAAAGCTGTAAATTGGGTTTCTGTAGTCTGCTTTAGTTCATCGACCTTATCTCCTTTTATAGTGTAAGAGTCCTTGTTCGGCTAGGCCTTCGGTGGCATAGTCTAGGGAAAAGGGATATTGCTGAAGATATTTTCCTAGTTGGGAGCTATCCATGTAAGGTAGTTTCCTTACACGACTTGTGCTCCTAGATTTGCGGGAGAGGTTTTCATTTATGAGTGTTGTCCATGCAAGGAAGTTTCCTTGTCCGATTTATACTCCAAATTTGTTTCCTAGTTGAAACCAATGTATTGCTGGCCTGCCTGTCTTGGGTTGATCCCCTAGATACTTGTCTTATCAGGGCTTACTCTTGCCTTGTGCTTAGTGGTGCTTTGTAATTTTGGTCTGACCTTTTGGATCCTGCCATTAATGGGCTTAATGTTGTCTGGGCCTTGCTAGATTGGGCGTGTAATCAAGCCTGCTTTGTTCTGTTGACGAGATTATTATGACACACGTACAATGTTGATCAAAGAACGGTTTGATATATCATCAACTACTCCCCCCGAGTTGGTGGGCCATTTCATTGGTCCACCAAGTCGTTTCATGGAGCAACTGTGCAGTCATGATGGCTGAATCTGAGTTGTTTCCTTGAGCAGCGAGTTTCATTAATTGGGCGTGCGTCTACTCGAAAGAAAAAAAGATGAGAGTTCTGTTTTCTATATAGATCTACTGTGAAGTTTGGCTTTTTTACTCTTTCGATCTTAGAGACCCTGCTTTGTCGTACCGTATTATGTGTTTTTGACTTTGCTCAGCTTCCATGTTCAAAAACTTGTTTAATCTTTCATGGCGGGCCAGAATCAGTTTTTCGATGAACTGTTCGTTAAGGGCCGCAGATTCTTTGAGGAGAGGTTGCTTTTCGAATCGAATGTGGGAGTCCTTCATAAAACATATGGGATTCCGAATGATCTAATGCTCTGCACTCTGGGCGTCGATCTGACGCCATTGTCCCTTCCTGAGCAGTTTATCTGTCTTCACCGAGGTATGCTTCAATCAGGTGTCCACTTTCTTGTTATCAAGGAGATTTGGGAGTTTCTGGCGTACCTCGTCATTGCACCCGCTCAACTGGTGTCGAACGGGTATAAGACTATGATTGCCATTCTGATTAGGCTAAGGATGCTGGTGTCCGAGTATATTCGAGGGCGATCCAACTGCTCACTTTCCCTCGGATAAATGAGCACGCTGTGTGTGCTGACGTCGCAGGACTGCATTGGCAATCTGCCTGACGATTATAAATCCTAGCAGAAGTTTTGTTTCATGGCTCCTGTGAACTCGAAGTATTTTGAGCTTGCTGGACACTGGTCGAGTGGGAATTCAGACAACTGAGTAAGTTCAATTCTTTTTCTGGTAGTTCTTGGGTTAACTGCATATCAGATTGACCTTTGCGCTTTTCGTAGGAAACTTCACCACTTTCCATTGAGGATAAAGCAACTTTAGATGTGTTTTGCGACATGCCTCGTTTACGGATAAAGGATGTCATTGAGTATTTTAATGTCAAGCGCAGCGGACTGTGGGCTCATTGGCATGGGGCTCCCACTCTTTTTAGGGTTTCGAAGCCAAAGCCCGAAGGTGTGTCTACTTCGAGGAAAAGGAAACTTTCCAAGATTAAGGTTCCAAGCCCTTCAAGGAGGGCAACAATAGAGAAGGCGCTTCCTTCTCCTGTGTGTCTAAAAAGGCCATGTGTTTGATCTAGACCTGTTTGCAGGCGTTTGGCTTCGTCCGAGGGACGTGATGCTGTCGGGCAAGTGCCTAATTTGTCCGCCAGGGTAAAGACAACTGTTTTCGACAGGTGGGATGCTCAAGCCAAGGCCATTATTTCCCTTCTGGATTTGGAGATGGAGTATATGCAAATGGTGGGCGTGGAGGATGTAACCAAACTGAGTACAAAGCAGGCAGAGGTTCTGAACAAAATGCTATTGCAGGTGGGCGTGGAAGCTTCGTCTGGTCGTCCCTTTTCAATGAAGAACCTTGAGCTCCGCCCTTCTCTTGATCGTGAACCCGTTGAAGTCCGATCGTCGACCTTATGGTGAAGGGTCCACTTTGCGTCACCTGTAATGTTCTCCATCTCGTTCACGTCCCCACACTGAATTGACGACGGGTCCAAGGAATAACTCATTTTCCTCTTCCTCGTCAACTGACGCTGAATCGGCACGTGAAAGATAGCCGATTGTTGCAGGTAAAGGGAAACATGTGGATGAGGGCACTGATGCAGTGAATAAAGTCAAGGTTGGTGTACAAGATCGGAGGCTCAGAAGGTTTGCTTGGAAACGCTTGAGTCCCACTTGGTAGGGGGCAGTGTCCGCAAGGGGTCGGTTCGAGAATGAATTGAACCTTGTCTGTCGTGACTTGTAGCTTGCTCGCGAGACTATGGTTGGAGTGCAGGCTGAACTGCAGGCTTTGCACGCTGAGAGGGTCAAGGAGACCGAATGGATTGTTCGATGTCAGCAGTTGGAGGCTGACGTTGATTTTAATGCCCAAAGTGTGCGAACCGTTGAGTATTGTTAATGATAAGTTGGGTGCCTAGCAGTCCAAGACTGACATGTTGTCGGGCAAGCTGGAGCAGGAGCTTGCTGATTTAAGGGTGCACGATGAGAAGCTTCTGAAGGCCTAGGGCACATTTGAGTTTAGCAGAGTCGTGCATGGAAGGCTGGAGCTGCTGCATCTGATGAAGGAGGAGCATCCTGACTGGGATCTCTCCTATTATAAAGAGATTGCATACGCAGAGTTTGGAGTGGCCTCCGATCTGTTCAAAGAAGAAGGTGACCCTGATGAGGGTGATTGAGCGGCAACATGTACAAATGTGTCTCCTGCTAAGTCCAGCTCTGTTGTATCCGACTTTCCTCCTGATGAGGAGTGAACCTTGTATTTTCCTTTTGTCTTGCAAATGAATAGTACTCATTGCATGTGCGTTTTTCCTTTGCTTTTTTGCTACCTTTTACATGCTTTGTCTTATTTCGACATTAATTTTCAGATTAGAGGCTCAGCTAGGCCAGGAAGCTTTATGATTGATCTGCTGGTGAGAGTTCTGACTGCTTGTGCTGAGATAGTTCGTGCAATTCTGGTTAGAATCCTTTTAGAGATCGAGGAGTGTAATTCACCCTTTGTCTGGCGGCTTGGCTGTATGTTGATCAACAGCCGTTGTTGCTATTATAAGTGAATTAGTCAGACTGTGGTCCCAACACATGCACCGTTTTAGATGATCGGACAATAGTCCTCGCGAGTCATCCGAGTTGAGCTTTCAGAGCTCTGACTGGACTTTCGAATTGTCTTTACTTGCTATTCGTGGAATAGGCTTAGTTGGACCAGAGGTTGTTATCGTCAGTTATAACTGATTAAATTGGAGTCAGGTTCGGCGACTATGGTGGTCCCTGACAAGTCATCTTGATCAGGCATCGAGGCACTGACTAGACTCCCACTTTCCAACCCATCTTGATCCGTTCTTGACAGACTAGGAATTAGAGTGAGTCAGAAGTTATCATTGTCAGTCGTTCTGACTTTGGAAAGGTTTGACGATCATTGTCTGTAGTTGGCCAATGATCCATGTCAAGCCATCGCGGTCAAGCGTCGTCACACTTACTAAGCTACCACTTTCTAGGCCGTTGGAATCCGTGTGCAGCGAACTAGGGCATCGAGTAAACTAAAAGCAATCGTCATTAGCGGCCACTGACTAAGCTTTGGTCTGGTTTGACGATCACCGTCTGTGTACGAGTTCTGATCCCTAACAAGCCATCTTATTATGATGTCGAAAGCACTGACTAGACTCTCACTTTCTAAGTCGTCAAAATTCGTTATTGGTGGACAAGGCTTCGAGCTGACCAGAAGCCATCGTCATCGATCGTCACCGACTAAGCTTTGGTCGGGTTCGGTCATTATTGCCCATGTTGCCACTCTCTAAACCGGTTACACCCATTTAATGGACTGGGTGTTAGAGCGTACTAGAAGCTAGAATCGTAGGTCGAAATCGACTAAGCTTTGGTTAGGTTCGACGACCATTATCTACAGTTGGACAATGGTCTCTGGTAAGTCATCGCGGTCAGGTGCTAAAAACGCTGACTAAGCTCTCACTTTCTAACCCATTGGCGTCCGCTTTTGGCGGGCTAGGTGTTAGAACGGACCAGAAGCTATCGTAATTAGTCAGGGCTGACTAAGCTTTGGTTAGAATAATATTTTGGGCGTGTAAGTCTGACTTGGGTGTCCTGACTTACTTAGTTCGCCTAGCAGTCTGATTTTGGAGCCGGATCAATTGATCAGACTAATAATAGATTGACCAGCTTTAATGAACATCAGCGGAATTGTTGTTTGTACCTTTGCATGTGCTGGGCTGGATCTGGCAAGGCATAAGCTTGGGTCCATTGGTTGAGGGGCCCAATTATAAAATATCTTTGTAGATCAACGTGATCAGGTGTACGACACATATTGCGAGACAGTTTAGTATCGGTTATTCCCTCAGTTAATGGGGCTGCATACATGGCCATTAATTTGATGAATGTGGACTCGTGCAAATAAAATTGGAACAGTCGTTTCCCGATTTCCTGTACGACGTTTAATGCTGATGTAACTGTTGGCTGACGCCGCTTCATAAACCATCATGCCGATATATAGGCTGGTCATTCTTTGTTCAAGCACTGCAATAAGAATAATAGAGTACATTGATCCAATGCATCTGACTAGAGAATAGGCTTTGGATTTTCCAAAGGTTGAAGGAAAATCTCCCTCGCTGGAGTCTTCGAATGTTCTGACATTTGCAGCGATGAGTCTTACTAAGACTTGCTATTATGCGATGCCACCTGGTATGGGTGGGCATCTAATTGATCCCGTAAGATCTAGTAATATCTTCTTACATCGCGAAGAAGAGTTATAGACTTTCCCTCGGGGGTTAGGTCTGTTTTCAATCTTTCGGTGCTCCCACGACCTCTCTTCGTCACTGTTGTTGGGGGATGGTCCCTGTAGCTAGTTTATAGTTGATTGGAGCGTTGGCAGACGGGACTTTCGTTCCTGGGGTGGTATCTCTGCGTCTCCTCAGGCATTACACATTTTAGAGGCATCCCCATTTGGCAGCACCATGAAACCATGACGATCCCACTGTTTAGGGTATTTTCATCTGCTTTCTGTTGCTCCCTTCTGTTCCACTTCACGAGGCAGATTGGCATAGCAAAGACTTGAGGGAGTACTTGCAACCTTCTTCAAGTACTTTACTTTTACCACCTTTTCTTCTGGAGGAAGATGAGCGGTGCAAAGATGTTTGCATTTCGTTTTGAGGTTCATGTTGTTACTGTCAAATCATCCCTGTAAGGTGATTCGACGGAGCAATGAATTGAGCGCTCTCTTTCAGCTTTTTTTTCAGACATTATACTTTCACCACCTTTTCTTTTGGAGGCAGATTGACAGAGCGAAATCCTTACGCTTGTTTCAGTGGATAGATACTTGTGTCAGACTTATATACTTGTAGTGTATAAACTTCTGTACTAGTTGGTCAACAAGCATTGTAATAACTTTAATTGGAATCAATAAAATCTATTTTATTTATGGAATGTGTCTGGTACGAACAATTCTTCTAAACAAAAAAAGAAATCAAAACACCAAAATAATTTAACTCCGAGCGGGGACTAAGCTCACCTGGCCCTGAAAGAGGCGGATATGGTCTTGGCTCGGATTGCATAGTCCCTCTAGCGAAGTCTCTTGTTTTGCCAAAGCTAGTGAAGTTACTGAATAATGGACTTCGTGCTGGCGAACAGTTGCTTGCTGATTATCAGCTCTTGGAGTAGGTGTCCGTTTGCTGAAGTATCGTTACTTAGCTTTTTATTAGTCTGGATTAGCTGCCAGCTCTGAATTTTGGCTCTATGCATAGATGCACTTTGGTTGTCAGGGCTCATCCACCCTCGCAGAGTGGTTCTCCTATTTTTTCTAGGCCCGTTACCTGACATATTTTCTCCACAAGCCCGAACTGCAATTGGCAACAATTCAACTATTTCAGGGCTGCATAATGGCAGTTTCTTGCTGCAGGTTGATCTCCTCGGATAGTTCCTTTGGACTGATTGGTTGTATATTTTATGCTTTGGTGCAGATGGAAACTATTGCCTCCATATGATGAAGCCACGACCTTCCTAGGATAATGTTGTAGGTAGACGGAGAGTCGACCACCATAAATTCTTGGACAAGGTACTTCCACAATTGTGACTCTCCTGCCTCCACCATTAGATTGATCTTCCCAATGGGAAATAACTTCTCTCCACTGAATCCGACCATGGGGTGGGTGGCGGGGGTTAAGTATTTCTCCTGTAGTTGCATGTTGCAGAATGCGTTGAGAAACAGGACATTGAGTGAGCTTCCTGTATCCACCAAGGCCCTTTTTACCTCCCACTTAGCAATGAAGATGGAGATTGCCAGGGTGTCATTGTGAGGAGATTGTACCCACTGGAAATCCCTTTTCTGTAAACATCAGTGGTGGGATCAGGCTATGAACTAGTGCATGCTGCACCTGTTGCTCCTCACACTGAGATGGTGTCCGTATCTCAGTCAGCGTCCTCTTGTAGGACCTGTTAGATTGCTCCCATTCGATAACGACCCGATGGAGGACATAAATGGTGTCGGGAGCTTATTTTTCAATCTCCTTGACAACGTCTTCTTTTTTTCTTTGTCTGACCCTAGGAACTCCTTAAGCTTGTGTTCCCCGATCTAGTACTTGACTTCTTCTCTGAGGTTTCTGCAATCCTCAGTATCATGTCCGCCTTCCTTGTGGTAGGTGCAGTATTTGTTGTTGTTGCGTCGAGCGGGGTCTCATTGCTTCTGAGGTGGCCATTTTAGTTCTTCCCAATCCTTGAAGGATTTCGAACAGATTGGTGTTGAGAAGGGTGATAGATTTGGACCCAACATAATTAGAGGCCTTGTTCTGCCTTGTGCGCCCCGAGTCGCTCTTGCTGTCAGTGCGCTTCCTCTTGTTCTCATCGTCGTCCTCTTTCTGCTTCCCATATTTCTTGTCCTTGGGGACAGAGGGTTTATTCTATGATTTCGCTTCCTTCTTGGCAGCCAACATCTCATTTAGAGTGATATATCTCTGGGCATCCCTCAACAGGTATGCCATATTGGTTGGGGGTCTAGAGTAAAGAAGTAGTAGAACTTACATATTCTCATACCCAAAGTGAAAGTTGTGACGACAGTGTCATCATTACAGCCATTGATGAGGGCCAACTCATCGTTGAAACGAGTGACATACTCCCTCAACATCTTGTTCTGCTTTTGCTTTAGGGTCAGCCGATAATGCGAGCCCTTATTGATTTTTTGGCTGCCCACGAAAAATGTGAGGAACGTCGTCGCCAATGTTCAGAATGAATCGGTAGACCTCGGAGGGAAGCTATGGAACTAGGTCAGCGCTGACTTCTTCAGGCTAGTAGGGAATGATTGGCACATTGTCACATCAGACCCTTCGTTGAGTGTCATAGCGTACTGGAAGTGGCACAAGTGATCGGATGGGTCTCCTGTCCTGTCGTAAAACTCCAACTTTAGTGGGGCAACGATTCATCCATGATATGATCCATGAACAAAGGGATCGTGAGATTTAACAGTACATTTGGGTTTGTGGCCCCGTTCCTGATGGGGTTGTGCTAAACGTACCTTTCGGCTCTAGACGTTGAGTCTCTATTTTCCACTCATCCACCTCTAGTCCTTTGAAAAGCTGTTGAGGCAGCAAGGCTCTCCTGAACATGTTCTCTAGAGCTATCTGGGGATTGGGATTTTCGTTGCTCGCAGTTTCCTTCTAAGGATGGAGGATTTCGCTGTTTCAGTACCTCCACAACTTTAGCGATTTGCTGTTGACAGTAGTTACACCCTTGGGTCTGCTGTGGCTGACACCGGCGTGGAGGTTTGAGAGGGTTCCTTACGCGGTGATGGTGGCGCCAGAGCGGGTGGCGCTCTGCTGGTTTGAGCATTCGAGGGTTCCGTAACATCTCCATTGTTGCGAGACCTTGTTGTCACCATCTTTCTAGTTTGCTAGGAAAGGTGTCACTATTGTTTCTTCTAAGGAACTTTGTTGTTCCCCACGGACGGCGACAAATAGATGTAGTCGATTCCTGCTCTCCTTCATCTCCTTTACCTAGACATGCACAAGTTGCACACGTGGGAGTCCTTGTTTGGCTAGGCATTTAGAGGCGTGGTTTGGGGAAAAAGATCTTGCTGGAGATCCTTTCCTAGTTGAGAACTGTCCATGTAGGGTAGTTTCCCTACACGACTTGTGCTCCTAGATTTGCGGAGAGGTCTCCCTTTCAGAGTGTTGTTCATGCAATGAAGTTTCATTGCCCGACTTATACTCTAGTATTTTTTCCTAGTTGAAACTAATGTATTGCTGGCCTGTTTGTCTTGGGTCGATCCCCCAAATATTTGCCTTATCAGGGCTTACTCTTGTCTTGACAAGGTTTACAAGTATTGGGCTTGACTGCATGACGTGTGGGCTTAGAGGCGTGCTGCAATTTGGGTTCGACCTTTTCGATCCTGGCAATAATGGGCTTAATGTTGTTTGGGCTTTGCTAGATTGGGAGTGCAATCATGCCTGCTTTGTTTTGTTGACGAGATTATCATGACATGTGTACGGTGCTGAATAGATGATGGTTTGATGTATCATCTCCTAATATTGTATAATTATATCAACCTTCTCGGGTTGAAAAAGCTCGCACTCGAGCTTGAATCCAAGGAAGTCATACGAGCACAAGCAACAATAGAAAGAACACACGGTGAAGTACCTAGTAGAAATCAACCTCTAACTACACTTGCGTAATTGCTGGCACCCAAAAGAACTCGAGACCAAAAATAAAGTCCAATTTGAATGTTGTCCACTGCCTGATGGTAAAGTTGGCTGCCAAGTGGTCCTCAAAATGTTTCATGAGCCAAATTAGATCATCAACACGGATCAGCGCTGGTTAAATGTCCATTAGTTTGGTTGCAAATAGATTGATCATCTTCAAAAGATGATTTAGAGCCCTGTGGTGGTATAAACAAACTGCACATACTTTCTTTTTGATAAACATCATGTATTGAACACCTTTTCCACCATACACACTTTCGCCCTCAATTAGTTTTAAAATACAAGCCTATTCTAAGGTAAAAATTAGGGGTGGGCATTTCAAACCGATAACCTGAACCGAACCTGAACCGAAACGACCGGGTCAGTTCGGACCGATTTTTATAATGTTATTTTAATATTCGGTCTTGAAGCCGGCCCAGACCAAAATTTGTGGTTCGGTCCTCGGTTCAACATACCAGAACCCTATGATTACCCGGCCCGGCTCGGATATTACAAAAACTAAATAAACTCTAGTGAGTTTCATTCCCAAATTGAATTCACTCCAGCGGCTAGGGTTTCAAACTCCTCCAATCCTCTTCTTCTTCTTCTTCTCCTTGTCTACTTAATACTTTTACTCCTTCAGCCCTTCTCTTCTACTTAAGTGCGCAACTCCTCTGTTGCTTCAAATCACCTCGAGGATTTGAAGAGTTGTGAAGAGTCTCGGAGAGCTAGTACCATAGACACGGATTCACTGTTCAATCTGAACCCTGCAACATGGGCAATTAGATTTACCCTTCTTGCCATATTCTTCATTGCAACTTGCATAAAGGATTTGGTGAGCACATGGTAGGAAAACAACTGAAATTTCATCCTTCATGTAAATGAAGCATTCACGGTTATAGTCCATCTCTTTATCAGAAGAATCCTGCATTTTGTTCAACTCATGAAGTATCCTTGCATTTGTATCTACATGACTTCTTGCCATCTCATACTCTTCTGTTGACAAAGCATTTGTTTGACTGTGTAGATTGTTAGACTCAGCAGGCGCTTTGAGACGAGAGAGTTCCGATTCCAGACTTTGGACATCATCCTTATGGCGCTGGAAATCAATCTCTATCTTCCAACGCAAAGTCTCCTGTTTTCTTTTAGCACTGGCCTCTGTTGCTTCTTTCGATCTTCGTTCATCCTCTATCTGTGTGATGGCCATCTCTTTGTCATTAACTTTGTTAAAGATTAATGATTACCGATTACAAATTGTGATCCAATAATATAACAGGGAAAAAATAGGGTTTAGACCGAGACCGGCCCTAAAAGTCGGTTAACCGGAACCCAGTTAACTGGCCCAAGTCGACTCGGTCTCGGTCCATAAAATCCCAGGTCTAAAATTTTCGGTCCGGGCCTCGATTTTGGACTTTTGGGCCGGTTACCCGGACCTGCCCAACCCTAGTAAAAATGTATAAAATAAACTTCAGGGTTGGACTCAGTCAAATTTTTAATCAGTTACAGAAAAAAATTTAAACTCTGAGAATGAGTTCACCCCAAACATTGAATTCGCTAAAACATGAATTTCAAAGGTTTTTGTTTAAATATGCATTAAGATGCCCAACTAATTTATTTTATTTTCATATTATGATCGACCCGTTTCATTGTTTTGAAAAATATTGAAAAATACTACCGAAGTTGATGTAGTCGATTCCTGCTCTCATTCCTCGCCTATACCTAGACCTGCACAAGTAGCAGATGTGAGCCAAAGACACCGTGTGGTGGTTGATGGCATTCCGATGCTTAAGTTAGATAAGGCTTAGAAGATACTTAAAACTGTAAATTGGGTTTCTGTAGCATACCTTAGTTCATCGACCTTATATCCCTTTTTATAGTATGAGAGTCCTTGTTCGGCTACGCCTTCATTGGCGTAGTTTAGGGAAAAATATCTTGCTAGAGAAGACGGTTTGGTGTATCATCAGCTGCTCCCCCTGAGTTAATGAGCCATCATGTCGGTCCACTAAGTCGCTTTGATATAATCTGTATAGTAGTGATGATTGAACCTGAAACGTCGCCTCGAACGACGCATGTCATTAAATGAGTATGTGACCGTTCAATAGGGAAGGGGGCACGATTGCTTGATGCTTATATAAGCCGCTGCCTATGCCAGAGGGAGTTTATTTACTTTTGTATCTTTTTTGCCTCATTTTATGTTTTCTTTATTATGTGTTCTTTGCTGCAAATCTTTTCGAAAGTTAAAACTTTCTCTCCATGGCGGACAATGTCGTACTTACTCCTGGACAAAATCTACTCTATGCCTGCCATAACTTTTACCGGGAATAGAAGGGATCCAATTTGGCTCATCTCCGAAACGACTATCAGATTTCTTGAAGACCTGGAAATTATCCCATTGGGTGCTATCTATAGTCCGTTGACGCCCCGCAAGGGTTCATAACTTCGCACAAAATCATGTTCTAGGCCGAGCTTTGCTTTCCAGTTTCGAAGGATATTTTTCATTTTCTGGCCCACCTTCGCATTCCCCCTACTCAAATGCTACCTAACCGATTAAGGACCTTGATTGATGTCCTTATCAAAGCGAAGGATAGTGGCCATTGGTTAACTCTGCAAGTGATCCACCTGCTGACTTTTCCTCGGCTAAATAGTCATGGAGTCTGCTGGTTGAGTACTCCGAAGTGCTTGAGCTCCCTGTCTGATGATTTCAAGTTTTGGCAGAAGTATTGCTTTCTGGCTTCTTCTAACTCACCGTACTTCAAGGTGGAGGGGCAGTCACTTGTCACATATTTCAAATTCGATCTTAGTGAGTGTAATGTCCAATCTCATTTTTTCCTTTTATGCGCCTTCGCAGAAACTAACATGTTGTCTTGCTATTTTGTTCAGGTAAATTTTGTACTCTAGAAAGCGGTTCTTATCTCTCTCATGAGCCTGATGCTTTCAGTTGAGAAGACTTTGGGTTTGTAGCTAGTGTCTCGCAAAGGTTCCTTTGGATTGGTGTTGTTGGTTCAGGGTGATCTACACCCTGACGCTTGTAGTACAGTTCATGCTTTGGAGAAGGTTTTTGTTGAGCTTTGTAAGTCGTATTCGGATGCGCTCTATCGGTTAGACCTCTTAAGCGAGCAACTAGAAGAGAAGGCGTGCAAGGCGCTGGCTGATTTGCAAGCCCAAACCACTGAACAAGAAAGAATAGAGTCTGAGTTGACTGCTTTGCGCCGAGAGTTTGAATCCAAATTTGTCGACGGGCAGCATCGTGTCCATGAAGCAGAGTCTTGGGTTGCGTCCACACTGGCTGAGCTAAGTCCGCTAAAACAATGACTGATTGAATAGGAAACTCATGTGGTTGCGCTCTCACCTAGACTATCGAAGGCGGATGCAATTATAGCGGAGTCCAAGGCTCGGGACCATGAGCAGGGTGTAACTTCAGAATCTTCTGACATCGCCCCCGGGTAGGCTAGAATTGCTTGGACGGATTGAATAAGAGAACCCCCCACCTGAAGCTCGACTTTGAATGTTACCTGAAGGATATGCTTTTTGGAAGATTGATGAGACATAAGTCTCTGACCCTGTGTCTCCTTCTGGTGACTCAAGTCCGACTTCGGATAATGTTGTTTTATCTCTTGTAGTTCCTTCTGATGTAACTAGCTCTTCGGTCTCTGGAGCGAGCTCTCCAAAGTAGTCGTAACTTTTGAAATATGACTTAAAGAAAGTTTGTCAAGTAGCTTTTTACCTGTACCTTCTATAGCTTATCTATGTTATCATGCCATTGCGACAGTCTGTTACTTGCATAATAGATTCTAAAGTGCTTGTACTTCTTTTTCTTCGATCCATTTAAACTTTCTTATGTCGGAGTGAACCGTAGCTTGGGTCGTGATCCATCGTTATCAGCCGAAGTTGACTAAGCTTTGTTCATGTTCGACTAAGATTTTTAGGCCGTCGTAATCCGTTATTCACGGACTAGGCTTCAAGCGGACCAGAAGCTATCATCATCAATCATCACCGACTAAGCTTTGGTCGTCTTCAATGACCGTTATCCATATTCAGACAACAATCCCTGGTGAGTCGTCTCGATCAAGCATTAGAGCGCTGACTAAGCTGCCATTCTCTAAATTGTTGATACTCGTTTAACGGATTGGGCGTTAGAGAGAACTCGTTGCCATCAACATCAGTTGAAACTGACTAGGCTCTGGTCGAGTCTAATAAGCCCGACTCTGGTGTCTTGGATCGTCTAATTCACTGAGTGGGTAGGAGTCAGGTAATGGAAGACTGATTAGTAGTAGTGGAATTTTAGAGAAAGCGAATGTCCTTTATTGATGGTACTTTTTAAGGTGTTCTACATTTCATGGCTGCATAAGGCTTTTATCGTCCACGTCTTCCAACCAATACATCTCTGTCCTGTTGACCTCTGTCACTTTGTAGGGCCCCTTCAAAATTGGGTTCAGCTTTTTTGCTTCAGGTTCTTTTGTGCTCTGTCGAGCCTTTCTGAGTTCACTATCTCTCTCTTTGAATTCACATGGGCTGACTTTTTTGTTGTAGTATTGGGCCATCTTTTGTTGGTAGGCGATTATTCTGGTAGAGGCATGATTTCTCCTTTCTCCGAGGAGGTCTAAATTGACGCGCAGAGGTTCGGCGTTGTCTTCTCGTCTGAATTACTCTATACGAAAAGTCAGTATTCTATGCTCTATCGGGATCATTACTTCTGACCCGTAGGTTAGGGCGAAAGGTGCTTCTCCGGTGGGTGTCCTTTTGGTGGTTCGATACGCCTAGAGTATCCCTAGTAGTGCTGAGACCCATTTTCCTTTGACTGCGTCGAGTTTCTTTTTGAGTGCTTCCAAAATTGTTCTATTGGTGACTTTCGTCTGGTCGTTGGCTTGGGGATGCCCTAACGAGGAGAAACGATGGCTGATGTCAAGGTCTTTGCATAGTTTCTCAACCTTGTTGCGTTCAAATTGGGTTTCGTTATCGCTGACTAGTGTTTTTGGAATACCGAACCTGCAGACGATGGATGCCCATATGAATTTGAATTTCTCAATTTGATCCTTGCCTATCTTGGACAGGGGCTCAACTTTAACCCATTTAGTAAAGTAATCCACTGCTATAAGGATGAACTTCTTATTGGCTGAGGCCGGGAGCGGTCCGATGATGTCCATCCCCCACTGATCAAATGGCAATGGGTTGGTCATCAGAGTCAAGGGCTGAGTGGGCGTATGAGTAGCGCAAACCTCTGACACTTGTCGCACTTGCAGACGGTGTCTTTGGCATTCTGCTGCATTTGCAACCAGTAGTACCCCAGAGTTAGGGCCTTGTGGGCCAACATCCTCCTGCCTGGGTGGTTCCCACAAATGCTGTCATGGATTTATCTAAGGATGCGGTTTGTCTCCGAGGTGGTTCGACATCTAAGCAGGGGACCCGTGGCTGATCTTCTATAGCGTTTGTCATTCAGGAGAGTGTACTGCACTACCCCATTTTAAAGCTTTTTGGCCTCTGTTTTTTGACCGGGGAGGGCCCCATTCTTGATGTACTCAATAATGGGATTCATCCAGCTTGAGTCTACTTCCATTGCATAGACATCATTAAACTTTTCTTCCTCCACACTTGACTGCTCTTGGAATTTGATGAACCCATTAGCGGTCTCGGCAATGGCTTAGGTCTGCCTGGCTAGTGTGTTTGCTATTTTGTTGTCATCTCGGGGACACTGCTGGAGTTTAGATCTTCTGAATTGGCCTACTGCGTTATTGACCTTCTCGCGGTAGGCTATCATCCTTGGATCTTTGTTGTTGAACTCCCCTTTAACATGGTCAACTACCAGGTGTGAGTCGTTGTACACTGTTAGCTTAGTTACCTTGATCCCCTTTGCTAGCTTCATGCCGAACAAGAGGGCCTCGTCTCCTGCTTCGTTGTTCGAGGTCGAGAAATCGAACCTGACCGGCTTTTCCAAGGTGAAGCCGCATGGAGAGTGGAGTGTGATACCGGCTTCGCTTCCTTTCAGTGTGGATGACCTGTCACAGCGTCGGATCCACCCTTGTTTGTTCGATATCTGCTCTGAACTATCTGACTTTCGTTCCCAACCACCGGTAAATTCAGCGATGAAGTTTGCCAATGCTTGGGCTTTGATGGTTGTTCTTGGAGTGTAGTTGATGTCAAACTGCTCCAGTTTCACCGACCATTTAACCATCCTGCCAGATAATTCTGGCTTGTGCAACACTGTGCGAAGTGAATGTTTTGTAAGGACTGTGATACAATGGGCCTGAAAGTAGGGTCACAGCTTCCTAGAGGAGATGACCAGTGCCAAATCCAACTTCTCCATACCCTCTAATCATTTCATACAAAAGCTACACTGACGACATAATTCGAGATGGCTAGATATAAATAAAGCATCTCTCCTGGGGTTGGTTTCGATAGTAACTCGGTACTCCACATATACGACTTTTGCTTCTGGTATGCTTGCTCGCACTCTTCTTCCTAGCTGAAGTCCTTGCTTCATCTGAGAATTTTGAAGAAAGGTTGGCACTTGTCTTATGATTTGGAAATAAATTCGTTGAGTGCTGCCACCCTCCCAGTCAGGCTCTGAACTTCCCTGATGGAGGTCAAGGACTTAATATCGAGAAGAGCTTGGATCTACTTTCGATATGCTTCTATTCCCCTGTTCTTTACCATGTAACCTAGGAATTTGCTTGACTCAACCCCAAATGTACATTTTTGTGGGTTGAGCTTCATCTAATACTTGCGGAGCTAGCTGATAGGTTCAGCAAAATCATATATGTTGTCTGGGCTGTGGAGGCTCTTGACCAGCATGTCATCTATGTGGACTTCCATGTTCATTCCGATTTAGTTTTTGAACATCCGGTTAACTAGCCGTTGATATGTTGAACCCGGGTTCTTGAGGCCGAACGACATCACCGATAGAAGTATATATCCCTTTTGGTTATGAAAGGGGTTTTCTCTTGGTCTGGGGGGGGGGGGGGGGGTGCATCTGTATTTGGTTATACCCGGAGTAGGCGTCCATAAAACTCTGGAGGCCATGTCCAGACGTGGCGTCTACCATTTAATTGATGCGGGGAAGCAGAAAGATGTCCTTCGGGCATGCCTTATTCAAGTCGATATAGTCCACGCAGACTCTACACTTTCCCTTTTTCTTTTTAACCAGGACAGCGTTCGCCAACATATCTGGGTATCGTGCCTATTTGATCATGTCGGCGTTAAGTAGTTTCTGCAATTCTTTATTTATGTTCTAGTTCCTTTAAGGGCCACATGTATTTTCTTCTGTCTGACCGGTTTTCTTGCTGGGTCTACAACCAGTCGATGGGTGATTATGGAAGGGTCTATTCCCACTTTGTCCCGCATTGTCCAGGCAAAGACGTTTTGATTATGTCGCAGCAGTGTTATCAGTCGTTCAACAAATACTTTGCTTAGGCGGGAACCTATTCGGATGGCTCTATTGTCACTGGGACTATCCAATTATTCAGTCACAGGTTCCTCATCGGGTCGTCCGACGTTGGGTCTTCCCCTCAGGTTGACAAGGGCCTCCTCGTCTGGGAGGAGAAAGTTGTAACGACCCGATCCGCACGGTAACAATATTGTCCGCTCTGGGCCCAACTGGTTCGCACGACTTTAAAAAGCTTCTTACTATGGGATCCGACCTCACACATAAGTAGATCATGCCCCTTCCGCACCCAGGCGATGTGAGACTATGTCCCCTTTGTAGCTCGCCCAACCTCTCTCGGGCCTATTGGGTCTGTTGATCCTATTGGGCTCCAATCCTCACCCTCAGGTCCGCCCACTCCAGGGTCTCACAGTCCACCCCCTTAGGGCTCCAACATCCACGTTGACACACTTTCGGCAGGGTCAGGCTATGATACCATTCTGTAATGACACGTTCCACACAGTAAGATATTGTCCGCTCTGGGCCAAATCAACCCGCACGACTTTAAAAGGTCTCTTACTATGGGGATCCGACCTCGCACATAAGTAGATCATCCCCCTCCCGCACCCAGGCGATGTGGGACTTTGTCCCCCTTTGTAGCTCGTCCAACCCCGCTCGGGCCCATTAGGCCTATTAGGCTCCAACCCTCACCCTCACCCTCATCCTCATCCTCAGGTTCGCCCACTCCAGGGTCTCACAGTCCACCCCCCTTAGGGCCCAACCGGCCCGCACGACTTTAAAACCCGTTGTTACTATAGGGATCCAACCTCGCACATATGTAGCTCATCCCCCTCCCGCACCCAGGCGATGTGGGACTATGTCTCCCTTTGTAGCTCGTCCAACCCCCTCTGGCCTATTGGGCTCCAACCCTCACCCTCACCCTTACTATCAGGTCCGCCCACTCCAGGGTCTCACAGTCCACCCCCTTAGGGCCCAACGTCCACGTTGGCACACTTTCGGCTGAGTCAGGCTCTGATACTATTCTGTAACGACCCGATCCACACAGTAAGATATTGTCCGCTTTGGGTCCAACCAGCCCGCACGGCTTTAAAAGGCCTCTTACTATGGGGATCCAACCTCGCACATAAGTATATCATCCCCTCCCGCACCCAGGCGATGTGGGACTATGTCCCTTTTTGTAGCTCGTCCAACCCCTCTTGGGCCTATTGGGCTCCAACCCTCACCCTCAAGTCCACCCACTCCAGGGTCTCACAAGAGTCCTCCCTCAACTTTGGATTCGAGCTTAGGGGCACATAAGCAGTGGATGGTCGTCAAGCCACTTCAGTGCTGTGCAGTAGCAGTCTCTAGTGGCTGAATGGTTTCCTCGTATTGTGCTTACTGTCTGATTGACAGGGTATTTTATAAATTGGTGTAAAGTGGAAACTGCCGCCTCCATTTGGTGAAGCCAGGCCTCCCCAGGATGATGTTGTAGGTGGACAGCGCATCGACCACCAAGAACTCCTGAATAATTATTTTATGAAGTTGTGGTTCTCCCGCCACTACTGTAAATTTGATCTTCCCCATAGGGAAGTACTTATCCTTGATGAGTTCGACCAGGGGATTTGTTGAGGGGCTTAGGTTCTCTTCTTTCAGCTGCATGTTGTGGAACATGTTTAGCAACAGTACGTTTGAACAGCTTCCGATGTCTACTAAAGACCTCTTTACTTCTCAGTTTGTTACGGAGTTCGATATTACTAGGGCATCGTTATTAAAGAGTACAGACGCCCTAGATGTCCTTATTTGTGAAAGTCAGAGGTAGGATCGGGCTCTGGGAGCAAATGTGCTGCATACGTTGGTTTTCATAGGCTGACTTGGTCCACAATTCGCGGAACAACCTTTTTCGAGACCGGTTGGAACGTTCAATCTCTGAGTTTACTCCGTACAGAACAAACACTTCATCGTCGCGCTCCTTGTTCTTTTCCTTTTCCTTTCCCTTGGGGACAGAGGGTTTCTTTTAGGATTTCGCCTCCTTCTTGGCGGTCAGCTTCTCGTCTAGAATGATATAATTTTGAGCTTCATTCAACAGGTCTACCATATTGGCCGGGGGTCTAGAGTAAGGAAATTATAGAACTTGCCTATCCTTAAACCTGAGGTGAAGATCGAGATGACAGTTTCATCACTATAGCCGTTGTTGAGAGTTAATTCGTTATTGAAGCGCGTGACGTATTCCTTCATTGTCTCATTCAACTTCTACTTTAGGGATTCGAGTATCTTTACCATTTGTATGATTTGTTGCATCTAGGTTGGCAGTAGATCCATCCTTGGGTTCACCGTGGCTGCCACCAGCGTGGGGTCTGAAAGGGTTCCTCCCGCAGTGGTGGTGGCACCAGAATGGGTGGCGCTTTACTAATTCAAGCATTTGAGGGTTCCGCAACATCTCCATTATTGTGAGACCTTGATCTCACCATTTTTCTGGTTATCTAGGAAAGGTGGTCCTACTGTTTCTTATGAGGAACTCTATTGTCCCCATGGATGGCACCAAACTGATGGAGTCGATTCCTATTCTCCTTCATCGCTATCTAGACCTGCACAAGTAGCACACGTAAGCCAAAGACCACCGTATGGCGGCCAATGGCACTCTGATGCTTAAGTTAGATAAGGCTTAGGAGAGGCTTAAAGCTGTAAATTGGGTTTCTATAGCGTATCTTAGTTCATCAACCTTATATCCTTTTTATAGTGTGAGAATCCTTGTTCGGCTAGGCATTCGGTGGCGTAGTTTAGGGAAAAAGATTTTACTAGAGATCCTTTCCTATTTGGGAGCTATCCATGTAGGGTAGTTTCCCTACACGACTTGTGCTCCTAGATTTGTGGGAGAGGTTTCCCTTTATGAGTGTTGTATATGCAAGGAAGTTTTCTTGCCCGACTTATACTTTAATATTTGTTTCCTAGTCAGAACCGATCATTGCTAGCCTGCCTGTCTTGGGTCGATCTTCCATATAGTTGCCTTATCAGGGCTTTATCTTGCCTTATTAGGGCTTACGAGTATTGGAGTTGACCACGTGACACATGGGCTTATTAAGGCGTTACAGTCGGGTCCAACATTCTGGAATCAACTGATAGTGGGCTTAATGTTGTCTGGGCCTCGCTGAATTGATCATGCAATCGGGCTTGCTTTGCTATGTTGACGGGATTATCATGACACATGTACGATGCTGATCAGAGGACGGTTTGGTGTATCATTCGATGTGAAATGCATTAGATTTTTTTTAATAATAAAGTATATTATTAAATTTTTAGTGCTTGTTGATTGTTGCAAAAAACCGACATTAATGTCATTGCATGATTTTCAACATCAATCAGAGAAATACTAATGTTTTTGTTTATTCTTTTTATTTTTTTTCTTCAACCTACAATACACTTCAACAATGCATAGTGGAAGTAGGGGTTATCGACTACTTCACTTGGATTAGAAGACAAAATTTCAATTTAAAGAATAAAGATAAGAGCAAAATAATGGATGGTGAGATGTTGAGAGATGATATAATTTCAAAACATAATAATTAAATTGTAACAAAATGTATATAAAGAAATCTCAAGGGTATGAGAATCACCCCATTCCAACATAATAATTGTAGAATGTAATTTCAATGGTTTTTCAACCTACATGACTTGAGTTGTGAAATTAAAGAAGTAAAAGTTTTTTCATTTCCCTCAAACTTTAACCAAATCCATTATTCTATTTCTAAAACATCATTGGATTTCGATTATCTTTTTCATTGGAAAAATCCTAAAAGACATGGAAATATTTTGTTTTCAAATTAAAATCATTATCCATTTAACAAATGAATACTTGTTTCGAAGTATTTCTTACAATTCATTGTTCTACTTTACTTCCTAAATGAAACACAATCTAACTATCATTATATCTTCAAGGGGCTCAATCTCTTTCCCTTGAAATGGGAAATTAGTTCTCTCTGAATGGTGAAAATAAACTAAAAAGTTAAAGGAGAAAGAGAAACAATTGAGAAGAAAATAAAAAGAGAACTTACTTCTATTTCAATAGAAAAATTAAAATGTTGGAAGTACTACATGCACTTTTCTATACTTTCTTCTATACCAAGCAAAAAAAAAATACTCTCTAAAAAACTATTTTTTTTATTAACTCCATGTATGTGATTTTTATAGGTAAAAACGGTTTAAGTGAAAGAAGGAAACATGGTTGAGTAAAATACAGAAATATGTTGGAGTGGAATGAGGAAACATGGTTGAGTGAAATAAGGAAACATGTTTGAGTGAAATAAGGAAATATGGTTTGTATATAATTTTTTTTTGATAAAGTTGGCCATGTGGACGTCCAAATCTTCATGTTGATTTCTTTGTGATTTGTAGTTGTTGATGCTTTGTGGGCTTGACTTCATGAGTCTTGTGATTGAAATTCTTTAGTCCTTATCAATGCATGCGAACTTTTAATGGGCCTTGTAGTTGTTGAATTTAGTTTTATTGTGCCACTTTGTGCATGATTTGAGATTTGTGCTTGAATTCCTACAAAGATACACGTAATGAGATATTTTATTGGATAATTGGACTTAGCAATTGAATATTTAGGGGTGTAAAAATTGATGTTTTGGGTGCTTATCACACCACCCCAAACAACTTTTTGCTAGTCCTCTAACAAAGAACAACGAAAAGAAAAATAATAACGCAAAACAAAATATTTTTGTTTGTCCTAAACTTCTCCAAGAAATCAATGCTACTTTCGCTGGTACAACTCGATTATATTTAAAATATGCAACAATACCTTGAACCTCTAGCATGACACTAAAGAAAGAGTTTTACCTTCCTGAGTGTTATCTAAGATGACACCCACAAATTTTTTTTTTTTAATTAATTTTTATTTTTTATTTTTTTGGAAACATAATTGATGTGTCCCCTATTTTTCTCAGAGAATATCCTTGTTATCAACCACATAGAAGAAAGAGACATATGTAATTAGTTACTAAAATGCACATTACATGTGAGCAACTTTGGAACAAGGGAGTGCGTGTGTAAATAACCAACAAATGCAACATTTCGTGTCAAAGTAATGTATATCCTACTCCACATTTGGAATAGCCATTTTGACTTCAAAACTCACTAGTTAATCTCTATGAAATGATCACTCAGAATTTGGATAAAAAAATTCTCTTTTGCATGTGAGAAAAATAGTACATGCAAAAATTGAAACTTCTCACATGCTCATAAGAATAAACAAATATGAAAGAGAATAATAATCTCATGGAAGGAATGTTGATCACTTGCAAGAATGTCAAGTTACTCACCATAGCGCCTTCTCATCTACTCTCCATTTCTTACCATACCTTGCTATAGGGGTAATAAGGACTTTTCAAAGAAAAAAAAATGAATTCGAGATCTTGAATATGCTTTAAAATGAATCCGAGATCTTGAATTCGAGTTCTTTGTTTGAATATGCCTTAAGATGCCCTTTACATTTCTTTGAAAAAAAATTGAAAATACTCATGGCGTGAGGCGTTAGACTTTTTTGATAATAAAATATATATTTTAAATTTAAGTGTTTGTATTACTCATTGGTTTTTTATGAGACATCAAACAATCACTCAATCACAGCCGTACACATAGCATGGACTAACCCTGGCACGTAAAAGGCTTCTGTGCAGTCCCAAGCGGATCCATGCCCAACACTATTGTTCAGTCCGTAAGTCAGGTGCCTAGGCCCATGACACAACAGCCCCAAAGGCACTATATCCTGGCCTGGCCCCTGACAATAAGACATGAACAACGAATCTCAAATTTGTCATAGGCCCGAGATCCACTTGCACGAAATTAGTTCTAGCCCAATCAAACATTGGGTCCAGAACAAAGCTAAGTGCTGAAAAACTCAATCATGTACATGTAAGATCTAATGCGAGATCTCCTCCCTCAATCATGCCCTCGATCGCAGGAACAATTGGGGAAGGAATACTCATTATAAGAGTCAGTGAAAGGAAAGAGAAAGGTATGCACAAACACTGCAATTTACATACAATTTTCACTATTTATCGAACCAATATTTGATTTAAGTGTCAGAGTACCTTTGCCCACCACAATGGTGGTCCTAGGTTTAATCGCTTCTCATTTTTTACAGGTTAGATATCATCGGGATCAGTGAGCACATACATGAACACATTAGTTTGGCGCCATCTGTGGGGAAGACAACAATAAATATCCCCTGAATCAAACATATAAAGTTCTTTATAAACTAAACCAAACATCAAGAAATGGTCACCAACACCAGATCTTTAGCATTCAAAAATGTTAAACCAGACAACTCTCCGGCTAGAGAAGCCCACACTAGGTCGAATCGATCCAACTGAGGGGCAGAACAGTCGCTTGGCCCAACTGCAGTGGCAACCATGATCGATCCCCACATAAATCAGATCCTGGTTTATATGGATCATCTGGCACGGATGGTGGAAAGACTATTTTAGGATTGACATCAGTCGCAAGAAAGCAGTAGAGATCTAGGGAGATCCCACACCAGATAGGACTCCCAAGAGCGTGTTTAGGAAAGTGAAAACCTCCCCAAAAAGGATCAAGGAACCGGCTGGAGGAGAGCCTAAGGGATGACGAAGATCACATGGACCTGCCCCAAAAATGGATCGTACCACGGTCAGGAACCTGCTCTGACTGGGGGCAACCAATCTATACATCGTGTACGACCTTACCATCCCTCAGTTCTCAGAGGAGATCATGAGCGCCCCACTTCCAAAGAAGTTTGTCTTGCCGAAGCTCGGGTTCTATGATGAAACATTAGATCCGTCAAACCATTACGCCATTACCATCACGTGACGTCGCTCAAAGAAAGTTCAGAAGCCATCCTATGCCAAAACTTTTCCGATTAGCCTAAAGAAGGCTGCACTGGCATGGTTCCACAGCCTTCAACCAAGATCTATCGATTTATTCCAAGTCTTGGCGAAACGTTTATCACAAGATTCATAGGAAGCCAGCGAATCAGAAAAGGGCATCACTACCTACTGAGTCTCAGGAAAAAATAGGGCGAGACCCTTAGAGAGTATGTCACACGTTTCAATGACGAGCTGACCCTGATTGACTGTTGTAGTGACAACACGTCGGTAACTGCCTTCACTTCTGGCTTCCAAAAATGTTAGTTTTATAGCTTCCTCACCCTGGAACCCCTGTGGGATAGATGGACTTGGTGAAAAATGTGCAGAAATATATCACTCTGGAGGAGATGCTGGCCGTCAAGAAAGGAGACGAAAATGAGGCAAAGCATGCCTCGAAGGCTTGGGGCAGAAGGGAAGAAAATAGACGTGAAGAGAATGACATTTCAAAAAGGAGGAATAATGAAAACAAGACCGGTTCTGACAAAGCCAAACATGATAGAGCCACCAACTACGTCGGCGCAGGGTTCACTGAGTACGCCGTATTCAACTCCAGCTTGGCCAAAATCATTTCCGCCATGAAAAATTGGGAGGACATTAAGTGGCCCCTGAAGATCAAAAGTGATCCTTCTAGGCATGATAAGGGCAACTATTGTGCCT
The DNA here is from genome assembly GCA_963556465.1 of Berberis vulgaris. Classification (NCBI taxonomy): domain Eukaryota; kingdom Viridiplantae; phylum Streptophyta; class Magnoliopsida; order Ranunculales; family Berberidaceae; genus Berberis; species Berberis vulgaris. The sequence goes on along the minus strand of OY747134.1, from coordinate 67,132,474 downwards.
ATCACAACGATCACGGTCACATCACTCATGACTGCCAAAATCTCAAGAAGGAGATAAAGTACTGGGTTCGAAGGGGAAGACTCGGAGAATTCTAATGAGAAATAGCCCAAGAGAAAAAAAAGTGGGCTTAGAGACGAAAAATGGTTGTAAATGTCATCCACATCCTGCACAACACACACGACGAATCAGAAAAATCTAACTGTTCGAGGAAATAGAGCAATCCGAGAGATGCAGACAAGTCCCCATAGCGGAGACCACCCAGTCCAACACGCTCGGGTGAAACACCTAACCTTAGACTTGATGTTCACCGACCAGAAAATGCAAGGGATTACTCCCCACAGAAGGACGCCCTGGTTATCACAATTGCCATATAAAAAAAGTTCGTTGGTGGACACCGGGAGCTCAGCCAATATCCTGTTTTTGGAAGCATTAGACAAGATGCAGTTAAGAGAAAAAGGAAATAAATCCGGACAACAAGGTGATGGTTGGTTTCAACGGCACCCGAAGTTACTTAGTCGGGAGCATCAGCCTACCCGTAGGAGCCAAGAACTAGTGAAATTCCTCTTGATGGTCATAGCTACATATAATATAATCCTGGGAAGACATTGGCTCCACCAGATGAAGTCCGTGGTCTCCACATGACACCAATGCCGAAAATACCCTGTCAATGAAGAGACAAAAATGAGAGTAGTCTTCCACCAGAGAATGCCATTACGTGACAATGAAGCTATCGGGTAAGTGACCGCGAATGGCTCAAATCCCCTAAAAGAAAGATGGACCAACAAGCCCAGGGCACACTGATAATGAGCAACGAGGGTGGCATGTAGCACTTTTTGAAGCAAATCAATACAAGTAATCTCTTTAAAAACAATTCTATTCCATGCCCAACTCCTTCTACAAGGGAAGACCTGATCCTTATATGGGGGCTAAAATGATGCACAAGCAGGCGAGCCTAGCCAACTTGAAAGCAACGATGGATCACTGCATAAGTGACCTAGTTCCTATAAAGAGGCGAGGTATAATATGGCAGGTCAAATTTAATCTCTACACATGTCACCACTCGCCAAAGACCGATCCTAACAAGGGGGCCAAAGTGGCGCACAAATGGCCAAGCGTAGTCCTATTCAAGATGACGATAGCTTGCCACATAAGTGGCCTAGTCTACTTCAGGAGCCAAGGTAGTGCGAATGAGGTCTGGACCAAGTCCATGGACAGTCCACTGCAAGTAGCCACTCCTAAGATAATTTGGTCCGACCACAGGGACAAAATGGTGCACAAATGTCCGAGCCTAGCCTCACTGAAGCACACGACAACTCGTCGTACAAGTGACCTAGTCCGCCAAGGAGCCAAGATATGATAGATCAGATCACGCCCTATCCATGAAGAACTCACCATTCAAACAGAGTCTAGCCTAGACATACATAATGGACTCCTCAGCGCAAGTCCTCTTTAAGACTGAGCAAGAGGAATAAGGGAGCCTAGCCCGTTCGGGATATGATGGTTCCTCAACAACTCAACTCCTATTCAGGATTGAGATTATTATGAAGTCAGCCTCAACAGGCGTAACAAACTTCTTCCCAGCGTAGGTCTTCTTCAGGATTGAGCTAGAAGAATACAGAAGCCTAGCTCGTTCAGGCAAGGATAGTTCCTCGACAACTCAATCCCTATTCAGAATTAAGGTTATTATAATGGCCAAACATGCTTGAAGACTTATCCCTGCGCAGATCCTCTTCAGGATTGAGCTAGAGGAATACAGGAGACTAGTCCATTCGGACAAAGATGGTCTCTCAATAACTCAACTCATGTTCAGGATTGAAGTATACTATAAAAGCCAGGCAGGCCTGAAGACTTATCCTAGCGCAAGTCCTCTTTAGGACTGAGCTAGAGGAATAAAAGAGACTAATATGTTCGGAGAAAATGGTCTCTCGACAACTCAATTCCTGTTCAGGATTGAGGTATACTATAAAGGCCAGACAGGCCTGAAGTCTTATCTGAGCGCAAGACCTCTTTAGGTGAGCCAAAGGACCACAAGAGCCTAGTCCGTTTGGACACAGATGGTCCCTTTGCAACTCAACTCCTATTCAAGACTGAGGTACGCTAAAAAGTCCGGCCTATACATATGTAAAGGACTTCTACCAGCTTAGGTCTTTTCAAAGACCAAACCTGAGGAGTACAGGAGCCTAGCCCGTTTGTGCAAAAAACGGTTATTTAGCAGCTCAACTCCTGTTCAGGACTGAGGCGTGGTATGAAATCTAGCCCTCTTAAGGATCAGACAAGATTTGCACAAAAGCCTAGCCTGTTTAGTAAACGAAGGCCCCTTCGCAACCCAACTCTTGTTCAAAATTGAAGTCAAAGTAGAAGGACTAGCCCTGGTGGACGAAAACTAGTCCTCAGTTCAATCCTCTCAAGGGTTGAGGTAGATAAATGCAAAGAGTATAGCCCGTTTGGAGAAAGACAACTCCTCAACCACATAACTCCTACTGAGAGGTAGGGCATATTATGGGAGTTCAGACCGTGAAGGTAGAGGCAACGCTACTTAAACTCAGGGTCCTCCTCAGGACAAATAAGGTTGTTGGTATAAAATGCAACCTAATCTCTACGAAGGTCAGATACCAGTAAGAAAGTCAGTCTTCGGCGCGAGGACAACTCCTACGTGGAGTCAACTACTAAGGGATATAGTAATTACGTCACCAAGGGAGCACGACCCGTACAAACAAAAGTGATTATCCTACAACTAAACTCTCACAGCAGATTAGATTATTATTGTTCACAAAATATGCTTAGACAAACAAAGAAAGGGCTTCAGTCTAGACCAACCCTGCTTCAGGTGGGGGTAGATATACCTGCCTACTCAACCTAATCTAAGCAAAAAGTTGGAAATAGAAAGTACAACAACTACAGGCACATATACAAAGGAAAACAAATAAGGGAAATTTTCTCATTGATATTTTTTTCTTTGTATAGTTACACAAACTCACTCATTCAGCGGGAATAGAGTCAGAAGCAGCTTCATGAGCAACACAGTCTGAAGCAGATTGTGGAACAACATGATGGGCAATCATCTCTGTGACACCTGAATTGGCTTCAGGGCCACCTCACGGCCCAATGGAAGAATCATCAACCTCCTCCAACTGAGCATAAATAAGAGGTCAGAAAATGGAGAGATCCCAATTCCTGTGATGCTCCTGGAAATAATCTATCAGATCCAATTTTCAATCAACAACATCACTAGCCCGAGCTTTATCAGCAGCCTTGCATAGCTCCTTCCCTCTAGTTTCCCATTTTGCCTTATCGCTATTCAGCTCCCCAACTGCTTTGTCCAGGCTCTATTTAGAGATCACCAACATGCGAGCCACTTCATCAGGAAGAGCACGCTCGGAGTCACTTTTGAGTAAGATCAGAAAGCTGCATCTGAAGGTTCTTCTGAAGCCTCCTTAGGCGAACTGCCTCAACACGCTCACTGACTAGTGCAATCTAGGAGTCAGTAACAAACTTCTCGACCAGGCGCTTAGCAAACACATCATGCTCATCTATCGCCTTGTCCTACCATTTTAGAACATTCTTTAGTTCAGACAACAACTTAGCTCGGGAAGTAAGCCTCCCGCTATATATCACCACTTCCTACTAATAATACCGGATTAAACCAGAACAAAGAACAATTCTAGACTGCAAGCAAGCAAGATACAATTACGACAAATAGCGATCGCTTTGGGAGCGGCTGGGGAAGGAAATGAGGAAGGTGATCGATGACGCTGGGGATTTTCACATATATCCCACCCTAGCTTCATGGATGAGAGGGTCTGATTCTGTTACTCTAGAAGATAGATAGATCCCTCACCTACTTTGTATCGGCTCGACTCCTCAACTGGACCTCGAGCTCTCCGATACGATCCTGAAGTAAGGATTTAATAAACTTCACCGTGATGACTCGGTAATCTACAAGCCCATGGGTACTTTAAAAACAAGGAGTCCTACAAGCATCTATAAGCCATCCATACAAAAAGAGAACACTTAAAAAAGTGTCACGCTCCCAAATAATAGTATCTAGGTCTTTCATCAGCTCAGCAATCCGTGAAACAGCCTGACCTCCTTTGATCGTATAACTCTCTTGGATCCCTATCAATTAGGATTCCAAAGATGGCTGAATAGCCAAAGCGTTGATCATACCCCTTCGAGCTTCAACCAGCTGAGCCTCTAGATCGACCTGAGTGGCAAACTGCTCGGTCAGTGAGTCCACGTCCTTATGAGCATCAGCAAGTTGGGCCTCCTGGTCGACATACTTCGCCTCCAAGGTAGAAAGCTTATCTCGTACAGACTCCGCCATAGTACCCGTCATGCCAGCATGGGTCAGGTGGGCCATCCTCTGATTACAAAACAATGCGCAGGTATAAAAATCTAACAAAAAACTAAGTGGCAAAACAACCAAATTGTCAACTTACTAGCATTAGAAGCTACTGACCACGAGTAATGTGTGCCTCCGCAACCGCCTTTTCCAATGGTAGCTGGTTAGCCAACCAAAAAAAGTTCTTCTTCATCTGATCAATGGTGGCAACCCTATGATCCACCTTAGTATACACTAGGGCGCAAGAGCTAACCCTAACCTCAGTGTGAAGAGCCCCGATTGGGGCCAATTTCACACCTCCTTGGGAAGAGGAATCAACAACTTGCTTCCCTTTAGATGTAGTAGTGGAAGGAGGCTCAAAGAAAACTTCAGCACCCTGACCCATGGAAGGGTAACGGGCAGTGCTTTCAGGAGCCGATTGACCTTCCATGACAGAAGGACAAGGAGTAGCAACTTCAAGTGGAAGTTGTTCCATTTCCATCTCAGAACGAACCATAACCCCCTGTGACTCCTCGTCAACGGTCAGGTCCACAACATCACTTTCCCCATGCTAGGAAACATCAGAAGGATTAGCATACCCCAACTTGAGCCTTTTAGAGCAACGAGGGGGTGGGGGGGGGTAAGCAATCCCTCCAATGCTTTCTTCTTAGAAGGGCTAGGCATCTTTGGCACCTTCTTCTTTTGAGACCTAGGTGTCAGTGCTTTTATGCTTGAAAAAGACACTACAAGAAAAAAAGGCCATTAATAGCGTTTCAAAAACGCTATGGTAGGATACCATAGCGTTTTAAAAAACGCTGTGTCTGCCGAAGCTATAATAGACCCAGGGTCTATTATAGCATTTTAAAAACGCTATAGTAAGTTGGCCTTTTATAGCTTTTCAGAAACGCTATGGTAGACTCTACGATAACGTTTCTGAAATGCTATGGTAGACTATACCATAGTGTTTCAAAAACGCTATGGTAAGTATACATAGAATTTTTTTTTTTTTTTTTTTGCTATCAAATGACTTTTTATTACATCTTATAAGTTTTATTTCTAGAAAATTAAAATTAAAATGTGCCAAACTTAAACATTTCCATGAATGGAGGCAAAGTAATATTGTATTTAATAAGATAATGTATTACATCGAGTCACAAAATCTATCAAATAATAAAGATCAGATTACATTTTTTTTTTGAAAGGCAAGATCAAACTACATTTATTTCAGCTGAATGATAAAGATAATGTATTACATCGAGTTACAATCCTTTCCAATTTCCAACTTCATTGCTTTGGTTCTCCCCTTCAATATTTGTTGATATTGGTTCAAGGATGTACCTCTTGATGTTGTTTCTTCAAAAGAAAAGGCTTTGGCGCACAACAACATCCATGGTACAGCGACAAGGGCAAGCAATAGTAACACCAGCTGTACGTAAAGAATAAGTGACTTACAGACTTGGACACAAATCAAACAGATCCAGGCCTGTAAAGCTTGGATTGGATGATATTGTCAATTGTTCCTGCAGTATCACCAATCTTAAAAGCTCCGGCTTGAACGCCTCCAATAGTAGCAGGGCCAATAACAACCTGAAAATGGCAGAGTGCAACTATCAACGCAGCAAATGAGTTCTGAAATAACAATCACTTTCCCAAATAAGACTATGAATTTTGCAAAATATTGCATGTTTTGCCAACTATGAAGCCTATTTTGCATTGTATTGCAAATTATTATTTTTCCCATTTTATCTTTACCCAAAAACAAAATAAGGAAACAAAAGAACTGCCACACGAAAACTGTAACAAAATCAAGTCACTTATATGACACAATTATACCAGTTCCTGTTGCAACTGCCGAACTTGTTGAACTGCTGCATCTCTTTCCTCTTTCAAATGCTGAGCTTGCATCTATGTCAAAAGCATGTTTTAGAAAAAGGTAAGGATCAAGAGCATAATACATGAAAAAGCTAACAACAAAGGTCCACATAAAAGTAAAAGTACCAAGAATTAGTCAAACAACTGGAAAGTAAAACTAACATAATCGACAAGGTTGGATAACTTGGAAGCACCACAAAACAGTGATTAAACTATTTTCACTTTTCAGCTCCTGAAGTAACAATTCTCTTTAACAAGAGAACACAATTAACTTTTGGTATATTCGTTGAACGGTAACATATTCAAAGATATCTCAAACGAAAACTATCAGATTTCAGTGCAGATACGTGTTCCTACACAGATTTATATGTCTGCAAAAATCTTTATCGCATCATTTTTTTTCACCATTAAGAACACACACACAGACAAAAAAACAGAAACATAGTAAAAACCAGTTGTAGGTGAACTGTGATCCTAACAAACCAACCCGTTAAGATTGGTGATCAAGTACGCAATTGGTGAGTTATAACTTCAGAAACATAATTACTTAATTCTTATAATAATGAACGAGCTGATTGCACTCAAATCACAACCAAAGAACTGTATGCCTTAACAGAAGTTTTAGAATCTTGAAACATGCTTTCGAAGAAAGAAGGTAAATTATCAAGTAACGGAGAACGTCTTAAAAAGAGTGTTTTTTTTTTTTTGTATTTTTGAAGCACTTGTACCATTTTTATCACCCATTGGTTTATCAAAATCAATAGAAGATATATTAAATAAAACATAAAGTACAAGAAAGGTAAGTGGGGAAGTAATTACAGCATTAGGATCCACACTTCCTTTGGAGCTCTTTGAAGCATAATTTTCATCTTCTGAATTCACCTGACTTGACTCAGACAAATAAACAACCCTAAGCTTGGACTCATCTATCGTTCGTTCCCCATCTTTATTGAACTGTCAAGACAATAATAATCATTAAGATAAAAAATAAAACTATGTCACCCGATAGGAAATTTAATCTAGTGACACTGACATGGTTCATGTGCTTGGACATGTCAATGGTTTCCATCTTATGGAAAAGATCATAAGTAACATTAAATGGCTAACTAAATAAAATGGCTATATATCTTTCCAATTTACTACTGACAGTCAGTAAACATGCAAACCATCTTGCAGAATATAGCACTTGCATTCTGAATCGACAAGATAAATCTTATCAGCCAAGCCAGTTAAAGTTAGAATTTCCAAATAAAGCTCATATTGACAAAAATTGATTAGCAATGAACAACATGCCAAGCACAAATACCAAAGATATCAGTAAAAATAAAAGGTAAAATCATTTTTTTAGTAATAATAAAAATGATGGAAACAACATATCCATTAAGATTAAAAGACCACTAAATATTGGGAAATAGTAGTATATGTCACTTAAACCAAATTCTTGTGTGAATAAAAAACTTAAAAATGGATTTACTGGTTGTCCAAATATATCATGGTAGAAAGGAAACAAATAGCACTAAGAGATTTTTGTACACTATCAGTAATATGACTATGTACTGTTAATTATCATCAAATATCTTTAGAACTACCTTCCTGTATTGCCTGTAAGCCATTTGACCTGTCAACTCTTGTCCATTTTTAGTCACAAAAACCTGCCAATTAGATAAACATGTTAGAATAAAGAACAAGCTGACAATCAAGCGGCCTGCATCAAGTAGCACAACAAATACAAAGTATGCTTACGAAAAACTTTACAAAAGCTACAATAAAAAATTGGTAGTTTGGTACATAACTATACCCTATCCCTAATATACTCAAAAAATTATAAAGAACTCAGTCATTCTACAATACACATATAAAGGCCAGTGAATGCCTTGGCTTCCCCATACAGAAAACCAAAAAGAAACTGACAAAATCCTCTTTCTACTCTAGGACCTCCAAATCACCCTAGAATAGGGTGCCTATTAAGGTGTTTGGACCCTAATTGCTCCTGATTATAAAGCAAAATTCTACTCAAATATGAGGATTGAGCAAATTCTGCACATTGTGTGGCCAATCATGCTGCAGACTTGGCATTATTTCTGTTAGTCAATCACAATCAGATGTACAAGTCCTGCATTTTAGTTTCAAGCCAAAATGACAAAAACATCTATAGGTCCTGCATTTTAGTTTCAAGCCAATTAATGCTTTTTCCAAATTCCCATACGGCGCAAACTTCCATCAGTTACCACCCAGGCATCAAGGACTAAACGATAAGCCTGATTAGGAGGGAACTTTTGTCATATTCCCCATCCATCGCTGCATTAGAAGTTCAATATGTCCTGTGCTTGGCCAGGTGCATCCATCTTTCACACTTCATCCTCTAAATAGTTTCCAATCCAAGCTTAGGCCCCAAGTTATGTCAGTCTTGTTGAATCCATTAGATTGGGTGAGTAGCACAAAAGGGTTGTGTCAAAATACACATATAGCAGAGCTTAAATAAAAATTATGTTGGTAACACTTCATCCATCTTTCACACTTCATCCTCTCTACCCACGCTTATGCATCATCAGTCAATCTAGAATCCAGCCCAAGTCTGGTCTGACATAAAAAAGTTTACATGCTAGGAGGCCTAGTGTTCAGGTTCATTAGAAAAATTTTGATCAGTAAAACAAGAATACTCTTGTATAATGTGGTTAAAGAATTCATAAGATAAATGAATATAAGTAATAATCAAAACTGGTTTCAACTGTGTATTTGATAAAGAGACAGAACAAAAAGTGAGCTCAATATGCTTAAATGTAAATGGATTACCTTTCTTCCATCTTGACCCGTATACCAGTTCCCAGTAGAATTTCCACCTGCGGAAACTCGCCTTTTGCCAGCATTTTTGGGGATGCTGGTACAGCTTTTGGGGTTCACCCAACTAGCAGAAACTTGTGACAGCTCATTCATATTTGACTGCTTCTGATTCTTTCTCCCCCTTCTCGAGCTTCCTTCAGGGACCTGGTCAGCAGAAGTAGGATTTCTTTGGCCAAATTGACACCTGAAATAAATTTGTGCATATTCCTATCACAATTTATCTTAAGTTCGTTGAAATTTAACTACAAAATTTGAACAGGTGTGAGATGATATGTAATCTATGTCAACAGCATCGGACTGAATGTTTCCTCTGTTATTCACATCATCTAAAGGGAAGAAATCCGGTAAGCGCTGGCGTACTAATCTCTGAATCCTCGGATCATCATGGTAAAAGTACTTATAAGCAGGAAGAATTGGATTGGGCCGGTTCCCACGCAGCTCAACATTTTCGCTTATGCTACTTTTCTGATAGCAACCTTTGGAGCTAATAACACATATATCGTCCTCCTTGCCTTGATCTACATTGTTATCTTTCGCAGAACTGAAGTACTCTTCACAGAACTCATCTAGAGCTGGCGTTGGTATATTGAAGCTCGTTTTTGGAATGAAATCTTTCCATAAATCCTCATTTTGAGACTTGGTCAAAAATACTTTTTCTTTCTTTTGTGAAAGCTGAGGCATTTGAAGCTTGAGCAGATTGCTGAGGTTTCAGTTTACCTACAAATTGTGCAATTGGAGTACTATAACCCTTAGATGGGAACTTGGAAGTGCTACATGCGGTATGATTATGGAATAACGAACCCTCATCTGCCATTTGAAGAAGAAATTTTTTTTAAATGAATTAACATCAGACTGGATAAGAGTTTAAGAAACTTCAACTATAATAAGATAAAATTATCTATGCCACCAATCAATTTCCAGCAATTGGAAGGAGATAACACCAACACATCATGAGAACAAAACAATTCAGACTTGATAGTCCAAACTTTACTAAAGTGGACATGACGCTAAAGAGCTAAAAGATGTAATTGTGTTCCTGAGAATGCCCATTATACAGGGAGGCAGCAGTTTGACTAAGGAATGCTGATTCTCCCCAGATCAGAGAGAAACTGGTTCTATAACAATGTAAAATGCATGTGAAACACTTATAGCATATTGTAAAGAATCAGCTTCTGATTTTCAATATTCCCTTATGAAAAGGAGAAAGGAGACTCAAATTAGGGAACGAGATTACAAGGTTAGAAAGCTAGAACACATGGCCTATGGAATCTTCAACATAAATTAGTTACACGAGCCAAACAAGCAATTTTCTTCCCCAGACTAAGCAAGTTTCCATTACTTTCTTGTTACCCAGATTTAGCTGAATAATCTCAGCCAACCAAGATGACATGTGGATTTTAAGATCATTAATATGTCTCACATAGTCGAAAGCATTGCAAAACTGAAACATATGGGTTTTCTAGGCAAGGTTATGCCAAAATTGTTTCATCATCACAAGGAATGGCTGGCACATATCAGCAAACATTATCTGGGTAAATGGGTTCTAGGATCGGTATTGGTTTAATGTGAGGCACCTCTAAAACTGTAGAAGGTGCAAGGAGAAACCTATACCAACATTACCAACAAAACTAAAAAAATATGATTTTTTTCCAATACATAACATCTAGTCATCAAAAATCAATCAATTGAATAAAAAACAATGAAAGTTGAGACCTTTATACCTCTAGGCGGATCCTCTTGCGAAGAAATTGAATAAAATCAATTGAATGATTTTATTACCAATAATGGATCGTTAATATAGGTGTTGCCTAACAAATTCATTGCCAGGTTACCACCAGAAAACCATTCAGCTGCATAGGAATAAAAACTTTAGCCATGTCATCATTAAGACAGTGTATTGTTCAAAAGGGTGACAAGTATGTTGATAAACATGAGTTGACATCCACATCCTTGCCTTCTTTTGTGCACTAGTAAGGCAGAATTGTAGCCTCACAGCTGTCACTCAAAAGTCAATTTCCTCAAGGTGTTAATTCCTTGTAAACATCATAAATATATTATGGAAAATTCGGAGTATGTGTCATGGTTAGGATTAAAGAAGTTTTAAACCAGTTTTTACATTAAAAAATAAAATTAGGAATAAAAATTGTATGTTGACATACAAACATATTAATGATATAACTTATGAATACGGTAGCTGTGCAAAAAGGTATCACATACACTATGTGCCTATTCAAGCACATCTCATTAGGGATAATTTCTCCAAACAGAGATGAAGATGAGCTGGACAAGAACATGGCTAACTTGTGTCGCTTGAGATTTTCTAAAGACTTAACAAATAAGCACAACATTTGAAGAACTACAGCAGATATCACTGAGTGAAAAGTCTTACTCATGCTTTCGCTTGTTTGTTCCTTCCAGTTCCAAAAAGTAACCTGGTGCACCATAAATCTCTTGCATCTGCAAAGTTAAAGAAGAGTAAGTTTCACAATTGCATGCACAACAATAAATAATTTAGTTGAGTCTTCATACAATAAGAGAATCATCAATATGCATTTCAGTTTGCAAGTAAACCAATACATATGAAAGTCAAATCTCTACCATCGAAACTGTGAACTCGAGATGCTTTGATAGACATAATGATACTGGTGAAGAGTGAATGTCAGTTTTCCAGGGGATATAAGAAAAAGAAAGAAAGAATTCAATCATGCCACTTGCTACTGCAACAAGTGTAATTTACTTTCATTTTGAATATTGAAAATCGACATGAAGTAAATTTCATAGAGTATTGTTGCACTCAAGAAAGTATGCCAACTCATATTTCTCTTGCAATTGACAACAGCTGATATCCATGGATCTGACCTACAGCCACATGCAAGTATGTTTTGTTGCTGCATAGAACCACGTATAGCAGCGGCTCAAGCACACGGACATTCACAGAAATTTTTGGTGCGTAGTTTAAGAAAGGCTTTCAAGTGAGAATAAACAAGGTGGGTATGGAAGTCGAGATGGAGTTGAATGGAAAACATGCGCAGAAGCAGCAGAGCTATTCAGAAGAAGATACAGCAGCATAGTTTAATCCTTTTATTTCACACAATACTTTCAAAAGAAGGATGTATTGACTATGCTGAAGTGAGCATACAGTAGAACAAACATAAAAAATAGAAAACCGGATACATGGAAGAACCTACTGAGTATTAAGATAATATAGATATAATTACAAGAGTCTACCTGCTTGTCAAGCCAAACAAGATATTGCACAACAGCTGCACCATCCCGAACATGTGCCTTTCTCAACCCATCCAATTCAAAAGGGTTCTATCGAGGAAGGAAAAAGAAAAGGAGAAAAAGTCATTAGATACACCTGAGCTCAATGCATGCATATATAAGCCAATATCATGGTAACAATGATGATAAACTTTCTATAGATATTGTACTATCTTATTACCAGTTTGGCAGTTAGAACAAGTGCGGGGACTGTGTTAACTGAGAATTCATTTACCTGTTCATGAGATATCAAGCATTATGTTGAGGAACCAGTGGTGAGTAAAAAATGATGGAGACCTGAAGTTGTGACAACAACTACCTTCATATAGAATGCAACTGAAGCGAGTATACAACCAATCACCAACCCTGTTCCAGAAGTCTACAACGAAATGTCAGGCTTTATATTCACCTTAGGGGAATTTTGTACTAGTTAGAATCTCAAGAAATAGCTAGTACCCACCAGTAGAAGTGCTCTTCGTCCAGCTCTATCTATTAGGCTTGCACCCAATGCAGTGACAATGATCTGAAGAATAGCGTAGATTGTAATTCCAAGGTTTGCATTAAATCCTGAGAAGTTACAGACGAGAGAAATTAATTTATAGGGCCATTTTAGATTAAGTGCATATTATTGTGTTTCTGAAGGACAAGCATTATTGGTCATAAGTGCATAAACATTTTAGTATACAATGACTCAGCAGGTGGAAAATTCGATCTTTATGTTTCATGGTAATGCAATGGATTCGCTTGAAATACATATATCCCTTGTGTTGAGAGATAAGATATCTTTACCTGCAGAAACAAAAATCTCACTGACATAGATACAAATTCCATTGATTCCTCCAAATTGTTGACAGACCATCAATCCAACGCCAATCTGATCAAAGACTATTTGTTCAGAATTTAAAAGTAGAAAAATAAATACTTAAAATGAAATGGAGACATGCATGTTGGGCTAGAAACTATGAAACTTGCTCACAAGCAGCATATGCTACCAGACAGATCAAAATCTCCTTTGACTGCCTAAGATACATTTCAGATTCATTATGCCTTGGTTTGAGAACAAAAATCTACTAATAACAAGCCGAGAAATGAAACACTGCAACAAAACAGGAAAAAAAAAGAACAGAAATACAATGTGGCATTGATCGCGTTTATGAAATGGAGGTATTCTCAGATTTGACTTGAAAACAAAGAAGAGGGTGTATATTATGGCACCAATAAACCCTAATGTGAACTGACACATACCTCTATGGGAATGCACAGTTCTGAATATCTTCAAAATTCTGTCAATTGTATTTTGTCCCAAGGAGGTGCTTCCTCTGACCCAGCAACACCAATCTCTCAAACATACTTCTTCCTAAGTCAGCTTCCATACAAATCTATTAAGCAGAAAAAAATATTGTAACAATACAACAAATTGTGATCAAGCATGCAAAGCTAAGAGAATACAAACAATAAGAAGATAAACAAACCTGGCTTTTGATCATTGCAGGAAATTGACATTCATCACCAACTAGTATTGCATGCTGGATACCTGCAAGTAGTAGAGGAACAACTGATTCACACTCTGCTCTGTTGTTATGTCATGTCAGACAATGTATTTGAGTATTTATCACTGGAAGGAATTGAAGAAACAACTCAGACAATGTAAAAACCAGTAAAACACCAGGATTCGATCCACTTCATATCTTAAGAACAAACAAAGAAATTCAAGCTCCAAAAAGATCACAGGAGACTTACTCTAAAGCTCTAGCTGTGCCCAGTGCTACCTTCACACGGGCATTCCAGGTAAGTGTCTTGCTGCTATCATCAACAAAGTGCAACATGTCATGCAGAGTTCCTATTCCAATATACTCACAATGTCTTAACTCGACCATTTAAACCAACAATGTCACAACTCACAACTGTGATTTTCCTCCCCAAACTATCACATTCAAACCAAAATCTCTGAGGGCATTTAACTAGATAACCTAGTTCACTAGGAAAATTCATCTAAACTCTATGTTCTCTTAAAATTTGAGAATGCAACCGTTGATCCATTTTAAGATTGAAATTGATGTGCTGCCTAGTTTACCAAATTACCATATTCTCAAAGACTGCGAGTACACTAAACTATTAACGGCAAATTAAATTGATAAGTAGCTAGATTCATGGGAAGTAAAGTCAGCTTCATTCACTATCAACTCGTTCAGTATGCAAGAACAAATAGCATGCAAAAATGAAGTGCATATTCAAAGAGGAATAATATGTATGCAAGAAGACATATTGCATACTTCCAAAAGTGACTGTTACAAAGCTTCACAATTCCCTTACTTCCATTACAATTTGAACCTACCATCTCATTGAGACGGGAAACGTTTTCTTAGCCATGGGATCAAACCCCTCCTTGAATCACTTGCCCATTAACAACTTAAGTACAAATAGAATTCCACAAATATTCATGTTGAAAAATATGCAATCTTGGGATGTTCCTTTGGAATCAAGTAATGTTTTCTTTACAGTTCACATTTCTATGATGCAAACAAACTGAGATGGGTGTCTCAGGCATGCATTTATTTATTTCAGGTGCTTGTATTGTTTCAATTTTCATATATTTTTTGAGAAAGAATAAATTAAAATACTAGGAAACCAAATGGGAACACAAATGACATAATAAAAACCATTAGAACAAAGCAAACTAAATGGGAACCAAACAACCACCAATCTCACAAAGCAATCTCATACTAAAAACCATTAGAACAGAAATCAATCCAAGATTCGTACCTCAAAATTGCCTCTAGATGACTCGAAATCCGCTGGAGAGAATCTTGGTATTTCTTCCCCGATGGAGAGACTCTGAAATCTATTTCATCTCTCTTTCTGAATATACAAACACATTGTCAGTAATTAAAGAGACCCAAAAATCAACATCTCAATAAATTATTAAACAAACTACAAAATGAAATGCAATCACAGAATCCAACTTACCTTCAATCAGAAACCCTAATTTGTGCAAAATGAAGAGGACGAAATAGTGAAGGAGTAGTGAGTAGCAGAGGCAGAGTGAAGTGGAGGCGAAGCGATAGAGAGCGAGAGAGCTCAGGCGATGCAGCAGAGAGCGAGAGAGATCAGGTGACTGTAAGACGAGAGGTGATGGCGAGAGAAGAGCGAGAGAGGTCAGGCGAGGCGAGGTGACGGCGAGAGGAGAGTCGAGGTGGGAGAGCTGCGTTTGTGAGGGAGAGGTGCGTTGCGAGGGAGAGTAGCGAGGGAGAAGATGAAAGCCTTGGTCGCGAGGGAGAGGTGCGTCTGTGAGGGAGAGTCGCGAGGGAGAGGTGCGTCTGTGAGGGAGTTCTTGTGAGGGAGATTCGCGAGGGAGGAGATGAAATCGATCAAAAACGCGCGTACAAAATTTTCGATCTCCCGCTCTGTTTCACTGTGTAATCAAAACGCTATCTTTTGAATTTACATTGGTTTTGATAGCACTTGTGAATCAGTTGTGTTGCAGTGAGAATAGGGACGGATATGGAACTTCTTACGTCACCAACCTCACAATAAAACAATCCACTCTTCCTGATATTATCTGGATGGATAGCTTCTAGAATAGACATCGGCGGTAGGGTGAGGAAGCCAACTTTCATCTTTTCCTCTTTAGGAAAAAGGATGGTAGAGTCGGGAACCCCTAGGCAGAGACAAAGAATGAGTCAGACACTGATAGATATTAATAGAAAAGCAAAAAGAACTTCGTAGAGGTGTAAAAACAATACATATGCCAATCCTCCTGATCCTCGAGCTGGCTAGTTACACATCGTGACCTACACACTCAACAAACACCCTATTTGTTCATCTTGATGGAAGCTAGAAAGTGGAGCAACCTCGTCGACACAAGGATTTTTGGCATCCTACGACCTTATTAGAATAACAACCAGAACGCTCGACCCGCTTGACATTATCTGAGCCGGGGTAATGCCCAACAAATACAAGTAGCGCTAGATGTTGCTAGGAATAGGAAAGCGCAGGCTAGCCTCGAACATGCCTTGTGCAAACAGATGCGTGCTTTCGACATAACATATTTACTGTCGCTTTTTGTAAGAAGTGACACTCCCAGATTGCTGGGGAGTGCGTATTGCCTACAGAGGGCAGCCGGGTCCTCCTCGGACAATAATGACTTTTTGAAGAAGCCTAAGATTTCGTGATGCCTTGCTCGCGAGAAGTTAAGTTGTGCAGACATGATTAAATAGAACTCAAGCTCAATCGGGCCAGAAAAATGCAGCACGGAACGAAGAGAAGCTATGAGAAGGTAAATGTGAAATCTTCTGCAAAATAGGCTTATATAGGTTTGGCGCGAAGGGGAGACATATACCTAACCGCTGCATAAACATTTAATACGGTGCGACAACTGAAAAGACGCTGAAAATATGCCGTCATGGCATACCATGAACCCCCACACACAGTCAGTTAGTGGCTCAACGCGCAGGCCCACTAACTAGGGGGAGTAGCTGATGAGGCATCAAATAGTTACTCAATCACAGTCGTACACGTGGCATGGATTAACCCTATTATGTAAAAGGCTTCAGCACAGTCGCAAGTGGACCCATGCATAAGATTACTATTCAGCTTGTAAGTCAGGCGCCCAAGCCCTAGACACGCCAACCCCAGAGACACGGGTATTCGGGTTTGACCCAAGACAATAAGGCTCGAAGAACGAATCTCAGAGCTGTCACTAGTACAAAATCAGCTCTAGCCTAATCAAGCATTGGACCGGGACAATAAGTGCCAAAGAACTTGATTATGCACAGGTAAGATCTAATGCAATATCTCCTCCCTCCATCATGCCCTCGATTGCAAAGACAGATGGGGAGGGAACACTCACTATAAGAGTCGGTGAAAGGAAAGAAAAATGACGCATACACACTACAATTTATATACAATATTCACTCATTCTCGAACTGGTATCTGACTTAAGCATCTTCGACCACCACAATGGTGGTTATGGGCTTAATTGCAGCTCATTTTTTACAGGTTAGGTATCATCAAAATTGGCGAGGACCGATCTGAATGCATCAATTTTGTTGGAAAGATATTCTAAAATGCATTTCAATGATACTGAGTTTACCAAAATTTGACAACTACGTAGATAACTATGATAATTTTCATTTTTAGAGAAAAGAAAATGCAATACTTTCTCTCTCTGCCACATTAAACTCCATTAATTTTTTCATCATTTTTTCATTTCCTTTACCCTTCTACATGTTTTATATATAGAAATATGCGATTATGAAAGATGAATCTCAACCCTCAATACATTTCCCAACTTTCAATCCAAGTCATCTTTTAGCTCTAATCCTTAGTTTGTCCAAGTCAGCAATGAATAGTAAAACACATTTCTGAATTGTAATATCTAGATAACAAATCAGAATGGTGTTTTAGGTTGGAGATAAAAGACGGCTGAGATTTATCCAAACATAAAGATCTAATGGATCACATAGAGGGGGGATGAGAGGTTTGGCTGAAATATATGTTAGGATAGGACTTGAATACCCTTGGCAAAAGTAGAAAATTCACTACCTTTCAAACAATTTTAAGTGACGATGGCACGAGGAATACCCTAATCTATATAACAAATCAGAATGGTATTTGAGGTTTGAGATAAAAGACGGCTGAGATTTACGTAAACATACGAATCTAACGATCACATAGAAGGAAATTGGAGAAAGAAATTTTTTAACTTTTATGCCGTAACCAACTCTTACCATCACATATCTAAAGGCTCAGATTGAATTTGAGTGCTGAATGCACGAGAAATACCATAGTCTATATAACAAATCAGAATTGTATTTCAGTTGGAAATAAAAGACGGTTGAGATTTACCCAAACATAAGAATCTAACGGATCACAAAGAGGGAGGTTGAAGAAAGAATATATATATATATATATATATATATATATAATTTTTATGCCCCAATAAATTCTAACCATCACACATCTAAAGGCTCATATTGAATTTGAGTGTCAAAGGCACAGGTAATACCCTAGTATTTTACAATTCAGAGTTGTGTTTTATTGTTCATTGTTGACTAGGACAAACTAAGGATTGAAGATAAAAGATGGCTAGGATTAGTGTTCTAAAAATCGGACTAGGCTGTCTCCTAGTCCCCGCCTAGGCGCTAGGCGTCTAACAAATGCCTGGATTATAGGATAGGCGGTGGGAAAAATCGGTCGGGCGCCTACGCAAGTTCTAGGTGGGCTAGGCAGCGACTAGGTCTAGGCGATTTTTTTTTGCTTGCAAATAACACCTAACTGGGTGCAAATAACACCCTAGATAAAGTTTTCCTCTCCTCTCCCATTTGATTTTAGGGTTTGCAGAAAACAAAAAATAGAACAATTGAGGTAGAGAGAAATGGAATAATGGAGAGGGCAAAGACATCAGGAAGAGGATGAAAAGGAGACATAGAGAGAAGGCAAGGGAGACATTAGGGCTACAGGGTGGTGGGTGAATCGATAGTAGGGCTTACAAAGAGAGACAACAATCGAGCTGAACCAATGTGGCCAACAATTGACTGCTTTTTGGGCTCACATAGAAAGACTCACTCAGCTATGATGAAAGCTTTTTCAAGTTTGGGTTCTATTTGCTTATACTTTTGGCCTGTTTTGACTCATTCTCTTTCTTCCCCATAATTAGCCCTTGTAAGCTGCTAATCACTATCCCAATTTTATTTTTCTAATGAATTTCAACAAATTTAAACACTTTTTATTTTATATATGCATTGTGTTACTTGTGTCTTCAACTATTGATTGATTGTTCTTGTCTATGAACTTAGAGTCCAAGTTTAAAATTTCCCAAAGCGTTGGTTTTTGCAAATACTCAATGTGAGTATTCATGATTATTTCTTCAATGTTCTCAATATTAAATTATAAATTGTAATAAAAAAAACCGCCTAGTCCTCGCCTAGGTGCTAGGCCCTGCTCGCCGTCCTCCTACCGCCTAGCGATTTTAGAACATTGGCTAGGATTGAAAGTTGGGAAATATGTTGAGGGTTGAGATTCATTTCCTATATAGCATGTTTGTAAATATAAAACATGTAGAAGGGTAAAGATAATAAAAAATTGTGAAAATAGTTGGTGGAATGTACATGTGGCGGAGAGAGATAATATTCAGTATTGTGTTTTCTTTTATTTTAAATGAAAATTATCATAACTACATACATAGTTATTAGATTTTGGTAAACTTGGTATCATTGAAATGCAATTTTGAAGATCTTTCCATCAAAACTAATGATCAATAAAAACACTTCAAATTTCAAAATATATATTTTATTATTAAAAAACGTAAGTATTTGTAATATTTTCATGTCTAAGTATATTATTTTTCAAGGAAATTGTCCAACATTTTAATGAACATTCAAACAAAGACACCAAACATTCGATCGATTTTAATCTCATTCGAGTTTGACTATAAAAAATTAGTATTTTTACCGTAAATTAGACTTGCACCTAAACAAAAATTTAATTTACATTCTAAAATATGATTTTTTTTGTGGAACTAATTGAGGGCAATGGTAATGATGTTGTCCAGTGCATGATAATTAGCAAAAACAATGTATGTACAGTGCCAATGACACGACTAATATGCTAGTGTATAAAATCATAATGATGTTTCGGGGTTGGAGATAAAAGATAGTCAGGATTGAAAGTTGGGGTAGATGTTGATGGTGGAGATTCATTATCAACAATGACACGTTTGTAAATAATTTGTAAGTAGAAGGACAAAGAAAATTTATAAAAAGATGAAAAAGTTCGTGAAATGCATATGTGGCGGAGAGATAAAACTTTTGTGTTTTGTAAATGCAAATCATCATAACTACCTACTTAGTTGTCGAATTTTAGTAAACTTGATATGGTTGAAATGCATTTTTGAAGATCTTTCCAATGAAACCAATCATTAATACAAACGCTTAAAGTTTTAAATATGCATTTCATGTTGTATGCATTTTTCCAAAAAAAAAAAAAATATTGTAATCTAATGCATTTCACTTCGTAAGTATTTTTCAATATTATGACACATTCAAGCAAAGACCATGAACTCCATACTTTGGAAAATCAAAGTTTTGGAAGGATAAATTGTGTTGGTTTTAAAATGTGTGTGTGTGTGTGTTTTTTTTCTTCTAATTGTTTAAAATTTTAACCGAGTTTGACCTATTGTCACGACTCAACTTCTATCGTGCCAACGACACATACAATACATTAGTAATACACATGCAAAAAAAAGTATATGTGGTTCAACGACACGGGTAATATGCTAGTAGATTACAATTCAGATTGGAGTTTTACTATTCATTGTCGACTGGGACAAACTAAGGATTGGAGATAAAAGATGGTTAAGATTGAAAGATGAGAAATGTGTTGAGGGTTGAAATCCATTTTCTATGATGACATGTTTTTAAATATTAAACATTTAGAAGGGATAATAAAATGAAAAAAATTGTGAAAAAAAAATTGGTAGAATATACATGTGGCGGAGAGAGTATTGTATTTTTCTTTTTTTCAAAATGAAAATTATCATAACTTTTTATGTAGTTGTCTGATTTTGGTAAACTTGATATGGTTGAAATACAACTTTGAAGAATTTTAAAGCAAAACCATTGATCAATACAAACACTTAAAATTTCCAAATGTGTATTTTATTATGTAAACATGTAAGTATTTTTAATAGTTTCATTCCTAAGTATAACATTTTAAAGAAACGAACAAACATTTTAATGAACATTCAAACAAAGACCCCAAAAATTCAATCGATTATAATTTTAACCGAGTTTGACTCTAAGTAAGTTAGAGTGCATGATAATTAGCAGCAAAAAAATGTATGTGGAGTGCCAACAACATGGAAATATGCTACTATATATATAAATGGTTGATGGTATGAATTTTGCAATGAGGAATTCATTCATAAACCAAATATTTTTCTCATGTTTACTTCAAGTCAATGAACCCAAAATGAAGTAAAGTGACTTCAACATGATTAACCCCCGAAACCTTTCAAATTAAATATTAGAACTTTCTTGATGGCTTCATCTTCTAAATATATTTTTCTCCTCCGTCAACCTTGAAGACCAGGGATTAATACTATACATGATGTTTAGCAAAAAGACAGTATGTGGAGTGCCAATGGCATTGGCACGGAAAATACCCTAGGATTCTAAATCCAGGGGTTTAATTTAAAATTAAATATCAGGGACTGAACTAAAACTTGAATGCATGGACCTAAAAAATTAGTGTTAGGACTAAATTGAAAATGATGGTAGAGACTTGGGGTGAAATTTTGCTTATTCTTCCTCCTTAAATCATAAATTCTAGCTTGCTTGGGAAAACCGGCCTGGTTCCTGCCTGGGAGGGGCGAAAATATATTTTTGCCCCTCCTCCTTAAACATGTTTTGGAGCTGTGTGTTTAAGGAAGAGGGGCAAAAATGTATTTTCGCCCCTCCCAGGCGGGAAACCAGGCTGGTTTCCCAGGCCAGCTAGAATTTCTCTTAAATCGATGGAGGACGGGGGTGTTGGGGCTGTGAGCTGTGATTAAGTAAAGGGGGTGTCGATCGAAAGTTTTGGATAGTGCGAAGGATCAATTTACTGGAAGTGGCAAAAAGATGGGTTGATCGAAGAGGGAAACAAGAAAGGAAGGGCGATCGAGGGAGTGGTGGTCGTCATTGTTTCGAAGGGATCAATCGAGCAAGGCAAATGGCTGAAGGTGGGTTCGAGCATCTGTAACAGGTGGAAGATGTGTTTGATCGTCTTGGGACTTGTTAGCAGGAGGAAAATCAATGTTTGGTGGCAGATGGAGGTGTCAATCATGGTTGCGATCAATCTGGGTGGGTCGATCTTCTACTGTCTAGAGAAAAGGAAGTAGATCGGCAGTGGGAAATGATTGTGGTTGTCGGTGTCGCTTTATTGCGATGACACACTATTTTGTTGGTCTCTTTCGCCGCTGTCAACAGTGTTGGCTATGGACCCTTGTGGTGCTGCCAGTGACAGTGGTGCTACTTGGGTATGTTCCATGTCTTTATCGTAGATCCAATCCAAGTCAGCCATTCGTTCTACTAATTTTGTTATCTTTGCTGCTCTGAATTTTGCGAACATCAGGTACAACTTCTTAGCTGGATGTAGTTTCTCTTCTTCTGTCAACTCCTTCACAAATTCTTGTTTATTCATACTTTTCTTCAAATTTTCAAATCAAATGAACTAGAATCGTTCGGCTTTGATACACATCAATAGATTCAGACTAATAAAATAAACGAAATTGTAATAAAATAAACAAAATTGCAATAAATGATGGCTGAAATAAATTAATAATAAATAACTTTTATTCAATCAATCATTTTACAATGGACAACCTCTGCCTTATTTATAACTAACCTAATTTCTAAAATAAACCCTAAACTTAATAGAAAACAAATATGAGAACCCTAATTGGGGTACATATTACAAGAATAATAAAATTGTCTAATATTGCCAAAATACTTACTGATGAGTCGTTTTCTTCTCCTTGCTTTGACCTTAACCTGCAAATCTGCTAACCTACACAAGGAATGCACGTGAGCCACAAACCATCATTGTGGTGGCCGATGACACTCCGATGCTGAAGTCAGACAGGGATCTAAGGAAAGTGTAATGTTGAAAACAAGGAATTTGTAGCGTACTTTAGCTTCCCAACCTCATGTCTTTTTTATAGTGCAGGAGTCCTGGTTCGACCAGGCCATCGATGACGTAGTTTATGAATGAGATCTTCATGGAAATCCTTCTTTAATTAGAAGTCGTGCGGTAAAAAGTAATTTCCATGTTAGCCCTGTGCTCCTAGATACGCAAAAGATAGTTCCTAATCAGAGAGTAATACATAAGGATAAGCTTTCTCGTGCGATATGTACTCTACTATTTGCTTCCTAGTTGGAAGCGGATAACTGCTATAATTGCCTGTCAAGTTGATCCTTGAGATACTTTCCTTAGCAAGGTTTAAGGGTATTGAGGATAGATGTGAGACGTGTGTGCTTAGCGAGTTGTAAGAGTTCGGTTCTGTTTGGCGGACTGCATTGGGCAGGCTTAGTACTGCTTGGGCTGAATTAGTGTTGGGTTGACGCTAGGGTCGTCTTTCCTCGAGATCATCTTGACACGTGTATGGCTCAGGGTCGTGATCGTTTTGGTGTATCATCAGCTACTCCCCCGAGTAAGTGGTTGGTCCATTGACTCTTTGAAAAAACAATTGTATCGTCGTGATGATTGAACCCAGAACATTTTCATGAGCGACGCGTAACATTAATGGGTACACGACTGCTCAAGGAGAGAAGGTACAATTTGTCTTCCCTATAAATATTTGTTGCTTCGGGGAGGATTTTTCTTATTCTCATATATGTTGTTCCTTCAAGCAATAGTGTTGCTGTAAAGTTTGATTTGTTTTTTCAATCGATGGCAGATAATGTTGAAAATTTTCCAAGGATCTGTTGTCCTTCACTTGCTTCAAGCTCTTTGAGGATAACCTGGTTGATGAAATCGAGTTAATCAGGCTTCGACGTTTGTATTGTATTCCAGGGGATTTGGAAATCATTCTCGCGTTTGGAGATTTGGCTCCTACTACACCCCCTCAGAGGTATATAAGTTTGCATCGATGCATGTTTGAGTCAGGTTTCGATTTCCAGTGCTAGATGACGCCTGACATTTTATCTTTCCTTCCGCATGCCTCCCACTCAAATGGTTCTGAGCAGGTACACGATTCTGTTTGTGATTCTTCTAAGGGCTTATGACGTTGGCCTTCGTTTGACTCTGGCGGTGATCCACCATATGACCACTGCTCAGTTGGACCCGAAGGGCCTTTGCATACTGAATTGCCCTACTTGTTTAGGTTTGGTGGCGGACGACGCTGAGCCCTGGGAGAAGTATTAGTTCTTGGCTTTGGTGAATTCTTCGTATTTCAAGCTTGGGAATCGTAGAGTTCCCCGATACTTCCAGTTTGATCTTCGTAAGTTTCTTTGTCGAAGGCTTATTTTTCTGATCCCTGATGCGATGTCGGTTTGATGACATTTCTTTTTTTTCAGGTAAGTTTGTTGTTTCGCCTCTTACTGAGGAGGAGGGGCGGATAGAGAGGGAGTTCCTCAAGCTTCCTTTGACGTCCATTAAGGAGTTCATAATGTCAGGCAATGTTGTGCACAACAGGTTGCTGCGGTGTTCTCATGATGTTCTCGCTGTGCCGGGTTCATCGGCTGAAGAGTTTGTTAGCTGTAGTTCGAGGAAGAGAAGTCTGACCCTGCCCAGCCTGACTAGGCTTGCAGAATTGGAGGCGAACGTGCCTTTTGTTGTTGTTTCGAAGATGATGCAATCCTTTGATCGCGTGTTTCTACCCTTGGGCTGTCGCGGTCTACTCAGGCGGCAACCTTGGGGGGTCGTCGTTTCCCTCTTGATGCTGCTACTTCCCCTATTGACTTAGAGGGGGAGGGCATTGGACCATGCGTTAACATTTCATGTCACCATGGGCCCGAGGGAGTCGTTCGTGCCATTGAGCCGTATAGTCCTGTCGCGCTGCATCCCGAAGCCAGTGGGCGAGTCCTTGCTTTAGAGAAGGCTTTTGCAAACTTGCGAATGTTGTATTCGGATGCTCTCTACCGAGCGGATTCCTTTACTAATCAGCTGCAGAATTTTGGTACAACTGTGAACTTGGAGGTCGTGAAGGCCGCAGTTTCTGCCATAGAAGCAGATTTTGCGGGCATAAGATCTCAACTGAGGGCATTCAAATCATATTTGGCGTCAACCCATGTTGAACTGGGACAGACTAGGGATAAGCTGGGGGGCCTAGATGCGGCTATGGACAAATGGTTGTCTGATCTGCAGGCCCAAGATACTTAAAAGAGGCGGGCGGAAATGGAATGGGTCGTCAAAAGACGTTTGCTGGAGTCTAAAGTTGACGAGGGGCTTCGCCATGTTCGTAAGGTGGAGCGCTTATTGTCGGAGGAGCGTTCACACTATGCTACCTTGGTGGGTACAGTGGATTTCAACATGTCGGGACGAAGGTCGTTGATCTCATCAAAGGTTATTCGAGGCAAATTAGAGCTTTTGGAGCTAATCAAAGAAGAACACCCTGGTGTCGACCTTAACTTTGCTCATTATAGGAGGGTTGCTTTCAAACCAATTTCTTGAGGGGAAGGTTCTGGCTCCGCAGGACTAGCTGCTGAGGAGGCTGTCTCTCGTTGAGATAGTTGTAACATTCTCCCAGGACAGAAAAATAAATTTTTTTAACGAAAGTATTGTTTTGCCCACTGTCGAGTTTTCTTTAGATGCTTTGTAGATTGTAGAATTTGCACTACCGGACAGAATGCATGTTTTGGTCAGTCGATTTGTATTGACATTAATTGCCTTTGGCTGCTATTGTATATAGGTGAGTCATTGTTGTCTCTGTGTCATGGACTTGTTGAGATGCTCCAAAGACTGTTATCTTTCGGGGAGCGTCGATCGCTTGGCGGGTCGTCGCCATCATATAGTAGCCCTGTAATTGTCCTCATGTGACAGATCATGTGTTGAACAACATAAGCCATCATCATCAATCGTGGACTGACTATGCTCACCCGGTAAGTTCGGCGATCGTTGTTTGTTGGAGAGCAATGATCTCTTGGCGAGTCATTGTCATTAGCGGACAAGCGCTGACTAGTCTCCCACCTCCTCGACCATCGTTGTCTGCATCAGGCACCAGAAGTCGTCATCATCAGTCGCGAACTGACTAAGCTTACCTTGTAAGTTCGGCGATCATTGTTTGTTGGAGAACAATGATCCCTTGGTGAGTCATCGTCATTAACGGACAAGTGCAAACTAGACTCCCACTTCCTCGGCCGTCGTAGTCCGTACACAACGAACTAGGCGTTGGGCACCAGAAGCTGTCGTCATCAGTCGCGAACTGACTAAGCTTACCTGGTAAGTTTGACGATCATTGTCTATTGAAGAACAATGATCTCTTGGCGAGTCATCATCATCAGCGGACAAGTGCTGACTAGACTCCCATTTCCTTAACCTTCATGGTCCACTTATGGCGGACTAGGCGTTGGGCATCAGAAGCCGTCATCATCAGTTGTGAACTGACTAAGCTTACCTAGTAAGTTCGATGATCATTGTCTGTTGGAGAACAATGATCCCTTGGTGAGTCATCGTCATCACTGGACAAGCACTGACTAGGCTCCCACTTCCTTGGCCATCGTCGTCCGTGTGCAGCGGACTATGCGTTGGGCACCAGAAGCTGTTGTCATCAGTCGCGAACTAACTAAGCACTCCTGGTAAGTTCGGCGATCATTGTCTGTTGAAGAGCAATGATCCTTTGGCGAGTCATTGTCATCAGTGGACAAGTGCTGACTAGACTCTCACTTCCTCGACCATCATGGTACGTGCGCAGTGCACTAGGCATTGAACACCAGAAGTCGTCGTCATCATCGCGAACTGACTAAGCTTACCTGGTAAGTTCGACGATCATTGTCTTTTGAAGAGAAATGATCCCTCAGCGAGTCATCGTCATAGCGGACAAGTGCTGACTAGACTCCCACTTTCTCGGCCGTCATGATCCGCATGCAGTGGACTGGGCGTTGGGCACCAAAACCCATTGTCATCAGTCACGAACTGACTAAGCTTATCTGGCAAGTTTGGTAATCATTGTTTGTTGGAGAGCAATGATACCTTGGCGAGTCGTCATCGTCAGCAGACAAGCGCTGACTAGACTCCCACTTCCTCGGTTGTCGTAGTCTGCGTTTAATGGACTAGGTGCTGGGCACTAGAAGCCGTCATCATCAGTCGCAAACTAACTAAGCTTACCTAGTAAGTTTGGTGATCATTGTCTGTTGCAGAGCAATGATCCTTTGGCGAGTCGTCGTCATCAGCGGACAAGCACTGACTAGACTCTTACTTCCTCGATCGTCGTAGTCCGCGCACAGCGAACTAGGGGTTGGGCTTATATTTGAGTCTGGCCATAACCGGAGTGGTCAAGGGTTGTAACAGAAAACAGTGGAAGTTTTAGTAAAAGCAAATATTTTTTGAGATGCTCTACATTTTATGGTCATTTAAGCTCATTGCCGTTTATGTCTTCCAACCAGTACGTTCCCGGCCTGTTGACTTGGTAACTCTGTATGGTTTTTCCCAATTTGGATTTAGCTTTCCCGCGCCAGCTTCTTTGGTGTTTTGCTGCGTCTTCCTGAGCAACCAATTTCCCACCTTGAATTCACGTGGCTTGATCTTTTTGTTGTAGTATTACACCATTCGTTGTTGGTAGGCGGCTATCTTGGCAGAGGCTAGATCTCGTTTTTCATCGAGGAAGTCCAACGCGCAAGGCTTCGTCATTACTGTCTGGTCTAAACTCTTATGTTTGGATGGTTGGCACCTCAAGTTCTACCGAAACCATAGCTTCTTCTGCTCCCTACTTTGACATTGACCTGCTGACCTGCACAAGGAACACATGTGAGCCACGAACCACTGTTGTGGTAGCCGATGACACTCCGATGCTAAAGTCAGACAGGGATCTGAGGAAAGTGTAATGTTGTAAACAGGGAATTTGTAGTGTACCTTAGCTTACCGACCTCGTGTCTTATTTATAGTGCAGGAATCGTTGTTCGACTAGGACATGATGGCGTAGTTTAGGAAGGAGATATTAGTGGATATCATTATCTAAGTACGAGTTGTGCTATAGAGGGGAATTTCCATGTTAGCTCTGTGCTCCTAGATACGCGAGAGATAGTTTCGAATCAGAGAGTAATCCGTAGGGGAAGTTTCCCTGTGCGATATGTATTCTAGTATTTGCTTCTTAGTTGGAAGCGGAGAGCTGTTGTAATTGCCTGTTTGAAGCTGATCCTCGAGATACTTACCTTAGCAGGGCTTACGGGTATTGAGGATAGCTATGAGACGTGTGGGCTTAGTGAGCTGTAAGTTCGGGTCCATTTGGTGGACAACATTAGGCGGGCTTAGACCACTTGGGTCATATCAGTGTTGGGTTGACGCTAGGGTCTATCTTTCCTCGAGATCATCGTGACACGCGTGTAGCTCAAGGTCGTGATCGTTTTGGTGTATCATCAACTACTATTCTTAATATTAATAAATATCCTAATTCTATCAACCTCCATTACCACCACTTGAATCCAAACACCCCGCCCACCCCACACTCTCATTCTTCCTACTTCTTCTTCGTGATCCCTAACACCAACACCAACACCTCCAATGGCTTTCGAATGGGTGGTTCTTGGCTGTGCAACCTTAGCAAAGGCCATAACAGTATTCTCACTAACCCTACCAGAGCCTCCAGAAGGCTTGATCGCAGTGACTCATAACCTCCTTCAACCCTTCATGTTGGTGGTTTTGTTCCGCCTCTTCTTACTGATAGACATCTACTGGAAATACGAGAATCGACCATCTTGTGAAGGTGAATCTTGCACCCCATCTAAACATCTCAACCACTTTAAACCATCATGAAAAGCCAAGGAAATGCGCTATTGATCGCCATCACTGTCATCTTTTACTGGCTCCTCTATTTTGTTAGCGGCTTCATTTCAAGATCGAGCAGCTCAACTAGTGTAGAAAAGTTGAAGAATCGGAGCTAGTGATTTGTGGAACCAATTAAGTGGTGAATCATAGGGGAAGAGGTGTTTGGCAGTGGGTGGTGGTGAGTCGCAGGGGAGGGGGTCTGGCAGTG
Source organism: Berberis vulgaris (assembly GCA_963556465.1). NCBI lineage: Eukaryota > Viridiplantae > Streptophyta > Magnoliopsida > Ranunculales > Berberidaceae > Berberis > Berberis vulgaris. Next base: position 67,103,510 of record OY747134.1, on the reverse strand, counting down.
GTGATTCGCAGGGAGGGAAAAATGGGAGAGGGTGGGAGAAGATGGTGGTGTTGGTGGATGTGAGGGGTGTTGAAACAATGTGAGAGAAGAGGGAGGCGAGGGCTGAAACATGAAGGCGGGGATGAGGATGGTGGTGGTGGGGGATTCAATTTGGAGAGATGAAGGATGAGGATGAGGGGATGAGTGGGTTGAGGAAGAAGATGAGTTTTTTTTTTTAATAATGGGAAAATTACTTACAAGGCCTACTTTTTTATAATTGTAGACCACATAAGACCCTTACAATTGAAAATGCCTACTTTTTGTAATTCAAAATTATTAAAAGCCACAAACCTAAACCATGGTTAAAAGATATGTAAAAAGACAACTATACCCATATTTCAAGTGATATTACGTGGTATTGTTGTTTATCTATTCATTTTGATTAAATTGAAACAAACGAAATATGAAATTTTTTATGCAATTTGATATTTCTTCAAAGTTGTTTCACGTGCCTGAAATAAGTGATCCATTTTGCTAGGTAATTTGGAAGTAAAAAAAAAAAAAAATCTGATGATTGGTTTTTTAAAGGTGATTGAATTCCCATTTCCACATACAATTTGTTTTTTGCTGCTAATTATCATGTACTGGACTCCCTCACCACCATCCTCACCATTGCCCTCAATCAATTATATATATAAGGGCGGGATTCTATATATATTTAGAATGTAAACTAATTTTTTTGAGGTGCAAACCTATTTCAGGGTAAAAGTACTAGTTTTTTTTAAGTCCAACATGGTTAAAATTGGAATCGATTAAATGTTCCGGGTCTTTGTTTGAATGTTCATTCAAATATCAATTTGTTTCTTTGAAAAATACTATATTTATGCATTAACAAAATATTAAAGATACGTACATGTTTTAATAATAAAATACATGCTTAATGTCAATTTCTCTAAAAGAAAATGTAAACACAAGACGTAGTAGCAAAATGTGTATATAAGACCAAGTTCAGAAACCCAACAACAAGATCACTACAAAAACTTTAAAAAACCATCACCATACAATGGAATACATTTAAAGACCCAGTTATCTTAAACATAATTACTCGGAGAAAACAAAGATAAAAAAAGACACACAAATGATCAAGGATTCTGCTCTGACCCTCTCTTTCTTCTTATATGATTTTGTGGTAAATGAGCTCTCTTATACGATTTTGCAAAAAAATGCCTAATTTATCATGAAATTTCATTTTTATACTAATAACAGGAACATACAGAATTAATATCTAAACCTTGCAAAATTAGTATATTCACGTACCTCAAAATATCAATCAAATTTGGTCCTTGCTTTTGATTGCTAAAGAAAATGTCTTCCCTATTAGTGAAGAACGCATGAGAAAGAAATTTTCAATTGAAAAAAAAAGCACCCCCATTTACGCAAAAATGAAAACATTTTAATAAGAAAGTGAGAGGGAGAATAGAGAAAAATGAAGAGATGGATAATTTTTGGAATCGAGTTAATTAGGGCTTACTAAATACCCGATCAACAAATTATTAAGTACCTGTATCAAAGAGAGGTAAAAAGAGTTAGGGAAAAATCAAGTCATTATGAAAAAGTAAAAATACGCTACTTGAGGAAATTATCTTCTTCATCTCTCCCTCATTCCTCCAATCTTAATATCTCTTTCTGGGATTCATGACTGACAAAGATCGGCCAATGCCAAAGTTTGGCGAGTGGGATCTCAATGACCCTTCCTCAGCTGAGGGATTCACTGTCATCCTTAACAAGGCAAGGAATGATAAGAAGAAAGGTGCCAATTCTCCTTCCCCTGCAAAACATAAGTGTGTCTTAAAACAAGAAGCCTCTCTTGTCAAGCAACAGGGTGTAAGTTGCTCCATACTTCAGTCATAGTTGGCACTTCAATTTTACTATTCCAGTGCATCTCCATTAGAATATGTGTTTCATCCACGCCTACATAAGATTTGTGTTTAAACTCTCTTAATTATCCAATGTGCCTTTGGCAGTTCACCCCACACCACATGTATTCATTACTCAATGGTCAATACGATCAATACTCAATTTCGATGAATATGATAGAAAAGAATTGAAAATGGGCAATCCAAACTAAAATCGTGTTTAGGGAAATGGGGAGATGCTGAAATTTTCAATCGCCTGATGATACACCAAAACGATCCCAACTCAGTGTCGTACACATGTCATGATGATCTCAAGGAAAGATAGGCCCAAGCGTCAGTCCAACACTGATCTGGCCTGCGCAGTTTTAAGCCCGTCGAACGCAGTCTGCCAAACGGACCTTAATTCTTACAGCCTGCTACGCCCACGTGTCTCACAACTATCATCCATACTCATAAGCCCTATTAAGACAAGTATCTCGATGATCAGCTTCAGACAAGCAATTACAGCGGCTATTTGCTTCCAACTAGGAATCACATTCCACAATATGTATCACATATGGAAACTTCTACCTATAGACTACTCTCGGAATGGAAACTATCTCCCGCGTATCTAGGAGCATATGGTTAACATGGAAACTTCCCTTTACATCACGACTTCTAATTAGAGATGGATCTCCACGAAGATCTTCTTCCCTAAACTACGCCATCGATGGCCTGGTCGAACCAGAACTCCTTCACTACAAATATGACACGAGGTTGGTAAGCTAAGATACACTACAACTTTCCTGTTTACAACATTACACCTTTCTCAAATCCTTGTCTGACTTTAGCATCAGAGTGCCATCGGCCACCACAACGGTGGTCCATAGCTCACGTGCATTCCTTGTGCAAGTCAGCAGGTTTGCATGTCAAGGTCAAAACAGGGAGCGAAAAATGACTGCATCTGTTTGGTGCCATTTGTGGGGATGACAAAGTTCCTAACCTTTACTAGCATCATCTCTCCTCAAGCTACGAAGAGATGGTGATCACCCGATCATGCAACAATGGAGAACAAGGGGACACGTCAAATGCCCAAGCTGACACTATACCACCGCTCTCATCAATGTCGGTGACACAAGGGCAACAAACTTATGCCCCCTCGCCAGCCACGACAATGATGGACCCCAGGGTGGATTTGTTGTTGTCTCAGATACAACAAATTGCCAAAGTAGTGAAGGCTTTCATACAGCAAAACCCTCCACCAGCTAATGGAGATCAAGAGCAACACATACCTCCGTCTTCGGAAGACAACAGAGAGCAAGCACAGGAGAGTCAAGCCCCTGCTGGTTCCCATTTGACTAGAGAAGGCGGCGCAGCTAACGCAGAACCAACTCTCAGGGCGAAGAGGCTCGACCCTCAGAACCCCCTCCGTAGAAGGGCACACGACCCAGACATGCTGTACCATCTCTCTGTTCCGTCGTTCATGGACCGTATCATGAACGAATCACTTCCAAAGAAGTTCACGCTTCCAAAGCTCGACTTCTACGACCGCACCACCGACCACCTATGCCATTACCAGAACGTAATGGCACTCAAAGAAGGATCCGAGTCGGTCATGTACAAAACCTTTACCGCCAGCCTGAAAAAATCAACACTAACATGGTTCCACAACCTCTCGCCGAAGTCGATCGACTCATTCAAGACACTGGCGAAGGAGTTCGGGATGTGTTTTGTAGGAAGTCGGCGCCTTTGGAAGGAGCCACGCTACATACTCTCTCTCAAACAAAAACTCAATAAGACACTTAGATAGTATGTCACGCGCTTCAATGACTAGCTGACACTCATCGATGGCTGGACCGATGACACAGCCGTGATGACTTGTACCGTGGGCCTGAAAGAAATAAAGCTTTATGAAAATCTCACCTTGGAACCCCCTTTGGATACGACAGAGCTCCTCAAAAGCGGCCAGAAGTACATCACCTTAGAGGAGTGGAGAATTGTGAAGAGGAAAACAGAAGAAAAAAGGAAACCCTCCACTCCTAAAGATAGGAAGGAGGGAATGAGGTGTGAGAGTGAATACAGAAAATGCAATGACAACATGTTAGAACCTGGTTGGGCCAGGCTAGAGAAAGCATCCAACTACGTTGGATCCAGAGCCGTGACCTTCTGAATTCTAGCCCGTAGGACGTCCTGAATTCCATGAAAAATTGGAAAGATCTGAAGTGTCCCTTAAAGTATGGAGACCCCTCCAAGCATGACAACAACAAATACTGATCGTATCACAAGTAGGATGGCCATGATACGAACGACTACAAGAGTCTAAGGTATGAAATTGAGTACTGGATTCGCATGAGCAAACTAAAGGAATTCCTGAGCTCTGAGAAGCGACCAGAATAATCCAGGGATAGAGGGTTGCCAGTCAAGGAAATAGAGAAGGAGACTTCGGGCATAATCTATGTCCTTATTTGGGTTGGACAGGATGAAGGCCAGTCGAACAGGTCCCACAAGCGAACTCTACTAGAGATTCAGATACAACAAGCGGATGAGGACAAACGTGTTTGCTACTCGAGGGTGCAAAGCCCCATTCCCACCTTAACCTTTACAGACAAGGACCTCAAAGGAGTTCGAGTGCCGCACAATGACGCCCTCGCCATCTCGGTCTCCATTGCAAGGTGGGAGGTAAAAAGAGCACTGGTAGAAACTGAGAGCTCACTCAACACCCTGTTCTACAACGCGTTCTGTAGTATGGACTTCAAGGAGGAGAACCTGACATCCTCAGACTACATGCTGATCAGATTCAGCGGAGAAAAATGATTCCCGAAGATAAGGTTAGAAGTAGTGGCAGGAGAGTCACAACTCAGAAAGGTCTTGTTTTTGGACTTAACGGTAGTAGACGCATCGTCTACCTATAACCTTATCTTGGGAAGACCATGGCTCCACCAGATGGAGGCAGTAGTCTCCACCCTTCACCAGTGCGTTAAGTACACTGCTAACCACTCTGAATGAACGATACGTGGAGACCAGCCTATGGCACGAGGCTGTCATTATGCTGCATTAAAGAAAATAGAATGTTCCCCGATCCAACCGGATCCTACAGCGCAACCTGAAACAGAGTCAGATCCTGTGACTATGGACGCACAACTCCACTCGCACGAGATCCCAATAATGGTGGGTAATTTCAAAAACAGGGAACAATCAAGCGGAGCAATAGCAATCCGGTCTTCAACCCAGTAGAACGGAGAGGTCAATGCAGAAGGGAATACAACCCCACGACATTTCTTCGGCGCTAAATTAACTCCCACACAAGGTTTACTCTTCAGTAGCCTTCGTGACATCAGTGAAGCTCAACAGTCCGCTGAAACTATCAACGATCCAACAATGGCCATGAAAATTAACTTTAGGGCTTGGTCGACTTCTCTCTGCCAACATCATTTGAAAAATAAATAAAGAATTATGCAAACACACTCTATTGATTACTGGAAAGATGTAACAACGGGCGCCCTGAGGCAAATGCAAAAGACTACATATTATGAGCATCTGAATCTGATGTGACATAAAGTAAAAGCTCGCTTAAACAGTCCGACGTCGGAAAGAGCAAAGGTACCCAAAGTAGACAATATGGACTCTTTGTTGAACGCTATCTGTGAGCAACAACACCGCTCCTGCGGACACAACCCTCAAATATGGTCTGAGGTGGTACAAAATCGGCAACCGGGGCCTCGCAACAAGCCACAACAAGATACGACCAATTCACACGCTCGATCCGGTCGACCAGGTGAACTTGGGACAAGTATCAGGTTGATACAGATCGAGTGCACCTTCCCGCTGCAGGGATGAAATGAGCGTCCAAAAGTCAATGGCCCAATCCAGTGGACCATGTCTAACTCCTTTCCATCGAGATCTCAAATTCCAGCGCAGGGTGAGACAACGGGGTTAATCGAGAAGTGGTGGAGGCAACCACTCCGGAGTTGGGCACTGGTGTTATCTCTGAAATTAAGCGCTCTAGAGCAGCGGCAAGGCACCGACGCATAAATGACAGACTCATCTCTTGGGAGGGAGTCCGTACTTCTTTTCCTTAATATGAGAACAAATAAAAAAATCTCAATAAAACTAGGTGCTCACCTAGAGCAAGTGACCATACATAATAGCGATTCTCATCACGTCTCATCGGCGCAAATGTCAGAACATTTGAAGACTCCAATGATGGAGATTTTCCTTCAACATTTGGAAAACCCAATGCATTCTCATCAAGTAAGAACATTAAAAGAGATATGCTCTGCAGAAGATAGTGCCTACAACGATGGAGAAACACCATTATATAGACATAATGGCTCACCAAACGGGCGCATCAACATTAACTGTCAGCATTGAATACCGTATGGGAAATGAGGAGACGATGGTTCCCAAGGATACTGTGCAGGTCCACGTTCATCCAATCAACGGGGCTACATCCAACCCCATTAATTGAGGGGAGTAACCGATACTCAACCATCTCACAATCCATGTCGTACACGTGCTACCATGTGATCTACGCCGTACACATAGCATATTGCATACAAATAACCCTAGCTCTCACTCTATGGGCCTATGGGCTCGGCCCACAATTCAGAAGTATTCTTCCACGCGCCTGATACGAGCATGAGAAACCCTAGACATTCCTGACACACGGATCACACCTGTTTACTGTTAGATGATCCAAGGTATTCATGTCTCTTCATAACTCATCCGTGCAACGAGCTCCGCTAGCTGACACAGGCTCGCTCACCCGCAATTGGCAGAGCCTCCACTTGGTAGGGCAAGCTTAGTCATCCTTAGCTGACGACGATAGCTTCCGATTCACCCCAATACTTAGTCTGCCTAGTGCGGATGCCGATGGATTAGGAAGTGGGAGTCTAATCAACAACTCACTAGGGACTGCATTCCCTTTGCGGACAACGGTCGCCAAACCCGATCAAGTAAGCCTAGATGGTGATGATTGGCAACGATAGCTTCTGATCAAAGCTCAGACTTGTAGCCCCAGCCATGGGACTAGCAACGACAACTTTTGATTTCGACGGCTTGCCACGAGACCACTGCTCTTCTACAGACCATGGTCTCCAAAATTACCAACTCTGAACTTGTAGCCCCCATTGCACGGGTGTAGATGGTTTAGAAGGTGGGAGCCTAGTCAGTCCCGAACTGATTCTGATTGCTCACCACGGGACCACAGCTCTTCTATAGACCATGGTCGCCAAGTTGTCAGCCCTGAACTTGTAGCCCCCACTGCACGGGCGTAGATGGTTTAGAAAGTGGGAGCCTAGTCAGTCCCGAACTGATTCCAACGGCTTCCACGGGATCACTGCTCTTTTACAGACCATGGTTGCTGAAAACTCCCAAATTTGTAGCTTGATGTGCACGGGTATAGATGATTTGGAAGGTGGGAGCCTAGTCAGTCTTTAATTGATTCTGACGGCTTGCCTCAGGATCACTGCTCTTCAGTCTGGTCGCCAAACCCCTCGTCTCAAACTTGTAGACCGCTACGTATGGGTGTAGATGGTTTGAAAGGTGAAAGACTAGTCAGTCCCGAACTGATGTCAATGCCTCGTCACGGGATCATCGCTGTTCAACAGACCATCGAACCTATAGTCCACCTTGCTCGGACTAGATGGTACGAAAGGTGAGAGCCCTGGACTGCCACTCTCTTTCGAAACATCGGCCCGAAGATAAATCACAGCTCAAGCAACTTCTTTCACGCTTACACGGACTTACATTTCATTACCAGCAAAGGATGCTCATGCCGACCCATAAATCTTCCCGACAACGCGCGAACAAGTGCTACATGGAATGCCAGCCCGAGCTTATGAAATCTGACTTGGAACAAACACTCTAATTACAATGCATGTGCTCGACTACCATAGTTCACTTGTGCCAGCAACGACGACCGACAGTCAGATAGACAAAACGAGCCCCCAGTGGCTTACCTTGAGAATGGACCACAACTGGGCAGCGCAGCCGCTTCTCAACCATTTGCACAACACCCACTATTGGACGTGACTACGCAACAGTGACTCTGAGTCACTCTCAATGCAAATGGTCAAACTCTCAATAGCAGACAAATCACTAGACTCCCTATTGATTCGACCAGCTTATGCTAAAGTAAAATGACAAGGCGAAATTTGAAACACACAATAGGGATAACGAGCACAAAACGGATACAAAGCGTATTCAATATAAACTTGTTTTCATTAAACAATTGAAACAAAAAAGGTACAAATGTACAAAGTTCACTCCTTATCAGGAGAAGGTACAAAAACAAAAGAGCTAAGTTTAATGGATGAGGGAGCAGTAGTTGCGTCCGTAAGCACCGCATCCCGAGCATAAGGATCCGAACCACCCTATGCATCTGATGATGCAAAAGCCACTGAAAAGTGTACATAGACATCTACTTATAGCAGTCAAGGTCTCATTCCGGATGCTCCTCCTTCATCAACACCAGCAGCTCCAATCTACCACGTACAACCCAGCGGAATTCGTACTGGCCTTATTCCTGGATAAGATCTTCCTCGTGCGCCTTCGCGTCAGCAATTTCATGCTCCAATAGCTCCAACTTGCCTGTCAGCGCATCAACCTAAGATTGCTCCGTAGTCAAACTGCTCTTTACAACACTAAGTTCAAGTTTTTCCAATTCGGGCTGGTCATCGGCCTTCCTCGCCTCCTGAGCATTGAACTCCACATCGGACTCCAATTGTTGCTTCTGAATAACCCAATCAGCCTCCTTCAATGCATTCTCCTCAATAAGGGACAACAGTTCATAACGCACCTCGACCGTAGCTTCCTGCACAATCTCAAGATCATGGCGAGCCAGATCTATATCCTGCCGAAATTTGTAACTCGCGAACCTCGCTCCGCTAAATCGGACTTAAGGGTGTTCAGACGAACCCTCTGAGCCTCAGTAGCAATGGCCGACCGTTCTAGCCTCCTCTCCTTAGCCTGTTTCCTTCGCAGCTCAATCTCATAAGGTGTGTCAGAATACAACATCTGCATGTATGAGAAGACCCGCTCCATGGTTTACACCTCTCACAGGCTGCCTAGATTTCTGTCACAGCAATGGCCACCTGACTCAAGTGAGACATTCCCAGCATAAGGTACTTTAAACCCTTATCCATACGCCTTTTTAGGGTATCCTCCTCGAGTTTTGAAGCGTGATCCAATAGCTAGCTATGACTCCTGCTTATATGCTTCTTCGAAGCATAGTCCACATCAACCTCCTGATGCCAGACCTGAGTGCTCATCTTTACTAAGTTCGAGGCAAACAGACCTATTAGCGCATCTAGATGAAGCTTTCTCGGATGAGGGATTACGCCAACACTACCCTTTATAATCACCACTGCTCCCAGGCCTTCCTCCGCAGCCGACCCCTTAATGCGAGACGACTTAGCAGGATCCAGAGAAAGATGAGGAAGCAAGTTGTCCAACAGACCCTCCAACACCTTGAGATACGGTCTGAAGTGAGACGGGGAACAATGCAGACTATGAGAAACTTGGCCCATGTCACCACGACCACTATTGGACAGCCCACCAATGGGACGATCGAATTCCAGAACCTCAGGTGGATCCTCACAAGAACCTTCTAGCGGAACAACCCCATGCAGATCGGCACCAACACAAGCCACCATTGCAACTAGGATAAACTGCACACTCAGAGCTTTTGCTTGCGCGGCACTAAGATTTGATATATTTTCAATCCCTGCTAATCCCAGCTGGATACATCGACCTCTGCCCTAACGGGCCGATTAGACTCACGCTCTTCACTTACTAGAGTAGATTATTTTGAAGATGACTCAGTTCTAATGCGGGACTTCTTTGAGTTCACAAAGAAAACAAGCTTCTCAGATGACTCCTCCATGTCAGACAAGACGAGAGCCTTGGCTCCGACGACTTTTCTTTTCCTAGAAGGGGCCCCACCTTCAGACTTAACTTGCGATGATCGGTAAAGAGTTGGGGCAGTTTTTCCACAGCCTACTGCGAATAAAGTTGGTGACACATGACGTCCACAACATTCTTTATTGGCGAGTTGCAAAATGTCTCCATAGTGTTTTGCTCCTCTGGTGTAAGAGTAGTAGTGGGAAACCGTCCTGCGAGGAAACACGAGCAATGATTAGCATACAATCAAACACAATGGAATCGGAAGAGAAAACTACACTTACAAAGTGGTTTGAACTCTCGTTCGAGCGGATGACCCTTGAACTGGAAGTACTTTGAATCCGCCGGAGCCAAGAAGAAATACTTCTGCCAGGACTTGAAGTCATTAGGCAAATTCTCAAAGCAAGCCGACGGCGTTATTTACAAATAACATTAATGTTCAACCGAGGAGAAGTCAACAACTGGATCACTGGCGGAGTCACGCGAACGTCAGCTTCCTTCGCCCTAATCAAATGATAAGAATGATCCTGTACCGATTAGGCCCCAACTGGGCTGGAGGAATTCCAAAGAAGTCCAAGAAGTCCCAAATCACATCCAAAACAACAAAATGGACTCCAGTTTGGTGCATCCCATGGTGCATGTAGATGAACCCCGCTGGTGGAAACATTGGCATCTGGTCATCCTTCAGAACATATAATGGCAGGTCCTCAGGGACCCCGAACTTCATACAAATTTCAGCAAGTCCCGATTAAAAAAGCAACCTGTCTTCGAAAAACTCAAGGCCCTTGGCCAAAGTTGCGTCATCAAGAAGGTTTTATTGAGCCAAGAAAAGGATAAAACAATCTTTTCAATCAGAAGATAAACAAACCAAGATCTCTAAAAGCAAGAAAATAGAAGTGTTAGTCTCTGCACGAAGGATGACCTAAATAGGGATGGGATTTTCGTCTCTTCTCCACCGAACCAACACACATTCAATTAATGAAGTGCACAACTCAAGCAACGATTCAGACTTAATCATCATGAACGGTGTATGTTTTCAAGATATGACTTAGCGAACTGATGTGATGGCCCACTAACTCGGGAGAATAGCTGATGATACACCAAAATGGTCCCAACTCTGCATCGTACACGTGTCTTGATGATCTCAAGGAAAGATAGACCCAAGTGTAAGCCAACACTGATCCGGCCCGCACGGTTTTAAGCCCGCCCAATGTAGTCCGCCAAACAGACCCTATATCTTACAGCCTGTTATGCCCACGTGTCTCACAACTATCCTCAATACATGTAAGCTCTATTAAGGAAAGTATCTTGAGGATCAGCTTCAGACAGGCAATTATTGCGGTTATTTGCTTCCAACTAGGAAGCATATTCCAGAGTATGTATCACATATGGAGACTTCTACCAATAGTCTACTCTCGGAATGGGAACTATCCCCGGCGTATCTAGGAGCACATGGTTAACAGGGAAACTTCCTACAACACGACTCCTAATTAGAGAAGGATCTCCAAGAAGATCTTCTTCCCTAATCTTCGTCATCGATGGCCTGGTCAAACCATGACTCATGCACTATAAATAAGACATAAGGTTGGTAAGCTATGGTACGCTACAAATTTCGTGTTTACAACGTTACACCTTCTTCAGATCCCTGTCTGACTTAAGCATTAGATTGCCATCGGCCACCACAACGGTGGTCCGTGGCTTACGTGCATTCCTTGTGCAGATCAACATGTTTACAAGTCAAGGTCAAAGCAGGGAGAAAAAAATGACTGCATCAGCCAGTAATGGAATAGCTAGAAACTCAAACTAATTTATACCATAAACCAAAAGATCAAAAGAAGAAAAAAAAGAAAAAAAAAGGAAGGAGGAAGGAATAAAAAAGGAGGTAGGATGAAGAACTAACATAATTGAACAAATAAAAGACACACACGCACAAAAATGATCATCACAACACTTACTTGCAGTAGAATTGATCATAGCAAAACTGACCGCATTCACTGCCACAACAATATTGATCGCATTCACCACCACAACAGTACTGATCGAAATATTGATCGTTCTCCCTACATCAATACTGATCGTTTTCCCCCAGCAATACTGATCACAATACTGATCGTTCTCTCCGCAGCAATACTGTTCATTCTCCCAACAACAATATTGATAAGAGCAATCAACACCAAGACTTCTCCAATCTCGTTTCCTCCTTCTTGCCTTTCCACTTCCTTTTTCCTTATGAGTATCGGTAGATTTAGGGCTTATCTTTCTGGCATTTCCACTCTTTCTTTGTGAATATAGGTATATTTAGGGCTTATGTTGGGGGTGTGGGAATCATGGAGCTAAGAAGAATGCCGTCAATGAAGTGACTACATGAAGTGGCGTGATTTATTTTTTTGTTTTGCGTGTTTGTGTTTTAGTTAGTTAAATTGGCGAAACAAATGTGGCAACATTTGACCTTCTCATGACTCGTTTAGAAGACATGCTCTAAAAGCAAGTAATACATTTTTTCAACTTGATCATATAATGATTTTGTTTGCGACTTGCGCTTTACGTATATTATCAAAATAAATTATGAGAAAATGCATATTAAGCAAGTCATAAATTTAAGTCCTCTAAACCCATGTATGTTGTAGTGATTGGTTTTGTTGGAAAAATCTTCAAAATTGCATTTCAATGATACCAAGTTTACCAAAATCCGACAATTACATATATAGTTACTATAATTTTCATTTTGATAAAAAGAAAACACAATACTTTCTCTATCCGCCACATGTACATTCCACCAACTTTTTTCACCATTTTTTCATTTCCTTTGCCCTTCCATATGTTTTATATTTACGAACATGTCATCATAGGAAATGAATCTCAACCCTCAAAGCATTTCCAACCTTTCAATCCTGGCCATATTTTATCTCCAATTCTTAGGTTATCAAGGTGCTGGCATCCCAACTTGTGCAGACACTCACAGCTGGCATCTCAACTTTCAAATCGAGGTGCTGGCATCCCAAATATTGTAGGTTATCAAGGTGGTGGAGAAACTCACAAGACATAATCCACCCACTACTGATGGAGACCAGGAATCCACTTCCAGTGGACGAAAGGGAGCAAGTGAAAGAGAGCCAGGCCTCCGCCAGTTCCTATTAGACTAAGGGAGGTTGTGCGGCTAACGCTGATCCAGTCGCTAGGACTAAGAGGCTCGACTCGGGAATCCCTTTCGCAGAGGAGCGCATGATCCTGACATCCTGTATCGCCTTTCCATCCCGCCATTCGTAGATCGGATAATGAACGAGGCCCTCCCAAGGAAGTTCACTCCCCTGAAGCTAGATTCCTACGATGGGAACATTGATCCATTCGATCATCTATGCCACTACCAGCACGTGATGGCTCTCAAGGAAGGATCTGAATCCTTCATGTGCAGAACCTTTCCTATCAGTCTCAAAGGCCCTGCATTGACATGGTTCCATAGTTGTGAGACCCTGGAGTGGGCGGACCTGAGGGTGAGGGTTGGAGCCCAACAAGTCCAACATGGGTTGGACGAGCTACAAAGGGGGACAAAGTCCCACATCGCGTGGGTGCGGGAGGGGGATGTTCTACTTATGTGCGAGGTCGAATCTCCATAGTAAGAGGCCTCTGGAGCCCCAGTAGGTGGGTGGAAAGAACAAAATCGTGAGGGGGAGGGTGAGGGTCAGTGCCCAATAGGCCTGTGGATCCCAAAGCGGACAATATCGTATCGTGAACATCCGCTGCGTACACTCTATTACGAGGCCTTTTCAAGCCGTGCGGGCCGGTTGGGCCCAGAGCGGACAATATCGTATTGTGCGGATCGGGTCGTTACAGAATGGTATCAGAGCCTGACCCAGCCGAAAGTGTGCCCACATGGACATTGGGCCCTAAGGGGGATGGACTGTGAGACCTTGGAGTGGGCGGACCTAAGGGTGAGGGTTGGTGCCCAATAGGCCCAACAGGCCCAATAGGGTTTGGACGAGCTGCAAAGGGAAACAATCCCACATCGCCTGGGTGTAGGAGGGGGATGAGCTACTTATGTGCGAGGTTGGATCCCCATAGTAACAACGTGTTTTAAAGTCGTGCGGGCCGGTTGGGCCCAGAACGGACAATATTGTTACTGTGCGGAACGAGTCGTTAAATAATGGTATCAGAGTTTGACCCAGTTGAAAGTGTGCCAACGTGGACGTTGGGCTCTAAAGGGGGTGGACCGTGAGACCTTGGAGTGGGCGAACCTGAGGGTGAGGGTGAGGGTTGGAGCCCAATAGGCCCGAGAGGGGTTGGACGAGCTACAAAAGGGGACAGTTCGACATCGCCTGTGCAGGAGGGGGATGATCTACTTATGTGCGAGGTCGGATCCCCATAGTAAGAGGCTTTTTAAAGCCGTGTTGGCCGGTTGGGCCCAGAGCGGAGAATATCTTACTGTGTGGATCGGGTCGTTACATACTTTGGAGTGGCGGACCTGAGGGTGAAAGTGAGGGTTGGAGCCCAACAAGCCCAATAGGGTTGGACGAGCTACAAATGGTAACATAGTCCCACTTCGCCTGGGTGCGGGAGGGGGATGTGCTACTTATGTGCGAAGTCGGATCCCTATAGTAAGAGGCCTTTAAAACTGAAAGGTGGAGGGTGAGGGTTGGTGCCCAACAGGCCTGTGGATCCTAAAGCGGACAATATCGTACCATGAGAAGGTGAGGGTTGGTGCCTAATAGGCCAGCTGTGCTGCCGCAGTGCCACACTATGATACGAGGCCTTTTAAAGCCGTGTGGCCCGGTTGGGCCCAAAGCGGACAATATCTTACTGTGTGGATCGGGTCGTTACAATAGCCTTCTACCAAAGTCATTTGATTCTTTCAAAACACTGGCGAAGGAATTCTTGACCCGCTTCGTCGTAAGCCAGCGTTTTAGAAAAGATTCGCACTACGTACATACTCTCTATTAGGCAGAAGTCTGGCGAGACGCTCCGAGGACACGTAGAGACACTGCTAGAAGGGATAACGGCAAGTATTGTGCGTACCACAAAGAAGGCGACCACAACACCAATGACTGCAAAAGTCTGAGGTATGAAGAAGAGTATTGGATCCGCAAAGGTAAATTGAAAGACTTCCTGTAATCTGAGAAGCAGCTATAACAAACCAGGGATAGGGGCAGTCAGTCAAAAAAGTAGAGAAGGAGACTCCTGGGATAATATACGTCGTTCACAAGCAGACTCTGTTGGATATGCGGACACAACCCACGGACGAGGACATACGCATTTGCTATTCAAAAATCCAGAACCCCATTCCCAGTTTGACCTTCATGGACAGGGACTTAGATGAAGTCGAGCGCCACATAACGACGCCTTGGTCATCTTTGTATCCATCGTAAAGTGGGAAGTGAAGAGAGCCCTCGTTGACAAAGAAAGCTCACTCAACATTCTGTTCTACAATGCTTTCCATAGCATGGACCTCAAGGAGGAAAGCCTAACGCCATCAGAGCACCCGCTGATCAGATTTAGCAGCGAGAAGTGTTTTCCCGTCGGAAGGATAAGGCTAGCCAAAGTAGCCGGAGAGCCACAGCTAAGGAAGGTCCTATTTCTGGACTTCATGGTGTTAAACGCACCATCGTCCTACAATCTCATCCTGAGAAGGCCATGCTCCATCAAATGGAGGCAGTGGTCTCCATCCTTCATCAGAGTGTTAAGTATACTGCTAACCACTCCGAAAGCACTATACGTGGAGACCAACTAGCGGCACGAGGCTACCACTACGCCGCACAGAAACAGGTAGAGTGCTCCCAGATCCAGCTACATCATGCAGAGCAGTCTGACCCGGTGCAAGGCCCTAGAAGATGGAAGGGGCACAATTTTCGAGCGGTACAGGGGCAGTCAACTCTCTCGCCCAGCGAGTCATGATGGCAATGGCAAGCAGGAACACATCCCCTCGACATTCTGTCGATGTGGTGATCCGCCCCTTTGCAAGGTTTGCTCTTTAGTTACCTATGTAACGCCTCGACAGTCCGCTAAATGATCCGCGAAAGCTATCCGAATTCGCTTCGAGGCCAAAATCAGTTTATCTCCATCAACAGTTAGTTTGCTTTAAGTTATTTGTTTCCCTTTCCGTAGTCAATATTGAGTTTAGAGTTCTTAAGAAACTTATATGATTCACAATCATTTAAGAAATAAAACAAGAATTTTAGAAACAAACTCAATTGATTATTGGAAAGATGTAACAACAAACACCTTGAGGCGAATACAAAAAACTACATACTGCGAACGCCCTGAGGCGGATGCAAAAATCTACATACTACAAGCGCCCTGAGGCAGATACCAAAAACTATGCACCGCAGGCATCGGGTCAACATGGAGTGAGGACTTACTCGTACTGCCCAACCTCACAAGCGACGTGAAGACACGGACACCATCAAATATGGTATGTGGGGGGTATAAAATCAGCAACTGCGAGTCCCGTAGCGAGCCATTAGTAAACACTGTCAGTTCACGCCCTCAATCCGACGGAACGACAAACCTGGGACAAGTATCAAGTCACCACATGTAAAGTGCGCCTTCTGCTCGCGGGGGTGAGACAAGGCTAATCGTGAAGCGGTGGAGGCGACTACCACTTAGTTTGACGCAGATGCTATCTCTGTGATCAAACATTCAGGAACAACGATAAGGCATATGCTCATAAAAGATGAACTCTTCCCTTGTAAGAGAATCTGTACTACTTCTCTGCAATATGAGAATGATTTATGAGACCTCAGTGGATCAATTACGTGCCCACCCATATCAGGTGACCACGCATAAAAAGAACTTTCGCCTTGCCTGAACGGCGTAAACATCAAAACACTCGGAGACTCCAGACACGGAGATACAACTTCAACCTTTGGAAAACCCAAAACATCTTCTTCAGCCTTTGGAAAATCCAAAAAGTCTTCTTCAAACAAAAACATTATAGGAGATAAACTCTGTGAAAGATACTGCCTACAACGATTGGAAAACACCATTATATAGACGTAATGTATCACCAAACAGGCACTCAAGCATTAAATGTCAAACATTGAATAGCGTTTGGAAAACAGGATGACGACGGTTCGCAAGGAAACTATGCAGAGCACGTCAATCAATTAATGGCGCTGCTCGCAACCCCATCAATTAAGGGGGAGTAACCAATACTCAACCATCACGCAACCTGTGCCGTACACGTGTCCCCGCACGATCTACACTGTACAACAAACACATTGTAGGAAACCCTAGCTCTTCCTCTGCGGGCCCATGGGCCCAACCTGATAATCGAACAACACCTCATCGCAAGCATGGCACGAGCACCAGATGATCCTAGTCAACCCGACATACAGATCGTACCTACATATCACTTGTAGACGGAATCTCCTTTCGAATTAGGCAAGCTTAGTCAGCAATGACTGATGACGATAGCTTTTGGCTCATCCCGACACCTAGTCCGCCTAGCGCGGGCATCGATGGTTTAGGAAATGGGAGTCTAATCAGTGCTATCACGCCAAGTGATGATGACTTGCCCGGGATCATTGCGCCCTTCATGGACAGTGATCGTCGAACCTAATCAGGTAAGCCTAGTTGGTGCCGAGGGTGAAGATAGTCTCGAATTGATTCTGACTGCTCACTACGAGACCACCGCTTTTCAGCGTGGCCACCGAATCACCAACCCTAGACTTTTAGCCTCAGCGCAAGGGTGTAGATAGTCTAAAAGGTGGGAGCCTAGTCAATCCCGAATTGATCTTGACAGTTTGCCACGGGACCGCTGTTTTTCAGTGCGGCTGCCAAAACACTCCAAAATTTGTAGCCTGGTGCACTCAGGTGCAGTGTTCTAAAAATCACTAGGCGCTGGGCGGGCGGCGAGCAGGTGCCTAGCGCCCAGGGGCCTAGGCGGACGCCTAGGCGGTCTTAGGTTTTGTATTATAACTTTAATAATTTACAAAAGTTAAGCATAATACCTTATCAATTACATCCAATTTAATGTCAATATACATATGCAAAATTTAAAAACATGAAAAATTAACAATCGTGAACAAAATTTATTAAAACTCAAATGACTGAAGTTGGTCATGATGGGTACTTTATATAAATTTGAATTTGTGTACTCTTTTATTTTTCTTCAAATTGCATGAATAACCTCAGTTATGTTTGATAAAATCTACATTAGTAAAATTGGTACCGGCAGATCCTTTGAGAATTCCATTAAGTAATCATCATTCGCTACATTTAGACATATACTGAATAAAAAACAATTAAATAGTTTATTTCTAAAAAAATAGGAAAGAAAAATAAAATAAGAACACAATAAACCTTATTAAAAAATAAAAAAATAAAAAAATAAAAAAATAAAAAAATAAAAAAATAAAAAAAAATCTCCCAGACCGCCTAGACCCCGCCTAGACCGCCTAGGCCGCCCAGACCCGCCTAGACCGCCCAGACTGCCCAGACCGCCCAGACTGCCCGCCCAGGCATTAATCTGGGCGGTTTTCCACCTTTTAGCGCCTAGGCGCCGCCTAGACCGATTTTTAGAACACTGCTCAGGTGTAGATAATTTGGATGGTGGGAGCCTAGTCAGTCCTGAACTAATTCTGATGGTTTGCCACGGGACCATTACTTTTCAACGTGATCGCCAAACCCTCCCAAATTTGTAGCCCCCACCACGTGAAGAGGGCGTCGACGGTTCGAAAGGTGGGAGCCTAGTCAGTCCCGAACTTATTACGATGGCTTGCCATAGAAGCATTGCTCTTCAACCTAGTCGCCAAACACTTATTCCCCGAATCTGTCGTCCGCCTTGATCGGTCATAAATGATTCGTATGGTGGAAGCCTAGTCAGTCTCGAAATGATTCTGATGGCTTGCCACGGGACCTTTGCTATTCAGCCTGGTCGCCAAACCTTTACTCCCCCAATCTGTCGTCTGCCTTGATCGGTCATAAATGATTAAGATGGTGGGAGTCCCAAACAGCTCGCCACATGGCATTTGCCGTCCCTTTCAACCAGTGGACGCAAATACGAATCTAGCTAAGTGAGCACCTTCACGCTCAAACAGATTGGCATCCTAACATTAAAAAAATGCCACTCATGCCAATACAAAGATAGTATAGTCGGTGCCCGCATAAAAGTTGATTAGGATGCCGACTTGAGCTTACAACGCCTGACTCAGCACGAACGCTCTAGAACAAACACTCGGCCACCACAGCTCGCCCAAGGAAAGAACTGCAACCAACTAGTCAGACAAACAAGCAATGACCCAAGTCATTCACAATACAAAGCGGTCAAGCCCTATACCGCAGACAGACCAGTCAACGTCTTATTGATTCAACTAGCCTATGCCAAAACAAGACGATAAGGTAAAACGAAAAACATGAAATAGAGACAAAATGCGTAAAACGGATGACACTGCTTTCATTGATGGTCAAGACAAAAAGAGTACAAACACATAAAATCGCTCCTAATTAGGAAAAGGCACAAAAACGGAAGAGTTAAGCCTAGTAGAAATAAGGGCGGAAGTTGCATCCATATGCGATTCAACCTGGACGTCAGGGACCGAATCATCTTCCTCGTCCGACGATGCAGAAGAGATAGACAAGTCTACATATGAAATCTTCTTATAACAATCAAGTCCCACTCCAGATGCTCATCCTTCATCAGTGACAACGGCTCCAACAGACCATGTACGACCCAACGGAACTCACATTTGCCTTGTTCCTTGAGAAGCTCTTACTCTTGCACCTTTGCATCAATAAGTTCGCACTCCAGCAGTTCCAACTTACCAGTCTGAGCTTCAATCTGAGACTACTCTGTGGCCAGACTGCTCTTCACATCAATGAGTTCATGACACCCCAGCTTTAGCAGCTCTTCGGCCTTCCTAGCTCCTCAAGCATAAAAATCAACTTCGGATTCCAACTGTTGCTTTTCAACGGCCCAACCAGCTTTTCTTGAAGCATTCTCTTTAGCAGAGGATTGCCACTTAGAACGTGCTTCATCCGCAGCTTCTTGCGCAACCTCGACTTCTTGACATATCCGACTCAGCTCCTGCTTGAGTCCATCCCTCTCAGATACTGCCTCTGCCAGTTGTGCTCAAGGTCCTCCAGACAAGCCCTCTGAGCCTCAGCGGCCACAATTGATTGATCTAACCACATCTTTTTGAACTGCTTCTTAAGCCACTCAATTTCATGGAGCGCATCAGAATACAGTGTCTGCACATGCGAAAAGACACGCTCCAAGATGTACACTCTCTTACGAGCCGCCTCGACTTTTGTTCTAGGAACGGCCGCGTGGCTCATATGAGACATACCCATCATAAGGTACTTCAATCCCTTATCCATACACCCTTCAAGCGAATCCTCCTCGGGTTTCAGTGAATGGTCCATCAGCCAGTTGTGACGCTTGCTTATATGCTTCCTCGAAGCATACTCTATATCCACCTCTCGGTGCCAGACCTGCGAGCTCATATTCACCAAGTCCGATGCAAACAAGCTTATCCGTGCACCAGGATGAAGCGTCCTCTGATTTGGAACTACGCCAACACCACCCTTCACGGTCACCACCGTCCTCAGACTCTCCTCTGTGGCTTTTCCTTTATCAATAAAAGCCAACCCTTTAATGCGAGACGACTCAAAAAGATCTGGAGGCAGATGAGGAAGCGAAGTATCCAAAGGGCCCTCCAACACTTCTAACCTTGGCCCTCGATGAAATGGTGAACCACGCGGACTAAAGGAAACCTGACCGGTACCACAACCACTCTTAGGCTAATCATCAATGGGCGATCAGATTCAACTACCTTGGGCAAATCTTCAAAAGGGCCTTGTATAGGAATGACCCCACACGAATCAGCGCCAGCAGAAGCCGCCGTTGCAACACGCACCAGAGGGTCATTCAGAGCCTCGACCTGCGCGTCACTAAGTTTCGACCCATTTGTGACTCTCGCCAACAGCAGATAATCTTCTTCCAAGCCGGGAACGTTAGACTCCGCCTCAACAGGCCTAGCAGACTCACTCTCATTTATTAGTGGAGCGGGACGTGTCAAAGGAAAACTAGTTCTAACTTGGGACCTTTTTTTCATAAAGGAAGCAAGCGTCTAACACGGCTCCTCCATATCAAACAGGACATGAGCATTGGCTCTATCAGCCTTCCTCTTTCTGGAAGGGGCCCCATCTTTCAACTTGATGCACGCCTCTAGTACAATGTCGAGGCTAGGTGCCAATTGTCCCACAGCCCACTGCGGATGACGTTGGAAACTCTGATTACATCAATCACCTCCCTTTGAGGCAAGTCATAAAAATTCTCCATGGTGGTTCGCTCCTCGAAAGTAAGAGAAGTAGTGCGAACCTCCCTGCAACAGAACATGAACATTGGTTAGTTAATCTATCGTTAAGCACATCAAAGTTGTAAGAAAATAGTCAAACTTACGAAGCAGTCTGAACTGTCGTTCGAGCGGACAACCCTTGCATCGAAAATACTTCGAATCTGCAGGGGCCAAAAAACAAAACTTCCGCCAGAACTTGAAGTCATCAGGCAGTCTATCAAAGCACTTTGGTGTCCTCAACTTAC
This sequence comes from Berberis vulgaris, assembly GCA_963556465.1. NCBI lineage: Eukaryota > Viridiplantae > Streptophyta > Magnoliopsida > Ranunculales > Berberidaceae > Berberis > Berberis vulgaris. The sequence goes on along the minus strand of OY747134.1, from coordinate 67,082,198 downwards.
AGACAACATTGCTCTGCAGCCGAGGAGCGGTAAGCAATTGGATCACCCGCGGCGTCACGCTTATGCATGCCTCCTTAGCACGGAGCAGAATCATGAGGATAACCCTGTATCCATTGGGTCCAACTAAGTCGGGGGAATCCCTAGTAGATTCAAGAACTCCCAAATCACATCCAGAACAAGGAAATGCACTCCAATTTGAAGCATCCCATGGTGTAAACAGACAAGAACATCCGGAGGAGACATTGGCGTTTGATCGCCCATTAGAAGGTACAATGGCAAATCCTTCGGCAAGACTAGGTTCAGACAACAATAAGTCATCAAGAAGATCTTCTCGGGCCATAGGGAAGACGAACAAATTTTTCTAATCAGAACAATAACTTCTAAAGTAAGAAAAGTAGAAGAGTCAGACGTTGCACTATGGATGACATATATAGGCAATTGGTTCCCGCCTCTTTTTCACCAAACCAACGCACGTTCAATTAATGTAGCACGTGGCCCAGGCAACGATTCAGCTTCAATCATCATGTGTGGCACATCCATTCCAGATATGACTTAGCGAACGGATGTGATGACCTACTAACTCGGGGGGAGTAGCTGATGATACATAAAAATGGTCACACCCCTAAGTCGTACATATGTCATGATAATCTCGAGAAACTACGGGTTCAAGCAACAGCCCAATACGGATCCAGCCCGAGCGGTTCTCAGCCAGCTCAACTTTGGCCCACTAGACAGGCCCGAACTCTCACAACATGCTAGGCCCACACGTCTCACAACTATCCTCGATACCCGTAAGCCTTTTTAGGCAAGTATCTCGATGATCTGCTTCGGACGGGCAACCACAGCTGCTCTTTGCTCCCAACTAGGAAACAAACACCAGAGTATCTTCCACACAGGGAAACTCCCTTCCATGGAATGCTCTCAGATTGGAAACTATCTCTCGCGTATCTAGGAGCACGGAGCTAACAGTTAACTTCCCTCCTACAACATGACTCATAATTAGAGAGGGATCTCCATAAAGATCTCCTCCCTAACCTAGGCCTACGATGGCCTGGTTAAACCAGGACTCCTTGCACTATAAATAAAACATGAGGTTGGTAAGCTATAGTACGCTACAAATTCCCTGTTACAGCATTACACCTTCCTCAGATCCTTGTCTGACTTTAGCATCAGAGTGTCATCGGCCAACCCATGGTGGTCTGTGGCTCACGTGTGCTACTTTTACAGGTCAAACATGTCAATGGGATTAGGTCAGAGCAAAGAGCGAAAGACGACTGCATTATTACCCGTGTCGTCGATACTCCACATATATTTTTTGCTTCTAATTATCATGCACTCGACACCCTCCTCACTGTTTTTCTCAATCAGTTCCATAAAAATATATTTTAGAATGTAAACTAGTTTTTTTTAGGTGCAACCTATTTTACGATAAAAATAATAATTTTTTTAGAGTCAAAATCCAACAACTACGTAGATAGTTATGATAATTTTCATTCTGAAATGGGAAAACACAATAATTTCTCTTTCCGCCAAATGTAAATTCTACCAACCTTTTTCAAAATTTTTAATTTTATTTTACCTTCTATAAGTTTTATATTTACAAACATGTCATCATAGGAAATAAATCTCAACCCTTAAAACATTTCCCAACTTTAAATCCTAGCCATCTTTTATCTCCAATGCTTATTGATGATACATAAAAACGGTTACACTCCTGAGCTGAACACATGTCATGATGATCTCGAGGAACTGCGAAAGCAAGCATCGGCCCAACACAGATCCAGCCCAAGCGGATCTAAGCCCGCTCAACTTCAGTTCTTCAAGCGGACCCGGACTCTCATAACATGCTAGGCCCACACGTCTCACAACTATCAACGATACCCATAATCCCTTTTTAGGTAAGTATCTCGAGGTTCGGCTTCGGACGGGCAACTACAGCTGCTCTCTGCTTCCAAATAGGAAGATAACTCTACAGTATCTTCTACACAGGGAAACTCCCTTCTACAGATTGCTCTTGGATTGGAAACTATCTCCCACATATTAAGGAATGCAGAGCTAACAGGGAACTTCCCTCCTACAGCACGACTCTTAATTAGAGAGGGATCTCCACGAAAATCTCTTCCCTAAACTTGCCTACGATGGCCTGGTTGAACCAGAACTCCTTGCACTATAAATAAGCCACGAGGTTGGTAAGCTAAGGTACGCTAACAAATTCCTTGCTACAACATTACACATTCCTTAGATCTCTGTCTGACTTTAGCATCAGAGTGCCATCGGCCATCCCACGGTGGTTTGTGGCTCACGTGTATTACTTGTGCAGGTCAGCAGGAATAGGGTCAAAGCAGGGAGCGAACATCAACTGCATCAGTTTGGCACTGTCCGTGGGAACGACAGTTTTTAACTTTACACTAAGCGGCGTCTCCTACCAAGTCTCAAAGAGACGGTGACTACTAGGTCACGCAACAATGAACCAGGGGACACGTGCAACGCTGCGGCTATCCCTATACCAGTTCCTGCCATGCACAGGCATCCTACTCATGCCCCTGCACCAACAACAGTAATGGTAGACCCAAGAATTGAGGTGATGACGTTTCAAATATAGCAGGTCATCAACGCGGTGGAGACGCTCACACGACGGAATCCACCCACTGCTGATGGGGACCAGGAACAACAAGGACCTTCACCTGTAGTAGACGATAGGGAGCAAGCACAAGAGAGCCAAACCCTCGCTAGTTCCCATTGGATTAAGGGAGGTTGTGATCCCTCTCCGCATGGGAACGCACGACCCGGACGTACTATATCGCCTCTCCGTCCCACTCTTTGTGGACCGAATAATGAGTGAAGCACTTTCGAGAAAGTTTACTCCCCCGAAGCTCGATTCCTATGACGAGACCATTGATCCTTTCAATCATCTATGCCATTACCAGCACGTAATGGTGCTCAAGGAAGGATCAAAATTCATCATGTGCAGAACCTTTCCCACCAGTCTTAAAGGCCCTGCATTATCGTGGCTCCATAGCCTACCACCGAAGTCAATCGACTCCTTCAAAACATTGGCAAATGAATTTTTGACACGATTCGTCAAAAGCCAACGTTTCAGGAAAGACCTGCACTACATACTCTATCTAAGGTAGAGGTCTGGTGAGACGCTCCGAGAGTATGTCATAGGCTTCAACAATGACTTGACCCTCATTGACGGGTGCAGCGACAATGCAGCTGTGACTGCATTCACTGCAGGCCTCAAAGATGAAAAGTTTTTCGAGGGCCTCACCTTGGACCCCCCCCCCCCCTTTGGACATGCCAGAGCTCGTTAAGAGCGTCCTGAAACACATCACCCTGGAGGAGTCAAGGAGCACCAAGAGGGAAACCGAAGGAAATAGGAAGCCCTCAGCTTCTAGGGACAAGAATTAGGGAAAGAGACATGAGGATGATGAGCAGAGCAAGAGGAAGCACACTTACAATAGGCTGGATCCTAATCATCCCGGGGTAGAAAAATCATCCAACTATGTTGGATCCAGAGTCGTGACACTCCTAAATGCTAGTTTGTCGGATGTACTCAACTCCATGAAAAATTTGGTGGAATTAAAGTGGCTCTCAAAGACACGCGGAGACCCTGTCAAAAGGGACAACAACAAGTATTGTGCGCACACAAGGAGGGCGACCAAAACAACAACGTCTACAAGAGTCAGAGGTATGAAATAGAGCACTGGATCCACAGGGGCAAATTGAATGACTTTTTGAAGTCTAAGAAGTAATCAAAACAGACCAGGGACATGGGGGAGTCAGTCAAAGAGATAGAGAATGAGACTCTTAGGATAATATACGTCCTTCATGGAGTCAGACCGAATGAAGACCAGTCGCACAGGTCCAGCAAACGGACTCTGCTGGATATGCGGACACGACCCACGGATGAAGACAGACGCGTTTGTTATTCGACAATTCAGAGACCCATTCCCAATTTGACTTTCATGGACAAGGACCTCGATGGAGTCTGACTGCCACACAACGACGCTTTGGTCATCTCTGTTTCCATCGCAAAGAGGGAAATGAAGAGGGCTCTCGTTGACACAGGAAGCTCGCTCAACATTTTGTTCTACAATGCTTTCCGCAGCATGGACCTCAAGGAGGAAAACCTAGTGCCATCAGATCACTTGCTGATCAGATTCAGCAAGGAGAAATGTTTGCCCATCGAAAAGATAAGGTTAGCCAGGGTAGCTGGAGAATCGTGGCTGAAAAAGGTCCTATTTCTGAACTTCATGGTGGTAGATGCACCATCATCTTACAACCTCATCTTAGGAATACCGTGGCTACACCAAATGGAAGCAGTAGTCTCCACCCTTCACCAGTGTGTTAAATATACTGCTAACAACTCAAAAGGGAAAATACGTGGAGACCAACCTATGACACGAGGCTACATCTACGCCACACAGAAATAGATAGATTGCTCAAAGATTCAGCTACATCATGTAGAGCTACCTGACCCAGTGCAAGGCCAAAACATGGAAGAGACACCATTTTCGAGCGGTACAAGAGCAATCGGCTTTCCCGCTCAACGAGTTGTAAGGGCAATTGCAAACGGAAACACTTCCCCCCGACATGCAATCGGCGCGGAGATCCGCACCTCTGTGAGGTTTACTCTTTAGTGACCTCTGTAATGCCTTGACAGTTCGCTAAATGATCAGCGAAAGCTATCCGAATTTGTTTCAAGGCCAGGATAAGTTTATCTCTATCAACAGTTAGTTTGCTTTAAGTTGTTTGTTTTCCTTTTCGTAGTCAATATTGAGTTTAGAATTCTAAAGAGACTTATGTGATTCACAATCATTTAAGAAATAAAACTAGATTTTTAAAAACCAACTCTATTGATTGTTGGAAAGATGTAACAACAAGCACCGGCGGATACAAAAGGTTACATACTACGAACGCCCTGAGGCGAATACTACAGATTGAGCACTATAGGCATCTGAATACATTGAGAACTGAAGTAAAAGACCCGCTTAAACAATTTTGCAGCGGACAAAGTTTGACAAAAACCTGCAAACCCTCCGATACGAGTAATCTGCAAGTGAGAGAAAAGATAAAAGTTGTTCGACCCCTTCCGAAGACAACAGTGGAGTCAAGAGAATGGGAGATGCTCGACCCCTTTCCAAGATAAAGACAAAGTGTAAGAGGTGATTGAAAGGACTAAGCAGTCAGAGTGCTCTGTTAAATCACTCCAGGAAAGTGCTCTCCTTACAACATTGAAGACCTCACGACTAGCTGTTGATCTCCTCAAAAGACGTCCCACCATCTATCCAACCTCCTCAAAGGGCTTAGAAGAAGGCAGATGAGGATGGCCACAAGCAGCGACACAGTTACGGTCTCATAATGCTATAAAAATACCAATTTTCCCATATGAGATGACAGATGTGACTGAGAGCTACCACACCCGAAGACATTGCACATCGACTAACACTTTGATCATCCGTCAGTTAGTAGCGGGATTCGAACACACGAAGACACAAGTGGTACTGTGTAACACCAAGGCACCTCCCTTGGTAGAAAATCCACACTACTTATCCGTGATATGAGAAGAGATTATGAGACCTCAACAGATTAACTATGTGTGACCACACATAACAACAACTATCATCATGCCTGGTCGATGTAAACGTCAGAACTTTCGGAAACTCCAGTGATGGAGATCCAACTTCAGCCTTTGGAAAACCCAAAACATCTTCTCCTGACAAGAACATTACAGGAAATAAACTCAGCAAAATATGGTGCCTACAACGATTGGAAAAAACCATTATATAGACATAGTGATTCAGCAAACGGGCACTCCAGCATTAAGTGCCAGACATTGAATGCCGTATGGGAAAATGGAAGACGATGGTTCCCAAGGAAACAGCGCAGATCACGTCAATCAATTCATGACACTGCACGCAATCCCATCAATTGAAAGGAAGTAACCAATATACTCAAACATCATGCAGCCTACGCCATACATGTGTCACCATGCGATCTATGTCGTACACGTAATGCACCATGCAAAACACCCTAGCCCTTCCTCTACGAGCCCATGGACTCAGCCTATTATTCGACCAACACCCTGTCGCATGCTTGGCATGAACACTCGAGGGTTCTAGTCAACTTTGTCGTATGGACTTTACCACTCGCTGAGTTAAGGTAACTTCGTCCACACCATGAACCACTAGGTTCACACGCCCCTCAGCAGGCGAAACCTCTGGTCAAAATCGGGCAAGCTTAGTCAGCTAGCACTGATGATGATAGCTTCTGGTTCACCCCTACACCTAGTCTGTTTAGTGCAGGCATCGACGGTTTAGGAAGTGGGAGTCTAATCAGCGCTGCCTTGCTTGGTGATGACGACTTGCCAGGGATCACTCCCCCATTCACTGTCAGTGTTCGCCAAACCTAATCAGGTAAGCCTAGCTGGTGACGACCAACAACAAAAGCTTCTGATCAAAACCTGGACTTGTAGCCCCTATTGTTAGGGTGTAGATAGTTCGGAAGGTGGGAGCCTAGTGAGTCCTAAACTGATTCTGATGGCTCGCCACGGGACCACTGCTTTTCAGCGTGGTCGCCAAATCACAAAATCTAGACTTGTAGCCCACGCTGTGAGGGTGTAGATAGTCTAGAAGGTGGGAACCTAGTCAACCACGATCTGATTCCGACAGTTTTCCATGGGACCACTGCTTTTCAGCGTGGCCACTGAACACTCCCAAATTTGTAGCTTGGTGCACTCAGGTGATCGTCAAACCCCTCTCAAACATGTGGCCCTAAACTGATTCCGACGGCTTGCCAAGGTAGAAGCCTAGTCAGTCCCGAACTGATTCCGACAGCTTTCCATGGGACCACTACTCTTCAACCTAGTTACAAACCTTTACTCCCCGAATTCACTGACTGTTTTGCTCAGTCATAAATAATTCGGAAGGTGGGAATCTCAAACAGCTCTCCACACGACCTCTGATCTCTCTCAGGATTGCGAACATAAATATGAACTTAGCTGAGTCAGCACCTTCACGCTCAAACAGATTGACATCCTAACATTAGAAAATGCAACTTGCGTTGATACAAGGATAGTACAATCGGTGCCAAGATAAAAGCTAATTAGGATGCCAAATCGAGCTTATGGCGCCTGACTTGGTGCGAACGCTCTGACACGTACTTTCGACCACCACAGCTTGCCCACGACAACACCTACAGCCAACCAATCATACAAACATGAAAAAATGCCAGCAGCTTACCTATGGGACATGACACAACTCGAGTGACAAAACCCCCAGTTAAACTATTTGCAACATGCCCACTATGGGACATAACTACACAACAATGACTCCGAGTCATTCACAATACAAAGCGGACAAGCTCTCTGCCGCAGACAGACCAGTCAACGTCCTATTGATTCAACCTGCCCATGCCAAAGAAAAATGACAAGGCAAAACCAAAAATATGTCATAGAGACGCCACGTATGAAACGAAGAAAATTGTTTTCATTAATGGTCAAGACAAAAAGTGTACAAACACACAAAGTTTGCTCCTAATCAAGAGAAGGTACAAAAATGGAAGAGCTAAGCCTAGGAGGAACTGGGGTAGAAGTTGCATCTATACGTGCTTCGGCCTGGACATTAGGGATTGAATTGTCCTCCTCGCCTGACAACTCAGAGGTAACAAACAAGTCCACATATGACATCTTCTTGTAACGTCTAAAATCCCACTCCGGATGTTCCTCCTTCATCAGCACCAACAGCTCCAATCGGTCATGCAAAACCCAGTGGAACTCACATTTGCCTTATACCTGGAGAAGTTTTTCCCCTCGCACCTTTGAGTCAATAAGGTTACACTCAAGTAGCTCCAACTTGCCAGTTAGCGCATCGACCTGAGACTACTCTGTGGTCAGACTTCTCTTTACAGCACTGAGTTCATGCCATCACAGTTTGAGCTGGTCCTCGGCCTTCCTCGCCTTTCGAGCATAGAACTTCATATCGGATTCCAACTGTTGCTTCTCAGCAGCCTAATCAGCTTCCTTTGAAGCACTCTCTTCAGCAAAAGACTGTAGCTTAGAATGCTCCTTAGCCGCAGCTTCCTGCACAACCTCAACCTCTAGGCGGAGCCAGCTCAAATCTTGCTCAAGTTTGTCCCTTTTGGACACCGCCTTGGTCAGACTTCGCTCAAGGTCTTCCAGACGAGCCCTTTGAGTCTCAACGACCACGGTTGATTGATCCAACTGCATCTCTCCAGCCTGCTTCTTAAGCCGCTCAATTTCATGGAGCGCATCAGAATACAACGTCAGCATGTGTGAGAAGACACGTTCAAAAGTATATACTCTCTCACGAGCTGCCTCTACTTTCATCCCGGCAACAACCGTGTGGCTCATAAGAGACACACCAAGCATAAGATACTCCAAACCTTTGTCCACACGCTCTGCCAGCGTATCCTCCTCGGGTTTTAGAGCGTGGTCCATCAGCCAACTGTGACGCATGCTTATATGCTTCCTCGAAGCATACTCATCATCCACCTCTTGTTGCCAGACATGTGAGCTCATCTTCACCAAGTCTGGTGCGAACAGACTTATCCGTGCATCAAGATGAAGCTTTCCCTAATCAGGAACTATTCCAGCGTCGTCCTTCATGGTTGCTACCGTCCTTTGATCGAAGTATCCAAAGGACCTTCCAATAGTTTTAGTTATGGTCTAGAACAAAATGGTGAGCAATTAATGCGGATTACAGGAGACACGGCCGGTACCACAGCCACTTTCAGGTGAGTCAATGGTGGGATGATCAGATTCCACCACCTCAGGCGAATCTTCTACAGAGCCTTCTATCAAAGTGGTCCCATGCAAATCAACGCCAATGGAAGCCCCCATTGCAACCCGTACCAGACATTCATTCAGAGCCTCAATCTGTGTGTCACTAAGGTTTGACTCGTCAGCAACTCCCCGAATATAATCTTTCTCCAAGCCAAGAACATTAGTCTCCACCTCAGCATGCCTAGCGAACTCACGCTCTTCTCTCACCTGAGCGGGTCATGGCAAAGACGGTCCAGTCCTAACGCAAGGTTTCTTCCTCACAAATGAAGCAAGCGTCTCAGATGGATCCTCCGCATCAGACATGATGAGAGTCTTGGCCCTAGCAACCTTCCTCTTATTGGAAGGGGCTCCATATTCTAGCTTAATGCGTGACTCTCGATGTAGAGTGGGGGAAACATGCCAATTATCCCATAGTCCACTATGAATGAAATTGGAAACTCTTATGATATCAACCGCTTCATTTTTGCCTTGATGCGGAATGCCTCCATGGTGGTGTGCTCCTCTAAGGTAAGAGGATCAGTGGGAAACCTTCATGCAAAAGAACACAGGCAATGATCATTCAGACCGCTATCAAGCACATCAAAGTCACAGGAAAAGAGTTGAACTTATGAAACGGCTTGAACTGTCGCTCAAGTGAACGACCCTTGCACCAAAAATATTTCGAATCAGTAAGGGCCAGAGAACAATACTTCTGCCAGAACGTGAAATCATCCGGCAGGTTAACGAAGCAATTCGGCGACTTCATATTGCAAACAACATTGTCTTGCAGTCGAGGAGCGGTCAGCAGCTGAATCACCCGCGGGGTCACACTAACGCCGGCCTCCTTAGCACTGAGCAGAATCATGAGAATGATCATGTACCCACTGGGTCCCAACTGAACTAGAGGAATCCCCAAGAAATCCAAGAACTCCCAAATCACGTCCCAAATCTGGAAACGCACTCTAGTTTGAAGCATCCCCCAAAGTAAACAAATGAAACCGGCCGGAGGCGACATTGGCATCTGGTCGCCCTTCAAAAGATACAACGGCAAGTCTTCAAAAACTCCAAACTCTGTACGGATTTCAGCGACACCAGGCTCAGACAATAGGCTGTCTTCAAAAAACTCTAGGCCTTTAGCTAGAACAACATCAAAAATGTTTTCTCGAGCCATGAAGAAGACGAACGAGCCTTTCAAAACAATATCTTCAAAAGAAAGTAAAGCAGAAGGGACAGTCTCAACAATGCGGATGACCTATATAGAGGATAGGTTCTCGCCTCTTTTCAACCGAACCAACGCACGCTCAGTTAATGCAGCGTGCGGCTCAAGCAACGATTCAGACTCAATCATCATGAGCGTCGCATCCCTTTAAGATATGACTTAGCGAACCGATGTGACAACCCACTAACTCGGGGGAGTAGCTAATGATACATTAAAACGATCACACTCGTGAGCCCAACACGTGTCATTATGATCTCGAGGAACTACGGGCACAAGCATCGGCCCAACACAGATCCAGCCCAAGCAGATCTAAGCCCGTTCAACTTCAGTTCGCCAAGCGGATCTTGACTCTCACAGCATGCTAGGCCCACACGTCTCACAGCTATCCACGATACCCATAAGCCCTCTTTAGGCAAGTATCTCAAGGATCGGCTTCGAACGGGCAACTGTAGCTGCTATCTGCTTCCAAATAGGAAGCAAACTCTAGAGTATCTTCCACACATGGAAACTCCCTTCTACGGATTGTTCTTTGATTGGGAACTATCTCCCGCATATCTAGGAGTGCTGAGCTAACAAGGAACTTCCCCCTACAGCACGACTCTTAATTAGAGAGGGATCTTCACGAAGATCTCCTCCCTAAACTACGCCTATGATGGCATGGTTGAACCAAGACTCCTTGCACTATAAATAAGACATAAGGTTGGTAAGCTAAGGTACGCTACAAATTTCCTGTTAAAGCATTATACCTTCCTCATATTCCTACTTGACTTTAGCATCGGAGTATCATCGGCCACCCCACAATGGTATGTGACTCACGTGCATTACTTGTACAGGTCAGAAGAACAGGGTCAAAGCAAGGAAAGAAAATCGATTGCATCACTTAATTTGTCCCTATCACCAAGGAACAGTATAATAACACTCTAAATTGTGAAATAGATGTTATCATGAAACTGTAAAAATGACATATAATGGTTGTACCATACGATTCAAGTGAATGGAAACATGGTTCATATGCAACTAGGCCATGTGTTGATGCATATATTGGGGATTATTTTTCAAATCAAGTTGAAGCTTACATTTATTCCTATTGTTAATTCAAACACTTTCCCAAAGTTTCAGCTGAAGAGCAACATACGTATTTCATATACAAGTTGTCCTTTCAAAGGCACAAAAAGACTAAATGATTTCAGTGTTGAGATTTGAAGCCCTTGAAGCTCATACTCTAAAAATATGAATAACTTAAAACCCTAGCTTGTATACATTAATGAGTCATCATTTACAAAATCTCTCATCGGAATTTGAATGTGCAAAACATGATGATCATGAATCACAAAAAGTCTCATCAAAATATATATGCAGAATCTAAACAGGTAGGGGGGAGGTTGCCACTCCAACATCCCCATTTGTTTCATCTTTCTTGTAATTAGCCTTAAAGTAGGCTTGTGAAGTCTTCTTTGTTCTTTCCTAAAATTGGATCTCTGGGATTTTGTCACGCCCCAATTTTCGAGAAAATGATATCCCTATATCCACGTATTATTAGTTGTTTCTCCAAAACTTGGGATGTGAAATTCAATAACAACATAACAAAAATTCAACAAATGAAATGTTTATTTAAAATTTGAAATAGACAAAAAAAAAAACTCTAACCAGGCACTCTTTGAAGTGATCGCGCTACAAAATAAACTTCCAACCATGCCGCTCAAAAGCTCTTCAAACCTGAGACAAAGCTAGTCCACTACATTCCCAAAGGATTGTACTAAATAAGCAAAAACTCACTTGGGTCATCAACTAAGTTGGTATGAGTAATCTTCATCACTAATAAAAATAAGTTACATGTTATAAAATGAAATTGCATATACAATAAATAACACCTCAAAGACCTGTAGTTCCTCAATGAGACAAATGTGTCATGTAAGAAATAACAACGTAAAGACATGCAGTTCCTCAACGAGGCAAATGTGTCATCCTAATAAGTTTTTATCGTTCTTAAAGCAAAATTTTATTTTACTTATACTTATGTTGTAAAGGTTTATCATGGCAAGTCTAAGTTGCATATACGTTAGTATGCTTGCCATCCTGTAAGGAATGGTTAGAAACAAAGGTTTATAATTTTCCAAACAATCAGTATTCATCTATTAATACAATTGTGTTCATACATTATTTGTCTTAAACATATTATTCATTTTTAATGAATTGATCACTTAGCGTATACCACATTCATACCACCTCTGTGCCGACAATACATGCATGTATGCTTCTCTCATATGAATTAGAACTTCTCCGCCGTCCATGTCTAAGTGGGGACACATCACATACGGACATGCATCACTGAATACTCCTAACTATATGAGCAATATAAAAGCTACTCTTGAGTTATCAATGCGTATAAATCACGTCACATTTTTTTACGGATAAATAATGAAGCATCTTTTAGGCCTAAAACCACCTCTTTCCGCAAGAAAACTCGAAGATTACTTATTTTTTCTATAATAAAAGGTGTTTTACATCCGCAAGACCCAACCCGAATGTTACTTAGTTTTTTTTTATAGAAAAGGGGAACTCATAAACAAGAAGAGGTGTGGTAGTTCTAAATGATACGGTTCCAATGTTATTAAAGTTTAGAAACTCAAAGTTATCTGTATCACTCGTTGTGATATCTTAAAATTCTTTCACAATGACACTTTGTCATTCATAAAAAAATTCGCCCATTATTTTGAGGAAACATAACCATTTCATAAATAAATTCTCTATCCAAACATTTAGTAGCAATACTCATAAAACTAAAAAGTAGACACTTTTATGCCATAAGGTTCATACTGTTTCAATTGTAACATTTCAGGTGCATACATTCGGTACTCGCAACAAAACAAAAGCCAGACATCCACCATTCTAATATAATTGCACATGAATTTAAAATCACCATAAATGGAGTTAAATATTTGGCATAATCATATTGATGCGTCCAAAAATCGTCCTCCTGTGAATTTGACCTACAAAACAAGTGCTAGACTGCCAAGAACCACCTTTTTTGTGGCTAAAGGCACTCTGATGCTTAAGTCAGTAACTTTGTTGGAAGAAGGATGTAAATGTGGACAAAACTCAGTTAAAGTTGCATACCTCTGTCGAATGTTCTCTTTACCTTTTATAATGGCCGCGGTTATCTCTTTGCATGACTTAAGCATGTGAGGCGCAAAGGAAGGAGATGTTTCTTGTAACAGTCTCCTTCTTAATGGAGATATGCTTTTGGAGGCGTAACTCCCTTAACGGCTCTTTTATGGTGCAACGTTCCTCTTATTTATGAGAGAACTCGTGTCGGGCTTAGACTTGGGCTTTGATTCGTTTGGACCTGGATTTGGTCCATGTTTACGTCTCCTCAGTGGTGGGCCTAGTCTAGGCCTCTATAATTGGCCTCACTCTTCCTGGGCTATATGAGCTAACCCAAAAGATTGGGCGATGTATTCTCGTGATGGGTCTTTATTCCACGTGTACGGCCGCGTTGATCGGTTTATTTTGATGTATCATCATTTATTCCCCCCTTAGTTAGTGGGTATGTTAAAGTATCCACTAACTATGTGGCGAATTTGCTTTTTGATTGTAACATTACAGCTTGGTTAGTGCTTTTACTATCTTTTGTTTTTGTTTTCTCTCTGATGTTCTATCCGCCTATTCATTTTGACATGATTTCTGGGATTTTGTGTGGTTGTCACACTTTGCATGTTCTCCAAGAGTGGCCTTTTTGTTGTCCATTCCTATAAAAAGGAGAAGCTTTGTGTATGCTCTGCTTCCTTCTACATCTTCTCATTTTTTTATTGTTAACCTTTTGATTCCTTGTACTCGCTCTGTAGTCATGTCTACACTCCAGGGTTTTGGGTGGCGATGCCCTAGATGCTTGCAAAGCATTCTTTATTCCTAAGAGGGCAACACACGCGACTCTAGACAACATTTGTCACGACTACTCGTTGCCAAAAAATCTGAAGATTGTTTTCCCCAAAGAGGGTGACATTCATTGTTGTTCTAGGCATGGATACATTGCTTTGTATCTTGGTATGTTCCATTCCGGTTTTAGGCTTTCGGCTCCTACTATCGTCTGGGAGTACTTGGATTTGGTTGGAATCATTCCAGTTCAACTGGTCCCTAATGGTTGGAAGATAATGATTTCAACATTGGCGAGGGTTGTCTCATCTCGTATCCCTATGAATGTTAGGGTTTTGCACTCTTTGGTAGGGTTCAGCATGGACCCTAGTTACACATGTCTTCTACGTTCTCATCCCTGCTTTGAGGACCTGCGAAAGGAGTATGAGGGTTGGTTGAGGTGTTGGTTCTATGCCTCTTTCTTCCAACCATTTTAGGTTTTGCGAGAATCAGATTCTACAATCGTTTCAGGAGCCTAAGAAGGTTGAGCTGTCACTGTTTTTAGAAGAGCTGGAGTTCTGTAGCCGATTTTATGATCTTCCCCGAGTATCGGTAAAAAATTTCCTTATTACGGACTCCATTGTCCGTGGTGGTCTACTTTAACTGGGTAGGGTAGGCCTCACTTTGGAGGTTACTATTGCGCATGCTGGTGATGTAGGAGTCCCCGCTTCTGTCTCTGCTCGAGCTCCAAGGAACACTGGTTCAATTGTTCAGAAAATGAAAGTTCCTAGGCCTCTCCAAGGTATTGGTCGTGTTTCGAAGAGGAAACAAGTTTGCTTCTTCCGTCCTTGAATCCGCCAGGACCCTTCTCACCTTAGGTCTCTTCAAAATGGAGGTCGTGGTTCGGAGGATGATTATTTTGCCCGTGATAGGGGCATAATTAGGCTATTTTTAGTACCATATTTCTATATATATTTTTAGTTATTACTTGTTAATTATGGTACTAATTGCTATTTTCATGTTTGTGTAGGTTTCCAATTACAATATTTTAAAATAGAAGCAAATTGGCAATTTAGAAATACTAATTGCACAAGGATATCACACAAACAAGGAAACAAGGAACCCACACCAACAAGGAAACCACAGAAAGAAGAAAACAAGAATAAAAAGGGGACGATACCTAGCTCTGGGAGACCCATCCAGGAATAACATTCATCCACCTTTTCCATCACACCGATCGTCACCTCGCCAAACCCTAGCCGCCGTCACCCAGAATCCATCCACGGCCCACCATCACAACCACAGCCTCATCAATCATCCTCGCATCACAGGCAGCAACCCAACACCGCCCCTCAATCTCGTTATCTTTTCTATGTAGAAAACCCATCCTCACAGATCCCTCCTCCTTGCAACAATCCATCCACAGCGTCCACAACAAGCCCTAACCCTCCCACAGCCGCCGTCGTCCTCCTTCACAACACCCATCGATCGACCCTTCATCGTCCCCTCATCACCATCACAGACTTCTCTTCATCATCATCCATGCATCCAACCACGGCTTTCCTCACCAAACCCTAGCCGCCACCACCCAGAATCCATCCACACCTCGCCATCACAACCACAGCTCATCAATCGTCCTCATCCACAGCCGCAGTAAACCACAACCTACATCCATCTCTTCTACTATTCATCGCAATCCAGCAATCGCCTCCATCACCTTCTCGCACCATCGTCGATAAACCCTCGTCTTAGTCCATCTCGCTCTATCTCTATCCCTGATCGTCGCCAACCCTAAACCCATCGCCATCGTCTTCATCTCTTTCTCAGCCGATCGTCGCCTTTCCGTCACCACACATTCGCAGTCCAATCCCACAACAAAAGCAAAGATCGAGAAGGAAGAGAGGTGAAGCAGATCGCGAAGGAGAAGATCGTGTGAGGAAGGTGAAGGAAGAGATATCACGCTATTCGCACCCAGTTTCCACTCAATACCACCACGCACAGGCGACAACGTTATTTCTAATATCTTTCTCTTATTTTTATTTTGATATTAATTATGTATTGCTATTCGAACATAATTAATATGTCTAGCTAAACTCCTCTTAGTTAAGGGGTGGATTCGAAGCCCCGAACATGTGCTTTATAAATTAATTAAATTTAATCTTCCTTGCTATTAGTGATTGTGTTTTGCTTAACTGCTTTATAAAAAACTTTTCTTTGTATGTTTGTTAAGGTGGCCAACTTAGTAAGCATTCTAGGATCTGGGGCGAGGGTATAGGAGAGTTTCACCTAATTGTTATGATTCTGTACTCACAAGTAGTAAATACCAAGGAACGTTGGTAAAGTTAAGTAGAAACCAAGGCAAGAACAAGATGCTGATCATACTTGTAATTGCCTAGTTAGTGTTCATATTTTCCACAAAACTTAATGATCTTAGATTGTCGTCTAACTTGCGATTCCTGTTTAGATAGCATGATAAGAATAGTTTGAAAGCGACGCTTAGTTTAATTCAACGAACTTGGGAAAATAATAAGATTAATGCAGTGCAGTCACGGTTAGTCTTGAGCATTGTCTCTCACGAGTTAGCATGTGATTATTGAAGATTGATTTATAAGCACATATTTGGTGTGTGGAGATAAACCCTTAGCTAATTTCTCATCTTTGTCATCCATTTAGTTTTATTATCTTTACAGTAATTTTCGTAGTTATATTCATATATAGTTAATTTAGAAAATCCAATCCCCTTTTATTTAATTAATTAGGTTGTTAGTTGTCGTTTAGTTATTATTAGTGTTAATTGACAAGCCCTCTAATCCCCGGTCTAGATCGATCCCTACTTATTCTATACTACAATCACAAAGCAGGGTATTAAGTTGTGTGCTACTAAAGTAGCGCATCAATTTTTGGCGTCATTGCCAGGGATTAGAAAAGTTGTTGATTACTTAATTAGTTTTTATTTATTTATTTTTATTTTTATTGATTTTTTTTCTTCTTTCTATCTTTATCTTAGGTACTAGTTCATGCGCAATAGGAGATCCAGCGAAAACTTAATAGAATACGATTCAGAGCCTGAGAAAACATTTAGAAGACGAAGATGAGAAACAAAAGAGCCACAAACATCTAGCTCTGAATCTGAATCTGAAGAGTTCGACATGGGAGATAATAAATCTATTAAAGAGCTTTCGGCATCCACCTTGGACAATGTCACACCCTTGTGCATTCAGTATCCATTAGCCGCGCAGGGCAAGACTGAGTCATTCGAGCTGAAATCCAACCTACTTCATCATATTCCGAAGTATCATGGTCTTTCTATGGAGGATCCAAATAAACATTTAAAGGAATTTGAAGTTGTATGTTCCAGTATGACGCCAATAAATGTGGATGAAAACATCCTAAAGTTGAGAGCATTCCCCTTTTTCCTAGCTGATAGGGCTAAGGATTGGCTTTATGAACTACCTTCCGAAACAGTATATTCTTGGGAGAGCATGAAGAAGGTGTTTCTAGAGAAATTCTTCCCAACTTCCAAAATTATCTTGTTGAAGAAGAAAATCAGTGGCATACAGCAAGGTCCAAAAGAATCATATCCTGCTTACTAAGAGCGCTTCAAAACTCTCATAGCATCATGCCCGCAACATCAGATGAAGGAGGAGCTTCTGATTCAATACTTTTATGAGGGATTGCTTCCTCTTGAGCGACAGATGTTAGATGCAGCGGCAAGAGGAGCTTTGGTTGATAAAACTCCAGTAGCAGCAAAGACTTTGATTGCAAACCGAGCTTTAAATGCTCAACAGTATGAAGGAATTGGAGAGCCATCACTCCAAGTCAATGAGGTAAGTACTAATTCTAGTTTGGAAGCTCAAATGGCTAATCTTACCTCACTTGTGACTCAAGCCCTAGGGAAGCCGAATATGCTAGGAGTTGCACAAGTTTGTGGCGTGTGTACAAAGCCAGGACATCCATCTGATCAATGTCCTCAACTGATTGAGAATGGCGGTTGGGAGAATGTCAATGCAATAGGTTTTCAGGGGCAAAATCACTATAGGAATAATCCTTATTCGAACACCTACAATGAAGGTTGGAGAAATCACCCCAGTTTTGGATGGAGAAATTCAGAACAACCTCAACAAAAGGCTTCGAATCGGCCACCCCCTGGTTTCGCCCAAAGGCAACCAGAACCACCTCAGCACAATTCAGAAATGGCCCTTAATTATGATGAGATTTTGAAATCGTTGACTATTTCTCAGTAGAACCAATCAAAGGATATAACAGATTTGAAACTACAAATGGGACAAATACCTGAGTTTATTGGACAAATTCGCGAGCAAGGAAAACTTCCTAGTTCTACCATTCCAAATTCGAAAGGTGGGTTTGAAACCGCAAAAGCAATTACATTGAGGAGTGGCAGGCAAATTGAGAATGATCCAATAGTCCCTGAACAGAGTTGAAATAAGAAAGCTGAGTTACAGAAGGATGATCCAGCCATCATTGAAACACCAGAGCTCCAAGGTAAGAAGGTGAGCATTCCAAATTCAGTTTTTGCTAATCTTGTTCCACCTTTTGTGCCTTTTCCAGATAGGTTTGCCAAATCTAGAAAAGATGAACAAGATAAGGAAATTTTGGAAACTTTCCAAAAAGTCCAAGTCAATATTCCGCTTCTTGATGCTATTAAGCAAGTGCCTAAGTATGCAAAAAAAATTTAAGGAGCTTTGCACAACAAAGAGACGACTTCAAGACGGAGAGGTAGTTAAGGTAAGTGAGAATGTCTCCGCAGTTCTTCAAAGGAAATTGCCACCGAAGTGTAAGGATCCAGGTAGTTTCACTATCCCTTGTGTTATCGGTAATACTAAAATTGACAATGCAATGTTAGACTTAGGTGCCTCAATTAATGTTATGCCATATTCTGTTTATCGTTCTATGAATCTTGGGGAACTAAAAAATGATGGTGTAATTATTCAATTGGTTGACCGCTCTAATGCATATCCGCGAGGTTTGTTGGAAGATGTGTTGGTGCAGGTTAATCATTTGATCTTTCCAGCAGATTTCTATGTGCTTGAAATGGAAGATT
This sequence comes from Berberis vulgaris, assembly GCA_963556465.1. NCBI lineage: Eukaryota > Viridiplantae > Streptophyta > Magnoliopsida > Ranunculales > Berberidaceae > Berberis > Berberis vulgaris. The sequence goes on along the minus strand of OY747134.1, from coordinate 67,063,280 downwards.
CGGCATTGTCAACACCTTTGCCTCTTATTTTAGGGCGCCCCTTCATGAAAACTGCAAGAACAAATATTGATGTGCATGCAGGGAAATTGACAATGGATATTGATGGTGATGTGATTGGCTTCAACATCCACTACAAAAAAAACGCCCTTTAATAGCGGTTCAAAACCGCTATGGTAGGATACTATAGCGTTTTAGTAAACGCTATGTCTGCCGGCGCTATAATAGACCCTGGGTCTATTATAGCGGTTTTAAACCGCTATAGAAAGTTTGGCTTTTATAGCGTTTTTAAAACGCTATGGTAGATCCTTTTATAGCGTTTTAAAAACGCTATGGTAGAGTCTGCAATAGCGTTTCAGACTCTACCATATGGTAGGTATACATAGCAAATTTTTTTTTTTTTTTTTTTTTTTTTTCATTTGCTATCAATTTGAAATTTCATAAACGCTATTATAACACTGATTTCTTTAACCATAGAAGCTAAACAATTTCAAACTACGTTTGGAAGAAAACTGAACAAAGAGGTGAATGATATATTTATCAGATTTCCCTGAAGATGGTAAATTCCATCAAATAGAGACATCAACGGTAAAAGTGGAATGGCTATTCTAATATAATTTGAAGCTCAACAAATCAGTTTGTTTTTCACTTTCAAGCACTGTAAGACGAGCTATCATTTACATTCAAACATAAAGAAATAGAATTACAAGTAGGAGATTTAGTATTGGGACTAATTACTATCGACATTGCCATTTGATTCGTCTTTCTTTTTCTCAGACATTCTGTTCCAAGAAAAGTTGAATTGTTCTCCAACAGTGGTCTCCACCAGCCAGCCAAGTGTCCATTTGCATGCCAGTTGGAAAATCAACAAATAAGCATCGCTTGTTATCAGTGGCTACTCTATCATAGAGCATTTGCATGTGGGATGGTGGGACCATCTCATCTTGCAACCCCGAAAGGAATAGGATCGGCTGTCTGATCTGCAAAACACACAAGTTACATAAATGAATAAATGCCAGGTTTTATTGAAAGTTAAAATTTAACGACGACTTTGAAAATCAAAGACTCGTTTTTATTGAATTGAAAAACTTGAAATTCCACATTTATTATTCTTCAGTGTCTAATTATTGAACAGCCCTTAGTATGACACTCATTTCATTTTATTTTTGTAATATGTAAGGGACCTTTTTTATGTTATATAGATAAAGATTAATAGATTGAAGGTTTTTAGTTTAAGTCTACCCAAACACCACAATAAATAGGAGGAAAGGAGAGCAGGGGGTCCAAGGATTATGGCTGAAGAATTGAAGCAGATAGGTAATTGGTATCAAATGGCAGTACCTGCCAGGGTGGAGGCCAAACAAAACCATTTGACGATGCATGAACAAGCTAAATCAAATTGTCTACCTATCCATTTGCAAAACAAAGCCAACTTACAGTGCTTGCTCTCCAATTTCTCTTGATTTATAATGAACTTACAAATAACCAAGCTTTGGTATTGTGCTTAGGTCAGGAACTAGACCTTGCAAGCTGCAGTTCCTTAAACTCCTGTAAAAACCAAACAAGACAGAAATAAAACCACATTCTACATGCACTATTCGAGATTTTGCACTACTTACAAGTGGCATAGTGGTTGTAAAATTTAAACAAGAACTGTTTTGATTACTTGAATACAAGTACCAGCTCAATCTCAATAAACAGCAACAGCAGCAGCAGCAGCCATCCTAGAGCAGTGGATGTGATATTTGCTTGGCATTGTCCTTGAATGATATCCAAAGAAACACCATCATAATCATCATCAAAAGCAACCTCAATAAAATTATCTGTGCTGGAACGCTTTTCAGACCCCTGAAAAAAAAATATCGAAGGCACATTAGCATGGAAACCCGGAGAATTGAAGAAAACAACAATGAAAAACAAAGGACAACCAAGAAACACGTACAACAACGAAATTGGCAAAATCATCCAAATTCACTGAGTTGTTGAAATTGAACCCCTTGGGAAACAAGTTTTCTCCCACACCTATCAATCAAAATAAGAGAGATCAATCGATAATCAAATTGCAAACCAGCAAACACAATAATTAGTGGAGATCAAAAGATGGTATTGTGGAGATGTGCAAGAATCTTGCAGTTTCAACAAACAAAGAGTAGTAGTAACAAATGATAATTAGTGGAGATCAGAGAGAGATGGATTGAATCTTGCAGTTTCAACAAACAAAGTACTAAACAGAGATGTGCAAGAATGAATGCTGATCATGCAACTTTCAATACAAAGAGTAGTAGTAACAAATGAATTGTATTGAATGATATGGAATGATAAGAAGGCTATTCGAGATGCCTTAGTCTCCTAGAGAGCAAACTCTCAATGTACAATTGTTTTTACAAATCAATGAATGCCCCTATTTCCTCCAGTTCTAGTCCTATTTATAGCACAGTGTCTACTTGTATCACTCTGACTTAAATCCCAATTGCAGCCACTTGTATTTAGTTACACAGCTTGCATTCTGTTACAACACTTGCATATTTTCGTAGCAACAATTATGCTGTTGGACTGGATGAACCTGAATGAAGTGTGGACTTCAATTTAGTTTGTCAGGACATTAGAAGCTCTTTCTTAGATTGGAATAGCCTAAAAAGTTGAGGGGAATTCTAAAGCTATATGCATCAAAAGTAGACTTATGGTGAATCCATGAAGAAATAACTTCTCACTGTTTTTTCTAAGGATGTCAAGAGAAGCACTTGTGCTGAAGTCCTTACTGTTGTGTTACACCAGACAGTAATGATAGTTGGGCATATTTTTCCAGTTTCTTTTTGTTTCACCTTTCTTCCGAGGCTCACTTCCCTTATCTCATACATAGAGTAATTTTGCATAATCGTGACAAAAAAGTTGAAAATAGACAAAAGAGTAAAAGAACATTTGTAACATTTATGCATGATATAGGGGAAAGTGCATTGTTACCTGAGGGTCATTAGAGGGAACAAATCCTAAAAGTATTCCCATATTAACTGTCATAGCTGAAACAGTTCCTCCCTGCATAAAAATAAATATCTCTTTTCACTAATTCCTTATTGAAACGGTCACCGGAAAACAATGTATGATTAAACAGTAAACATAATCCATCATCTAGAACCCATGACAATGGAAGCCTTTGATCATGAGTCAAAAACAAGAATACCAATACATTTCCATAACACATACATAAGGGTTTATGAGTTTGATTCACTGTAAATCTGCAGGCAACAATATTTCAGTGAAGCTTTACCAATTACCAAAGGCAACCAAATTTAGTAGGAAATATTATGAACAACTTAGCAAAACATTTCAAACACCTGTTATAATTAATCAGGCTCACTGTATTATCTTTATAAATTCTCATTCATATACATTAACCATATGATAATGCCTTAATAATCAATCTTTTTTAAGTATAATAACAATTTCATAAATATATTTGTAACCACGCACAATTGTTATGGTCATTAATAATACTACCTAGTACAAAAATGATATTTGCTATGGTATGAATTAATTGTAAAAGAATACAATAGTCATTTACAAACATATAGTATACAAAAAATGGCTCACCTGATGATCGATGATAGCCCCCAATGGGCAAATCCTATAGGGAGAGAACCACCCTGACCTCCTCCGTCCCTTTTCCGCTCATTTCTGCTACTCTTTGATGCACCCCATTCAGCTGCAACAAAAAACAAACGTGCTAACAACCATTAAAATACAGATAAACCACCATGATTGACACCATTAGCATAACTAAATAACCATATTGCAACCTAACTTTACCACCCTTTCAAGCAGTAACCACCTTAAACCTGATAAACACACAGAGAAAAGCAGAGGCACCAACAATATTTCTTGGGGCCTAGGGGTAACACTTAATTGACTTGGCTAAGAGTCTCCAATATACCAAAACAAATTTAGCACAAGGTTCAATGATACATGACAATGCCATTATTTTCATTTTGATTCATACAAACAAATGCAGATAAATGTCGATCAGTAACAGTCTTGATTTGGATATACACTACCATAACATAAATTTCATTTATAATTGTAGTACATCCAAGAAAATGCTCAGGCTGAATGTGTAAGAATGATCTTACCAATAATGTCTTCATGATTAAGGGTACGACCCTTCCTTATTTGAATTTTTGTGGCACCAAAGCAGCAACACCGCATATATGAGCGTACCATGGTAACAACTCTCAAACTGCAACCTGTAATTGCCACATGAATTAGTTCTCCACTATACACTACATGTCTATTAATATTCTCCATGTATAAAAAGAGAGGAATTGAATACAGAGTGGCTGGTATGTTCAAGAATAGATGTTAAGTGCTTAGAGCGAAAAGTTATTGCTTTAAGAATTCAATTGTGTGAAACCAAACTTATCCTCTTAATGATAAACTAAACTCAATTTACCCATCGAACTTCTAAAACGAACCCTGATCACATAATCATCCATTTATCCATGTTTTTATCATATATCTAGCTAAACTACACAAACATATCACAACCTTCTCACAAAAATTCAAACTTTCCCTTACTAAATGACTAGAAACAGTATTTTAGAGCAAACTTTATAGAAAAATTAATTTAAAACAAACAAAAAAAAAGTTGAGAAGAATATCAGAATCACCGGTGTAGTTGCCTTTAGGATGATAATTCTTCCCACATGACATGTGCGAGTATATACGATTAAATTGATGCATACATGAATAAGATCAGAATACGAAAGCCATAGCAATTCCTAGTCCAAATCAACCAGCAATCTATCGAAACTGAGATGCAGTTGACCCCATTCTATCCACCTTGCATTGATATGCCACTTGAAAACCCTACTTCCCCAAACCCCCAAATCGAAATCAAAGAGAAAAAAAATCAAGTTTTACCTCAAAGGTCTCACCTTTATAGCCTTTCTCATCTTCCTCTCCGCATTTTCTCCTTCTTTCACCATCCTTCACGACAATCTCCGCTTCCCACCGCCTCCGACTTTCCAATCTTTCAAGCAAAGAAGCTAATTCACCAGCTCAATCTCTTCCCCAAAGACACAAAATCGAAGCCGGTTGAAGATATCATGATATCTTAGCTCAGGCCAAAGCAAAGCTTCTCGAAGTCATATTCAATGAACTCTTCTCGAAATCTTCATGATGTGAGATGGACGATTTCAGCCGGCAGACTCCAGATTTTTACAGGTCCAAATCCATGAAGATTTTTACAGCTCCAAATCATCTTCAATCGAATCCTGTTCTTGTGGAGGAAGGCTCCTCCTAGTCCTCTCGATTTCTCTCTCCCTCAATCTCTCACTCCCAGAGAGATATGGCAACAACAAGAGGAATGAGAGGAGTTGTGTCTTTGTTTTGCGTTTGGTGAGAGAGACAAAAGATATTCTAAATTTTTTGAGGAGAATCGAGCGGGTTTTTTTTTTTTAACTCCCGCTCTTCTGTTTGCTTATATCATTTGCATATAGCAATGTCATTAAAAATAAGCTTTAATAGCTCTAACTCAAAAAACGCTATAATGAAAAGCTATCAATAGTCACTTGTGTTGTAGTGATCTTTGAAGCCATGAGGTACCCTGTTGATAATCATTCTTGTTTTTCTATTGACGTGGTGGATATTTTGTCCCAGGAATTTCTTGATGTCATGAACGATGATGAACTTGAAATCACCATTACTACTGGCGCCGGATATGAGAGAAATGGAGTCCTTTGTGACAATATGAAGATCTCGGCTGATAACATGAGGGAGAAGATCATTGAGACTGTGGCAACCTTTGAGTCAATGCCACGAATTGTTAGTGAGTTACCTCCCCCAATTATTATTCCCTCATCTACTAATAAACTTTTACCTTCTGTGATTCAGGCACCTACACTTGAGCTTAAACCGTTACCGGATCATTTGAAGTACGCGTATTTGGGAGATGATGAGACATTTCTTGTCATCATATCATCATCACTCACAAATTTAGAGGAGGAAAAGCTTATTCGAGTTTTGAAGGAATACAAGACAGCAATTGGGTGGACATTGGCAGACATAAAGGGTATTAGCCCTACCACTTGTATGCACCGTATACTTCTTGAGGAAGGTGCAAAACCCACTAGAGAAGCTCAGCGCTGCCTAAACCCCCCTATGATTGAAGTTGTGAAGAAAGAAATCATTAAACTCCTTGATTGTGGCGTGATTTACCCTATTTCAGATAGCAAATGGGTTTCACCAGTGCAAGTAGTGCCGAAGAAGTCTGGCATAACTGTGGTAAAGAATGAGGAAAATGAGTTGGTTCCCACGCGAATACAAACAGGGTGGTGGGTTTGTATTGACTATAGAAAGCTGAATGCAACCACCAGGAAAGATCATTTCCTCTTCCTCTTATTGATCAATTGCTTGAAAGGTTGGTCGGTCGTGCTTTTTATTGTTTTCTTGATGGTTATTCAGGATATAATCAGATTTTCATCGCTCCAGAGGATCAAGAAAAGACAACCTTTACATGTCCATCGGCACTTTCGCATATAGAAGAATGCCATTCGGTTTGTGTAATGCCCCGGCTACCTTCCAGAGATGTATGGTAAGTATATTTTCAGACTTTATTGAAAAAATCATTGAGGTTTTTATGGATGATTTTAGTGTTTTCGGTGATTCTTTTGACCATTGTCTAGATAATCTTGCATTGATTCTGAAGCGATGCATTGAGGTTAACCTTGTATTAAATTGGGAAAAATGTCACTTTATGGTTAACCAAGGTATTGTTTTAGGTCATGTGATTTCAGCTAGGGGTATTGAGGTTGATAAAGCTAAAATAGATCTTGTATGTTACTTACCCTCTCCTACTTCGGTGAGAGTGGTTCGTTCTTTTCTTGGACATGCAGGATTCTATCGGCGATTTATCAAAGATTTTTCTAAGGTTTCTAGACCACTATGTCGACTCCTACAAAAAGATGTGCCATTTGAGTTCAATAATGACTATCAGGCAACGTTTGACAAGCTTAAGGAGTTGTTGACATCAGCACCTGTCATTGCACCACCGGATTGGAGTCTTCCATTTGAACTTATGTGTGACACATCAGATTATGCCTTAGGAGCAGTTTTAGGCCAACGGAGGGACAAACGTCTTCACGTCATCTACTATGCCTCTCGAACCTTGAATGACGCTCAATTGAATTATTCCACAACTGAAAAAGAACTTTTAGCTGTTATATTTGCTTTAGAAAATTTTGATCTTATTTAATTGGAACTAAAGTTATAATTTTCTCTGATCATGCAGCTTTAAAATACTTGCACGAAAAAAGAAGCGAAATCGAGACTTATACGGTGGATACTTCTTCTTCAAGAGTTTGATGTGGAGATCAGGGATAAAAAAAAGGGAGTGAAAACATGGTAGCTGACCACATGAGCCGTTTGGTGCGCAATGAGGAACCCCGGCCAATTCTTGAGACTTTTCCTGACGAGCAACTATTTTTGGTCGAGGTAAGTAAACCATGGTATGCTGATATTGTAAATTACCTTGTATCCAAACAGATTCCGAACACCTTAACTCGAGTTCAGAAGGATAAGCTCAAGAAAGTGGCGAAACAGTTTGTATGGGATGATCCCTATCTGTGGAAGCATTCAACCGATCAACTGATTCGAAGGTGCGTACCCGATTATGAATTTAATTCAATATTGACATATTGTCATTCCTATGCTTGTGGGGGACACTTTGGAACTCAAAGAACAGCTCGTAAGGTTTTAGAATGTGGATTTTATTGGCCCACTTTATTTAAGGATGCCAGATTATTTTGCATGACTTGTGACCGGTGTCAAAGAACAGGTAATTTAGGCCCTAGAGATCAAATGCCACAACATCCTATATATAATGTGGAAATCTTTGATGTATGGGGTATTGATTTCATGGGTCCATTTCCTTATTCTAATGGTTTCATATATATATTGTTTGCTGTGGATTATGTTTCAAAGTGGGTGGAAGCAAAAGCCACCCGTACTGACGATTCCAAAGTTGTTGCGGCATTTATTCGTTCTAACATTTTTGTAAGATTTGGAATGCCTCGAGTGATTATAAATGATGGAGGTTCCCATTTTTGAAACCGTACAATTGAAGCTTTGCTTAAGAAATACAATGTCACACATAAGGTTTCAACACCTTATCATCCCCAAACAAGTGGCCAAGCCGAAGTTTCAAATTGTGAAATCAAGGGAATACTTGAAAAAAAAGTAAAGCCCGCTCGCAAAGATTGGAGCATGCGACTTGATGATGCTTTATGGGCATATCGAACAACATATAAGAAACTTATAGGGATGTCTCCTTTTCGGATTGTATATGGGAAACCGTGTCATTTACCGGTTGAGCTAGTACATAAGGCACATTAGGCTATTAAGGCTTTCAATATGAACATTCTGACCTTCATAGGAAATTGTAGCTGAACGAGCTTGAAGAGATTCGGAATGACGCATATGAGAGTGCCAGGATTTATAAGGAGAAAACTAAAGCTTTTCATGATCGCATGATCCGTGGAAAGACTTTTTTGGTGGGCCAGAAAGTCTTACTTTTTCAGTCACGCCTTAAAAGTTTTTCCCGGTAAGTTACGTTCTAAGTGGGTTGGTCCTTTTATTATTACTAATGTTTTTTCCCATGGTGCTATATAGGTGAAAAGTGTCACAACTGGAAATGAGTTCAAGGTGAATGGGCATCGACTTAAGCCCTATTATGAGTCATTTGTGGAGCATGACGCGGAGAACGTATCACTCCATGTTCCCACTTATTCTGAGGATTAATTGGAGATACCGTCAGGCTGCACGACGTTAAGACAAGCGCTTCTTGGGAGGCAACCCAATCAGATTTGCATTTTTTATCCCTTTATTTTATTTTCGTTATTTTTGCTTTTGTTTGTTAGTAGTTTGTTTTTCCGCGTTTAAATCTTTCATTACATGTACTATAATCTATTAACATTGAGGACAATGTTAGGTGTAAGTGTGGGGGGAAAAACATTGTTTTTTTTTTTTTAAATTAAAAAAAAGTGCCAGTCCCTTAAAAAAATATACTTTCCAACACAATGATAAGATTTGGTTTTTAATTGCATGACTTTAAGGTGATTTATAAACATGATTTAAGATCTAATATTATTCTTTGGTTAATGCTTATTTATGGTTATCATATACAAATTCACATGTAATCAACTTAGTAATTGGTACTCATAGCATGCTTAGTTGAATTTAACTCATTATAACCCATATGTGAGTTTTGAGCCTATTGTTCCTTTGATTTTGAGAGTTTTTAGTTAGGTCATCTTTTATTTCTTTTGTCAATAATAATTCGTTGCATGATCTTAATTTTGTTTGCTTTGGTTGCTACTTGGATTGCTTTCAAAATTAAGAATTAAACACTAGAACTTGTATTAATTTCTTTCAAAGCATCATATTGAATTGCATGACATGCTTGACATGATAAAGGCACCTAGTTTTCACCATTTCCAAATAAGCCCAATCCATAATATATTTCCTTTAGGTTAACCCCATTGAGTCTATTATTAAGCCTTTTGTTTCATTACCCTCATTTTCTATCTCTAACCTAATAAAAAGAGTGGAGCTTAATTTGATTTGCAAAGACTTTATTGTAGTTCAAGGTATGTTGAAAAGCAAGTGTGGGGGAAGACCCTTGTGGTAAACAGTTCAAGAAGAAACAGTTGCAAAAAAAAAAAAAATTTACAAAAGGGATACAATTCCTTATCTATATCCATTCAGTATTACAGCACCATACATATAGTTCAATTCTTTTCAGTAGATACAAAATAATTGTTGAAGCTCTTCATTATCAATGGGTCTCCTCATCATTTTCCCACTTATGTCTTGAACCATATGATTCTTTGCTAATGTCTCTAATCTTATTGCATGCTTTCACCATTCTTTTCAGTAGCATTCCTTCCATGAGATCATATATCTAAAAAAAAAGTCAGAAAATGTCATTCTTTCTTGTTATATCATATGTGAGCTATTTGTTTCTCTTTTACATCAATCCTTTCACATATAAATAGAATAGGAAGAATGATTTTACCAAACAATCAGTGAAAAAGAAAAGAGTGCATCTAGTGAGATTTTTGGGTTAATTCTTCTTGGCACGCGCTTGAGTTTCACAGTCACTTGGATTGATTTAATTGTAAATTTTTATATCATTGCTATGAACGTGTATTAGTTTTCGAATGATGTGGATTTAATCTTGTGTTTACAAAGAATCTTAACATGTCATGATCCGTTGAAAAATTCTGAGACAAATGTTGGAAAGTATAGATTAAGTCATTTGAGTCTTTTATTTTTGTTTCTTGGATTTGCTCCAGGACTAGCAAAAGACTAGTATGGGGGAATTTGATAGGGGCATAATTAGGCTATTTTTAGTACCATATTTCTATATATATTTTTAGCTATTACTTGTTAATTATGGTACTAATTGCTATTTTCATGTTTGTGTAGGTTTCCAATTACAATATTTTAAAATAGAAGGAAATTGAAAATTTAGAAATACTAATTGCACAAGGATATCACACAAACAAGGAAACAAGGAACCCACACCAACAAGGAAACCACAGAAAGAAGAAAACAAGAATAAAAAGGGGACGATACCTGGTTCTGGGAGACCCATCCAGCAATAGCATTCATCCACCGCCTCCATCACACCCATCGTCACCTCGCCAAACCCTAGCCGCCGTCACCCAGAATCCATCCACGCCCCGCCATCACAACCACAACCTCATCAATCATCCTCGCATCACAGGCAGCAGCCCAACACCGCCCCTCAATCTCGTTATCTTTTCTCTGTAGAAAACCCATCCTCACAGATCCCTCCTCCTCGCAACAATCCATCCACAGCCTCCACAACAAGCCCTAACCCTCCCACAGCCGCCATCGTCCTCCTTCACAACACCCATCATCAACCATCGATCGACCCTTCATCGTCCTCTCATCACCATCGCAGAGTTCTCTTCATCATCATCCATGCATCCATCCACAACTTTCCTCGCCAAACCCTAGCCGCCGTCACCCAGAATCCATCCACACCCCGCCATCACAACCACAGCTCATCAATCGTCCTCATCCACAGCCGCAGCAAACCACAACCTACATCCATCTCTTCCATCATTCATCGCAATGCAGCAATCGCCTCCATCACCTTCTCGCACCATCGTCAATAAACCCTCGTCTTAGTCCCTCTCGCTCTCTCTCTATCGTTGATCGTCGCCAACCCTAAACCCATCGCCACCGTCTTCATCTCTCTCTCAGCCAATCGTCGCCACACATTCACGGTCCAATCTCATAGCAAAAGCAAAGATCGAGAAGGAAGAGAGGTGAAGTAGATTGCGAAGGAGCAGATCGCGTGAGGAAGGTGAAGGAAGAGATACCGTGCTATTCACACCCCAGTTTCCACTCAGTACCACCACGCACAGGCGACAACGTTCTTTCTATACTCTTTCTCTTATTTTTAGTTTGATATTAATTATGTATTGCTATTCGAACATAATTAATATGTCTAGCCAAACTCCTCTTAGTTAGGGGTGGATTCGAAGCCCCGAACATGTGCTTTATAAATTAATTGAATTTAATCTTCCTTGCTATTAGTGATTGTGTTTTGCTTAACTGCTTTATAGAAAACTTTACTTTGTATGTTTGTTAAGGTGGCCAACTTAGTATGCATGCTAGGATCTAGGGCTAGAGTATAGGAGAGTTTCACCTAATTATTATGATTTTGTACTCGCAAGTAGTAAATACCAAGGAACGTTAGTAAGGTTAAGTAGAAACCTAGGCAAGAACAAGATTCTGATCATACTTGTAATTGCCTAGTCAGTGTTCATATTTTTCACAAAACTTAATGATCTTAGATTGTTGTCTAAATTGCGATTCCTGTTTAGATAGCATGATAAGAATAGTTTGAAATCGACGCTTAGTTTAATTCAATGAACTTGGGAAAATAATAAGATTAATGCAGTGCAGTCACGGTTAGTCTTGAGCATTGTCTCTCACGAGTTAGCAAGTGATTATTGAAGATTGATTTATTAGCATATGTTTGGTGTGTGGAGATTAACCCTTAGCTAATTTCTCATCTTTGTCATCCATTTAGTTTTATTATCTTTACAGTAATTTTCGTAGTTATATTCATAGTTTAATTTAGAAAATCCAATCCCCTTTTATTTAATTAATTAGGTTGTTAGTTGTCGTTTAGTTATTATTAGTGTTAAATGACAAGCCCTCTAATCCTCGGTCTAGAACGATATCTACTTATTCTATACTACAATCACAAAGCAGGGTATTAAGTTGTGTGCTACTAAAGTAGTGCATCAGCCCATGAGGACGAGGAGGTACACCGAGTTCTCGAGATAAGTAAGAAGGAAGTTTTTCATCGCCTGGATGACCATGAGAAAAAACTTGTTGCTTTTTATGGCTTGCCCAACTCTGTCAGCCTCTCGATTGACGATTCGCGCGTTATCGAGAATAAAATGCTTCATCTAGGTGTTTGGCTGTCGGAGAATCCGAAGGATACTAAGACCTTGGATGACTTTGAGTATGATCCGTCAGTAGAGGATCAAGTTGTTTCTCGTGCTCGAGATCACAAGCTTATTGTTTCTTCCGTCCTGGCTGATACTTCGGAATCTCCTGTTACCTTCTGCATCTCACCCCGCTTCTTCTGTCCTTGGGGAGACCTTTTGGCCTTCCGAGGTTGATGTGCAGGATAGTGCTCGCAATCTTATTGGCGACTGTCACGGGTGGTTGGCTAACAAAACCCTCATGCCCGTGCGTAAACCATGTTGTCACATTGACGATGGCATCCAACATCTTATGGAGGGGATGACGCATCTCACTTATGCAGCCGTCATGGGGTCAGATTGTAAGGCATCTCGTGACCAGGCTCCGCACGTCGAGCAGAAGCTTTCAAGTCACATTCTAGTTTTTTCCCATGATCTCCATCGACTGGGTTTGTTGAAGGCACACTAAACGTAGCATGATAGGGTCGCGGACTCTGCGCGGGTGTTGCTAAGGGAACTCAAGGCTACGTGTGATGCATTTTCTTCCGACCTTGAGACATCCAAGGTGGAATTGGGCAGGTTGCGTTCCCGTCTGGATGTTTTTGAGAAAGAGTTGTCCGACCGAAAGGCCAAACATGATGAGGTTGTTCGTTCCATCAAAGAGTGTTTTGCCAAGCTTAAGGCTGCTACTATTCGCATTGTTGAGCTTAATTCCGAGTCTGTAGAGACCAAATCAGTAATCTCTCCTAAACTTGTCGATGTTGAAAAAGAGTTAGCATCAACCCAAGTTGAGCTGTCGACTGATACTGAGAAGTTGAAGGCAGCGGAGGCTGCGAATCTTAAGAGAGTGGTCGAGGGTCGCCATGATTTCATGACTTCCTGGAGACGCAAGGTTTTGACATGTCCCCATACCGTTACTTTGTTGAGCAGCAATTCCATGATGTCAATGAATTTTTCCGGATTCAATGGGTAATCTGGATGTCGAGGAGCCATCTAATCTTATGTTGCCTGAAGACGTTGTTTACAACACTGATTCCTCTTCCTAGTTGTTGTTTTCTTCTTTTTGTAATCTCATTTTTTAGAAGATAAATGAAAATTTTATTATTTTGCATTTTTGTGTCCCATATGTCTAGCTTGTTTAGCTTTTATTTATGACATTTCTAGGAGATTTCCGAATTTGGTTGTCGAGATTTTTATGGGTGGCTTCGGTACTCGACATTCTAGTCGTATGGAAACTGTAGTATATAGAATTTTGTTTCTCATTCGGATTGCGGTGTCAAACATTAAATCAACGTAAAAGTCTGGCTCTTATGTCCTGGTACTTTATTATTTTGTGGTTGATCAGGCTAGAAGTTTTTCTGTTTTATGTCTGACTTGTTCGTCCAGCCTATGTATTTGTTTTTGCTCGATACTCTAGTCATGCTGAGTGTTTTCTCGAGTTAATTTTAATCTGACTTTTAGTCCTGATTAAATTCTTGTTGTTTCGAAATTGAGAGCAAAAGACTTTATTGATAATATATTTTCAAGTGTTCTACATTCCATGGTCGAGGTATCATTTTGCCCTCTTTGTCTACCAACCAGTATGTTCTTGGTATGTTGATTTTTGTTACCCGGTATGGTCTTTCCCAGTTCGGTTCAGGTTGCCCACGTCGAGTTTTTCATGTTTAGTCGGACTTTTCGTAACACCTAGTCTCCGACGTTAAAAGTTCGGATTCAAACCTTCTTGTTGTAATACTCTACCATGCGCTGTTGATAGGCTGTCGTTTTAATTGAGGTTGCTTCTCATTTTTCTTCGAGGAGATCCAGCCCGACTCTTAATGCATCAACATGTCCTCAGAGTGAAATTCTTCGGTTCGGAATGTTGGCATTCTAATCTCTACGTGTATCATTGCTTCTGACCCATAAGCAAATGCGAAAGGTGTTTCTCCTGTCGGAGTTCATTTTGTTGTTCTATACGCCCAAAGGACACTAGGTAACTCGGATGTTCATAGTCATTTTGCTGCCTCGAGTCTTCTTTTGATTGCCTCCAAGATTGTCCTGCTAGTAACTTCGGGTTGCCCGTTTGTTTGCGGATGAGCTGGCGCAGAGAAATGTTGTTGGATACTCAGGTTCTCAAACAATTCCCTAACCTTTTTCCTTCAAACTATCTCCCATTGTCCATGATGATTACTCTTGGGATCCCGAATCTGCATATGATGTCTCTCCAGAGAAATTTTTCGACTTTTGCTTCCTATCTTTGTAAAGGGCTCTACTTCTACCCATTTGGTGAAGTAGTCTACTGCGACGAAGATGAACTTTTATTTATGGAACGCTGGGAGTGGTCCTACGATGTCCATTTCCCCATTATGCGAATGGCTAGGGGCTGCTCATTGGGATCAAGTTCTACTCATTGGCACTTGTCACATTTACGAACTAGCTTCTGAGCATCCGCTTGCATCGTAGGCCAATAATAACCTAATGTTAGAGCTTTGTAGGCTTATGTTCTTCTTCTTAGGTGATTTCCGCATGTGCCATGGTGTATTTCAAACAGGATGTATTTAACATCTCTTGGTGCAAAAAGGCAGCTTAATAATGGACTTGAGGCAGACCCTCCTGTATAACTTGTCATTGATCATTGTGTATCTTGTTGCCTGATTATGTAGTTTCCTGGCTTCCATCTTATCTATTGGGAATTCCCCGTTTAAAATATACGTCGAGATTGGAGTTGTCCAGTTGGTTCCTTGGTTTACTGTGCATGCTTCTTTTGATTGATTTTTAGTATGGAGCTTCCTTGTGTCATGACGAGTGGGCTATCATTATCCATCATTGTTGAAGCTTTTTTTGCCAGCTCGTCTGCTCTTTTGTTTTCCGTTCGTGCGCATTGCTTGATGGTAGCATTTTGAAAGCCTTTTATCAGCTTTGTAGTTTTCTAGTGGTAAGCTTACATTCGGATATTTTTTACTTGGAACTCGCCGTTTAGTTGATTGACCACCAGTCCGGAATCAGTAAAGGCACTAGTGTCATTTATTCCTAGGTGTTTTGCTAACTGCAACTCTGCTATCACAGCTTTGTAATCGGTTTCGTTATTGGAGGCTTTAAAACTGAGTTTGATTGTCTTTTCTAATGCGATGCCTTCTTAGTTATACAAGACTAATCTAGCTTCGCTTCCTGCCAAGTTGGACACTCCATCACAACGGAGGATCAATCCTTCAGGGATTGGTTTAGGTTGTTCTGTTTTACTTTCCTTGTCCTCGTGTTTGTTGTTGCTTCTTGTGAACTCGGCAATGAAATCTGATAGTGTCTGAGCTTGATAGCGGTTCTAGGGGGCACAGTTGATGTCGAATTGTCCGAGCTCTATCGCCTACTTTACCATTCTCCTTGACAGGTCTGGTTTGTGTAATACCGACCGAAGTGGCTATTCGGTCATAACCGTGATCGGGTGAGCTTGGAAGTATGGTCGCAATTTTCTTGATGACACGATTAAAACGAGTGCTAGTTTTTCCAAGGGCCAGATGGTTGATCTCAGCATCCGTGAGTGTTTTGCTGATGTAGTACATTGGTTTTTTCACCCCCTTTTCTTCTGGTATCAATGTTGAATTCACCGCATGGTTAGATACTGATAGGTACAGATACATCATTTATCCTATGTTCAGTTTTGTTAGCAACTTCGTGCTTCCCATGTAAGTCGTAAGGCTTTGAAAGGCTCTCTTTCATTCGTCATTCCATTCGAATGTCTTGTTCCCCTTGAAGATTTAGAAGAAAGGAAAACACTTGTTTAATGATCTGGAGATAAATTTGTTAAGAGCTGTTATCCTCCCGTTAAGACTTTGAACACATTTTATGTTTGTTGGTGGTTGCATGTTGAAAAACACTTATATCTGCCTTGGATTGGCTTCAATTCCTCGTTGGTTGACCATGTACCCGAGGAACTTCCCTGACTCTACTCCAAAGGTGCATTTCTCTGGGTTTAGCTTCATCTTGTACTTCCGAAGCTGGGAAAACTCATGTTCGAGGTCCGTAACATGGTTTGTTTTGTGTGAGCTTTTGATGACATATCATCGATGTAAACCTCCATTGTTTTGCCGATTTGATATCTAAACATCATGTTTACCAACCGTTGATACGTTGTTCCCGCATTTTTCAATCCGAATGGCTTTACTCAATAATAGTATGTACCGTTTTCCGTTATGAAGGATATTTTTTCTTGCTTGGGGGGTACATTTGATTATACCCGGAGTATGCGTCCATGAAACTCAGCATTTCATGCACGACAATTGCGTCAACAATTTGATCTATTCGTGGAAGTGTAAAGATGTCTTTGGGGCATGCTTTATTTAGGTCGGTGTAATCCACACATACCCTCCATTTCCCATTCTTCTTCTTTGCTAATACCGTGTTTGCCAACCAATCCAGGTAATGAGCTTCTCTTATCATTCATGCCCTGAGCAGTCGGTGCACTTATTCGTTTATCGCCTGATTGCGTTGCGGAGCCACCGGTGTTCTTTTTTGTGGAATCGGTTTCCTATCTGGATTCACTTACAATTTGTGGGAGATGATGGATTGATCCATTCCCACCATGTCCTTCATTGTCCATAATAAAACATCTTGGTTATCTTTCAGCAGTTGGATCAGTTCCTTGGTGAGTTCATGTTGGATTTTTGTGCCAATTCGGATTGCCTTTTTTGCTTCATTGTTTTAAGTATACCTCGACCGTTTCTTCTTTCGATTGCCCAGTGTTGGGTTGTTCACGTGGACTAGTTGGAGCCATATTGTTGTTCAGAGAATCCGAACTCGTTTCATCAGGTTGCTATGAAGACTCTTCCAGTCATTGCGATAATTGTTATTTGTGGGGTGTCTTTATAGCAACAAAATGACATTCCCGGGCTGCTGGTTGGTCCCATTTTATTCTTCCAATGCCATTTTTTGTATGGTACTTCACACATTGGTGCATAGTGGAGGATATTGCGCCAATCTTGTGTATCCATGGTGTTTCGAGTAACATGTACGCAACAAAAGTGCTGACGATGAGAAAGTCTATCATTAACACTTGTTCTTCCCTGGCTCTCCCGCTTCAATTGGTAGTCGCATCATTCCCAGCGGGTTACATTGCTCCCCACTGAAACCTACCATAGACTGATCGCTTGGTGAGAGCATCTCAGTAGTGAACTGCATTCTTCAGAAAGTTGTTAGGTATAAGAGGTTGGCCGAGCTACAAGTGTCGATCAATATTCTTTTGATTTTTCATTTAGCTATCATGACCGAAATCACTAAAGCATCATTGTGCGAGAAATTAACCCCATCAACATCTACGCTGTGCGGATGGTTCTTGGAATTTGATCTTTGTTCGTAAGTCTCTACTATACGCTTCCTGGATCAATTGGATTGTTCTTTTTCCCCACCTGTGCCATGCAAGACATAAATTGTTTCTTTTGCTTGCTCCTTTGACACAATTGTTTCGCCCCCCAGTTTGACGAACTCTCTGAGTCATTCTTCTTTGATATGGCGTCCAATTTCATTTCTTAGGCAGCGACAATCCTCGGTATCATGGTCGTAGTCATTGTGGAAGAGGCAATGTCTGATATTACTTCACTTTTTCGGATCTCCTCTCATCCTCGACAACCATTTGACATATTCTCTTCCTGCCATGGCTTCAAGAATCTCGTTCCGGCTTGCTATCAGAGTTGAAAATGTTCTCCCATATTTGGGCTTCTTCAGTTGTAGGTTTTCAGACGTTCCTTGATTTCACTTGGAGCTATTGTTAGCCCAATGTCTCTTAAGCTGGGTGATTTCTTCTCAAAAGTTGATGCCTTGCAGGTTTCAGATGATCCTATCTATCGTCTCGATCACACCGTTCATCTGAGCCATAAGCATCTCCATTCGGGAATTCGAGGGGATTCCCCATGTTGTCAGAGATGTTTGAACTATTACCTGCTGGAGCTCTCTTCTAGTAGGTATGGTTGTTTCGATGGTTGTCTTTGGATCAATATTGGGCAGCATGTTGTCAGGTTGAAGATTTGTGGAGTATTCCATTGGTCTTCTGCTCTGGTTGCGTGAGATTTGTTACTGTGAATCTTATTTTTTTTAAAAGAAAAACTCGTCGTTTCCACAGACAGCACAAACTGATGAGTCCAAAAATTGATGAGTTTGACCTGTAAAACAACTGTTAGATTGCTAAGGACCACCTTTTTGGTGGTCGAAGGCACTCCGATGCTTAAGACAGTAACTCTGTTGGAAGAATGATGTAAATCTAGACAAAACTCAGTTAAAGTTGCATACCTCTGTCGAATGTTCTCTTTAACTTTTATAATGGCTGCGGTTAACTTTCTGCGTGACTTAAGCATGTGAGGTGCAACAGAAGAAGATGTTTCTTGTAATAGTCTCGTCCTTGATGGAGATGTGTTTATGAAGGTGTAACTCTCTCCATGGCTCTTTCTTGTGCAACGTTCATCTTCTTTATGAGAGAACTCGTATTGAGCCTAAACTTGGGCTCTGATTCGTTTGGACCTGGATTTGTGTTTTGTTTACGTCTCCTCAGTGGTAGGCCTAGTTTGGGCCTTTATAGTTGGCCTCATTATTCTTGGGCTTTATGAGCTGACCCAATAGATGAGCCATTGTATTCTCGTGATGTGTCTTTATGCCACGTGTACGGTCGTGATGATCGGACTATTTTGATATATCATCACATATGATCAACAAATCACCAAGTGAGTGATCTAGTATACAACTTATGTTCCGGCATTAAATGTTTGATGTATGGAATCGTCACCTAAATGTTGATCATATATTATTTAATTTCATTCATTAGTTGATGAACACTGCCAATAATTGACATTTTATATTAGAAAATGGGGAATGAAAACGATGTAAGGACAATAAAAAAAATAATAAAGACAAACATTACTTTATTAATTACATTGTAAAGTTAACAACAGTAGAGAAAGCCTTCATGTCAAATTGCAAATTAGTCTTTGAAGATTGTTTAAACTTTACTTTAATTGCTTGTGTTATACAACAAGTTTTCCAATAAATCCATCACTAATTTCAACAACAACAATCAAAGAAAACACATCCTATGTTTAAGATTACGAATTTCTATTACACGAATCATCTTAGATACCCATATACATATTCAACTAAAAATGGGACACGCTATCATTCTATTTAGATCTAATTGAGGCTCACTAACTTCTACTAAAAAAATTATACAATACCAATCATAGGTTAGTATAATATAAATATCAATTTTATTCACACATAAGCTAAGAACCCCACTAAGTAAATTTTGCAAAAATCAGGATATTCAAAACTCAACCAATGGTTGTTTTCTATGCCGTGAGGGAAATCTAACCGTTGGATGGACTTTCAAACTAACGGTTTGTTTTTCATACGTGTATTGCGAATCTATTGATTTAGTTTGAAAGGATTTCGACCATTGCAAGGTCTTGTACCACCACAAAACTTATGTTGCGTAGAGTTGTCTTGAATTACGAGATTTAATTAGTTTTTTCTTTAACTCAATCGGTTTTCACGAAAAATGCAATACAACACTTTCTCAAAACATGAACTTGCAAACATATTTACCTAATGAAATCTAACCCTACGTTCATGGATTAATCTAAAAAAAACAACAATGAATAAGAGAGAATGAATAACTTTCAAATGATATTCTTCTTCTCTTATTTTACCTTATTTTGCTTTTCTTCTTAGTTTTCTCTCCAATTCTAGGCAGCCGGGATTTATAGCCATTTTTTTGCCAGGTTTTGGGCTTTTATACTTCTACATATAGATAATGTTTGTGGTTGTGTTTTAAAGAAAATGGACAAAAGTGTAAAAACACCAAGTCTAGCAAAAAATGGCTTTAAACCCTGACTGCCTGGACAAACTATATTTTTCTTATTGTTTTTCTCCTTTTCTTATTCTCTTCAACTTTGTACGGCTAGAGAATTACCTAGCCACCACAATGAATAAATGATTAGGGTTTTAATATAATATATTTGCACCGTCAATATCACTACCCTAATCACTACTCTAATAATAAAAAGAGTGGTCCAAGCCCAAATCGTAATATTGTGTATAAGCTAAAGCTTGCTATATGCACCAATTCTAAAATAAACTATTTAATTTAATCACTAAATAACAAATAAAATAAGCATTTCAATAATAAAAATGTAATATTTAACTAAGAAATTACCAGCTTGCACGAGAGCAATAATTTTATCAACCAACGCATAACTTATGAAATAATAAACTCATTATGCGAAGTTATTCAAATATTAATTTTTGTCAAAGTTAAAATATGGATGTAAATACAATTTAGATAATTAAAAAAAAATGGGATCGTTAAACATTTCCTCCATCAACTTCCTTTCTTGCTCCTGCCATTCGATAGCTTCTAGTTTATTCGAGAAAATGAATAACAGACATGACTTGTATAAATGTACAAATTTGTGCAAAATTTTGCGTGCTTACGCAGACCATATTTATGCTTCTATAAACACATAAACTTATACGTTTTTTCACACATAAATGCAACATTTGTTCATGCACATAAACACAAAATTTCAAAAAGTCAAATGTTTTACAATAGCAATAATTGTTGTCAATTTTACACATGGAAATATAGAACAATCATGAATATTGAGTTACGTACAAACTACAACTCTCAATCCACACTTAATGTTTACAACACACAAAGTATAATCACTGGAAAATAATCAGCGGGAAGTTCATATAAAAATTCTAGGAAATCGGATTTTGCAACCAGGTTTTAAAGTAGGGTGACATGACGTGATCTCGAAAGAATGATGAAATTCGGCCTCAAAGTATTTATGCCACATCATCCTAGTTGCAAAACCTAATTCCCTAGCCTCACTGGGTAGGTGGCGACTTCGCCTCTCGAACCTTCCTTTCATTAGAGAGTAACTTCGCTATACTGTAAACAGTAGCATAAATAATACTAAGTTAAAGATATATATAGAGAAAAAAAAGATAGGAGTGTAGAGTACAATTAACTTCACTTGGTCAGGAAATTTACATGTTTCCCTTCCGTTAACTAAAAAATATTTTTGTTTTTTATTTTTTAACCTCGACCCCTTAGCGAGAACTTCTATTGAAAACTAAAAAAATGAAAAATAAATAAGAGTACTTACTTTATGAGAGCTTCCTCATTTGTGCCACCATTTGGCACTGCTTCTGAAACCCCTGTTATTAAGTTCACCCTGGAAACTGGCTTCTTCAACAACCCCTCGCCAATTTGGACAAGATTGTCCAAGTTCTTCTTTGTTGATATATCGACAGAAGATGTTGTTCCAGTCAATGCGTTGTCCTGTTATTTCTTGTCGTAAAAAATGAAAATTAGTAATTTCATGGTATTATACGTTGTGTGTCTACATATACATGTAGTGAAGGATTACCTGTATGCGTAAGTATTTCATTTGACACTTAAGGGCATCGAAAACAACAGAAATATGGTAATCAACCATGTCTGCACTAGCTTCGCTGAATGCATCAACTAATGGAACTGAACCACCATTAAGTAGCCATCCAAAAATACCCCACTTGGTTGCCATCTTTGCATTGTATTTATCTTCGGTTTTCGCTGCACCGGTACCAACAGATACAAAAAGAAATCGAGAATAGTCCATGGGTTTTATGGGGAAGAAATCTACATTTTGACTGGAAATTTGCAGGGTAACTTCACTCATGGCGACCAAAGCCTGTAATCAAAGTGCCGCAATCTCTAAGCATCTATTCAATGCTACTATTAATTCGAACACTCAAAGGCTTCAGGGGGATGTATTCACATAAAAGTACCGATTTTGTGAAAAAATTTACAAAATTTAGAGAAATATTTCATTTTTTGAGATCTTGAAATTTGAAGTACTGAAATTCGAGAAGTACATTATTTCAAGGAGTTATTTCAATTTTTTTTATTTTTTTTTGTAAATTTCGGCATTTTTGTGTAAAAGACAAAAAGTTATGAAGCAAATTACATTTTTTTTTCACCCAAAATATTTCATCAATTTTTGTAGATTTCGATATTTCCATGTAAAACTAAAAACTTATGAAGAAAATTACAAATGATAATTGTGTACTTAGGCTTTATTTAATATATTTAATGTGCTTATTAGGTTAATTTACTTATATCTTACTTTTTCACATATTGATATATGTTTGACATATTCTCAAAATTTTTACATTTTTTTACATACAACGAAATATTTCTTAAAATCAAAAATCGAAATTACTTTGAAAGACGAAATCACAATCCTTGGTGGCAAGTAGGTTATTTACCGGATTGTTAGCAGCCACACCACCATCAATAAGGTTAAACTCATGTATTTTTCCATCATTGTCTGTGTTTCTGAAATAATAAGCAGGAAGATAAGTTGGTGCTGCTGAGGTGCCAATGCAAATGTCTGCAAGCCTAGCATCCACCATGGAGTTGGCTGTAACCTATGATACATAGAGTAAAACTGGCATTATTAATACAAATAGGTTGCAGAATGATTTCATTCATTAAAAAGAGACGCTAAAAAAAGAAAAATTCTAACTGTCGAGGGAATTGGCGAGGAAAACAGCGAGGGAGGGAGGGGAGGGGGGGGGACCGTCCATCCCCCTGGGATGCGCGCTTGAAAAATGAAGGCACGCATCCCGGGGGATGGACGGTCCCCCCCCTCCCTCGCTGTTTTCCTCGCCCATTCCCTCGACAGTTAGACAAGCTCCTAAAAAAATGTGAATAATGATTTGTGACGGCGTGCGGTGTATTCTATTATATATTTAAATTATTAAGGGAATTTATGAAAATTCTCAAGTCTTACTAAAAACACCCATAAAAACCCCAAACAACCCTCTAGAAAAAAAATCTTGTGTTAAACAAATTTTCTCTTTCTTATTTTCAAATCAAACCTTTACATTATTTTACGGTTATTTTTTTCCTCCCATATTTTATGGTATTCTTCCCCAACACAAACTCAAGGATTCGAAAAACCAAAAAAATCTCATTTTTTCACAGCTTCCATTAAAAAAAATAGTGTGGGTCAGCTGGTCCGCGAATTATGGAAGAAAGGTAGATTTTCGCCACCTCATCTATTTAGCCTAAGTTAACTTCCACACTAACCTGAACTTATATATAATTAATAAAGCCCTTATGAATAATGTTATAAAATAATTAAGAATATTTTTTTTAAATTGAAAACAAAAATTAAATTTGATTTCCAGCCAAAATTCTGACCCAATTGAAAAAACGCCAAAATCCCAAACTCACACATATGCCCAATTGCATATGCACTGTCTATTTTATCATCTCTAGCATGGCCATGTTCATTTTTGCCGCGGTTAACTTACTCACAGGCCGGGCTTCTCTTATTCAATATTATATTTTCAAATACTAAAGTTGTTTGCAATCTAGTTTTGATTTACACCCAACACCTTAACCGTTCTTCCAGTTCATTGCCTACGTCAAATTAACACTAATTCTCAAAGTGACTAAAAAATAAAATAAATCAAAGTTGTGATCAAATGAAAATGTGAGAAGCTCAAAGAAGATGATGAATGATGTCGAAGCTAGATATATTGAGACTAAAAGTTCACTCCACCCATTCCGTAGACCCCGACTTTGATATATGTTAAATATGTCATCTCTATTAGCTTAAGCTTTTAGAGAAATTGGAAATTTAACATGGTATCAGAGCTCTGGTTCGAAAAGGTCGGAGGTTCGATTTTCGCCCAGCACAATTGCTGAGGTATTTTCCAGCCATTGCACTGAGGGGGAGTATTGAGTCTAAAAGTCTACTCCACCCGTTCTGTAGACCCCGACTTTGATATATGCTAGATATGTCTTCTATATTAACTTAAGCTTTTATGGAAGTTGGCAAGTTAACAAGATATGAGAAATAATGGTCTTTGCATCTGTGTGAGTTTGGGAGTTTGGCTTGTTTTTCAGCTGGGTTAGAATGTTGGTTGGAAATCAATTTTAATTGTTAAAAATATTTTTAATTATTTTTTAAAATAAATCATAAGGGCCTTATTAATTATATATAAGTCTCGATTAATGTGGAAGTTAACTTATGTTAAGTAGACGAGGTGGTAAAATTCACCTTATGAATCATATTTGCTCTTCCACGATCCACACTCTTAAGAAAACAATGAGAGAAAATCTTGTTCTCCACCCCAATCAAGGAAACTCCATTAATAACAACACTAAGAAACCATAATACCATATAATTAATGGTCATCTCCAGAAAAGAATTGTACAAACAAATCTATATGATTTTGAACATTTAATTGTTTTCTATGGAACTCAATGGTTGTGTGTTAGTTAGATGTTAAACAATAGTTTGTTTTTTTTGCCTTATATGAGTTTTGAGTTTGATTGCATAGTGCTTGATTGGCTAAGGAAATTTATTAATGACAAATATATATGTGTGTGTGATTTGGTTTGAACTACCGAATATATGATTTACAAAGTTTGTTTGGTGAAGTTTCGGGGAACAAGATGATCAAAGAAGTGGGAGGAAAAATAGCACTATTTTAGGAAGAAAGTAAATGATTATTATTTATTATAAGAACTTTGCTAGGGAATTAAAATTCTGCAATCAGGGTGATGTGTCAAGAATCTGAAAAGTTTACCCGTATCTCAAGGAATACATCATCCTCCCTGATCTTGACACGTCACTTCCAAAACCTGATTGCATCCTAGTTCCCAAGTATTTTTGTAATTACAAATATAAAATATAAATCATGTAAGAATAAAAATTCAATCATGAATATTGACGAGGTTTGCCAACTCATGCCCACATGGGATACCACATGTCTTCTTAACAATGCAACCACTTCTTGCACATCTATTTCAACAAACTTGACACGTTCAAGTTCCCTATATGAGATTTCCATTGCATATAAAAGTCCAACTTTACATAACATACCATAGTATTCATCTGAAAAAATATCAAACATGACTCAAACAAACCATGCGATTATATGACATATGGCTGACCCAAGTCATATGGCAAAGTGGATGACAAGCGTTGGTCATCACGAGTTTTGACTAGGATGACCGACCCAAGTCATATGGCAAATATTTGGCATGACAATAGCTTCCCCAGGCCCTTATGGTTTCCTGACGAAGTTTTGTCTGAAAATATGGGATGTGATCATGTCTGATTTTCAAAAAGTGGTGGAAGATTGAAGATTTCAATGTCAGGAAATTTTTGAATTGGAGGCTGAACACTAATATTATCTCGCTCATTCCAAAATGTGCGGGAGTGTGATCAATCAAAGACTTTCACTCTATTAGTCTCTTGAAAGGGGTGTACAAGATCATTTCCAAAGTCTTGACAGACATATTGAAAAATGTTCTTCACTTGGTCATCTATCTCTTCCAGAGTGCGGCAGAAAGGGGAAGACAAGTAGTTGATAATCCATTGATAGCCAATGAATTGATTGACTCAAGAAGGAAGCAAGGAGTTTCGAGACTTGTCATCAAATTACATTTTTCCAAAGCCTTCGATAATGTGTCCTGGTGGTACTTGGATTCTATAATGGCTTGAGTAGGTTTCGACCGCAAATAGATTCAGTGGCTTCACACATGCAGATCTACCGCCAATTTTTCTATGAAGATCAACAGAAAGTTGCACGGTTTCTTCAAAGGACTCTGCCAAGGTGACTCTTTGTTCTTTTCACCTTAGCGGCAGAGGGGTTGACCTAAATGATCCTGAAAGCAATCGAGGTAGGTCTGGTGAAGGGTTTTTCAGTAGTTGAAGGGACTCACCCCATCTCCATACTTCAGTATGTCGATGACACCATTTTGTTCTGCGATGCATCACTTGCCTAGATCTCAACTCTATAAAAGATTATGTTTTGGTTTAAGGTGATATCCGATTTTAAAATAAATATTCGCAAATCGATTGTTTTGCCCATCGGCGAGGTTCCCAATCTGCCCTAGCTTGCTGGGTTGTTCGGATGTGCAGATGGTATTCTTCCAGTCAGATACTTAGGCATGCCTTTGGGTTTGAGTACAAAAGTAAAATTGTGTGGGATGAGATAACTGAAAGAATGGAAGGTAGGCTGACATCTTGGAAGCACAAATGTCTATCAAAGGCCGTAAGGTCGACCCTGATTAAATCCACTCTCGCTTCCATGTCCGTTTACCTCACACCTCTTATTATGGTGTCGGCTTCCATTGATGCCAACATGGATCGGATTATACAAGATTTCCTCTGAGGTTCCACTTTGCATTCTCGAAATATGCACCTGGTTGATTGGGAGAAAATCTGTTGTCCTAAATCTCAAGGTGGGTTAGGCATCCGCCGAGTGAATATCTTTAACTCGGTTCCCCACACTAAGTGGCTTTAGAGGTTTGTAGAAGAGGATGACAATCTATGGAAATCGAGAGATCAATTATCATTGATAAATACGGGTCAAAAAAATGGGAGTGGGAAGCTACAACCAAGTATGTCCTCTTCGGATGCTCCATGTGGAAGTCCATCTCTCGTTGCTCTAATGAGTTCTATTCTCACACATCGATCCGATATTGTAATAGAGAAATGATTTCCTTCTGGAAAGATAGCCGGTGTAGCATTCATTTTCTTAAGGATTTGTTCCCTTGTTGTTTAATATCCACTATTTAAAAATTGTCCGGGTCGATAGCTTCTGGGTAAATGGAGAATCTTAGGATTTTTCCTTCTGGAGACCTCTAATTGAAGGGGAGTTAGAGGAGGCAGCAATTGCTTGAAGACCGGGCTATCTCTGAAGGACCTAACAGGTTGGAGTGGAAAGGCAAAGGGGTTGGCTTTTCGGTTGAAGAGTTTTTTTGAGTTTCTAACTGCCCCGATTTATGAGACTCACTCTAACTCTTTCATCTCTACCCATGATAACTTGGTTTGGGTGAAACATCTTCATCCCATGATCAATTTCTTTTGTTAGTAAGTCTTGCATGAGATGATCCTGATTAAAGACGTTTTAAGGAATAGGGGAATTTTCACAGGAAGTGTCTATGTGCTTTGTAATGAGAATGATGACACTATTGATCATTTGTTTCTTCATTGTTGATTCTCTAAGTCTATTTGGAGTATTTTTCTTGTAGAATTTTGGGTAAGTATCGTGTTTAATTGCTCCATTTTGGACTGGTTCAGTTGGTGGTCTCGTACCAATCCTCATCGTCTCGTGGAATGGTTGTGGAATAAGGTTACCCATGTGTGTAACACCCATGCTTTTCTTCCTATCGCTTTAATAATTTTTATACTTAGGATATAGCCACGTGTATGTGCATGTTTAGTTTGTTTATTTATACGAGGCAAATTATAATTATTGTTCTATAAATAAAAATCATGACTTTTTCAAAGTACTTTTATAACTTAATTCTGTTTACCAAGTTGTATTGTTTGAACTTCCCTTAATGTTATTACCTTTTGAATTTTGGAACAAAATTCCTTTTAAGGTGTGCATGATGTAACAATTCCATTTTTTTAAATTGCCTAAAATGTATTTATCTTCTTATTTTGATTTCGACAAAATTGATATTTGAATAATACTGCATAAGAAGTTTGTGCTTGGACCCATCAGGATTTGGGCTTAGGCTAGTTCTTTCATTAAAATGTGTTTAGGGTAGTGATTAAGGGGTGAAAAAGGTTTGAAGAATTAGTAAATAAGATATGGGTTTTTTTTTTCTCTCTTTGTACAACAGAGAGTGTGAAAGAATAGAATATGAAGG
This sequence comes from Berberis vulgaris, assembly GCA_963556465.1. Classification (NCBI taxonomy): domain Eukaryota; kingdom Viridiplantae; phylum Streptophyta; class Magnoliopsida; order Ranunculales; family Berberidaceae; genus Berberis; species Berberis vulgaris. The sequence goes on along the minus strand of OY747134.1, from coordinate 67,035,068 downwards.
AAGAAAATAAAGGGGAAGAGGAAGGGAAGCAATGAAGAAGGAAGGGAGAAGGAAGAATAGAGAAGAGAACATAGCTCTCTCATCCTTTTCCACGCACACACATGCACAAGTGTCAACAGAGAGAGAAAGAGATTTGATGGTTGAATAATAATGGAGACGAAGTTCTTGGTGGAGATCGAGAATGGAAAGGAGGCAACAGAAGGAAAATCGTCGGTTGGACCGGTGTACCAAGTGTGTTAGACAAAGATGGATTTAAGACTATTGATGAAGGAGTCGAGAGTTGCTGGGACATCTTTCGGTGAGTTCTTCTCTCTCATTTTAAATTTTGGGTTCCTAGTTTTGCTTTCTTTATCTCTCTCTTTTCTTTTTGTGTGTGCATTTTGTTTGGTGAAGATCTGTACTGATTAATGGGGTTTTCTGGTCTGGGTTGATTTGTTTTTTGTTTAATCCAATGGGTTTCTCTTAGATTACATTAGGTTTGCTTAGTTTGATCTGTTTTAATATTAAGGTTTTGTGTTTGGTGAAGATCTTGTACTGTTTGATGAATTTTTGTGGTCTGGGCTGGATTTATTTTGTGTTTGATATAATGGGGTTGTCTTAGATTTGTTTCATACAAAGTAAATCTCTGCTGGGGATGTTTTCTTTCTCTTTTCCTTATGTGCGCCTCCTCTTCTTCTTTTTCGGCAACAAGCTCGACTATGACCGAGCGTCGCATCAGCTTCTACCGATCAATATTCCTCTTCTATCTTCCTTTCTACTTCATCTTTCTTCCCTCTTATTCCCTTTTGATTTCAGGGTCTGAACAGGTTAGAGAGATAGATAGTTTATTAGAGTTCGTGACGGAAAACGCAAAACCTAAGCGGAGAAAATGGGGTTCACCATCGTCAATCCGATCACTGGTTAACAGAAGAAGCTTGAAATTGATGGCAATTAGAAATGGTGTGTTCATTTTCATCTCCTTCTCTTCAAATTGTTCTTTTAGTTGAAATTTGTTTGTGTTGTTGCTCCATGATTTCCTTGGTGGGTTTGCTTCGAAACTACGAAAGTATGTATTGGTTTTTTTCATTTTTGAGTTGTGGTTTGGTTTTCGTTGTATGGGTTTGTTTGTTTGGTGTTTGGATGAAGTAAGTATGAATTTATGATGAAATTGGGTATTATTAAAATTAGAAGTTAAATGATTTCTGATATACGATAGTTTGGAGCACTGGGTTGCTACTTTATAAGCGAAATTATCAGCTTGCATCGTTGCTTATTTCGAACATTGACTGAATCAGATTGATTTGTTTGTGCATTGATGTTGTAAACTAAGTCTTTGGGGTGCTTTTGTTTGTGCTTTTATGCTCTGGGTATGTTTAGTTTTGTGAGTTTGGTGAGCTGCGATGTGTTGTTGGATGGGTTCCAGTAGATTGAGAGTTTAAAACCAATGACTTGATTTTGAATGGATGTTAAGTCAACTGTGAGTTCATGTTGTCCAATGGGTTGAACTGTATATGAAATTGTGAAATATATTTGGAGTGTTTGTCATAGTATAAATCCCTTTGTGCAATGTTTGAAATAGTCACAATTTAAGAAGATTGGGAACTTGTATTATAAATTGATATTTGTAATGTGGAAATGGCCCTTTCAATTTAAATCAGAGAAGATTCATGTTATTTTATATAGTTTCACCATTTGTGAAGTTTGAAAGTAGTATAGTGGAATGTCATTCTTGTTACCTAAAGTGGTGGTGTTGAGGTTTCGTCAGATAAGCTTATAGGTAGTCTAGGCCTTATGGGCTCATGAAATCTAGTTTCCTTATTACTACTTATATATAATTATGTATAGGCATGACTGAGGTTCATTAGATCAGTTAAGGGTCTGATATTTGGGTTTGTGTCTTTGTGATAGTCTATGTAAGAAAGGTGTGAACTTTACACATTTGATTTATGAGACTTATATGGAAATGATGGTTTCATTTTAGTTCATCCGTTATGTGATTTTAAGCATGTTTGAAAATGAATTTGTGTTATTTGTGGTGTTTTGTGTCACAAATGTGTGAACTTTACTATTTTGATTTGTTTGATGTGTGAGTTTCTCCTAGCTTTTTTGGTCCATGTTTTGGGTATTTGCATTATTCTACGAATTTGTATTTGTATTTTTATGACAAATTTGATTGTTATGCATATTGTTTTGCTAAAAGAAAATGCATTTCTTGTATTAAAGGGGTTTTGATCTTCGCTCTATTACAGAAAGTTTGTATATGAAAATGTTAGTTGCCCCAAAAATGTGGGTGGATACGGTTGTGAATTGATTTTTGAATGACAAGATGTCATGGCCAGAGAATTTTGAGATATCAAATAAATGATATTGATAAATTGTGATCCCTTAAAATTTTAAATCACTTGAAATTGTATCACTTAAAACCACCACATCCATTTTTGTTTATGATTTCCCTTCTCTTATAAAGAAACTAAATAACTTTTGTGTTGTCTTGCGGATGTAGGCACTCTTTCTTATAGAGAAACTAAAATAACTTTCGGATTAATCTTGCCAAAAGGTGGTGAATTTTTTAAATGCCTAAAATAGGCTTGATTATTTATCCGTAAAAAATGTGAAATGACTTATACGCATTGATAGCCCAAGAATGACTTTACGTTACTCATATAATTAGAAGTATCCAGTGATGCATATTCGTATGTGATGTGTCCCAACTTAAAAATGGATGACAGAGAAGTTCTTCTTTATATGAGTGAGGCATACGGGCATGTATGTTCAGCATGGAAGTAGTGCGGATGTGGTATAGTCTAAGGCGATCAATTCATTAAAATTGAATAATTAAGTCAAATGATGTATAGACACAACTGTTTTAATTAATAAAATATCAACTATTTGAGAAATTATATTCATATTGTTTCTAACCCTTTTCATGCAGGATGACAAGTCCACTAATATTTTTACAGGTTTGACTTGCCTGGTCAACCTTTATAGTGTAAGTATAAGTAAATTAAATATTTACTTTCAGAATTTATTAGAAACCACGATTGCCTTGTTGATGAACTAAATGTCTTTGAACTGTGATTTTCTTACATGACACCTTTGCCTCATTGAGGAACTACCAGTCTTTGAGGTGTTGTCTTATTTTGTACTCAAATTTCTTGTTATAGCATTAATTTATTTTATTTATTGGAGTTGAAATTTATTCATAGTAGCTTAATTGTTTACCCAAGTGGACTTTGGCTTCTTGGGAATATTCCTTTGAGAATGTAGCCGATTAGCTTTGTCTCAGGTTAGAGAGTTTTGGAAACATTGTTGGTGGTTTATTTGTGTGGCGATCATCTTCATAGAGTTTTCAGGTTTGAGTTTTTAGTTCTACTTCAAAAAAAAATTTTTAATAAATATTTATGTTGTTATTGAACTTTCACGTCCCAAATTTGGGGGAAATAGATAATCCTACGTGTGAATATAAGGATTTTAGTTTCTCGAAAATCGGGGCATGACAATGTGCTTATGTGGTGTGTTTGGAAAGAGAGAAATAAGAGTCTTTGAGGGGCTTAATAGATCAGAGCATGCCGTTTCTTTGGATATAAGAGAATTATTGTGGAGATAGGCAAGGCATGTAATATTTTTAGAGACGTGTTTTTTGGCATGCTCATGGTGTCGTGCAGTCCTTGCTTTAGGATTGTGCCCTGTGTAATTTTCTTTCTTTCATCCTTTCAATAATCATCTTTGTGTTTAACCACAAAAAAAAAAGATATAGTCATGTGATTTCGGAAACGATGACTAGCACAAAATTTCATGCCCATTATTCTTAGTAGAGGAATTCAAGGATAGAAACCATGACCATATGTTCCATCCATATTCGAAACGCTTGGAAGAAGATGGATTATTTGAATGTGAAGTTTAAAACTAAACGCCAAAAATAAAAAAAAAAATTGGCTTGGGGGTTTTTTTAAGTAAGTTTTTAAATTATTCAACAAGTAATTGGGGGTTGGTTAAGCAGAAACAATGACTATTTTTACTGACATTATTAGTAGCACTAACCAGTTTCGATAACCTAATTTTTTGACTAAAGCATCAACCAAATATATTTTAATGTTACATGGAAGTTAGTTCTTTGCCTTTTAACAATTAGGTATTTAGGTCCATTGTTTTAGTTAGAGATGGAGCTCAAGACTTTGTAAAAGAATTACAAGAAACATAAGAAAAGAATTACCTCATAAGAAGAGAAGATGGTAGGCTGGAGTCTCTTAATATCAAAAGTAGGGATAACCACATTTGTCAAAGTATCGTGCATTCGCGTTTCTTTCAGTATGTTCCTCACAAGCTTATGAAGGTATTTCCCATTGTATTTGGGACCAGATACTGATGTGAATAGGGTGATTAATGGAGCACACAATCCACTGTAATTTCAGTTAAGAACATTTATATCAATTATTTCCCATCGATTAACATGGAAAATGAGATTAATTTATCGACTATATACAAATCTCTGAAAAATGAAGATTATTTAAAGATTTGGTCACTAGATCAGTACAAAATAAAGAGGTACATCAATTTTTTATGGTCATTAGCTAGTAGTACCTTCTTTGTGGAAAAATTTTAGGAGCATGTTCAAAGTAGAAAGGAACAATGTCTTTTGCAGCGTATAGAGGACGTTTATGTTCATTTGGTGCAGTTATCATTGCGGTGACAAGTCCTCCAGTGCTTGTGCCTGAGATTACATCGAAATAATCTGCAAGTCTGGCTTCCTCACCATCCAATTCCTATCAACAGGCGCGTCTTAGGTTAGTTAATAGAAATTGCTCAAAATATTTTCTGTAGATATCAAAACCTCAACAATGTGCATACCATACTATAACCAAGATGAAAGCTTAAAAAACAGGGGAGTTTGCATGAGCAATATATTTGTCCCATGCTATTAATTTTCGGTCAGTACATTCTAAAGATGAGAAGAATCGGATCATGCATATTTTTTTGTTCTTCCAAATTAATGGTATAAAGTCTCTTTGCATGGAGATGCATATTGTACCTGAAGCTGTGATTCAAGGAAAGCTAGAATCGTCCCAGGGATGATCCCTCTGACGCCACCTCCATCTATACTGAGAATAGTAATGAGGTTTCCATAAGTAGGGGGTGGTAAGCCAAGGTGGGATGGATTTTTGGCCATGATGATGATTTCAGTGAAAGAATAAAAGAAGAAAAATCAATGAATACTGAGGCAATTTATACCGATACAAGAGGAGAAACAAACCGGAGGCTTGGTAAGTGCATGAAGTGGTTAAAGATATATATATACACACAACATATATAGTGTGCCAGAAGAACTGAAGATGGCTTCTTGAATTCCTCTTTCTTTTTTTTTCTTTTTTAATTGTCTACTAGGGTGTAGGACACGTCATGTTAATCACTTTCTTTTATTATTAATCTAATTAGTTATTAAATATTGATCATATATAATTAATCGATGTGTGAGCGATTCAAATGTTTGCGTGTATTTGAATATGAGTTTTGCACATGCCCTGCATGTGAATATCAGCTGAATTTTGTGAATATGATGAATAGTGTAATTAAAAAAAGAAAATTTAATTGAAATGTTTATGAAAATTTCATCAATTTTGTACAAAATTACAATTGTAAAAATTGAATAATTTCTATTATTATTAAAATTATTGTTATTATTATTATTATGGAGTTGTTATGTGTACCTGACTATTTAGCTCGGTTGCAATAACTCTTTTTTGCACCGATATTTTGAGATGTTTCGACTTTGTTGCACCAACTTAAATTTTGTAACACTGACTTACATTTTTTTTAATCAATAAAATCATTTTATTGTTAAATGTTCTCGGTTGTGAACATTAATTTGTTATTGAATAAAAAACAAAAGTAAATCTTATTGATAAAACTAAACTTTAGTCACGAATTTTCAATTTTCAAATTTGCATACAAACATCAAAGATACACTAACCATCGTACAAATTCTACAATAAATAACAAACACTATGGTAGGTTGTTGATTCAGGACTTTGTACGGATGACTCTTATTGCAAATTTTATGAAGTAGAGTTTTTGGGTACGAATGCTTTTTTTTAATAGTTGCAATCACTTACATTTCTTATAATTTATTTATAACGTTCCTAAACGATAAAATTCATCACCAAATGGTTTTCATTTATTAAAAAAATTAAGTTGGTGTTACATCTTTTAGGTTGGTGCAACAAAGCCGAAACATCTCAAAATGACTGTGCAACAAAGAGTTGGTACAACTGAGCCAAATAGTCGAATACACATATCTAATGCAAATAAACGCCTTGTATGAACTGTGCATGAGGAAAAAAATCTGACTATATATTTAAAGATATCAATCTCCTTGCTATATGTTGTTTTCATGCATTGCTCAATTCTAGTACAACGCGAACCCTGCATAGTACAGAGACGCGCTATTCTACAATCACTCATTCATGTTTAAATTGTGCATCGCAAGTCTGATTTCAATGGTTCGTGACTCTTACCTAGAGCATTTATATGGGAGTTGCTATGTATGCCTGACCATTTGGCTCGATCGCACCAACTCTTTTTTGCACCGATATTTTGGGATGTTTTGATTTTGTTGCACCAACTTAAAATTTGTAACACTTACATTTTTTTAATCAATAAAAACCATTTGGTGGTTAATTTTTCTCGTTTATGAACATGAATTTGTTCTTGACGAAAAAACAAAAGTAAATCTTATCGATAAAACTAAACTTCAGTCACGAATTCTTAATTTTAAAATTTACGTACAAACATCAAAGATACAATAACCAACGTCACAAATTCTATAATAAATATCAAACACTATGGTAGGTTGTTGATTTAGGACTTTGTACAGACGAATCTTATTGTAAATTTTTGGCTGTAGAGTTCTTGGGTACGAATGCATTTTTTTAATAGTTGCAATCACTTACATTTCTTATAATTTATTTATTAACGTTCCTAAACGATAAAATTCATCACTAAATAGTTTTCATTTATTAAAAAAATTAAGTTGGTGTTACGTCTTTTAGGTTAGTGTAACAAAATCAAAACATTTCAAAATGTCAGTGTAACAACCTATTCTAAAATCACTTGTTCATGTTTAAATCGTGCATTGCAAGAATTTCAATGGTTGGTGACTCTTACCTAGAGCATTTATATGGGAGTTGCTACATGTACTGGACTATTTGGCTCGGTTGCACCAACTTTTTGTTGCACCAATATTTTGGGATGCTCCAACTTTGTTACATCAACCTAATATATGTAATAGGGACTATTCAGTTTTTATCAGTGTTCTAAAAATCGGCCTAGGCGGCGCTTAGGCGCTAGAAGGTGGAAACTGCCCAGATTAATGGCTGGGCGGGCAGTTTGGGCGGTTCTGGGCGGGATCTATGCGGGGTCTAGGCGGGGTCTAGGCGGACTCTAGGCGGGTCTAGGCGGTCTGGGCGATTTTATTTTTTTTATTTTAATTTTTAATTTTTTTAATTTTTTTTATTTTTTTAATTTTTTAATAAGGCTGATTGTGTTCCTATTTTTTAGAAATAAACTATTTAATTTTTTTTTATTCAATATATGTCTAAATGTAGCAAATGATGATTACTTAATGGAATTCTCAAAGGATCTGTCGGTACCAATTTTACTAATGTAAATTTTATCAAACATAACTGAGGTTATTCATGCAATTTGAAGAAAAATAAAAGAGTACACAAATTCAAATTTATATAAAGTACCCATCATGACCAACTTCAGTCATTTGAGTTTTAATAAATTTTGTTCAAGATTGTTAATTTTTCATGTTTTTAAATTTTGCATATGTATATTGGCATTAAATTGGATGTAATTGATAATGTATTATGCTTAACTTTTGTAAATTATTAAAGTAATAATACAAAACCTAAGACCGCCTAGGTGCCGCCTAGGCGCCCGCCTAGGCCCCTGGGCGCTAGGCACCTGCTCGCCGCCCGCCCAGCGCCTAGCGATTTTTAGAACACTGATTTTTATTAATAAAAATAATTTGATAGTGAAAATTTTCTTATTTAGAAACATTAATTAACACTTGAATAAAAGAATAAAAGTAACCATTACCTAAAACTAAAATTCAGTCAAACGTTCATTAAATTTCACTTTGTTCATCGACCATAAAAGGGTTGACAAAACTAATACGTATTAAAAAATAAATTAAAAAATACATAATTTTACAATTATTTCAAATATTATATTTTATTCGAAAAGATTGCATTTAAAACCTAAACAAATCTTACATTCAAAAATTTTAATTAAGAAAACTTCACCGTTAAATGATTTTTATTGATAAAAAATGGTAAGTTGGTGTTATATATTTTAGCTTAGTGCAACAAAGTCAAAATATCACAAACTATCGATACAAGATAAGGGTGGGCACAGGACGGGATGGACCTCATCCCTATCGCATCTCGTTTGTTTGGCTTCGGGACGGGATGAGATAGACCTCTTCTCGACCTCATCCCATCCCAAACAAGTTCAAGACGGGACGGGATGAGCATGTACCAAACACACAACTCTAAGAACAACTATATAACTTTAAGTCATTGATTATTATTTCCCAGTTTCATTAGCTTTTATTCCTTTTTTTAGAACAACTATTGAAGATAGTCATTTTTTTGTACATTGCTAACAAAAATGATCAATGGGTTTGTCATTTAAAAACTACGAGGAGCACACATTGTTGTTGTCAATAGTTAGGAAGAGGAAAAAGAAGGGAAAAAGTTCAAGTAAGATTCATTATCTAGGTGAGTCGCATAGAAGTTTTTGAGAATAAAATAATCATGTCAATAAATAAAACAACAAATAAAAATCATGTCACACAAATAGTTTCGTACTTTCATATTAAATATTAAAAAAAAATCGGTTCGAGATGGGCAGGATTGAAAATCTTCATCCTGATCTCATCCCACTCTAGATCGGGACGAGACGGGATCAAGATGAGATTGATCAATCCCAATAGGACTCAAAGAAATCGGGATGGGATGTCCATCTCGAGTACAACAAAGAGTTAGTGCAATCGAGCCAAATGATGGGATACACATAGCAGCTCGCTATTATTATTACCACTTAAAGGTAAAATAGTAGATCCTGTAAATGTTTAAGGGCATTTAGGAAAATCTGAAAAATGGTGATGAGTACATCACCACTAGATCGGGGCTCTTTGTCACGCCCCGATTTTCGAAGAAAACGAAAATCCCAAAAAGCCACGTAGGATTATCCGTTTCCCCCAAAACTCGGGACGTGAGAATTCAATAATAACAGAAACAAATAGCAGCATGAAACTAAACATCTGAAACAAATAAAAATCTAACCCGGAGAAGACTGGCATTGCTAGCTCACTAGCAGAACTCCAGGAACGCAGCTCAAAATCTCTAAACCTGAAAGGCTAATCGGCTACATTCCAAAAGGAATGTACCCAAGAAGCAAAAGCTCACTCGGGTCAGCAATAAAGCTGGTGTGAGAAATCTTCATCCCAAAAATCAATAAATCCGCACATGATAACATTAAAATAAACCAAACAATAAATAACCACACCATCAGGTAGTTCCTCAATGAGGCAATGGTGTTATCATCCTAATAAATAAATATGCATTCTTTATTACTAATAAATAAAATTTATGACTTATCAATCCTCATAAATGCAACAACAATACAATTCATAATCATATTAGACTATTATTGAAATATTAAACAAACACATTTTTCTACCTTTAGGAAGACGTGTAGTTCTCATTCAATGGTTGAATGAGCATTTAGTTTCTTCCTTTAAGGTAATCACGCACATACACAAAAAGAAATCTCGCTACTTTTCCACAATCGCACTCTCCTCCTGTGCCGAACACACCTCACCCAAGTGTGCCTCCCTTGCCTTCGAAACCACTCGGAGCGTACATGTTCCAAGTGGGGTGCCACCTTGAGGAACATGTCATCACACCCGAAGTCCGATCCATGGCAAGTATTCTTCCTAAATCTACACGTACAACCGAACACACATGGAACGATGCACCGATATGCAAGCCAGTCTGCATACCCATAATATCACATGTATACAAGCAAGTCTGTATACAAAAATTTCACATTCTTTTTTTTTTTTTTTTTTCTCGGAGTTGTGGAAAAGAGCATAAAAATAATTAAATCCTCAAAACTCTTTTATGGTGACGCTTTGTCAACCATAAATAAATCAATCACAGTATCCACCATTCTTTTGGGGAACAAGTAATATTTGACACATTGCCAGTTCACATATCTCATTTCTTTTCATCATATGAAAACAATATGCACACCAATTCACCTAACAATACAAATACTCAAGCTAAAACAAGGGCTCAGTTGAATTCCATCCAATACCTAATATTTATTTAATAAAATATAAATTGGCTGGAATGCGAGTGCAACCCATAGAATCATGTAGTGAAAGGATCTACTTATATCCAATTATGGTCACTAGTTATTCATGCATATATAATATGCTAGATTATAGTATAACACAGAACCATGTAATGAGCAGCAAAATTCAACATATATGATCACCCGTCCACAAAAGCTTACTTTAAAAAAAAAATGGTTCTTCTAAACTTGTCTTGAGTTGAATTGCAAACCAACTAGTGGTTTAAACCAATAAACTTAAGCTCAATCCCCTAATCCAATCTAAATGATGAGGGGGTTCATCATGTATAACTTAACAGATGTAACTAAACCCAAAAATGACTATCTGTTCGTCCCTTTTGATTGTACATATAGGGTACTAAATAAACAGTCAAACTTATATATTCACAACCAATTTCATAACTCTCAAAACCCCAAATTATTTCATCAACACTCACAACCATACCATCCTAATGTGACATCCCACAGACTCGATGCTTATATCTCAAATAATGAAAAAGTAAGTAAAGCGACAAGCACAAATGCAAATTCTGTCCTAGAGTTGTTACACATCCAAGCAATAAGTGCTAAAGACAGAAATAATACATTGCTTAAACATCATAAACAAATACCAAATACACATAACCAATTACCAAATAAACAAACAATTGTTTGTGAATATTTCTTCACAAAGATCAAATTTAGAGAGACTACATAAAAAATACTGAAAGGGGTAAAAGAGAACTCACCGAAGATATCGCAATCCATAAAGGATTGTGCAACGGATCCACGTCCTCAAAACCACTGCAACAACACCTCCAAAACCTTCATAGGTACCACATGGATGTAGAAATTGAATGCCCCTTTTTGCCATTAGGTTACCAAGTCTATTGAACATCAAATTCCCCATTTTTCGACCAATCCCTATAAGACGAGGCAACCTTCGACACCACTTAGCCCATGCCAAGGGATGGTAATGCCGAACTATTATCATTGCAATATTCTCTTCCCTGTTACAAATTGCTTCCTGCAGAGCACTCCAGCCCTGTTCGTGTTGCGCATCATCTCTCGCATTAATTCTGGATTCCTCGCAGCTTCTAATGTTTGTCGAAGAGTACTTGGATCATTGAGTATATGAGCGAGATCTGGATTTCGATCAATAATCTCACGCATTTGAGGATTACTCATAATTAAACTACGCATTAGCTCAGGATTATTCATTAGATTCTGGATGACAGGCATATTCATCATTTCCCTCATCATGTTGGGATTCTGAGTCAGTTGTTGTTGGACCTGTTCAAACTCTGGAAGGCCAACTCCAAGCAAACCAGATTCTCCATTGCCACCAAGGCCATTAATACCAAGTCCAGGAAAGAGTGGAGAACCAAGACCGGCTCCTAAACCTCCTCCTTCACCCACAACAACAACATCATCATCATCCAAACAAAACAAAAAAACAAAATGTTGTCTACTTCACAGATTCACACCTCAAATTGCCCAAATAACCAATGTCTTCCTCTTCTTCTTCTTCTTCATCTTCCATCAATAAGTTCATAAACATACACCACCACCACCATCCCCTTTGCATCCATCAACCATCATCACAGTTTACCCTCACGCAGCCACACAACCATCCTCTCATCACCATCGCTGACCTCTTTCCAGTCATTAATCCTAGCCTCAGGATCCCTGTATGAAATGCTCTCACGATCGTAGTTGACAAAGCCACGATGCTTGACAGCATTGTCAATATGGGTCGGCCTCTTCAAAGGCTCTGCTTTGATCTTCCAGCTCCATCTTCTTGCCCTTCAACCTCGTCATCATCCTTGGCGTCATCATCCTCGTCTTCTTCATCTTCAACAGTGGGCTCATCAAGATCGATCTTTTGGTGTTCGAGATGAGCGGCAAGGAGCTCCTCTTGGGTCTGAGCGGTCATGTTGTTCACTTCGATAGGAGAAGAGAGAAAGACTATGCAAAGCCAAAACAAGAAAACCCTATCTCTTGCCAATCCATTGTTGCTCTTCACGCCATTACTTCCCCCTCGAGCTTTCTTTCTCCATCTTCTTCCCACCTTCATCCCCTCTCACTGCTAGCCGCCACCGAAAAAGAAAAGAGAAGGAAGGAGAAAATAAAGAAGGTAGGAGAAAAGAAAGAAAAGGAAGAAATAGAGTTATTTTCTTTATAAGGTGGGTGGCTATTCGCCCCCACCGAACTTTCAAATGCACCCACTCTATTTTACAAAATAAAAACCCTACTTGTTAGTTTAATAAAAGCCCAAAACCAAGCCCAAATACAACTTAATAGCAATCCATCAACATTAGGGTTTACAAAAGAAATTTTTATATTTATTTAATTAGGCGGGTATTACAATATATACAACTCAAAAGAATCTCGTCCCGAGATTCGGTAGAAGAAGGTAAGTAGGAAATTAATTCTTAAATAAACAAACTACACATCACATGGTCAAACAAATAGCTCATACGTATGCCCATAACTTAATGAAGACAATCACACAAAAATATAAATATTTTCAGTAAGTACAAAAATTACGGGGTGCTACAATATATACAACTCAAAAGAATCTCGTCCCGAGATTCGGTAGAGGAAAGAAAGTTAAGCGAATTTCAAAAATGCAACTTGTCAAACGAAAGAAGATTTTAAAATAAAAATTTTCAATTGAATTTTAGTTGCATAAATTTTTTATTGTCATTGAAAAAAATAGTGGTGTTACAATATATACAACTCAAAAGAATCTCGTCCCGAGATTCGCAAAAAGGGTTAACTAAAGATTCAAGGTAACAAACCGCTACAAGAAAACGACATGGAATAATGTCATCCACTATTGACATTAAAATAAGTTAGTCACAGAAATCTCATCTCGAGATTCACGAAGAAAAAGAAACAATAAAAAGTTCAAGGTTCACCCTTGTCACTTTATCTCTAGACAGTTACACTACTACTCTCCCATATCCACATTCCGAGGATCACCTAGACTCTACCCCAGCCTAGGCTAACCAAATGCTCTGATACCAAACTGTCACGCCCCGATTGTCGAAGGAAACGAAAATCCCAAAAAGCCACGTAGGATTATCCGTTTCCCCCAAAACTCGAGACGTGAGAATTCAATAATAACAGAAACAAATAGCAACATGAAACTAAACATCTGAAACAAATAAAAATCTAACCCGGAGAAGACTGGCATTGCTAGCTCACTAGCAGAACTCCAGGAACGCAGCTCAAAATCTCTAAACCTGAAAGGCTAATCGGCTACATTCCAAAAGGAATGTACCCAAGAAGCAAAAGCTCACTCGGGTCAGCAATAAAGCTGGTGTGAGAAATCTTCATCCCAAAAATCAATAAATCCGCACATAATAACATTAAAATAAACCAAACAATAAATAACCACACCATCAGGTAGTTCCTCAATGAGGCAATGGTGTTATCATCCTAATAAATAAATATGCATTCTTTATTACTAATAAATAAAATTTATGACTTATCAATCCTCATAAATGCAACAACAATACAATTCATAATCATATTAGACTATTATTGAAATATTAAACAAACACATTTTTCTACCTTTAGGAAGACGTGTAGTTCTCATTCAATGGTTGAATGAGCATTTAGTTTCTTCCTTTAAGGTAATCACGCACATACACAAAAAGAAATCTCGCTACTTTTCCACAATCGCACTCTCCTCCTGTGCCGAACACACCTCACCCAAGTGTGCCTCCCTTGCCTTCGAAACCACTCGGAGCGTACATGTTCCAAGTGGGGTGCCACCTCGAGGAACATGTCATCACACCCGAAGTCCGATCCATGGCAAGTATTCTTCCTAAATCTACACGTACAACCGAACACACATGGAACGGTGCACCGATATGCAAGCAAGTCTGCATACCCATAATATCACATGTATACAAGCAAGTCTGTATACAAAAATTTCACATTCTTTTTTTTTTTTTTTTCTCGGAGTTGTGGAAAAGAGCATAAAAATAATTAAATCCTCAAAACTCTTTTATGGTGACGTTTTGTCAACCATAAATAAATCAATCACAGTATCCACCATTCTTTTGGGGAACAAGTAATATTTGACACATTGCCAGTTCACATATCTCATTTCTTTTCATCATATGAAAACAATATGCACACCAATTCACCTAACAATACAAATACTCAAGCTAAAACAAGGGCTCAGTTGAATTCCATCCAATACCTAATATTTATTTAATAAAATATAAATTGGCTGGAATGCGAGTGCAACCCATAGAATCATGTAGTGAAAGGATCTACTTATATCCAATTATGGTCACTAGTTATTCATGCATATATAATATGCTAGATTATAGTATAACACAGAACCATGTAATGAGCAGCAAAATTCAACATATATGATCACCCGTCCACAAAAGGTTACTTTAAAAAAAAAATGGTTCTTCTAAACTTGTCTTGAGTTGAATTGCAAACCAACTAGTGGTTTAAACCAATAAACTTAAGCTCAATCCCCTAATCCAATCTAAATGATGAGGGGGTTCATCATGTATAACTTAACAGATGTAACTAAACCCAAAAATGACTATCTGTTCGTCCCTTTTGATTGTACATATAGGGTACTAAATAAACAGTCAAACTTATATATTCACAACCAATTTCATAACTCTCAAAACCCCAAATTATTTCATCAACACTCACAACCATACCATCCTAATGTGACATCCCACAGACTCGATGCTTATATCTCAAATAATGAAAAAGTAAGTAAAGCGACAAGCACAAATGCAAATTCTGTCCTAGAGTTGTTACACATCCAAGCAATAAGTGCTAAAGACAGAAATAATACATTGCTTAAACATCATAAACAAATACCAAATACACATAACCAATTACCAAATAAACAAACAATTGTTTGTGAATATTTCTTCACAAAGATCAAATTTAGAGAGACTACATAAAAAATACTGAAAGGGGTAAAAGAGAACTCACCGAAGATATCGCAATCCATAAAGGATTGTGCAACGGATCCACGTCCTCAAAACCACTGCAACAACACCTCCAAAACCTTCATAGGTACCACATGGATGTAGAAATTGAATGCCCCTTTTTGCCATTAGGTTACCAAGTCTATTGAACATCAAATTCCCCATTTTTCGACCAATCCCTATAAGACGAGGCAACCTTCGACACCACTTAGCCCATGCCAAGGGATGGTAATGCCGAACTATTATCATTGCAATATTCTCTTCCCTGTTACAAATTGCTTCCTGCAGAGCACTCCAGCCCTGTTCGTGTTGCGCATCATCTCTCGCATTAATTCTGGATTCCTCGCAGCTTCTAATGTTTGTCGAAGAGTACTTGGATCATTGAGTATATGAGCGAGATCTGGATTTCGATCAATAATCTCACGCATTTGAGGATTACTCATAATTAAACTACGCATTAGCTCAGGATTATTCATTAGATTCTGGATGACAGGCATATTCATCATTTCCCTCATCATGTTGGGATTCTGAGTCAGTTGTTGTTAGACCTGTTCAAACTCTGGAAGGCCAACTCCAAGCAAACCAGATTCTCCATTGCCACCAAGGCCATTAATACCAAGTCCAGGAAAGAGTGGAGAACCAAGACCGGCTCCTAAACCTCCTCCTTCACCCACAACAACAACATCATCATCATCCAAACAAAACAAAAAAACAAAATGTTGTCTACTTCACAGATTCACACCTCAAATTGCCCAAATAACCAATGTCTTCCTCTTCTTCTTCTTCTTCATCTTCCATCAATAAGTTCATAAACATACACCACCACCACCATCCCCTTTGCATCCATCAACCATCATCACAGTTTACCCTCACGCAGCCACACAACCATCCTCTCATCACCATCGCTGACCTCTTTCCAGTCATTAATCCTAGCCTCAGGATCCCTGTATGAAATGTTCTCACGATCGTAGTTGACAAAGCCACGATGCTTGACAGCATTGTCAATACGGGTCGGCCTCTTCAAAGGCTCTGCTTTGATCTTCCAGCTCCATCTTCTTGCCCTTCAACCTCGTCATCATCCTTGGCGTCATCATCCTCGTCTTCTTCATCTTCAACAGTGGGCTCATCAAGATCGATCTTTTGGTGTTCGAGATGAGCGGCAAGGAGCTCCTCTTGGGTCTGAGCGGTCATGTTGTTCACTTCGATAGGAGAAGAGAGAAAGACTATGCAAAGCCAAAACAAGAAAACCCTATCTCTTGCCAATCCATTGTTGCTCTTCACGCCATTACTTCCCCCCTCGAGCTTTCTTTCTCCATCTTCTTCCCACCTTCATCCCCTCTCACTGCTAGCCGCCACCGAAAAAGAAAAGAGAAGGAAGGAGAAAATAAAGAAGGTAGGAGAAAAGAAAGAAAAGGAAGAAATAGAGTTATTTTCTTTATAAGGTGGGTGGCTATTCGCCCCCACCGAACTTTCAAATGCACCCACTCTATTTTACAAAATAAAAACCCTACTTGTTAGTTTAATAAAAGCCCAAAACCAAGCCCAAATACAACTTAATAGCAACCCATCAACATTAGGGTTTACAAAAGAAATTTTTATATTTATTTAATTAGGCGGGTATTACAATATATACAACTCAAAAGAATCTCGTCCCGAGATTCGGTAGAAGAAGGTAAGTAGGAAATTAATTCTTAAATAAACAAACTACACATCACATGGTCAAACAAATAGCTCATACGTATGCCCATAACTTAATGAAGACAATCACACAAAAATATAAATATTTTCAGTAAGTACAAAAATTACGGGGTGCTACAATATATACAACTCAAAAGAATCTCGTCCCGAGATTCGGTAGAGGAAAGAAAGTTAAGCGAATTTCAAAAATGCAACTTGTCAAACGAAAGAAGATTTTAAAATAAAAATTTTCAATTGAATTTTAGTTGCATAAATTTTTTATTGTCATTGAAAAAAATAGTGGTGTTACACTCTTCATTTAATAGTAGAGATTTTTAGTTAATTCTTAATCTTTAACTCATCCAGTTTTTCATCTATTTACTTAATCAATTCAAGAGCAATTGAAATGATTGGAAAACATGGCTACGATTTCCCTATGAACAATGTTTCAAAATTAAATACCAATACCATAAACAATGTTTCAAAATTTCAGCTCGTTTCACCATGTATTACTCGAGATTTGCACTAAGTGGATAAATATAAATATCACAAACCGAGCAAAGTGATTGATGGTCCACCTTGGGCGCGACACAAGCCGGCTAGCGCCCATTGTCCAAAATCACCCGAAATGGTGGTCTTAAACACTTAGAAAGATTGTTTATCAAAATATTTAATGACAAGAGCCTAAACATGTATCTCGAGAAATGGTGATGAAATTGTCTGAAACTTTGACATGTCATTTCTACTGTTAATCCATATTTTTCTTGAAAATTTCAGTTCAAATAGAGCTTTAAAACTAAAATATAAAATAATAATAATAAAATTTAAACTTAATAGAATTCTTAATTTACAATTAAAAGTAAAGGAGTCATCTAATGGGTTAGTGAATTTTTTTTTTTTTTTTTTTTTTTTTTTTACTAAACTCCAAATCAAAACAAAACTAAGGTTGGAGACCAAATTCAATTTTTGATTTTCGTGGTAATATCCAAATATGAAACCATGCATGTTTTGGTTCAAATTTCTAACTCTAGAATAGACTTTTGTTTTGGAAATCCAAGGATTAGTTTCAATCATGTAAAATAATCGAGATGGATGAGTCATTGGAATTGTGGTTAATTGTACGCAAACACCATATTTGAAAAACAAATACGTGTTGGGCATATCAAAGTTATGTGCATCCTCTGGACATAAAATAATATTATAATCAAATTGTTAGTGTACTTTTCTATGCTACTTTCACTACCTACAATAATCGGTCATTAAAATTGCATATGAAGATTTAAGGATGATCAATTTCCTACTAGCTAGCATTTATAAATTGCATAAACTAAACAACACGACGGACATCGTGCACACTTGCTAGAGTATACTTCATCTTGTTGGAAATTGATGTTGATTCTAATAAATTTTTGAGTTTGTCTAACTGGTGAGGAAATCAGCGAGGGAGGGGGTGGGAACCCTTCATCCGTTCCCACCCCCTCCCTCGCTTGTTTCCTGGCTGGTTTCCTTGACAGTTAGAATTTCTGTAAATTTTTAATGAGTAATAATAATTTATTGTTTTTATATTTTTCTTGTTGTGAGGGTTATCATTTGATTATGAAGAGTCATCTTGGTTTTGGATAGTCTAATTTGTGATTTATATAAACTTTCATCCCTCCCAATGTTTTATAGACAATTGAGTTCTATATTTATACAGTTCTATTATTGGGATTGAGTTTCAAATTTTTTACTATTGTTTTGGGTCGTACATTGAGAGTACAAGTATAAATTTGGTTTGTCAGATGTACAAACTTGTAGTGATACTTCTATGTGATTGTTAGTATTATTTTTGGAGAAAAAACGTCTATTGGAACTGTAAGCACCACAGCGAGGACCAAACTGTGTTAAGGACAATGTGCAAGGACACATGCCTCAATCACAAAATACTTCGATAAGTCTATTGTTTTTTCTTAATTCTTTTATTCAATTTATATTATTTTGTTATTTCAGATTTATCTCTCCGAATTAATTACATTCTCGCTAAATTCCATTTTCCTCCTACATTTACTAACAAATCCATTTCCTACATATATCTCGAATCTACTAGACAAAAGAATTAAGAAGTACACAGTTTAAGCGTTGTAGTTCCTTCAAAATCCTAGAAAAACAATGATGCTTGACCAAACTAATCATGAGACTAAATGGAAATATAAAATGTCACACGGCAAATGCTAGGCAAGAAATCATGATAATAAATCTTTGTGCGATCAAAATATTTGACCTACTACGAAATTGTAAGGGTTGACTATGTCTAAGGCAATTGAAAATTTGATTACATAGGCTAACATTGGTAAGCATGTTTGGAATGCAAGTTAACTATTGGAATATGTGGAGGTCCAATTCAATGAAATTCATATGGGATCATATATTTTTTAGGCTAATTCAAAAATTTTTGGGGATCATATATCAGGAATGTAAATTTTTTATCAATGGTAATTGTAGGGTTCAACTCGCATGAACAAACTTCTCTCCCCCTAAAAAATTTGATTCCCATGATCATATGAGTTGAACGGGCTCATTGATTAAAAAAAAAAAAAAAAAAAAAACTCTACATTTATAATAGATAGTCCCTCACATTTTGATCAAGTGAATTGAGCTCCTGCCACCAAACACCCCCTTGATGAAATTATAAATAAGGGTTTCACAGCAAATAATTCATATGAAGTTAAGTTTCCCCTGCTGCTATCTTTCACTTAACTAGTTTTCTTTAAACTTTTATCTTTTGCTGATGACAAATTCACAATGTCAATTCAAGCCCCAGCGTATAAGAAAAATTGTTCACTTCAATAGTAGGTTTTAGCTAACCCGAGTAGGCCGGTACATTTACTAACAAATGGTCTAAAAACTATGTTCAATAACCAACGGATGATTGACATAAGAATAAAACTTATAGGCGACTGTAAGACGTGGTAATTAAGGGTGGCCGATAAACCTGAAGATTGAAGATATGCATCGGGCCTCGATGATTGTTTATCTATAATAGCTTGATGTTGCACATTTGTTGATTCAAATATATATTCATTTTTTTGTTGGTGTAGTTGTTGGAAGTTTATAAATTTTATTAAATGAACCGAGTTCGATACTCTTTGAGTGCAAAATTTCTTTATGGCTATTAACTATATATTTTTATGTTTATTGATAATTACTATTATTCATCATTGTTACTCGCCTGAATTTTATTATTATTTTTTCAATGCAATTTTATTAGAAATTACAAACTTAAAAATAATTGCTTAGTTTAATTAAACTTTTTTTCAGTCCTCTTGGACCGTATGATTTCTTTTTGGCTATTCACAACTACTATTTTTGTCATTGTGATATGCCTTACTTTTTGTTTTCAATGTAATTTTATTTGCACGTAATTGCAAACATTAAAGAAACAAACTGTTTGTTTACAAGTGGTATAAAACCTCCAACAAAAAATATTTGAAATTAATATATAAAATAATAACTATAGAATTCAATGAAAATATATACCATTAGCCAACTCGTACAAAATTTGAGCATTATATAAACTAATTTTTTTTTTATGAAATTGAATTATGATCTTATTATATTCACAAATTTTAATTTTTTATAATTTCAACTAGATACTTATCCTAATTGGTGATACATAAAAACAGTCACACCCCGTAGTCGTACACGTGTCATGATGATCTCGAGGAATTACGGCCTCAAGCATCAGCCCAACACTGATCCGGCCCAAGCGGTTCTAAGCCCGCCCAACTACAGTCCGCTAGGCTGACCCGAACTCTCACAACACGCTAGGCCCACACGTCTCACAACTATCCTCAATACCCGTAAGCCCTCCTCAGGTAAGTATCTCGAGGATCAGCTTCGGACAGGCAACTACAACTGCTCGCTGCTTCCAACTAGGAAGCAAACACCAGAGTAACTTTCACACAGGGAAACTCCCTTTTACGGATTGCTCTTGGATTGAGAACTATCTCCAACGTATCTAATGAAACTTCTCTCCTACAGCACGACTCCTAACTAGGGAGGGATCTCCATGAAGATCTCCTTCCTAAACTACGCCTACGATGGTCTGGTAGAACAAAGACTCATTTCACTATAAATAAGACATGAGGTTGGTAAGCTAAGGTACACTACAAATTCCTTGTTATAGCATTACACATTCCTTAGAGTCATGTCTGACTTTAGCATCAGAGTGTCATCGGCCACCCCACGGTGGTCTGTGGCTCACATGCGTTACTTGTGCAGGTCAGCAGGACTAAGTCAAAGGAGGGAGCGGAAAAAGACTGCAACAGTTTGGCGCTATTCGTGGGGACAACATAGTTCGTAACTTTACACTAATCGTCGTTTCCTATCAAAATCCAAAGAGATGGTGACCATCAGGTCACGCAAAAACGGAGAACCAGAAGACACATCCAATGCTCAGGCTGTCCCTACATCGCCTCATTCAGCAGTTCCTATCATGCACGAGCAGCCAACTCACACTCCCACGCCAACGATATTGATGATGGACCCTAGAATCGATGTGCTGGCGTCTCAAATACAACAAATCGCTAAGGCGATGGAGCCTCTTACGTGATAGAATCCACCACCAGCTAACGGAGACCAGGAACAACATGGACCTTCTTCTCCAGAAGATGATAAGGAGCAAGCGCAGGACACACTCTCAAACTCAACTTATGCACGAAACCCAAGGAGCCAGGCCTCCGCTAGTTCTCATTGGATTAAGGGAGGTTGCTCGGCTAACGTTGGGCTTACCGTCAAGACAAAGAGGCTCAGCCCTGAGAACCCCCTCCGCAGAAGGGCGCATGATCCGGACGTACTATATCACCTATCCGTCCCACCATTTATGGACCGGATAATGAACGAGGCCATCCGAGGAAGTTCACTCCCCCAAAACTCGACTCCTATGACGGAACTACCATTCATTTCGATCATCTGCGCCATTACCAGCACGTAATGGCCCTCAAAGAAGGATCCGAGTCCGTCATGTGCAGAACCTTTTCCACCAGTCTAAAAAGCTCTGCGCTGACATGGTTTCACAGCCTTCCACCAAAGTCAATCGACTCCTTCAAAACACTAGGGAAGGAATTCCTGACACGTTTTGTCAAAAGCCAGCGTTTCAGAAAAGGCCCGTACTACATACTCTCTCTAAGATAGGGGTTCGGCGAGACGCTCCGAGAGTATGTCACATGCTTTAACAACGAGCTGACCCTTATCGACGGGTGCAACGACGATACAACCATGACAGCTTTTACTATGGGCCTCAGAGAGAAAGCTTTTCGAGGACCTCACCTTGGTGCCCCTTCTGGACATGGCAGAACTCCTCAAGAGCATCCAAGGACACATCACCCTGGAGGAGTCAAGGACCGCTAAAAGGGAAACCAAAGGCGACAGGAAGCCTTCATCTCTTAGGGACAAGAAGGAGGGAAAAAGATGTGAGGACGAGGAACAGAGCAAAAGGAAGCGCAACGACAACAAGTCGGACCCTGGTCGACACGCGGAGACCCCTCCAAGCACGACAATGACAAATATTGCGCGTACCACAAGGAGGGCGGCCACAACACCAATGACTACAAAAGTCTGAAGGATGAAGTTGAGTACTGGATCTGCAAGGGCAAGCTGAAAGAATTCCTGAAATCTAATAAACGGTCAGAACAGACATGGGACAAGGGAGAGTCGATTAAAGAGATAGAGAAGGAGAATCCATGGAATCTTTGTCCTTCATGGAGTCGGACCAAATGAAGACCAGTCATACAGGTCCCGCAAGCGGACTCTGTTGGATATGCGGACACAACCCTAGGATGAGGACAAATGCATTTGCTATTCAAGAATTGAGAACCTCATTCCCACTTTGACTTTCATGGACATCGATCTCGATGGAGTTTGAGCACTGCACAACGACGCCTTGGTCATTTATGTTTCCATCACAAAGTGGGAAGTGAAGAAAGCTCTAGTGAACACAGGAAGCTCACTCAACATTTATTCTACAATGATTTTCGCAGCATGGACCTCAAGGAGGAAAACCTAATGCCTTCAAAGCACCCGCTGATCGGGTTCAGCTTGGAGAAATGCTTCCCCGTCGAAAGGATAAGGTTAGCTACGGTGGTCGGAGAACCGCAGCTGAGGAAGGTTCTATTTCTGGACTTCATGGTGGTAGACGCGTCATCGTACTACAACCTTATCCTGGAAGGCCATGGCTTCACCAAATGGAGGCAGTGGTCTCCACCCTTCACCAGTGTGTTAAGTATACCACTAACCACTCCGAAGAAACAATATATGGTGACCAACCTGTGGCACAAGGCTGCCACTATGCCGCATTGAGATAGATATAATGCTCCCAGATTTAGCTACATCTTGCAGAGCAACCCGAACTAGTGCCAGGCCAAATAACGACGGAGACATTACCTTCATGCGGTATAGGAACAACAAGCTCTTCTTCTCAACGAGGCGAGAAGTCCACAACAGGCAAAAACGCATCCCCCCGACACTTCATTGGCGTAGGGATCTACCCCTTTCCAAGGTTTACACTTCAGTAATCTGTGTGGCGCCTTAGCAGTTCGCAAAAGGATTCGTAAGAGCAACCCGAATTCATTTCACGGCCACAATCAATGTCTCTCCGTCAACAGTTAGTTTGTGTTAAGTTGTTTGTTTCCCTTTCCCTAGTCAATATTGAGTTTTAGTTCTTAAGAGACTTAAGTGAATTTCAATCATTTAAGAAATAAAGAAAGAATTACAGAAACAAACTCTATTGATTATCATAAAGATGTAACAACAAGCACCTTGAGGCGGATACAAAAGGATACATATTACGAACGCCCTGAGGCGGATACAAAGACTGAGCACTATAAGCGTATGAATACAGCGCGAACTGAAGTAAAAGACTTGCTTAGACAGTTCTGCTACGAAAACGTCCGACGAAAATTTGCAAACCCTCCGATGCGAGCAATCTGCAAGTGATGGCAAAGATAAGAGAATCGGATACACTCGACACCTTCCCAAGATAAAGACGAAGTGGCAGAAGAGATTGAAAGACTGAGCAGTCAGATTGCTCCGTCAAATCACCCCGGAAAAGTCTCGTACTACAACATTGTAGACCTTACAATGGGCTACTGATTTCCTCAAGAGACATCCAACCCCCCTTTCTAACTTCTTCAAATAGATTAGAAGAAGGCAAATGAAGATGGCCACAAGCAGCGACGCAGTTACGGTCTCACAATGCTATCAAAAGAGACCATGTTTCCCATATGCAATGGCAGGCATGACTGAGAGATACCACACCCGGAGACATCGCACACCGACCAACACTTCGATCAACCATTGGTTAGCAGCGGGATTCGAGCACACGAAGACAAATGCAATACGATGTAAGACCAAGGCATCTCCCTTGGGCGAAATCTGTACTACTTCTCCGCGACATGAGAAGAAATTATGAGACCTCAGCGGATCAACAACGTGCTCACCTATAGCAGGTGACTACGCATAACAACAATTATCTCTATGCTTGATCAACGCAAATGTAAGAACATTTGGAGACTCCAGAGATGGAGATTCATCTTCAGCCTTTGGAAAACACAAAGCATTTTCCTCAGCCTTGGAAAACCCAAAGCATCTTCTCCAATCAAGGACATTATAAAAGATAAGCTTTGTGAAAGATAATGCCTACAACGATTGGAAAACACAAATATATAGACATGATGGTTCACCAAACGAGCACTCAAGCATTAATTGTCGAACATTGAATACACTACGGAAAGCTGAAAGACGACAGTTCTCAAGGAAACTGCACAGACCACGTCAATCAATTAATGGCACTGAACGCAACCCCATCAATTGAGGGGGAGTAACTGATACTCAACCGTCACACAGGCTACACTGTACACGTGTCACCGTACACACAACGCACCGTGCAGGAAAACTAGCCCTTCCTCTGCGGGCCCATGGGCTCATCAATCAAAGAACACTTAGTCACGTGTTTGGCATGAGCACTAGAAACGCTAGTCAACCCTGACATACAGATCACTAGCTGATTAAGGTAACTTCGTCCACCCCATGCACCAGGTAGATGTACTAGGTTCACACGCCCCTTAGCAGGCATAACCTCTTTTTCAAACCAGGCAAGCTTAGTCAGTCAAAGCTGATGACAACAACTTCTGGTTCAACCCGACACCTAGTCCGCTTAGTGCGGGCATCGACGATTTAGGAAGTGGGAGTCTAAACAGCGTTGTCACGCCTGGTGACGACCACTACAACAAATTTGTTTTAAGCAACACTTCCAAAAGCGTCGGTATATATATACGTGTGTGTGTGTGTGTGTATTGGTTTAGCTCATTGCCGACATTTTAGAAAATGCCGCAAAAATGCCAAAATTAGTTTGTGCCGCCAAAGGATTAACGGCGCTTTATATGAAGCGCCGATAAAAAAAGTTACAATGATGACACTTTGTAACCTGCCATAATAGATTACATAAGCTCCGATAAACAAATGCGTATGTTAATTCTATTTTGGATACAAATGTCGTATTACATAACTTTATAATGGCGCTTTGAAGCGCCGACAAAGATTATTTATTAAATTTTTTTTTTGCGAATTGATTTACGACTTTTCGAAAGCGCCGGGTATGTTAACAAACCTGCATAAACAAAAATCAGTTTCGGGCAACTCAACCTACATCCATAAAAATGTTGACTCCAACTAAAATAAATACATTAATAGCATTAAATTAAAAACTTATTGCCAATGCGAATTTTCCATGAACCCATCTTCGACTTATTGCCAACCCTATCAACAACATAAACTTCACAGAAAATATAACAAACAAAATAGCAACACAAGGAACATAACCTTTTAATACATATATATATAGATAAAACAATATGTTCAACCATGGAAAGTTTGTAAGAAGAACATATACCACATTACCCTATAACATCATGACTAATCCAAAAAAGTTAGAAACAAAATAAAATCCTCTGTCTTAACCACCATGTAAGATAAACCAACATAAGTAAGCCTTGCATCCAGATATATATACATTCAAGCACAACACATCATCAGCCACTTCAAACCTATAGACAACAAGTAATAAAATTAACAATTATACTATTATCATGGAGATTTCAATACTATTGAAATCAACCTTGAACCAAAACTTACTTGAAGTTCTCTAGCTAATTAACATGGAGATTTCAATAGCAAAACTCGAAATTATTGTATGAAAAAGCAACAAATAGGATCAAATATGAAAATAACTATTATCACTGATGGCATACAACACATCCTAGTTATTATCACTTAAAAAAACTCACCACTAATGTGTCTCAGATCCACCATTGTTTTGATTAGTCAGTCTCCTCAATGCTTGCATCATCATAGACATATCATCCTTCATTTTATTCATTTCATCACATGCCACTTTCTTGTAGTCTGCCAACTCTCTGTTTTGCTGTCGCAACCTCTTTCCTTGCAATCTCAATCTCTCACATTGCTTCTTCTGCAGCTAGAGATTTAAAGCGACTACTCGTGCTGTTTTCAGATGTTGGCGTGACCCCATGTCCCCTACAACGTACACGTCTAGGTTTGTCTGGCCCAAATACTTGAGCAAAAATGTGGTCGTCATCTAAGGAGTGTAATCCCTCATCTCGTTCCACGGTAAGATTTCGTATCTATTCCTACATTTAGAGGCACATTTAGTTAGTGAATATGAAATATAAATGGTAATGGATAACAACAATTTTAAATTGGAAAAAAAATTGTCCGCCATTGTTTGAGTGAATACATCTAAATATGATCCATCTTTGCTTGTATACACAAGGTCAAACATCCTAATACGAAAGGGGCGAACTCATGTCCTTTTCATCCGGCAACAATAGAAAACGTACACAAATGACTAACTATATTTCCACTAAGTTAATATTCAAACCCAAAATCTCAAACATTGTGTACTTAACCTCTTCATCCTCAATTACGGCGAAGGATTTTCTGCCTGCACGATGAAATATTTGTTGTATGTCACGCATGTCTTTATTCTTATCACACAATTCTTGAATTTAGTAAAAGCGGATTTGGAAAACCATGTCAAGAATGAAGTATGCATAATGTAAAACTTGTTGATGATTTATAATAGCTAACCTTGCATTGTCTCGTATATAATGACATTTAAATCGCGATGGACGAATGTAATTATCCACAAACCCTCACATGGATATTAGATCTTAATTTTTATTGTTTAAAATTTGTAACCAAAAATGAAAATAAAACTTTATTTCTTGCAAATGATTATATACTCTGGTTAAAAGAAGGAAACAAGAGTCCAAGAAGAACATACATGGATAAGCAATTCAAATTATGACAATTTCAAATGCAGAAAGAAAAACAGTGCCTTGTGTGTTATATCAAAAGATAGTTAAAAAATGTAGTTGCACTGGCTACAAGAGATCAACAAATTGCATTCCAGTCTGGAACAGATTTTCAAAGATGTACTAAAAGGAATGAAATGGGATAACATAACCACCAAGTTTGTTCTCTTTATTCTTTTGGATTTAAGAAGTAACACGTGTATTAGATATGGGATATGGGCTTGTAGAAAAAAAAACTTAAAACTAGGGTTCTTTTAGTTTGGCTAGTATACTTGAGGTATATTCTAATCAAGTGTGATATTATCTCAACGTTTAGGTACATACCTGAACCTTTGACGTTCGCTAATGGTCTTCTATCAACCATTTCAAATCTTCTTCTTTTACAAATGGTGGTCGATTTTGAAGTCGTTCCTCATCTGTCTCATGTATATCGTAATAGTTTTTCTTCAATTAAGATCTGTAGTCCCTCCATTTTTTTCTCATTTCCTTCATTAACAACTTCTTTCTTTTTGGATCATCCCCTATATCAAACTTCTCCTGAATAAAAGAGCAAATTTGAACAAATCTAGCATATGTGACCAATATATCTACACAAATATTATAATGATAAGATACGTACCAATACCGGCTCAAGCATTTTGGCCTTTACATCTTTGTCAAGTTTTCTCCATGACGGAGCAACAACAGATGTAACTTGCATGTTCTGGATGACAATTCCTGTTGAGATGCAAATAGTGGCTTGTATTCTCCTATTACCCGATGTCTTTCATCAAATTTCAGACTCAGTTTTGTTTCTTTTGGTAGACTTGCTACCTTCTGTCCCAATGCTTGTTCACGTGGTTTCTTATTCCTCGTGCTACCTATGTAAAGGAAATTATAAATGTTAAAATTTTTAAAATTTAAGTACAATTTCTATAAGAAAAAATGGAGCTTATAATGCTTAGAGTGAATAAAAATACCAGAAGAACTTGACCCAATATTAGGGGAAGAATCCTCCGAATGGAATGAGGGTGACCTATCAATTCTCAGTGCTCGTGGTGCCATACCTGAAAAATGTAAAAATTGAGCTAGTGCCATAACATAATAATAATACATTATAACATTTGATGACTATTCAATTACCATACTTCAAACATCAACTCTTTTATTTTTTTTTCCTTTTTTTTTGGTGTTATTTTCTGACAATAGAATTGTTTCCATTGGCAAATCAACTCTATTCCATACAACAACATGATCAACATCATCACTTGGTGCACAAGTGATTGATGTGTCCCCTGGCACTAGGGGTTGCAATGCCTCTATTTCATCGACGGTTGCCTCGTCTTCATGTTCTGGCACGTCATAAAATTCACGTGGTGCAGCTTTTGTCACAACTACCCATCCCAATCTTGCATTGTCTCTAACATAGAAAACTTGTTCGCACTGGCTTGCTATGACGAATGGTTCATTTGTTTTAAGTGTTCGTTGGGATATAATACTTACAAAACCATGTCTATCCTTTTCAATACCTCATCCAGGGCTGTGGATATGTCTCCAATTACACTTGAACGGAACAACATGATTTCCTCCTAAATATTGCAATTCAACAACATGAATAAGAACTCCATAATAATTCAATATATCGACTCCATTATCTCCATTAACAACCACACCACCATTTTGTGTTTTTAACCGAGCTTCCCGGCTTTTCGCATGGAACTTAAATCCATTGACAACATAACCATTCCATGACAATACTACTTTGTTAGGACCACGAGCTAATGGGCGTAACTGTTCAACTGATTCATCACTAGTTGTTCGACATAATTCAACCACCTATGCAATGAAAAATACCAATTATGTTATGAAAAATATTCTTAGTTTGAATTCAAACTAAACAATTGGTTTAGGTTTCAATCTTACACGAGCCTCAAACCACTTTGGGAATTGTCGACGATGAATAAGGTCTAAGTTCTTTGAATGTGTATGTTTCAAGATTTCTCTATGTTCCCTGCAAATAAGTAACATATCTTAGATAATCGGGTGACCTAAAAACACACAAGTAGTATAGATGGTTATTTCTTACTCAATAAAAGGTGTCACATCTTCACAATTTTGTAAGATGTACCAGTGTGCTTGGGTCCACTCTTCCATAGTTAACTCTTTTACAACTGACTTTCCCAAAGCACGTCCCTTTGTTGAAAATATAAAAAGTCCACCTTCATGTTGGTCATTATGGCCATCAAAGTTCCTAGGAACTTGATTAAACTTTGTTTCTATATCATGCAAGTACCTTGAACAAAAATTCATACACTCTTCTAGAATGTAACCTTCAGCAATTGATCTCTTCGGTCGACTTTTGTTCTAGACATATGACTTCAAGGTGTGCAAGTACCTACATTTGGAATTATAAGTATAGTTCTCAAACAGGGCCTACTTGTGAGTACTTACAACAACGAAAATATATGTACCTCTCAATGGGATACATCCAACGGTATTGAATAGAACCAACAATCTTGACTTCATTTGCCAAGTGCATTGGTAAGTGTACCATCACATCAAAGAATGATGGTGGAAATAACATCTCTAAACGGCACAATGTAATTGCAACATTCCTTTCTATTCTCTATAGTTCCTCAACTCGAAGAATTTTTTTTAGCATAAATCAACAAATAAACTACTCAAACCGATCAAGGCATCACACACATCATCTGGCAATATGCCTCGAATAGCAAGTGGATATAGTCGCTGGGAAAAAAATATGACAATCATGACTTTTTAGGCCAATTAACCTTTTTTCTTTTAAGTTAACACATCTGGATATGTTTGAAGAAAAACCATTAGGAACCTTGATATCTTTCAAGATTTGTAGCACACGACTCTTCTCATCGGATGACAAAGTATAACGGGCAAGATGAAGTAAATAAGTGTTCTTATCTTTCTTAATTGGATGTAACTCTTCTCTAAGCTTTAATTGTTGCAAATCCAAACGGAAATTGAGATTATCCTTTGTTTTTGTCGAAACTCCTAGCAATTTCGCAATCACATTATCGCACACATTTTTCTCAATGTGCATAACATCTAGATTGTGACGAATGAACAAATTTTTCTAGTATGGAAGATCAAAGAGTATATTTTTTTTTCCAATTATGATGCCCGCTTCCCTCGACTTGTTTCTTCCCCTTACCAAATGTTATTTGTTCTACGTCTTGCATTTGCTCGAGAATATCATCACCTGACATAAACAACGGTGGAGGTCTTGGTTTTTTATTGCCATCAAAGTTGTGTTTGTTGTCACGCCATTTATGATCCAGTGGCAAGAATCTTTGATGACACATATAACATTGTTCCTTTCCATACACTAATCTCTTCGAACATGTCTCCACGTTACAAATTGGGCATGCTAAACATCTTTTAGTGTTCCATCCTGAGAAAACTACATAACCTGGAAAGTCACTAATAGTCCATAACAAGGTTGCCCTCATTTGGAAGGTTGTCTTGTTTGATGCATCAGATGTATCCACACCTTTTCCCCATAATTCTTTTAACTCATCAATCAATGGTTGTAAGTAAACATCGATGTCATTTTCAGGAGCTCTCTCTCCCAGAATAAGCAGAGACAAAATCATATTTGTTTGTTTCATACATATCCATGGGGGCAAATTATATGGTATTAAAACAACGGGCCACATGCTATATGATAGACTCGGCGCAGACATCGACGATTTAGGAAGTGGGAGTCTAATCAGCGCTACCACGTCTGGTGATGATGACTTGCCAGAGATCATTGCCCCATTCGCGGTTAGTGATCACCGAACCTTATCAGGTAAGCCTAGCTGGTGATGACTAACAACCAAAGCTTCTGATCAAAGCCCAAACCTGTAGCCCCCACTGCGAGGGTGTAGATGGTTTGGAAGGTGGGAGCCTAGTCAGTCCTAAACTGATTTCGTCGGCTCGCCACGGGACCATTATTTTTCAGCATGGCCACCGAATCACCAACCTTGGACTTGTAGACCCCATTGCAAGGGTGTAGATAGTCTAAACGGTGGGAGCCTAGTCAGTCCTGAACTAATTTCGATGGCTTGCCAAGGGACCACTACTTTTCAGCGTGGCCACTGAAAAACTCCCGAATTTGTAGCTTGGTGCACTCAGGTGTAGATAATTTGGATGGTGGGAGCCTAGTCAGTTTTGAACTAAATTCGATGGCTTGCCACGGGACCACTACTTTTCAGCCTGGTCACCAAACCCTATCGAATTCGTAGCCCCCACTGCGCGGGGAGGGTGTAGATGGTTCGAAAGGTGGGAGCCTAGTCAGTCCTGAAGTCATTCTGACGGTTTGCCACGGGACCACTGCTTTTCAGCCTGGTCGCCAAACCTTTACTACCCGAATTTGTAGTCCACTATGCTCGGACATAAATGATTAGGAAGGTGGGAGCCTAGTCAGTCTCGAACTAATTTCGACGACTTGCCATGGGACCACTGTTCTTCAGCCTGGTCGCCAAACCTTTACTCCCCGAGTCTATAGTCCACATGGCTCAGACATCAACAATTTGGAAGGCGGGGACCTCAAGCAGCCCGCCACACGACCTCTGCTTTCCTTCAAAACAGTGGACGCGAACATGAATCTATTCGATTCAGCGTCTATACGCTTAAATAAACTGACATTCTAATGTTAAGCGAAGGCCACTCGCGCCAATACAAAGACCGTACGGCTAGTGCCAGATAAAAGCTACTTAGGATGACAACCCGAGCTTACGACGCCTGACTCAGCGCGAACACTCTAACACACACGCTCGTCCATCATAACTCACTCACAACAACTACAATCGATCGGTCAGACAATCAAGGTAACCCTCAAGCAGCTTACCTTGGGGATAGGGCATAGCTTGGGTGACTCAACCCCAGCTGAACTGTTTGTAACATGCCCACTATCGGGCATGGCAACACCGTGATGACCCTGAGACATTCACAACACAAAGCAGTCAAGCTTTTTACCGCAGACAGACCAGTCAACATCCTATTGATTCAACTAGCCTATGCCAAAACAAGACGACAAGGTGAAATGAAAAACATTCAATAGAGACAACAAGTATGAAACAGATAAAAATGTTTTCATTAATGGTCAAAGACAAAAAACGAACGAGCACACAAAGTTCATTCTTTATCAGGAGAGGGTAGAGAATTGGAAGATTTAAGCCTAGTGGAAGAAGGAGCGGGAGTTGCATCCACACAGCCGCAATATGGACATTAGGGCTCAAACTGTCTTCCTCGCTCGATGATGTCGAGGTAACAGACAGGTCCACATGCAACATTTTCTTATAACGACTGAGATCCCACTCCAAATGCTCCTTATTCATCAGCGCCAGCAGCTCCAGCCGTGCATGTACAGCCCAATGGAGCTCACATTTTCCGTGTTCCTAGATAAGCTCTTCCTCCCACACTTTGCATCAACAAGTTCACACTCCAATAGCTCCCACTTGCCAGTCAGCGCGTCGGCCTGAGATTGCTCTGTGGCCAGACTGCTCTTCAGGACACAAAGTTCTTGCCACCCTAATTCGAGTTTGTCATCGGCCTTCCTCGCTTCTTGAGCATAGAACTCCACATGGGATTCCAACTGTTGCTTCTCAGCAGCCCAGTCACCTTCCTTTGAAGCACTCTCTTTAGCGAAAGACAGTAGTTCAGAACTCGTTTTAGTTGCAACTTCCTGCATAACCTCGACTTCTCGGCGGGTACGGCTCAACTCCTTCCTAACTTTGTCCCTTTCGGACACCGCCTCTGTCAGATTACGCTCAAGGTCCCCCAGACGCACTCTCTGAGCCTCAGAGGCCATGGTATCCCGATCAAACTGCTTCTCTTCAGCTTGCTTCTTAAGCCACTCAATTTCATGGAGCACATCAGAATACAATGTCTGCATATGCGAGAAGACATGCTCCAAGGTGTACACTCTCTCACGAGCCGCCTCAACTTCCATCCCAGCAATGACCGCGTGGCTCAAATGAGACATACCCATCATAAGGTACTTCAAGCCCTTATCAATACATCCTTCCAATGAATCCTCCTCGGGTTTTGGAGCGTGATCCATCAACCAACTGTGACGCTTGCTTATATGCTTCCCCGAACCATACTCTACGTCCACCTCTTGGTGGTAGACCTGTGAACTCAGCTTCACCAAATTCGGTGCAAACAGGCTTATCTGTGCATTGGGATGAAGTTTTCCCTGATATGGAACTATGTTGGCACCGCCCTTCACGGCCGCCTCCGTCTTCAAGCTCTTCTCCGTGGCCTTTACCTTGTCAACAACAACAACCCCTTTTGTACGAGACGACTCAATGGGATCCGGAGGGAGAGAAGGCAGCCAAGTATCCAAAAGACCATCCAACACCTCTAGCTGAGGCCTAGAGCGAAACGGTGAGCAATGTGGACTGCAAGAGACATGGCCGATATCGTGACCACTATCAGGTGAAGTGACTATGGGGCAATCAGATTCTACCACCTCAGAAAAATCCTCACAAGAGCCTTTTGCCAGAGCGGCCTCACGCGAATCAGCACCAGCAGAAGATGCCATCGCAACCCGCACCAGACGGTCATTCAGAGCCTTGACATGTGCATCACTAAGGTTCAACCTGTCTACAACTCCTGCCAATCGCAGGTAATCCTTCAGCGGATCGTGCTGAAGACGACCTAATTCTAACGCGAGACCTCTTCCTCACGAAGGAGGCATGAGTCTCAAACGACTCATCCAGATCAGACAGAACATGAGCTTGGGCCCTAGTAGCCTTCCTCTCTCTAGAATGGACCCCATCTTCTAACTTAATGTGTGACTCTCGATACAGAGTGGGGGCAACGTGGCAGTTGTCCCACAGCCCACTACAGATGAAGTTGGAAACCCTTATGACATCGACCATCTTTCTTTTCGGCAGGACGCGAAACTTTTCCATGGTGTTTTGCTCCTTTAAGGTAAGAGGAGTAGTGGAAAACCTTCCTTCATAAAAATGCAAGCGATGGCTAATAACCGACTATCAAGCATATCAAAGTATCAAGAAAAAAAATGAACTTACGAAACAGCCTGAACTATCGCTCAAGCGGACGACCCTTACATTGAAAATACTTCGAATCCGCAGAGGCCAAGAAACCGTACTTCTGCAAGAACTTGAAATCATCAGGTAGCTTAATGAAGCAATTCGATGACTTCATCATACAAACAACATTACTCTTTAGACGATGAGAGATCAACAACTGAATCACCCACAGTGTCACGCCAACGCTAGCCTCCTTAGCACTGAGAAGAATCATGAGGATGATCTTATATGCATTGGGCCCCAAATGAGCCGAAGGAATCCCTAAGAAGTCCTAGAAGTCCCAAATCACATCCAGAACTAAAAAACGCACTCCAGTTTGAAGCATCTCGTGGTGCAAACAGATAAAACCAGCCGGATGTGACATTGCGTCTGGTCGCTCGTCAGAAGATACAACATCAGGTCTTCAGGGACCCCAAACTTCGTACGAATTTTGGCAAGACCAGGTTCGTACAACAACATGTCTTCGAAAAACTCCAGGCCCTCGGCCAAGACAATGTCATCAAGAAGGTTTTCCTGAGCCATGAAGAAGATGAACAATCTTTTATAATCAGAGCGGTATGTTCGAAAGCAATGGAAGTAGAAGAATCAGACTCTACACAGCATATGACCTAAATAGAGGTTGGCTTCCCGACTATTTTCCGCTGAACCAACACACGTCCAATTAATGCGGTGCGTGACTCAAGCAATGATTCAGATTCAATCATCATGAGCGGCGCATCCCTTTAAGAGATGACTTAGTGAACCGATGTGACGATCCACTAACTCGAGGGGAATAACTGATGATGCATAAAAAATGGTCACACCTCGGAGCCACACACGTGTCATGATGATCTCGAGGAATTACAGCCTCAAACGTCAGCCCAACATTGATCTAGCCTAATCGGTTCTAAGCCTGCCCAACTGCAGTTCGCCAGGCGGACCCTAACTCTCACAACATGCTAGGCCCACACGTCTCGTAGCTATCATCAATACCCGTAAGCCCTGTTCAGAAAAGGTATCTTGATAATCAGCTTCGGATAGGCAATTACAGTTGCTCTCTGCTTCAAACTAGGAAGCAAACACCAGAGTATCTTCCACACAGGGAAACTCCTTTCTATGGATTGCTCTTGGATCTCCCGCATATCTAGGAGTATAGAGCTAACAGGGAACTTCCCTCCTACAGCAGGACTCCTAATTAGGGAGGAATTTCCACGAAGATCTCCTTCCTAAACTATGCCTACGATGGCCTGGTAGAACCATGACTCCTTGCACTATAAATAAGATATGAGGTTGGTAAGCTAAGGTACGCTACGAATTCCCTGTTACAACATTACACCTTTCTCAGAGCCTTGTCTAACTTTAGCATCGGAGTGCCATCAGCTACCCCACGGTGGTCTCTGGCTCACGTGCGTTACTTGTGTTGGTCAGCAGGACTAGGTCAAAGCAGGGAGCAAAAAAAACTGCAACACTAACTATTTTATAATTTTAGTTATTACGCTCGTTTGCCCCTTTCTAAGTTTATCGATATTGTGATATTATTTTGGCTTAAAATTGGACTACACTAGATTCAATTTAGTATATGCAATGAATTTTGTTTTGCTCCACCCTTTCCATTTTGCCCCAACTTGACTAAAATCCTGGGTTTGCCACTGCTTGCATCAGTAGAAAATAAAGCAGCAACAACGACTTTTTATGGTCATCATTAGTTAGAACCTTTTTTCAGGAAAATTCTTAGGAGTGTGCTCTAAGTGGAAATG
Organism: Berberis vulgaris; assembly: GCA_963556465.1. Taxonomy (NCBI): domain Eukaryota; kingdom Viridiplantae; phylum Streptophyta; class Magnoliopsida; order Ranunculales; family Berberidaceae; genus Berberis; species Berberis vulgaris. The sequence continues at coordinate 66,998,862 of OY747134.1, read as the reverse complement.
AACAATATCTTTGGCAGACACTCGAAGAAATTGTTTATTTGGTGCAGTTATCGTTGTGGTACACAAGTCCTTCAGTGCTCATCCATTAGACTACATCAATATAATCTGCAAGTCTGGCTTTCTCACTGTCCAATTCCTATATGCACCACGTACAAGTTAATATTTTTTTAAACATTGCCAAACGTTTATTACTTGTCAAAAAATGAATACAAACAGGGTACAACAGAACAACTTAATTCGAGATATTGATTTGGAACCTAGACAAGTTTGGAATCTAGACAAGTGTATTGCTTACCAAGATGAAAGCCTCAAAATATGGATTTTGCATGAGAATGCTATTTGATTTTTGTTATATAAATATAACTATAATTGATGCGTCCAAATCCATCTTGATCGATTCCTGACCTGAAAAAATGAGAAGCAGTGAGCCAATGACCATCATTGTGGTGGTCGAAATACTCCAATGCTAAAGTCAGATGATTGAGTAAGGATGGATGTAGACTGTAAATTAAATTGTAAGTGCGTACCTTTCTCATCCCCTTTATTCACCTTATATAGTGCGTATTTCACTCTTTCATTGATTCTGATGTCGAGGCATGATGAAGGGAGGAGGTCCCGCACAAGATCTTACCAGTCATTGATTGAGTGTCGTTTAACACTTGGCTCTGTTTGGAACCCAATATTTGATTAGGTCGAGAGGTGTGCAAGTGTATCCAAGGCTTTTGATAATTCAAATGTTTGTGTTGGAGCCTTATTGTCTTGGGCGAAACTCTAAGATACGCACCATGTTAGGCTCGCATAATCTGGGCTTGAATACCTGACTTACGGACTGAACAGTGACTAGGCTAGGCCGAACCTTGCTTGGGCCTGCTTGAAACCGCACTAGGGCGTTTTTGTATTAGAGTTGGCATGTCTCACGTGTATAACAGAGATCGGATTACTATTTAATGTCTCATCAGTAATAAAAAAAACATTGAATCATGCAAAAAAAAAAAAAAAAAAAAAAAAAACATTTCAGCATAGAGCGGTCACATGCATGTTTACCTGCAGTTGTGATTCAAGTAAGGCAAGAATTAATGGTCCTGGGAATGATCCCTCTGACTCCACCTCCATCTATACTGAATAGTGATAAGTGGGGGTTGTATGCGAATAAGGGATGGGAAATTATCCATGATGAAGATTTCAGTGAAAGAATAGAAGAAAAAAGATTAATTAATACCGAGGTGATCTAAACCTAGAGGGTGATTGAAACCTTGTCACAAAACCCTGTTGCAAATGGGAATAGGTAGGCACAACTAACTATGTTTTAATTATGGCGAAAAGCCAAGGACTTAGTGGTCTTTTCGGCTCGATGATAGCAACTGATGAGCATATTGATTTTCAAAGAGTGAAAGAGTAAAGCTAACTACTACCAAACCAAACCTCCTGTCTATCTTTCCAGCCACAAAAATTCAATTATGAAAAAAAGAACAAAAAAGAGAGAAATGAAGGAACTTACTTTCAACTGATCAGTGATGGAGTCTTGCTGGTTAGTAGGAGCAAGAATCACGGATCCTGCTATCGGTGATTTCTGAGCATACAAAGCGAAAGAGTTATGCGTGGTGAGCCATGAGTAGTTGTTGAAGGGTAGTCGTCCTTTGGCTTTTGAAGTAGGACTTATTGGCTGATTCCTAGTGCATCTCGGCCTAACATTTCCATTTGCCACACAAGTTCCGCACTGCAGACCTTGGTCACAGTTCCGGTCTGCACCACACGTTTGTCCAACCTATGTATAATAAATTACATGGAGATGATACATATTAACATGCGTGCGCGGGCGGGCGGCGAAAGATGAATAACAAATAGATCTAAAGAGGAAATTTTTATAAACAAACCTTGAGAGCGCATGAAGAGATGAAGAAGACATGAGTTGCAATCACTAGAAGAAGAACTGAAATGGAATTGCTTGTTTTCTGCAAAAATACCAAAATTAAAATTGATTGCTATATATCATTAAACCAAACAAGAATTAGAAAAAAAAGAAAAGAAAAAGAAAGAGTGAGAGATATTTCATCTTCATGCCTTCATTTCTTCTGTGGTTTTGGAAAAAAGATTGCACCGAATTGTTCTTTTGTTTTGTCTATGTTTGGTTTGACTCTGTATCTTCCAATCACCCTAGCTAGTTTATCAAGGTTGCACTATATCCTTGGATTAACATGTATAATCTAATGGTTCCATTAATTAAGTCCGAACTTTACTTTTAATCGAATAATTGGGTTGCTGACTGTAGGATGTGTACTTTATAGTGTTACACGCTTGATAATGTGATGAAAGCTATTAGATCACGATTCTTTATGTAATTCAACTAAAATGGGAATGAGGGATAGATGTGACTAACTTCTCTATTATCTCTTGGGTAAAAAAACTATTTTTAATATATCTAGTTCATCAAGAGCGACTGAAATGATCAAATTGGAATACTTGGATCTCAATTTTCCTACTATCTTCTTGCACAAAGTGAAATGTATTGATAATATTTGGGTAATGATATCAACATATCTCCCTATTTTTTTCAATGAAACCTTTCCCATTTGTAATGTCGGACCTTTCTGTTTACCAACTTTTGGAAGTATAATCAAGAAAACCAAGCTTGGTGACCAAATTCAGTTTTTTATTTTCCTGGTAAAATCTAAATATGGTACCATGTTTTCGTTTAAATTTCCACTCTAAAGTATACTTCTGTTTTTGAAAATCCAAGGATCAGATTCAATCCTGTAGAACAATTTAATGAGATTTTTGTTAGAATATGTAGGGCATGTACTCAACATAGCCAAGCCCAAGTCCAAGATTGATTCACATCTAAAAGAAGGAAAATACAAGAATTAGGGTTGAAAACCGAACCGTCGGTTCGATTTTTCATCTAAACCGTGAATCGAACCGACTTTGGTCAATTTTAAAATTTTCAAACCGAAACCGAACCGACCATTAACAAAACCGATCTGAAATCAAACCGATTCTAATTTATGTAAATTGTAACCGAACCAACTAAAATCGAACCAAAATCAAAATAAAACCGAATCGACCGACTATTTTAAACATATTATATTATTTTTATATAAAATATATATTATTTATTATATACATTCGGTCGGTTTGGTTTTGTCGGCTAAAATCACATAGAAACCAAAAATTGAACCGACCACTTCGGTTTTGAATTTTTTAAAACCGATCCGAACTGAATTTAAACCGAACCAATCAGTTCGATTTTGATCAGTTCGGTTGGTTTAATCCGTTTGGTCAATTTTTTTGTTCAACCCTAACAAGAATAGGAAAGTCAAAATGGGACACAATTAAGATATTTTGTATAGGAAGTTTTAAGTTTCCTGTTTCTACAAGGTTATGTCAAAATTAGCTCTATCTAAGCTTTGTATCCAATCAAGGAACAACAACAATAATACAATTGTTCAATTATTTTCTTTACATGGTATCAGAGCAACTTTCTTTAGTGACCTAAGACTTCGGATACTCAAGCTCTTTCATGCCTCTGAACGCTAGACGCAAGAGGCGGGAAAGGGAGAACAACAACAAAAGCCTACCTCAATCATCCATGCATCAACAGAACAAACACCGCAATCAACAGACAACCAATCATCATCAATAAACTTTTCTTCATGAAACTGCCACATGCAGCCAAAACCTCAACAAACCTTTGTTCAACAATAAGACGAACCATCTTTTTCTTTACGCTAGCAACAACAACCGCAACCGCACAACCACCGGACATACACGTTCGTCCGTCACTCGTTGTCCTTCCATTGTCGTTTCACTCTCCCTTCGTCCTTTCTCTCTCCCCGTCACATGTTCGATCACACATCAGATCGCACAACAGGGAAGAAACGAAGAAACAACAAGTAAGAAGAAGAAAAAAAAAGGAGGGAAGAGAAATAAATTTGAATATCTTTTTTCCTCTATTCACACCCACCATCTTTGGTCAGTACCACCACACAAGCTCAAAAAAAATCACTACCTGCACAAATGCTGAGCAAATATTTATCTAGAATTTCATCCAAAAATTTTATCAAGATTTGGAGAGTCATGTTGACCACTCGAATCGAACCATTAGTCGTTCACTCGACAGTCATGATTTCTTCATAATAGAATTATCAAGAATTTTTTTCCAGAATTATCCAAGTCAAAGTTTCCTCCAAGCTGCACATTTCTTCTGCGTCTACATGTCCAGTTTATAGGGGCGTGTTAGAATATGTAGGGCTTGCACTCAACATAGCCAAGCTCAAGTCCAAGATTGATTCACATCTATAAGAAGGAAAATAAAAGAATAGGAAAGTACAAAAATAGGAAAATACAATAATATAATAGTCAGAATAGGTAAGTCAAAATAGGACACAATTAGAATATCTTTTATAGGAAGTTTTAAGTTTCCTGTTTCTACAAGGTTATATCAAAGTTAGCTTTGTATAAGCTTGTATTCAGTCAAGAAACAACAATAATAATAAAATTCTCCAATTATTTTCTTTGCAATTTTAGATAAGGATTTCACATCATACATTTCATACCTTTTATTCAAACTCATTGCAACACTGGATTTTAAAATAGTAGTTCAAGGAAAACATGGTGTGGTATTTTATGATAAAAATGGATTAAAATTACATAAGCATCATACACAAAGTGTCGATGATCATGAGTGAAATTAAGGGTGTGTTTGGTTGCATGGAATCCTATGTCTTTGGAATTCATGAGGGGACCACCTAAATCTAAGTTAATTTGATGTTCACTCACCAATTCACCATTTAATTTTGTGATCAATAGTGGGAATAAAAGTCTCATTACTGCTTTGGGGCGACCAAAGAGTGTGATTTCCATATTCATGATACTTCCATTACCACCATTGATTAAAAAATCAAATGGTGGATTGGTGAGTGAACCTCAAACTAGCTTAGATTTAGGTGGCTTCCTCATGGAATCCCATGACATAGAATTCCATGCAACCAAACACACCCTAAGAGTGTATTTGGTTGGATGGAATCTCATTCCTTGATAATCCATTAGGGGACCCCTACATTTAAGGCTAAATTGAGGTAACACTCCTCATCCACCATTAGATTTTGTAATCAATGGTGGGAATCAAAATCTCATGAACATGATAATCACATTCCTTGGTCCCCTCAAAGCATGTGATTCTTATATATTCGTTGGAATTTCATTCCCACCATTGATCACAAAATATATGGTGGATTGGTGATTGAACCTCAAATTAGCTTATATGTGAGTGGTCTCTCATGGATTCCCATGGAATATGATTCCATGCAACCAAACACACCCTAATGTTCATAAAATTGAAAAATTATGGCAATATCTATGTATTAAGATGCAGGTATCTGATTCGAAGATAAGACAGATGAAGTTTGACTCATGAAATTACAACATATTGTTTTCTCTTAGGGTGTATTTGGTTGCATGAAATCCTATGCCATGAGAATCCATGAGTGGACCCCCACATTTAAGGCTAAATTGATATATCACTCCACATCCACCATTTGATTTTGTGATCAATGGTGGGAATGAAAGTCCCATGAACATGAGAATCACACTCCTTGATCACCATATTGTTCATGTTCATAGTTAATTAATGATAATATAATAATTAACTACTTTAGCATAATTTTTTTTATAAATTTAAACAATACATAAAAAGTATACAAATACCAATTGCTAAACAAAACTCCATCTAATCTATAAGGGGAGAAAATAGATCCAACAAGCTACTTTGTAGCATAAAATATAAATATATGGGGGACAAAATCAAATTGGTGTATAAAGTTAAGGGCAAAATTTTATTTCAAATGTAAAAGTATATGTTTATAAAAAAAATTGGATTATTTGTGATTTGTCCCCTATAAAAAATAGTTAATTAGAGGTTACCCTTAACATTAATCATTATTGCATTTCCTAAGTACTAATAGTCAACGTGTATTGACTACCAAAAGGCTTATGTTGATTACCAAAATGCCCTTCAAACAATAATCCATAGATGAACCTCGAGATACAAACATGTATCTTTAGGAAAAATTCATGGGTCAAAATTTTCTTATATCTCAAGAAAAATCCTATGAATAAACATAAAGAGGGAGCAAAAAAAAAGAAATGGGTGAAGTGGGGTGGTTAGCTTCGGAGAAACGAAGAGGTGGGGCAGGAATGGAATCATTGGCGTTGAAGGGTGGGCAAATAGCAAATAACACAAAAAAACAAAATTTAAAAAGTCAGTGGGGGCAATTGCCCCCACTTAGATCTGTGCCTGCTTCAAGCTAGTCCTAGTTTCACCAACTCAAATTTTCAAATATTAGGGTTGAAAACCAAACCGACTCTAGTCGATTTCAAAATTTTCAGACTGAAATCGAACCGACAATTAACATAACCGAACAGCAAACGAACCAAACTGACTAAACCCGAACCGACTAATTGTTTTAAACATATTATATTATATTTTATATAAAATGTATATTGTTTATTATATATACGGGGTGTTCGATTTTGTTGGTTAAAATCACATAGAAATCGAAAATCGAACGAACCACTTCGGTTTTGAATTTTTTAAAACCGAAACCGAACCGAACTCAATTCGAACCGATCGGATCGATTGGTTTGATCGATTTTTTGTTATACCCTTTCAAATATATTGTCACTGTGACCAACCTTAAAGCCAAATATGTTTGATTTCATTTCAATCAATTCAAGCTTATATATCAAAATGCATTTGCCAAGCCAAGCAAATATCAAAACAAAAATGAATATAGATTTTGACTTAAGTCAGAGAAAAGTCTAATGTAGAGAAAAGTCTAAAAATTTGAGATTTTCACACCGACATGTGCTCCCTCCTCAATCCGCAAGAACAAGTGTGAACAACGAAAAAAACACTACCACTAGGGTCCTTCCCTTTAATCCCACATGGGAGCTATTATTCACACCGACAACTTCCTTTTACCACCCACACACTCATTTCAAAATTTGAATCCTACTCACTACGTTCACATTTTAATAATACACCCACATACCATGAAACCATGAATTTTTGAGAAAAAAAAAACTAAAACTCTCTCTCTCTATTTCTTTTCCATGCAAACTCTAACCATCTTTTTCTCCAAAATTGATATGAGATCAAAACGTTTTACCAGAGGAGTAGTTCGAGGTTGTTTCTGGGTCGACATTTGAATGAAAGTAGGACGGGATATTAGATATAAGACATAAAAATTTGGTTCGAAGGCACTCTTTTCTCTGTATGGACAGACTGACCAGTTTGATATTCATACCAAATTTTCGCCAAAATCAGTGAGTTCTTCCCCAAACTCCATGTGTTCATGCCTCTACAACAAGATTTTCAGGTTCAAACCAACTTGTGGGTGCATTATCGATACATTTCGCAAGGGAATCAAACCTGAAACACACCGATGAATTTTTTTTAAGTTTGCAACTTAAGTCGAGGATTTGAAGGTTGTAACTCAATTTTAAAACCCTAAAATAGTGCCATCTACTTTGATAGGTTTTACTTGAGCTATCAACCGAAATCGTAGAGTTTTGATCGATAAACTCTTCAAAAAAGATGAACAAAGTTTGTTCATCTCTCCTAACCCACTTTCCCACGAGATTTTCTTGGAAAAAATTGTTGATGATACACCAAACCGTCCAGTAATCTGCGCCGTACACATGTCATGATGATCTTGTCAACATAGCAAAGCGGGTCTAATTGCACGCTCAATCTAGTAAAGCTCAAACAACAAGAAACCCACAAGGATGGCAATGGGGCGGATTTGGGAAAATCCATCCCGACCCCGTTGGAGTTTGCGGATCCTCGAATCCGCCCCGAATATCCGTTTATACAATTTTTCAAAAACCATCCTCGCTCCGGCTAAGTTGGCGGATATCCGCCCTGCCCCAAATATCCATTTAAAAAATATTATTCTCAACAAATATCGACACCCTTAGGGTAGCCAGATCCTTTTGAACCATCACTCTGTTTATAACATGAACCCAGGCATTTAGCCAATGAGTAGGTTGGCTCTATCTTTCACCATAAATTGTGCGGTGGAACAGGTAGAGAGGAGAGATGCAGGTAGCACTAGTTTTAGCAAGTACATGTAAAAGATAGATTTGTTGAATGGAGATGCATAGTAAGAGCAATGAAGAAAGAAAGGAGGAGATGGAGTAGCAATAAGAAATCACAAAACATCAGGAAAAATTCTTCACGCTCAGCTCTCGCCTAACAAGAGCGATCTCTTCTAACAAGCTTACCTTCTGTCATAATGGCCAAATCCACTATGAGGACTGCGACGACAATCATAACCTCCATTATCCCTACGAGAACACTTGAAATGAGGGGGAAAATGGTGTTGATCCTGATACGGAGGAGGGGCTAGGGCTTAGACAATGCTTGTAATCCCTATCCGTCTCCGTCTCCCTGAGAAACGAAGGTGATCGATTCTGATCATAAGACAGACAGATGCACAAATAGATAGATAGATATGGATAGGTAGAAAACGTGGCAGTAATAAAGTGATGTGTTGTACAATATAGGACCAGGAGGAAGAGGAGGTGGATGAGTGAGAAAAAGAAGTGAGAGAAAGAGTGAGAAATGAGAGGTAGGGTTAGGGTTTTTCTTTTTAAAGGGTAGGGTATTTCAATAATTTTTCATACTTAAACAGATATTCGTGGGGCGGATCTGTCCAAATCCGTATCCACCTCGAATATTTGATGTATGCTGTTTGGATATCCGTATCCGCCCCGAAATTCGTTCATGCACATCCAAAACAACCCCAAACGGAGGGGGCGGGGCGGATATCCGTGAAAATTCGCCCCACTATCATCCCTAACTGATTCAGGGTCCAGGAGGATGGACCCAAACAACAACCCCCTATTAAGCCTATACATCACATGGTTAAGCGCAATACCCGTAAGACCTAATAAAACAAGTATTTGGGAGATCAACCTAAGACGGGCAGGCTAGAAATACACTGACTCCTATCAGGAAAAAAAATATCGGAGTATAACTCGTGCATGTAAACTATCATGCATGGACAACACTCCACAATGGAAGAATCCCCAGCAGATCTAGGAGCACAAGTCGTGTAGGGAAACTCTCATACATGGACGACTCCTAACAAGGAAAGGATATCCAGCAAGTTATCTTTCCCTAAACTACGTTATCAAAGGCCTAGCCAAACAAAGAATCTCGCATGATAAATATGCCACGTGTTTGAGGAACAAATGTACGCTACAAAACCCAATTTACATCATTACACATTTCTCAAGCCTTATCTGACTTAAGCATTAGAGTGCCATCGACCGCCACAACGGTGGTCATTGGCTCACTTGTGTTCCCCGTGCATGTCAAGGTCAAGGATAACAAGATTTGACACTATCATTTTGGCGTCGTCCGTGGGGAATGGGAAAGTTCCAAAGAAAACAGTGATAACACCCTTCCATTACAATCCAGAAAGATGGTAACCATGAGATCTTGCAATAATAAAGAAATCGTTGAGCCTTCGAATGCTCGAATCAGTGCAGCGTCGACAGTTCCGACGGTACCGGGCCCGCGGGGAGAACAACCTCGGGCCCCACACTGGCACCAGCCATGACCGACTCTAGGATGGATCAGCTGATAGCCCAAATGTAGCAAATCACACAAGCGGAGGAGATACTCACTAAGTGGAACCCTCCACCCGCCGAAGGAGATAGGGAGCCGCAAAGAGCCCCGTCCCCAGAAGATAATGGAGAGCGCATTCAGAAGAGTCACTATGCCCCTATTAGCTCTCAGTGGACCAAGGGAGAAGGTGCATCCTACGGAGACCCGATGTCTAAGACTGACAAACCTGCATCATCGAACCCCCACCGGCTTGGGGCCACCATTCTGAACGTATTGTATAACCTCACCGTTCCCCCGTTCATGGATGATATCATGAATGAGCCATTGCCAAAGAAGTTTAGCCAGCCAAAGATGGAGTTTTATGATGGGATAGCGGACCCGTCCAACCACTAATGTCACTACCATCACGTAATGGCACTCCATAGCCTCTCACGAAGTCTATTGACTCGTGCAGGATGCTGGCCAAAGCGTTTATCACCCGCTTTGTCGGCAACCAATAGATCAGGAAGGGCTCACATTACCTGATCAGTCTCAGACAGAAATCGAACGAGACATTGAGGGAGTACGACACCCTTTTCAATGATGAGTTAACCCTCATTAACGGCTGCAGCGACAACACCTTGGTCACAATATTCACCTTGGGTTTGAGGAGAGGACAGTTCTACAACTTCCTCACCCTGGGCCTCCTACTGACATGGAGGATTTGCTGAAGAGCGCCAAGAAATACATCACTCTCGAGTAGATGTTGGCCGCCAAAATGGAAGGAGATGTTGGCCTCTTTCTTGTCTTTCTTTCCCAAAGACAAGAAAGAGGGAAAGAAACAGGAGTACGATGACATAAATAAAAAGAAGCGGAATGACAGCAAGCCAGACTCTGGCTGCACAAGGCATGATAAACCTCCAACTTTGTCAGATCCAATCAACCTGTCCAACGTCCTCAACACTATTAAGAATTGGGGATAATTGAAGTGGCCCGCTAGACAGCGAGGAGATCCCTCCGGCGAGACAACGACAGGTATTGTTCCTTTCACAAGGATGACAACCACAACACTGAAGACTGTAAGAGTCTCAGAAGTGAGATTGCGTACTGGATCAAGAAGAGAAAACTCAAGGAATTCCTGAGCTTGGAAAAATAAAAAATCGAGCAACGAAAAGAGAAGATATCGTCAAAGAGATAGTAAAAGAAGCACTCAACATTATATATGTCCTTCATGGGGTAGACTCGGAATGAGAGCAATTAAACAGATCCCAAAAAAATGCTCGGTGAGATGCATACTCAGCCCACCTACGATGACCGACAAGTAAAGTACGCATGTGTTCAGAACCCGATCCCATCGCTGACATTCTTGGTAGACACATGAAGTTTTCTCAACGTCTTGTTCCTCAATACGTTTCGTAGCATGCAACTCAACTAGGAGAACTTGACACCCGCTAGTCACCCAATGATTGGGTTTAGCAGAGAGAAGTGCTTTCCTGTTGGGAAAATCAGACTAATGGTAGTGTCGGGAAAGCCACAACTGCAAATAGTCATATCCCAGGAGTTCATGGTGGTCGATGCCCAGTCCACCTACAACATCATCTTGGGAAGGTCTTAACTCATTCATAAGGAAACGTTAGTTTCTACTTTACACCATTGCATCAAGTACACTGCTAATTAGGTGGAAGGAACAATTCGAGGAGACCAACCGTCAGCACGAGATTGCCACTACGCAGCATTGAAACAGCTGGATTGTTAGCAATAACAGTTCGAGCTCGTGGGACAAACATATCTGAACTCGGGCCCAAAGAAGTGGGAAGAATCACTCCGCACGGTTGATGAGACTCTAGTCAGTCCGAGGGGAAGGCCCAATGTCCCCTAGCTAGACTGGCTGGCTAGTGCCACAGCAACGGAAAAGAAATGAGGAAATGGGGAGTGTTTTGGGATTACACGAGCTAGGATAAGGCTTGTCCGAAAAACAACCCTCCACTTCCTCGCATGGGTCGGAGAGTGAATGCCATTTCCAAACATGACCAAACTCTTACGGACCAAGACAAAGCTCCAACAACCAAGACTCGACTAGTTAACGAGTCAGGATCCAACACTAAAAATGCATCCGTCTGTCACTTTAGTTCAGTACAAAGCTAAGTAGCAACACTTCGAAAAGCTGACGCACACTCTGAAAGCTGACAACTAACGAGGAACAACCTACTTGCACAAAGTTTACTTTTAAGTAACTTTCCTATCATTGGCGAAGCGTGAAATTTCATCAAGGGAGCTACACAGTATAAGCCAGGACCATGCGCATCTCCTTCAGGGCCAAATTAACATAGTCCCCGCTCAGAGTCAAACTGTCTTATTGTTTTGATTTCTTTTCTTTTCCAGTCAAGAAGAATTGTTTGCACAAACCAATATGATACAGATTCGTTCAAGGAATAAAACATGAATTATAGAAAACTGACTTTATTGATTACTAAGAAAGTTGTTACAAAGCTTGCCAAACTAGCTAGTATAAAAGCTTATACACCAAAAGTATCTAAGTCTGACGCAAGTATGGATCCGTTGAAACGTATGTCAAAACTTTGCTCCGCCAATCTGCTTCCAGAAGAGGATTCGAAAGTGAAAGCAAAAATACCCGAAGTTGGATGCAGGTATGCACTTGATATTTTGCTCCGTCAATTTGCCTTGCAAGGATGATTTGAAAGTGAAAGCAAAAGTAGGCCGTGGGGATGTCCCTAAAAAAAGGGATGCTTGAGATTATGCAGTGTTAGAACACTAGGACCGTAACCCACATCCCCTGGAGCTATGCTCCGCCAATCTGCCTTCTTGGTTTGGCATCACGCGTGAGGCTGAAGAAGTAGCAGTAAGAACAACCACCCAAAGTTGGTTGCGGGTGTTATTTCCCAGATTGGATGGCGCGAGTCGACATGGGAACACCGGAAGATGTAAGACAAACATGACGATAAACAAAGATGATCTGCCAGGGGTCATTGTCCAACCATAAACAATGGTGGCCAAACCTATCCAAAGTTTAGTCAGTTAAAACCGATGACGATAACTTTCGGCCCGATCTAAAACCTTGTCCTCTAGCAGCGGACAAAGATGGTGTAGAATGCGGAAGTCCAGCCAGAACTCATGAAGCCCGTCTCAGGCGATTCGCCAGGATCATTGTACAGTAACCCATGCACTTAACCAAATTTTAGTCAGACTGAAGAAGACGACTTCTGGTCTGAACTACAGCCTAGTCCACCAATAGCAGATGAAGACGACATGCGGAATTAGAAACATAATGAGTTCGAATGACCTATTGCCAACCAAGATTATTCCCCTGCACGAAGTTTAGCCAACTTACATGGTTTGGCCGAGACAACCTCCGGGTATCTAAAAAGTACATACCATAATTGCTTGATCTCAGCAGCAACTGCAAGATAAGCGGTCAGAACTCTAATCAGATCAACTAGACGTTTTCCTGACTTAGCAAAATCTCTTGTCTAAAGACCAACACCATGGCAAGGCAACACAGAAGATCCAGCAGAAAAATTCCAAACAAGTAAAAACACAAATTGTTACTCAACAAATCACCTTTCATTGATGACCAAAACAATACAAAGTTTACTCTTCATCAGGAAAAGATTCAAATGCAGTAGAACTTGTCTTAGCGGGAGAAAAAATAGGGGATGGTTTCTCGCGTACCACTACTTTGGCACCCTAATCTGGGTCATCCTATTATTGTGATTGGTCAAAGATTTCACCAAACTATGCAAAGGCCAATTTTCTGTAACAAGAAAGATCCCAATCAGCATGTTCTTCTTCCATCAGCTCCAATAGCTCTGAACTGGATAGTGCTTTGGGCCTTGAGAAGCTTCTCCTCACGTACCCTTGACTCTGCAAGCTCTCACTCTAGCTGTTCCAGTCTGCCCGATAGGGCATCAACATTGGACTGCTCAGTACTAAGATTGTCCTTGACTACGCTAAGTTTATTTTGTGCCAAGAGGAGTTAGTCTTCTGTTGTTCTTGCGCTTTTGGCATTGAAGTCAACATTAGCCTCTAGCTGTTGAGATTGGACAACCCACTTAGACTCCTTCTTGGCCTTTTCAATAATTAGAGCCTGCATCTCGGCCTCTGCCTTGGTTGCAGTCTCATGAGCAAGTTTTAAGTCATGACGGACACCGCCTCTGCCAAATCAGATTCAAGTGTTTCCAAACGGACCCTCTGAGCCTCTGATCTTTTCTGCCAGGCCTCCAAATCAACATCCAATTAAGCATGACTCCGATCTTCAAGTTGCTTCTTCAGTGACTCTATTTCATGAAGAGCATCAGAATACGACTTCTGCAAATGCTCGAAAACTCGCTCCATGGTGTATACTCTCTCATGAGCAGCTTCCACTTCCGCCCTAGTGATGACAACCTAGTTTATACGACATCCCCAACATAAGATGTTTCTGCCCCTTGTCCATAAGCTCTCCCAACATATCCCCTTCAAGCTTAGGAGAATGATACGCCAGCCAATCATTCCATGTACTAATATGCCTCCTGGAGGCATAAGAAATGTCAACCTCTGATGCCAGGCCTGGTTGCTCATCTTTATCGCACTAGGGGCAAACAAAACAAGTGGTGCATCTGGGTGAAGACCCATTGAGACAGGAATCACGCTAGCCCCGCCCTTCATCGCCTTCACCGCATGAGGGGCCTCCTCCTCCGCTTTCCCCTTACTCACAATGATCGATTGTCTCTCACGAGCCGATTTGGAAGCAATTGATGGGGAAGAAGGAAGTGAACTATCTCTCAGACTCTTCGTCACCTCAATATGAGGTCGAGATCGGTACGGAGAATACTACGAGCAATGCAGAAGGGACCTTTCACCATAGGGACGATGGCCAGGCGACTTTTCACCGGGCTGAGGGACTCTTGATCCAAGGAGGGTTCATACTTGAAATCCATCAATTTCGAATATGCCTTCTCCAAGTTGAGTAGAGAAATGGGGGCCTTCACCTGCGCATTCTGCCTCTCGGGCACAGTAGCTTCTGATCAGCAAACGCAACAAGATTTTTCCTTGCAACTTTGCGCCCCCTCTCTGAAGGGGCCGACTGCTTGGAAGTAGGCTTAGATGCGGTGTGAGGCTTCTTTAAAAGCATAGATAAAGAAAGTGCCTCATTCAATTCTTCCATCCTTGTTGGGCTAGGGACTTTAACCTTCGGGATCTTCCTCATCTTCGAAGAAGGTTCACTTTCAGGCTTCAGTTTCGGGACTCTAAAAAAGTGGGAGCCTCATGCCAGTACGCCAAGAGTCCATTATGCTTGATGTTGTTAGGCAGCACAACATCCTCTACTTGCATTAGAGGCATGTCACGAAATTTATCCATCACCACTTTGTCTTCGGGAGAAAGGGCACCGTTGGAAATTTCCCTACAAAAAACACTTACAACAGTTCAGCATGTAATCAACACAAATGGGACCGAGAACAGAATTGAACTCACTCAGTTGCTTGAACTCCCAATCAATTAGGCGACAATCAAGCTCAAAATACTTCGAGTCTGCAGAAGCAATGAAGCAATACTTCTGCCAGAACTTATAGTCATTAGGAAACTTGCCCAAGCAAGCCGGCGACTTCAACACACACACAACATGCTTGTTCACCCGAGGAGAGGTGAGCAATTGGATCACCCGAGGAGAAGTGAGCAATTGGATCACCATCGAAGACACTCGGACATCAACATCCTTTGCCTTGATAAGAATGGCGATCACCATTCTACACCAGCTAAGCAGGCATAATGCAAAGGTATGCCAGGAAGCGCCAAGATTTCTTGATAACAGGAAAACGAATGCCCAATTGAAGCATACCTCTATGCAAGAAAATAAATGCTTCCAGCGGAAGCAATGGCATCTGACCAGTGCCTAATGTGAAGAGAACCAGATCATTAGGGATCCCATCTTCTCGCGAAGGCTCTTCAGATTTGCCTCTAGGATCGACCTCTCCTCGAAAAACTTATGGCTTTAAGCGAATAATTCATCGGGAAGCTGATTCATGCCCGCCATGAAAGAATGTACAAACTTTTGGTTACGGAAGTTGAATGAAGCCAAAAGCGCGAAAAGGGAAACAACAAAATCGCAGTCGCATACCCAATTAATGATGTGCACAACCCGAGGAGATGATTCAGACTCAATCATCATGACTGCCTAGTTCCTTCATGGTATGACTTAATGGACCGACAAGCTGACACACAAACTTGGGCAGAGTAGCTAATGATACACCAAACCATCCAGTAATCCGCGTTGCACACTTATCATGATGATCTCGTCAACATAGCAAAGAAGGCCTAATTGCTCACCTTTGGCAAAACCCAACAACACGAAGCCCACTGAGACAGGGTCCAGGTGGTTAGACCCAAACAACAGTGCTCTATAAAGCCCATAGATCACATGGTCAAGCCCAATACCTGTAAGACTTAATAAGGCAAGTATTTGGGGGATCGACGTTAGATGGGCAGGGCCAACAATACACTGAATCCTATCAGGAAACAAATACCGAAGTAAAGTCGGGCATGGAGACTTTCCAGCATGGACAACACTTCACAAGAGAAGAATCCCCAACAGATCTAGGAGCACAAGTCGTGTAAGGAAACTCTTCTATATGGACAACTCCTAACAAGGAAAGGATCTCCAGCAAGATATATTTCCCTAAGCTACACCACCAAAGGCCTAGCTAAACAAGGATTCTCACATGATTAATAGGTCACAAGGTTGAGAAACAAAGGTACGTTACAAAACCCAATTTAGCATTACACCTTTCTCAAGCCTTGTTTGACTTAAGCATCAGAGTGTCATCGGCCGCCACAACGGTGGTCTTTAGCTCACATGTGTTCCCTGTGCAGGTCAAGGTCAAGGAGAACATGATTTGACACCATCAATTGTCATCAAAGTCCATTTATTTTGAAATGAATATCAATTCGAGTAAAATTAACTTCAATTCAGTCCTTTTGTGCTAAAATGAAAGTTCAAAGTGTATGGACCTTAAAAAATTGAAATTTGCTGACAAACGCTAAACTTCTAGCGAGTTCATAATCACTTCCACACAAAAATTATTCCGCGTGCTTAAATTTTTGTTTTTCAAAACATACATAGTAAATCATGTGTGTATTTAGTCCTATGCTCGTGATAATTATTGATTTTGATAAAAAAAAAGTTTCATTAACTTTCCGTGTAACTTTTTTTCCCATGTAACTAGGTGCAAATAGATATTTAAATGGTCGACTAGATTGAAAATACAAAAAAAGGAATATGTGGGCGTGTTTAATAGGCACCTTCAACGGGAATTACTAGGTGAAAATATATCTTTCCATGCAAGAAGTCTTGCATGTGTGTTCTTAATTTTAAGCTAAATTAAGTTCAACATGTGAAAATATCTGTGTGGATGTCGTTGTTTACTTACTGAAATTATTGCGTATAGGTCGACTTCTTCACCGAGTTGAGCTCAGGTGAACCTCAGCTTTGTGAAATTAATTTTGGAATACAATAGATGGGTTGCAAGCTTAAAAATTGATATGAGGTTATTAAAATCACTAGAGGATCATACGGGGTGGTCGAAAAAAAGATATTTTTTACTGAGTTGGCTTAGTTAGAAGGAGTGGAGCCTTCTGTTAGTTTGTTCAGGTCGGGAAAACCAGTGATGATGCTAATAAAAATGACAGAGGTCTACAGTGGAGAGATTTAGAATAAGAACTACAAGAATAGATGAGATATAGGAGGAAATCTAGCATATTTCATGCTTCCGAGTTCTCTGAACGAGAAAAACTCATGCTTCAGAGCTTTCTGACTAGGGAAGATCTTTAGCGAAGAGATGTAAAGGAAGAAAGTGAAGAACGAAAGAGAAAGATGGGGAAATCAACTACAGAAGGTGCACTTTGGTGGTTTCCTTGTGGGAAACCTCATATGAACATGCAGAGAAACCCTCGATTATGAGAGACCTGGCCCTTTTATATGAGGGTATATAAGTACATTTATTCGAGAGAAATTGAAAGTTTGGATGTGTGTGGAAAAGGAAGTTGTGGGTGTGAATAGTAGCTCTCGTCCCATATAGCATATGAAATACTTCTAGTTTCAAAATAAGAAGTGGGGGGGGGGGGGGGGGGGGGGGGGGGGCACCCTCTCATCAAAGTCGCACCAACGCCTGCAATGAACCAATGATCACATGTATAGTTTGACACCACCCTCACGGGTAAATTCAGCGTCAACTTCTAATGAAACACAAATGGTGGAAAGTGCAAGTTGAAAGTGAAAATGGAGGTTTATGTTTTGTATCACTACATATATAACCGTCAACATAATGCACCAGTAAAAAACATAATATTGCTTCCAAATTATCGATATACTTGAAGCATGTAAACCATTTAAAACTTTATTATATAATATAATAATAATAAATTAACCAAACAATTAGAGAAGAAATGAGAAAAAAAGTTCTAGTTTTTCAAAAAAAAAAAAGTATTAGGCTTGTTTGGTAGGATGGAAAATAGACATGGAGCTGAAACTATTTTCACAAAATCTGTTTTTGAGGCGAGATAAAGGATTTGGATTCCCATGAAAGATGAGAAAACTAGTTACATACATAATTTTTTTCCCTATCATTAAATACACAACCAAAAATCCAAAACTCACTTGACATTAAAATTGGATTTCATTTCCCACAGAAAATGATCAAGAAAAAAGAAAAGGGTTATTTAGAGTTTTCCTCCCATGATAAGTACCAATTTTGAGAATACCCCACCAATAATGAATTTTCTCCCCAAATTAGTCGGTCAAACCATCGGAAGAGATGAAAAGTCTACAATACCCTAATTAACACCCCTTCCTTTCAACTACAAAAGAGGAAGGCTCTCTCATACATAAATTATTGTTTTATAGTTCACCCTTTATTCTTGGTTTGCCTTTATCTGTTTTACATAGGAATTTAATTCCTACCATATAATTTCAACATTTTTTTTCCTAAACATTGATTTATTTATTTTTTATAATGTCTATTTTTTTCCTCTAATTTTTGTTATTACCTACAAATACAAATTATGTATACCTCTAGACTTATAGTCAGTGTTCATCATACCGTCTTGATTGTTAACTAAGGCATACCTCAAGCATGTGACTATGTGAGTCTTCCTTATTTCATAATGCCTTAATTACCCCTACTTAGACTTGCCCTACATACAAATCTCGAGAAAATCCTCATCTTCTCTTACTAAATCCCCCTTTCCTCTTTCTCTTGACATATACCACATTAAAAGAGTCGAAAAGTCACTACACCAAAAATCCTCTGACATTAGAATTTGAAAATGCTACGGAAAATAGAGCAGGAGACTAAAAATGTAAAACCGTTTCATTAAAACCACTCGTGACTTTAACCAAAAGCAAAAGCTCTCTCTCCATCTTCCCCAATTTCTTTCACTTACAACATCTCCAAGGGATCCCCTATAATAGCCAAGAAGCTAATTTAGGAGGCTCATATGGGAAAATCCATGCCTCAAGGAAACCCCTAAAACTTCCCTTGTTTTAATTTACTTCTACCTTCCCTCTATATTTGGGGACATCCATACCATCCCCGAAATCCTAAAGTATATTAAAATATTTCAACTCTTTTAATTTCTCAAATTAAAAACAAAAACAAAAATCAAAACAATGATGAAAAGGTAAAAGATATATTTAAATAATGATGAAAATGTTTAAATAGGGAATGTGGTTGGAGTGATGAAAAAAAATAGGGGATCCCTAAATTTGGTTTTGGTTAAAATGGGGGATGGTTGATCCCCCATTTTAAATTTTACCCTTGGATATGCTCTTAGGAATACCAGGGACAGGGAGAGATATAAGGAGAGAAGGGTGAGAGAGGGAAGGGGAGAAAAAGAACGTGGGAAAAAAATCGAGGGAGAGATCGAAAGACAGAGAGAGATCGAGAGGTAGACGAGATAGGGATATATGGCGCAGGGGAAAAAGAAGAACTCGATTGAGAAGTTCCAAGTCGATTGATAAAGATCGTTGTCGATCTCTCCAATGAAGGGAAGAGGGAAGAGCAGGGAAAGAGAAGAAGGGGAAATAAGAAAAAGAGATATGAAATTGTTTTACTGTGATTTCATTTTTCATTTCTTTGCTTTAGATCTTACTGTTTTACTGTGATTTCGTTGTTGGAGAGTTCAATTGGGTGATTGAATTGTTTAAGGTCGAGTTATTCGATTTGGTGATTTCCCATTGGTTGGACATTCGTTCTGCTCCTGAATCTTTCATTCAACCTGCTAAGAAAAGACCTGGAAAATGCTTCAGTCCTGCGCAATCCCAGTAATTGATCTCAGTGAGGGAAACAGTAATAAGAGAAAGGTTGATACTATGTTTAGTATGTTTTATATTTACTCTCTTCTTCTTATCTTCGTCCAAATTGTGCATCACATTCGCATCTAACTTTTTCTTTTCCTTTTCTATAACAAATTTGAATATCTAGCAATCAACCTTCCAATTGGCCATTCTAATGAAAAAAAACACATTCATCATTCGGTAAAAACCTCTTCTCCATAGGTTTTCCTCTTGATTGTGATCTTTCTTTATTACCAACATTCTTAATTTCATATCTTCCCCTCACTACCAATACTTTAGACATTGCATCCCTATGGACCTTGAGACTCATCCCCTAAAATTCATAATTGAGTAACACCGTAACAACTTCATCATAATTCAACTATTCTTTCCCCTTTAACAAAGTTGTAACGAGATGTTCTTATTTTTCAAAAAGGGAATTCAAATGACACAAAGCCTTGTAATTTTCTGGAACATCTTCTTCTAAATTCAATAGGTTGGCAATAAGTCTATAGAACTAATCCAAGTACTCAGACAGAGTAATTTCGGGTCTCATATTCATCTGAAAAAATTTGCTTTGAGAGGAAAAATTATTATGCATCATTTTCGTCATTACTTATTTTCCAACTTTTTTTATAATACTTTAGCGGACGTCTTCTTCATAACGAAGTATTTCTACTCCTTCTGTAAGCACAACCATATTGACCCACATGATTGTCCATTCAGCTTGTTCCAATTTTCTTCTAACATAGTCTCCAGGTTATTGCCCAAAGCATCCTCCAAACTTTCCTTCGTCAAAGTCCATAACTTTGCATTGCTAAATGCCAAAGTTATTCTTCCCATTAAACTTTTTGAAGTCAAATTTTCTAACTGTAGATGTAACCATTTTCGGATTAACTCATGAAACTTGACAGATATATCATGTTCTTCAAAACTTCCATACAACGGTCGCCACACATTCAAACAAACCCAAGAAAATAAATTCGGTTTTGATACTAATTTGTTGTGCGTGGAACGTTGCAAAGATCGAAATGCAAAGTTACCAAACAACAAGACAAATAATAGAAACACAAATTTACGTAGTTCGACAAGTTTCCTTACCGTCTACCAGGCAAAGAGAATAGCTTCACTATTGAGATCGAAGAATACAAATGGAGAGAGTCTCCTACACAACGTCAATGACGTTAAACACGTGAGTGTCTGAATGACCCCATACATATGCAATGGTGCGTGTATCACACAATTTCTATTCTCACTTCTATATCTATAGCAAATGGTGGCAGTGAGGGAGTAGTGGTGGAAGAAATTCCACTACCTTCTTTTCCCTGCCACTTTCTTCCACCACCTTCTTTTCCCTTTCCTTTTTTCTTCTTTACTCCACAAGCATCTCCATCCTTCCATCATCTTCTACTGTCTTCTTCAAAAGCTAGCTCATCACAAATTGAGGAGGTGGTGGAATGATCTTTTGGAGGATTTTGTGTTTTAGTGTGTTTTTTGCAGGTAGCAAATGTTTTATTTTCTAATTAGAATTCCAGAACTTTCAAAGCAGTCTAATTGGGAACAACTTTTTCTACACAAATACAATTCAGATTCTGGTTGCTAATTAAATCAAAGGAAAATAAATTGTCTTCCTTTCTATTTAGGATTCCAAAAATTCTCGAGTAGGTATCGATAAATTGAGGATAACTTTTGCTTCACAAATCCAATTAAGGTGATTCATGTTAATAATTAAAGCTCAGAGATAGGGGTTCAACTCTTATGTTAACCACTTTACCCCCATTAAGTCGTTTGTAAGTAAAATATTGTGAGAAAATCGGGACAAAAAATCAGTCTTTTTTGGAAAAGAGTTTGTTTCATAAAAATAATTAGAGAGAGTTGTATCCTTGAGGAAGTGGGAGAGTCGTACCCTTAAAGAGGGCTGAAATCTTGACAACCAGAATACAATTTTAGAATAGAATATCACAATTTCTGTATAGAGTTTTGGAGATATATTGCCAGCTAGGCTAAGCTTTCAAGCAAAGCGAAGAGATAAACTCATAGATGTAGCTGATTTGATTGGTATTTGATTTAATTTTTATGCTATCACAATGAATAATGGTATTTGAAAACTTTTTCCTTTATTTAATATAAAAGTTATGTTTTTGTGTGACAACCGATTATGTTTTATTCTTCCATAGATTCTTGTAATCCGGTGATTATTTTCTTCTTCTCCATATAAGTCTAGTCATTTTTTCTTATGTGTGGAATATTAGGGTTCAATTGATTCCGGTAAATTGGTTATATGTGATTGTATTTTACTGCGTTATTGTCTCCAGATATATCGTTGATTTAAGATATCATATGACAAATCTTTGTGCTTTCTAGAAAAGGGAATTCTCAAATCTATTTACATAAAAATATATTGGCGCGTTAAGGATTATTTTCTGATTATGTTGTTTCGGATGAAAAACACATAATTGAGTTAATACAGGTTGAAGCGGTGAAATCTAGGAGGGGTTCTTAGACCCTTTTGATTTTTCTTATTTGATTTTTGTTCACCTAAATTCAATTGCTCATTTTTCTCAAGATTTTCTTAGTTATAGTCCCTTGTTTTGTTGGTATTACTTTGAAACTATTTTTATAGATCGACACCCCAAGCTCCTTAGTACTCGTTAAATATTTGATAACACTTTCTTAGAAACTGCGCCCAAATATATTGAGTGTCTAAAGAGAAAAAGCTTGTTGAGAATAAAATGGCAAAAAAATAAAAAATTTACAGTTACACAATGAGTTTGTTGGAGCAAAAACTCTCAAACAAGTTATTTCATTGATTCTCACTCGGTAAAATGGAGTAAAATAATACAAATCCAACGAGATTGTTGGAGGCGCTCTAAATTAGTGGTGATGGCATCCTTGTAATTATGGTATGTTGAAGGAGAGTTATGAGAGTGGAAAAATGGAACAGAGGGACCTTCCCCATTCCTCTCGTTTGCTGTTTGTTCAATGTCTTCTATCCTTACTTTCTAAAATAAATAAATAAATAAGAACATATTTATTTGCTTATTTTTGTTGTACAACCCAAAATATTTGAATAATATAAACTATTAAGATATGCCATACCTAGGTGGTATCATTTAGGTGATATACACGTAGAAGTACAAACTCATAATGGAAAGATTTAGTAAATTCAATTATTTCGAAAAGTTTATGACCCTCTTTGTGATTTGAAGTAAATTCAATTTTGTCGAAGCATAATGACCCATGTTTCATTTTGAAAATAGAAAGATCGCTCAAAGTAGTCACTTCAACAATAAAAAGATATTCAAGAGTATTCCTTTCTACAATAAGATGATCGAAGACATAAATTAATCATTCTAAGAAAGGAAAATAAAAATAAAATTATATATATATATATATATATATATATATATATATATATATATATATATATATATATATATATATAAATAAAAAAACGTAATTATGTTGCAAAAATAAAGCCACACAATATTCCAATGAGAGAAGAAAAATACTAGTAGACATACAATATAGAGGCATGGGAAGGTGGATAATGAAATAGTTACGAGTTAACAACCACACTGAGTATTTCTAATAGTGTAGTTTTTTTTTTTTTTTTTTTTGTTTGTTGGTTCTTGATTTTTTGTTTTTTTTGTTTTTTTAGGGTTTTTAGTTGTTTGAGTGTTTTTATACAAAGTAGCCTCTTAAAAACTTATTGCACCTACGCTTGTTAATTTAATAAACGTTCACATCATCCTTGATTAATGAATAATTTTGTCACGTCCCAATTTTCGAGAAAACGAAAATCCTTGATTCCACGTAGGATTATCCCTTTTCCCAAATTTGGGACATAAAATTCAATAACGGAAGAACATTTAGCAACAACAACTGAGACATAATTTAGAAAATTGAAATAAAAAAAAAACTTAAACCGAGAAACTCTTTGATGAGGTTCGCCCCACTAAAGAAACTCAAGTAGCACTGCCCAATTAACTTTAAACCCGAGACAAGCTAATTGGCCACGTTCCAATGAGAACGTACCCAAAAAGCAAAAGCTCACTTGGGTCATCAATTAAGCTGGTATGAGTAATCTTCACCTCTAATAAATAAAATCAATATATGTTATAAAATAAAAGTTACATACACCATAAAATGACACTTCCAAGACTTGCAGTTCTTCTAAGAGGTAAATGTGTCATTCTAATAAGTAAATATTTATTTACTTGTACTTACACTGTAGATGTTGACTATGGCAAGTCAAACCTGCAGAAATATTAGTGGACTTACCATCCTGCAAAGAATTGTTAGAAACACAAGTATATAATTTTACCAAAAATAAGTATTCCTCAACTAATACGGATGTATACATTATTTGACTTAAGTATATTATTCATTTTTATTTGAATTGATCATTTAGACGATACCACATTCGCACCACATCTGTGTCAAACATACATGTATGTATGCCTCTTTCATATAAAGGGAAACTTCTTTGTCATCTATGCCTAAGTGGGAACATCACATACGAGCATGCATCACCGGATACCCCTAACTATATGACTACAATAAAAGTTACTCTTAGGTTAACAATGCACATAAGTCACGTCACATTTTTATGGTAATCAAACATATTTTAGGCATTTCAAAATCACACCTTTTCCGCAATACCCAACCCGAAGGTCACTTAGTTTTTCTATAAGAAATGGGCGCCCTACTCAGCAAGACCCAACTGTGGGTCACTGAGTTTCTCTATAAGAGAGGGACAATAGGAGATGTGGTAGTTATAAATGATATAATTTCAAGTGATTAAATTTTTAGGAATCAAAGTTTATCTGTATTATTTATTTTTGATATTTCAAAATTCTTTCACAATAACACTTTGTCATTTTTTTTTTGAAGGCGAGCTGGGTTTTTAAGGATCCCATAACCTATCAACTGGGCAATCTATAGGTCAACACCCATTAGAAAGTAACCATGCCGCAGGTGGGATTCAAAGTTAGGACGTGGGGGACAAACCCACACAGCCCTAACCACTAGGCCATAACACCATTGGCCACTTTGTCATTCATAAGTAAATCTGCTCATTCTTTTGGGAAATCATAGCATTTGACACACCACCAAAAATACCCATCAGCAACGGTATTGAACCGTGGGGGTAACCCATTGTCACGGCTTAGAGCCGTGGGCTGTAGAGGCGTCGCTAAATCCCCAGTAATGGCTAAAAACCGTGGCAAAACATATTAGCAACGGTTTTATGCTCGAGGACGGTTGATGATTTAGCCACGGTTATAAACCGTTGCAAAAATGTTAGCCACGGTTTTAAGCCGTGGCCAGGAATAGCCACGGCTTAAAACCGTGGCAAGTCTTAGCCACGGTTCTAAGCCGTTGCAATAGTTTTAGCCACGGTTTTAAGCCGTGGCCAGTCCTAGCCACGGTTATAAGCCGTGGCAAGTCATGGCCACGGTTATTAGCCGTTGCAATAATGTTAGCCACTGTTTTAAGCCGTGGCAAGTACTGTTCACAGTGTTTTTTTTTTGTTTTTTTTTATTTTCTGGTCACGGTGTTAAGCCAATGCAATTCTACTGACAGTGATGCAATACAGGCAATGAAGAGAAATTACAGACTGAAGAACTTGTAATTGTAATTCTGGATTGATGACAGTAAATGGAATGAATTGTATTCAATAAGAAAGCTAATTCGAGATAGCTAATCTCCTGTAGAGCAAATGCTCAAGTGTACAATTTTCTTACAAATCAAATGAATCCCTTTTTCTCTCTTATGCTCTCTTATTTATAGTACTACATTTATTGACAGCTAATTGACAACTAATCTAACAGAAATCCTTCCTAAACAACATTACATGTAACAACATAGCACTCTGCATAATCAACAAATTGATAAGTTTAACCAGTCACAGCTTATGTGGCCCCATGCAGTAGCGACAAACTCTTATTAATCTACAGCTGCAACAACAGCAACGACAACAGAAACAACAACATCAACAGCAACAACAACAGCAACAGCAGATGCAACAGGAGCTGCAGCTCCAGCAGCAACAGCCACATCAACAGAAGCAGCAACAGCAACAGCAGCAGACTGGAGTTTGGGTTTTGAACCCTCTTTCAAGATGTCAGAAGTTTTATCAGAAAACTATTTGACAAGAATCTTTTCAGAAACAAGAAAAGGAAAACAAAAACTTTCTATGATTTGTTTTATCACTCCAAATCAGTGACATAACACTTAGTTTAAGAAATGTAAAACATCAACTTTTTTCCCAAGTGTTTGGGATTTGTTTAGAGAAAATTAAAGATTAGTAGTAGTACTAGTAGTAGTACTAGTAGTAGTGAGTGAGTGATAAATGAGAATGAAAAAAAAAAACCTTTTCTTGTATTTTTGGTAATTGATCCTGTTGTAGTGGCTCTGCTACTCATCTGGAGACATCACTTGCCATCTCTACTATTTGCTGTTGCTGGAGTTTTTGGTCAAGAGGTTGATTTGATGCCTTTTTACTTATAGGAGATTCTGGTTCCAATTGAGGATTCAGAGCTGATCCTGAGTCAGTACTCTCCTCCTCACCTCCTGTTGTTGAACTCCCCTAATGACAAAAACACAATACCAAGTTCAAAATAGTGACCCCAAAATACTATCAAAAGCACTTCAACTTTTTTCTCCTACTTCGCCAAACACCAAAATCAGAATTTAATAAAAATGGGAATCCAAGAATCATTCATGAAAAAGCACCTAATGGGTATTATACTGATTTTGATAGAAAAACATGAAATGGGTGTTTTGGAGATAAGAGCACAATGAGAAGAAAAATGAAAAAAAGTTGAGAGATAAGTTCAAGCTATATATTATTATGCTTGTATAATAAAAATTAAATAAAAAAGACCCAAAGAAAAGAAATGGTCAAAATAGGAGAAGAAACTACTCTTGGAGTTGGCTGAAATTTTATTGGCCATGAAGGGAACATTTCCAGAGTAGCAGCTGGTCTGGTAGTGAAAAAAGATGCAAAGAATCGCAAGCAAAATCTCAGGGTAGCTTACTTCCATAGAAATATTAAAGACGAATTACCTCATGGCTAAGATGCCATAAATTCCGATCTCTGTTGTAAATAGATTTCTTTGTCACAGGGACAGGCACATTATGTTTCTTCGCATACTCAATAGCATCTTCTCGGCCTGAGATATCCCATTCCCTCCATGGAGCCACAACTTTGAGGTCAGGGTTTAAAGCATAGAAAGCAAGCTCAAAACAAACCTGCAGAACATCATTCATGAGTAACAATCTCGCTTAAACAAAGAAGTTACAAACAAATTCACACAGGAAAGCCAAGGCATACTTGATCATTTCCCTTCCCTGTGCACCCATGTGACACAACATCAGCTCCAACTTCTTTAGCTACATCAACCATAGCCTGTTGTTCAGACAAAAACAACAATTAAACCATCATAAAACCATTTTTTATACTTTCTGCTCAGATTTCTTAAAGAATAAAGAAGAGCATTTCTATAAAAAGGGATTAACAATGGACATCAAAACAAATTAACATAAGAGCCGGCAATCAAATATATTCATATTTCAAAACAAGGTAAAATCCAAAATCTTGATCCCAGATACGACCCAAAAATTCACCAATTCCAAGTCCATTGAGCATTAAGTGAAGAAAGGTGGCGAAAGCCTTTGTGATTCAATAATTAAAACCATAATATTATAAGAATACCATAATAAGGCGTGAAAACAAACAAATCACAGGACGTCCATAATCTCCTGTACATCATGATGTAGCAAATATCTTCCAGCCAAAAAACAACTAAAGTCAATACCAATATCTAAGCAAATGTTTACCATGTTGAACTGAATTCCTTGGCGGACTGCATGTTGACAAGAAGCCATTTATCCTGGATAGAAGCTCTTGTTTTGCCTGCATTTTACATGATATTAACAACAATCACTTCAGCATCCACTCACCAGTTCAGACCTAAGTCATAGTAAGAGCGAAGGAAAAATATGCAACCTCTTTCAAAGAATACACAAGACAGGGGAGGTACAACTAGATTCTTCAACTTCGTACCTGTAAAGTATATCCAAGTCGGCAGCCAACAACAAATAGAAAAAGTAATTAAAATAATTTTGAAATGGAGCTAACTGTCTGTTTTAAGCAGAAATCGCATGGGAAGCTTCTCCAATGTAGTTGAAAAGATAATATCCTTTTATGCAAGGGAGATCAACCCTTTATAGCATTGGTTTCCCATTCTCTTTATTTGTTTTGTTCTCTAAAACATTACTCAGAAAAGATAATATCCTTTTATGCAAGGGAGATCAACCCTTTATAGCATTGGTTTCCCATTCTCTTTATTTGTTTTATTTTCTAAAACATTACTCAAAAACTTCGTTCATGCATCCATATGTAAATGGTAAAACCATTATTCTAAAACGAGTAAGAGGTTAACTAGAAGGACATCCAAACAAGAAACAAAAATTTGACTGCAGATTTAAATCTAATCAGACAGCAGCTGCTAAATGAATCAGTAAATGAATCTAAACAACCACGGCCATATGCACTAAAGCAAGAGCGAAGGAAAAATATGCAACCTCAGTAGTAAGATTTACCTATAAGTTGCATTTTTATGTTAGTTTAGAAAACACAAACCACAGAAAGAAAGTATAGTTTATGTTAATTACCTGGAACCAGTTTGGGTTTTCAGGGCTTTGTTGAGCGGCAAGAACTTCTACAAATCCTTCGTTCTTGTATCCTCCCATGTTGCTAGCGTATGCCCTTGAAAGATGACGATTAAGAGAGGCAGAATTGAATTGCGTAAGGACATAGATCTTTGAAACATTACTGTTCAAACAGTTGCTCACGGGAATATCAATCAGCCTATAGTTGGCTCCCAAAGGAACAACGGGCTTTGCTCTCTTCTTGGTGAGAGGGTATAGACGAGTACCAGCTCCACCTCCCAATATAATTCCTAGAACACTCTGCAGCAAATTACATAGACCAAATTCAGTTCACTGCTCACCATAAACCACCCTATACTCATGACTTAAACTTAAATAGACATTGCAGATACTGAAAGTAAGCCAACAACACAAGTAGCACAAAGTGCAAGGGCAACATGTTAGAGAATGGTTATGACATGCAGCTGCTCGTCTTCATCTGTTCATGGTTATGCTCAAACATAACAAAATAAAACTAGCTTATATGATCTCTATTTAAACATAACAAAAGAAAAGATGTTTACACTATAAGTACAAAAAAATAAAATAAAGAACAGATTCAAACTAGCTTATATGATCTCTATTTAAACATAATTTTTTAGCTTATATGACATAACAAGAATTATTTGCTTGCTTTATTTGCTTCCTTGCATAAAATTTAAAAGAAAAGGAACCAAAGAAACAAGAAGCTGGTAAGAGCTGCTTGCTACAGCAAGCAAGCTGATCAAGTTAGACTACCACGTTTAATTACATGAATAGAAACTTAAGTAGCATCATAATTAGTAGAAAATTAATTAAGGAGAAGATGATCATAAATGATGGAAAATTATCTTCTCCTAGATCAATTTATTGGGTTACCATAGGGAGGTGCAGCAGCTCCTCCAAGCAATCCACCACCAGAGGCTGCAGCATAGACATCAGATGGATCAATAACTGGAGATGAAGAAGAAGGCGCATTTCTTCCATTGACATTGACACCACCATTACCACCTCCTCCCAAATGCAAATCAAATATATTTGGAAACCCTTCTCTCCCTTCAATCCCTTGATCATAAAGAAAACCTTTAAACACATGCCCACCAATCTTCACTACTGCTTGGTATGCATACTCATCTTCTCCATCGTCAATGGCTGTCAGTCGCACACACTTGAACACTGCCAGTGCTCGCACTTGCCTTGGCAATGTCTCTTTAAAACTTTCATCTGTACATACAAAACAAACATCCATAAGATCACAAAAGAGAGAAAACCATTCAACATGTATATACATATGAAAAAATATGAACAAGAGAATATAGTACATCCCATTGTTCAACTTGTCCTGATCCATAGATCATAACAAGAAAATCCATTAAAACTTCTTTCATGTATACATTTATAACAAGAGAAACCCATTTCAACTTCTATTGATATACAAGACTTGCATCAAAAGAGAAATCTATTTCAACTTCTTCTGACCCTATAAGACTACATCAAAAGAGAAACCCATTTCAACTTCTTGTGACCTATAGTACTAATTTGGATTTTTCATGTATAAGATGTGAACAACAACAAAAAACACTCATTTGAACTTCTTTCAATAAAAAAGAGAGATACCCATTGATCTACAAGATCATAGGAGAGATACCCACTGAAATTTTTTTTAGAATTTGATAAAATCACAAATAAAAAATAAAAAAACACCATTTGAAGTGTTTTGATCTATGAAATCACAACCAATAAAGAGCTAGAGAAGAATCTTAACATACCTTGGTGGCTAGAGCTAGTATCTAAGCTTCTAGGGGGAGTAGTATTAGAAGTTGAAGTATGTGAATTTGTAGTCTGAGACAATTTAGGTTTCTTGACAGCTGAAGAAGACCCAGAAGAACCAGCAGCAGCAGTGGTGGTAGTACATAGCTGACGTTCACGACGCCGAGCCGCAGGGACCCACGTGTTTTTCACGTGAGTAGCACAATCAAACCCACGGCTCTTGCAGCAAGTCCTACATCTCCTATGAGTACAATCATTCTTTGCTTGGTTCCCACAATCTTGGCATGTCATCGCTGCTGTTTGCACCACCACTCCTCCTACAGTACCACCACCACCACCAACCCCACCAGTTAGAAAATTCATAGAAGTGGCTATGTGATCAAACCATAACAAAAGAAAACTGGATAGGATAGTATGCCTGGAAAACCACAATGGTGTTGAACAAGTGGTGGGTCTAACTGAGTTTGCAAAGGAGAGACCCCATTATCATTACCTACCCTAGCATTATGCTCATCATTCACTTCACCAGAGGACATGGCAACAGATTGTGGCTCCTTGCAAACATAAAATGAACATTCAGGGATGAAGTTTCAAAAGGTTCAGTTTACAAACATGATATCAGTAAAAAATTTCCTGCATGAAATAATGTTCTAACCTCCTTCTTTCTTTCTTAGCTCCACAATCTGTTCTTCTAACCTCCTTTGGGCTCTTAAATAATGTTCCTGCATGAAAAATTTTAAAGATAGTCATAGCCCAAACAAAACGAAGTACATAAAACAAATAAAAACAAGAAAATAAACAATCCTCACATAATCAGGTGTATGATTGACACAAGTGCATTGTCTGCAAGACAGAGGGTCCATATTGTTTTGTTCTGACTCCGATAATTTGTTAATTTTATCAGAATCCGAGTTCTCCAATTCTGTGACCTGCTTAAAAGGTTAAAACTGATCTCTTATGTCATCATCATCCTGTACACATTAATCCGAAGTGGAAAAAAAAATAACAAATACTCACAGAAACAGGAGTGGACTGTCTGCAAGACAGAAGCACCATATTGTTTTGTTCTGTCTTAGATATTTTGTTAATTGTACCAGATTCTGAGTCCTCCAGTTCTATGACCTGCATAGAAGGTTCAACTTGATCTCTTGTGTCATCATCCTACGAATTAACCCGATCACATGTTACTAAACTAACAAAGTATAGAACCATCAAAAACTAGAAAACAAATAAACTCACATCAGCAGGTGTATAACTTGTAATCGAGCACTGTGATGTTGATACTGAGCATTCTGACATTGATGCAACCTCCACAATGTCATTTTGCATCTTCGATAAGTCAATGATTATATCAGTTGTTGATTCGGATTGGAATCCATGAGAAGAGAACAGATTGAAAGGAGAACCTTTCAGATGGTTAGAGCAGGGCTCCACTGCTCCTTGAGGATGTCAAGACAGATGCTGCCATTGGAGTTGATGTTTGGGTGGTAAACCTGTGTATAAAAGCAGTGAGATCTAATATCAGCCTACATTGATTCTTTATTTAGGGGAAGCTAGACCAATATCTCTGAGACAAAATCCATGATCACCATGCGTCAAGTAAAAGCAATGCCAGTATCTAGAAAGCCACTTACACACACCTATTTCAGCACTTTCACTCCCAGAAAACAGGTACCATCCATAAAATGATTCTTGGTAGCCCTGCGCCTCTTCTTCACAGCCTCTGCAGCAATGTCGTGCAAACATCACAAGTTCAATCCAATTACATAAATTAAAGAGAAATAAAATGGCACATAAAAAATGACGTTCAACTTGAATAGGTGACAACTATAAGAGATAAGCACCTTCTTATGTTGCTTTCTGTACATGGCAGTCCATGTAAGCTTCGATGGCTTGAGTCGGTTGTGGAAGTACCTATTTCATTTTGAGTTTGCAAAGAGGAAAACCTACATTTATGAAATTGTTTAGAGTTTCATATTGTTATGATGCGAACATATTAGAAAACTACATCACTCTTGTATTGGGAAACAAATAGTTCATATGGTACCTGTGAATCGGATCGAATAAATCTTATACCCTTTCCAGGGTAAATCTTTTGACCACTAAAACGGCAGAGTTCAGTTCTGAAGAACAGACAATAAAGAATCATTCAATTCAAAACTTTCTGAAAGTTGCAATCATAAACAAGAGATAAGTACCCCATATCTCACACACAAAATTTTATATGGTATGCTCATACAACAAAATATTTGACATTCCCGCGATACATAATGTACACACAGTTTCAAGTCCTACACATCAAGTGCATACATAATGTACTTGCAATAAAACAAGTCCTATGGTTGAGCCTACTAGTTTCCATGGGACAACAATCTCAGAAAACTAAGATATACATTCTCGAAACAGAACACATAAATCTCAGAAAACAAGTCATTTACCCAATCAAAATGAACCCTAACATCCAATCAGATCTAACAAGCCAAAACTCATGAAAAATAACGAATACCCATTACGAACAATTATGATTTTTCAAACCCCACTTTAGTATAAAACGATTTCATTCAACTCTACATATCAAATCAGATCAAAAACTAGATGATAAATGTTAAAACCAACTATACAACAGAAAACTAACACAACAAAAAGAGAACAGTGAGAGATAGAAGGAAAAACCCATATCAAGAATCGAAAATGAACTCACTTGAGAACCATTGTGGCTAATCTTCTCTTCTCCTCTACAGTACTGGATTGAAATCACTTGCAATCTTCCATTAACTCTCTCTGAAGCTCTCTCAAGCTCCTCGATCTCTCCTCTGCGCCAAACCAGAGGTCGAAGAGGTAGCAAACTCTAAACCGTGCAAATCTCTCTCTCTTTTTCGCAAACCCTAAAAGAGAGAGAGAGGTCGCAAACTGACAGATTCAAACCTCTTTCGCAATGACCTAAATCAGCGCCAAATTCGTTTTTCCCCAATTTTTTTCGCCAAAGCGCGAAACTCCACTCTCCAAATCACTCGCCAGAGCGCGGCACGTGCAAAACTATTTTGTTTAGCAACGGTTTTTGGCCGTGGCTAATGCACCCACGGTTTAGAGCCGTGGCCAGTTATTTTTATAGCCACGGGTTTTAGGCCGTTGGCCACGCTATCCACGGTTTTTGGCCGTGGCAAATAAACCAACGGTTTAGAGCCGTGGCCATCTCAGTGTAGCTAAACATGCCTTTTGGTGTAGTGACACATTATCAAATCATAAATAATTTAACCACAATATCATCCAATTATTTTTGGGGAACAACCTAGCAAATTCCTAAAAAAAAACTCAAAACATTATCTGAAAATTATAGTTTAATGAGAGAAAAGCCAAGCTAAAAAAACCCACACATCAAACAAATAAAAATAGTAAAGTTCACACATTTGTGACACAAACATCACAAATAACACAAACTTATTCTAAAAAATGCCTAAAATCACATAACGGATTACCTGAAATAGAACTCATCATTTCCATACAAGACTCATAAATTAAAGGTGCAAAGTTCACACATTTCTTATATAAACCATAAAAAAGACACAAACCCAAAGATCCCTTAACTCTTCTACTAAACCTCAAAAACGCTTATACATAATAAAATGTAAGTAGTAATAAAGAAACTAGATTCCATGAGCCCCTAAGGCCTAAGCTAGGTATAAGCTTATTGACAAAAACTCAACACCACCACTTTCAGTAGCAAGAATGATAGTCCACTATACTGCTTTCAAACTTCACTAATGATTAAACTATATAAAATAACATGAACCATCTCTGACTCATCTTTTCTTTCACCTATTGTTGTTTACTATTTCTTTGTGTACATTCATTTAAATCTCATAGAATGTACCAAGTATATCTCATCAATTACGATGTAAAAATAACTAGTTAAAGCCAAACCCCAACTAGCAATTTCGTACCCATTCAAAATAAGGGTTTATAGAATTTGAGTTGCATATATAATGAAAGATTTCCTTAAAATATGTTTATATAAACACCCATATGGAAGGGCACACGATCATGTACTATTCAACTGACAAACATCTATCGTATGACTAAATAAGAAATAAACCATACATTCATAAATATGTAATAAAATGCAAGAAAGATAAATTTATTGATGTAAATTATTAAAATTCAGGAAATCTTGATGAACTTTAGGAAATTAATTTTTTAACCTTATTCTATATTTTGACAAGCTAAAATCTTGAAGTGTGGGCATCCATAATTTATTCCGGCTGAGAATGTCAACATTCTTTGCAATCTTTTCACTTCCTATTGTTTTAATTCCTATCGTTCCCTCTTTACTTTTCAAATATTTCCCATTTCACAATTCACGTAAAAAAAACACGCAGCCTCTAATACCTCCCAGCATTTGGTAATTTTGTTGGAACCACCTCTCCTAATCATGCCCATATTGTCTATTGGCCACAACGGGTTCATGTCATTTACCATATAGATGGGTTTGCACTCCTAACACATTAGTTCTAGAGCAATCCACACTTACCAACCACTTCGCCCACTTCAACGTAACCCCTCTTATGGGATATGGGACTAACTGATTCAATACTTCCCATACATTCAACAAAACTTCCATCCAAGTTTATGCTATAATAAATACAATTGCAGTCGATATACCCTTGAGTATTTAAGGCGAGTACAATTTTGGACAATCAGTTACAAAATCAAGATAATTCATTAAGGAACTGTATCTAGATGATTTTGCTTTTACATCGTAGCACAGATAGAACTGCAGGAAGGAAACTTCATATATTCCTAACAGAGAAAGCTATTGCAAAGGGAAAAACAGAAGAAAAGAAGAAAATATGGATCAGATAATCCTTTATTTAGGATCAACACTAAATTTGGGAGGGGATGTTGTTAGTGCTCGTCTTTTGACATGATTAAAGGTCATATTTAAACATAACCATGACATCCCAAGAAGTGGCTTTTGTCTATTGATATAATGACACTACGCGACATACAAGTCGAAATTGTTCTTACCTATCACCAGGAAAGGGCATGCCACAATTTTACATCCTATAACTCACAGCCCAAACAGAACACAATGACAGAGCTTATCTAAGAACCCAATACAATGAAGCAACACTTTATCCTTGCTCAAGTAATCAATTAAAACTCCTTTCAGTAGCAAGAAACTAATCATGGAAGTAAGAGTTAAAACTTGTACATTAAATATCAACATTATCAAATCTCATCTTCACTATATGAAATAGGATAAACGAACCCAGTTTACAATCAGGTCTAGCTAGCATTCTCAATAAACTCTTACAATATAAGTTTCAATTATAAATTGAACAAACCCAACAGGAAACAAAACAAAATCTTCATTCCCATTACTCATTTGTGACGACATACATTGAGGACTCATTCATGTTAACCAACTTAGCTGCCCTTACAAATTCATTCAAACACGGATAGAAACACCATTGCAATCAATCTGACCTCAACATTCAAAACAAAACTAATCTAGCAATCTTCTCAACAATAAGCAATCAATTAAAACCCAAACTAATTTCTCATCAAATTCAACAACACAACAAAAACAATCAAACCTCAATCGGGGTTTCTAAACAAATTTATCAAAACCCCAAACTTATCTACCTGGAAACACAACAACCCCACCAAAACCCATTCAACAAAACATCTAAACTATAAATATGAAGAAACCCAGATAAAATAAATACCAAATCAACAACCCCATTGTAAATCCTGCACCATTAAAGTCTATGATCAATGAATGAAGACAGAGAATTGCTCGAATGGTAAAACAAAAAAAGGAAAAACTATTTTATTGTTTTGTGCAAATGTTTTTCCTTTTTTTCTCCTCTGCTCCAAGTTAGGATAGTGGATTCAAGATGAACCCAAATCAGTAAATCTCATCGCAAGTTGTCACGCCCCGACCCGCAACGAGACCCGTAGCGTGCCGGTACGTGAAGTGAATGCGTAACCACAGGCGGACTATCACCGGACACAACATCATAATATAACAGATTCATGAAACGAGAAACAAAACGAAATAAAATTTGAACAAAATAAAAAGTATTCAATTCGCCCCGCCCTGCGTCATAACGACAAAATCAATAAATACAAACATCTTGTATTTAACAAGAATATAACAGTACAATGGAAGCAAAACATACCCGTATAGGGTGGACAAGACTAAACAACGCAAAACAAGTCCACAACTGGAAACTGGGACTAAGCGACACGATTAGCAGGAACAGCAACAATGCCTGCACTCCAATAAAAGCACAACCCTTGCGGGATTAGTTAAGCATAAAGCTAGTTGGTGCGAGTGAACGAAATACAAATAACAATACAATAGGTAGGAGGAGTCCATGCCACACAACAATGACTCCTAGATGCATGATCCATAGCATGGAAGCGGTGTCCCTATACAAGTTTCTAAAGTTTAAATCACACAGTGTCTCTAAGGATAATATTTCTAAGTTCGAGCACCAACACAAGGCATTTCATATTGCACCATAACTACAAGTTTATGAGATATGCTAGTCATCACAAGTGATTCTAACATGGTAAAAATCAAGTGATGAAGGCAAATACAATATCGTAATCCTGCATAACCTCCTAAGTATCAAGTAGAAACCATAAAATTTTTTATGTAAGTGTCTCATATCGTAGGTATCCGCTTACCCTACGAATGTGTCTCACCCAGACACAACCCACAACGTTCACCAGTACCACTTCAAGCTTGTTTGTATCCCAATGGGTGTCATCTGCCCAGATACAAACTCAAACGTCCTGAACAACTGGCCTGACATGACCAACCTAACACAAATCAAAATCAAGCACACTAGGAGGTTAAGCGAGTAATCACCAAAGCACGTCCTCTGGGACCCGTCCTACTACACTTTCCAGTTGCAAGTGCATGCGGGAGCTCACTGCACCTCAGAAAACTTGCCACATGCAATAGCGTCCTCAATGTCGGTAGGTGCAAGTCATCTCAAGCACCACCAAACTTGCGATGCGAGCAAACTCCTAAGCATCGGCACAACAGGCATTAAAGCGGGGTAAAAACACTTACACTAATATCATATGCACGTACTACGAGTCTATACAGAATCTAATGTAACTGATATGTAACAATAATAGGCTAAACATGACCCAGTTCACAACAATAAAGTCCCTCGAGTCGAACAATCATACACGTTCAAGACTCGACAATCTACGTTAAAACACACGAACTGATGATATAGGCCATATCAACTAATTTGTTTTTTTTTTCTGAGTCAATACAATTTTGCAATAAAAAAATCAAGTCATTAAACCAAGACAATAATTTGATTGCGTCATACCAAGCAGACTCGAAAACACAACATATAATGATATTATACCAAAGCCTAACACATTTATATTCAGTCACTATTCTGTTTCATTAATGTATATCACGCTTTCAAGAAACTAAGTACATAAATTCATTCACAAAGAAACCAATGCAACAATCGAAAATCTCATGAGTGTCAAGTCCTGAATTTGGATTCAATCACACACAATCATTGATACAATGTAACAATTCAATTCAAAATTTTAAAATAAATATTTTTCAAAGTTACTAATAGTTACAATCACCAAAGCGGAATGGGTTTTCAAAACTCAAATCTTACCGCCAAAAGCTCCCAATTCGTGGAACAACAAAATTGCGACTAAGGAAACTTCCCAAACTGCAAAGACGGACCAAACAGTGAGCAAACTTGCCGAAAATTGGAAAAATGATAAAGTAAAAGTCGGTGCATGACTAAAAAATTACTTACCTGCAAACTAAATCCAGTGAACACTCCGACGAATCCTAAAGTACGGACAACACAATAGGCCGGAGACTGGCCGAAAATAGGTAAAAGAAAAATTGGAACCGCAAACCATAGCTCACATGTGCGATCACAGCTCGGATTCACGCTGGTGAACCTCCCTATTGGACATGCACAACTAATTGTTTTCATAAATTTCAGCCAACTATGAAACCTCCCTTGCATGTGGGGTTTATAGGTTCCAACCGACGCTCTAACTTCTACCAGAGAGGCTGATTGGAGCATCATTGCTTGCTCCGGTAACGACAACTCCTATCAAGCCCACACCCTGAATTTTTTTGTTTTTAAAGGGAAAAAAAACTCGGGCAAAAGGAGAAGGGAGAAAGAGGAAGAAAAATGAGGAGAAGTGGATGAGATTTTGGCGGAGAACCGTTTGAATCGTCTGAACACAAGCCGGCGAAGATGAGACGTCGCAAAAAGAGATGACGCTCTGTAAAAAAGAAAAAAGGAAGAAGAAGAAGAGAAGGGGGAAGCTTTCTTAATATGTTGGTGGCTATCTGCCCCCATCAAATTTCTGAGTGCACTCCACCCTCCAAAATTAATTTTTTTAACGAAATTTAACTCTAACTAAATTTAGACTATTGAACAAATTTCAAAAACTCCAAAGTTAAGCAAATCAAACAACCGAAAAGCAAATCAAACAATTGAAAAAAACTATGAGTATTACATCATACACACCTCAAAATAGATCTCGTCATCGAGATCAAACAAAGCAAGGACAATAAATTCTAGGTGAAAAGCTCATGGTATTTTTGTCTCATCTGATCCTCCAGCTCTCAAGTTTTGTCACCCTCTCGGTGACTCCACAGGACCTTCACCAACTTCACCGTTCTCCATCGAAGTTGTTTCACATCATCATCAATAATGGCTACTGGCCTCAGCTGGATAAGTCAACTCATCAGAAATCTCCAACTCAGTGGACTCCTCAATCTGTGAAAGGTCTGCCAAACACTTTCGCAACATGGATACATGAAATACGTTGTGGAGACCGGACATACTCTGCGGCAAAGCCAATCTGTAGGCCACTGATCCAATCCTCTCAGTAGTCTCATAGGGTCCTACATATTTCTGTGCAAGCTTTCATTGACCTCTGAACCTAACAACACCGCACATCGGGGAAACTTTTGGAAAGACTTTGTCGCCAACTGCAAACTCTAACTCCTTACACATCCTATCAACATAACTCTTATTACTGCTCTGGGTTGTCAACAATCGCACTCTAATTAGCTCAATCTTCTCAGTATTTTCTTTGATCACATCCGGCCCCATCACAGTTGACTCTCCAATTTCTTCCCAACAAACAGGGGACCTACACGATCGTCCGTAGAGTGCCTCAAACGGTGTCATGCCAATACTTACGTGGTAGTTGTTGTTGTACGCAAACTCGCACAACGGTCGGTGATCTTCCCAACTGCATCCAAAGTCTAAAATGCACGCTCTAAGCATGCCTTCCACTTCCAGATACACTCTCTCAGACTGGCCATCTGTTTGTGAATGGTATGTTGTACTCATGTTCAATCTAGTACCCATAGTTTGCTGAAAGCTCTACCAGAAGTGGGTTGTGAAAAGCGGATCTCGGTCAGATACAATCGAAACAAGTGACCCATGAAGGCGGACTATCTCCCGAATGAACAATACAGCTAGACTGTCTGACGTCTAATTTGTGCTAACAAGAATGAAATGTGCACACTTCGTCAACCTATCAACAATGACCCATATCAACTCATAAACTTTCCTCAATCGTGGAAGTCCATCGACGAGATCCATAGTGATATACTCCCACTTCCACGTTGGGATTTTCAATGGCTGCAATAACCCAGACGATCTCTAGTGCTCGGCTTTCAACTGCTGACAAGTCGCACACCATGCCACAAACTCTCCAATCTCTTTTTTCATGCCCCACCACTAGACGAGCGTTTCAAATCTCAATACATCTTTGTTCCACCTGGGTGAATGGTTAAACGAGATCTATGAGTTTCCTATAAGATATCTCTCTGCAACTCCTCATTAGATGGAACACAAAGCCACCCACGAAACCTCAACCTCCATCTAAACCAATTGACCAATCGGTA
The DNA here is from genome assembly GCA_963556465.1 of Berberis vulgaris. Taxonomy (NCBI): domain Eukaryota; kingdom Viridiplantae; phylum Streptophyta; class Magnoliopsida; order Ranunculales; family Berberidaceae; genus Berberis; species Berberis vulgaris. Next base: position 66,958,512 of record OY747134.1, on the reverse strand, counting down.
GAGCACTCATCCAATGTGTCCACTACCAAATTTGCTATCTGCTTCAAAAAATCACTTGATCAGATGTATGTCTCTCCAACACTCTACTGGTTAACGATGCATAAACTGCTAAACATGCTATTATGCTGCCTTCTGTACCGGAAGTAGGTTGAACTACAAATGAAGCTAATGTCTAGAGTGGTCACTACTCCTAAATCATCATGGTTGCCATTAGTGCATGTCGTCTACTCAGAGCATCGGCAACCACATTAGCTCTACCAGCTGATACTGAATCTCCAAGTCATAGCTGCTAAGAAAATTAACCCATCGATGTTGCCTCATGTTCAACTCCCTCTGAGTGAATAGGTACTTCAAACTCTTGTGATTTGTGAACAACTCGAGCCTCTCACCAAACAGATAATGTCTCCAGATCTTCAAAGTGAATACTATGTCTACCAACTCTAAACCATGCGTCAGATATCTTCTCTCATGGGGTTTCAACTGTCGAGACACATATGCTACAACCCTCTTGTCCTGCATCAATACGCCACCCAATCCTGTACCGCAAGCATCGGTAAATACCACCAATCGGCTACCAGGTGTCGGAATAATCAATACTGGTGCTAAAGTCAACCGAAGCTTCAAAGTTTAAAAACCTTCTTCACGTTTCACTGACCACACAAAGGAAAATTCTTCCTTGTTAATTGAGAGAGTCGTGCCGCAATCAGTGAAAATTTATGATAAACCGTCGATAATAACCGGCCAAACCCAGAAAACTACGAATCTCCGTCACACTACTCGATCGTAAGACTTTACTACTTCGAATTTCTCGGGATCCACTGCAATGCCTCCACTAGAATGACATATCTGAGAAATCGAATTTGAGGCTCCCAGAAATGACACTTACTGAACTTTGCATACAACTAATTTTCTCTGAATGTCTGCAAAACAATGCAAAGGTGCTATCTGTGTTCCTCTAAACTCCTCGAGTACACCAAAATATCGTCAATGAAGATTATCACAACCTTTTCCAAGTACGGATTGAACATTCTGTTCATCAAATCCATGAAGAAAGCCGGTGCATTCGTCAATCCAAATGGCATGACTAGAAACTCATACAAGCCATCACGAGTCCTAAAAACAATAATTGGAACGGAGTGTTCCTCAACTCTCATTTGGTGATACCCAGACTGCAATCCAACTGTGAAAACACCATCAATTCGAGGCAACAGATACTTATTCTTGATGATCACTTTATTCAGATCCCGATAATCTATGCACATCCTCAATGATCCATCTTTCCTAGACACAAATATTGCTGGAGCTTCCCAAGGTGAATTGCTCAGCCAAATAAACCACTTATGAAGCAAATCATCAAGTTGTACTTTCATCTCTTCAAATTGCTTAGGTGCAAGCATGTACATTGGTTTAGATATAGGTGCAATATTGGGAACTAGATCAATCCGAAACTCTACCTCACGACGAGGAGGGATACTAGGAATCTCTCGAAAGACATCAGGAACTCACACACAACCTCGACAAAAGTGGTGTCGGGACTAGAAATCTCAATAAAGCCAAGAAAACTCGACATCACAGAAACAGAACCGGGCTCACAAGCCAACACACAAGGCAAAACATCAAGTGGCGTTGATGGGGTAGCAGTGCACGTGGGGTGGAAATAGTCCTTTAGCGACCGAACATGGTCATCGTCGTGATTACTCATGATGTTAGATTTAGGACTTAATTTGGTCTCAATGTGAATTTGTGGGTGTTCCAAATTTGGGACCCTAATTAGTTTCCCTAAGCGATCTCTATTCCAACTCACACTCCCCCAATGTCCGTTTTTGTTCTTTGCAATTTTTTTTTAGAAATAAAAAATAATAATAAACTAGACCTAAAACCTAAAAATAAAATAAAATAAAACAATGAGCAAGAAAGATAATACCAAAAACCTCCCTTGTAGAATGACGCTTTTTCCCCGGAACGACGCCAAAATTTGATTCCGCCCAAAGAGCACACGCGGTCAATTGCAGTAAAGATTGGGGTGTTGATCCCACGAGGAAAAATGATCTACAAAACAAGGTCAAAGAAGAAGAACTACGCGAAACTAAATTTAAGAAATTCTAACAACTTTAAAATATGAAATTAAATTTAGAAAAATCACAAGGTTCCAAGAATCTCTCCTAGATTTCACGCGCCAACTAGTGTTGATTCGCTATGATAACTCAATTACGTGTTTCACATCCCAAACAACATAATCGGAAAAATAGTCTTTAATGCATCAATATATTTTAATGTAAATGGATTTTAGATTTCACTTTTTCTAGAAAGCACAAAGGTTGGTCATATATGATATCCTAAACTTACGATATATCCGGAGACAATAACGTAATAAATGACAATCACATATAACTAACTACCGGAATTAATTGATCCTTAAAAATTCCACACCTAAGAAAAGCGTGACTAAGCTTATATGGAAAAGAAAAAGACAACCACCGGAATAATAATCTACGAAGAAGTTGATGAAATCTTGTCTCTAAAATAACATAAACTCCTATATAACAAAAGTGAAAATCATAAACATCATTATTCATCGTGAAAGCATAAAACGAATAAAAAACCAATTAAGTGCGTTACATCTAGGAGTTCATCTCTTTGCCTTGCGTGGAGTTTAGTGACACATGGTGAAGGTGATGACAGCAACAACGGTGTTGAGCTTCATCGGCATGGCAGCGCGTGGTGGATTAGCGACGCACTCCCTACTCCTGCGCACTACCTGCTCCTGCGTTTTTGCTGCTGCTTGACAGCGTCACTGCTGCTGCGTTCCCTGCTGCACTGCTGCTGCATTCCCTGCTGCACTGCTGCGTCGTTCTAGACAGCGTCTTGCGTCTTGGCTCCTTTATTTATGGTCCAGCCAGGACCTTCTTTGCTGTCCTATTTTTCTCTTATATGCTATTGCTGTCGTCCTTGTGTTCTTTTTTTCTTTGCTGTCCTCTTTGTGGTTGTATGCAAGGTAAAGAGAAACACTCCTTTGAAACCCAATTGGAAATCCAATTTGTAAACAAAAAGGGTTGCTGCCTTCTTGTTGTGTTAAATAGAAACTCAACTTTATTATTATTATTATTTTTGGAAATCCAATAGAATTTGGAAGCCCAATTGGAAACCCAAATTGCAAACAAAGGAGTCCCACCCCTTGAAAGGTGGGTTTGGCTATGTTCATCCATATTACTTACTTGTTCTACAAAAATTCAAAACTAATTTCCTTTATTTTTTTCTTTGGTTTTCTTAATCATTGGCTTGAGTATCTCCGCTCCACTTCATCAATTTGTCTATAAGTTTCCAAATCCGCCACGCTAACGCACTTTTGTCATTTAAACTCCAAATCCTACAAAAATAAAATAATTAAACTAAAATACACAATTCGAAACACTAACAAATATAAATTAGGAGGTATATTATGTAATAATTATGTGAACATCAGGCGCTAACGTCACCGACCTATGCAAGCAACAAAAATGCTAGGAAACCAGGTTTTTGCAACCATGTTTTGCAACCAGGGTGACATGGCGTGATCTCAAAAGATTGATGAAATTCCAAAAAAATTGTGTATCTCGAGGTTGTAAAAACCCTCCTCTGACGAAGCCACATCATCCTGGTTGCAAAACATGGGTTCAAAACCTGATTCCGTAACCTCACAATCATTGATCATCGGATGATTGGACAACCAATCCATCCCTAGAATCAAATGATAACCCTCAAAACCCCATTTAATAAAGTCAAACTCGAAGGTGTACCCCAACAAGGAAAACTTGAAATGGGAATAATACTCCCACAACCAAATCGAACTGCCCAAAGGGAACACAACACACAAGGGTTCCGGTAAAGGCACTATCTCTAGCTGCTATCTAACCACTAACTGTCTAGAAATAAAAGACCTAGATGTTCCCATATCATAAAGAGCCCTCAACTGAGAAAACGACGAATGCACAAAACCTGGCACACAACACATATACCATGAGTCACATAACAACACACTAACATACAATTTTTCCTACGCAGAATGCATGTAACACATATCCTACTATATCTAACACACAACTATAACAAAAATAATAACATACCATCAACACTTCCCTGCTCGGGAATAGTTGCGAGGCAAACAGGCGGTGCTGGGAGAGGAACACTCTGACCAACTCCAACCGCAGGTGCTAACTGTCTATGAGGCGCCCTTTGTTGTGCTTGTACATCCCTACTCTGAGGACAAACTCTGGAAAAGTGCCTCGATTGCCCACAAGTATAACAAACTGCCTGCTCCCATCGATTTGTCTAACTACGGGCTTAGTGTCCATCCTATGACAAGTGAAACAACCTTTCCCGGTTCACGTTTGACCACCCCTCATAGGTTATCTATGTTGTTATTGTTGTCGATGATCTCCTCAAGAACGTCTGTCACATCTGTAGTATCCGCCAACCCTAACTGGTCCCCCTCTACCAGGATCTCTCTGCTGAACAGCGGCACCCTCCGGCTGTTGTGCATGATCAACTGGTTGGCTTAATTGGCCAAACCTCTTACTGCACTCTGTACCTCTAGCCCATCAAGCCAAAGTCTCTTGCCTACACTCAGCGTCAACTCGCTTCTGACTCAAAGTGACATCCACTAATATCTCAAAAGGACGATCGATCATCACCATCAATTGTTTCTTTAGGATTAGGTTCAAACCCCTCAAAATTTTCTTGTTCCTCTTCTTTATAATATCTATGAAACAAGTGGCATAACAACTCAACTGTGTAAACTCAGCTAAGTATTCTGAAACATGCCTAGATCTCTACTGTAAGTGTAAAAACATGTCCACTATCTCAGCTCTGGCAGAATCGGGAATAAAATGTAGCTCAAACACCTCGCAGAATGTATCCCACTGCATCTCTGACACATCTTGTAACACCCCTAAATTTCATAAAGTCAACTTATTTTATTTTGAATTAAATAAAATAGAGTTACACTTAATTGAATTTAAATTTAAAAAATTTAGGTTTTTATTTATTGAGTTTAGAGGGTAGGTGCCCTCAGAATTTTAGTGGGGGCGAATAGCCACCCACAATAAAAAATAAAAAAATAAAAAAAACCCTTTTTTTTCATTCTTCCCTGGTGCAACAGAAGGAGAGCGAGCTCTGCTCCTCTTCTCCTTCTTCGGTGACGGCGGCTGGCATCAAGACGTTGTCGTGCGTTTCTTCGCTCAACCTCTCCTATTCTCTTCCTATCTCCTTCCCCTATCTTCTATCTTCTTCTCGTTTGGTTTCAGCCTCAGAAACAGGTTCGCAGTGTGAGAGAGAATTGCAAGAGAGATGGAAACTGGCAGACATGGCGCAACCAATTGGGGCTACCTTGCGAGTTTGCGTGGTGTGGGAATTAAATCAGTGAGTTATTTATGTCTCTCTATGCCACTAGCATGTCCAATTATTGGCTTTAGTTTGCCAACATATTTGTTGTCTCGATTGATTCAATACTTCCTTATACTTTATTTGATTTTGATTGGTTTGATTCTATATTTATATCAAGAACCTTCTGTCTATGTGTGGTTTTTCAGATTTTGATTCTTTATTGGTTCTGTGGTGTAACTGTGCAAGTTTTGTAAATCTTGGATAAAGCTCGAATTGCTTCTCTCATTTGTTCATTGGTTTGATTAGTAGTATGTACTAATTTTGGATTAGTTGATTTTAAACATAATTAGTTATACTTTGTATATAGTCAATGCAAATAAAATAGGTAGAACTTTTACTAAGAAAGTCAATAATGTGTAATCTGCCAAAGGTTGCACCAGTCAATGTAAAAGTGACGACATCATGGGTATTGCATCCCTTGGAAGGTTGGGTGTTCATCAGTGTAGATGGATGTTCAGAGTCCTCGTGAACATCGGTGAGAGTTTTAAGTTATTTTGTCGTATGAGGTTGCTCTTCCAGTTCCTGATGGCATTATTATAAACGGTAATCTCAGGTACTTGTTCATTTTGGGTCTCATGGTAAGCCCACAACGATAAATTTGGATGAAGTTTCCATTTTCTTCATGGAGTTTGTTGCATCCATCCTTTTTATTTGTATCTTTGGGCAGAGTTTTTTAGTAGGTGTAGTATCATGTGATATATCAAAAGTTTCATGTTTGAGTCTAGTTTCTAAAGGATTTGACGGTATGACAATCTGAGTTTTGTACAGGAATATATACTCATTTTAGTGACAATAGGTAAATCAGCCGAAGGCTGACAGATTGCCTGTTTTTGTTTGTAAAATCTGTATTGTTATAGATATAATCATGGGGTATGCCTTATATGGTTGGAAACCGTTTTGTGTCTACATTTCATTGCCCGAAACGGTATGTAATTTGGAGCTCTAACGTTAGAGTTATGTAATTTGAGTGATGACTGGTCAAACTATCTGATTAGGACAGCTTGTACATTTCAATATGGTTGGCAGGGTTATTTATTTGACTGTTTTGGGACTGAAACATAGTTTTTTAGGGTCTGCCTTGGGTTGTCTTGAGTTTCATTTAATGTAAAGAAAATTTTTGTTTGGTGCCGAATGAGGTTGATTGCTGAGATGACTGTAGGGTCAAATTTATTTTATTTCGACATCGAAATTGGGTTGTAATGGGATTATTGTGGTAGCCGAGATTAGGGTGTATTGGTTTTGTTGTGCGGACTGAAGCGTGATTTTCTTGGAACTGTGTTACGGGCTGTAACTAGGATGTTTTTGGTTGAGTTTGGGGAAGGATACGATTGGCCTTATATGGTTGGTTTTAGTAGATTTTGGGGGTTGTTTGTAGCTATGTTTAAAGTTTATTTCAGCTAATTTAAGCGGGCGTTTCAGCTGAGTTTTGAATGTTCTAATAAGTTGATTTAGGGGTATGTTCTAGTGGATATACATTGTTGTACGAATCAGTCCAAGCTGTTTGTTTCAGCTGAATTTAGAGTTTTCTTTTATTGAGTTTCATGCTTCGATTTCTACAGTTTGATGGATCTAAAATGAAAATCCCTTTGTGATTCTCTTGCATTTTAGTTGTTTACTTGCCTTAAAGGATGGGTTGGTATAAATGCAACTCTTGTGATGAACATTTTGAACTTCTTTGCTATATGCAGTAATGTATGATACTGAGAATTTTAGTATGGTTTCATATATACATATGTTGGTTTTTATATAGATAACAATGTTATTAAGTGATGATGTTTTATTTCATAGCTTGAATTAGACTCAATAAGGAGCTATGATTGAAAGTGTGAGGTTACCATACTAGCAACTTGAATCCTCTTATTAAATGGGTTGGATTACCGCTCTGCTATATAAAATTTGTTTACAAAAAATGCTATGTTTTCCCCAAAAATGTAGGTGGATACGATTGTGAATCGATTTATGAATGAAAAAATGTCATTGTCGAGGAATTTTGAAATATCGAAAAATAAATGATATTGGTAAACTTTGACTCCTGAAAATTTAAATCACCTGAGATTGTATCACTTAGAACTACCACACCTCTTTTTGTTTATTATTTCCCCTCTCTTACTAGAGAAACTAAATAACCTACGGATCGTCTTGCGGAGGTGGGGGGCCAATTTCTTACTAGAGAAACTAAAATAACCTTCGGGTTAGTCTTGCGAAAATAAGGTGAATTTTTATGCCTAACATAGGCTTTGATATTTTTTCGTAAAAAATGTGACGTGACTTTATGCGCATTGATAGCCCAATAGTGGCTTTTGTTACTCATATAGTTAGGAGTATCCGGTGATGCATGTCTGTATGTGATGTGTCCCCACTTGGGCATGGATGACGGAGAAATCCTCTTTTATATGAGAGAGGCATATGGGCATGTATGTTCAGCACGGAGGTGGTGCGAATGTGGTATCGTCTAAGTGATCAATCCGTTAAAAAATGAATCAAATTAAAATAAAAATGAATAAATTACGTTTATATTGTTTCTAACTCTTTTCATGCAGGATGGCAAGTCCACTAATGTTTCTGCTGGTCAGACTTGCCATAGCCAACTTCTACAGTGTAAGTATAAGTAAATGCATATTTACTTGTTGGGTTGATGACATGATTGCCTCGTTAAGGAACTAATTTTTTTTTTGAATGGTGTTTTCTTGCATGACACCTTTGCCTCATTGAGAAACTACCTATTGGTGTGGTTGTTTATTGTTTGTGCTTAGTTTGATGTTATCGCGTGCGAATTTATTGATTTTGGGCTGAAGATTACTCACACCAGCTTTATTGCTGACCCAAGTGAGCTTTTGCTTCTTGGGTACATTCCTTTGGGAATGTAGCCGATTAGCCTTTCAGGTTTAGAGACTTTTGAGCAGCGTGACTGGAGTTCCGCTAGTAGGGCTAGCAACGTAAATTTTCCTGGTTAAAGTTTTTATTTATTTCAGTAATTAAATCCTGTGTGAGTTGTTGTTGCTGCTAAATGTTTCTGTTGTTATTGAATTTCACGTCCCGAGTTTTGGGGAAACGGATAATCCTACGTGGATTTTGGAAATTTTCGTTTTCTTCAAAAATCGGGGCGTGACACTTCTCGACTCTGCCTCACTGAATCCCACCAATACACAGCCTCTCCATCAAACTGATGTGTTGGTAACTCGGTATGTTGCATAGGTGTCAACACCATCCTCTCAAATATGAGCTCTACCTTACAGATCCACCGATCCGCAGCTAGAGAGTCTCCAGTACCATCAAATATTTCACAACCCAAACTAACAAAATTCTTGTTGCGACAAATAAACGGATCATCTGACTGATTTCCCTGTCTCACATTTTGTGCCCACTATGTCATCATTTTCATGAAAGCTTGAGAGGCATCCCTTCCAACAGTGTCTGATCCCTCACCCTGGGTTCTTTTACCACACGACATCACCACACTCCCTCTACGGAAAGGAAAACACACATACAATACATCAAACAACACAACAAAACAAAACTCCTCTACCCAATTTCACTCAGGAAAATGTCATACGATGATGTTCCATGTGAACCGGTAAACAATGGCTCTGATACCAAACTCTTTCAGGCCCTGACCCGCCACGGGACCCGTAGCGTGTCGGTATGTGAACTGAATCTGTAACCACGGGCTGATCGTAACTAGACATAACATCATAAAATAACAGATTATTGAAACAAAAAACAAAATGAAAATAACTAACTACGATAAATTTTGAACAAAATAAAAAGTATTCAATTCGCCCCTCCCTGCGTCATAGCGACAAAACCAATATATACAAACATCTAGTATTTATAAAGTATATAAAGTACAATGGAAGCAAAACGTACCCGTACAATGGAAACTGGGCCTTAGCGGCACGATTAGCAGGAACAGAACCACTGCCTACACTCCAATAGAAGCACACTCTTTGCGGGGTCTGCAAAGCACAAAGCTAGCTGGTCTGAGTGAACTAAATACAAATAACAATACAATAGGTAGGAGGACTCCATGCCACACAATAATGAATTAGTGAGTCTTCCTAGATGCGTGATCCATAACTTGGAAGCGATGTCCCTATACAAGTTTTGTAAAGTCTGAATCACACCGTGTCGCTAAGGATAATATTTCTAAGTTCAAGCACCAACACAAGGCATTCCGTATTGCACCATAACTACAAGTTTTTGAGATACGCTGGTCATTATAGGTGATTGAAACATGGTAAATATCAAGTGATGAAGACGAAGACAATATCGTAATCATGCATAGCCTCATAAGTATAAAGTTGAAGCTATAAAAATTTCTATGTAAGTGTCTCATATTGTAGGTATCCGCATATCCTATGAATGTGTCTCACCCAAACACATCCCACAACGTGCACCAGTACCACTACGGGCTTGTTTGTATACCAATGGGGTGTCATTTACTCAGATACGAACTCAAACATCTCAAACGACTGGCCTGACACGACCAAACTAACACAAATCAAACTCAAGCACGCTGGGAGGGAAAGTGAGTAATCTCCGAAGCACGTCCTCTGGGACCCGTACGACTTCACTCTCTAGTGGCAGGTGCATGCAGGAGCTCACCACACCTCAGCAAACTTGCCACATGGAATAGAGTCCTCAATGTTTGTAAGTGCGAGTCATCTCAAGCACCACCAAACTCACGATGCGAGCAAGCTCCTAAGCATCAGAACAATAGGCATTACAACGGTGTAAAGACACTTACAATAATTTCAGCATGCACGTACTACGAGTCTATATAGAAACTAATGAAACTAATGTGTAACAATAATCAGCTAGGCAATTCTCATAAATTCACGACTACACTAGGGTCCCAACATGACCTAATTCACAACAATAAAGTCTCTCGAGTCGAACAATCATACACGTTCAAGACTCGGAAATCTACGGTAAAACACACGAACTGATAACATAGGCCATATCAACTATTTTTTCTGAGTCAATACAATTGGCAATAAAAAAATCAAGTCATTAAAACAGGAAAATAATCTGATTGTGTGATACCAAGCAGACTCGAAAACACAACATATAATGACATTATACCAAAGCCTAACCACATTTATATTCAGCCATTATTCCATTTCGTTCATGTATATCATGCTTTCAAGAAACTCAATACATAAATTCATTCACAAAGGAACCAACGCAACAATCAAAAACCATATGAATGTAAAGTCCTGAACTTGGATTCAATCACACACAATCATTTACATAATGTAACAATTCAATTCCAAATTTTAAAATAAATATTTCTCAAAGTAAACCTTATAGTTACACTCACCCGAGCGAAATGTATTTTCGGATCCCAAATCCTACCGCCATAAGCTCCCACTTCCGACAACGAAATTGCGACTAAGGAAACTTTCCAAACTGCAAAAACAAACCCAACAGTGAGCAAACTTGTCGAAAACTGGAAAAATAAAAAAATAACACTTGGCACATTACTAAAAAATTACTTAGCGACAAACTAAGTCCGGCGACCACTCCGACGAATCCGAAAATACGGTGAAAACTCACCGAAAATCACCCTACTTCAATCTGATCGCCTTCAAACAGCACAACAGGCCGAAGATTGGCCGGAAATAGGTCAAAGAACAACTGGAACCGTTAACCGCAGCTCACCCATGCGATCACAGCTCGGATTCATGCCAGCGAACCTCCCTAATGGACATGCACAAGTGAATTTTTAAGAAATTTCAGCCAACTATGAAACCACCCTTGCATGTGGGGTTTATAGGTTCCAACCGACTCCCCAACTGCTACCAACTCCACACTCTGATTTTTTCTGTTTTTAAAGTGAAAAAAAACTCGGGCAAGAAGGAGAGGGGGGAAAGAGGAAGAAAAATGAAGAGGAAATGATGAGATTTGGGGGGAAAACCGCTTGAACACAAGCCGGCGAAGATGAGGAGTCGCAAAGAGATGACGCTCTGTAAAAAATAAAAAGGAAGAAGAAGAAGAAAAGGGGGAAGCTTTCTTAATATTGGGTGGCTATCTGCCCCACCGAATTTCTAAGGGCACCCCACCTTCCGAAATCAATTTTTTAAACGAAATTTAAATCTAATTAATTTTATACTATTGAAACAAATTTCAAAAACTCAGAAGTTAAGCAAATTAAACAATCGTAAAGCAAATCAAAAAAATAAAAAAAAACTATGGGTATTACACAAGCAATAAGAATCAACGAACAAAACAACTACAGAAGTGATTGTATAAACTAGATAGAACGAATCGAGGAAATAAATAGAGGAAGAAAACTCACCGGACGAAATCGCAAAGGATTTGCGCAACCGATCCACGCAACGCCACTGTCCAGTCCCTCTCTCGCTTTGCGATCTCCCCCACGTCATTCTCAACCCCGCCAACACTTCTTCCTCGCCATCATTTTTCATCTCTCTCACCATTATCTCTCTCACTACAAACCTGTTTCTGGGGCTGAAATCAAATGGGAAGAAGAGGGAAGACGGAGGAAGGAGAAATGAAAAAAAAAATTGAACGGAAAAACGTGAGGCAACGCTCGGATGCATGTCGTTGTTGCCAAAGAAGAACAAGCAGATCGTGAAGGAAGGGAATGAGAAAAATGAAGACAAAAGAGGGTTTTTCTCTTTATAAAGTGGGTAGCTATTTACCCCCACTGAAATTTTGAGGGCTCCCACCTTATAAACTCACGAAAATAATGCCCTAAATTTTTGAAATTTAAATTCGAAAAAATTTAACTCTATAATAATTAATTCAAAATAAAACAAATTAGCTTCATGAAATTTAGGGGTGTTACATACACACGTTAAATGGTATCTCATCCTGAGATTCGGAAGGTAATTAAGAGAGTTTGATGAATTTCGAAAAAAAAAATACAACTTGGCAAACGAAATAAGATTTTTAAAATAAAATTTCAAATTAAGATAACAACGAAGCACTGCATGTCAATTTCAAATTAAGATAACAACGAAGCACTGCATGTCAGACTATACCTTCTCGATGAGAAACAAGACAAAGCTTCGATCAAAACAACGACCTACCAACAAAGAATGGCCAGTTACTACAACAAAAAAAATTAAAACCCCGCACATTCAGCATTAGTGATTGGGTGCTCAGAAAGGTCCAACTCAATACAAAAGAACCATGCACATGTAAACTGAATCCAAACTGGGAAGGACCATACAAAGTGGTAAAAATCAACAGACCATGAACATACTGGTTAGAAGATTCGAATGGTTAACAACTCAAAAGACCATGGAATGTCGAACACTTGAAGAAGTATTATCAATAAACTTCTAAACTCCTAGAACCTTTCATCTCGTGCTCCAATAATCTAATCCATTCAAGAGGCAAAAGTCATACTAGGAATTTACTCGTAAATTTTCTGGTCTGATAACATGGATCACGACTTGTACTTAAAAAAGTCAAGATGTATAACTCAGACTTACTCATAAACCTTCTGGCCCAACCAACATGTCTGACCACAAAGGGTACTTAAAAGTCAAGGCGTATAAGTTAGACTTACTCGTAAATCTTCTAATTTGATCACCATGACGGACCACAAGTGTAATTAAAAGTCAGGACGTATAAATCAGACTTACTCGTAAATCTTCTGGTCTGGCCACCATGATGGACTACGAAGTGTAATTAAAAAGTCAGGATGTATAAGTCAGACTTACTCGTAAACCTTCTAGCCCGACCAACATGCCGTACCACGATGTATACTTAAAAGTCGGATCGTATAAGTTAGACCTACTCATAAATCTTCTTGTCCGATCACCATGATGGACCACGGAGTGTAATTAAAAGTCAAGACGTATAAGTCAGAATTACTCATAAATCTTCTTGTCTGATCACCACGACGGACCACAAAGTGTAATTAAAATTCAAGACGTATAAGTCAGACTTACTCGTAAATCTTCTGGACTGATCACCATGACGACGACAAAGTGCAATTAAAAGTCAAAACGTATAAGTTAGACTTGTAAATCTTCTGGTCCGATCACCATGATGGACCATGAATTGTACTTAAAAAGTTATGACGTATAAGTCAGACTTACTCGTAAATCTTCTAATCCGAGCACCACGTCGGACCACGAAGTGTACTTAAAAAGTCAGAATTAGTCGTAAATCTTCTAGTCCGATCACCATGTCGGATCGCAAAGAATACCTAATAAGCCAGGACATCTAAGTCAGACTTAATCAAAAGTTATAGACTAATTACAATGTCCGACCGCAAGACATATCAAAGTAATCAGGACAGCCAAGTCAGGAGCAAGTCCAAAAGCAGGAATTCAGCCTAGGCTAAACTATTAAGTTAGATGAAAACGTATACGAAACTTGAACGAAAAATTCAAAATATATTCGTTGTCTACAAGGTTAGCCCAAATGTTAAAAGTTAAGCCACGACTACTATATTTTCCAGACAATAAACTATCAAAAAAGACATATAAGTCGATTAATGACTACTACGAGAAAAGAAAATAAAACAACAAAAAAAGACTAAGTGTAAAAAAAAAAGAGGTATTCATTAATAATCTAGTCTACTACATTGGGAGAATAAGTAACAACAGTTGCAGAAGAGATGAATTAAGTAATTAATCATCATTAGCGTGATGAACATTGTCGGCTAGAGGAGATGGAGACATATCTGCAGCAATAGGAGCACGTGGTGGTGGAACTCTATCTCTACCAACAAGATCAGTCAAAGGAGACAAGGTCTCAACAGCAGCTGCAAGATCAGAAGGGGGAGAAGACACTTGACCTTCATCAACCGGATCACTCAGCAGATTCGGAACCTACTCCTCATCATCCTCGTCCATAAAGACTTGGTAAGCCAAGGCATGATATTTTTACATATCTCGACATTCCTCCGACTCAATAAAGTCGATGTTGTCAATCCTGCCATCGACGATCTTGGTCCACTCCGCCACTTCTGCAACCTTGAGCTTATCCGTAACCACTGAAAGCTCATCCTTAGTCAAAGCAAGTTCTCCTTCAACCGCAAAAAGCTTCGCAGAAATTTTCACTTTAACAAAAGCAAGCTCAGTAGTCAGCTGCACTACTCGCTACTCGACGGTCTTATGACAGGCAGAATGCTCATCATCAATACGCATTGTCTCATCACGACCAACCTTCTCACTGGATAACTCACTCTCGACAGCAGCCAACCGATCACGCAGGATGTTCATCTCCTCCTCCGAAACAGCAAGATCAACAACAAACTTATCTTAGACAGACTCTGCTTCCTTTAACGAAGCCCGAGCAACATCAACAACCTTCTCCTGCTCGGCATGCTCCGCCTTCAGCTTATCAACTTGGTGTAAGGCATAAGAAGCAGCAACACATGCCCCGTCATCTTCTGCTCCACGACCAACACATGATCGCATACAGCCTTGTACTTCGACCTAATCATCCCAGCATAAGTGAGATGATTCATCCCCTCTATTATCTATTTAAGACCTTAGTCGAGGTGCTCACTAGGTCGACCCACTAGCATCAGAACTCTTTCAACCAAATGCTTATGCCACGAGACAATGAGATTGCGTGCACTATCCTACACGTCTATATATGAAAACTATCTAAACTTCCCTTCTGAATTAATACAGATTTCTCCAGTAACAGACTCCTTCCAACTGATATGTGGATGAAGGACAGTGGGATCCGAAAGAACTGAAGCCCCGCCTCTGGTAACCTATGATAGTATAGTAATGAAGGAAACACCACTCATACCCTTCTTTTTCAAAATAGCAATGGCAGGCGTCGAGCAGGAGGAGAAGTGGAAGAATCCATTACATCAGCAAGACGAGTTGGAGAAGGATGAGGAGGAGACTTGGAGCTTTGACCATGGTCAACTTTAACCTCGTCAAAAGCATGATCGTAGTCAAAATCAGCGATGGTCTTCTCACTATTCGGATTACGAGATAGCTCCATGGCAAGTTGTGCCATCTTATTATTGATAACACGATCATCATCATCCAAAACTTGGTGAGATCGTGCACGCCATGAGTAGAGATAAGGGTATTCTCGTACTCATTTAATGGACGAGAGACCTCCAACTTACTCCTCTCCATAGCTCGATTCATTTTTTCAGCCTCCCGAGCAGCAATACGAGCTTCATATTCATCATCTTTCCCAGCAGAACTCGCAGGAGAAGCAGCCCTCAGAGCAGAACCAGCAAGTATCTTATGCTTTGAATGTGACCAGGACTAACCAAAGTACTACAAACCAGCCTCTTCGACGAGTGGGCAAGCCTAGAAGCCTTTCTATTCCTGGTGGTCGAACCAATACTACCAACAGCAACAGGAGCAACGCGATCCGTAACTTTCTCAGCGGAGCTCACTTTCCCATCAATGCTAGCATCACCAGTGCTAGCAGAAGCAGTATGCTCCTCAGCCTCATCAGAGATAACAACAGTGCCAGCACAAGAAACACTGACGTCATAATTTCGATGCTCAAGAAATAGAGCACGTTCCTTGTCATTCATAGTGTACAAATCACTAGACATCCAGAGCGAGAAACTCATCCAAACTCAAGAAGAAGCGAAATAAACCGCTTATAGACTCCCTGTTCCACTTCAGTTAGATGAAATTTAGTCCACTTCCTGGGCTCCCAGGACGTCCAAAAAATGGGCCAGTTGCCAAGCTTGAAATACACAAACTTCATGGAAGCGTAAAACTAAGGCCTCACTTAGGGCCTGTAATCATCCTTCAATTTTCTCATACAAGTAGGCAAAGAGAGAAAACAAAAATGATTTGTGTTTACCGAAAGCCTCACCACAGAGTGCAGAGTCTTCTCGTTCAAGAAAATGTCAGATTGAAGGGCTCTCACAATGGTTGCAACCATCACCCTTCAGTTGTTAGGACTCATATGAGCAAGAGCAATGCCCATAAAATCCAAATAAGCCCATAAGATCTCTAGAGCCGGAAGTCGAAGACCAAGCCAAAACATTGTAGGATAGAGTGTAATGTAACCAGGCCTTGGATGAGTAGGGATTTCATCGTTCCTAGGGAAAACAAGCTCCAGATCGGACGAAAAAGAGAACGTCTAACGAACATTGTCTAATGCTTTTTGCGTCACCTGCACGGGCAGTAAGATCGTTCCCACTTAGAACTTTGCTAGAAGCCATGAAAAAAAAGATTAGGCAAGATAGAGAACGAAGAAAGTGAGAAAGAATGAGCTCTGAAAATGGAGATAGCGTAAATAAGGTAACACAGATCCCCTCCCTCCTTTTATATGGTTGGGCAACGAAAAGACAACTAATGGGAAGACGGCGAGACATGATAGCTGCACAAAATCCCAAAAATTACACCGAAATGAATAAATTGATGGAACGGCGGATTAGAAACCAAGTCGGCAGTTGTTAACAACATTAAATGTTGTGTAGAAAAACAATGATTAATTCGAAAAACTAACCGCCGAAGAGTTAGTAGCCACGGAAGCATACCCACTAACTAGGGGGAGTAGTTGATGATACATAAAATAAGCCTCTAATCACAACCGTACACGTGGCAAAGGTCATCTATCAAGAGGAACAGACACTTCGATCTCAACACGGATAAAGGGCCCTCACGAGGAGAGCATTCTGAAGAACGTCTCCTCTCATCATGCCCTACATGCTTAAGCCACAAAGAGAGTTAATTACCTATATTATATAAGGTAAAGGGAACATTTGACAAAAGATATACACAACAACTGAACTATACTCTATCCAAATTAATCATTTCCCACAGATTAACTGATTTAAGCATCGGAGTGTCTTTGCCACCAAATAGGTGGTTTTTTGCAATCTAACCTTGTTTTACAGATCAAATCTCTAGGAGGGCGGAATTGGATGCATCACACATCATCCTTAACTAATGAATAATTCACATAATAGTTCTCTTCAAGGATAATGAAGTACAGTTGATATATAATACAAAGGTCTCATTATTTCCTAGCGAGGAGTAGAGCACCATGTGTTGCTCATGACAAATGTGAGGTATCTGGACTCTTGTTTCTTTGATGTAAAAGTGTTGTACATTTGTAAAAGGGCGAGAAATAATTATTTACTTAATCCATATACATAATCTTGCAAAAGTGGTGCCCAATACTTATTTACTAAATCCATATACATAATCCAACCTCTCAAGCCTTTCTAAAATTTACCTGGGATTGGCTACCAATACCGTGTTCCTAAAAGATGAGATTCTTACCCAATTTACTGTAGTCATCCATCACATTTGGCAGATTCGCAATGATTGTATTTTTCAAAAATGGTAAATTTTCTATCCCGGGGTTCATCATTTCCACTAAGCACACTTGGTTAACTTGGAAAAACCAATGGTTCAATCTTCTCAGAAACGAGCGGAATCATGAGGATCCAACTTCCCTTCACCATGTTCTAGAAAGCGCCATTGTTACCAAAACTCCCAACCTTGTGCACCACCACCAGAACATATTCACAACCAACTAATGGCAACCAATACACACAATATTAACTCTCTTGCTGGCGACCCCAGACCTGACCCTACCTTTTTATCCCCTAGTATGATTGTGGTTCTTATGATGCATGTTTCTTTCCTTCATCTCAACAGGGAGCTTTTGGACTTATAGCGGTGGATGCTTTAGTGAGGTGCGTGCCACCCTAATGGACACGATTCCTGGTCGTGTGACTAACAACACTATAGCCGAATATTTTGCTGCAGAAGTTGTGCTATTACTAACACAAGCGAAACAGTGGACAACATGGATGATCTTAGGAGACTCTGGTGCTCTACCATCTATTTTGCACGCCAATTTGGAAGATCAGATAATGGACATACGCTGGATGTGGCGTCCAATAGTTTCTAGTGTCCAAAATCTTCTTTCAAATTTGTCTAATTGGATTTGTAAATATATTCCCCGGAAGTGAAACGGTGAAGCACATTTGGCTTCCAATGTTGGACAACAATTATGTAGCCCCTATTGATATTTATAATATTGCATATGTTCTACCAAAAACAAAAAAATCTTGCAAAAGTGGCAAACTAGAATATTTTTTTAATTAAAAAATGAATGATGTAATAACAACAAAAGAATGCACGAAATCATGGAATTTGAACGTCATTCATTATTCATATTCAAGTCAGAAAAAGAAAAACCTTACACATACTTGTTCAATAAACAATAAAGTCTTGTGCAATACTCATAGATGCTTTGGATAATACATGGGATTAATCAACTACTCAGTCACAACAAACTTTCAATTCTAGTGTCTTTTAATCCTGATTAATGAACAAAACTAGCTTGTTCATCAACTCCAAAGCCTTCTCACAAGTGGGATTAAAAAGATAAAACACATGATCTTCTCCTTCAGACTCCATAAACTCCACATTTCCTCCCCAGCCACTCTTGTTCAGAGTCTCATAGTAAAACCATCCCCACTCCCTCAATGTATGATCTTTCTCTCCAACATACACCAATACCCGGGTACAAGCAAGACCAGACAATTTTGGGTCGGCAGCCGGGTTAACCCGTGGATCATTTAACCCACTCGAAGTGGGGCAAAAAAAAGACCAGTTCTTCTTCATCTTCTCATGCAAACCGAAATGGTTCACCTCAGACCCGACTGGGTCAGGCCCCAGAAATACGGGTGGATCAAAAAAATTCCTACAATGCCCAGCCCAGGTAATTGGGTTTTATCCGTGACCCGCATACCCATATTGTGGGTGATATTGACACCAGCACTGTCTCCACCTAAGAACAACCGATTGAAATCGACATGATCATTCAACCAAGATTCTGGGCCGGATCTGGATGAATGAGAAGCCACCCACTGGAGGGCTACCCATGAGTCATCGTAGGGAATGGGTAATGGGTATTCGGGTACTAGTCTATAATCAACTGAAACAACTACCACTTTAGCTTGAGATGCTAGTGAGTTGAGATAGTTGTGGTAGGGTGGACATGCAGCACTTCCAACACAAAAGCCTCCACCATCGAAGTAGACTAGGAGAGGAAGTTTTTTGTTAGTTGGATTTGCAATTAGGGGAAGATAAAGTCTCACGTAAACACTGGTTTCGAGATCGATCATAACATCTTTAGACAATATATTGGTTGCTGGATCAAATGACGGGGGGACTGTCTTGGTGTCTACAAGTCTTTCAACTCGACTGTTGTAAATATAATGATGTAAATTAAAAGACATGAACGAAGTTACCAATTGTTCTTGGGTTGAGTCGCGGACTAGGTCGCTCTCTTTAAGACGTTTCGCGGCTCTGTCCAAAAGTGTGCAAGCATTCTGATAGCCCCGCCGTCCACAGGATAAAATAGCCCAGAATTCTTATCTGTCTCGTTTAAACAAATGCACTGTTGATGAACGGAATACTATCCACCTTAATCTCTGTTTTGCTCGGAATCACCAATACAGTGTATAAACTTCAAACGAAAAAAAAAACTCAGAAATTGTATGTGGTAGAAGATCGGTGAAATACGAAGAGAAAGAGTTCCTTTGAAACAGAACTGTTGAAATCTCTTTGAAAGAGTTTCATATGAACAGACTGCAGAACTTAGAATATTCTCTGATTGAAATACTAAAACGAAAATGTTTTTGTTCTGTTTCTTATGTTTCAAGCTCTGAGTTTGTGTTTGTATTTATAGGGAGAAAAATGCATCTGAGATACAAAATCCCGTCTAGATGCATGGACAAAAAAAATCGCGTGGAAAACGTGTGAGGAAATCGCGGGCTACTGCGGGGCAACGTATGGCGTGGAGAACGTGTGAGAGAGGACAGGGTTAGCCCTCTGACTCAGTCTCCCTACTCTGCAACAATTCAAAAAAAATATCTTCATTTAAATAAATTTTCAGTAAAAAAAAATGGGGTGATCTCTCCCCTCCTCACTAAAGTGTGGTACCCCAAGGGGTCCAAACCCAAGTCCAAACACTCTCCTTAGAAACTCTTCCACAATGAGTTGTATAGAAGATGTGGGACTAAAATTAGAGAGAGATCTAGAGATCAAAACCAGGTTCACACCCATTTTCTTTTATTTTTAAAAAGCCATATTTTCAACAATCCCCCACTTGGATTTTTAAAAACATTTTTCATCGAGCAATTAAAATAAATATAAGATTGTGCATAGACAAAAGTGTCTTTCGACTTGAACTCTTGTGTAGTGTTCATGCTTTAGATTATACTAGAGTAACTCTATTTCTAACAGACATTACACGCGCAACCTTACCAGGGTGAAGTCTAAAAAGCCCGTGCCTTACGGCCATGCACGTATATCCCAGTATAGTGAAGGCTCTAGGAATTTTGCCCACAAATTCCATAGGAAGCAACCAATCTTCCACAATCACTTAGGTGAGTCTATTAAGAGTACTCCTGTAGCTAGGTACTCCACTCCACATAGAGTATAGATCTCATTAAGAGTTTTTAAGTCATCCTACTATCGCTTCAGAAACTCATGCTTTAATCTAGGAATGAGATTGCTAGTTTGTCAACATGATTCACTTCATATCATTCACGACTTGTTATTACCCATTGAACCTATTTCTTGGGATCTCCAGTCTATCGGTTGGGTTACCATCATGAATAACTCATCAATCTAAGGGCATTAGTCCCATTCCTTTCGAGGTTTTGAAAACCTTTTCTCTAGCTAATCCTTTCGTCAAAGGATCAGCCAAGTTCGCATCAGTTCGTATATGATCCACTCTCACAGCACAAGTAGTCAGGAACTCTCTAACTGTACTGTGCTTACGAAGTATTTGTCGTCGCTTGCCGTTATAATAACGGTTCTGTATTTTTGCAATAGCCGCGGTACTATCGCAATGTATCAAGACAGCTGGAATCGGTCTTTCCCATAAAGGGATCTCTGCTAGCACGTTTCTTAGCCAACCTGCTTCTTCACTAGCCGTGCCTAGTGCTATCATCTCTGACTCCATCGTGGACTGTGCCAGAATGGTCTGTTTCTTTGATTTCCAAGAAACAGCTCCACCAGCTATACTGAAAATATAGCCACTGGTGGCTTTGGAGTCATCTAAGAGGGTGTTCCAATCAGCATCATTATATCCTTCAAGGACAACGGGAAACTTCTGATAATGTAATCCGAGGTTCTTAGTCCTCTTCAGGTACCTCATGACCCTTTCAATTGCATGCCAATGTTGTATACTAGGACTACTGGTAAATCTGCATAGTAATATCACGGCATAAGCTATGTCGGGTCTAGTGCAATCGGTAGCATATCTAAGACTACCAATGATGCTCGCATACTCAGATTGTCTAACACCGTTACCGGTGTTCTTGAACAACTTTACACTAGGATCGTAAGGAGTACATGCAGGTTTACAGTTAGAGTAATTATATTTATTTAGGATCTTCTCTATATAGTGTGATTGATCCAAAGAAATTCCCTTTTCAGACCTAGTAATTTGGATACCAAGGATTACAATTGCTTCTCCAAGGTCTTTCATATCAAAGTTCGCACACAATAAAGCTTCAATTTATTCATGGCATGGATATTAGAACCAAAGATAAGCAAATCATCCACATATAGACATATAATAGTGCAAATTCCATTTTCAGATTTATAATAAATGCATTTGTCACTTTCGTTCACTTTAAAGCCATGTGCAATAACAAGATTATCAAAAATTTCATGCCATTGTTTTGGAGCTTGTTTCAAACCGTAAAGTGATTTATCAAGTTTGCAAACTTTATGTTCTTGCCCCGGAATAACAAAACCTTCAGGGTTGTCCATGTAAATTTCTTTTTCCAAATCGCCATTAAGAAACGCAGTCTTAACGTCCATTTGGTGCAATACTAGATTATGTATTGCAGCAAGAGAAATTAACACTCGAATGGATGAAATCCTGATAACAGGAGAATATGTATCAAAGAAGTCAACATTTTCTCTCTGTCTAAACCCTTTGGCTACAAGACGAGCCTTAAACTTTTCAACGTTACCATCGGGTTTCAATTTCTTCTTAAATACTCATTTACATCCTATTGTCTTGCAACCTGGTGGTAAATCAACTAAATGCCAAGTTCTGTTAGACTCAAGAGAGTCCATTTCATCATCAATAGACTATTCCCTAAAATTGGAATCAATAGAGGATAAGGCTTCTTGAAAACTAAGGGGATCCTCCTCGACTGTAAAGACATAGTAATCGGGGCCATAGTTTTTAGAAGTTTGTTTCCGTTTACTTCTCCTAGGCTCAGATTCTGAGGCTTTATCGGTTTCATTCATCCTGATCAAAGGCACGTTATTTGAGGATGTACGCTCACTATTCCTCAAAATAAAAGAAAATTTATCTTCAAAGAAATCAACGTCGTTTGATTCTATACACTACACCAAATTTCCCCATCAATAACGGTTTGGAACCGTGGGGGTAACCGATGGCCACGGCTAAGAGGTGTGGGCTGTAGAGGCGTCGCGAAATCATCCGTGACGGCTATAAACCGTGGCTAAAATTTTAGCAACGGTTTTATGTTCAGAACAGTTGATGCTTTAGCCACGGTTCTAAACCGTTGCTAAAATTTTAGCAACGGTTTTAAGCCGTGGCAAGTATTAGCAATGGCTTAAAACCGTGGCCAGACTTGCCACGACTTAAAATCTTTGCTAAAATTTTAGCCACGGTTTTAAGCCGTGGCTAGTAAAAACAAAATTCAAAAAAAAAAAATCTAATTTGTTGCGAGGGTTTCAAACCCATAAAGCTCTTTTTTTTTTTTTTTAAATTAACCTCCAGTGGGGAGGGGCAACTATGGAATGCCATACCTTTATTACTTATCAAAAATTGACTTACAAGCGCTACGGGGGTACATTACGACGTTACCCGTATTAAAACCAAAATAATAGGAAAAACATGTCCTTAAAACAATTGCCACGACAAAGACAAAACTTAAAACATCAAAAAGACTTGAGGCCAAAACAAATGACCCAAGCAGCCAGCACACACTGAAACACCAACGCCATCTGAATAATCACCCTGAAAAACAGCCAACAGGACGTTGCATCGTACCCTCGCGAACTGTGTTTCACAGCAGCATGCAGTAACCATCCCTCACATCCACCATCTCGACGCTGGGCACAACAACAACATCTCCTCAGCAGGCCGCAGCATCTCAGTAGGCCGCAGAAAACCATCAGTCTGCAACATCTCAGCTCCCAGCATACACTCTGTTTTGCAACAGAGTGTTCCAGCCAACAACCTGTTGGATGTGGTACTAGAGTGTAGGTGCGCTGCAAGCCTGCTCGACGCGCATCCTCGCTCCTGCATAAAAAACAACATCATCAGCCTGAAGTGTCCGAAATTAGCAAAACGAGTATACAACTCATCAATTTTAGAAATTAGGAAACTCAACTTCACAAGAAAGAATAACATTCACTTACATTAGCTGTTTGAACTTTGGAGAATAACAAAGTGGTCAAGCAGAAGACTTAACAGGGAATAATAAATTGGAAGCCAACTCAAACAAGATGGATTTATATAGACCAAGGAGGATATGTGATATGCCCACGCACATGGAAACTTCCTTCCTTCACATATCACAACAACTTCCTTGCACTACAACCACACTTTCTACACTTTCCACATCAAGATATAAGTTGATTAATTCTTGCAAATCATTATTGCAAGTTCTTCCAAATAATGAAATCATTGAATACTAATGGTCAGCAAGCAAATAAAAGTCAATGAAATAGCCTACAATGTTTAGTAATTGCACCCACAACTAGACCCTTTTACATATAGTTCTAATCAAACCTATGTGACATTATAACTTGTAATATATGGTTATCACTTGGATTTGATTGTAAGAAATTTCACCATACCAAGGGCCTCCAAACACTTTTAATCTTGTAATGGCAATGAAAAACCACTAGAATAGGAAAAGCACATTTTATAGACCATTTGAGCCTTGTCAGGTAGGAGCTTCATGAATCCAAAATGCATTAAAACAAACATCTGTCAAGGCACTGCCTATTGCAACTAACCTCTGAGTTCGCAGCACTATCAATCCATTTTCTTGTAACTGTAGTGACACAAAGTCTCATTTGTCCTTCAGGATTCTGATAACTGCACTCAAATAAATGATTATGTATATCAGTTTAGATTAGACCAGCATTACCTTGAAGTAAATAGATAGAGTGGAAGTCCTATGATGAGCAAAGAAACATACTTCGTTAGAAATTGATTGCTCTTCAAAAACCTGAATACAAATGGATCAATAAACCTTATTATCACACTTACCCTTTGAATATCAAATATAAAGCTAAAACAAAAAGATGGAATGTGAGGGACTTACTGCTCTTGCAGCCGCTTAAGCTTAGATATTGTAAAATGGAATATCCCCGCTTAACCTTATTATCACACTCACTGTTTCAGCAGAGTTTCAGCCCTGATCTCTACTACAACAATCCAGCAGAGATCGACAAAACGAGTCATGCTACAACAAGCCAACAGAGATCGCACCTAAACACTGGAGTAGAATGTAGATTGCATACTCTGCCCCAGCTATAACACCTCCACTATCAACATTCCAGTTCCAGTCATTGCAGAGCACGCCACCTGCAAACCCCATTCCTTCGCAGCAAATCCATCCCCGAGCGATACAAGCCTAGATAAACATGTTCATTTAGCATTCCCTTCTACCATTGGACCAAGTTCAACCAATATATTAAGATTTTCTCAAGTTGACAGTAAATGTTGAAAAATGTTCAAATTCCCTAATGTTCGAATCACTTTATGACCAGACACCATTTTCTCTAATTCTACACAGTTTTTTATAGGGCCTACATTGACTAGAGATAAGAGCTACCTTTGATGATGATGATCAAGTATGGAGAATATCCTCGCAAAAATTTGACTTATTTTGACATGTATATCTACTTGAACGTCATTTTTCATGGTCGTCAATATTTTCTTAATTGAACTAATTAACATTTCATTGCAACAGCACACGCAAATTTTGCTGACTCACAAGACAACAGCAAAAACTGAAAAATCCAGGCACGCTGTCCATCCAGACCGCACCCCAAAGTGGGTTTTGTACCTTTAGTTTTTTGGTGGGAAACCTCAAAAGAGTATCACCCTCTTTTAATGAAAAGCCATAAAACCCCACTGATGACAGAGATAAGCAAAGAAGCAAAAGATCATATAGTATTAACTACATACAACATACCACAACAACACCACTTATGCAAACTTTTGATTTCTCATGAAAACATTTTCCACCACTTAGAATAGGCATTACATCTACTTGCTTAAAGACTTATTTCTTTTGAGTGTAGAGTCAAAAGAAAGTACACTATTAGAATGCAATCAGTGATAAGAATAAAAATATATATGATATCTTCGCAAACTCTATTCAAAGCAACTTGCATGTTTTGTGCATTAAGCAATCAATATATATATATCTATATAATACATAAGATTCAATACTATCAGACATGAATTGTGAATATTGGTCCTAAACAAGCAAGTACCTCAGGGTATCACAAGGTTGTGGTTGGCAGAACATTGGATAAACCATGTTCACAGAATTGGATCTTGTGCATCTTGTGCATACCTGCCAACCAGCCAAACAAAAAGTTGTGTAATATGCTAAATAATACCCACTCATACTGAATTAGCTTTGCATTGTGTACAAAAATTGAATGCACAGTCACTTTCTATGAAAAATCAAAATAAATTTGCCTTAGGGAGAGGTTTATAGACAAGAAAACTTGTTCAACTGATCAAGACAAAAGTAGGAGGGAAGACCAACCTCTAAAGTTTTACCATCAGGAGCAATGTCCCTGTCGTGGAAGCACCAATACTCTACACCGAGCTTGTCAAGAAATTCAAAATTTTCTCTCGCTGCATCATGAAGAAGAAGATATACTCCATCAGTCCATTTATATTATACAAGAACATCAAATTTGCAAAAATCAGTCCTCTGATAGGCATTTGAACTAATAAACATGTCTACAAAAATCCATGCACATAAACCAAGTTTCATATATATATATATATATATAGGGAAAAGAGAGATAACTTACGAATGTGATAGAGTACCCTGACTTTAGATCTTTCAAATCCTCAACATCTATATTACTTAGGTACTTGAAAATCTGGCAGAAAAATGGAGGCAGCAAGGGTTCCATAGAGTTCCTAAGGTTCCTCAAATAATGAAAATCTGCAATAACAGTAAAATGTCAAGGACTCCCCTATGCAAGCAGAACTACAAGACTCTTGAAGGAAGACTTAGACAAGCAAAATCCAAAAGACTCCCTTAGGGCTGACATCTATCATTGTATAACAAATACTCCAATACCTTAGGGCTTATCGACTACCAGGGAACCACAAAGCAAGTGAAAGGGGTTTGATTTGAGAAACACTTCCCACCTGCATCATTTAGAGTGATAAATCTAGCCAAAGATTAGAAGATATACATGAAATTGTACCAACCAGATGTGCTCTTATCCCATATGAATTTATTTATTATTTTGTTTATTTAATATATACCAATCCATAAAGAAAACGAGTGAGGAGCTCACAGCAAACAGGCAGCAAAATGACTCCCTTAGGGCTGACATCTATCAACAAAATGACTCTTATTTTCTAATGGACAACAAACATGAAAAACAATGAATTTTCATTTCACTTATTCATTGCAATTTGCAACATAATCCTAGGCCACTAATAACAACTAATTTTTGTTTCTCCAGAACCACAAGAGGCAGCGAAATAGTACCATTTAACAAGGTATCCATGTTATAGAAAGCAATTGAACATGTCTGTGATATTCATACAACTGACACTCCAATCGAGGGTGGTAACGTCCTTGCTTTTACAAGAATGAAGAACCGTTTATATTACTATTTGCTAATGAGGTTTGAGGCCAACATTTATAAGAGTGAAGAATAAACAAAGCAAGGGAGTCAGACAGGCAGCTTCAGAGAATTACAAAAAAAAAAAAAACCCAAGAGATTTCAAGCCCCATAGGCCATAACTAGAATTCCAATTCACATACAACAATCAACAGATGTGTCCTTTGAGCACATTGCTCAAGTGAACTTCTACTTACCCTGATGCTAAAAGTGAACCCACTGGACTCCATGCGCAAGCAAAAACCTGTTGAGAACATGATGTCATATAATTTTATAATAGATGCGCGCACGGGCAGGGGTCCTGAAGAACCCACAATAAAGTTAAACTACCATGAAGGGCATTCAACTCAAGTGACAATGTTTAATAGTTGAACAAAACCATTAAAAGATAAGTTATTTGTGCTCTTGAAGCACTTACTATGCAAGCAGAGTAGGTCCTGCCTTCTTGTGTTCGTCTCCAGCAGCCTCCATTCTTAATTTCACATCGTAGAGCTCCTGATGCTGTTGAATCAAGGCAAACAACTGACTTGGTAAGTCAATAATGCAAAGTTTTGCATGAAGGAAATTAGTTTATATCCCTGCATTCATTGTTAGTAGATATAGTACAAGGATTATAACCTTCAAAATTTATAAGTTCTCAGAATCAAGTTTTTAGGATAGCAGACTGGAGCCATTGTTTGTAGATGTGGTGCAAGGATTATAACCTTCAAAATTTATAGGTATTCAGAATTCAAGTTTTTAGGATAGAGGACTGGACCTTTGTCAGTAATAAGTTTGTTAACACAACTGACTAATATCAATCATTTGGTATAACACAATTATTTTCAAGGATGATGACGACAAGATTTGGAATGGAGCAACAGGAAGTTTTTGCAAGAGCTCTTAAAACTCATTACAACTGTAATATTAACACATTTCTTATCATTTATCATGCACACTATTTCATGTTTGCAAGTGTACATGTCATTCTAAAACTACAATTACTTTCTAATATAGCAAATGAGTATAATAATAATAAATCTCAATATCAACTGAAACATATCTAAGAGGTGTTGCCTACTATTGCATGATTTTTACTGGAATCGAACCACAAACCAGACTCACCTTCACAGTGGGTATAACCATTGCCTACAAACTTTACACCTTGCACAATAGGGCATTCACACACTCTTCCTCTAAAAGTATCCTGAAACACAATTCACACAATGTTAAGTTAAATAAATTG
This sequence comes from Berberis vulgaris, assembly GCA_963556465.1. Taxonomy (NCBI): domain Eukaryota; kingdom Viridiplantae; phylum Streptophyta; class Magnoliopsida; order Ranunculales; family Berberidaceae; genus Berberis; species Berberis vulgaris. Next base: position 66,930,021 of record OY747134.1, on the reverse strand, counting down.
TCTACAGACAACAAGAATCAACAGACACAGAGAAAACAAGAATAAAACATCAACTTCTTTCATGGTCTTTTTGTCAGTGGACACCAAAACAATGTTCAGTTCATAAAGCTTGAAAAGAAGGAAAACATGCATTTTGAAAGCCTAACCTAGACACTTCTATTTCCTATCAATCAGTTTAGCAAACACAACTTAATAAGCTTTGAACCTATTGGAAATCGGTGAGAACTTTCTGATACTTTCTGAGCATATTGATATGGTGTTGGTGCACCTGAATGCTATTGAACCAGTGTTTCCTCATCAACTTGTATGCTTGTTACTGCAGAAGCCACAAACAACCAATAATTTCTATGAAATTCACGAACAATCCATCTGTCTATCAAATCCTCTAATCAAATATTCCTACGTACACCATGGCATATCTGAGTGAATTCTACTTTGCATGCTACTGCCCCAGTCATCAAATGATTGATTAAAAAAAATGCAACAACCACATTCAAACTGAAATACATTATCTATGTGCTCGAATTTCCCCATAAAGCTAGAACAAAGCACAAAACTAACACCATAAGGGACTAGCGCTTTAAGCAAGCTCCCCCATACAACCAGAACCCAAGAAAATAACCTGATACACTTTTCATTACATCATGCATTGACAAGAAAAACATACCACATCGATAAGTAAAAGAGGTCACATTAATTATTCGAGAAGGAATGAAGCTCCTTTTTAGTAGTGGTAAGAGAAGACTAGTCAGAAAAAATGCACCCATATAATTGGTCCCTGCCATCCTGGGGACAGAAATGTTATTTGTTAGCATAGGTGCATCCTCTAGAAAATGGTAGCATAAGCAAAAATATTGTTCATCCGAAAAACAGAAGATTACTGGTCATAGCCTTCAGCCGTCAATCTATGTGATGTTGCAAGTATCCCAGCATTGTTTATCAAAAGCTGGATGGATGGATGCATATCTAAATCCAATAGCCATTGCTGAAGGTTATTTTTTAACTGGAGCATGGAGGAGAATGATGTCACATCAACCTGAAATGCCTTAAGATGGGCATCTGGATGTTGCTGCTTGATCTCTATAACTGTCTGTTTCACAATTAAGGAGAATCATGAAACCCATAGAATGAAGGAGCCACACACGCAACCAAACTCAAAATTGTACTTTCACCTCAGATAAATGTTCTGCAGAACGTCCAGCTGCAAAGACGAGATGAATTTCATTTTACTTAGCAAAGACCCTGGAGAAAAATCTTATCTTTGCTTTGAAATGCATAGTATTAAACATTACGATAAGAGAAAACCCTATGGTTTGATAGAATCTTATAGAAGTTAGACTAGTAAAAACATAAAGGTAAAGTGTGTTAGAAACACGACTACACAAAACAACACAAATAATGATTACTGCCATATGTGTAATTTCAGACAAGTGTTACCAATACCTTCTAAGCAAGTTCATTTCAGTCTTTAAAATTAAGAATTAGGATTCCTTGACATGAATTTTTTATGGTTGGTGCTCAGTTTCTAGATATAGCACTTAAATCTCATTTTTATATGGTTTGTGCTTCTTTTTCTCCCCTTTTAATTTATTTCTTGTTAAAAACATATCTGCCTCACAAACACTACGAAAGACAGGTCCCTAACAATACATGTCCAACTAGATAAAAACTTATCTTGATGCATCCAATAATCCCCAAAGTTGGGATAGTTTGTTCCTCTATAAATTAGTTGACATCTATACTGATAAATGGATAAGAAATAGTCATCTCTTCAAAGAAAACCTATCCATTATGGTCTCAAAGAAACATTCGGCTTCCATCAAATGGCGTTCTCCATTCGGACACATCATTAACACATGTATAGCCAAATCTCTACACAGCATTTGACGAAAAAATGATAACAAAATTTTGAAGAACTGAATACCTAGAACAACATAGAAGCCTAGACTGGAGAGTTCACATGCAACTGCTGCACCTAACCCTGATGTTGCCTGTAATAATACAATGAAATTATGCAAAATGGTATGGAGAAATTGTCCAATTTTTCGAAAGGAGCAATTTTAATCTTACCCCAGTGATAATGCATACAGGACGAGTTGTTGCAGTGGTGTTCGAAGGGAAGCAACGACGGTATGAGTGGGATTTTCAAGGCGAAAACCATAGCTGGAAGTACGAATAGAGAAGAGAGAATGTCCATAAGAGAGACATTCTCCAAAACTGTAATGAACATACAAACTCAATTGTTTCCCACAATGTCGACATCACCGAATCAAAACCTCTTCTTCAAAAGCAAACCGATTCAAAATCATGAAAAAAGGATAACAACATTAGCAATTTCTCAAATAGAAACCCAATCAAGAAAAGAAATCAAAGCAATTCCATATACCCACTCACGACAATCTCTTTCCTTGCGAACTCACTCACGACAATCTCTCTTTCTCTATCTCCTTCTTCTTCATGCAGCAAAAACAGAGTTCAAACATTCTTCTTCTTCGACGAACTCTCCTTCAAGAACCGGAGAAGGGACGCAAAAACAATTTTAGGGTTTCGGGAGATCTGTGGGGAGATGGAACAAATTTTAGGATTATAAACAAAAGTGGGAACGCAAAATTTTTGGAGCGGGAACGCAAAATTTGGAGCGGGAATCGCCCGCGAGAAATCGACTCCACTTCTCCACACTTCCACGTGCAACACACGTGCAATTTTAGCAACGGTTTTAAGCCGTTGGGCACTATACCCACGATTTTTAGCCGTGGCAAACACACCAACGGTTTAGAACCGTGGCCAAGCCTTTTTTTAGCCACTGTTTTAGGCCGTTGGCCATTATAGCCACGGTTTTTTGCCGTGGCAAATAAACCAACGGTTTAGAGCCGTGGCCACCTCCGTGTAGCTAAAAAGGCCTTTTGGTGTAGTGATAATAACGTGATCTTTAAGATTATAGAATCTATAAGCTTTGCTGTTCATGGCATATCCTATGAATACACATTCATATGCCCTATTGGCAAGCTTATTCCTTTTAGGATCAGGAATTCTAACATAAGCTAAACAACCCAAAGTTTTCAAATATGAAAAAATTATTTGTCTATTTTTCAAATTCTCATAAGGAGAGGTTTTACTTTTTGATTTAGGGACTCTGTTTAGCACGTAACAAACCGTCAAAATAATTTCTCCCCACTAGTGCGATGCAGCACCGGAGTTAAGTAGAATGGCAACTACTAACTCAGTAAGAGTTCTATTTTTTCTTTCAGCTTTGCCATTCATCTCAGGAGAATACGGTGCAGTTTTTTCATGAATAATTCCTTGAGAATTATAGAATTCTATGAAAGTACTGTTGTCATATTTAGTGCCTCTATCACTCCTAAGTCTCTTTATCTTTCTATTATATTGATTTTCAACTTCGGTTAAAAATAATTTAAACATGTCAAAGGCTTTCACTCTTATTTTTCATTAAGTAGACGAAGGTATAATCAGAACAATCATCAATAAACGTAATAAAATAACGTTTTCCATTTCTAGTCAAAACACCATCAAGTTCACATATATCTGAGTGTATCAAATCTAAGGGTTCAGATTCTCTAACAACAGATTTATGTGGTGTTTTGGTTATCTTAGCTTGGCTACAATAGTTGCACTTTTCAAAATCATTTAAGGACAATTTTGGAATTAGTCTTAAGTTACTCATGTTTTTAACAATACGCTTATTAAAATGACAGAGTCTAGCATGCCAAATATTAAAAGTACACAACATGTAAGCAGAACTAGAAACTTTATTAGCATCAACATTTAACTTAAACATTCCATCAGTGGCATACCCTTTCCCCACAAATACATTATTCTTCGTGATAGTATACAAATCAGCCCCTATAATTTGAGTAAACCTAGCCTTGTTCAGAAGGTAACCAGAGACTAAGTTCTTCCTCATCTCTGGAGTATGCAAGACATCCTTCATGATAACAGTCTTCCCAGAGGAAAACTTCAGTTCTACTACTCCAGTTCCAACAACAATAGTGGAGTGGGAATCACCCAACAACACTTTCTTGTCCTCAGCTTCAGAATAGGACTTGAACATTTCTCGATCACAGCAGACATGTCGAGAAGCACCAGTGTCAACCCACCATCCCTCGGATCCACCAACAAAGTTAATCTCAAAGATCATGGCAATAAGTTGGTCTTCGGTTAGGTTCGCCTGTGGTGCAGGACAAGATCCGTTCCGACAGTTCCTGGCCATATGCCCTGGCCTACCACAGGTGTAGCATAGGAACTGTGCTGATTCAGTCCTTGAGGGGTGTTTTTGTCCATTCTGATTTCGCGGAGGATTCTTATTCTGATGGTTGCGGTTCTGGTTGTTCCGGTTCTGATGGTTCCGATTCTGATTGTTTCGATTTTTATTGTGACTCTGATTTTTCATAGTCTTTCCACTGGGTTTCAGACCCACAGGGGTAGATTTCTTCGGGTTTGAGATAATCAGAATTTCATCTTTCTGATCTTGTTTTTTGGCTTCCTCCTCAATTCGAAGTCGAGTAATGAGGCTTTCTAGGGAAAACTTTTTGGTTTTATGACTAAGAACATTCTTAAAATCTTTCCAGCTAGGGTGCAATTTGTCTATCACAACAGCTACTTGAAATTGCTCATCTAAGATCATCCCCTCAGATATAATTTCATGAGCAATTTTTTGAAGCTCGTGTGATTGAGTTTCCACAGAGTTATCATCAGTCATTTGGAATTTCAGATAACGACTGACAGCATATTTCTTTGTGCCAGCCTCCTCAGTGTCATATTTTTTTCTAAGGGATTCCCAAATATCTTTAGCGATTTTTTCAGAACAATAATAATCATATAGATCACCAGAAAGACCATTCAAGATAAAATTCTTACACAAAAAATTATTTTCAATCCAACATCTAATTCTTTAGTGTGGGTTTCATCAGGTTCAGCAGGCAATTCAGGTTTTTCAGTATTACAGATATATGCGACCTTTTGTATTGTTAGGAAAAACAACATTTTTTGTCTCCATCTTTTAAAATGTTGGCCTTCAAAACGAAAGGGCCTGTTAAGGTCTTTTACAGCAAGTTCAGTAATCGTAGTCATGGCAGAAATAGAACCGTCTTAAAATTGTTGTAAATATAATGATGTAAATTAAAAGAAAGGAACGGAGTTACCAATTGTTCTTGGGTTGAGTCGCGGACTAGGTCGCTCTCTCTTTAAGACGTTTCGCTGCTCTGTCCAAAAGTGTGCAAGCAGTCTGATAGCCCCGCCGTCCCTAGGATAAAACAACCCAGAATTCTTATCTGTCTCGTTCAAACAAATGCACTGTTGATGAACGGAATACTATCCACCCTTAATCTCTGTTTTGCTCGGAATCACCAATACAGTGTATAAACTTCAAACGAAAAAAAAACTCAGAAATTGTATGTGGTAGAAGATCGGTGAAATACGAAGAGAAAGAGTTCATTTCAAACAGAACTTTTGAAATCTCTTTGAAAGAGTTTCATATGAACAGACTGCAAAACTTAGAATCTTCTCTGATTGAAATACTAAAACGAAAATGTTTTTGTTATGTTTCTTATGTTTAAAGCTCTGAGTTTGTGTTTGTATTTATAGGGAGAAAAATGCATCTGAGATACAAAACCCGTCTAGATGCATGGACAAAAAAATCGCGTGGAAAACGTGTGAGGAAATTGCGGGCTACTGCGGCGCAACGTATGGCGTGGAGATCGTGTGAGAAAGGAAAGGTCTGCCCTCTGACTCAGTCTCCCTACTCTGCAGCAATTCAAAAAAAATATCTTCATTTAAATAAATTTTCAGTAAAAAGAATGGGTTGATTTCTAAATGACTCGACCCGACGGCGGCGCGCGAGTCGTTATCTCTCCTTTCCTCACAAAAGTGTAGTACCCCAAGGGGTCCAAACCCAAGTCCAAACACTCTCCTTATAAACTCCTCCACAATGAGTTGTATAGAAGATGTGGGACTAAAATTAGAGAGAGATCCAGAGATCAAAACCAGGTTCACACCCATTTTCTTTTATTTTTAAAAAGCCATATTTTTAACAATCCATCTTTGTAAACACGAATGAAGGGTGGGAAATCGAAGGCCACTTCTTCTTCAACCTTGGTAGAGTCCATGACAGACTATGGGAAGGATATTGAGATTCTCAGAGATGCATTTTCCATATTTATAAGGAGGATGATTGAAAACGGTCAAGAAGTGGGTGTCCTAATTATTCTGGGACATTAAAGAAAGATATATTTATCTTCTAGAAAAGCAAACATCTAATTTGTTCACTTTTTGGCAGCTTTGAAATGTCACCAACCAAGCATGGTCCATGCTACTATGATCTATGACCCTTGTTAGAGAGTCAGGTCGGTCCATCACTATCCATCATTCTAGAGATGCTAAAATTGAGACCATCTCTAAGATGATGGATGGTGATGGGCCGGCCTGGCACGAGCTTGGCGCTGTCGGCCTTGCACTCTAGAATCAGGGACGATCTATTAATGCTTACACATGTTCTAATCAAATGTTTACACATGTTCTAATCCAATATACACGCAAACCGTAACGGTAAGTGAATCAATACATTAATCTTCATGACTAGCACACTACAGTCTCGATCTTGAGTTTGTATAATGCTTGGGCAACTGTGCCCCAGTGTATGTGGATAATCTTTAAAATAAAGAGAAACTAGCTCACCTCTTGCATTGGCTAGTATAATAACTAGCTTTTAAACTCTCTCAAGTGGGGGTATTATAAATCCTCTCCATTTAGGGATGGATAGTGGTGCATTTTAGCAAATCCATCCCCACTCTGCTGGAGATTACGGATTCTCAAATTTGTTCCGAATATTTATTTATATAAATTTTTTAAAATCATCTCCATTTCAAACGATTGACGGACATCCGCCCCACTAGAATATCCGTTAAAAAAAACCTTGAATCAATCGATAACAATCTGAACCTTGAACCAAAATTCCTACAAAGACTGAAAAAAGATCTCCAAATTCAGTAAAATCAAGGCCCCAATCTGATGATGCGAAACGAAACGGATGAAAAAAATAGTTTGAAGAACTGTGTGAAGTTTTCGCGTCTTTTAATGACTGTAAATTTGACCAAATCGTAGACGATCTAGCAGAAATCTCGTCGAAAACCGATGACGGAGAGTTTTGTGTTTCAGAAAAGCGAATGAGAGATTCACCAGGTGAGTAAAACATAGAGGAGGAGCTCCAGCCACAGAGTGGCAGCTCTCTCGCAGATCTTGCTTGATATTTTTCAATGACTCCATTCTCTTACTTAGCCCCGTCGTTGTACAGATCTTGCTTGATCTCTCTCACTGTCACTCCTTCTCTCTTCACATACACACAGTCAGGTCGATCAGACCTCAACAGAGAGAGAGAGGGGTAGGAAGAAGAAGAGGGAAAGGGTGGGTGGTTGTGCTTCTGAAACAGAGTGGGAGATAGGGAGTGAGACGAGGAGATAAGGGGAGAGGGAGGCAACCGAGAGGGGTGTTAATCAAAGTCCCTGGGAGAAGCCTGTTTGTTGAGTTCATAAACTTTCAGACGAGTGGGTATCGATTCTTGTTCCCGCCATTCTCTATTTGCTCTCGTGTGTATCTTCTTGTTAGCTATTATAATGTTCTTTCAAAACAGAAAGATAGAGAGGAGGCAGAGAGAAGATTAGCAAAAGAGAAGAAAAAGAATGAAGAAATATAGGCGATGGGTTGTCTGGATATTGGAGGAAAGAAATTAGGTTTAGGGTATTTTAAGTATTGAAGGGTATTTTAGTATTAATCTGTGATAAACGGATATTCGTAGGGCGGATATGGCCAAATCTGTATCCAGTCCGAAATAGTGACGGTTATATGCCCGCCCAATGCATGTGTCATGATGATCTCGAGCAATTACAGGCCCTAGCGTTAGCCCACCACTGATCCGGCCCAAGCAGTTATAAGCCCGCCCAATGCAGTCCGTCAAACAAACCCGAACTCTTATAGCTTTTTAAGCCCACGCATCTCACAGCTGACCTCAATATATGTAAGCGCTCCTAAGGCAAATATCTCGAGGATCAGCTTCGGACAAAAAATTATAGCAGCTATCCGCTTTCGACTAGGAAGAAAATACTAGAGTACATATCACGCAAGGAAACTTCCTCTTATGGGTTATCCTTTGATAGGGAACTATCTCCCGCGTATCTAGGAGCACAGGGCTAACATGAAACTTCCCTTCTACAACACGACTCCTAATTAGATAAGGATCTCCACGAAGATTTTCTTCTTAAACTACGCCCTCGATGCCTGGTCGAACCAGGACTCCTGCATTATAAATAAGACATAAGGTTGATAAGCTAAGGTACGCTACAAATTCCCTAATTATAGCATTATACTTTATTTAGATCCCTGTCTGACTTTAGTATCGGAGTGCAATCGACCACCACAATGGTGGTCTGTGGCTATTGTGCATTACTTGTGCAAGTCAGCAAGACTATGTCAAAGCAGGGAACGAAAAACGACGGCATCAGTTGGCGCCGTCCGTGGGGGCGCCAAAGTTCTTAGCCTTTCACTAACATCATTTCCCTTCGAAATACAGAGAGATGGTGACCACGAGATCACGCAACAACGGAGAACAAGGGAACACGTCAAACGCTTCAGCTGGCGCTGTACTGCTGCTTTTAACGATTCTGGTTATGCACGGGCAGCAGACTCACGCCCCCGCGCCGACAACAACAACGACGGACCCCAGGATAGAGATGTTGTCATCTCAAATACAACAGATCGCCAAAGCGGTGGAGGCTCTCGCCCAACAAAATCCTCCATCTGCTAATAAATACCAGGAGCAGCAGCCCGAGCCTCCATTTCCAGAAGACGTCAGAGAGCAAGCACAGGAGAGTCAAGCCTCAGCTAGTTCCCGTTGGATGAGAGGAGGATGCACGGTTAACGCAAAGCCGCCCGCTTGGGCAAAGAGGCTCAGCCCTCATAACCGCTTTCGCAGAGGGGCACACGACCCAGACGTGATATACTGTCTCTCTGTCCCACCATTCGTGGATCGTATTATCAATTAGGCCCTTCCAAAGAAGTTCGCTCATCCAAAGCTCAACTTCTTCGATGGAACCACTGACCTATTCAATCACTTGCACCATTACCATCATTTAATAGCCCTCAAAGAAGAATCAGAGTCGGTGATGTGCAGGACTTTTTCCACTAACTTGAAGAAGTCAGCACTAACATGGTTCCACAACCTCCCACCGAGATCGATTGACTCTTTCAAGACGCTGGCCATAATACCAACAACTGCAAGAGTTTGAGGTATGAGATTGAATACTGGATCAACATGGGCAAGCTAAAAGAATTCTTGAACTCTGACAAGCGACCAGAACGAGGGGCTAGGGGGAGTCAGTCAAAGAAATAGAAAATGAGACTCCGAGCATAATCTATGTCCTTCACGGAGTCAGCTTGAATGAAACCCAGTCGCATAGGTCTTGCAAGCGGACTCTACTACAAATGCGGACAAAACCAGCGGACGAGGACAAAAACATTTTCTATTCAAGGATTCAACGCCCCATTCCCACTTTGACTTTTACGGACAAGGACCTCGAAGGAGTCTGAGTGCCACCCAACGACGCCCTAGTCATCTTGGTCTCCATCGCAAGGTGGGAAGTGAAAAGAGCTCTGGTTGACATAGGGAGCTCACTCAACATCAGGTTTTACAACGCGTTCCGTAGTATGGACCTAAAATAGGAGAACCTAACGTCTTCAAACTACCCGCTGATTGGATTCAGCGTAGAGAAATGATTCCCGATCGGGAAAAATAAGGTTAGCAGTAGTGACAGGAGAACCACAACTGAGAAAGGTCTTGTTTTAAGACTTCAACCTTATTTTGGGAAGACCATGGCTCCACCAGATGAAAGTAGTAGTCTCCACCCTTTACCAGTGCATTAAGTACACCACTAACCATTCCGAAGGAACGATACATGGAGCCCAGCCTACAGTACGTGATTGCCATTACGCTGCACTGCAACATATAGAACGTTCCCAAAATCCAACCGGGCCATGCGGAGCAATCTGAACTAGAGCCAGGCCGAGTGACTGCAAAAGCATCACCATCAAACAACACAGGGGCAATCCCTTTTCAACACGGCGGAACGGAAAGACCGAGGCAATCTGGGATACAACCCCCCGACATTTCGTCGGTGCAGAGATTAACACCAGTACAAGGTTTACTCTCCGGTAACCTCCCTAAAAGCCAGTGAAACTCAGCAGTCCGCTGAGAATACCAACAATCCACAAAGGCCATCCAAATTCACTTCAAGGCCAGGATCAATTTCTCTCCGTCAAAAGTCAGTTTATATTAGTTGTTTATTTCCCTTTCCATAGTCAATGTAGAGTTTTAGTTCTTAAAGACTTATGTGATTTGCAATCATTTAAGAAATAAAGAAATAATTACGAAGACAAACTCTATTTATTACTGAAAAGATGTAACAACAAGCACCCAGATGCGGATACAAAAGACTACATACTACAAGCATCTGAATCTAGTACGACATGGAGTAAAGATAGACAATCCAACTACATAGGGTAGCGAAAGAATATTCTGCTCCGCAACCTCTCCGAGAAAGAGCAGTATGAAACATCATGTTCACTTCGAGGTCTCGACAAACATACCCCTCAATTATGGTCTGAGGTGGTACGAAATCGACAACCAGGAATACCGCAAAAAAATTACAGCCAACTCACACCCTCGATCCGTTCAACGTGATGAATGTGGGACAAGTATCAGGCTAGCACATTTCACATGCACCTTCTGGCTGTAGGGATGAAAAGGGCATCCAAAAGTCAATGACCCAATCCAGTGGACCATGTCCAACTCTTCTCCGTCTCGAGATCCCAAATTCCAGTACAAGTCGCGACAACGGGGTTAATCGAGAATTGGTGGAGGTGACCACTCCGGAGTTGGGCACTGGTATTAACTATGAAATTAAACGCTATAGAATAGTGGCAAGGCATTAGCGCATAAACGACAGACTTTTTCCTTGGAAGAGAGTGCGTACTTTTTCTTCGCAATATGAGAAGAAATTATGAGACCTCAGCAAATCAACTACGTGCCCACCCAGAACAGGTGACCACGCATAACAACGATTATCATCGTGCCCACTCAATGCAAATATAGAACATTCGAAGACTCCTGTGATGGTGATCTCCCTTCAGCCTTTGGAAAACCCGAAGCATTTCCTTCAACCAAGAAAATTACAGGAGAGACGCTCTACAGAAGATAGTGCCTACAACGATTAGAAACACCATTATATAGACATGATGGTTTACCAAACGGGCTTCAGAGTTAAATGTCAACATTGAATACCATATGGGAAACGAGGAGACGACGGTTCTCAATGAAACTGTGCAGACCACGTTCATCAAATTAATAGCGCTGCACGCAACCCCATCAATTGAGTGGGAGTAACCGTACTCAACCATTTCCCAGCTTGCACTGTACATGTGCCACTGCGTGATCTATGCCATACATATAGCGCAACCGATACTCAACTGTCTCGCAGCCTGTGTCGTACATGTGCCACTGCACAATCTACGTCGTACGTGTAACACAATCATACATGAAACCATAGCCATTCCTCTACGGGTCCATGGGCTCGGCATATTATTCAATCAGTATTCCACCACATGCCTGGCGCAAGCACTAGAAATCCTAATCAACTCTGACACACGGATCGTACCTACAGATCACTAGTTGATTTAAGGTAATATTTTCCACACGATGCACCATGCTTGTAGACGTAGGTTTGCTAGCCCTCTAGCAGGCGAAACCGCTCTCCAATCAGACAAGCTTAGTCAGCCGAGGCTGATGACGATGGCTTTTTGTTCATCTCGACACCTAGTCTGCCTAGCACAGATCCCGACGGATTAGGAAGTGGGAGTCTTATTAGCGCTATCACGCCTGGTGACGATGACTCGCCAAGGGTCATCGCCTCATTCGTGGTTAATGATCGCCGAACCCGATTAGGTAAGCATAGTTGGTGACGACCGGCAACAAATGCTTCTGATAAAATCCCAGACCTGTAGCCCCCACTGCGTGGGCGTAAATGGTTTGGAAGGCGAGAGCCTAGTTAGTCCCAAACTGATTCTGATGGTTCATCGCAGGACTACTGTTTTTCAGTCTGGTCGTCAAATTACAAAGCCCAGAACTGTAGCCCCCACTGCACGGGCATAAATGGTTTGGAAGGCGGGAGCCTAGTCAGTCCCGAACTGATTCCGATGGATCCCCGTGGGACCACTGCTTTTCAGCCTAGCTGCCAAAGTACCAACCCTGGACTTATAGCCTCCATTTCGTGGGTGTATATAGCTTAAAAGGTCGGAGCCTTGTCAGTCCCGAACTGACTCCAATGGCTTGTCACGAGACTACTGCTCTTCAGCGTGGCCACCAAAAACCCCCAAATTTGTAGCTTGATGTGCACAGGTGTAGATGATTTGGAAGGTGAGAACCTAGTCAGTCCCGAACTAATTTCGACGGCTTGCCACGGGGCCACTACTTTTCAGCCTGGTCGCCGAACCCCTTCGTCTCGAACTTGTAGCCCCCACCGTGCAGGTATAGATGGTTCAAAAGTTGGGAGACTAGTCAGTAATTGACTGATGTCGACGGCTCGTCACGGGACCACTGCTTTTCGGCATGGTCGCCAAATATTTATTACCCAAACCTGTAGTCCACTTTGTTCGGACATAAATGGTTCGGAAGGTGAGAACCCAAAGCAGCTCACTATGTGACTACTAGTCTCCCTCAAAACAACGGCCATAAAGATAAATCCCAAATCAGTTAGTGTCTTCACGCTCAAACAGACTGACATTCTATTATCAGCAAAGGCCACTCACGCCGGCACATAGATCGTCCAACCAGTGCTCGGATAGATGCTACACACAATGTCGACTCGAGCTTATGACGCCTGACTCGATACAAACGTCCCAACACGTACGCTCGACTATCGCAACTTGCCCATGGCAGCAGCCGCAACCGATAAATCAGACAAGTAAGATAAGCCTCCAGCAACTTACCTTAAGGACAAGACACATCTCGGATAACACAACCCTCGGCTAAACTGTCTGCGACATGCCCGCTATCGGACATGACTATGAAACAGTGACTCTGAGTCATTCGCAGCGCAAACGGTCATGCTCTCAGCAGCAGACAAACCATTCGCTTTCCTATCAATCCAATCGGCCTATGCCAAAGTACGACGACAAGGCGAAACGAAAAATGCACAATAGGGATGACGAATACAAAACAAGTAAAGAATGCATTCAAGATAAAACTATTTTCATTAACAGACATAGCAAAATGGGTACAAGTACACAAAGTTTACTCCCGATCAAGAAAAGGTATAGAAACAGAAGAGCTAAGCTCAGTGGATGAAGGGGAAGGGGTCGAGTCCATACGCACAACGACCTGAGCATGAAGGTTCGAACCGCCCTCTTCGTCCAAAGACGCAAAGGCAACGAACAAGTCTACATATGACATGTTATATCGGCCAAGATACCATTCCGGATGCTCTTCTTTCATCAGCACTAACAGCTCCAACCTGTCGTGTACGACCCAACGGAACTCGCACTTGCCCTGTTCCTGCAGAAGTTATTCCTCTCGCGCCTTCGCATCGGCAAGTTCACGCTCCAACAACTCCAACTTATCAGTCAATGCATCAACCTGAGACTGCTCTATAGTCAAACTACTTTTCACAGCACTGAGCTCGTGCGTCTTTAATTCGAGCTGGTCCTCAACCTTCCTCTCCTCCCGAGCATTGAATTCCACATCAGACTCTAATTGCTGCTTCTGAGCAGCCCAGTCAGCCTCCTTCAAAGCATTCTCTTTAGCGAGAGACCGTAGTACAGAACGCGCCTCATCCGTTGCTTTCTATGCGACCTCCATGTCTTGGCGGGCCCGGTCCAACTTCTGTTTGAATCTGTCCCTCGCAGACACCGCCTCAGCTAGATCGCGCTCAAGGGCTTTCAATGAACCCTCTGAGTCTCAGCAACCACAACAGACTAATTCGACCTCTTATCTTCAGCATGCTTTCTCAGCTGCTCAATTTCATAAAGCGCATCAGAATACAACGCTTGCATGTGCGGGAAGACACACTCCATGGTGTATACCCTCTCACGAACCGCGTCGACTTCTATTCCAGCAATGGCCATCTGGATCAAGTGAGACATACCTAGCATAAGGTACTTTAAACCCTTATCCATACGCCCTTCCAGCATATCATCCTTGGGTTTTGGAACGTAATCCATCAGCCACCTATGACACCTACTTATATGCTTCCACGAAGCATACTTCACGTCAAGCTCCCGATGCCAGACCTGGGTGCTCATCTTTATTAAGTCTGATGCAAAGAGGTTGATACACGCATTCGAATGAAACTCCCCAGGATCAGGAATTACATTGGCACCACCCTTCGAAGTCACCACTGTTCCCAGGCTCTTCGCAACTTTTTCCTTGTCACGAACAACCGACCCTTTAGTACGAGACGACTTAACAGGATCCGGAGGAGGAGGAGGAAGTTAGTTATCCAAAAGACTTCAAAACACCTCGAGTTGTAGCCTGGAATGAGACGGTGAACAATGCATACTACAAAAAACTTGGATTGTGCCACCACGACTACTATCAAACAGCACACCAGCAGGACGTTCAAGCTCCAGAACATTAGGCGATTCTTCACGGGAACCTTCTACTAGAACAATTTTGCGCGAATCAACACTGGCAGAGACCGCCATTGCGACCCTCATCAAACGCTCACTCAAAGCTACCGCCTGCGTAGCACTAAGATTCGACGTGTCGTTGACCCTTGCAAATAGCAGGTAGTTTTTTCCCCAGCTAGATACATCGGCCTCTGCCTTGATGGGCAGATCGAACTCGCACTCTTCACTCACTGGAGCGGGTTGTGTTGAAGACAACCCGGTTCTGATGCGAGACCTCTTCGAACTCACGAAAGAGAAAAGTGTTTCAGATGGCTCCTCAATGCCAGACAACAAAAAAGCTTTGGCCCCAGCGGCCTTCCTCTTCCTAGAAGAAGACCATCTTCAAGCTTAACTCGCGATGTTCGGTAAAGGGTGGCGGCCACATGCTAGTTGTTCCACAATCCACTACGATGAAGTTGAGAACACATATAACATCCACCACGCTCCTTATTGACAAGTCATATGTCTCCATAATGTTTTACTTCTCTAGGGTAAGATGAGTAGTAGAAAACCGACCTGCGAAGAAGCATGAGCAACGATTAGCACACAATCAAGTACATTGAAATTAGAAGAAAAAGTTGTACTTGCGGAGTGGTCTGAACTCTTGCTCGAGCGGACGACCTCTGAATTGAAAGTACTTTGAATCCGTGGGGGCCAAGAAGAAATACTTCTGCCAAAACTTGAAGTCATCTGGCAGATTCGTGAAGCAAGCCGGCAATGTCATCTTACAGAAGACATTACTTTTCAATCGAAGAGAAGTCAGCAATTGGATCACTTGTGGAGTCATGCGAATGCCAGCTTCCTTCGCCCTAATTAGAATGAGAAGGATGATCAAGTATCTGTTAGGCCCTAGCTGGGCCGGAGGAATCCCAAGAAAATTGAAATGATCCCAGTTTTGAGCAATTGTTTTATTGCGTTATGCCACCGTCTTATGTGCTTAGATTTGCCATTGTAAATGTTATTTTTCGCTCTCGCAATGGCTTCCATGCAGTCACAGTGAATACATATAGCAGTCACAGGTTGAGGCCATAACGGAATATCTTCTAAAAAATTTCTTAGCCAATCTGCTTCTTCAACAGTCTGATCTAAGGCTATAAATTCATATTTCATTGTGGAACGTGCTATACACGTTTGTTTTTGTGATTTCCACGACACTGCTGGGCCACCAAGTGTAAATACATATCCACTTGTGGATTTTGCAGTTTTACCAGATATCCAATTAGCATCTGTATATCCTTTCAAAACTGGAGGATATTTTGTATAATGTAATCCATAGTTGATTGTGAACTTCAAGTATCGCAATACTCTGACCAAAGCTAACCAATGGTCCTTGGATGGTTTGATAGTATATCTAGCCAATCTATTTACTGAGTAAGCAATATCCGGTCTAGTACAATTTGTAATGTATTGTAGGGTCACAATGATATGCAAATATTCCAATTGAGAAACACTTTCTCCCTTATTCTTCTTGAGATGGCAACTTGGATTATAAGATGTTTTAGCCGGATTGCTATCAAAATGACCAAATTTTCGAAAAATTGTTTTCAGATAATGTGATTGGGTAAGTATTTAGCCATCATTATTTCTTAGAATTCTTATTCCCAAAATTACATCAGCTTTACCCATATCTTTCATATCAAAACTCGAGTTCAATAATTTCTTAGTTGAGTTTATGATATCCAAGTTTGGTCCCATGATGAGCATGTCATCAACATACAATCATACAATGACAATAAAACCATTTTCAAATTGTTTGATGTAAACACATTTATCACATTCATTAATCTGAAATCCATGTGATATCATTGTATGATCAAACTTTTCATGTCATTGTTTAGATGCTTGTTTAAGTCCATAAAGAGACTTTACAAGCTTACACACCTTTTTCTCTTCACATTTTGCCACAAAACCTTCGGGTTGTTCCATATAGATTTCTTCATCTAATTCACAATTTAAAAATGTTGTTTTTACATCCATTTGGTGTATCTCCAAATTGTAAACAGAAGCAATTGCAATTAGCATCCTAATGGATGTAATTCTAGTCACTGGTAAGTAAGTGTCAAAGAAATCTAGCCCTTGTTTTTTATGGTATCCTTTGGCTATTAGACGAGCCTTATATTTTTCTATTGTACCATCAGGCTTTAACTTTCTTTTAATCTATTTCTAACCTATTGGCTTACAACCTGGAGGTAAATCTACTAATTCTCACGTATGGTTTTGTGAGATAGAATCAATTTCACTATTTATTACTTCTTTCCAATAAATAGATTCAGGAGAGGTGATAGCTGCTTTGTAGGTTTGTAGTTCACCCTCAGTGAGAAATGTTAAAAAGTCAGGTCCAAAATCTTTAGCAATCTTGACTATTTTCCCTCTCCTTGGCTCTACTTGTTGTTCTTGGACAACCGGTGTAGACTCATTCGGTTCCAAGTCTTTATCTTGAACACCAGATGATGAAGGGTTATTAGCATGATTAAAATCATGTGCTTTTCTTTTATTTCCAGTAAGTCATCATTGTAAGGAAAAATATTCTCAAAAAATTCAGCATCATTGGACTCAATGATAGTATTCGTATGAATATCTGAAATTCCCGATTTAATGACTAGAAATCGATATGCTGCACTATTATTGGCATATCCAATAAACACACTATCAACCGTTTTAGGTCCAAGTTTAACCCTTTTTGGAAGTGGTACTTGAACCTTTGCTAGACAACCCCACACTTTCAGTATTTTATAGGTTGGTTGTCTTTTGTTCTATTTTTCATATGGAGTTCGATCACTTTTCTTTGGTGGGATTCTATTCAAGATGGTGTTTGCAGTAAGAAAGACTTTACCCCACATTTTTAATGACAACCCAGAACTATTTATCATGGAAATAATCATGTTTTTCAAAGTTCTGTTTTTACGCTCTGCAACCCCATTTTGTTGGGAAGTGTATGGTGCAATCGTTTGATGAATAATTTCATGTGAAAAACAAAATTCTATAAAGGCATTGGAGTCATATTCTCATCCTCTATCTGATCATAGAATTTTGATTTTCTTGTTTAATTGATTTTCGACTTCAGCCTTATATGTCTTGAACATATTCAAAGCCTCGTCTTTGGTATGTAGTAGATAAACATAGCAATACTTACTGTAATCATCTATGAAAGTAATGTAATAATTATTTCCTCCACGAGTTGGATTTGATTTGAAATCACCCAAAACTGTATGTATTAATCCCAACAATTAATTTGATTTTTCCATTACAGACTTATAAGATTTACTGGCAAATTTCGAATCAACACAAGTTTCGCATTTATGTAAATTGTCAATTGTACATTTAGGTAGTAAGCCAAGATTATCCATTCTACGTAAAGATTTAAAATTAACATGTCCTAATCTATCATGCCATAATGTAGAAGACTCAAGCAAATAAGTAGAATTATTATTATTTATATTATTACTATCATCCAAAAATAATACATTGAGTTTAAAAAGCCCTTCAGTCAAGTAACATTTCCTAACAAATGTCCCCCTTTTAGTGAGAACGAACCCTTCAGTCAAGTAACATTTCCTAACAAATGTCCCCCTTTTAGTGAGAACGAACTTGTCAAATTCAAATACAAGTTTAAAGCCTTTTTTGCTTAGAACATGACCAGACACAAGATTTTTAGTAATTTGAGGAACATGCAATACATCAATCAGGGTAAGGTCCTTGCCAGATGTAAACTTCGGGACTACTTTCCCTTTGCCATCAACACTTGCAGTAGATGCATTGCCCATGAACAACTTTTCTTTACCATTGATAGGAGTGTAGGTGACAAACATATTTCGGTTTCCAAATATGTGCCTTGTTGCACCAGTGTCAACCCACCAATCCTTACTATCTGTAATCATATTGACTTCAGAAACAACACCAACAAAGTCTTCAGCAATATTGGCTTGGGTTTTATTGTTTGTAATAAGATTTCTTTCTTGTGTCGACAAACTTGTGCCTTATGTCCAGGCTTTTCACATACCCAACATGCACCTTTAATTTGTTTGAAATTCTTCCCTTTTGGAACAAGTGCATGTGAGTGTAGACGTTTTCCATCATACTTGTTTTTTTTTTTTTTTTTCTGAATTTTGTACTTAGGCTTGGACTTGTTTCCATCCTCAACAACATTGGCTTTGGCATCGAACTCAAAAGTGTTCATTCCCTCACTCTTGCGGTGATCTTCTTGAACCCTTAATTTGAGAACCAAATCCTCCATTGTCATATCAGTCTTCTTATGTTTGAGATGAATCTTTAAATCGTTCCAAGATGGAGGCAATTTCTCAATGACAGCTCCGACTGCAAATTGGTGTGGCAATTCCATTCCCTCTGAAGCAAGCTCTAGGATCATAATTTGGAGTTCCTCCACTTGGTTCACAACAGTCTTTGAGTCTATCATTTGGTACTTTAAAAATTTTCCAATGATAAACTTCTTTGAACCAGCATCTTCAATTTTATATTTATTCTCCAAAGAATCCCAAAGTTTATTTGATGTTTTGTATGATCTGTACACATCATACAGCGTATCATCGAGACTGTTTAGGATATAGTTCCTGCATAAAAACTAACTAAGTTTTCATGCATCAATTGCACTAAACTGATTGGTGGAAATATTGTCTCCTTCAGTGACAAAAACATCTTCCTTAACAATATGAGCAAGGTTCAAAGTTGTTAGATAGAATATTAATTCAACACAAAAGGTGACTAAGATTGAAAATTGAGAAATGAGTCGAGGGTTTAATACATTTCTTCATATAAAACAAAACATGAATAAGGCAACAAAAAATGAAAACTTTGTGTAAAATGGTTTGTGGAATGTACGTGTGGCGGAGAGAGAAAATATTATGTTTTCATTTTTTTCAAAATTAAAATTAGCATTACTATCTAGGTAGTTGTCGAATTTTAGTAAAGTTGGTATCATTAAAATGTAATTTTGAAGATTTTTCCAACAAAACCAATGATCAATAGAAACATTGAAAATTTTAAAGAGTTATTTGCATTTTACCCCCTATTATAAATGTCTTATTCAACTTTATCCCCTATTATTAACCAAATTGCATTTACCCCCTAAGACTAGTAGTCAACATGCTTTGACCATCCATTTTCAAAGCAGATTATCAAAATACCCCAAAGAAATCAAAGGCTGAGATTGAATCTTTCGTATCTCAAAGATCTTATCTCGAGAAAATCTTAAGGCCCAACTAAAATCGTAATTGTATCTCGAGGAAAATCCAACAATTGATTTTAAAAAATTGCATCTTAAACAACTCATCTCGAGAAAAATCTAACGGTTCAAATTTACTCGTACACACATCTCTAGGTAAATCTAACGTTCCAAATTTAATTATGTGTGCATCTCGAGGTTAATTTGACGGAAATTTTGACATGCATCTCGAGAAAAATTTGACGGTTCAAATTTATTTGTGCATGCATCTAGAGGAAAATCTGACATCTGAGTTTAATTCTATACGCATCTCGAGAAATCTGGGGTGACCTTGTATTAGCTATTTTTATAGGGGGCATACTACAAATTACAAAAAAAAACCTCACTTCTTTCATCGAGGTGAGTTGTTTAAGATGCAATTTTTTAAATCAACTGTTGAATTTTCCTCGAGGTACGATTACGATTTCAGTTGGGCCTTAAAATTTTCCTTTAGATGAGATGTTTGAGATACGAAAAATTCAATCAGAGCCTTTGATTTCTCAGTGGTATTTTGATAACCTACTTTCAAAACCGACTGTCAAGGCACGTTGACTGCTAGTCTTGAGGGGTAAATGTAATTCGAATAATAGGAGGTAAAGTTGAATAAGGCATTTATAATAGGGGTAAAATACAAATAACCAAATTTTTAAATATGTATTTTATTATTAAAATATTGAATGCATTTCACATCTTCAGTATTTTTCAAAGAAATGAGACGGGCCTTATTCAAATTAGAAATGAGAAGTAGAAGAAGAAATGAGAACTTTGAACTTCCATTTTTGTGAATTCAAAGTTTGGGGGAGAACCGACTCTCGACATTTGAATTTTTTTTTCCAACTGATTCAAATTTTGACATAATCTGACCTTAAAGTTTATATTATATATTTTTACCTTAGAAAATGTTTGCAGTTCAAGACTAATTGCAGGTGAAAGTGTGGATGGTGGCAAGAGTATTCAGTACATGATATTTAGAAAAAAAAAACAATATATAGAGTGCCAACTGTATGAAAAATACCCTAGTCAAAATACAAAATATGATAGTCTTTTACTATTCACAAAGCTTTGTCCTACGTGCATAAGTGGAAAGACAAAAGACGGCTAGGATTAAAACTTGGAGAAGATGTTCATGGTGGAAATTAAATTTCAACAATGGTGTGATTTGTAAATAAAATGTACGTAGAAGGACAATAAAAAATTATAAAAAATGAAATAAGTAACTGGAATGTACATGTGCAGAGAGAGATATTTTTATGCATTAGTATTTTCAAATTGAAATTTGTCATAATTATTTATTTAGTTGTCGAATTTTCGTAAACTTGGTATTGTTGAAATGCATTTATAATATCTTTCTAATAAAACCAATGATCAATGCAAATGCTTACAATTTCAAAATATATATCTTATTATTAAAAAAGAAATTTTGTTAACTTACCCCCAAAATAAATAGCTGATTCAGAATTAGCCTCTAAAAGATATTATATTGTAGATGCCCACCTGAACTAGCAGTCTACATCCATTGACTGTTTGTTTCAAATGGATCATATTTTATTGACTAAAATACCCATAAATTAATCCAAGGGCTCAAGTTAAATATTGGCCTCGAACAACTCATAATTGAATCTCGAGATGAATCAATGGTTCAATTTTTTTAAATAGTATCTCGAGACACATCTAATGGTTAAAAAATCATATTCTCCAACTCAATCCACCCACATCCCCTCTATCTCCTCTCACCGTTTCCGCCACACCCCGTACCCATCCCCTTCGCCCTTCTATATGTATCTCTCTGTTCCCCACCCACCTATCTATCTTATCTCTGCGTGTCATCTTGCCACCACGATCGCCGCACCACCTATTTTCTTTCCTCCCTCTCTATTCGAATCGACAACCACTACCAACCGTCCCCCCAACCCCTCCTCTTCAATTCACCACCAACCATAACTAGGGATGGCAACGGGGCGGATTGGGGCGGATTTGAACAAATCCATCCCCGATCCGTCAGTAATAACGGATCCCCGATCCGCCCCGCCAATCCGTTTACAATTTTACTCCTAAATCCATAACCGCCCCGTGCGGATGAGCGGATATCCGCCCCGCTCCGTCAATCCGCACAAACTTATAACAAAATTAAAAAATTAATCTCTGAATTCGTACAAAAACAATAAAAAAATTCTGAATTAATTACAAAAAATTCTGAATTAATTACAAAAAAATTCTGAATTAATTACAAAGAATTCGTATAAAAAATTAAAAATTACAAAAAAAATCTGCTGAATTAATGATCAGTGAGATGAGATCTGTTGAGATCTGATCTAAGATCAAATGTGATCAGATCTAAGATCAAAGATCAGAGATCAGATCTGGATCTAAGATCGGATCGTAGATCTGGAATCAGAGATCGTATCAAGGATCAAAGATCTAAGATCAGATCTGGATCAAGGATCAAATCTGGATCTAAGATCAGATCTGCATCTAAGATCAGATCTGCATCTAAGATCAAAGATCAGATCTGGATCTAAGATCAAAGAAGAGATCGGATCTGGATCAAAGATCAGATCGCAGATCTAGATCTAAAGGAGGAGATCTGGATCTAAAGGAGAAGGAGAAGGGAAGACGACCGGACGACGACGCCTTCGCTATGAGAGAGAAGAGGCGGCCAACGGGCCGAGCTTGAGCTTCGCCTTCGCTGTGAGCCTGTGGGAGAGATCAGAGAAGAAGAGGCGGACAAGCTTTGCCTTGACTCTTGAGCGTTGGCTGTGAGAGAGAAGAAGAGGCGGACGACCCCCGCCTTCGCTGCTCCACTGTGAGAGAGAAGAAGAGGCGGACGGCTCCGCCTTCGCTGTGGTCCTCCGCCTGTCGGCCTGTGCGCCTTCGGCGCTTCACTCTCGAATCCCTCTGTGGGAGTGTGAGAGGCAGAGAGGGCTACGAGTGTGAGAGGCAGAGAGGGCTGCGAGTGTCTCTGTGTGTGTGAGATGTGTGAGTGTGAGAGGCAGAGAGGG
This sequence comes from Berberis vulgaris, assembly GCA_963556465.1. NCBI lineage: Eukaryota > Viridiplantae > Streptophyta > Magnoliopsida > Ranunculales > Berberidaceae > Berberis > Berberis vulgaris. Next base: position 66,907,080 of record OY747134.1, on the reverse strand, counting down.
AGGAGAGACGGGCGTGTGAGGGAGGGATAAGGGTTTAATCCCTTAATATATGGGAAGGGTATTATTGTAATGTTTTCTAATAAACGGATAAACGGATATCCGCGGGGCGGATGTGGCCAAATCCGTATCCGCCCCGAATAGTGAACGGATATTTTTTGGATACCCAAAATCACCCGAAAACCCATTCAGCCATATCCAAATCCGCCTCAAACGGATTGGGTGGGGCGGATATCCGTGAAAATCCGCCCCACTGCCATCCCTAACCATAACCCCCTTTCTCTCTCCTCCAAAATTCACCAACGAACAACATTCCCCCTTTCTCCCACCTTCTCCTCCACCCACCCTCTCATCTCTTCATTCTCCCACCAAATCAAACTATTCCGCCACAAAAACAAGATTCACATTTGCTTGAATGGATACTTCAACCTTTAAGCAGAGATTGACAACAATGGACATTATAGTAGTAATTAAAACTCTGAAAATGCTTTGTACCCCTTCGAAACTGTTTGTTTTGTACTCAACCAAAGCATCAGCAAATGGGGCATCAAATCAATCTATTTTCATTGCATTGAACGAGAGAGGTGGAGATGTGGATGTAATTCAACTATTCAAATACCTTTCGACTTCCATTGCGATTCAATCAAGTTACAAACATGGCATCACCAAGACTCTTGACCCCAACAATACCACCACTTGAATTAGACCACCCCAGCGTCATCCTCCTTGAACAAACACCCTTGCCACCCACCATCTTTATTAAATAAAATACCACAACCAACAATTTCACGTTCCCAATCCACCATCGTCACTATCTTCAACTGAGTAAAATCCACCGTCACCGATTGAAGAGGAAGAAGGGCATAGGGAGATGATGGGAGTTGTTATGGTTGGATTTTTCTCTCATAGACATCTAATAGAGGAAAAAAAGAAAATACGAGATAAATGGTGGTCCCCGACGATACAGAGATGCGGAAAGGGAGATGAGGGAAAGGAAGGGGTGCTCGCCGGCGAAACAAAGAAGCATTGAGGGAGAGAAATTGAGGGCATTACAAAGAAGAGGGAGGGGGAGAGAGAGGAGAAGATGAGAGAAGAGTGGAGAAAATGTTTGAGGGTGGTTTTTTCTAACCTTACGATATGTTTCGTGATACACATTTTATTTTCATATAATATAAATCACCGATTTACCTCGAGATCCAATTATGAGTTGTTAGAAGCCAATATTTTAACATGAGCCATTAGATCAATTTAGAGATATTTTGGTCATCAAAATATGACCCATTTGAAAACAAACTGTCAATGGATGTGGATCGCTAGTTCAGGGGCATCTGCAATACAATATCTTTTAGGAACTACTTCTGAATTAACTATTTAATTTTTAGGTAAGTTAAAAAAACCCTTAAAAACATATATATTTTCAATATTTTCATGTCGTAAGTATATTTAGTATTTTTTAAAGAAATGAGGCGGGCATCTTAATGCACATTCAAATAAATGGCCCAAACTTCATATTTTGGCAAAATTAAAGTTTGGGGATAACACATTCTCACGGTTGAAAATGAATTATTTTTTTCTTTTTTCTCAATTGATTCTTACTTTGATTGAGTTTGACCCTAACGTTTATAGTATTTTTTTTTAACCTCAGAATATACTTGCACCTCAAAATAATTAAGTTTACATTCTAAAATAAGATTTGTCAATGAATATACACTCTACATTACAAAACAAAGTGGCTTTTTACTAAGCTTTGTCTCACGTGGCATAGGTGGAGATTCAATCTCAACATTGACTTGATTTCATGTAGAACGGCAATAGAAAAAACAAAAAAAAATGAAAACTAAGTAGAATGCAAATGTGGTGGAGAGAGAAAGTTGTGTATTTATTTATTTTTTTCAAAATAAAAATTGTCATGATTGTCTACTAAGCCGTCAAATTTTCGTAAACTTGGTATTGTTGGAATGTATTTTTGAAGATATTTTCAATGAAACCAATAATCAATACAAACTTTTAAAGTTTCAAAATATGTATTTTATTATTACATAATATAGGTATTTTGAATATTTTGACGTCACAAGTATTTTTAATATTGTTCAAAGAAATTAATCGGGCATCTTAATGCACATTCAATCAAAAAGCCCAAACTTCATATTTTGATGGAAGCAAATTTGGGAAAACTCATTTTCGCCATTGAAAATGTTGATTTTTTTGTTTTTTTTTTCCTTTTCTCAATTGATTCTTATTTTGACTGAGTTTGATACTAAAGTTTATAGTATGTTTTTAAACCTTAAAATTAGCTAGCACCTCAAAATAATTTATTTTACATTCTTAAATATGAACACACTTAAAATTGTGGGGTATATGATGATATTTTCTGTGTGATATGAGAAAATGACCTTTTATACACTGCTTTAGGAAAATGTTTGGTCTGTATTGATTCCAGAACAATAGTTTAATTGCACGCCTTTCTTTGCTGTAATTATTCAAAGCCTCATGTATGTATATATTATATAACTCTACGTCCTTTCAAAAACTTTAAAACATATTTCAAAATTTTGAGGCTAGGTCAGTTTTATAAGCATGTATTTTTAATAGCATTTTCTTCCCTACCACGTTGATTTCGGGCAGTCGGATCTTACCAGGAGGATACGGAATGGTAGTCAAGATCTATCAAGTAGAAATCACAGTAGCGTGTTGTATCTTTCAGATGTGCTGCATCACATATACACATTGTAGGATTATTTATTTATTTACTGATTTGGGTTTTTTGAACTCATCGGGTCATTGGGGGAACAGGACAACTACCCTTTTGTAGTTCTAAGATTAAATATACAGAAAATTTTCCTATAATACATGAGACGTTTTTCTTCACTGGAGATCTAAAATAGAAAGTTTTTATTCATTTCTTTATAATGGTGGCCTGAAGACCAGGTAGTCTTTACAACTCCACATTTCATTTCCATCTACTCTTCTTCAACGTCTCATGATCAAAACATGGTTGCGACTTTTTTATATTACCAATTCCTATAGTTGACATCACCATTTTTTAACATACTAAAAGGCACCACCAATAATAAAAGGAAAACCCTTCCTTTTCTCCTTTTTTCTCCCCTATCTTCTATCTCACTCAATGACACTTCACCTTCTTTGTCTCTCTAAACCCTAAAAAATTCCCAGCTCTCTCTTACGTCTTCTCCCACCTCTCACCCAAACCCACCATCATGAGTGACCGAGATGCTCTATCTCACCAACCTAGAAGTCCTCGAACCAATTACCCTCTCCATCTCAGACGTCTCCCAAACCTGCTCGGCCCTCCAAACCCTAGACGACCGACCTGACCATGAATATGTTGACTCCGCACGAGCCAAGATTGTCGGGATCGAAACCAAGCTCTATAAGCAACTTGAGGAGATCGTCTTCTCTCATCAGCCAAAGGCGTTGACCACCTTTAGTAGCAGGCACAACAAGTGAAGAAAGAAAAGGATTGTCTTCAATTGGCAAGAGCAAAGGATTTACAGAGCTACAGTGCAATTGGATAAGATGCGCGTCACCAAGCCACCACCTCCTTGTTTTGCCTGCTCTGGTTCAGAGCTTTAAAAAGGTAGTAATTAACAAGAGGGAATATTCAATATATTTTTATTGTATTCTAAAATTTCAATAATAAGTAAAATTAAAATTTAAAGAGATTTGACTAAAGACTTTTAAGCAAAATAATCGTAAAATCTAATTATAGTTCATAGATAATTGGGGGAGGGGGAGGGGGAGGATCAAATAAATTATGTTAGGGACTTTGTTATAATTAATCAATTTGAGATGGGTTAGTTTCGATTGCAAAAATTATGAAATGTAGAGGGCAAAATGATTTTTTTTTTCTTCCAAAAGTTAGATGTAACAACCTTTCATAACTTATAGATAATTTGGGGACTTCAAATAAATTATATTAGAGGCTTAGGTATAATTAATCAATGTTTGAGAGATGCTGATTTTGATTGTAAATAGTAAAAATTTAGGAAGACAAAATGAAAAATCCAAAAATCAGGTTGACTGTTCATCCCACCCTTCTATATGGACTATTATAACGATCCTTCCCACAAATAAATAGTGGTTTTGTATTCAAGCTGATTTTTTAGATTCTAATTTTGCCATCTCCAATTCTAAATAATTTTAATAAAAACCGACAAGTATGTGAATAGTGTCTAATGGTATTTATGTCTTTCACATTGAAAAAGACTTGTACATTTGTCTTCAACTTAATTTTTGGATTCATATTTTGCCCTTCAATTTCTTATTAATGACAAACAAAACCAATATGTATGTGAACATTGATCTAGGGTGTTTAGTGTCTTTTAGATGGAGAATACTATTATACATTTTTACTAAATTATCCTCCCAAATTCAGACTATTTACAATCAAAATCAACCCCTCTAAACATTCATTAATTAAATCTAAGCCCCTAACATAATTTATTAAAAAATCTTCAATTATCTATAAAAACAAGCTCCTTATAAATATTTGTAAATTATACATACGCCCTATCATAATTTATTTAAAACCCCCAATTTTCTATATTTTATAAAAATGCCCTTACATCTAACTTTTTATTTTTTATTTTGCCCTTCACATTTCAATCAATTTTGCACTTAAAATTATAAATAATTATTTTATTTAAAAATTAAATAATAGTTTTTACTTTTTTTGATTTACCCTTAACCCCTCCCACCCCATGCTGCTGGTAGATATTAAACACAAGACGTGGAGGGGCCACCCACACTGCCTTAGCCAACCAACCTAACCATTTTTGCTAATAATTTTTTACATATTATTAAAATTTTGTAATAAAATGAAAAACACCGAATATTCGGGCACATAAATCGCGTCCACCCCTAGTTATTTAGTAGTCCAGATATTTATAAGTAGGTTGAGCGGACAACAAAATGTGTGGAACTGTAATGTGGTCCATCATCTTATAAAAATCAACAATTATTTATCGAAATTGCAAGGAAACCAGGTTTTTGCAACCGTGTTATGCAACCATGGTGATGTGGCGTGATATTGAAATAATGATAAAATTCCTAAAGTGTTTATGTGCATCTCGAGGTTGTAGAAATTTTTTTTGACGATACCACATCATCCTAGTTGCAAAACATAATTCCCTACCCTCACTCATTATTTATTGGAATATATGCTTATTGTTTGCATGTTTAAGAGTGGATTCTAATGCACATCACAATGGAGCAAATTAACTATCCAATTGGCCATACAAAGCGTTGCTGTGAGGGGGATCAAAGTGAGTTTACTTTTGGTGACCAATAAATGATTTTATTAGTTTTCAATTTGGATTGTTTTATATTCTCAATTTGGATTGTTTTATTAGCTTGCACACATTTTTTAAGTTTTGACATGTAAGAAATTGAAGGGTTTTTTAATTTAATTTATTTAAAAAAGATTTATACACCAATAAATATCAGTCTTCAACAATTGATCGCACATAATTTAAACAGCGAATGACGATTGAATGAACCTTCTGGAGCTTGATGTATGCGCATAAACAATTTATTAATGATTGTAATAAGAAACTAATACTGTAAGAATACATAAAGGATGGACTATAAAATTTCAGTATAGTATTTTTTATTTATTTATAAAGCATTATGCATATATATCAACCTGAATTGAGATTACATAATTGTTGTCCGCCGATAGTAGCAAGCTCATGAGCTTCACCATTCAGGTCTCGAGGAATAAAGTTACAAAACAAGTTACAATATAGAGAAAGTAAATGCCTAATATTATTAAGAAGAGGTTGCCACATCCAGCACTTTGTGGTTTGACTTGTCTGATTTTTGGGTTAGGGAGCCTGAGTCACCCAGCAGAAAACCTGTTTCCCATCGTCGTGTCAGGATTAACAAAAGAGCAGCTGTAGCAAAACATTTTGCCATTGTACTTTCAGCTACTCTTCCGGAGATAGGAGATGAAATCCTCGCAATGACCCTACCACTAGCATCAGCCGCCAAGACTCCAACTGCACCTCTCCGGGAAGAAAAAACAAAAGCAAGCGTCGTAAGAGACCATAATCATGTCGGGCCTAAGCTTTAAAGGTACGTTCCGAGCACGGTGTAATGGGGCATTGATGGGATGATTTCTGACCGCTTGAATTTGTTTCCGAAAAGTGGCCAGTCGAAGAGAGATGTGATCAAACATGAATGGTTTCGAAGGCTGGCTTAGGTAGGCGATGGCTGGCAGGGTAGGGGTTGAAAAGAGGTGGGTTGGGGGGCAAGGACTGTTGTGGCTATGGTTTGATGCATGTTCATAAGAGCAAGAGGTGAGGCACTGAAGCTCGGAGTAACAAACCTTTGTTTGAACCATGTTCCCCAAGTTTGATCGAAAGACTTGTGGAGAGCCTGGATGTTGAATTTAAAATGATGTGATTGCGGTGAGACCAGATAGTATGGAGAATTGCCGTGAACTGGGACAACATTTCATCCTTAGTTGTGGCATGGAGTTTGGTCGTGTCCCACATAAAGGAAAATGCTTTGTTAGTGGATGGCGGGGACATGGATGCAGCCCAATTGATAAGGAACGGGGTTAATTACTAGAACCGAGAGACGATCGAGCAAAGAAAGAATAGGTGAGAAATGTCTTCTTGATGATTGTGGTAGAAAACACATAGGTTTTCAATGGGGACATGAACCCTATTCTTGTTCGACATTGTAGGCAGCAAGTTTTGTACTATTTTTTAGATAAGAAATATAACATTAACCGGTGCTTTGATCCTCTAGAGCTCACGAAGGAGTTTAGCTGGAATGGTGGTGTCAATGTCTCGGGAGGAAGAAATTTCTCGGGTGTCAGCAAGAAATGCTTTGGTGGCACTCTTAACTGAGAAAACTCCACGTTTGTCATAGGTCCAAATGAGCCTATCGTGGCGAAAAAAGGATCAGATAGGGATATCAAGTATTTCAGTAACCACAGGTGATGGAAACCAAGCTCGAAGGAGAGTGGAGTTCCAAGATCTGAGGGAACCATCTAAGGGAACCATCTGAGGGGTTCCAGAAATCCAAGATCAGGGTGGGGAATAGCTATGAATTTTAGTTGAGGAGGCTGAATTATAGTTGTTTAATTTGACAGGGCAAATCTTATTGAACTATAGTTTTGAGAGGGAAATAGCTATGAATTTTATGAGGGAACTCATTAATCTATGAGTTGCTTCAACCAAATTTGAAAGTTGAGGAGGGCAACTACCCTTCTTTGTACGTAGCTCTGCCGATGTTCTCAATTATTTAAAAAAATTAGGAAAAACATTAGTACATAATTGCAGATGTTTATTATTTTTTTTAGTGGATTTTTTTAATCATTTTTTATTTTTAAGTGAACACGCTTTGCAAATCTACACAAATCAGAGGAAAAACAAAATTGTTAAAATCTCTCTACTTTCCAAATGATAGCACCCTGGTTGTTAATAACTTGAGCAAGGCATTTCCTTCTTTCGAAGGAAAAATGCTTAAACAACTTTGTTTCAGCTAAGATGGCACAAAAAACAAAAAAACCATGAACTTCTGGTTAGGCGATTGGATTGGCCTTCCCACCAAATATTTTCAAATAATTATTCACATCCAAACTAGATTACTAATATTAATGATGTCCCCAAATGGAAGGGTGAAAAGATAGAACTTCACCTACTAATCTTTCTTTTGATGTGTTCAAAAATCGTACTCCTATGAATTTGACATACAAAACAACTATTAGACTGTCAATGACTACCTTTTTGGTGGTCGAACACTACAAAAATATTGGGCTTTAGTGATGACTGTTGTTCCTCACTAAAACATGTTAATTCATCATGTTTCAGCAACGGTGAGGAATTTCAGTCGTCACAGCGTTCCTCACTTAAGGGGCGTTAAGGAAAGTATTATGTGATGAATTCCTTACTCGTTACATAAAGTCACCTTACGTGGCGAGTGGTTCCTCATATAAACTTAGCGCGCGTGTAAACAATTACAACATGGGTGACGAACATTTCGTCACTCTATAATGTTTTGTGTGATGAAAATTTGACATCACGTGTGGTGGCTTTATGTGATGAATCGTTCTTCACTTATGTGATTTATATGTGAGGAATAGTTTGTCATGATAATGATTTCATACATTAAAAATATCTAGTGTAAACTTTCTGTGAGGAACAGTTTGTCAAGATAATGATTTCATACATTAAATATATCTAGTGTAAACTTTCTGTGAGGAATCGTTCCTCACTCGTGTTATTTATATGTGACGAAATTTTTCTCACACTTTCTTAAATGGGACCACCCAAATTAAAAATATTTGTGACAATTCGTTCTTCACCCATTTATTATAGTTGTCTACTAGCACATATTCTCATATGAGACCACCCAAATTTTTTGTCACGTGATGCATCCAAAAATCGTCCTCCTATGAGTTTGACATGCAAAACCACTGTTAGACTGCCAAGGACCACCTTTTTGGTGGCCGAAGGCACTCCAAAGCTTAAATCAGTAGCTATATTGGAAGAAGGAAGTAAATCTAGACAAAACTTCGTTAAAATTGCATACCTTTGTCGAATGTTCCTTTTACCTTTTATAATGGTCGTAGTTAACTCTCTGTGTGACTTAAGCATGTGAGGCACAATGGAAGGAGATGTTTATATAACGGTATCTTCCTTAATGGAGATGTGTTCGTGGAGGCGTAAGTCCCTCCACGCTCTTTCTTGGTGCAATGTTCTTCTTCTTTATGAGAGAACGTATAATGAGCTTGGGTTTGGGCTTTGATTCGTCTGAGCCTGGATTTTGATCCTGCTTATGCCTCCTTAGATGTGAGCCTAGTTTGGGCTTCCATAATTGGCCACAATCCCTCTGGGCTTTATGAGCTGGCCCAATGGATCGAGTGTTGTGTTTTTGTGATAGGACTTTATGCCACGTGTACGATCGTGATGATTGGTATTTTTTAATGTATCATCAACTACTCCCCACTTAGTTAGTGGGTATGTTTAAGTATCCACTAACTGTGTGGTAGCTTTGTTTTTTGGTTACAGCATTACGGCATGGTTAGTGCCCTTGCTATTTATCACTTATGTTTTCTTTCCCTTGTTCCATCCGCCTATTCGTTTTGCCGCAATTTTTGGGATTTCGTGTGATTGTCTCACCCTGTATGTTCTCCAAGGGTGGTCCTTTCGTTTCCCATCCCTATAAAAAGAAGAAGCTTTGTGTATGTTCTTCTTCCTTTTTCCTTCTGCATCTTCTAACTTTCTGGTTGTTAATCTTTTTCTCTCTTGCCTTCGTTATGTAATCATGTCTAACTCTAGAGTTTTGGGTGGCGACGCTCTTGCTATTTGCGAAGCTTTCTTCAAGCCCAAAAGGGAAACACGCGTGACTCTGTACAACATCCATCACGACTACTCGTTGCCCAATGATTTGGAGATTGTTCTCCCCGGAGATGACGACAGTCCTTATCAGCCTCGGTCTGGATACATTGCTTTGTATCCAAGTATGTTCCATTTTGGTTTCAGGCTACCGACTCCTTCTATCGTCTGGGAGCACTTGGATTTGGTTGGAATTGTTCATGCTTAACTTGTTCATAATGGTTAGAAGATACTGACTTCGACTTTGGCGAGGGCTGTTGTTGCTCGCATCCCTATGAATGTTAGGGTTTTGCATTCCGTGGTAGGGTTTAGCATGGACCCTTGTTACACTTGTCGCTTGCGTTCTCCTCCCTACTTCGAGGACTTGCGAGAGGAGTATGTGGGTTGGTCAGGGTCCTGATTTTATGCCTTTCTTTCTTCTGACCATTTTAGGTTTTGGGGGTATCAGATTCTGCGATCGTTCTGAAAGCCTAAGAGGGTTGAGTTGTCACTATCTTTGGAATAACAAGATTTCCATCATGGGTTTAGTTATCTTCCTCAAGTATCGGTAGAAAATTTCTTTACTTTGGTCGTTATTGTTCGTGGTGGTTCGCTTTCACTAGTAGGGCAGGCATTGCTTTTGAGGTTACTGTCGCACGCGCCGATATAGGAGTCTCTGCTTATGCTATTGCTCTAAGTCCTAAGAACACTAGTTCGAATGTTAAGAAAAGGAAAGTTTCTAGGCCTTCTAGCCCCCCCAAGATATAGGCCGTCAGTTTTGGCCGTGTCTCGAAGAGGAAGAAGCTTGCTTCTTCTGTCCTTGAATCTGGCAGGACCTCTTCTCATCTTGTCTTTCTTCAAAAAGGGGTCGTGGTTCGGATGATGATTCCTCTGCTCATGAGGACGAAAAGGTAAACCGGGTTCTTGACGTAAGTAAGAAGCAAGTTTCCCGCCCTCTTGATGATCATAAGAAAAAGCTTGTTGCTTCTTATGGCTTGTCAGATTCTGTCGGCCTCTCAATTGATGATTTGCGCATCATCGAGAATAAAATGTTTCAGCCGGGTGTTTGGCTGTCAAATAATCCGATGGGTACTAAGACTTTGGATGATTTTGATTATGATCCGTCAGCAGAGGATCAAGTTGCTACTCGTTCTCGAGATCACAAGCTTACTATTTCTTCTGTTGTGACCGGAACTTTGGGATCTCATGTTGTTCCTTCTGCTTCTCGCCCTATTCTTTCTGTCTTTGGTGAGACCTTCTGGCCTTCCGAGGCTGATGTGTAGGACAGTGCTTGCAACCTTGTTGGTGGCTGTCACGAGCGGTTGGCAAACAAAGCTCCTATGCTCGTGCGTCAACCACGTCGTCATATTGATGATGGCCTCCAACATCTCATGTAGGGGATGACACATCTTACTTATGCGGTCGTCATGGGTGCAGACTGTAAGACGTCTCGTTATCAGGCTTTTCATGTCAAGCAGAAGCTTTCGGGAAACATTTTGGTTATTTCCCATGTTCTTCATCAAACTGATTTATTAAAGGCGCAGTGCACGGAACATGAGAAGGCTGCGGACTGCACTTGGGGGTTGTTGAGGGAATTGGAGGCTACGCGTGATGCGTTTGCTTCTGACCATGAGACATCCGAGGTGGAATTGGGGAGGTTGCATTTTCGTCTGGATGTTGTTGAGAAAGAGTTGTCTGACCGGAAGGCCGAACGTGAAGAGGTTGTTCGCTCAGCCAACGAGTATTCTGCCAAGTTTAAGGCTGCTACTGTTTACATCATTGAGCTGAATTCCGAGTTTGTTGAGACCAAGTCGGCGGTCGCTGCTAAACTCACCAATGTCGACAAAGAGTTAGCATCTACCCAAGCCGAGCTGTCGACTGTTAAGGAGAAGTTGAAAGCAGTAGAGGCCACGAACTTTAAGAGAGTGGTTGAGGGTCACCATGATTTTTTGGATTTTCTAGAACACAAAGTTTAAACATGTCCCTCTGCCGCAACCTTGCTGAGCATGAGTTCGACGATGTCGATGAGGTTGTTATGAATTCGATGGGTGATACGGATGTCGAGGAGCCCGCTGACCTTACGCTTCCTAAAGATATTGTTCATGATAGTGATTCCTCTTAGTTGTTATTTTTCTTTTTTCATTTTTCGTAATCTCCTTTTTTAGAAGATATATGGAAAATTTGTTATTTCACATTTTCATGTCTCACATGTCTAGCTTGTTTAGCTTATATTTATGACATTTTTGGGGGATTTCTGACTTCGACTGTCCGAATTTTCGCAAGTGGCTTCAATACTCGACATTCTAGTCGTATGGAAGATTTAGTTTACAGAATCATGTATCTCATTCATATTACGATGTCGTACACGTAAAAGTTTGACTCTTATGTCCTAGAACTTTATTACTTGGTTGATCAAGCCAGAAGTGTTTATGTCTGACTCGTTCATCCAACATATTTGTTTGCTCGATACTCTAGTCGTGTTGTGTGTTCTCTCGAGTCTATTTTTAATCTGACTTTTTGTCCTGATCAGATTTGGTTGTTTCAAAATTGAGAGCGAAAGATTTTATTAATAATATCTTTTCAAATGTTCTACATTCCATGGTTGAGGTATCATTTCGCCATCTTTGTCTTCCAACCAATATGTTCTTGGTCTGTTGGTTTTTGTTACTCGATAGGGTCCTTCCCACTTTGGGTTAAGTTTGCATGCGCCAGGCTCTTTCGTGTTTAGTTGAACTTTTTGTAACACCCAATCTCCGACGTTGAAGTTTCAGATCTGTACCTTCTTGTTATACTACCCCGCCATGCGTTGTTGGTATGCTGTTGTTTTAATCGAGGTTGTTTCTCATTTTTCTTCGAGGAGGTCCAACCCGACTCTTAATGCTTCAATGTTGTCCTCAGTGCGGAATTCTTCGGTTCGAAACGTTGGCATTCCGACTTCCACAGGTATCATCGTTTCTGACCCGTAAGCGAGTGTGAAAGGTGTTTCTTCTATTGGAGTTCGTTTTGTTGTCCTGTATGCCCAAAGAACACCAGGTAATTCGAACGTCCATAGTTCTTTCGCTGCCTCGACTTTTCTTTTGATTGCCTCCAAAATTGTTCTGTTAGTGACTTCGGCTTGCCCATTTGCTTGTGGGCGAGCTAGTACAGAGAAGCGTTGTTGGATATTCATACTCTTGCATAGCTCCTTGACCCTTTTGCCTTCAAACTGTTTCCCAATGTCTGTAATGATTACTCTTGGGATTCCAAATCTGCATATGATGTCTCTCCAGAGAAATTTCTCGACTTGTGCTCCCCTATCTTTGTGAGGTGTTCTACTTCCACCCATTTGGTAAAGTAATCTACTGCTACGAGGAGAAACTTTTTTTTTATTGGAGGCTAAGAGTGGTCCTACGATGTCCATTCCCATTGTGCCAACGGTCAGGGGCTGCTTATTGGAATCAGATTTTGTCCCGGCATGTGAGTGTTTGGGGCGAATATTTGGCCTTTGTAGCATTTACAAACTAGCATATGAGCGTCCGCCTGCACCGTTGGCCAGCAATACCCTAACATGAGAACTTTATGGGCCAATGTTCTTCCCCCCGGGTGATTCCTGTGTGCCATGGTGTATTTCTTCTAGGACGTATTCGACATCTCCTGGTGTAAGGCATCTTAATAATGGATTCGTGGCAGATCTCCTGTATAGTCTGCCATTTACCATCGTACATCTTGTTGCCCGATTCCGTAGTTTTCTGGCTTCCATCTTATCTGTTGGGAGTTCCCCGTTTAAAATGTATGTCAGGATTGAAGTCATCCAATTAACACATTGGTTTATCACGCATGCTTCTTCTGATTGATTTTTCAGTATGGAGCTACCTTGTGTCATTATGAGTGAATTGTTGTTATCTTTAGTGAATTGTCGTTATCCTTTGTTGTTGATTTTTTTTAGCTAGCTTGTCTGCTCTTTTGTAAGCTCGTGCACATTGTCGGATGGTGGCATTTTGGAAGCTTTCTATGACTTATGTGGTTCTCTGGTGGTAGACTTTCATTCGAGTGTCTTTCACTTGAAACTTGTTGTTTAGTTGATTTACCACCAGCCTGGAGTCCGTAAAGATGTTAATGTCCCTTATTCCCAAGTGTTTTGCTAACTATAATCCTGCTGTCACATCTTCATATTTGGCTTCATTATTGGAGGCTTCAAAACTAAATTTGATCGCATTTTCCAATGCAATGACTATCCCGCCTCCACTTCCTGCTTCGTTAGATGCCCCATCACAACGGAAGATCCATCCTTTGATGATTGGTTCAGGTTGTTCTGTTTTGCTTTCCTTATCCCCGGGTTGGTTGTTGCTTCCTGTGAATTCGGTGATGAAATCTGCTAATGCTTGAGCTTTGATAGCAGTTCTGGGGGCATAAGTAATGTCAAATTGTCCAAGTTCTATTGCCCATTTTACCATTCTTCTTGATAAGTTCGGCTTGTGTAATATTGACCGAAGTGGTTGTTCGGTCATGACCATGATCGGGTGTGCCTGGAAGTATGGTCACAATTTTCTTGACGACATGATCAGAACGAGTGCTAGTTTTTCTAGGGTCGAATAGTTGATCTCTGCATCTGTGAGTGTTTTGCTGATGTAGTACACCGGTTTCTGTACCCCTTTTTCTTCTCGTGCCAGCGCTAAACAAACTGCGTGATTGGACACAGATAAGTACAGATTCAATGTTTCTTCTGTGCTTGGTTTTGTTAGCAGCTTTGTACTTCCCATGTATGTCTTAAGGTTTTGGAAGACTCTTTCGCATTCGTTATTCCATTCGAATGTTTTGTTCCCCTTCAAGATTTTGAAAAAAGGCAGACACTTATCTAATGATCTGGAAATAAATCTGTTTAGACCTGCTACCCTCCCGTTAAGACTTTGAATACCTTTTATGTTTGTTGGCGATTGCATGTTGAAAAGCGCTTGTATCTGCTTTGGAACGATTTCAATTCCTCACCAGTTGACCATATTCCGAGGAACTTCCCTGACTCTACTCCAAATGTGTACTTCTCTGGGTTTAGATTCATCTTGCATTTTCGAAGCTAAGCGAAAGCATGTTCGAGGTTCATAACATGGTCTATTCTGCGTGAGATTTTGACGAGCATATCGTCGATGTAAACCTCCATCGTTTTGCCGATTTGATCTCTGAACATCCTATTTACTAGCAGTTGGTATGTTGTTCCTATGTTCTTCAACCCGAGCGACATGACTCGATAACAGTGCGCCCCTTTTTCTGTTATGAAAAATGTTTTTTCTTTGTCGGGGGGTACATTTATATTCGGTTAAACCCGGAGTACGCATCCATGAAGCTCAACATCTCGTGCCTGGCTTGCGTTAACTATTTGGTCTATTTGTGGAAGTGGGAAGCTGTATTTGGGGCATGCCTTATTTAAGTCGATGTAATCCATGCACACCCTTTATTTCCCGTTCTTCTTCTTTACTAGTACCGTGTTTGCTAGCCAATCCCGATAGTGAGTTTCTCTTATAATTCATGCGTTGAGCAGTCGGTGTACTTCTTCGTTTATCGCCTAATTGCGCTTCGGGGCTACCGGTCTTCTTTTTTGTCTAACTAGTTTCTTTTCTAGATTCACTTGCTATTTGTGGGAAATGATAGATGGATCTATTCCCACCTTGTCTTTCATTGTCCATGTGAAAATGTCTTGGTTATTTTTTAGCAGTTGGATCAGCTTTGTGGCAAGTTCAGGTTGGATTGTTGTGCCGATTCGGACTGCCATTTTAGCTTATTTGTCTAAATAAACCTCAATCATTTCTTCTTCCAGTTGCCCGTTGTTGGGTCAATCTCGAGGATTGGTTGGAGGTATTGACGTTTGGAGAATCCAAACTTGTTTCATTGGATCGCTGCGAAAAATCTTCCAGTCGTTATTGTAATCACTATTTGTGAAGAGTTTTTATAGCAGCAAAATGACACTCCCGGGCTGCTGGTTGGTCCCCTTTTATTCTTCCAATGCCATTGTTGGTGTGGTACTTCACACATTGGTGCATAGTGGAGGATACTACACCCATGTTGTGTATCCATAGTCTCCCGAGCAGCATGTTGTATACCGTAGGAGTGTCGACGACGAGAAAGTATGTCATTAGCACTCATTGCTTTCATGTTTCTCTTCCTTTGACTGATAGTCGGATCATTCCTAGTGGGTAACATTGCTTCCAACTAAAACCTACCATAGACTGCTCACTTGGTGAAAGCATCTTAGTGGTGAATTGCATCATTCGATCAATATCCTTTTGATTTTCCATTTTGCTATCATGACTGAAATCACTAATGCATCGTTGTGTAGGAAATTTACTCCATCGACATCCTCATTTGAGAAGGTTAGAGTCTTTTGCATTGTCTTTGCACGTTGTGCGGATGGTTCCTGGAATCTAATCTTTGTGTGTAAGTCCTTGACTATGTGCTTTTTGGATTGATTGGATTGCTCATTTTCTCCACCTGTGTCATGCAAGACGTAGATTGCTTCACTCGCTTGCTCCTTTGGAACGATTGTTTTGTCCTCGAGTTTGGCGAACTCTTTGAGTCATCCTTGTTTGATATGGCGTTCAATTTCATTTCTTAGGCTGCGACAATCTTCGGTATCATAGCCATAGTCGTTGTGGAAGAGACAATATATGCCCTTGTTTTGCTTCTCCGTGTTTCCCCTCATCTTCTCATTTTGCCATCACTTCAAGAATCTCGTTTCGACTTGCTATCGAAGCTGAGAATGCCCTATCATATTTGGGTCTCTCCAGTTGTAGACTTTTGGCCATTCCCTGATAACATTTGGAGCTATCGTTAGCCAGATGTTTCTTAAGTTGGATGATCTCTTCTTGAAAGTTGTTGCCTTGTAAGTTTCAGATGATCCTATCTATCATTTCGATCACGTTCTCCATCTGAGTTATAAGCATTTCTTCTCAGGGATTCGAGGGAATTCCCCATGATGTCAGAGACGTCTGAACTGTTATCTGTTAGAGTTTTCTGCTAGTAGATATGGTTGTCTCGATGGTTGTCTTGGGATTAGTATTGGGCGGCATGTCATATTTGTTATAGTCAGATTAGAGATTTGTGGAGTACTCCATTGATCTTCTATCAGGTTGCGTGAGCATCATCACTAAATCTTATTTTGAGGAAAAAAAAAAGAAATTCGTCGTTCCCCACGGATGGCGCCAAACTGATGCGTCCAAAAATCATCCTCTTATGAGTTTGACCTGCAAAACCACTGTTAGACTGCCACGGACCACCTTTTTGGTGGCCAAAGGCACTCCGATGCTCAAATCAGTAAATCTGTTGGAAGAATGAAGTAAATATAGACAAAACTTAGCTAAAGTTGCATACCTTTGTCGAATGTTCCCTTTACCTTTTATAATAACCGTAGCTAACTCTCTGCATGACTTAAGCATGTGAAGCGCAATAAAAGGAGATGTTTCTATAATGCTCCCCTCCTTAATGAAGATGCGTTCGTGGAGGCGTAGGTCCCACTACGGCTCTTTCTTGGTGCAACGTTCTTATTTATGAGAGAATGTGTAACGAGCTTGGGTTTGAGCTTTGATTCATCTGGGCCTGGATTGGGATCCTGCTTACGCCTCCTTAGAGGTGGGCCTAGTTTGGGCCTCCATAATTGGCCTCAATCCCTCTGAGCTTTATGAGCTGGCCCAACGGATAGGGCGTTGTGTTCTCGTGATAGGACTTTATGCCATGTGTATGGCCATGGTGATTGATCTTTTTTTATGTATCATCATCATGCACAATCTAAAAATTAAAGTAGTCGGATTTCTTTTCATAACAAAATATTGCATTGCCAATGGCATGACAGCTCAACGGTTAGAGCTTGGGGGATGATACCACTAGGTCATGAGTTCAAACCCAGCTTGCGACATCTTTATGGGTTTTGAGATCCTATAAAAACCATGCTTGCCTTTCAAAAACAAAAAAAAACTAAATATTGCATTCCAATATAGCAATCTGGAAACGTTATCGATTAATTTTGAAGAGGAAGACATCCATTTCATATCCTTGCACAGTTAACTATAAAAATATTGTATATCGAATTAAATAAACAAACACTTTACTGATCCAAAGACAATTGCAACCATTCGTGGTCTTTCTTCAAAATACATTAATTATACATGTTCGAACAGAGTCTAGAAACCAAATATGAGTCCATATCTTTGAAATGCATATAGCAACTTCTCGAAATCCCTTTAATCCTTTGATTAATATCTGAACATATATAACAACCACAAAAAGGTATTTATCATTATTATGATTTATGACTTAGCTATATATTCATATTGCAATTTTTCGTAGTATGTTCTCATAAACTAATGATGACAAAATAAGACAATAACAATAATAAAACAGGGCAGTCTTGAAAGATAAACTAAGTACTAATGAAAATCAAGCTCATCAAAGCTTTAGTTCCAAACATGTCTAAGATGAATTGTTTACGTTGGAGTTGTTGAAGGATTACCTTGCTGAAAACTCTCAAATACAGACTCCCATTTGCTTGGATCAATTCCCGTTTAAAAAGAAAAGTTCATTAAAATAAAGAGGATTTTGAATCATACAAGGACCAAAGAAAAAAGAAGTTATTCTACTTACGGAAGCAATAAGGTCCATATCATTCCTTCCCAACTCATAAAAGGTAAAACAAGGTCAATATTTTGCTTGAACCATAAAAATTATCACATGCTTCAAGATTCAGAACACCGATGCGATTACAACCATGGCAATTGCTGTTAGAATATGATGGAATCAACAATATAAACAAGGTCAATTCCTGTTAGAATTCCATGAACAAAACATTATATACAATATCAAAGGATGACATCTTTGGTTTGGATCCTAGATAACTATTTTTTACATGTTCTCAATGGCATTACTTTCAGCTGCTTTTCCTTGAAAACTCGCTTTCTTCTTTGGACCTGAAACAATAGTTCCACATCAACCTTACTAAAGACAATGACATGTAATGTTACTAACAACAAAACTTCAAATGTTTGGCATACAACTTGTATTCACTGTTATTAACAATATTATCATGGTTACTACCATTACCTTAGAAACCACATCGGCAGTCTCGCCATCACCTTTGCTTTCTAAGTGTTCACCTCCAAATCCTGCAATATTGTTGTCCATATTATGAGTTAAAAAAAGTTCATATTAAACAAAACAAGAAAAACAAAAGCAGAGGATATAGGGTGTTTTGTGAACTTCACATTAATTTTTTTTAATAATAATTAATTAAGTAAATAAATAAATAAAACAAGGAAAACATAAGCAGAGCACATAGGGTATTTTGTTGTCTTGTTCACTTTGGGTGTGTAGGTGGAAAGAACTAATCATTATGAAAATGTATAATACCTTCTAAGAACTCTACAAGCTTTACCATGTTAAGAGCAACCAGCTTGTGTAGATCTTCACTTGCCCATACAGGGCACACCACAATTGAGATGATCACAAATACTAGTACATTGTCGATAACCTCTCTTGAGCTAACTCTACGATCTTATCAACACGATATCCAAACATGGATACTAGGCTAAACGTTAGTATAAATATAAGAACTCCATAGTCCTGCCTTGATATAAGGGACAAATCATGTAAGTTTTGCTGCTCCAGCTGCAAAACCAAGAACATGAACAAATCAATAAATGTTTGAACAAATTTTAAGTCTAGAAACTCTAGTTCTATATAGTCGAAAACTTGTATATATGTTGGAGAATTTATTTACCTAGTAGGAAAATAAGGATGCCAGGGATAATAGGTTTTCCTTTCTCTCCAGCTAAAGATGATAAGTGATGAGCTCCAACACCAAAAGCACCAGCTAGTCATGTTGCAAATCCTCTATTCAAACATTTACTCAATGTTGCTCCTGAAAATCATGTTGTTCAGATATTATTTTCCATGCCCATCTTGGTCTAAAGTGTGACTTCATCATTAAACTACGGGATGTTTTTTATGTTAATTATGGGATAACTTACCAACAAAGAATTCAAAGACGATTACCACATTTAAAATTGCCCAAATAGCAGAGTCTCCGAAACTTTTGTACAAAGGTCTAAAGTAGTAGCAAAGAGAAACCAAAGACAGAGCTAGCCCAACCTTGAGAGAATAAAAAACTCGTATTTGATCATCTTGTCCTGTTTTCTTAAACTTCTTTATAATCCCTACTGCTTTATCTCTAAACTTCTTAGTTAAGGAATTTAACCATAGCCATCCGTGGGCGAAGCAACTGACCTTCTCATGACTTTCTGATTCAATTTCCATGCCTTAAAGAGGCAGAACTTCTTTGCATGAACTTTTGATGGTAGGCAGAAAAGGTTTTCTCTGGTTCAGAGCATAGAAAGTAAGTGAAAAAAAAGAAGAAGATATTTTTCTTAGAGAGTGATGAGAGTGCAAAGAGAGGCAGATAGATGGATGGCGTGAACATGCATTTGGAGAGACTTCTCAACCCTAGGGCTTGGAAACACACCTTTACATCCCCACAGACTTGACAGGAAGTCTAGAGAAGATATCCATTAGCATCTCACATGATAACTCTGAAATCAATGCTTTCCTGTTGTTTTTCCTGTTACTTGTTAGTACTTTCATGGGAATGTTGTTATCTAGTTATGGGAAAGTTGTTTCTCTAGTTCTAGACTTCTCCAACAGTCTCCTCTCTCCATGTCAATCAATTAGGATTTGTCTCCAAAGAGATAAGAGAACTTGATTCAAATAGGGTTTTTATCAAGAAAGGATCTCTCCAAACTTCGATAGAGTTCATGTTAAAAAAGGGAAACTTGCTGTAACAATAGAAAAGCCCCAATTATTGAAACATCAATACTGAACCAAACATCAAAACCCCAATTTATGCAAGCATCTAACACGCATATACTGAACTAAACATCAAACACTAGAAACTCTTATATCAAACTGATAAAAACCAAAACCTGACAACAAATTCATAACTTTTCATCACTATGGTCTACACAGACAAAAATCACTTGAAAAAAACTGAAAAAAAAAAGAACTCACATTTTTTCTTGCTGCTCTAAGCAACGTGTCTAAATTCCATGACCGGCCAATCTCTGCAAAACACCCTCCCTTGAACAAGCCATACGAAACAACCGCAAAATCCCTCGAATTGATTATCCCCTTGCACCCAAATGTGCCCTTCCTTCACCAAGACTCATGAAATCAATAATGAGAGAGTGAGATCAGATGAAGAGGTGAAAAGACAGAGAGGGTTTTGGCGTTGTGCATGCAAGCGCTCTATAGAACTCTTTCCTAGTGGCGAAAGAGAAAATGCGAAGAAGAAGAGAAGATATATGAGATACTTGGTGGTACTAGCGGCCGCCTTGGGCGAGAGAGATGCATAGCTAGGCTCGAGAACTCTGATTTGCAAGAGAGAGTCTCTGTTGACGTTTGGTTCATGCGCAGATTTGGAACAAGGTTATGTCGGGGAAGAAATAGATGTAGGTTGTACTTTCACGCTTATGCCCCTAAATATATTAAGTGAGGAATGTTTTTTGACTTTTGTTGGGTTGGGCTTTAGATGAAATACGATGAGATGTTATGTTTTCTCACCAAATGTATTTCATGTAGGCGACAATTTTCTCCCAATCCCTTGTGTAACGATTGTGAGATATTTATGTGAGGAATTTGGGAACCAAAATTTCTCTTACACAAATATGTGACAGCTCAACAAAATTCCTCACGAAAACTAAACAACGATGACAATTTTTGAAGTGTCACATATAATTTCGCCACCTAATGCCATATTTCTTGTAGTTAAAGGCACTCCGATGCTTAAGTCAGTAACTCTGTTGGAAAAATGATGTAAATTTGGATAAAACTCAGTTAAAGTTGCATACATTTGTCGAATGTTGCCTTTACTTTTTATAATGGTCGTGGTTAACTCTCTGCGTGACTTAAGTATGCGAGGGGCAACAGAATGAGATGTTTTTATAATTGTCTTCTCCTTAATGGAGATGCGTTCGTGGAGGCATAGGCCCCTCCACGACTCTTTCTTGGTGCAACGATCTTCTTCTTTATAAGAGAACATGTATCGGGCCTGGATTTGGGCTTCGATTTGTTTGGGATTGGATTTGGATCTTGTTTACGTCTCCTTAGTTGTTGGCCTAGTTTGGGCCTCTATAATTGGTCACATTCTTTTTGGGTTTTATGAGCTAGCCCAATGGATCTAGCGTTGTATTCTCGTGATGGAACTTTATGCCATGTGTACGACCGTGATGATGGTCTATTTTGATGTATCATCCGTTATTCCCCTTAATTATTGGGTATGGTTACGTATCCACTAACTGTGTGACGGTTGGTATTTCAATTATGTTTTTGCATTGAACTTGATGTTTAATAACTTTTACCTGCTCGATCGTCTCGGTTACCTCATTGTTTATTCGTTTTTGCGCAATTTTTAGTGCGCCATCATGTCCCGTATGTCACTCCGTGAGCGGTCTCTTCGTTTCTTTGATGTTTAAAAGGTGTTGTGGCTAACTTTTTTCTTTTTTTCCGCCATATTTTCCGTTATTGTTACTTCTTCTCCTCCATTGCCTTTTTTTCCTCGATCCTTCCCTGTTTATGATGCCTGCTAGTGATATGTTAGTCAGTGATCAACTTTCTACTTGTGAAACTCATTTTTCCAAAACAAAGTCTTTTAGGCTACCCTGGATAGTGTCCGTTCCAACTATACTTTGCCTGACGACCTTGAAATCATTATTCCTCGTGAAAACGGCAGTCCTTGTTGCCCGAGGAAAGGATATATTACACTTTATCCTCGCATGTTCTATGTTGGTCTTCGGTTCCCGGTTCCAGAGCTGCTCTGGTCATATCTGGACTTCTTGGGTATTCCTCCTGCTAAAATGGGGTCGACTGGCTGGAGGGTTATGGTTGCCATGTATGCTAGGGCCATTCTCTCTGGTATCTCTTTAACCCCTCGAATCTTGCACTCTTTGGTGGGGTTCAACGTGAGGCCCAACCATACGTGTTTTTTGTATTCTCCTGCGTGTTTTGGTAACCTTAATGACAACATCAGGGGCTGGTCGCGGGATTGGTTTTATGCGTTTGTCGGCTCTGACCACTTCAATTTCGCGATCGTCCGATAGTAAGGTCTTTTCGAGTTCCTCTTAAGCATCGAAATATGAGATTGACTTCTGAGGAACAAATTATCAGTGAACGCTTCTTGGGGCTTTTGGTTGTTCCATTGGAGTCCTATCTTACTGTTGATAAGGTAAGGCATAGCGGTCTATACATCATGAATGAGACCGAAAGGGCTTCGTTTACCGAGAAGCAGGCTGCAAAGATTGCTACCCATGCTGTTGATGATGAAGTTGACATTGATCGAAAAGTCAACTCTGATGTTACGGATCTCAATGCTCCTGATCGTAGTGCTACTGGTCCTCATTCTCGAAAAAGAAAAGTAGCGAGGCCTGTTAGTCCGTCGAAGTAGTTGTTTCTATCCTCTGATCATGTACCAAAGAAGAAAAGTCTTGTTGATTATGTGCGTCGCACCTCCCTTATTTCAGTTTCTGCTGAAAGAGACCCTTCGAGGGAAGACCATTGTTCTCCGCAAGAGGCGAAGAGATAAGGCTGGCTCTGGAGAGGAGTGAAAAAATATGTTCATCCCTTGGACGACGGTGAAAAGAAACTTCTTTCTGCTTATGGAGGCCTTGACGTTGTCAAGTGTTCTGATGAGGATGCTCGGTCCATGGATGACAAGATGCTCCAGTTGGTTGTTGTTCAATCTAAAGAGTTTGACAGCCGAGATTCGGCTCTTGAATTACAGTCTTGTCCTCCTCCTTCTCCTCTTGCTGACAGAGGGATGGAGGTTCCTCCTTCCGCAGCTTGAGTTCTTTTGTTGCTACCACTTCCATTTATGCTGGACAACGAGAGGGTGATGGAGGTTTCCTGTCATTCCTTCGTCTTTTCTTGCCATGGGTGGTGGTGGTTCCTCCATACTATCTGATCGCGTTCTTCATCAGTGTGTCAGTTGGAATGAAACTACTCCCAAGGATATCCGAGTTAAATCGAATGGGAAATTCAACTAGTTCTCTCGCCTTGGCGTGCAGGATGGTGCACGTAAGCTGATAAATGAATGGCATAGACGGTCGTTGTAGAGGCCTTTGATGTCCATACTGAACCTGAACCTTCATCTTGAAGATGGTGTTAGGCTTATAATAGAGTGGATGATTCATCTTGCCTATTCAGGAATGATGGGCTTGAGTCATCAGATCAATCAAAATCTTATGGTTTCTTTGGAGAGGAAGTTTTCCGTGTTGCTGCTGATATTTCCCATGTTCTTTATTAGTATGACGCGTTAACAATGCGATGTTCTAAATGAAACAAGGCAGCTGAGGTAGCTCAGGCGCCATTGGCTGAGGTGGAGGGTGCGCGGAATCGATTTGTGGCTGTGCTCGAATCCTTGAGAGCTAATTTAGAAGGCGTCCGCACATGTTTGCACGATGTGGATAAAAAAATTTCCTCTGAGAAGGTGCTTCATGACGAGGTCGCGCATGCCATGATAGATCATTCCAACAATCGCGATGTTGTTGAGAAACTGCTAAGGGACAACTTATCGCCGTAAGAAGTTAGCTTGCTTCTGTTAAGGATAGACTCTGTGTTATGAAAATGGCAGACTGACAATGCGTTGTTGATGGTCGGACTAAGCTTTTGGACTATATCGAGGGTCTTGGTGTTGATTTGTCTGAGTATCGTCATCTGGTTTATCAAACTTTTGAGGACATGGAAGGTGTCGTTGAAGATCCTCCAGGTGTCCCGATGGCTGAATGAGTCTCATTTGTTAATCCGACTCCGGTGGTATTGTTGAGGATGTTATAAATCTTTCCCCTTAGTCTTCCATTTCTATTTTTGAATATAATCGAATGGATTTTGAATGATCAGAATTAACTCCTTTATCCACTTTGTTTATCTATTGTTGTCTTAATAATCTGTATTCGATGTTCAACAAATATGTCTGTAACAATCTTTTGGTGATTTAAATTTTCCTATGCTTTAGTACGCATGTCTTGATCTTGTGCTTATTGTCTTTGAATTCCTGTGAAAGCTGCTTTGTTTGCATATCTTCTATTTTGTTGAATTATCCGCCCAATCTTTTATTTCGTTAACTCATCACGACACGAAGTTGTTTTGCTCATTTGGTTCATTTGTTCAATTTGTTTCGTTGTGCAACACTCTAGTTGTCCCAAAGTCACTTTACCTAGTTGACATGTTCGTTCAACCTTTACTCCGTCAAATCGACGTCTCGGTTGATTCGAAGTTCCCGTGTTAGTTTGACTCGTTCGTCCAATTTTTACTTCGTTAACTCGACACCTCGGTCAATTCAAAGTTTCTATTTTAAGTCTGACTCGGGTGTCCAACTCTTATTTCAGTGGTGCGACATTCTAATCGACTTGAAGTTATTCCATTTAGTCGACTCGTTCGTCCAACTTTTACTTTGTTAACTCGACACCTCGGTCGATTCAAAGCTTTTGTTTTTAGTTTGACTCGGGTTTCCAACTCTTACTTCATTGATGCGACACTCTAGTTGACTCAAAGTTATTTCATTTAGTTGACTCATTCGTCCAACTTTTACTTCGTTAACTCGACACCTCGGTCGATTCGAAGCTTTTATTCTTAGTTTGACTCGGGTGTCCAACTCTTACTTCGTTAATGCGACACTCTAGTCGGCTTGAAGTTATTTCATTTAATTGACTCGTTCGTCCAACTTTTACTTTGTTAACTCGACACCTCGGTTATTCGAATATTTTGTTCTTAGTTTGACTCGGGTGTCCAAATCTTACTTCGTCGGTGCGACACTCTAGTCGACTCGAAGTTATTTCACATAGTCGACTAATTCGTCTAACTTTTACTTCTTTGGTTTACTAGACCAGAAGTTTATTGTGAATATCTGACGCAAGTCAAAGTTCCTTTTGGGTTTTTGCATCAATTGTTTTGCATAGTTGTGCTATAAAGCTATTTACTTTTTGTTAGATGTCAATTCTGAAAATGAAACTTTATTGATTCTTTGATTATTTTAGCGATCGTTCTTCATGGAGTGTCTCCATTACACTGTGAAGTGTTTCTTCTTTTAATCCTCCGTCGCTAGTGTCTATCCTCGCGTTGGCATCCGTGCCTCTGTTATTTCCCTTAAGTTATGACCTTATTTGCTTGGGTTGTTTTGCTCCTCATTTGGTACTGCTTGTTAGGGCCTGATGGAGTTTGTCAGTTCCTTTATAAGTGACTTTGGCCGAATTTGTCTCTACTGCTAAGGTTTTTGGGGCATTGGTCTTTCGACTTTGATATAGGTCTGTTCAGGTGGGATGTGCTTATTTCCCAGGGCAGATGCCGTGTAGAACATATATTAGATCCCTTGACTTTTCCTTTGATCCTGTGGCCATAGCATCATTTTCTTTACCTTTGAGTTGTTTGTTTGATATGCCGACAAACTCATTCAGTCGTCCTCTCTGGATCCAATGCTCGATTTCTTCCTTCATCTTGTAGCAACCCTTAATATCATGTCTGTGATATTTGTGGAAAGAGTAGTACCTGTTCTTGTCTCGTTCTTCCAGGTCTCCTTTCATTCTGGTTGGCCAGTTGATATTCTCCTAGTTTGATATGTGTTTCAAGATGTCGGTTCGGTTTGCTTTTAGGGTTGTGTATGGTCTATACTTTTTCCTCTTTACGCTGGTTATTCGTTCATGATTGGGTTGTGCCGATTGCGGCTTCCTTGATTCCTGCTGATTGGGCTTCGTATGTCCGTCGCTTCGATGTTTTTTTAAACGACATGTGTCCTCCCGTGATCCGCCATCTCGCCTTCTTTCATTTTTTTCTCTCACGTTTCCTCGAATGGTTCTCCCTTTCCTGTTCATTTTTTCTCCTTGCAACTTTCATTTCTTTGAGGGAAATATGTTTATGTGTTATTTTTCAGCAAGACCGCCATGCCTTTTAAAGGTTCCAAGTTGAGGGCATCGAAGAAGGTGCCTCTCTTCAACCCGGCGATGAAAGTTGCAGCGACTGTGTCGTCGCTGCATTCATCAATCATCGTTAACTTGTTGGTGAAGCGAGTAACATACTCCCGAATTATTTTTTTATGGCTTTTATCTAATGTGCAGAAGGTAGTGGGGTCATTTCCTCATTCGCTGGCTCCCGATGAATCTGGTAATGAAAGCAGTGGCTAAGGCTTGGAAAGAGTCTATTGACCTTGGTGGCAGGCTATTGAACCAGTTCATTGTTGTGGATGTGAGGCTGGTTGAGAATGTTCTACATAGGATCGACTCCGTGGTTTCTTTTAGAGCTATCATGAGGTGAAAATGTTGTAGGTGAGTTGGGTCGGTGGTACCATCGTACACTTTGAATTTTGGCAAGGTGAATTTCTTTGGCATTGCTTTCTTCATGAGTTTGTCAGATAATGGTGGTTTGACCAACTCGTATAGTACATTGGGATCCATGACTCCGATCCTGAACGAGATTTTCGCAACCATTTCACCGCACTGTAGAGTCTTTTCTCGGTGGAGCTCACTATTCTCGATGTTTCCCTGCTTGGGTTCCGCTAAGGCTTCTTCACTTCCTTGAGTTCGGACAGTGGAGTTTTGTTGAGACAGGGCTGAATTAGGATCGGCTGGTTGAACGCGTTCCTGGGTGATTTTCTCCAGCATCTTTGTCATGTATTTCATCTGAGTCATGAGCAAGCCTACCCGAGGTTTATGGTATTATTCAAGTATGCTTTCGTAATGTTTTTCAAGATTAAGACAAAGTTAACAACATTCTTTTGATGGTGGCTCGTATCAATTAGCTTGTGATAGTTTTTAAAGGAACACCACTCATTGCTGCTTGATACGAGCCCAAAAAATGTATGAACATTGTATTACTTGGTTATTGAGTATTGTGAAGGAAATTTTGGAAAACTATAAATTGCACTTGTTGTAGGTTGTTCTTATATCAAATTTCTCAGAATAATCTGCAATTTTATGCAGAATAATCATGCCGTTTACAAGGTTTCATAATTATTAATTTGTTTGACCATCCATAAAATTGCAGATTATTCTGAGAAATTTGATCAAGACAAGGATAATTTAATTACTTCTTCAGAGTTTAGTTCAGAGAATTAATACATAGAGCGGGGAAGAAGTTTATGCATGCTACTATCAGTGCTAAGTTCAGTACTAAGTGCTATTCTGAATTCCAGTTTTATATTTTACTATGTTAGGTGAAGTGTTTTTTTTTTTTTTTTTTTTTTCCTTATAAGTGGGATTTAAATGTTGAGAAGAACTCTGACTGGTTTATAAAAAAAGCAATCACCAATAAACATGTATCCCAACCTTTCAACAAAGAGAAATCACACCCTAATAAAACTCTTACTAAATTTGTTTTAATGAGGTATCAAACTAGTATGTTTGGCTTCACTCCATCTTTGAAGTGGTTTAAAATCATTTAATCACAAACCAAAAAACCTTGGACTTGATGTTCTATGCAACTTCTTAAGACTTTACATGTTGAATACTTAATTAACATTTTTCTTCTTGCCATTAAGTCTTCTTGAAGAGACAATTAACACTTTTTTCTTTTCTTTTTTCCAGGAAGGACACACAAGGACTATTTATTGAGGCGGTTGATTCTGCATCACTGGGATCATTAGAATCGCCATGCTTTGCTGCTTTGCATTGAAGTTCTTCTTTCCAAACAAACATTCATCATAGTTATGGAAGCATGCTTGAGGGAGAGGCCGATGAACTTAAGCGGGTATTCTTGGGGGGAAACCCTTACCTATTAGTGATTACAATGGTAGTTTTATTACTCCATTATCTACACATTTCATGTCTACCTCAAGTCTTATGATTATGGTACGAAATGTAAAACATATGTATTGTATTTGGTTACGTTGCTTTGCATATGCAATGAAAGAATGCAATATTTTTTTATAAACGAAAATTCTACTATTTTAATTTTATATTGTGCATTACACAAAAAATTTAGGTGGTGCTATTTAAGAATATGTGCTAGTAGACTACAATAAATGGGTGAAGAATGAATTGTCACAAATATAGTGAAAGTGTGAGGAAATTTTTGTCACAAGTAGATAATTTAAATGTATGAAATCACTATCGTGGCAAACTCTTCCTGATGTATAAATTACATACGTGAGGAAAGATTTCTCACAAAAAATTCATAGTAGATATTTAAATCATTATCGTGACAAACTGTTCCTCACATATAAATCACATAAGTGAAGAACGATTCGTCACAGAAAGTCATCGAGTGCTAAGTTTATGCGAGGAACCACTCGCCACATAAGTGGACTGTCCGTGACGAGTAAGGAATTCATCACATAATATTTTCCTCAACGTCCCTTATGTGAGGAACGCTGCAACGACTGAAATAACGGTGTCGAATTAACATGTTTCACTTAGGAACAACGTTCTTCACCAAACCCCAATTTTCTTGTAGTGTTTTTTTGTGTAAAAAAATCTCTACATCACTCAAGTCGGTTTCATCTCCACTCCTTGAGAGGAGAGGTTTAGCCTACCATTGTCATTGTGATGAAATAATCTAAGAGTAGAACAAGAAAGGTAGATGAGGAAGTAAACTAATTAAATTAAAAGATAACTAATGCATAAAAATATTTACTTGTATTAAATTCAAAACTAAAGACTTACATGTAACTTGAATGAAAGCTCCAACGAAAGAAATAAAACTAATCTAAGCTATGCCAGAGATGAGAGAATGATGTATAAAAAAGAACTAGATCTGTTGGATGTCTTGGATGCTTTCTCCATGAGTTTGAGAGCCTATTTATAGTGTTATCCTCCAAGCTAGAAATGGGAAAATTTCTATAAATTCCTTGATTACACTCCAAATCATATCATATAAAATCAAAGGAGTCATAATTAGGAATAGATACATCAAGATTGGAGGTAGATACATGAAACAAAGCTCAAGTTAATGGAATATTCTTGGCCCCTACTAGATAACACCACCATTTCTACTGAAGATTACCACCAACCCCTTACTTTCTGAAGGACACCACCACATTTCTAAAGGACACCATCACCTGCTGAATAACACTACTAATAAATATATAAATAAACCCTAACCCCTCTTCTGCTTTCTCCCTCTCTTTTCCTCTCCATTTCTTCTCCGTCAACCCCGCCACCGCCACCTATCCTCCTCCTCCCCTTCACCACCACCAAGCCACTACCACTACGCCACAAAAAAAATGATGAGGATGCCACCTTTCCTCTTCATCCCCTTCACTACCACCTTGCCACCACCACACCACCGCCACTCCACAGTGAGGAAAACAATGAAGGGCCACCGCCACCTCTCTTCATCCTCCTCCCTTTCACCACCACCTCGCCACATGAAAAAAAATGATGAGGCGACCACCACCCATCCTCCTCCTTCTTCTCCTTTTTTCCCTTCTTATCCTTCTTCCTCTTCAATCACCACTGCCACCACCAAGCCACAGGAAGTGAAAAAAAACAGATATGAAGAAGAAGAGGGGAAGAGATGGGATGAGAGGAGGAGGAGGTGGGGAGAAGGAGGAGGTGGGAAGAAGATGGGAGCATGAGGTGGGGAAAAGGAGGAGAGATGGCGGCGACGACATGGTGATGGTGGCGATTGAAAAAAATGAAGAAGGAGTGAAGGGGTTAGGGTTAGTTTTTTTTTTGTTTATATAGTGGTGGTGTCCTTCAGTAGATCCAAAAAAAGGTAGGTGGTGGTGTCCATCAGTAGAAGTGGTGGTGTTATTTAACAAGGATCATATTCTTTGATTTGATCCTTGGAATATGCTTTGGGTTGATGCTTTATTTGTCTTTATGTTTGCATGATCCATACTTAAAGTTCTTATCTTGAAACTTGCCACATGTCACCATCATAAATCACTAATAATTGGAATCAAATGTTGACTTCCATAATATTGGTCTTGGAATGAAACTCTTGATCCACATGTGCCACGAACATGCCCAAATGCCTCGAATTTTGACATTTCATTGGTTTCATAATTTCCTCAGTTGTTCCAGGTCATGCAAATTTATGGTAAAAATTTGCGTCTGTAAGGTTGGATATGAGTCTCTCTTAGGCTAGATTTGTGGCTCTCTTAAGCTTGATTTGTGCCTTTCTTAGGCTGGATCAGTGAACGGAGAAGGAAACCTGCTAGGTAGAGGAAGAGATTTGCATTTCCTTTAGGCCAGTTCTGCACCTCCTAAAGGAATGGAAGGACCATAAATGGTGATGATTGATGGGAAGGTGTTTGGGGTTCGAATGACCATAAGGGGTTTCTTCTTACTTGTATCAAGCATAAGGGTTAGGGTAAATGTTTTCTTGAAAAATAATATAAGGGATTGGTTAGTATTTCAACTTGAGAAAGCTGTGGAAATAGGAAAACATAGCTTCACTACATCTGGAAGGAAATAAATAGGTGGATGATGTTGGTGAAGGAGTCTAATAGTGGAAGTGTTTTCCTCTCAATCCTAGTTGGTTGGGGTTTCGAAACTAAGACCTTGAGGGTTCTAGCAAAGATCGATGGCAAGGGTTGTTAACATTGGCTAACCTAGTGAAAGGGGCAACTCTCAAGCCTCAAAAAAGTGTTGCCCAGGCCCCAAGCTTCCATAGAAGGAGTTTTGCACTACCAAATGCACAGATTGAATCCAACCAAACACATGACTTTCTTTGAGGTTGTCTCTAACAACACGGTAAGGGACACCACTCTTCAAAAGTCCAAAAAAAACCAAGAATTCAGTTGGCATCATAAATGATTTTCCAACTGTTTTCCTCTCCAGAGTGTTAGGGGTGTCCCTTCAATAAGAAGAACATCTTGTAATAGAGATGGGAGTCTCATTGGAAAAGATGACTAACTCCAAGATCTGCTGGTCGCCGGTGGCACTATCGGGTTGGCAACTGACGATGTTGGTGTTTGTCAATTCTCAACAAGGGAGTTACAATCAGGAGTAGGAGGTGTGGAAACCTAGTTCTCACATCCACTCTGATCCTCCTCATTGGCAGGCCGCAACGCGAGACCTTCTACCCCTTGCTCATCTTAGTGCACTACCCGATGTTGAGCACTCAGCGATAGAGTTTTCTCGTTTAATACCGTCTAATAAGGGTAAAGGTATTTTGATCAACTCACCACTCCAGGAATCCAACTCGAATCGCTATGTTGACTTGCTGGGACTTGACTCAATAAACAAAGTTCGGTTGGCTGATAAGTATGATAAAGACGTGGTTAGAGTACAAAATCAGGTTGAACCTGCTAATTAGATCTTGTATCGCAAGGCAGTGGAGAAGAACTTCTTCAACTTGGACCCTTTGCTTTCCAATCTTAATTACTAAATAGGAAAACCAGGCTCGTAAATAAGCAATAAAAGCCCAAAAAGACTGCTATCTTCTTTGGGCCAACTTCTCAGTCTTCCCTACTAGATCCAATCTCATGTTAAAGCAAAGGCAAGTTATATCTGGCCCAGCTAAAAAACCTGCGCGGGCGGAACCACTGAGACGTAGCTCCCCTGTTGCACTGGAGGAATCTATCTTCCTTACCCGCCAGAATTTGCTCCTAACACAATGAGCTTTGACGATAGTTCGACCACACCGGATCTCCTGGGAGCTGTGTCTGGGTTTAAGACTCATCTAGCGCATCCGTTTGCAGCCAAAGATGATTCAGATCAGCCTGTTTTAGTCTGTACAGGGGAGTGTTGAAGGGTTACTCAAGGTAATCATCCCATGCCTATAGCTCATATTTCAGTCCGAATGGAGCTAAGCAACAAATATGAGGAAAACCCGCTCTACATTCAGAGTTATTGCTAAGCTGGTTGGGGTGGATCTCAGCTAAGATCCATACCGAGTTTTGACAATGGTGCAAGCCCTGTTGCAAGGTTCAATAGCTAAGAAATTAAGTAACAGGTCTGGCAATGGTAGGGAAGGCAACCATGAATATTAAAATTATGTCTTGGAATCGTAAAGGTTTGGGAAATGTGGATAGACAAAGGGGTGTCGAAAGCTAATAACGGATAATCGTCCAAATTTCTTTTCATCAAGGAATCCAAGTTGGAGAAATCTAACAGAGAGTTCATTCAAGGTTTGTATGATGACAACTCTTGTAATTGCACTACTCCAAAATGGGTAATTAGCAACATCAATATTTTTTAATTTGTGACTCTTCATTATGTGACAAGTCCTGTAACTCAAAAAAATAATGTTACTAATTATTGAGTGAAGTTACTAAAAATAAATTAATAATTTAATAAATTATTTATAAATATAAGTAAATAATAGATAAAAATACTTAAATTGTCTCTTTTACTATTCAGGGTGTGTTTGGTTGCATGGAATCTTATGCCATGAGAATTCATGAGGGGACCCCTATATTTTAGGCTAAATTGATATATTACTCCATATCCACCATTTGATTTTGTGATCAATGGTGGGAATGGAAGTCCAGTGAACATGAGAATCACATGCCTTGGAGGCTCACTTCTTGGTCCCCCAAGTCATGTGATTCTCATGTTCATGAGACTTCCATTCTCACCATTGATTCTCTTCATTTTGAATTTCATTTGATGTTAGATATTAGATCTCTATCTCAATGTTTGACATCTAAACTAGGGTTTAGTTTGAAAATTTTGATTTGAAGTGTTGACATTGTTTCATATGTTGATTTGCTAGGAATCCTTTTTTCGGGGTTTGTTGCATTTTGATTGAGGAGTTTTTTGTAATTCATAGTAGATGAATTGTGGTTTTCGGTCGTGATGGAGTTAGGGATCAATTCAGAGGAATTCAGGCTCAGTTGAATGAGCTTTTGTTGCATGAGTTGAAGCTGGGAGATTGTGGTAGGTGGAGTTAATTTTGTGTTAGTTTGCTTTGATAGGTAATTGTTTACAGTAACTTTGATGAAATGCCACTTTAGCTTTCGTATATTTTTTTGTGATTTTTATAATTTCTCTTTTTTGTGGTTGAACTAAATTTTTCGTGATTTTTTGGTTTGCAGAGACGTTAATACTCTTCACTTGTCGTTTTTTGGTTGAACTTGATTTTTTGGAGCACCAGTTCGTGCTATAATGGGAGTCGGAGCACTGAGTAATGTTGTTATGTCTTCTTTACTAGAAACGGTGAGGTGGTGTTGTTGTTCATGCTAATAAAATTTTACATATTGATTTTTGTAAAAAAATAAACATTTGTAACACGTTGAGGTGTTGGTAATATTTGAACATCATAACATGCTATAGTGCCATTAGAAACCTTGGACAATTATTACAAAATTTGAAGGTTGTAACACGTCGAGATATTGCTAATATTTGTAATGCTCTGATTTGCAAGATTTTTGTGGTGTCACAAATATTTTTAGTAACAAAGCTAGTTTGTTACAAATTGCCTTTTATGGTATAGTGTTGGGCTATTCTTGAATTCATAGGTTGCTTAGGAGGTTTTTTAGCTATATGTATGTCGATCTTTTGCAGAAAAGGAAAGTCTTTAAATGTGCATATTCTTTTTCCATCCATTTTCAGTTGATTTCAGATTCTTCCTCTTGGATTGGCACTAATATTTATGGTCTGTGTTACCCAGTTCTAAGAGAGCATTTCTGGGAAGATTTATATAATTTAGTAGGTTGGATGCAATTCCGTTGGTTGTTAGTAGAGGATTTCAATGTGGTCTGCCTCATGAAAGAAAAGAGAGGTTGTCGTGGTCGTTCCATGAGCATGCAAAAATTCAATCAATTCATCAATGAAGTGGAATTGGCTGATTTCAGTCTGCAGGGGGGAAGTTTCCATGGTCGAATCGGAGAGATCATCCTGTTTTATGTCGGTTGGACCGTTTTCTCACTTTAGTGGATTGAATTAATAAATTCGAAGATAAAGTGGAATCACGAAAGGGATCTACAGGGTCTAATCATTTTGTTATTCTTCTGGCTAATTCTACGTCGACGGGTGGCTCGTGTCCATTCCGTTTTGACATTGGTTGGTTCGACTACCCTAATCTGATGGAGGAGATGAATTTTTTGTTGAACAACTCTTCAGTTGCTGGGCATTTAGGGTAAAGATTTTTTTGGAAATTAAAGGGGAGCAAAGGCTATCTCAAATCCTGGAGGTTTAACACTTGGGCTTAAAATAATTCACTTATTCATAATATTTATGCTCTGATTGCTAACATTGATACAAAAGAAGAGTCTAGAGATTTATCCATTGAGGAGAGTTCTCTTAGCGTCAAGTTGCACAAAGAATGGGATAAGCTTACCAAAAAAGAAGAGAATTTTTGGAGGATCGTATCAGGGGTCAATTGAACTTGCAACATGGATCAATGTTCCAAATTCTTTCATAACCTGGGAAACATATGAAGGTTATTCAACACCAATGAGGCACTGGACACGGGCATAGAAATGATAGTTGATGAAGCCATCATCAACTAAATGTAGTTTATCACTTAAAGGAATTGTTCAGAGAAAAGGGAGACATAGCGACCTTTCTTTTCTAGAATTTTCTTCAACTCAATTCACCAACAGATTGCTTCTTCTCTAGTGACTAAATTGTCAGAAGTTGGAATTTGAGGCGCAATGCAAGATCTAGAAAACGAGGCTTCCCCGGGCCCTGATGGTTTCCTGACGAAGTTTTATCTGAAAATGTGGGATGTGATCAAGTCTGATTTTCTGTAAGTGGTGGAAGATTTCAATGTTAGGAAATTCCTGAATTGGAGGCTGAACACTAACATTATGTCGCTCATTAAAATATGTGCAAAGGTGCAATCAATCTAAGACTTTCAACCTATTAGTCTCTTGAATGGAGTGTACAATATCATTTCCAAAGTCCTGGAAAACAGGTAAAAAATGTTCTTCACTTGGTCATCTCTCCCTTCTAGAGTGTAGCAGTTAGGAGAAGACAGGTGGCTGACAGTACATTGATAGCCAATGAATTGATTGACTCTAGAAAGAAGCAAGGGGTTCCCGGGCTTATCATCAAATTAGACTTTTTTAAATCCTTCGATAGTGTTTCCTGTCGGTACTTAGACCTTATAATGGCTTGTGTGGGTTTCGGCCCCAAATGGGATCAGTGGCTTCACACTTGCAGATCTACCACCAATGTTTCTATTAACATCAATGGAAACTTGCACAGTTTCTTCAAAGGATCGAAAAGGACTACGCCAATGTGACTCTTTGTCTCCCCACCTTTTTTCCATAGTGGTAGAAGAGTTGACCCAAATGATCCTGAAAGTAGTCGAGGCAGGCCTGGTGAAGGGTTTTTAAGTAGCTGAAGGGAGTCGCCTCATGTCCATCCTTCAGTATGTCGATGACACCATTTTGTTCTATGATGCATCAGCTGCTCAGATCTCAACTCTAAAAAAGATCATGCTATAGTTTGAGGTGATCCCTAGTCTTAAAATCAATTTTAGTAAATCGGGTTTTTTGCCCATCGTCGAGATCCCCAATCAGCCCCAACTTGCTGGGTTATTAGGATGTGCAGTTGGGATTTGTCAGATACTTAGGCATGCCTTTGGGTATGAGATACAAAAGTAAAGTTGTGTGGGATGAGATACTTGAAAGGATGGAAGCTAGGCTGGCATCTTGGAAGCAAATGTCTCTCAAAAGCTAGAAGGTCGACCCTCATTAAATCCACTCTCGCTTCCATCCCAGTTTACCTTCTGTCTCTTTGGTTTCCATTGCTGCCAAAATGTATCAGATTATGCGAGATTTCCTCTGGGGTTCCACTTTGCACTCGAAAGATGCACCTGGTTGGTTGGGAAAAAATTTGTTGTCCCAAATCTCGAGGTGGGTTAAGCATCCGCCAAGTGAATATCTTTAACTCGGCTTTTCACACTAAGTGGCTTTAGAGGTTTGCAGAAAAGGATGTCAATCTGTGTAGATCGATTATAATTAACAAATATGGCCGGAACAGATGGGAGTGGGAAGCTACAACAAAGTATGTCCCTTCGCATGCTTCATGTGGAAGTCCATTTCTCGTTGCTCTAATGAGTTTCATCCTCACCTTGATTTGATGTTCTAATTGAGAAAAGAATTTCTTCTGAAAATATAATTCGTGTAGCATCCATCCTCTTAAGGATTTCTTCCTTCGTTGTTTAATATTTGCTCTTTAAAAAAATGGTCGAGTCGATAGCTTCTAGGTAAATAGAAATCTTAGGATCTTCCCTTCTCCAAACCTCTAATTGAATGAAAGATAGAGGAGGCGACAAATTAAAAGCAAGTGCGGACCAGGCTATCTCTGAAGGACCTGACGGGTTGGAGTGGAAAGGCAAAGGGGTGGAGGGTTGGCTTTTCAGTCAAAGATTTTTCTAAGTTTCTGACTGTCCCAATTTATGAGACTCAATCTAACTCTTTTCCCATAATAACTTGGTCTGGGTGAAATGCCTTCTTCCAAGGATCAATTTCATTTGTTGGTCGGTCTTGCATGGGAGGATCCTGACTAAAGAGGTTTTAAGGAAGAAGTGAATTTCCACGGGAAGCATTTATGTGCTTTGTAGCAAGAATGATGAGACTATTGATCATTTGCTTATTCATTTTCGATTATCTAAGTCTATTTGGAGTCTTTTTCTTGCAGAATTTGGGGTAAGTATCGTGTTTCATGGCTCCATTTTGGATTGGTTAAGTTTGTGGTCTCGTACAAATCCCCCTCGTCTTGTGGAATGGTTGTGGCGTAGGATTTCCCATGAGGTTATGTGATGTGTTTGGAAGGAGAGAAACAAAAGGGTCTTTAAGGAGCTTAATAGATCGAAGCACGTTGTTTCTTTGGATATCAGGGAATTATTGTGGAGAATGGACAATGTATGTAATATTTTGAAGGACTTTTTTTACATGTTCATGGCGTCGTGGCAATAATAATCTTCGTGTTTTACCGCAAAAAAAGTTTTTATCGTTAAAAAAAAAATCTATTCTTAGAGGTTATCGATTCTAAAATTTGAAATAGATTGTGCATTGTCGATAAATGGGTTTACAAAATTGTGTTTTAAGAGTGAATAGAAAACTGCTTAAATTGATAAAATGTTATTGATTTCTAACTTTACAATCGATAAGTCGTTTGTCGATACAATGAATTTTCAAACATCTTACTCGACCAACATGGTAAAAAAATCATTTTTTTTCAGTTCGATTTTCAGAACTCATCTTCATCGAAATACAAATAATTTTTGAGCAATTTGTTTATATAAAAAAAACCACTCAAAGAAACCTTTTTTTGTTTGTAATCTTCCATCAAAGATGAAAAAGAAAATACGGGTTCAATATTTTTCTCTTCTACGGTGTTGGAGAGAGAAAAGGAAGAGAGATAGGTGGTTTTGGTAACAAGAGAGAGAAAGGGTGTGTGTCGGTGTGGTGAAACAGGTAGGGTGGGAGCAAGAAAACTACTAAAAGTACTAGGGGGCATTAGACTAGGGTGTGGGAAGGAATTCACTAGGATTAGCTCCAAAGCCTTTTCACCATCGGGATAAAATAGATGTAAGTCATGGTCTTCACCAGTACCGACCCCAAGGGTCAACCCAAGAGGACTATGCCTAATGTAACACCCCTACTTTTCCAATAACAATAAATAATTTATGTTTCTAAAATTCAATTGAAAGTGTGTTTCAAAATCTTCTTTTGTTTGACAACTAGTATTTTTCGAAATTCAGTTAACTTTCTTACCTTCCGAATCTCGGGACGAGATTCCATTTAACGTGTGTATAATGTAACACCCCTACTTTTCCAATAACAATAAATAATTTATGTTTCTAAAATTCAATTGAAAGTGTGTTTCAAAATCTTCTTTTGTTTGACAACTAGTATTTTTCGAAATTCAGTTAACTTTCTTACCTTCCCCATTTAACGTGTGTATAATGTAACACCCCTAAATTTCATAAAACTATTTTATTTTATTTTGAATTAAATAAAATAGGGGTACATTTAATTGAATGTGAATTTCGAAATTTTAGGGTTTATTTGATGAGTTGAGAAGATGGGTGTTTTCAGAAGTCCAGTGGGGGCGAATAGCCACCCACACTACATAAAGAGAAAACCCTATTTTCTTTCTCCTTCTTTTCCCCTTTTCTCCTTCATGTTTCTCTCCTAAACAGATTTCTCTGCTTCCCTCTATCTCGGTCTCTCTTCCTCCCATTCGTTTGCGCTGCGAAGCAGAAGAAGAGAGAAATGAAGCAGGGTGAGAGGTGTCTGGACAGCAAGAGACGGACTGCGATCAGGGTTGATGGAGGCGATTCAGTGCTGATGGAGGCCGCCATTTGCAACTGGTTGAGGTCGGAACTGTCTTCGCAGCTGCTGTGTTCAAGTGGCAAAGCTCCCTTTGTATAGCTTCAAGAGGATGATGAAGAGCACCATGATGCTTCCTTCATCTCTGTCTAAAGACTGGATGTCGAATGAGCTGCTGGTACTTGGTGAACAAATTGGGGTTAGATGGGATGATAACATAGACCAAGTGCTTGGATGTCGAACGTAGGCACATGGAAGCTCGAGTGGAGATTAACTGAATTTGTGAGTTTTCTCATTCAATCCCCTCTAGATTTGTTTCTTAGTCCTTTATTAAAATCACTTTCTCACTTAATTTCAAGACCTCGATTTTGACATCTGCGACCGAGACCTCTTTGTAAGTTCACTTTCTCACTTAATTTCAAGAACAAACTTTACTTATATGATCTCAATTGTGTGTTCTGGTGATCTGGGTTTTCATCACTATCTCTTGCTTCATAATGGGTACTCTCTTACCTTGTTTATAACATGTTTCTTTGCATCTCTCTGTTATAAAAGCTTACTCCTTTTGGGTTTTTAACCAATTCTGTGAAATGGGGTATGTTTGCTTTGGTTTCTTTGTATGTGTGTTGAAGCTCCAGTATCAGTTGAAGATGGGTATTAGTAAAAATTCATGTTTCATGAATCGCCCTATTAATTCTATCTACTGGATGGAGTATTGAATGAGTAGAGAAGGTTCAAGTGAAGGGAATCTGAAGTGGGGTTTTGGAGAAGTTGCTGTATCAGTGAAATTTTCATGTAAGTTTGGATTTTGGGTTTGTGTTCTATTGTAAAATTTAATAGATTGGGAAATTGTTTGATTAACTGAGATTTGGGTAATGCAAGGTTGGATGTCTGACATCATCAATTGATGAATATAGCTTTGCTATGCAAGTGGTTGTTGAGGTATGGAACAGAGAGTATGGAAAGATGCGAGATAAAAGCAAAATTATGATTCTGTGGGGTCAATTTGGGTTATAAGGTTTGTGTTGGCATATGATATATGCGGGTGGGAATTGAAAGCTTTATGGACAGATTTCCTAGGCTCTTTGCTATGTACTGTATGAAAGAAGTATGTTGTCATAATTTGGTGTTAACATTAATGGGCAGCAAATGGGGTTATCTGCGAATGATCAAATAAGGCGACATGATGGTACTAGTGGGAGTGGTGTTGGTCCTACTGATTTGTTATACCAAATGCAGAACTCCGATGCAAAGTTGCTGGGAAGCTTGCAACATATGGAGGAGGTGTTGAATGGGGTGGACGCTATAAGATTTAAAATCAGTGAGTTTTCTTCATTCTTTCTCTTTTACTGCAAGTTTTCTTATTCCCTGTATTTTGCAAATCCTTATTTCTTGACTAAATTAGTGATTGTATTTGTGAGGATTTAATGATGGGGTTTGTGAGTTTTGTTGCGAGGATGTGTGGTTATGATTTGGATTTTGGTTTGGCGGTGTGATGTCCGGTATTTGTGTATCCTTGATGATTTTGGATTGAATTCTTAGGCTTGTTATATTGCTTGATTTAAATTTCATTTCAAAGGTTTTGGGTGTAAGTTGTAAGTGAAACTCTTAGCCCTTTATCTCTTTGAAAGAGCAATTCAGTATACTGTATGTATATTGCTTGTATGGAAATGACAAGTTTCATTTCAGGAAATCCAATTGTGAGATTTTAGACATGTTGAGAATGAGGTTGCCTTATTTGTGGTGTTTTGTGTTGCAAACACTTGCTCTCCAATATTTGTGATCTGTTTGATGTGTGAGATTTTCCTAACTTGCTGGGTTCATGTTTGGGGTCACCCATGTTTACCATTTTATTGATTGGGTGTGACTTTGTTTGGTTGGTGTTTGAATGATTGATGAATATTAATGCATTGTGATAAATTTGGAGATTTGTATGCATATTGACTTGTTTATGCATGATGAAGATTTTGGATATTTGAATCAAGGAGTGGCTAGATTGCCATATTGTTACATAGCATGATTAATGAATATGCTATGTTTTCCCCAAAAATGTGGGTGAAAGATTGTGAATCAATTCATGTATGACAAAATGTCATTGTGGAAGAATTCTGAATTATGAAAAATAAGTGATATTGGTAAGCCTTGATTTCTGAAAATATAAATCACTTGGGCTTGTATCACTTAGAACTACCACATCTCTTTTGTTTATGATTTCCCCTCTCTTACTAGAGAAACTAAATGACCTGCGGGTTGTCTTGCGGAGTTGGGGCACCCATTTCATACTAGAGAAACTAAAATAACCTTCGGGTTAGTCTTGCGGAAATGTGGTGGATTGTATGCCTAAAATAGGCTTTGATATTTATCCGTCAAAAATGTGACGTGAGTTTATGCGCATTGATAGCCCAATGGTGGCTTTTGGTACTCATATAGTTAGGGGTATCCGCGATGCATGCCTGTATGTGATGTCCCCACTTGGGCATGGATGACGGAGTAGTCCTCCTTTATATGAGAGAGGCATACGGGCATGTATGTTCGGCACGGAGATGGTGCGAATGTGGTATCGTCTAAGTGATCAATCCGTTAAAAAGATGAACCGAATTCAAATAAAAAGAATAAATGACGTTGCATTATTTCTAATTCTTTTTATGCAGGATGGCAAGTCCACTAATATTTCTGCAGGTCCGACTTGCCATAGTCAACTCCTATAGGGTAAGTACAGGTAAATGCATATTTGCATATTACGATGATGATATGATTGCCTCGTTGAGGAACTAAATTCTTTGGACTGTGTTTTCTTGCATCACACCTTTGCCTCGTTGAGGAACTACCTATTGGTGTGATGGTTTGTTGTTTGTGTTTTGCTTGATGTTTATCACGTGCGATTTTATTTATTTTTGAGATGAAGATTTCTCACACCAGCTTTATTGCTGACCCAAGTGAGCTTTTGCTTCTTGGGTACATTCCTTTGGAAATGTAGCCGATTAGCTTTTCAGGTTCAGAGACTTTTGAGCAGCGATACGGGAGTTTCGCTAGTGGGGCTAGCAACATCCGTTTTCCTGGTTAGAGTTTTGTTAAAATTTTTAGTTTGTCCTATTTTCTAAACTATATTTTGTCATTGCTGCTAAATGTTTCTGTTGTTATTGAATTTCACGTCCCGAGTTTTGGGGAAACGGATAATCCTACGTGGATTTTTTAGGATTTCGTTTTTCTCGAAAATCGGGGCGTGACACCTAAAGCCTAAGTTTTGAAGGAAAAAAAAGTTACACGTGTTTATGCAAACCCATGTCACACTTGGAAAGACCGATTTCAAAGTTGACGAGGTGATAATATCTAATTGTTTCAAGATCACTATCAATCATGGCTCTAGCTCATGTTTGACTCATCTGAAATATTTTTTATATGGTATATAAGGTGGTATCATTTCGAGAATCCGCCTTGAACACCCTAAATGTTAGGGTCGACCCTGGTCTTCACCCTTGGACTCCATGAGCCCCACCTTTCATGTCGATCTACTCTTCTTCAAATTCTCATAATAAAACGTCCCCATTTCCCTCATTCGATATTTCCCCAAAACATGATAAATTGCCAACTCTCTAAAAGCTCAAACTTGTAGAGAATGTGAATGCAATCATATATCAAGCGGAAGCAAAAGCGGAGGTCGTGGGACTATAACTATATCTTTGGGTCCAATCGTACAACTACACCGTAAATTCACACGGTACTACCGTGGATAAGCACATGAGAAATTTTAGGCCCATGGATAATTGGAGTGTGTTTAATATTCCAACACTCCCCTCAGTGTAAGCGCGAGAAAATACTGAAAATTTTTGTAGTGATTGCGCTGGACAAGACTCGAACCCACGACCTCCGAGGACGAATGCTCTGACCATGATAAATTGCCAACTCTTTAAAAGCTCGAACTTGTAGTGAAGGTGAATCCAATCATATATCAAGCGGAAGCGAGAGCGAAGTCGTGAGACTATAACTATATCGGTGGGTACCAATCGTGCAACTACGCCGTAAATTCACACGGTACTACCGTGGATAAGCACATGGGCAATTTTAGGCCCATGAATAATTGGAGTGGGTTTAATATTCCAACAAACCAACACTTGGGTACACACAAGACCCGAAAAATCTGGGTCCACTACCGAGTTGACATGCGGATTATCGAACCTAGTAGAACCAAGACAGAGAAACAACCAAATCTTCTCCCTCTTCTATTTCAAAGCCAAATCATTCACATGAGCACCAAACGGGTCAACTGAATGGAATAAGAATGGATCAAAACAAGTCCAATCAGATTCAATCTGGGTAACTAGGTTTTACCCTCGACTCGCCTGACTGTATTATTGGAGATATTTGTACTTGCACTGTCCCACCAAAAAACATCCGGTTGAAATTCGCATGATCATACAACAAAGATTATGATCCTGACCCAGATGAGTGTGAAGTGACGCACTGAAGGGTCACCCACGAGTCATCGTATGCCACGAGTTATGGGTATTGGAGTGCTCGTTTATAATCATTCGAAACTACCACTGCTTTAACTTTAAAGCCTAATGGGTTGACAAGGTTATGGTACAATGGAGAAAATGTTGTTTCAACACAAAAGGCTCCACCATGACTGTAGACCAGAAGTGGAAGCTTTTCCGTATGAATTTGCAAGATAATGAAGTTATAGTCTCGTGGAAACACCGGTTTATGGATCGATCACAACATCTTTGGACAGTACATTAGTTTTTGGATCAAGTGATGGAGGGATA
This sequence comes from Berberis vulgaris, assembly GCA_963556465.1. NCBI lineage: Eukaryota > Viridiplantae > Streptophyta > Magnoliopsida > Ranunculales > Berberidaceae > Berberis > Berberis vulgaris. Next base: position 66,863,797 of record OY747134.1, on the reverse strand, counting down.
ATTTCAGTGCCTATAAGTCTTTCAACCCGACTATCTTTGTAAAAACGAAAAAAGGGTAAGAACTCAAAGCTAGATCTTGGTTTCCCGAACATGCCCTTGGATGCACATGTAGAGCATGTCGATCACTACTAAAATGGAATTATTGGAGATTTACGTGTTGTTTTAATTTAACTTGTATGAAGATGTTAGATAGGTTCATTGGGGAACAAAAGAACGCCAGGGTACAATAGTGTGTTCCATCTTCTTTTAGAAATCAACATGTATCACAATTCATGCTAGATTATTTGTTGGATCATTTGTGTGTTTGGGTGGTCTCAGGTTGATTTGAATGCTCAAGGGATAACAACATCTTGATGCGTTCAAATCTGTTTTCCTCAAGATCTGCAAACAAGGTTGGATTGCCAGAGACCACCTTGTTAGCGGCCAAAGGCATCCGGTGCTTAAGTCAGTGAACTGGGGAAGAACATTAACTTGGATATAATATAGTTGTAAGGCTTTTCGTACTTCCTTCCTCTTCTCTATTTTACCATATATAATGAGAGTAGTGAACTTTATACGTGACTCAAGCATGCATGGCACAATGAAGAGGGGCATTTCTTTAACATTCTTCTTTTTCATTGAGATACATCCTTGGTGGAAAGATTCTTACCACGACTTTTCTCCTTCTTAACATCTCTGTCCTCTGGGGAAAGATTCGTTGGGCCTGAGGTCAAACTTGTAACCTAGGTCATGCTCCATTACTAATGCCTCTTTGGGCTTTAGTGATCAGACCATTACTAATTTTTTGTTTGAATCGATTATCCCTAAATGATTTGTGCCACGTGTTCAACCATGATCAAGTGGATGTTGGATGTACCATCAGCTACTCCCCCTAGTTAGTGGGTTCTCTTGCGTGGCCATTAATTATGTGGCGGTGGGTTATCGAGGTTCATCATCAATGTTGTGCGCAACATTTACTGTTGTTAACATCTGTGATCGAGGTGCTGTCGACTTAACAACCATGATTTAACTGCTACTTTACTATGCCACCAAACAACTCATTTTGGCATTGATGTAGTCGATTTATGTTCTCCTTCCACGCTGCTTACCTAGACTTGCACAAGTAGCAAACGTGATCAAGGACCACCGTGTGGTGGCCGATGGCACTCTGATGCTTAACTTAGATAAGGTTTAGGATATTTCGTACTTCTAGTTCATCGACCTTAACTCTCTTTTATAGTGAAGAAATTCTCGTTCGGCTAGGCCTTTAGTGGCATAGTGTATGGAAAGTGATATTGCTATGGTGATCCTTTCCTGATTGGGAGCTGTCCATGTGAGATAGTTTCCCTACACGACTTTGCTACTAGATCTGCAAGAAAGGTTCCCATTTATGAGTGTTTTCCATGCAAGGATGTTTTCTTGCCCGACTTATACTCTAATTTATGTTTTCTAGTCAGATCCAATGTGTTGATGGCTTGTCTGTCTTGGGTAGATATCTCGGATACTTGCCTTAGAGTTCTTACGAGTATTGAGCCTGACCGCAAGACGTGTGGGCTTACCGACTCATTGTAACTCAAACTCGACTGTCTGGATTCTGCCAATGATGGGGTTACTGTTGTTTGGGCCTTACTGGATTGAGCATGTAATCGGGCCTACTTCATTTTATAGACATGATTATCATGACACGTGCACGGTGTTGATCAGAGGACGATTTGATGTATCATCAGCTACTCCCCCCCCCCCCCCCGAGTTAGTGGGTCGTCTTATCAGTCCACTAGGTCATTTTATGAAGCAGATGTGCAGTCATGATGATTGAGTCTGAGTGATTTCCTCAAGCGGTGAATTGCATTAATTAGGTGTGCGCCAGCTTAAAAATGGGAAAGGCGGGAGTTTAGTTTTCTATATAAATCTCCTACGTGTGGAGTATAACTCATTTACTCTTTTGATCTCAGATATTCTGTTTTGCTATACTGTCTGTTGTGCTTTTGACTTTGTTCAACCTTCGAATTCGAAAGCATGTACTTTCTTTCATGGCGGGTCGGGATAATATTTTTGATGAATTGTTCGCATAGGGCCATAAGTTTTGTGAGGAGAGGTTGCTCTCTGAATCTGATCTGGAAGTCTTCCGTAAGACATTCGAGATTCTTGATAATTTGGTGCTCCTCACTCTGGGCATCGATCTGATGCCATTATACCCTCCTGAAGGGTTTATCTGTCTTCACTGAGGTATGCTTCAATCGGATGTCGGCTTCTTTTCATCAAGGAGGTCTAGGAATTCTTGGCTTACCTCGGCATTGCACCAGTTCAACTTGTGTCGAACTGGTATAGGACTTCGATTGCCATTCTGATTAGGGCTAATGACGCTCATGTCCGAGGGTCTTCGAGGGCGATGCAATTGCTCACTTCACCTTAGATAAATGAGCACGCTGTGTGTGTGTTGACATTTCCAGATTTCTTCGGCAAACTACCTGATGATTTTAAATCATGGTAAAATTTTTGTTTTATGGCTCCAGCGAACTTGATGTATTTTGAGCTTGCTGGTCTTCCCGTCGAGCGTGAATTTAGACCACTGAGTAAGTTGAATCCTTATCCACTATTGCTTGTGTTAACGACGTGTTAGATTGACCCATTATGATTTTTGCAAGGAGATTTTTTACTTCGCCTCTTTCTGCTGATGATAAAACAACTTTGGATGCATTCCATTCCATGCCTCGTCTGGAGGTAGAAGATGTTGTTAAACCTTCTAATCTTAAGCGCAGCGGTTTGTGGGCTCATTGGCACGTGGCTCCCACTGTGTATCGGGTGAAGAAGCCAAAGCCTAAAAGTGCGTCTGTTTCGTGAAAGAGGAAGCTTCCAAGCTCAAGGTTCCAAACCCTTCGAGGAGGGAAGAAATAGATGAGGCATTTCCTTCTCCTGTGCATTCGAAGAGATCTCATGCTTTGTCTAGGTTTGTCTGCAGGTGTCTAGCCTCATCGGAAGGACATGATGCTGTCGAGCAAGAGCCTGATGAGACTATTATTTTTTAGGGGCATGATGCTCAAGTCGTGGCCCTTGTCTCTCTTCCTGACTTGGAGAGAGAATATCTACAAACGGTGGGCGTGGACGATGTTACCAAACTAAGCACCAAGCTAGCAGAGTTTATGAATAAGATGTTGTTGCATGTGGGTATGGAGGCTTTGAACGATCGTACTTTATCAATAAAGGACTTCGAGCTCCGCTTCTTTCTGGATCATGAACCTATTGAAGAGTCATTTGATTGTCGACGCCATGGTAAAGGATCTCCTTCTTGTCGCCCCGTACTGTGCTCCATCTCGTTATCGTCCTTCAACTGACGATGGGTCCAAGGAATAATTCGCTTCCCTCGTCTCCGTCAACTGAAGTTGGACCAGCACGTGAAAGAGAGTTGATTGTTGCGGGTAAAGGGAAAAATGTTGATGAGGGCCCTGATGTAGTAAAGACTGCTAAGGGCGATGCTGGAGTGATTCTGGTTCAAAATTATTTTCATCTGGATGCTCGGATCAGTCTGTTTACTTCAGATGTAATAAGGATGGTCAACCAAGCTTGGCATCAAGAGGTAGACATCTCTTACGCTGCGAAGAAGCATATTAGCAGGTGGAATGACTTGCTGGCGAACTGCACTATGGAGCCAGTGGGAGAGACGTTAGGAGAGCGTTTGGATAAAGGGAAGAAACACCTTTTGTTGGGGATGTTACATCTGAATCAAATAACCGCATCTGGAATTGAAGTCGAGGTCGCTCGTGAGAGGGTGTATATCATGAAGCGAGTCTTTGTGAACCTGCAAAAGTCATATTCTGGCGCTCTTCACGAGATTGAGTCGTTGAGGAAGCAACTTGAAGCTTTCTCAAATACTGGAGCGGAGTCCAGGTCTATTTTGTCGGTGGTTGAGAAGGCTCGCTTGGAGGTGCTTGAGTCCGACTTGGGTGGGGCAGTGTCCGCGAGGGGTCAGTTTGAGAATGAACTGAACCTTGTCTGCCATGACTTGCAAATTGCCCGTGATTCTGTGGATGGAGTGCAGGCTAAATTGTAGGCTCTACATGCTAAGAAGATTAAAAAGGAGTCCGAGTAGACTATCCAATGTCAGCAAGTGGAGGCTAATGTCGAGTTTCATGCCGAGAGTGCGCGGACTGCTGGAGAGCAGTTCCAGCTAGCATAGAGTGAGCTGAACATCGCCAATGATAAGCTAGATATTGAGCAGTCCAAGACTGAAATCCTGTAGGGCGAGTTGGAACTTGGAGCAACTAAAGAAGGAGTTTGCTGAGTCAAGAAGGCACAAAGAGAAGCTTCTAAAGGCCCAGGGCACATTTGAATTAAACAGACTCATGCATGGAAGGCTGGAGTTGTTGCATCTGATGAAGGAGAAGCACCCCGACTGGGATCTCTCCTATTATAGAAATATTGCATATCAAGAGTTTGGAGCGACCTCCGATTCGTCTGAAGAAAAAGGCAACCCTGATGAGTGGGGTCGAGAGGCAACACCTATAGATGAGGAGTGAATTATGTACTCAAGTTTGCAAATGAATAGTACTTCGCACTTTTTGTCTTCCTTTGCTGTTCTTGTTTTGTCTTATTAATTGTTAAACGAGGAGCTTTGTTAGGCTAGGAAGCTTTATGAATTATCCACCGTTGAGGGCTCTGACTTCTAGTGCTGCAGTAGTTTGTGCACTTCTAGGCAAGCTTCTTTATAGAGATCGAGGAGTATAGTACACCCTTTGTCTGCGGCTTGGTTGTCGTTGATCTAGCAGTTGTTGTTATTGTTATAAGCGTATAAATCAGACTATGGTCCCAACGCTTGCACATTTGTAGATGATTGGACAGTAATCTTTGCGAGTCATCTCGGTCAAATTTTCAGAACTCTGACGGACGTTTGACTCATATTTATTTGTTATACGTAGAATAGGCTTAATTGGATTGGTGGTTGTCATCGCTAGTTATGACTGATTAAACCGGGGTCAGGTTTCGGTGACCATGACGGTCCTTCGCAAGCCGTCTTCACCAGGCTACGTGAACACTGACTAAACTCCCACTTTCCAACCCATTTTGATCCGTTCATGGCGAACAAGGAATTGGAGCGAGCCAACATTTATCATCGTCAGTCGTTCTGACTAAAGTTTGGCGGGGATTTGGCAATCATTGTCTGTAGTTGGCCAATGACCCCTGGCAAACCGTCTTTACCATGCTACTTGAGCACTGACTAAGCTCCCACTTTCTAGGCCATCGCAATCCGTGCAGAATGAACTATGCTTCGGGCAGACCAAAGCTATCATCATCAGCGGCCACTGATTAAGTTTTGGTGGGGGTTTGGCAATCACTGTCTGCGTACGAGTAGTGACCCCTGGCAAGCCATCTTAATCAGGCGTCGAGAGCACTGACTAGAATCCCACTTTCTAGGCTGTCGAAATCCGTTATTTGAAGTGTAGGCTTTATGCAGACCAGAAGTTATCATCGTCAGTCATCACCGATTAAGCTTTGGTCATATTTGGTCTCTATTGCTCATGTTTGGATAATGATCCATGACGAGCACTCTAGATCAGGCATTAGTGCGCTAACTAAGTTGCCACTCTCTAAATCGTGGACAAATGTTTAATTTAACGGATCGGGCGTTAGAGCGACCAGAAACTGTTGTCATAGGTCGAAACCGTCTAAGCTTTGGTTAGAATAAGATTATGAGCCTGTAAGTTTTACTTGGGTGTCCTAACTTTTTTAGCTCGCATATAAAATTCTAGGCATGTAAGTCTGACTTGGGTGTTTTGTCTTACTTAACTCGCCTGTAAGATTTTGGGTGTGTAAGTTTGACTTGTGATATTCACGTAATTTTTACATAATATATCCCTTAATTTATATATGTTAGTTTTTCAATTATTATATTTTATTCTAATTATTTCGTTTTCATGTCTTTTTAGGAGTTTGAGCGAAAACGATGAAATCGCATTAAGACGACAATTTGAGGAATGATCAATTGGTTGATTCTAGTAGTGGTACAAAGTAACGAGTCACATATCTAAACCTTACTCAAATAAGCCAAATTCATCTATTACCTAAGCCCAATTATGAAAGTTAACCTAAAGCCCGAACCCAACCTAGGAGAATAGAAAAAAAAAACCTATTTAGAATCTGGATTTCTGTTTTGTTAGGGTTCTCCTCTCTTTTTACAGCCACCACGTCGCTCCTCTACTCTCCTCCTTGGCAGAGACATAGAGACCTTCGTCTCTCGCCACTAACGAACCACCATAACAACGCCGACCACCATCCAACACATCCTCACCCTGTTTCGCACGCCCAACAGCCGCCACCACAATGTTCCACCTCGTCTTCCTTCCTGTTCCCTTCCTTGACGCAAACCACGACCACCAACTTCTTGTTCCTTCGTCTCAACACAACCACCGCACACACTGCCCCTGTTCCATCTCGCTACAGAGCCGCCACCACCCTGTTCCACCTCGCGACAAAGCTCCAACGCCCCTGTTCTTCTCTCCGACACCTCATCTTCTTTCCTCTTTCCCTCTCTCTCGACCATCTTAGCACATCACCTTGTGACAGAACAGAGAGCGCACATACAGGGATCACCTCTCTGTCCTTTTTCATCCTCTTCCTCCTTTGCGTCATTTCGTCTCTCTCTGTTTTTCCATATCTCTCTCTTTTCTCTCTCTCGTTGGTGAACCAGAACGAAGCAACAACGGCGACGCAGAGCAGAGCTCACTGGAGAGGAAGAACGCGACTTTCTGGCAGGAGAAAATTGTTTTTCAAAACACTTTCGCTATTCGCACCTCGGATACTTTCTCTTTGTACCACAACAGTACACTTGCAGCCCTTCGCGTCACCTGTTCATATAGGAATTGATGGATTCCACCTACACCAGTGTTGTGACCACCGCCATCATGATCTTCTAGGCCCCACGCCATGGTGAAGTTGAAACCACAGAGTTTCCTAGAGTTTGTTGCATCTAAATTTGTTGTTTTATATATGCTTGAATGTTAAATACAATTGATTTCTGAATTTCAATAATTTGCTTTCACCGATTATATTCGAAATAATTATCTAGACTAATTGGTAGTTAGAAGTTTCCTTTATTGATATTCAAAGCCTGCTTTAATCAATTAATCTGAATCTGTGATTGTGTGTGCCGTAATAAGACATGCAATGCTATGGGTTTAGAATTAGTTAAAATAAACCTGTGATTGTGTGTGTCGTAGAAAGACATGCAATGTTAGGGGTTTAGGCCTTTGCTGAAATCAATTGCGAACTTAGATTAATCTTTAGGTTAGTTGTGTTAATTCTTGAAAACAATAATTTGGATTACACAAATCTCGAAGAACCTGTGGTGGATTCGATGTCTCGGTCCAGTCTCATATCATCTTATCAGTTTAATCTTTAAGTGTTCAATTTCATTATCTTAATTTAGTAATTCACATCTGCTGTCACCCCCAACTCTAAATTAGTTTAAATAAGTCTTAGAATTCGACTGTCTCGTCAATCCTCGTGGGATCGACCCGTATTTGCCACTGTTTACTAGTTAGATAGTCGGGCATTTGCGGTATTACAAGTGGGGTTTATTAACTTATTAATTTAGGGTAATAAAATCTCCATCAACTTGGAACCTTTGACTTACTTAGCTCGCATATAAAAATTATGTGCATGTAAGTCTGACTTAGGTGTCCTGACTTACTTAACTCACTTGTAAGATTTTGGGCGTGTCTGACTTGGGGGTCCTGACTTGCTTAACTCGCCTGTAAGATTCTGGGCATGTAAGTCTGATTTGGGGGTCCCGACTTACTTAACTCGCCTTGCGGTCTGATTCCAGTGTCAGATCGATTGATCCGACTAATAATCGATTGAAAGGCTTTAATGAACAACAACGAAATAATAGTGGAGCTGATGCCTTGGGTTTAATGATGCTACTCTGTGGGCATGCTCCTTATTCTGTGGGCATTCAGGGACTTTAATGTTTTTTTTTTCGTGTGTTGGACCGAATCTGGCAGGGCATTACCTTGGGCCCATTAGTTGAGGGGGCCAATTATAAAAAATCTTTATGGATCAGTGTGTCAGGGATATGGTGCATTCTGCAAGACGGTTTAGTATCGATTACTCCCCCAGTTAATGGGGCTGCTTGCAGGGTCATTAATTTGAAAGATGTGGACTTTACAGTTGCTATTGGAACCATCATTTTCCAGATTTCACGTATGTCATTTAATGTTGAAGTAACTGCTTGTTGACACCTCTTCGTAAACCATTTTTCCTATATATGAGTTGGCAGAGAGTTTGCTCTGGATTTTCTAAAGGCTGAAGGAAGATCTCCTTCACTAGAGTCTTTGAATGTTCTGACATTTTTGCCGATGAGACTTGATAAGACATGCTATTATGCAGTGCCACCTTATCTGGGCAGGCGTCTGATTGATCTCGTGAGATCTTGTAATGTCTTCTTATATTGCGAAGAAGAATTACAGACTTCCTCTTGGGGATCGGGTCTATCTTCCATCCTCCGGTGCTCAAGCACTCTCCCATTCGTGTATTATTGTCGAGGGTTGGTCCTCGCAACTAGTTTACGGTTGATGGGAGAGTTGGAGGTCGTGACTCTAATCCCTGGGGTGACACCTCTGCCTCATCGTAGGCATTACGCATTTGAGAGTCATCTCCCTTTGCCAGCATTGTGAAACCTCGACGACTTTGTTGCTTCGGGACGTTCTTGTCAGCTTTCTGTCGCTTCCATCTGTTCCTCTTCATGAGGCAAACTGGCAAATCAAAGAACTGAGGGAGTGTTCGCAACCCTTCTTGTGTCCATTATTTGCCACATCCGAATCGTCTACTTGGGGTGAGTCGATGGAGCAATTAATTAAGTGCACTATTTACTTTCACCACCTTCTCTTCTGGAGGCGGATTTAGCAGATCAGAGTCTCTACTCTTGTTTCAGCGGATAGATGTTTGCATTGGACTTAGATACTTGTAGTGTATAAACTGATGTACAAGTTGGTCGACAAGCTTTGTCATAACTCTCATTGCAATCAATAAAATCTATTTTATTTCTGGAATGTGTCATGTACGAAGAACTCTTCTATATTGAAATGAAAAATAGAAAACAAGAAACGAAATCAAAACACCAAATAATTTAACTCCGAACGGAGACTGAGCTAATCCATCCCTAAAGGATACACAAATGGTTTTGACTCGGATTGCATGGTCCCTCTAGCGAAGGTTTTTTTAAAAGCTAACGAAGTTACTAAATAGTGGACTTCGTGATGGCGAGTAGTTCCTTGCTAATTAACAGCTCTTGGAGTTGGTGCCCATTTGCTGAAGTATTGTTACTTAGCTCTTTGTTAGTCTGGATTGCCTTGCTAGCTTTGACTTCAGGATTTCTGCATAGTCGTTCCTTGTTATTTGGGCTCCTCCACCCTCATAGAATAATCCACCTCTTTTGTCTAGGCCTGATGCCTGACATGTTGGTACTGTGGGCCCGAGCTATAACTTGCAACAGCTTAGCTGCTTTAAGGCTTCATAATGGCAGTCTCTTGTTGCCAGCTGGTCTCCTCGGATAGTCCCTTGGGTATGGTTGGTTGTATATTTTATGCATTGGTGCAGGGTGGATACCATTTCTTCCATATGATGAAGCCACGGCCTTCCCAGAATGATGTTGTAGGTAGACAGGGTGTCAACTACCATGAACTCTTGGACAAGGTACTTCTGTAATTGTGGCTCTCTTACCACCACCATTAGATTGATCTTCCCGATGGGGAAGCATTTCTCTCCGTTGAATCCGACCATAGGGTAGTTGGCGGGTGTTAGATCTTTCTTCTATAGCTGCATGTTGTGGAATGCACTGAGGAACAAGACATTTAGTGAGCTTTCAGTGTCCACCAAATATCTCTTTATCTCCCACTTAGAGATAAGGATGGAGATGACTAGGGCGTCATTGTGAGGAGAATGTACCCCGGAAGATCCCTTTCTGTAAATGTCAGTGACCGGATCGGGTTGTGAACTCGTGCGTGCTGCACTTGTCGGTCCTAATACTGAGATGGTGTATGCATCTCGGTCAGTGTCTTCTTACGGGACCTGTTTGATTGATCTCCCTTGGGACTGACCCCATGAAGGACGTAAATGACGTCAGGGGATTCCTTTTCGATCTGCTTGACAGCGTCCGCTCTTTCCTTTGATCGATCATGCCTCCTATCTGAACTTAAGAACTCCTTGAGTTTGCCTTTTCTTATCCAGTACTTGACTTCTCTTCGAAGGTTTTTGCAATCCTTAGTATCATGTCCGCCTTCTTTGTGGTAGGCTCAGTATTTGTTGTTGACGCGCCTAGCAGGGTCTCCTCGTGGCTTAGGCGGCCAAATAAACTCTTCCCAATTCTTGACGGAATCTAGCATGTCAGATTGACTGCTATTGAGAGGGGTGACAGACTTGGACTTGACGTAATTTGAGGTCTTGTCCTGCCTGGGGCGGCCCAAGTCAGTCTTGTTTGTCTGTGCGCTTCCTCTTGTTACTGTCATCGTCCTCTTTCTTCTTTCCCTTTTTCCTATCCTTCGGGACAGAAGGTTTCTTTTGCCGGGTCTAATCTGTTTTAAGGTCAGCAGATAATGTAGACCCCTCCTAAGCCATTGGCTACCTACAAAGCATGTAAGAACTGCCAATGCCAACGTCCGAAATGAATTGATGGATTTCAGAGGAAGGTTGTGGAATCATGTCAGTATTGACATCTTCAGCACATTATCGCATCAAACCCTTTCTTGAGCGCCATAACATGCTAGAAGTGGCACAGGTTATTAGACAGTCTCTTGTCCCATCGTAAAACTCCAACTTTGATGGGGTGTATTTCTTGGGCAGCAGTCTGTCCATGATGTGGTCCATGAATGGAGGGACCATGAGACAAAAAAACAAATTCGAGTTTGTGGCCTCGTTGCTGAGATGGTTGTGCAAGACATGCCTGTCGACTTTGGGTGTTGGGTCTCTAGGGAACGAGCTCTTCGCTGCTCACGGTCTCCCTATGCAGGTGGAGGATTCCGTTGTTTTAGAGCCTCCAATGTCTTTACGATTTGCTGGATCTGTGTTGAGAGTAAGTCCATCCTCGGTTCTATTGCGGCCGCCACCAACATGGCGATCTGAGGAGGTTCCTCCCGTGGTGGTGGTGGAATTGGCGGCGCTATGCCGCTTTGAGCGTTCGAAGACTCGGAAGCATTCCATTGTTACGAGACCTTGTTGTCACCATCTTGTTGATTCTCTAGAAAAGGTGGAACTACTGTTTTTTCTGAGGAACTCTGTCATTCCCCACGGACGGCGCCAAACTGGTGTAGTCAATTTCTGCTTTCCTTCCTCGCTGCTTACCTAGACTTGCACATGTAGCAAACGCGAGCCACGGACCACCGTGTGGTGGCCGATGGCACTCCGATGCTTAAGTTAGATAAGGCTTAAGAGATGCTTAAAACTGTAAACTGGGTTATATTGCATACCTCTAGTTCATCGATTTTATCTCCCTTTTATAGTGAAGGAGTCCTTGTTTGGCTAGGCCTTTGGTGGCATTGTTTAGGGATAGTGATTTTGATGTAGAAATCCTTTCCTGATTAGGAGTTGTCCATGTGGGATAGTTTCCCTATGCGACTCGTGCTCCTAGATCTACGGGAGAGGTTTCCCTTTCTGAGTGGTGTCCATGCAAGGAAGTTTACTTGCCCGACTTATATTCTAATATATGTTTCCTAGTCAGATTCAATGTGTTGCTAGCATGTCCATCTTGGGTAGATCTCTCGGATCGTTAGAGGTCTTATGTGTATTGGGCCTGACCGCGTGACGTGTGGGCTTACCGGCTCATTGCAACTCGGACTCGACTGTCTAGATTCTGCCAATGATGGGCTCACTGTTGTTTGGGTCTTGTTGGATTGAGCGTGCAATGGGGCTTGCTTCATTTGGTAGACAAGATTATCATGACACGTGTACGGTGCTAATCAAAGGAAGGTTTGATGTATCATCTGGCGCGATTTAAGGGTTTTGTGCAACTATCATTTCCTTCACCAATTCCCATTGGTCGTCTTTTTGCTGTCTAGTTTTATATAAGGGCGTTAGAAAGGTATGTTATATTTTTTATGCCTTCTTTCGTATGTAAATCTTGTTTGTTCCTTTTCCTCTCATTCTCCGATTTAACAAACTTTTCACCATGAATCTCAAGAGATCTCTTAGTGTCGAACAAGTGACCACCCGTGGGGATTTATTTGGTTCGATGCTGACATCCCAGGCCACCTTGTATGACTTCCATCATGCATATTCTCTTCCGTACAACTTGCATCTTGTACTGCCAGGAGATGGTGATAGCCCTATCCAGCCAAATGCTAGTTACATAGCCCTGTATCTTGGAATGTTCAGGGCTGGTCTTCGTTTCTCAGTTCCGAAAATCACATGGTCTTATCTAGAATTGATCTGTATTCCTCCTACTCCATTGGGTCCCAATAGCTGGAGGATCTTGGTTGGTACCTTGGTCAAGGATCTGCGGGCCGGGATCTGTCTGAACGAGAATGTGCTGCATTTTTTGCTTAAGTTGAAGTTCAACCAAAATATTGTCTGCTATCTAATCTCGCCTGCTTGCCTAGGCAAACCAAAAAATGATTTCAAGTCCTGGCAGAAGACTCGGTGCTAAGCTTCCATAGGATTTGGGTACTTCAACCTTTGTGGTAAACCCATTCTCAGGTCGTTCCGGACCCCCAAGAACTTGATCGACTTGCAATTGACTGTAGAAAAATAGTCAATGAATGCTTGATTCATTTCTTTTCCTTAGACGCCACTTGAAGATGTGCTCTAGTTGGAGGTTGTTGACTAGAGTGGCCTCTACGATCTTAGTACACAATAACGATCTTTGGTTGTTTATGCTCGTGACTCTGGTGTCACTGTTGTTGAAGCTAATCTTTCTGCTGGCGTTGGTGGTCATATGTGATCTGACCACAAGGAAGAGGAGGGTTCTGAGGCCTCCTAGTCCTTCCAAATATCTATAAGGTTGTGAGTGATTTGTTCGATGTTGGTCGGCCTGCAAAGCGAAGAGGCCTATTAGGTCGGGGACTTCTACTGGAGTCGTCTTTGCTACGAAGGAAGTTGCTATGACTGCCCCTTCGTCATGTGAGTTTGGAGGGGAGAATGAATCATGATCGTTCTGTTCGCTAGAGATCAAAGAGTAAAGATTTTGGTTCATTGAAGAAGAACCATGATGATGACTGCCATCTTACTAATCAGGAAGATGAAAAGCTGCAACATGGTTTGGAAAAAAAGTTGGGAAGAAGATGCCCGTCCTCGTGCTCTATTTGTTGATGTAGAGAATAAGCTCCTTGCACGCTAGTGTGATGGATATCAACAAGGTGTCGGATGAGGATGCTCATGTCTTTTCGAACCAGATGACACAACTTGCGTTGAAGAAGTCTAAGTATCTGAACACGGTCTTGTCTTTGAACGACTTCAAGTATGCTTCATCTTTTGACGAGGTTATTGTTGATCAAGGTCAGAGCTCAAAATATCCTCCTTCTCTTGCACCTGTTGACCCAAGTATGAAGCAGTTGTCTGACGCACCTTCTTTTCATCCAATTTTGCCTGCTACTGTTCCCATCTACTGACAAGAATGAGAAGGTTGGTTTATCCATCATCTCCGAAGTCCCAGTCACTGCTAGGTGACCAAGAGTGGCTCGTCTATCATCCTTGCCCCTTCTGTGCTCCATCCAAAATACAGCTGGAAGGAGCCCACCCCAGGGCTATCCATATCAAGACAGATTGTGGGTTTTTGTGACATTCAAAGATTGACATCCAAGAGAGTGGACATATCAAGGCATGACATCATTGGTTGATGAACCAGATCCCTATGCGTGTTCGTGATGATGGAAAGAACCTTGACAAAGGTGTGAAATATATAATGGAGGTAAAGAGTTCAACTTTTCTACTTCTTCCCTTATATTTTTTGTGTGACTTTCTTCTTTGCTCTGAATAGGGGATGTCTCATCTCACTTACGCTCGGATGATGAGATCCAAGTATCAGGCTACCTATGAAGAGGTGTATGCCTTGGAGAAGAAGTACATTATGGTGTTCTGAGGTAGATAAGTTGAAGGAGCAAGCTGCTTATCAAGAAAAAATAGTTAATGCTTATCAGAATCAGCTGAAAAAGGTGAAAGGCGTCAGGGATAAGTTTGCTGTCGAAGTGAATTTTACAGAGAATGAGATGGACCTTTTCATAAAAAAAAGTTTTGGAACTGCAGTTGTCGTTGTCTGCCTCGGAGAATGAGTTGACTGTCACGAAGGAAGCTCGTGATTAGGCAATGACTATGGTAGATTCTCAATCTGCTTTCTCCAAGAGGCCGCTGAGAGACGAGTAGAACAAATGACTGTGGAGGTCACTTATGTGAAGGAGCAACTGGCAATAGAGAAAGGCCTTAAAGAGCATACATATCAAAAGTTTGCTAGAATTGAATAGGAGCTTGCTCGGGCCAAACAAGAGTTGTCTGTACTGGCAGAGCAGTCGAAGGCTAATGCAGCTGAAGTGGAGTTCAGTAAGATTGTTTTTGGCAGACTTGAACTCCTTGATTATATAAAAGGGGGGGAGGGTTGGGACCTTAGCAAGTACTATTCAATAGCTGACCACACTTTTGAAAAGGTTTCCACTCCATCCGTGGATAATGAAAACTCCACTTTACTTCCTCCAACTGACCCTACCAACGACGATAACGCTTCTTTACCTCTAGTTATTTCTCCTGCAGTTTCTTCTGATGATGTAACCAAATAAACCGTGAATAAAATTTTGGTTTTTTGGCTCAAGTGCACGTGTTTGAAAAAACCTACCTTCTCTATCTTATTTAAGCTCCACCCACCTCTCCCCACCTTCCCAACTTCTCTATCTTTATTAATGTCATCTTTATCTTTTTTAATTCTTTTTCTTTTTCTTTCTATCCAACCACTTGTAAGTTGAGGAGGAGAGACAGAGTTTGACTCAATCTTGTTGAAGAAAACCAAACTTCTCACTTGCTTGATTGCTTGCGGTAAAGATGAGCAATGACGATAGCGACAACTTCAACACTTCTGATTTGATAAAAAAAACCTTCTTGCAGGATGAAATTACGAGACTGGTTGAATCGTCATAGAAGGTTTCGATATTGTTCAGATCATCACATGGGTGTGGTGAAGATAGATTACGATGCAAACAATGCAGTTATGGTTATAATTTTTTGTATGATGTTATAGTATTGTGTATATGAGAGAAATGGCAAAAAAAATTTAATCTTATGGAATTATCAAGACAAATAGGCAAGAAAAATTTGAAAGAATTCTCTATAGATGAATAGTCGGATCCTTGAAACTCTGTGTTCATCTGGCATTTGCTTTCCCTTTACTGCTTCCCCTTCTCTCTATTTTATTTTATTTTATTTGTACTCTCTCTGTCTCTGGGTTTTCCTCCTTTGCAAACCAAGCTTCATTTCCTTTTTTCCATTCTTTGTAGCTTTGACTTATTCGTTTTGTGCTAGAGCCAACTCGGTTGTATGTAGCAACAGAAAATAAATAAAAGAAAAAGAATAAAAAATGAAAAAATCGAAAATAACCGAACAGGAACCGAACCGATCGGGTTTGGTTATTTATTTGATAAATGTGAAAACTGAACCGAACCGAGAACAAAATTCTTGGTTTGGTTCGGTTTGGTTTTGGTCCAACTTTGAACCGACCAAACCGATTAACACCCCTAGTTGCACATACTTCATGTGCGCAATTCTCCAATATTGAGTTTTCTTGTACTGTAATAAGGGAGCTGACGACTTCTTTTGTGTGTGACGCTTCCTTCGCCAAGTTGTTTGCTTTGTGATTGTCCGTCCTAGCACAACGTCTAATGTTGACTACATTGAAGCCTTTGATCAAATCGCTTGCCTTTTGATGGTACGCTTTCATTTGTGCATCTTTTATTTGGACCTCTTCGTTCAATTGGTTAACTACCAGTTTAGAGTCCGTGAAAACACTTATGTCTTTTACTCTGATGTTTAGCTAATCGTAGCTCAGCTATTATCGCTTCATATTCAGCTTCATTGTTGAAAGCATTGAAACTGAATTTGATGGTCTTTTCCAAAGTCATTTCATCTGGGTGTAGATAATAATTTCATCTCCACTTCCCTTCTCGTTAGATGCTCCATCACAACGCATGTTCCATTCTCGTTAAAAGCTGAGGAGCATGTGCCCGGACGTTGCGTCCGCTATCTGATCTATATGTGGAAGTAGAATGTTTTCTTTTGAGCATGCCTTGTTGAGATCCATATAATCCACGTAGACCCTCCATTTCTCAATTTTCTTTGTAACCAGAATTGTAACTGCTAGCCAGTTTGAGTAGTGGGACTCCTTGATCATTCTAGCACTCAGCAATCGGTGCACCTCCTTATTGATGGTCTGATTGCTCTCTGGGGCGACTGACCTTCTTTTCTGTTGGATTGACCTTTTGTCTAGGTTTACTTGCAGTCTATGTGTGATGGTGGAGAGTTCAATACCCACCATGTCTTTCATTGTCCAGACAAATACATTTTGATAGTCTTTCAGTAGTTGGATCAATTGTTTGGTCAGCTCCAAATGAAGTTTTGATTCAATTTTGACAGTTTTACTGCCTTCTAGACCATCAAGTTGGATTTGTGTCATATCTTCCTCTGGTTGGCCAGTGTTTGGCCATCCCCGTGGATTGGTTGGGGCAGGATTGTTGTCTGGGAGCGATTGATCAGTCTGCAATGGACTTGGTGGCTTCTATGATGGCTCCCTTATTCCAGATTGTGATTGTTATTTATTGGGAGTCTTCATTGCTGCATTTGGCATTCACGTGCAACAAGCTGATCACATCTGATGACCCCAACATGATCATCAATGTGATACTTGAGGCATTGGTGCATGGTGGAGGATACTGCCCCCATGTCATGTAGCAAAGGTCTCCCCAGAAGCATGTTGTATATTGACGGGGCGTCCCTGTCGAAGAAGTCTGTTAATAGAAATCGTTATTTGCCTGATGCTCCTGATATTACTGGTAATCGGACTCGTACGAGTGGGTAGCATTGTTCACAGCTTAAGCTCACCATTGGTTGGTTGGCGAAAGTGAGTATTTCCACGTTGAAACGTATTTTGCTGAACACTATCATATACAAGAGGTTGGCGGAACTTCCCGTATCAATGAGTACTCGCACCACTTCCCATTTGGCTACTAAAATTGATATTACAAGGGCGTCATTTTCTTTCCCCAGAATTGTTTTTTCTTTAGTCCGACGAACTCACCGAATCGTCCCTATGGATCCAATATTCGATTTCATTCTTCAGATTGTGGCAATCCTCGATAACGTGTCCATGGTCTTTGTGAAAAGAAAAGTATTTGTTCTTATCTTATCTTGACAGATCTCTCCTCAGTTTGGGTGGCCACTTGATGTCTTCCCAGTTTGTCATTGATGTTCACATAATTATTACATAATATACCTCCTAATTTATGTTTGTTAGTGTTCCGAACAGCGTATTTTAGTTTAATTATTTTATTTTTGTATTTTTGTAGGATTTGGAGTTTGAATGACAAAAGTGCGTTAGCGTAGCGAATAACGGTGATTCATAGACAAATTGAGTTTAAATGACGAAGTGGAGCGGGAGACACTCAAGCTAAAGATTAAGAGAACCAAAGAAATAAAATAAAGGAATTTAGCTTTGCATTTTGGTGGAACAAAGAAGTCATATGGCTTAACATAGCCAAACCCATTATTGATATAGAATTTAAACAAAGGGGCAATTGGTATTTGATTTCAAATAAGAATTTCTTGTTTCTTTTACCCATAATAGCAACAGCCAATTGGGGAGGAGATTGTTTTCTTTTAACACAAAATACGGCAGCAGCTTTTGTTTACAATTGGGGGTGGCCAATAGGAGGACTTTGTTTTTTTCTTAACAAGGAAAAAAACACGGCAGGAAGAGGAGAGTTTTTGGCGCTAGAACAAAAACGCCAATTGGGGAGGAGATTATTTTCTTTTTTCTTAGGTTGTATGAAGCAACAAAAACGATGTCCAGAACGCAGCAGCGCAGCAGGGAACGCAGGAGCAGAGAGTGCGTCGCTAATCCACCACGCGCCGCCATGCCGATGAAGCCCCACACCGCTGTTGCTGTCATCACCTTCACCATGCGTCACTAAACTCCACGCAAGGCGAAAAAGTGAACTCCTAGATGTAACGCACTTAATTGGTATTTGATTCGCTTTATGATTTCACGATGAATAATGGTGTTTATGATTTTAATTCTTATTTAATATAGGAATTTATGTTATTTTAGTGACAAAGATTTCATCAATTTCTTCGTAGATTATTATTCCGGTGGTTATCTTTTTCTTCTCCATATAAGCTTAGTCACGTTTTTCTTATGTGTGGAATTTTTAAGGATCAATTGATTCCGGTAAGTTAGTTATATGTGATCGTCTTTTATTATGTTATTGTCTCCGGATATATCGTAAATTTAGGATATCACATATGAACAACCTTTGTGCTTTCTAGAAAAAGTAAAATCTAAAATTCATTTACATTAGGATATATTAATGCATGAAAGACTATTCTTCCGATTATGTTGTTTGGGATGTGAAACACGTAATCGAGTCATCATAGTGAATCAATACTAGTTGGCGCGTGAAATCTAGGAGGGATTCTTGGAACCTTGTGACTTCTCTAAACTTGATTTTTATTAAACTAAATTCAATTTCATATTTTAAAATTGTTAGAATTTCTTACATTTAGTTTCGCGTAGTTTTTCTTCCTTGACCTTGTTTTGTATATCGTTTTTCCTCGTGCGATCGACACCCCAATCTTTACTGCAAATGACCGCGTGTATTGTTTGGGCGTAATCAAAATGTAGAGTCGTTGCCGGGGAACAAGCGTCGTTTTACAAGGGAGGTTTCGGGTATTATCTTTCTTGCTCTTTGTTTTATTTTATTTTATTCTATTTTTAGGTTTTAGGTCCAGTTTAATGGTGGGAGGAGATGACCCAAGATCTATAGGTTCGTGGGAGGAGATGACCCAAGTATTTTTTAATAAATACTTTCCTCACCACAAAACCAACGGTCTAAAGAGACAGATTTCTACCTTCACCCAAAAGAATAGCGAGACATTATATCAAGCATGAGAAAGGTTCAAGGATTTCTTGAATACATGTCCACACCATGGGTATGAGAGTTGGCGCTTAGTCAGTTATTTTTATGAGGGGCTCACCAATAGAGAGCGTCAGTTCGTTGAGATGATGTGTAATGGAGAGTTTTTGCATAAGGACCCTGACGAGGCCATTGAGTACCTGAATGACCTGGTTGAAAATGCACAATCTAACAGAAGTTCCTTATCAGACACATTACATGCATTTATAGAGGCACAAGGTAAAACTAATCAAAAATTTGAAGTTGCATTGACACAGTTGGCGAAAGATAACAAGGAGATCAAAAGCCAGATAACCAAGCTGACAAGTTCATTAACAGTACAAGAGCGGGGCAAATTTATGTCACAGCCTCAAGCAAATCCGAAGGGCCAACTATGGCACAAACCTCTACTTCAGACCCTTAGAATGTCAAAGAGGTTAATGCCATCACTACTCTGAGTGGTAAGATTTTAGATGGATCAAGCTCGTCCACGACTATAGGCACCTCCTCAAGTGCAAAGGAGAGCATCCCTGAGGATGAGCCCAACAAGAACATTCCAGTTCCAGCTCCTTTTCCTCAAGCACTACAACCTACTGGAAAGAAATCGAAAATGCATGGTGAGATTCTAGAACACTTGAAACATGTTAAAATTAACTTATCTTTGCTGCATGTGATTAAACAGGTACCAACTTATGCGAGGGTCATCAAGGATCTATGCACTATCAAGAGGAAACATCATGTCAAGAAGACTGCCTTCTTGACAGAACAGGTAAGTGCGGTGATTGAGCAAAGGACACCACCTAAGTACAAAGATCCATGGTGTCCTACAGTCACTTGCCAGATTGGGACTCATGAGTTCGGCCAAGCCTTGTTGGATTTAGGAGCAAGTGTAAATCTAATGCCATATTTTATTTACTTGCGACTGGGTCTAGGAGAGATTAAACCCACATTCGTGTACTACAATTGGCTGATAGATCGGCTAAGAAGCCAAGAGGAATAGTTGAGGATGTCTTGTTGCAGATTGATAAGTTTTACTATCCCGTCGACTTTCTTATTTTAGATACTCATTCTGCGGTTAATATGGAGTCTAGAGTTCCGATTGTTTTAGGTAGACATTTTCTTGCCACAGCTAACGCTCTTATCAATTGCAGGAACGGTCTAATGAAGTTGTCTTTTGGGAACATGACTTTGGAGGTCAACATATTCAATATTAGCAAGCAACCACATGATGATGATGAGTGTCATCATACCTACATGATAGACACGCTGATATCAGAGGAGGCGCCCTGAGCGCAGATTCTGAAACCATAGAGTACCTCCTTTCTATTTCTGATTCTGAGAATTCACTTTATCCTGAATTTTTTTTTTAATATTTCTATTGTTTCAGGGTTAAAGGATAAAGGAGGACGACAATGGCAACCATGCTTTGAGGAGTTGCCAAAGGAAAGACAGAAACCACAACCATCCACCGTGGAAACTCTGAAAGTTGACCTAGCTCCACTGCCTAAGGGACTTAAACATGCATTCCTCGGACCAGGTGATACCTTTCCTATTATTATTTCTTCCGTGCTTGATAGCTCACAAGAAGAAGAATTGATTAATATGTTACGTGAACACAAATCTGCATTAGGTTGGACTATAGCTGACATCAAAGGTATTAGCCCCTTAATATGTTCTCATAGGATTCACTTAGAAGCAGGAGCTAACCCCCGTAGAGACCCTCAAAGACGACTTAACCCTACTATGAAAGAGGTGGTGAAAAAGGAAGTTTTAAAATTGTTATATGCAGGCATCATTTATCTTATCTCTGATAGCAAATGGGTTAGTCCAACTCAAGTAGTTCCCAAGAAATCGGGAATAACTGTGGTGACTAATGATGAGGGGGTGTCTGTTCCTACTAAGGTATAGTGACAGGGTGACGCATGTGCATTGATTATAGGAAACTTAATTCAGCCACCCGCAAGGATCACTTTCAACTTCCATTCATAGACCAAATCTTAAAGCGAGTAGCTGGTCATTCTTTCTATTGCTTTCTAGATGGGTATTCAGGATATTATCAGATTGAGATTGCATTAGAGAATCAGGATAAGACTACTTTCATATGTCCTTTTGGTACTTATGCTTTTCAGCGTATGCCATTTGGTTTGTGTAATGCACCGGCTACTTTTCAGAGATGCATGATGAGTATTTTTAGTGACATGGTTGAAAAATATATGGAAGTATTCATGGATGATTTGACTATTTTTGGTGATTCCTTTGATTCATGTTTACTTCACTTGAAGGCTGTTTTAAGTAGATGTGAAGAGAATGGTCTGGTGCTTAATTGGGAAAAATGTCATTTCATGGTTTCCTATGGAATAGTTCTGGGACACATAGTTTCTAATAAACGAATCGAGGTTGATAAAGCTAAAATTGAATTGATTTCAAAATTACCTACACCTAAAAGTGTCAAGGATGTGAGATTATTTCTAGGGCACGCGGGTTTTTATAAGAGGTTCATACAAAAATTTTCTACCATCTCTAGACCATTAAGTAGCCTCCCGGTCAAAGACGTCGTGTTTCAATGGACACAAGAGTGTGAGGACGCCTTCCGAACACTCATTGATAGGCTTACCTCTGCCCCCATCATGCAGCCACCGGATTGGACTTTTCCATTTGAGATAATGTGTGATGCAAGCAACTATGCTGTGGGGAAAGTCTTGGGACAACGAAGGGAAGGGAAGCCATTTGTTGTTTACTATGCTAGTCGAACACTTAATGATGCTCAAGAGAATTATTCGACTACTGAAAAAGAGTTGCTAGCTGTAGTTTTTGCTTTAGATAAATTTCGTGCTTATTTGATTGGTACACCTATCACTATTTTTACTGACCATGCGACTCTTAATTCCTTCTTTCTAAAAAGGATGCTAAGGCAATATTGATTAGGTGGATTTTACTTCTGCAGGAATTTGATCTAACTATAAAGGATAAGAAGGGAGTTGAGAATGTTGTGGCAGATTACTTGTCTCGTCTGGAGTTTAGTGACTCTGCTGATGACCCACCCATCCGTGATGACTTCCCTGATGAACACCTATTCACTGTCACTCAAGTACCATGGTATGCACACATTATTAATTACTTGGTTTCCGATTAAGTTTCATCATCATGGAGTGCTCAAGATAAGCGCAAATTTTTGGTCGAGGTAAGAAATTTTTATTGGGATGATCCTTATCTATATAAGTATTGCCCCGACCAAATCATGAGGCGTTGTATCCCTGAAGGTGAGATTGAAAGTGTCTTACATTTTTGTCACAGTGCAGCTTGTGGAGGCCATTTTTCTATGAAAAAGATCGCTGAATTTTTTTTACAGTCTGGATTATATTGGCCTACATTGTTTAAGGACACTAACAATTATCGTCGTTCTTGTGATAGATGCCAAAAATTAGGTGCATTGTCCCGGAGACACATGATGCCCGTTAACCCCATCTTAGTCATTGAGATATTTGATTGTTGGGGGATTGATTTTATGGGACCTTTTCCACCTTCTTTTGGATAGTTGTATATTTTGCTTGAAGTGGACTATGTGTCCAAATGGGTAGAGGTTGTGGCGTGCCGAAAGAATGACAACAAGATTGTTGTCAGGTTCATCAAAGAACACATTTTATCCCGTTTCGGTACACCACGAGCCATTATTAGTGATCAGGGGACTCATTTCTGTAATCGCTCTTTTGAGGCTTTGATGCGCAGGTATGGAGTTCATCACAAGGTTGCCAATGCCTATCATCCGCAGACAAATGGCCAAGCCGAGCTGGCAAACCGAGAAGTGAAACAAATCTTGGAGAAGATGGTGAATCCAGATAGGAAGGATTGGTCCTTGCGCCTTCCTGATGCACTTTGGGCTTACCGTATCGCTTATAAGACAATTCTCAGGATGTCTCCGTATCGGCTTATATATGGAAAAGTCTGTCATTTACCTGTTGAGTTAGAACATCGCGCTTATTGGGCTGTTAAAAGCACTAACTTTGATCTCATCGATGCAGGTATTCAGCAGAAACTTCAGTTAGCTGAAATTGAGGAGTTGCGAAATGATGCCTATGACAATTCTCGAATATACAAGGCGAAGATGAAAGCAGCTCATGATAAGAAAATTCTGAGGAAACATTTCGAGCCTAATCAATGAGTCTATCTCTATGACTCACGACTTCATTTTCATCCTGGCAAGCTATGATCGAGATGGACAGACCCATTCATGGTAAAACAAGTTTTTCCCAATGGTTACATAGAAATTGAAGATCCAAAAGATGGGAGAGTATTTAGAGTAAATGGGCAACGTTTGAAGCACTATGTGGAGCGGGTAGAGGTGTCAGAGGAGATTTCTCTGGTTGCCCCTGTCTACTTGATTTGATGTTCTCCACCCTATCTTTAGTTTAGGTTTTTTTTTTTTTTTTTTTTAGTTTAGGTTTTTGCTTTTATGTTTTCTTTTAGTGTTTCAGGTTATTTTAGATGTTGCTACTGGAGTCACTCAGAAACTCTCATCCCATGTGTTCCTTTCTCCCGTCGGTATGATTTTTTTATATTTTGGTGACTGTGAGGACATTGTCTATTTGAAATTGGTAAAGCTTCACCATGGTAATATCACTCTAACCCTCCTGTCTTCTTTTCCCTTCATTTGTCATGATTATTATTTTATACATTGAGGACAATGTTTGGTTTAGGTTTGGGGGTGATCGTGGTTTATTAGATTTTTTTGTGCAATTTTCAAAAATCTGTGAGCTTAAAATGTATTTTACAATTAAACCGAGTCATTTTTGTGTTCTACTCAATCTCCATTGAATACTTAGATGATTACGGTAATTGTGTAAAATCTTTATAAAAATGCATTCGAAATTTGAACTGATGGTGGTTTATTAGATTTTTTGTGCAATTTTCAAAAATTTGTGAGCTTAAAACGTATTTTACTATTAAACCGAGTCATTTTTGTGTTCTACTCAATCTCCATTGAATACTTAGATGATTACGGTAATTGTGTAAAATCTTTATGAAAATAAATTCGAAATCTGAATTCTTGGTGAATTAAAAAAAAAATTTAAAAATTTGTGAGTGTTCTAAATTTGGGACCCTAATTAGTCTCCCTAAGTGGTCTCTATTCCAACTCACTCCCCCAATGTCTTTTTCTTGTTTTTTGCAATTTTGTTTTTTTTTAGAAATAAAAAAAAAAAATTAACTGGACCTAAAACCTAAAAATAGAATAAAATAAAATAAAACAAATAACAAGAAAGATAATACCCGAAACCTCCCTTGTAGAATGACGTTTGTTCCCCTGCAACAACGCCAAAATTTGATTACGCCCAAATAGTACACGCGGTCAATTGTAGTAATGATTGGGATGTCGATCCCACGAGGAAAAACGATCTACAAAACAAGGTCAATGAAGAAAAACTACGCGAAACTAAATAAAAGAAATTCTAACAATTTTAAAATATGAAATTGAATTTAGTTTAATA
Organism: Berberis vulgaris; assembly: GCA_963556465.1. Lineage (NCBI taxonomy): Eukaryota > Viridiplantae > Streptophyta > Magnoliopsida > Ranunculales > Berberidaceae > Berberis > Berberis vulgaris. Next base: position 66,839,208 of record OY747134.1, on the reverse strand, counting down.
AAAAAACAAGTTTAGAGAAGTCACAAGGTTCAAAGAATCCCTCCTAGATTTCACGCGCCAACTAGTATTGATTCGCTATGATGACTCGATTACGTGTTTCACATCCCAAACAACATAATCGGAAGAATAGTCTATAATGCATTAATATATCCTAATGTAAATGGATTTTAGATTTTACTTTTTCTAGAAAGTACAAAGGTTGGTCATATGTGATATCCTAAATTTACGATATATCCGAAGACAATAACATAATAAAAAACGATCACATATAACTAACCTACAGGAATCAATTGATCCTTAAAAATTTCACACATAAGAAAAGCGTGACTAAGCTTATATGGAGAAGAAAAAGATAATCATCGGAATAATAATCTACGAAGAAATTTATGAAATCTTTGTCACCAAAATAACATAAATTCCTATATTAAATAAGAGTGACAATCATAAACACCATTATTCATCATGAAAGAATAAAGCGAATCAAATACCAATTAAGTGCGTTACATCTAGGAGTTCAGTCATGGTCTTTAGAACCTTTACCATACTCATTTTTAAAGTAGTATACGGCTTGTACTTTCCGTCAACCAAGTTAGTTGATCGTTCATGCTTTACTCTGCCCAACTGCGCTTTCCAAACTTTTGTTTGCCATAGTCAGACTTGTTACTAGCCTGATACCTTTTGGGATGACTGTTGTCCTCTCGTGGTCTTTCGTCTCACCACATGTCTTTTCTTCTCTATTCTCTCCTTTCCCGGTTCGTTGGGAGAAATTTTTTGTCAGCCTCGTTGCCCTTCTTGGTAGCCCACATTTCTTCAAGAGTGATGTATTTTTGTGCACTCTTTAATAGACCACCATGCTCTTTGAATGCTCCAGAGTTAGGATGTTGTATAATTTTCATCTCTTGTGTTCGGAGGTGAAAGTAGTGACAGCCGTGTCATCACCGCACTCGTTAGTCATAGTCAACTCGTCAGTGAATTTTGTAACATATTCCTTGAAAGTCTAATCAGGTTTTTGTTTGATGTGAAGTAAATATTGTGGACCCTTTCTGATCCGCTGACTGCCAATGAATCTAGTAATGAAGGTTGTGGCCAGTACCTGGAAGGAGTCTATTGACCATGGTGGAAGTTGTTAAACCAATTTACCACCATAGATGTGAGGCTGGTTGGGATGGTTCTACATAGGGTAGGGTCTGAACTTTCTTTTAGCGCCATCACATGGTGAAAGTGCAGATGATTTGATGGATCGGTAAAACCATTATAAGGTTCGAACATTAGGGGATGAACTTTTTGGGCAGAGGGGTGTTCATGATCCGATCGGAGAAGGGTGACATGGCAAGTTCATACAACATGTTTGGATCTGTGACTCTAATCCTGAATGGAATTTGTGGGGCAAGTCCACAAGTTTTGGATCCATCGTCTTGAGGTTTACTTCTTTCGAGGTTGGATGTTTGAAGCTCTGCAAGAACTTGTTGGTTCTCCTGAAGACGATTGGCAGAGTTCTACTGAGGTGAATCTTTCCGTGCTCAACAAGTTGAATGCGCTCTTGTGTGTCTCTCGACCACTTTAGTGAATTGGGCTATGTGGGCCAAAAGTTGATCCACACGAGGGTCCATTACTATTCTCCCAAGAGTAGGGCCTTGTTGGGGTTCCAATCGAGGGCGAGAACCATAAGATCTTGCATCGGCAACTCACTGTTGTGCACACCTGGTTCCCCCAATGTTGGATTGGGCATGTTTCCGCTTGGCAGCTGAGTTTCGCTAATGGGAGGGTTATCATGTGCATTTTCAACATGGGAATTGATAGGGGTTCCATTTGCATTATATTTCTCGTTGTTGGTTTGTTCTAAGGAAACCACCAACTTTGTTCTTTAAGAGAAACTGTTGTTTTCCACTAACAGTGTCAAACTGATGCGACCAAATATGTTTTCCTCGAGATCTGACCTGCAAAACATGGTTAGATTGCCAAACACTACCTTGTTGGTGGCCGAAGGCACTCCGATGCTTAAGTCGGTGAATTGAGGAAGAAGATGAATTTGGACAGATTATAGTTGTAGGGTTTTTTGTATCTCATTCATTTTTTCTTTATATAATAAAAGTAATTAACTTTGTACATGACTTAAGCATGCATTGAGCAATGTAGGAGGGTGTTTTTCATAACGGTCTCCTCCTTCATTAAGATATGTCATTGGGGAGAGAATCCCGCCATGACTTTTCTCCTTCGTAATGTCTCTGTTCTTTGGGGAGAACTTTGTTGGGCTTGAGGTCTGGGCCTTTAACATAGGTCGTGATCCATAACTAAGGCCTCTTTGAGCTTTAATGATCGGATATATTACTGATTTTTTGTTTAAACTGTTTGTCCTTAATGAGAGATGATTTGTGCCACGTGTTCGACCGTGATCAAATAGTTGTTTGATATATCATCACATCCAATAGACAAACAAATGTTTAAGCAACGAAGGATGTGTTTTTTTATTCTATTTTCTTTTTTCTTTTTTCATTTTTTAATTTGTCGAAGCATCCACGGGGAAGCAATGAATGAGTACCTTTCACACTGAATAATAAATGCAACAAACTTTATGTATTAAAAATTAATTTTGAGAATGGAGTTTTTTTTTTATTAATTTTACGTCCTAACAACTCTTTTGATTAAAGTTTTGATCAATGTGCAAAGAGTAGTTCATGCATCAATCGTTACATGCATGATTTTTATTAATAAAGAAACAGTGCACTGGTGAAAATGCATTGGGTACAACTCAATCTACGACCACTCATCTCATTTAGCTTCATCTTGATTAATGAACAAAACCACCTTGTTCATCAACTCCAGAGCCTTCTCACTACTGGGATTAAACAGATAAAACACATGGCCTTCCCCTTCAGCCTCCATAAACTCTACATTTCCTCCCCATCCACTCTTCTTCAAAGTTTCATAATAAAACCAACCCCTCTCCCTCAAAAAGTCTTTCTCCGCAACGCACACCAGAACCCGGGTACACCCGAGACCCGACAAATTCGAGTCAGTCGCCGGGTTAATCAATGGGTCATCCGCCCCACTTGAACCCGGGCAGCAAAACAACCAATTCTTCTCCATAACCCCATGCAAGCCAACATGGTTCACCTCGGAACCGACCGGTTCGCTCCCCCAGAAATACGGGTGGATCAAAACAATTCCAACCAGGTTCAGTCCTGGTAGATTGGTTTTATCTGTGATCCGTATGGCCATATTATGGGCGATATTTGCACCGGCACTGTCTCCACTGAAGAAAACCCGACTGAAATCAGCATGATCATTCAACCAAGAATCCGGGCCGGACCCAGATGAGTGAGAAGTGACCCACTGAAGAGCAGCCCATGAGTCGTCAAACGCTATGGGAAGTGGGTATTCGGGTACCCGTCTATAATCAACTGAAACAACTACTATTTTGGCCTGAGAGACAAGTGGATTGAGATAGTTGTGGTATGTTGGAGAGAAGGCTGTTTCACAACAGAAGGCTCCCCCATGGAAGTACACAAGAAGAGGAAGCTTTTCATGTATTGACTGGTTTTTTTCTATACGAGGAAGATATAGTCTTGCAGAAACACCGGTGTTTGGATCGATCACAACATCTTTGGACAATACATTGGTTGTAGGATCAAGTGATGGGGGAACGATATCAGTGCCTAGAAGCCTTTCAACACGGCCATTCTTGTAGAGACGGATGAAGAGTGGGAAATCGAAGGCGAGTTCTTCTTCAACCTTGGTAGAATCCATGATGATGAGAAGGTGAATTAGTAACCAAAAGATTGGTGGTTTGGGAGTTTAAATATAGAGGAAGAACTTTTGGGGAACGAAAATTCTAGGGGTCGAAGGAGGAACGAGGGCCACCCATCCCTCACCCCTTTCCCTCGCTCCCTCCCTCGACCCCTAACAAAGGTCTTGGGAAATTAAATGGCCCAAGTCCAACCGACAAACATTTTATAAGGCGATATTTTTTAGGGGTTGGGGATTTTAAAATGGCTAATGCATATTATACACCACAAACCAATAAAGTTTGGCCATCTTCTATAAAGCAATTGGATTTTCCCCTTGTTTGGGTGTAGATTGGATTACGACTTCGTTACACAATGACAATGACTCTGGAGTAGGGTTGAAAAAAAAATGATTATACCGACGAATATATATAATATATAATATATGTAAAAATACTATAATATATATAAGTGACGAGGTTGGTTCGGTTTTATGTTGGTTTTAGTAATATTTTAGTTGATAGATTCGGCAAGCAGTTTATATTAATTAAGATTGGTTTGATTTTTTTGATATTCAATTTTGGTTTTCCATTTTTTCAAATCGACTGATTCGATTCAATTGATGATTTCCACTCAGAATCGAATTGAACCGTGAACAACCCTACTCCGGAGGATTTTTTTTCCGGTCCAAGATATTTGTGGAAAATGTATGTATATGCTCAATAGTTCCCAGTGTAGGCCTCTAGTAATTATTAGAAGCAACACTTTTGCTTATTTGACAACTTTTTATACCAATAAGAATCTCCTATTGATAAAATCATGTGATAACATATTCTGATATCGGAAACCAATAAAGCTTTCCACTTATTAATCATCGATCACCAGCTTCTTCAAACTTGAATTATATATCACCTTCTTCTTTATCAAGATGCCTCCAAAAAGACAGAACAAAAGTAAACATAACATGTCAATGGTAGCAGTATACATGCAATATTGTTATGTAATTAGGTAATCAGACACTCAATCAAGCCACAGTGTGGTGTGTAGGTGAACCGTATCTTCTTAAATGGAATCAGTAGTTTAACATTTTCACCAAATCTTCATTGTTTAATAAACTTAACATGAACACAAGTTTAAGCTATTATTCCTCACTGAGTGATTCTAGATGTCAAGGAAACTGGCGAGGGAATTGGCGAGGGAGGGTGCTTCGCACGTGCCCGACCTTTGTTTCAAAAAAAAAAAGCGGAAAATCTTGTTTGAATTTCGTTGCTGAAATTTAAGAGGGAGGGAGGGACCAAAAAACAGAGAAAACCAGAGAGAATGAAGACATCTCCCCAAACCCATCTCCACAGAGAATAAATCAGAAGAGAAGAGAAGATGAAGCTCTTCCGGAAGATAGTAGGAACGACATATGGGTTTTGTAAATTCATTAGTATTCTCTACAATCGCGGTGTTTACCCGGAAGATAGTTTCGTTAAGGTGAAGAAATACGGTCTGCCAATGTTGCTGACTGAGGATGAAGGGGTGAAATCTTTCATTTCTAACTTGACTGCCCAGTTATCTGGTAGATGTTCATTCCTTCTTCTTATTTTTCTTCAAATTTTCTATTCATTAGAATTGTTATTATGTTTTCTATGTGATTTGATAGAGTGGCTTGAGGCTGGTAAGTTGCAAAGGCTTGTGCTTGTGATTATGAGCAAGGCAACTTCTGAGGTTTTGGAGAGATGGAATTTCAATATTGAGACTAACAACGAAGTTGTCGAAAAAGGGTATTTTTTTTCTCATGAAATTTAAGTATTCCCCTTTCGATTGATACTTCCTAATTTCCTCAACGCCTGGTTCATTAGGAAGGTTTGTTTGATCATTTTCAAGTGATTCGAAATCGATTGGGTTGCAAATGGGTTGATTGGTGAAGAACTGAGAGAGCAGAGGTGGTGTTTGAAGAAATGTCTGTGAGAGAGTGAAGACAAGTAAATGGGTTTTGAAGAAATGAGAGATGGTGGTGTAGGAAAGAGTGTGCGAAGGAGGAACGACATATGGGTTTTGTAAATTCATTAAGAACCAGACGAGCATTTTGGTTAGAAGATGAAGATGAGGTTATTCGGAGTCTTGATCGTGATATGCCATTAGGGACTTATACTCTTCACCTTGACGAAGGTAACAACTTGAAAAATGTTCTTATCGACTATATTTAATATATTTTTTAAGTTCATCTGTAGGCATTAAAATTTGATCTCTTTTGTTTCAGGAATTACAATAAAAATTTGCTTTTATGATGAGTTTGATCGTATTCCAGTTCGTACTGAGGAAAAAACATTTTACACTGAAGACGACTTCCGTGATTTCCTGGTACACCTTGGGTGGACTGGTTTTAGAGAGTTGAGTGTTTTCAGAAGTGTGGATACACTGGATGAGCTCCGTCCTGGCGCAATGTACCAGGGTGCAAGAATGTTGGGTGAATAGAGGAAAGGCACGGAGTCTTTGCAGATTAATCTTAGATACCGATTTATCTTGACAAATAATACTTCTGAACATTTCAACATCCTTTAAACTTGTCCTACTTTCATAAACTAGAGAGCTAAACTACCAGTCTGTAAATACAATGCTTTTGTGCTGAGTACAACTTGTGTATTGATCGGTCAAAAGCATTTCACCCAGGGGAATGAGATTGACCTTCTCATTTCCAAAGACTTGGCAGCAGTCTGTAGTCAATCGGTTTGAGATTTATTACTAAACCGAATGAATTATGAATGCTATATAGAGCAAGTTGTTACAGTTCCTTTTGATATGTTACTAGCAAAGCTTTCCAGCTTTTATGCGTCTCTCCACTACTAACAGTTTGTATTTAGTTGTTCGAACCCCTTTGTACCTTTTTTTTTTGAACCCCTTTGTACCTATTTTTAGGTTGTATGAAGCATAATGTTCTTTGAAACTATCGAGTAAAAGTTTATCCTTAGTCCCAAAAGTTTCAGATTATGCAATTTTAGGACAGAACAAATAGCCCCTTGGATGTAAAAAGAGCTTGTATGAGTCTGGCACAACCAATTTTTTTTTTTACTACGACGCTATTGACCCACGCCCTTTGTTGGTGTTACTCTATGCTGATTTTAAAAGAAAATTTCGATAATGATTATACACAAATTATGCATTTTTTAATGAATTTATGTCAACCTAAAAACAAAGTTGGTTAAGAAAAAACTGATCAACTTCATAATATAATTTGAACTGGTATAAACAACTAAGTTTGATCAAGATTATGGCTTTAGTTTAAAATATACTGATCAAATATCCAGAATGTCATATAATCTCACAATGCAACACCATAACTAAGTTTGATCAAGATTATGGCTTTGGTTTAAAAATATACTGATCAAATATCCAGAATGTCATATAATCTCACAATGCAACACCACAATTTCCAACAACTTTTGGAAACATAGAAACTGAAGCAAAATAAAATGGACTCTTACATTCATTTTTAGTTCTATGCTAGAATCCAAACCATGCATACTGCAAAGAGAATCAGCTCCCTCCATTTTTTTTTCACTCAAACTACACAAAATGTGAATAGAGGATTCACAGACTTTCTTCCAGTTAAGAATCTGTTGAACTCTTCTTATTGCTCATCGTCCCACTCGTCGTTCTTGTACGAAACTAGAGTATCCATCCTATGTATCTGCATTAGCATCACAAAATGATTATCAACTGAGTTCAGGTGTTTCATTTCTATAACAAAACACACACACACACACACACAAATGCAAATGCAAATGCAAATGCAATATTTACCTTGGTGTCAAAAGAATGCAATTTCACCATCTGCGGATTCTCAATCAATTTGGGGTCACTTTCAATCCATGTAAATGGAACAGCCACATCTTTATCAGTATATGCTAGCACACCAAACACACTTAAACCCACAAATGTCAATAAACTCATTACGAAGTATCAATCAAAAAATCTGGTTTGGACAAACAAAAAGGAAATTAGTAACTCACATGGCTCATCAAGGCATGGCAAGTAAGTAAGGCTGGATGCAATCTGCCTCATAATTGCTTGAATTTCTCTCATGATTTCCTTATCACTCTTTTCCCTTGACACACTGAATTAATTAAAATTAGACCATCAAATTCACAGTATAGAAAAGGAAAACAAAAGGGGAATACTTAAATTTCATGAAGAAAAAAAATACCCTTTTTCGACAACTTCGTTGTCAGTCTCAATACTGAAATTTCATCTCTCCAGAACCTTAGAAGTTGCCTACACCACCATCTCTCATTTCTTCAAAACCCATTTACTTCTCTTCACTCTCTCACAGGCATTTCTTCAAACACCACCTCTGCTCTCTCAGTTCTTCACCAATCAACCCATTTGCAACCCAATCGATTTCAAATCACTTGAAAATGATCAAACAAACCTTCTTAATGAACCAGGCATTGAGGAAATTAGGAAATTAGGAAGTATCAATCGAAAGGGGAATACTTAAATTTCATGAGAAAAAAAATACCCTTTTTCGACAACTTCGTTGTTAGTCTCAATACTGAAATTCCATCTCTCCATAACCTCAGAAGTTGCCTTGCTCATAATCACAAGCACAATCCTTTGCAACTTACCAGCCTCAAGCCACTCTATCAAATCACATAGAAAACATAGTAAGAATTCAAGGCCTAATGAACAGAAAATTTGAAGAAAAATAAGAAGAAGGAATGAACATCTACCAGATAACTGGGCAGTCAAGTTAGCAATGAAAGATTTCACCCCTTCATCCTCAGTCAGCAACATTGGTAGACCGTATTTCTTCACCTTAACGAAACTATCTTTCGGGTAAACACCGCGATTGTAGAGAATACTAATGAATTTACAAAACCCATATGTCGTTCCTACTATCTTCCGGGAGAGCTTCATCTTTTCTTTTTTTCTGATTTCTTCTCTGTGGAGATGGGTTTGGGAAGAGGTATTCCTTCTTTCTGGTTTTCTCTGTTTTTTGTCCCTCCCACCCTCTTAAATTTCAGCAACGAAATTCAAACAAGATTTCCCGCTTTTTTTTTTGAAACAAAGGTCGGGCACGTGCGAGGCACCCCCCCTCGCCAGTTTCCTCGACATCTAGAATCACTCATTTCTTACTCAGAAATTCTAATTGTCGTTGAAACCAGCGAGGGTGATGGAGGGTCCTCCCTCCCTCCTTCGCTGGTTTCCTTGCCAGTTAGCCTCTCTCTTCCTTACTAGATGAATACAGGAGAGATCAATACACAATCCCCAAGGTCTGTTTAATTTGGACTTGTTAAAAGTACTTGGAAACAAACAAAGAAAAAGCTAAACTAGCTTAGCATTGATTTGTTAATGTGATTTGATTTGCCTCAGAGAAGTTGCATGAGATGGTTACATGGAAGACTTATGGTGACCCCATGTGGTAGCTACCTACTCAACACAAACAACCCCACGACTTTTCTGCTTAGGGTTGGGCATCCCATCTCGCGATCCCGATCTCGTCCTGATCTCATCTCGTTTTGTCCCATTCCGATTTTTTCGGGTCTTAATGGGATTGAATAATTTCATCCTGATCCCGTCCCGTCCCGATCTAGAATGGGATGGGATGGAGATTTTAAATCCCGCCAATCTCGTCCCGTCCCGAGCTAATTTTTTAATATTTATTATTAATATTTTTATTTATTTATTTATTTTTATTCATATAAACTTACAGATGACTGATAGAAACTCATGGTGTTTGCAGTGGTAACAGAAATGTTACTTCAAGAAATAAATATTCATTAAGCAAGAGAAAGATAACAGACTGTTGCTTGGATTTCCAATAAAAGTGGCTCCAATTATTTAACTTCCAAATATTGATAATACCCAGATGAAGATGAAAGATAACAATTAACTATTAATACATATTCAGAAGGGAACATTCAGGGGTTGAGCCAAGAATTTGAGATACCCCGGGCTGTAAAAATATTTTTTTTTAATTACAATATATGTATTGATGGTAAACCATTATGAATATGTTAAAACATCACTAATAGGTCTATATTTCTTCCCTAATAAAATATGAAATGTCATTTTGTCAAGGAACCATGAATTGTGTTTCCCACAGTAATGAAATTGTAAAATCAGTTGGGAGACCATCACAGCAACACAATACCCTTAGTGTGTCCCATTTATCATGTCATTTTCTAAAAGTTAGCCCACTCGACTTCATTGTTAGGTGATTTAGTGGCTACCCTTATATTTGAATGCCACATCTATATCTAATTATAAGAAAGTTATTTTTCACGCTCTTATATGATGATAATCTTCGCAGCAGTCACAGGCAGCACGCTAATCCCGTTATGTCCCGTCCCGAACCCGTTTGGGATGGGACGAGGTCGGGATGGGGTTTTTCTCATCCCGTCCCATCCCGATCGCGTATGAACGGGATGGGTATATCTCATCCCATCCCGTTTTGTGCCCACCCCTACTTCTACCTGCATGCCCGATTAATGTGGGGTGGGAACAATGGCTATGAGTAAAAACATATCTGAAGAGGTGGTAGCAGCAGATGGATGGAGCAGATGGAGCAGAGACAAGTGTGTTCCATGCAGGGGCGAATTTAGGATTACAGACAAATGGGGGCAAACAATACACAACTATTTTACTATACAACTAGACAAATATACATGGCATGATTAATTCAACTATAGCTAGCAAATGGAGAGCTTACCTTTTTGAATTGGAGAAAACAGAATTAAGCATGGTGGTATAAGATGAGAGTTGGCGAGAAACATACCTCTGCTTTCTTTCTAACTTTTTGGCGTTGAGGCAAACATAACAGTACAATCTAAGTCCAAGTAGTAGTAGCAGCAGTAGCCTAGGTAGTGTCTATTCTCTGGACTAGACTGGATGAAGAGCCTTCTCCTTTTAGGCTAGCTCAGACGAAGCAGACAAACAACAACTTTTTAAATCTTAAATTTATAATTGTTTAATCTAAAATAAAGAGATTAAATAGATAGAAATTTAAAAAAAAAATCTTTGAAATGTATAATTTCCCTTTCCCCGATCCTCAACTCAATTAATGGTGGAAATTAAAATAGAGAGAAATTAAAAAAAAAAGAAAAAGAGAGATGGTGGGTGAATAGATGGGAATTAGAAAAGGAGAGAGAGAGATTAAATAAAAGAGAAAGAGATGGAGTAGGATTGGGATTGGTGAATGTGAAGTTTAAAAAATAGAAAACAAAATCTTTTATTTTAAAATGATCTAGAGGTAATAGTCAAGATTGCATATAAAGAGGGGCAATCTAAAAATTTAAAGGGAGACAAGATAAAACACACAAGTGACATAATGAGATTTTTTCAGGGCCGAAAAAAGACTGTATTTTAAGGTGGTGGGATAGTGACAGTGCTGGAAAGATGCTTAAGCCATATAACTATGATGGGCGTCAGGTTGTGTTCAACAAGTTTAGGCAATCGTTAAGGGAAGATTACAATCTTTCTTACTAATACAGTTTTTGTTCAATGAAAAAACACCATGATTGATGACATCACAGGCCAAAGATTCAACCATTTGATGGCCTTTTTTCAATTGTGCATGCAACTTTTGAAAAACCAATAAATATGAGCCAATAAAAAACATTATATCAACAGCCACATCAAATTAATATAGATTTTGAATGGCATAGTCAAACACTTTATCCAAACATAATCTATGCTTGTGATTGTTTTTTGAATACATTGAATGCATACATCTAAGCTAGTATCATTTTGAGTGATAATGAATATTATTCTAATGGTGGGATAAACATTTAGTGATAATCAACATAATAATGTTTTTATTTTGCGAATGGGGAAGGGCATTTTTTGTAATTTGACAAACGGATGATATTTTCATAATTTGTTGAATGGAAAGGCCTTTTTCATAATTTAGCAAATGAGCAGGGGCATTTTTGTAATTTGGTTAATGGGATGGGATGGCTATTTTTGGGATTAGAGAATAGGGAGGGGCAGTATCGTAATTTGGCGAGGTATGAGCATTTTCGTAATTTACAAATGGGGATGGGAGGGGCACTTTCAAAAATCTTAGCGAGGGCGTGTTGGAAATTCTAAAAATGACGGATTGACACATTGAACAGTGATTGTAATTTGGATGTGGAAGGGCATTTTCAGGATTTGGCGATGGGGAGGGCATTTTTGTAATTTGGGGAATGGATGGCGTTTTCATAATTTGGGAAATGGGAGTAGCTTTTTTGTAATTTAGGAAATGGGAGGGCATTTTTTAGATTTGGCGAATTTAGAGAAAAAGACATTTTTTGTAGCAGGCGAATAGGGAGGGCATTTTTGTAATTTGGATGAAAGACATCGAAATTTGGTGAATGGGAGGGTCGTTTTCTTAACTTAGCAAATAAGAAGAGGCATTTTCGTAATTTGGCATATTTTGAGGGGTGTTTTCGGGATTAGTGAATGGAGTGGGGCATTATAGTAATTTGACAAGATATGGACATTTTCGTAATTTGGAAATAGGGTGGGAGGAACACTTTTCGAAATCTTTAAGTTGGCGAAGGCATTTTGGAAATTTAAAAAGTGACGGATTGACACAATTGAATAGAAGAAATTCTAGCTGGCTTGGGAAACCAGCGAGGTTTCACTGCCTGGCGGGGGCGAAAATATATTTTTGCCCCCCTCTCTTTAAACACATACTCCAAAAAGGTGTTTTAAAGAGGGGGGCAAAAATGTATTTTCGACCCCCAAGGAAGTGAAACCTCGCTGGTTTCCCAGGCCAGCTAGAATTGCTCATTGAATAGATTGTCAATTGATTTTAGAGATTAGATATGTTTTGACCAAAATATGTAGTGAAGTACTGTCACGCCTCGATTTTCGAAGAAAACGAAAATCCTAAAATCCATATAGGATTATCCGTTTCCCCCAAAACTCAGGACGTGAAAATTCAATAACAACAGAAACAAATAGCAGCAACAACTAAACATGATTTTATTACTGAAACAAATAAAACTCTAACTCGGAAAGACTCTGACGTTGCTGGCTCCACTAACGGAACTCCAATAACGCAGCTCAAAATCTCTAAACCTGAAAGGCTAATCGGCTACATTCCAAAATGAATGTACTCAAGAAGCAAGAGCGCACTTAGGTCAGCAATAAAGCTGGTGTGAGAAATCTTCATCCCAAAATCAATAAATCCGCACATGACAACATCAAATATAAACAAAACAATAAACAACCACACCATCAGGTAGTTCCTCAATGAGGCAAAGGTGTTATTATCCTAACTATAGAAATTGACTATGGCAAGTCTGACCTGCAGAAATATAAGTAGACTTGTCATCCTGCATGAAAATGTTAAAAGCAACCGGATAATATTTCTAAGTTATCAGTCATCACAAATGTGATTTATTTCCAAACAATTATACAATTCATAGTCATATTAGACTATTATTGAAATATTAACAAAACACATTTTCTACCTTTAGGAAGACATGTAGTTCTCATTCAATGGTTGAATGAGCATTTAGTTTCTTCTTTTAAGGTAATCATGCACATACACAAAAAAAAATCTCGCTTCTTTTCCACAATCGCACTATCCTCCTTGTGCCGAACACACCTCACCCAAGTGTGCCTCCCTTGCCTTCGAAACCACTCGGAGCGTACATGTTCCAAGTGGGGTGCCACATCGAGGAACATGTCATCTCACCCGACGTTCGATCCAGGGCAAACATTTCCTAACTCTACACGTACAACCGAACTCACATGGAACGGTGCACCGATATGCAAGCAAGTCTGCATACCCATAATTCTATCACACGTATACAAGCAAGTCTGTGTACAAATCACATTTTTCACTTTTTTTTTTCGGAGTTGTGGAAAAGAGCATAAAAAAAAAACTAAAACTCAAAACTCTTTTATGGTGACACTTTGTCAACCATAAATAAATCAACCACAGTATCCACCATTCTTTTGGGGAAACAAATAATATTTCCATAAATAAATTTTCTATAATCCATCAAGGATCAAACTCATTCAATATAAGATTCACCCTCCTATGCGCATTAAGAATATCACACTTTCAATCATAGCTCATTTTTTAGCCCAATTCAATCGATTAAATAGCACCATTACTTAATAACATTGTTATCTATACAAAGGCCAACACACGTATATATATTATATATGAAACCATACTCAAATTCTCATTATCATACATTACAACATATAGCAAGGGAGTTCAAAATGTTCACAACCACCAGTGCAAAACTATTTTGTATGTCAAAAATAAACCTCTCTTCAACCTATTCTGAGCCCACGTACCAAGTCCCACTCACTGCACCAATCCCTATAGAGTCAGTCTTCACACTATAGTGGAGGCACATAGAGAGTTGCCTCCATTGAACAAAAGTCATAGCCTTAGAAAATATTAATAAAGCCCTAAAATTTATAATGGGCTATAAATAGGGTCGTTACACCACATCAACATACCCAAAAATCAAGGAATTTACACCATACATCAAACAAACTTCATTGTTATACTAATAAAGCAAGTAATATTATTATTTAAACCATTGTTGTGCACAAATATCTAATACTCCATCCAAAAGAAAATAAAAAAAATGAACTAATTTTAAAATTTACACTGAGTAGTAGGCATAGCCACATACTCATATGATGTCATGCAAGTTATCCCCACAAGGACAATATCTTTCATTTTTTTTTTTGAACAGTGACGTCAAACAGGAACAGGGAACAGTGATGTCAAACAGGAACAGTAAACATTGATGTCAAACAGGAACAGGAACAGAAACAGTGATGTAAAACAGGAACAGGAACAATGATGTAAAATCGGAATAGTGAACAGTGATATCAAACAGAAACAAGAACAAAAATAGTGATGTAAAACCGGAACAGGAACAGTGAACATTGATGTTAAAAAGGAACAGGAACAGGAACAGAAACAGTGATGTAAAACCGGAACAGTGAACAGTGATACCAAACAGGAACAAAAACAGTGATGTAACCGGAACAAGAACAATGAACATTGATGTCAAACAGGAACAGAAACAGTGATGTAAAATCGGAACAGTGAACAGTGATATCAAACAAGAACAGTGATGTCAAACAGGAACAAGAACAGAAACAGTAATATCAGCATGAACAGTGATGTCAATTCGTTTTTTTTTTTTTTTTCATTTAAGGTTTAAATCAAACCAAGATTTCAAATCGATTTTTCATTAAAGATATAAATCAAACCAACAATGTCATATCGATTTTTTTTCCTCCATTAAAGATGTAAATAAAATCAAAATGTCTAGGGATAGAGTTTTACTCACTTCTTTTTGCAAGAAATCCCAAGATTTGAGCAAATTTCTTCCTTCAGCACCTCCCACCTTTTTCAACGTAAGTTTTTTCTTTTCTTATGTGTGTATCCAGAGAGAAAAAAAAAGGAGGCTAGGGCTTAAATGAGTTTTTAATTAGGTTTTATTTGGCTAAACACAACCATCACTCATCTCTTATTCTTTTAACCTTTATTTCCCTCTAACCAATACCCTAACCATTACTTTCATGAAAGCCCAAACTCAAGCCCAAAAAAACTGAATAAAATCCATCAAGATTAGGGTTTAACTAAAGTATATGTGCACCCCTTTTTTTTAGAGTGTGACTAATAAGTTTACTTAAGGCAAATGTCTTATTTATTTATTTTTGGGTTTTCAAATTTTGGCTAAACACACACACACACCTTATTCTATTTAGCAATGACAAACAAAACAAATCTTTTTTCCCAATAATTGATATTACAACATATGCCACAATTAATAAATAAGAATTTTTTGTATTTATTTAATTAGGCGGGTATTACAAGTACTGATCCAGTTCTGGGGTGGTTCGAACATGTCGACCCCAAATTCAAACATCCATGTTAGAAAAAAATAAACAAAATCCTTGCAAATCTGGGACGTTTTAAGATGAGGAAATGAAATACCTACAATTACAATCATACGATTATTGTACGACACTAGAGTATGCCTCGTGCCGTTGGCACTCTATATAATTTTATTTTTGCTAAATATTTTGTATTGAATACCTATTTCACTATTCTCATTTTGGCTCTAAATCAGTATTAAAGTGTAAACTTATTTTAAGGTAAATATATATATTATAAATTTTAGAGTTAGACTCAGTCAAATTTTAATCAGCTGGGGAAAAAATGTAAACGCCGAGAATGAGTTTTCCCCCAATCTTTGAATTCACCAAAATATGAAGTTTAGAGTTTTTGTTTAAATGTGCATTAAGATGTCCGATTCATTTTTTCTGGTATGATCGGCATTTGTCATTGCTTTGAAAAATATTAAAATCGTGAAATACTTTATATGTTTTTTAATTATAGAATATATATTTTTAAAATTTTAGCGCTCATCTTGATCATTGATTTTGTTGGAAAGATTTTAACATGCATTTCAACGATATTAACTTTACCAAAATTTGATATCGATGTAGATAGTTATGATAATTTTCATTTTGCTAAAAGCAAAACACAATATTTTCTCTTTCCGCCACATGTACATTTCACCAATTTTTTTTCAAAAGTTTATTTTTGCCCTTCTACATGTTTTATATTTACAAATATCCCATCATGGAAAATGAATCTCAACCCTCAAATTCAATACATTTCCCAACTTTCAATCCTAACCATCTTTTATCTCTAATCATTTTTATTTGACTTTGTCCCAGTCAGCAATGAATAGTAAAACACCACTCTGAATTGTAATATAGATTGGTTTTAGCCATATTTGGTTACTCTATGGTAAATAAAGTGGATGGGGTGTCACCACTAGTTGAATTATATAATGCACAGAAAGGGAACTCCCTACCCTTGAATGCAAAAATAGATGGAAAACTATGGCATCCGAATTGTATAATAAGACAACATCAACTGTAAACGTTAGTTAGGGCCTCAAGTTCTTAAGGATTGGCTTCATCTCCTCGTGTTTAATCCTCGTTAAAGAATGTTGAGGTTAAAATTTAGTCTCGAAATTTCTCCTGCTAAGGTTTTGTTATAGGGCTAGAAAGCGAGTTGTTGTACCTGCACAAACTCCAATCGGAGCATGATGCCTAGACGAAGACTCCAACGGTCAAGTCAATAACGAGCTTTAGGAGATAAGAAAGAAAAAGTGAGCGAGAGGTTCAAAGATAACTATGTTTGCTCGGGTGGTGTTACATACCTGGCTCTTGGGAATTAAGCCTATATTTATACTTGTTTGACGTATCTCTACGCTAAATCTAGCCAAATCTGCCAGCTGAAAGGTAGTTCGACTAGACTCTTGCACGTCTCAGACAATGTCGGTATATCCAGGAAGGAAATGTGCAAAATATGCATTATCAATGAACAATACCAACTTTTTCATCAGATCAAAAGCATTCTCACAATTTGGATTAAACAAAAGAAAGACATGGTTCTCACCTCAGTTTACACAAACTCAAATTTCCCTTCCTATCCACTTTTCCTCGAAGTCAAATAAAACCAACCCCCCTCCATCAGTGGACCTTTTTTTAGAAACACACACAAGCACCCAGGCACACCCAACACACCCAAAACCAGAGTCCGGACTCAAACATACCTCGGTGCAAGCCTATAAACTCGTGAGGAGGTACAGTCGGACCTAACACTCCAGACGCGGGAACAAGATACAAATCTCAAGGGATATGGTACGAATTACAAAGTTTGATCAACTCAGTTTCGTCGACCAAACTATCACCAAAGTGACTCATACAGACGAGGGATAACGGATTCTTGAAAGCAATTTTGACACTGTCGGCCATTGGAAAAAAGAACAAATACTATGGTTCGAAATGATAAAACAGATAATGATTGGGAAATCATCCTCAGAACAGTAAATATTTATAGGGGAGGCAAACCAAACTTTCCCTCCTCGAGCAGTCGTGTACCTATTAAATGTCATGCGTCGCTCGAAACCTACGCTTCAGGTTCGATCATCACGACGGTACAACTGCCTTTTCAACGAGTTAGTGGACCGACGTAAACACCCTGATATTCACGTAATTAATACATAATATATCCCTTAGTTTATATATGTTAGTGTTTCGATTATTATACTTTATTCAAATTATTTCGTTTTCATGTCTTTGTAGGAATTTCAGCGTGAATGATGAAATCGCATTAAGGCGACAATTTGAGGAATGATCAATTGGTTGATTCTAGTGGTGATACAAAGTAGCGGGTCACATGTCTAAACCTAACCCAAACAAACCTAGGTCCACCTAATTTAACCTAAGCCCAAGCCCAAAAGTTAACCTAGAAACCCCAACCCTACCTAACAAGGAAAGAGGAGAACCCTATTTAGTGTTTCCTCTCTCCCTTCTCTTCCGCCATCTCTCTTTTTCCAGCCACCACGCCACATCCACCCTGTCGACGATCCTCGCTCGGTAGGAGGACTGGCAGCGCGATCACCTCGCCATCACCACCATCGCCTCCATCTCACTCATTGTCCCTGTTTTCTTATCTTTCTCTCGACCACTGTCACGAACCAGCAGCAGAGTACGAAACAGATAGCACCTCCCTGTTTTCCACTTCTTTCTCCTCCCTATTTTGTCACGCCAAACAACACCACCATCCACACACCGGCCAAACCAACGTCGCCGCCCCTGCTTCATCCACGCAACCAAACATATCCACATCATCATTTGTCTCTTCCGTTCATCTTCGTTCCTCTCTCTTCCACGGTCTCTTCCTCCTCTACTTCTCTCTTTCTGCTCCTTCATCACAACCAGACCATGTATCACCACCATTATATCTCTCGCACTAAAACAGAAGAGCGGGAGCAGTGTTCAGCCCCTGCTCCTCTCCGTGCATTCTTCCTGTTTTCTTCTTCTCTCGTCCCTTTCTCTCCCTACTATATTTCTCCCTCTCGTCTCCCCTTCTATGTTTTCATCTCTTGCAGGTGAACCGGAATAAAGAAATGGTAAGGAAGAGCAAAGATTTTGTGGACCCAGAAGGAAGAAAAAGCAGGAAAGCATTGGGAAATAACTGATTTCTTAAATCAGGTTGTTTGCACCGTCGGATCTTGTCAAAGCCACCACAGAGCATTTGCACTCTTTCTCAGGATGTGTGTTCGTGCTGAGATGAATTCCACCTCCACTGAAGCTATGACAACCGCCACCATGATCTTCTAGAGTTTGTTGTATCTAAATTTATTTTTTTTCTATCTGCTTGAATGTTAAACACAGTTGATTTCTGAATTTCAATAATTTGCTTTCACCGATTATATCCGGAATAATTGTCTAGACTAATCGGTATTTAAAAGTTTCCTTTGTTGATATTCGAAGCCTGCTTTAATAAATTAATTTAAATATGTGATTGTCTGTGTCGTGAGAGGTTTAGAATTAGTTAAAACAAACATGTGATTGTGTGTGCTGTAGAAATACATGCAATGCTAGAGGTTTATGCCTTTGCTGAAATCAATTGCAAATGTAGATTAATCTTTAGATTAGTCGTGTTGATTCTTGAAAACAATAACTTGGATTACTCAAATCTCAAAGAACCTATGGTGGATTCGGTGTCTCGGTTCACCACTAGAAATGAACAGAAGAGACAGAGGATGAGTGGCTCTGTTTGGTTGTGTGGATGAAGCAGGGGCGGTGACGTTGGTTTGGCCGGTGTGTGGATGGTGGTGTTGTTTGGCGTGACGGAACAATGAGGAGAAAGAGGTGGAAAACAGGGAGGTGCTCCCTGTTTTGTACTCTGCTGCTGGTTCGTGACAGTGGTCGAAAGAAAAAAAATAGGGACGATGAGTGAGATGGCGGCAATGGTGGTGATGGTGATGTGATCGTGCTGCCGGTCCTCCTATCGAGCGAGGATCGCCGGTAGGGAGGATGTGGAGTGGTGGCTGGAAAAATAGAGATGGCAGAAGAGAATTGAGAGAGGAAAGGTTAAATAGGGTTCTCCTCTTTCCTTGTTAGGTTGGGTTTGGGTTTCTAGGTTAACTTTTGGGCTTGGGCTTAGGTTAAATTAGGTGGACATAGGTTTGTTTGGGTTAGGTTTAGACATGTGATCCGCTACTTTGTATCACCACTAGAATCAACCAATTGATCATTCCTCAAATTGTCACCTTAATGCGATTTCATCGTTCACGCTCAAACTCCTACAAAAACATGAAAACGAAATAATTAGAATAAAATATAATAATCAAAACACTAACATATATAAATTAAGGGATATATTATGTATTAATTACGTGAATATCAAATACCCCAAACCTATATTTTGCTAATCCTCGAGCAAAACAATAAAAATATAATTTTAACTCACTTTCGCAGGAATCATCGGTTGCACTTATCTTAAACGTGCGACAAGGCTTTAAACCCCTGGATTCCTCTAGTGGACGAGTTATAGTCTCGTGAGGGTTTCCAGAAATGTTACCCATAAACATTATGACTCAATAAATTTTAAAAACATGGTAACTTGATCACTCCATCTATAATCCTCATAGTAATAATCTAATTAACAAAAATTTCATAAAACAACTATCAGTGTCAGAATAATATATCAAAGAGTCTAACAACGATTTTGATAATACCCAAAGGTTAAATAAATTTCATCAATTATTTTCAACTCAAAGTGTGTGTGTGTGTGTGTGTGTGTGTGTGCGCGCATGGCCTTATAAACATAATTTTTTTTCTTAGTAAAGATACAACTAGATAACCTTTGGATAGTACACTTCAACTACAAATCTCTCTTGTCACTCAGAAATGAATCACTCAGAGATTGGTTAGTTATCACTCAGTTTATATGTGAGAAAGAGAATAAATTATGGAAACACGAACATCTCACATATAATAATCATGAAAACAGACTTTTAAAATAATGAAATGAATATGATCTCATGGAAAGGAATATCAATTAGTTTGAAAATGTTGAATCAAACTCCACGTCTATGAACCAGACCTTTACTTAAAATCAATTAGGTATTTATTAGGTCGTAATGAGACTAAGATTTTGTCTAACAAGAATGGACAAAGATATGCAAGAATTATTTGAGAGTGGATACACCCTTTTAATAAACATGTAGGGCTCTAAAGAGTAAACTAATGTTGTACACGATTAATTTTTCTTTCTTCGAAATTCTTCTTCATATATTTTTTTCTTTTTCTTCAAAACATCATTTTTTTTTTAATTTTATTTTATAAAGTCAACGACATGTTTTCCCCTTCTACACAATGAAACATTTTACTCCCGAGGATTCATGGAATATTTAGTTTCAACTTTTTTTTATTTGCTCATTCAAAAAATATATCAACCATACATATTCTCAAAGACATTGGGTAAGGATAAAAATAATATGGGATGTTACTCCATAACTGGAGTAGGTAATGAAGATGGGGTTGGCAAAGAAAAAGTCTATTTAAGCTCAAAGGGCTGCAAACGAATATTTATCATTAGGTAGGCTAAAAGGCTAAAGAACGGTTCAAAGAAAAAAAATGCCTATATCACTTCTTAAGCTCTAGTCGATATTATAACATCTCAACTAAATAAACCAAGAAGTTCTAGTGTAATAATTCAATTTTAACGTCATTCTCAAAGCAATTAACAAGAGAAGCAAGAATAATGAGATCATCAACGAGATAATGCGGACTCAAGAAAAGTCAGAGTTTATTTAATAACCCTTAAGAAAAATATAATGTCTCGAAACTCACAAGGGTTAAGTCTCCACTATTATTCTAAGGTTTTTTAGTTAATATCTTACTAATTAACTTCAAATTATGCTAAATTGGCTTATAGTGCAAGAATAGTCGAGTTGAAACATCTCGTGAAATATGTTTAACTTATAGATAATATCAACTTTATGTTTCCACTTATTATATCAATGTGACAATTGAAAGCTTGTATTTCTCAAATTTAAAAGCATACTTAAAAGTACATTCTCTTCATTGGAAAGGAACTCAGATTTTGAATGCATTTTAAAATCGAAAAATTTTCACACTATCATAATTAAGTATGTATTCAATGGATATTGAGTAGAATACAATAGTAAATTGTGAAATACATTTCATTTCAAAAATTTTGAAGAATGCAGAAAAACTCATAAACCTCACCCCCAAACCTAAACTAAACATTGTCTTCAATGTATAAAATGATGATCATGACAAATGCAGGAAAAAAAAGAGTTAGAGTGATATTACCATGGAAAAATTTATACCAATTTCGACGAAATCGTCTACCAATGAACGCTAAAAAACATAAGAACTGTGGACTCATCATGATAAATTGATAAAAACAATACATGACACAAAAGACTATACAAATGAAAAAAATTACATGCATCAGTTGTAAGTCAAAATTGTTACGGAGCTAACGAGTATGAGTGAAATGCAACAAAAAAGAACTCAAAAATCAATCCAGACTTACCATAATGACACAACCGACGCTAGGCTGCCTCTTATGAGCGTTTGGTTTAACGTCGTCAACCCAACATATATTCTTCCTCATAAATGATGTACCATGAAATGACGAGGAAGAACATAGCGAACTCTCCCCCAAACCTAGACACTTAGTCCATGATGTTGACTAGATCATATAGCAACAACCGAAAAAGTTGAGGATTCGTCCAACATATAGTAGCACCCACATGCAGCACAACAAAAACTAACACACCCCTAAAACAACGAAAACGTCGTGCAAAATCATAGAGAAAATGCAAACGAACCCGCGGTCGTAAAGAAGTCATAGGGATCTGGAGCAGAAAGTTGTCACCAACAAGGATATCCACAAAATGACTCTTTCCTACTCCTGAAAAGGGACATCCTATGTCTAGTGTCAAATCAGAAGATTGAATGTGTTGCACAATAGGATGGTCAAAACTAAAATCATCCCTTAAAAACAAGGGATCCACATAGGTAGCGTCAATCAATATTAAAGGGATGGAAAGAGATATGTCTATAGATATATCAGGTGGTACAGGCTCATCATAACAAAATGAATTGCACAAAGATGATGAGCTAGACAGCTCAACAACACCCCCAAACCTGGAATCAACACTGTCTATGGGATGTATTATCTCCAAAGAATATTGAGAATCAGACTTCATATACGAGTAACTAAGAGGACATATGTCAAATGGGTCATCATGAAAAGGCGGAAAAGAAAATGGGTCAGAAAGCCCAATAGTATCAACAGAAGGGTTTAGTTTTGACTTACTGAGTGGAAGAAGTTCCACTTTAGGCTTCCATATGTAACCCGGATCTATAATAGGGGCTAAATCAAGCAAAACATTCACTTCCCTAATGGAATCATCAATATCAAAGTCTAAACCGAAGTGAGTCAAATATGTTGTTAAGGGATCATCTAATGCAGACTGCAACAAGGAATTCTCCACCGAACTCTCAATCATATTAACTTCACAAACATCCTCGGACTCAAAAGGTTGTTGGCTTACATTAAAAACATTGAGTTCGACGATTCCATTCCTACAATTAATAATAGCAATAGATGTGGCAAAAAATGGATGACCCAAAATAACTGGAATGTGACTGGAGGGGTTGTGAACAGGTTGTGTATCAAGAACTATGAAGTCCACTAGAAAATAAAATTTTTCAACCTTAATGATCACATCCTCTATAACACCGCGGGGAATTCTAATTGACCTACCTGCCAATTGCAGTGTTATTTTAGTCGATTTTAGCCCGCCGAGGCCTAATTGCTCATAAACAGAGTATGGCAATAAATTAACACTCGCCCCCAATTCCAACAATGCCTTATCAATCATATGATCACCGATAACACAAGAAATAGTCGTGCACCCAAGATCTCTATACTTAGGCGGGGTTCTATGTTGAATAATTGAGCTTACTTGCTTGGCGAGGAAGGCTCTCTTTTGCACATGTAGTTTTCGTTTCTGTGTGCAAAGTTTCTTTAAAATTTTGGCATAGACAGGAACTTTCTTAATAGCATCGAGCAATGGAATATTAATGTGAACTTGTTTAAAAATTTCCATTACATCGTTAGCATTTGTTCCTTTCTTTGCTGGAGCTAACCGTGATGGAAACGGTGCCCTAGGCAAATAAGATGCTTGAGTGGGGTCAGAGTCAAGAGGCACATCTTTAGAAGGTGAGGCTTTATCAACCTCTTTGTCAAATGGAGATGCAACCTGCTTTGACTTAGACGGAGATGCAACGACACTCGAATCGAAAACTTGTACCCGATTGTCAACCTGTTTTCCACTCCTAAGGGTAGTAATAGATTGGACATCTTCATGGCGTGACTCAGATGTACTACCAACTGCAAATTGACCCTTCGGGTTTGGAACAGGTTGACTAGGAAATCTCCCTGGCTCTCTCTCAGAAGAAGACTAAGTAATCTATTGGTGTTGAGATTGGTGTTGAGTCGTGGCTTTCAACTCAGATATGTCCTTAGAATTCTGCTCAATTATACTTTCTGAGCGCTGCAAAAGCCGATTAACCATTTCTTCTAAACTTGATGTGTGGGATAAAGGAACTTGGTTAAAGTGGGGCCTAACAAGGCTAGAGGTTTGAGAAGCCCGGGAGACAACAACAGGTCCCCCTTGGTGTGGGCCATGGGCCCAGGGAAGATTTGAATGCTAGGTAAATCCTTGACTATAATAGTTAGGTTGTGAATTATTACTAGATCGCCGCATAGTGTTCATAGAGTTTACTTGCTCAACATAGTACGCAAGATAATCATTTTCCAAGTCACAATTAGCTATTGTATGACCAGGACTCGAACATGTAGCACAGACCTCAGATGAAGCGTTTGCGGGAGGTGCAAGTTGAGTCACATTCAAAAATGCATCTATTTTTCGAGCCATAGTCATAACAACTTTCTCTAACTTCGAGGTAGAAGGGGGTGAACAAATGGATATCTAATCTCATATATACCGCCCTTACGCCTATCTAATCTCAAAGAATTCCCATATTTCACTGATGCTCATTTTCATTAGTGACCCACCACTAGTGGAATCAATCATATGACGGTTTTGAGGAGTTAAACCATCTTGGAAGTATTGAACTAGTCGCCACTTCTCAAATCCGTGATGGGGACACCTAATAATGAGTTCATTGAACCTTTCCCAGCATTCATAGAAATGTTCGCCCTCTTTTTGCTAAAAATTAGATAAATCTCGTCAGAGGGCATTCGTTTTATGAATGGGGAAGTACTTTGTCGAGAACTTTTTTGAAAACGCAGCCCATGATGTGATGGATCCTATCTCTAATGCATTTAACCATGATTTCACCTTATCTTTCAAAGAAAAGGGAAATAACCTAAGACGGACCGAATCGTTAGAAAAGTTCTGGTACTTCAGGGTGGCGCAGATGTCAAGAAACTCTTTAACATGAAGATAAGGGTCTTCTTTTTCAAAACCATAAAAGAAGGCAGCATATGAATAATAGATGGTTTGAGTTCGAAACTGTTTGCATTTGTCTCGGGTAAGACAATGCAAGACGGAGCACTACTAGGAAAAGGGACGAAGTAATCCTTAAAGGCCTTCTCCTCAGCCATTTTTGTAGATAAGGATGATGACCTAAATAGGTAATGGGGACTTCAAAGAACTCCTCGAATTCTTGTCGGACAAGCCTACTCTTAGAATCACGCACCCGCGTACGCATAAACTATTGGATATCGAAGGTTCAAAGTCAGAACTCCTAAACAGGCTTCAAATTTTTTTAAATTTATTATTATTATTTTTAAATACAAGCCTAACCACTAAATGAAGATGACCTAACTCTTAAAAATAAAAACAACGAAACCCTAAATGACACCTAAATGATGCACAAACAAAATGAATGGCAGACGACCCTAAAGCTTTTATTTACTAATGCAGGGCTGAAATTCAATTCAATTTACCTAACCGTGGGAGAGGCACGGTAATTTCCTATCAATCCGCCACTACAGAGTTCTCCAACCTTTTTTTCCACTCTCTAGCTCAAAGTGAAATGTCAGTTCAAAAACTGTTCCCAGATGGGATATGTTCCTTCACTCGACCACTTTAAGCTATCAAACGTCCAAAGAGGGTCCCTATGAGCGTCATACCTGTCCTAGATAATTATCTTGCTACAAATTTTAAATAGTGAAGGCCTAGGTTCCTAACCCTCAAATAGATGGCGATTAACCTATTCGCGGGAGAGGGCATGAAAGTTTCAACTCTATCTTGCAACTATTCAAATTTGCATGCAATACTACCTAGAACAAGCTAAACACAAGTGATCACACAGAAACCGCGTGCAGATGCTGTGGGTAGAAGTTACCTCCGACGTAAACCTCTTTTGGGTTACTTGCGATGCCGAGCAGAACTCAATTTCTGAGAGTTTCCTCGCGAATTGCAATGTTTCACTTCGTTTCCACTCCAGCTCCTATGTGTGTGACCACCTGCAAAAAAAATTCAAACTCAAGCAGTGTTCTAAAAAGCGCTAGGCGGGCGGCGATAAGGTGCCTAGAGCCCAAGGGCCTAGGTGGCAACCTAGGTGGTCTTAAGTTTTGTATTATAACTTTAATAATTTACAAAAGTTAAGCATAATACCTTATCAATTGCATCTAATTTAATGCCAAGATACATATGCAAAATTTAAAAACATGAAAAATTAACAATCATGAACAAAATTTATTAAGACTCAAATGAGTGAAGTTGGTCATGATGGGTACTTTATACAAAGTTGAATTTGTAGACAAATATCCAAACCTACTTTTTTTCTTTAAATTGCATGAATAACCTTTGTCATGTTTGATAAAATCTACATTACTAAAATTGGTACTGGTAGATCCTTTGAGAATTTCATTAAGTAATCATCATTTTCTACATTTAGACATATACTGAATAAAAAAAATTAAATTGTTTATTTTTAAAAAGGAGGAAAGAAAAATAAAATAAGAACACAATCAACCTTATTAAAAAATATATAAAAAAACTCGCCTAGACCGCCTAGGCCGCCCAGACCCCGCCTAGACCGCCCAAACCAGCCTAGACTGCCCAGAACCCGCCCAACCATTAATCTGGGCATTTTTCTACCTTCTAGCGCCGTATAGGCCGAATTTTAGAACATTGAACTCAAGTAAATAAAACAAATAAAAAAGTGACTCGTAACACTGTTCATAACAAGAAAATTAAACCTAATTTATAAACTAGCAAAAACAACCCTAGATTTCGATTATACCGTTACAGTCCCCGGCAACGGCGCTAAAAACTTGATGGAGATTTTATTAACCTAAATTAATAAGTTAATAAACCTTACTTGTAATACCGCAAGTGCACGACTGTCTAACTAGTAGACAGTGTTAGACAGTGGCAAATACGGTCGATTCCACGAGGATTGACGAAACAGTCGAATTCTAAGACTTATTTAAACTAATTTAGAGTTGCGGGTTGCAGAAGATCAAAATTACAAAATTAAGAGAACTAAATTGAAAACTAAAATTAAACTGGTAAAAGATGATAAGAGAGTAGGCCGAGACATCGAATCCACCACAGGTTCATGAGATTCATGTAATCTATATTTTTGTTTTCAAGAATCAACACGACTAATCTAAAGATTAATCTACATTTGCAATTTATTTCAGTAAAGGCATAAACCCCTAGCATTGCATGTCTTTCTACGGCACACACAATCACATGTTTATTTTAACTAATTCTAAACCCCTAGCATTACATGTCTTCTTACGGCACACGCAATCACATATTTAAATTAATTTATTAAAGCAGGCTTTGAATATCAACAAAGAGAACTTCTAACTACCAATTAGTCTAGATAATTATTCAGGATATAATCGGTGAAAGCAAATTATTGAAATTCAGAAATCAACTGTTTTAACATTCAAGCATATAGAAAACAATAATTTGGATTACACAAATCTCGAAGAACCTGTGGTGGATTCGATGTCTCGGTCCACTCTCTTATCATCTTACCAGTTTAATTTTAGTTGTCAATTTAGTTATCTTAATATAGTAATTTTCATCTGCTACAACCCCCAACTCTAAATTAATTTAAATAAGTCTTAGAATTCTACTGTCTTGTCAATCCTCGTGGGATCGACCCATATTTACCATTGTCTACTAGTTAGACAACTGTGCACTTGCGATATTACAAGTAGGGTTTGTTAACTTATTAATTTAGGTTAATAAAATCTCCATCACAACCTACTAACTCGGAGGGGGGAGTAGATGATGATATATAAAAACGATCACACTCCTTAGCCGAACACATGTCATGATGATCTCGAGGAAATATGGGCTCAAGCATCTGCCCAACACAGATCCAGCCCCAGCGGATCTAAGCCCACTTAAATTCAGTCCGCCAAGCGAACCTGGACTCTGACGGCATGCTAGGCCCACACGTCTCACAACCATCCTCAATACCCATAAGCCATCGTTATGCAAGTATCTTGAAGATCAGCTTCAGATGGGCAACTACAGTTGCTCGCTGCTTCCAACTATGAAGCAAACACCAGAGTATCTTCCACACAGGTAAACTCCCTTTCACGGATTGCTCTTGGATTGGGAACTATCTCCCATGTATCTAGGAGTGCAGAGCTAACATGGAACTTCCCTCCTACAACACGACTCTTAATTAGAGAGGAATCTCCACGAAGATCTCCTCCCTAAACTACACCTACGATGGCTTGGTGAACCAGGACTCCTTGCATTATAAATAAAACATGAAATTGGTAAGCTAAGGTACGCTACAAATTCCTTGTTACAGTATTACACCTTCCTCAGATTCATGTCTGACTTTAGCATCGAAGTGCCATCGGTCATCCCACAGTGATTTGTGGCTCATGTGCGTTACTTGTGCAAGTCAGCAGGAACAAGGTCAAAGCAGAGAGCAAAAATCGACTGCATAAGTTATCTTCCCAATCACTACAGTTTCAAAATAAAAAGGTTGAACAAATCCAACACTTTCCCTTATCTTCTTTCCTATTTTTTCATAGCGCCTTGTTGATGGTTTCAACATATTATTGTAATGAGTTGCATTCTGCTAAAAAAATCTCCATGTCCCTTATTATTGTTGTGCTCGAGGGTGAAGAGAGCGAAGCCCCCTGGCACCACCTCACATGTCTCAACCACACTGATAATGTCCCCAACTTAAACACCCGCTCGGGTCTGGGTTTTTTCACGAACGGGGCTCCACTACTCAACCGCCCCAAAAGGCCTCGGCTGAGACATGTCCAATTCCATTTATATTTCAAGTGATGTTGTCCACTACTTGATATGGGACCACACGAGATTGTTAGCCAACAGACATGTCTCAAGCAAAGATATTGTTCCCAACTTAGACACAAGCAATGATATTGTCCCCAACTTAGACACTTGTCGCGACCGAGTGTGGGTTTTTACGAATGAGGCTCAACTAGTCAATTGCCCCCAAAAAGCCTCGTCACTATTGAGTACATATCCAATCCTTTATTAACTGCACATGATGTTGCTCCCTACTCGAAGTGGGACTAAACTTGCACGCTCAACTCGAGCCAACATCTTCGACAGTTATATCAAGTCTAAAAGTTCAAGAGATCATGATTTCAAACTAGAAAAGTAATGCACTCTAGACCTTGGAAGATTCCTTGCTATGATAATCAAAACCACCTATAGTTTTATTTATATTATTTTCTCTTAAATCACCCCATTGATCCCTCAAAAAAATGAGACAAGGTCAACATGTAACATTGAAGCTGAAATGTTATAATATAGGAAGTTAAATTAGGGATGGCAGTGGGGCAAATTTTCACGGATATCCGCCCCACCCAAACCGTTTGGGGCGGATTTGAATTGAGTTTAACGGTTTTTTGGTGTGGATTCGGGAATCCAAACTATATCCGTCTCAAATTCGGGGCGGATACAGATTTAACCACATCCGCCCCACATATCTATTTAAATAGTAATCTCAATAGCATTTAAAGATAGAGAAAAGATGGAGAGAGATTAAGATATTACAAATAAAAAAACAGTATGAGTACTAGACAAGACATGACCCTCCCACCCATGTGAATTTCCTTTACCTTCATTATAGTCTCTTTCTTTAATAGTTTAGCAAATAAGACAAGACATTAGAGTTTCTCTCTAATGGATTTTTGTGTGCAGAAGATTTAGAGTCTGAAATTTGGTGAAGAAGCATAGCATCATCTAACAGAGAGTGATTGTGTGAGCAGAACACAGAGAAGATAACTCGTCCACAGAAGAGAACGAAATTTGCTTCCTCGTTTTCTTTTCTTTTTCTCCTGTTTCTTTTCTTCTTCTCCCGTTTCTTCTTTTGATTTGAATGATGGAGGCTTGATGAGGAGAAGCGACCATCGCTGTCGACGGAGGGAAAGGAGGAGGAAGGGAAGTTGGTGGGTTGACGGTGGCTTGATCTGGTGGTGGTTCTATCTAGTGGTGGTTCTATCTAGTGGTGGCTCAATCTGTTGTTCTGAAACTCAAATAAAATCAAGCTTACTCGTATCCAATTCGACACAGCAAACTCTGTGTGTCTCCCTCCCTGTAGAGTTTTGTGGCTTCCAAGTGAATTTGGCCTGAAAGATAAAGAAATGTTATGTTACAGTTTATTTTTTTTAACGAATATTTGGAGCGGGGCGGATATCCGCCAATCCGGCCGGAGTGGTGATGGTTTTTGAAAATTTGTATAAACGAATATTCGGGGCGAATTTGTGAATCCGCGATTTCCAGCAGGGCAGGAATGAATTTGTCCAAATCCGCCCCATTGCCATCCCTAAGTTAAATTAGGAAGAAGATGCATCATCCTAATTAATGAAGGAACCAAAATGTTTGATCAACTTCGCAACATTCTCACTAGTAGGCTTGAATAAGAAGAAGACACGATACTCTCCTTTTGTCTCCACAAACTCCGCCTTTCCGTTCCACCCATTCTTCACCAACATCTCATAGTAGAGTTCTCTCTCTCTCTCTAAACTGGTCTTTCTCCGCTACACAGACCAACACTCAGTCACACTCGAGCGCTGAACAATTTGGACCAACAAGTGGGTTGATGAGTGGGTCATCACACCCTGGAGACGAAGGGCAAAGGAAAGCCCAGGACTCCTTCACCTTTGCCTTACTTTCCAAATTGTTAAGCTCAGAACCAACTGGCTCCACTCCCGCAAAAAATGTTGAAATAGTAGTATCCCAATTAGTGTTAAGCCAGGCAATTGGGACTTGTCTCGAGCTAGCATGGCCAAATTATGAGCGATGTTGGCATCTGCACTGCCCCCGACCATGTAGACTCTTCCAAAGTCTGCATAGTTCTTCAACCAGACTGTTTGTCCCTCTCCCGTAGCATGCGAAACCACCCATTTGAGAACATCCCAATAATCTTTGTAGGCAATTGGGAGAAGGTGTTCTGGTGCAAGTATGTACTCCACCGAAACAGCTATTACATTGGCTTCGGTGACTAAAGTGTTCAGGAATAGGTATGAGAGAAAGCTGACCCAATGCAAATTGCTCCTCCATGAAAGTAGACTAGAAGGGAGAGCTTTTTGCGGTGTTGGTGGTGACTTGGCGGAGGTAGAGTCTTGCTGAAACACCTGTTTCTGGTATAATGACTCCATCTTGAGATGAAACTTCGGTCACGGGATCAACTGATGGGGGAACTGTATCGCTTGGTAGTAGCCTTTCAATACGGCCATCTTTGTATGTACGAAGTATCAGTGAGAAATCAAAGACTACTTCTTCACTCTTGCCTGAATCCATGAGAAGTCAAGATGAAGAAATAAGCAAGAACTATAGAAAGGCTTAAGCAATGCAACAACTATGTGTGGACCTTAAATTATGGAGCTTGATTTGAAAGGGAAGGTTTGGTGATTGGTGACTGGTTTATTGAAATAATGAAAGTGATCTTGGAAGGAAGTACTGATTGGCTCATCTGAAAGTCTACAGAAATTATAATCCCTCCCTCTCTGTTTTCCTCGCTGGTTTCCTCGCCAGTTAGACAAGTTCGAAAGTCTAACCAAAACTTTTAATGTGCCTTTTGGAATCAAGTATACTTTGTGGAAAGGTTCAACAGAAGATATGATTGATGCATCAAAATATACTGTCATCACAATCATACACATGGCAGGAAATGATCATCACGAAGATTAAGTGCCCTACTTACCGAGCCAGCTCATAAAACTCAAGAAGACAAAATCAATCATAAAAGCCCGAACATGGCCCATCAGAAGTAGACGCAATTAAGGCCTAAATTCGGGCCCGCACGAGTTCTCTCATAATGAACATGAACGTAACATAAGAAAATATTCGTGGAGAGAGTTACGCCTCCACGGACACGTCTTCATAAAAGAGAAGACTGTTACGAAGAATATCCCATTCTGTTGTGCCTCATATGCTTAAGTCACGCAAAGAATTAACTGCGACCATTATATAAGGTAAATGAAACATTCGACCAAGGTATGCAACTTTAATTGAGTTTTGTCCAAATTTACTTCATTCTTCAAACAGAGTTACTGACTTAAGCATCAGAGTGCCTTCGACTAGGGGTGGGTAAACGAGTTGAGGATCTGCGGGTTCAAACCGAACCGGACCATTTTGCTCCAAACAGTCCAGATTTTAAGTTTGTATTTCTAGATAGGGTCCGAATCAATTATAAAACAGTCCGAGTCCGGTTCCTATTTTTTAAAATGAAACAGTCCAGGTTGGACCCATTTTAAATCACATTTTACAAGTCTTTTAATGTCATTGGAGGTTAATAAACCTCAAATAAAAAGTTAGAAACCGTGTTTGAGTGTCTCTTCCCCTCTCTTCAGTCTACTATGTTTTGTCTCTCTATCTCCAGATCTTTAGAAGTTGTTGATCAAAGAAGAAGATTTGTTGAAGAAGAAGATCAAAGGAGAAGAAGCTAATCGAAAGAAAAGAAGTTGATCTCTCAGTGAGTCACTAAACAACGAAGAAGAAGAAGAACAAGCTAATTTTTTTTAAGAAAAATAAGAAGCTAATCTCTTTTAAGGAGAAGAAGAAAAAGACCTATTGAAGAAGATGGAGCTGTCTATCTGTTGTTGGAGGATCTAAAGTCTAAACCCCTAAGATATTTTTTTATATCCTTCTCCCTTGATGAAATTATTATTGGGTTTCATGTCCACGATGTTTGTGATTTAAGGTTCTTTCTTTGAATAAATTTTTACATGTTTGGTTCTTGGTTTTACGTAAGTTTTCATATTTGTTCTAACTTACACATGATTCTTTATAATGTACCATACTGTATGCATGGTAGTTGCAGAAATCACCCTTGGCTGGTTGCCATTAGGTTTTGGTTGAGAATGGTAATTCAATGACTACAACCTCGTTATCATTTGGTTTCTGTAGTTAATCTTTTCCTTTTTTTGTCTTGTTTTTCATATCGGTGGCATGATGGTAAACAGAGTGGTACTTTTCACGAGTGTTAATGAAATACATTTTATATC
Source organism: Berberis vulgaris (assembly GCA_963556465.1). Classification (NCBI taxonomy): domain Eukaryota; kingdom Viridiplantae; phylum Streptophyta; class Magnoliopsida; order Ranunculales; family Berberidaceae; genus Berberis; species Berberis vulgaris. The sequence continues at coordinate 66,806,100 of OY747134.1, read as the reverse complement.
CGGTTGAAAATGATTTGCCTTTTGAGTTTGAGAGTCATGTTTATCTAAATTTATTAGAGATTGAACTATGCATATTTTTCTGCTGCTTCCCAGTTGGGGCTTTGTTCTTTATTTGGATTCGGAATTTCGTTAGTTAATTTTCAGATTTCTGAAGTTGGGGTTAGCTGTTTTTTCCAATTACTGAGATGAAGAAGAAGAGTGTTGTTGGAAGAAAATTCTTTTGCATCTCCCTCCAATAATTTTTTGTTGCGCCTGCTGCTTGCAACTTGATTTAGATGTTGTAATGTTGTAAATTGTATTATTACATTGTTACAGTGAAATTCGGTTCGAACCATCCAGTTTTGCACCTACAAATTATTCTCCTCCAAAATAGAAGATTCAAATTTATTGTATAATGGTGTTAATAATAGTGATACATGTCAAGTATAGGATCATCTGATGTGTTTTCGTTCTTCTCCCGTCTTCTTTGTTGGTTTTTGTCTGAAGGACCACTTGAGGTGTTGGATTATGGTCTAATGTCCCCCCTTACCCTATCAACATTATTAACAATGTATAGATTTTTCAAGTGGTGCTATATATAATCTAGATTGGACCCCTAGGCTATGTTTTGAGTTCACAATATCACAAGTTTTGTTTCATAATGATATGGATATGCCATGGACGTCAATCAATACCAAAAATATATTCATATACTCATTTTGGAACCGTAGGAATTTGACCATTCTAAATGGTTCGAGTTAGGTTCGATCCCAATGTATAAATTGAGGGAATCCAGACCGGACTGGATCCATTAAATTTAAATGATCCAAGTTAGGTTCCTCAAAATTTGGAACTGTTTCGGATTGTGCCCACCCCTACTTTCGACCACCAAAAAGGTGGTCTTTGACAGTCTAACGTTTGTTTTGCAAGTCAAATTCACAGGAGGATGAGATTTGGACGCATTAGTTTGGCGCCGTCCGTGGGGAACGACAAGTTTCATTTCTGAAAAGAAAATCCATAGTGACAAAACTCACCAAAAGATTGATTAATGATCGACGGGCTGTCAGAATAGATGGAACACTCAATAGACCCTCAACCAGTAACAATCATAGAAACCCTCCTACTGGCAACACTATATTGCCAACAGCTTACGATCAAGACCCAACAGCGACCATCAGACTAATTGCACTCGACAATCAAGATCCACAGCTGGCAATAGCTCAGACAACCCAGACATCTAGCAATGCCGCTAATGACCCTCGTGTGGATCTGCTTATGATCCAGATGAGCCACATGACAAAGATGTTGGAAAAACTCACTCAATAGTGCATTCAATTACCCGACCCAATCCAAGCACCGCCCTAGCAAAACTCTACCAACCGAACCCAAGAAAGCGTCAAGGTTCCTGCAAAACCTCAACATGGAAATCTCGAAAGCAATGAACTTCCTCAGGGAAAGACTCCGCAAAGTGACAGAACACCTGCCGAAATCATGTTTTGAATCGGAGTCACGGATCCCAATGTATTATACGAACTAGCTAAGCCTTCATTTTTTGACACCCTCGTGATAACTCTCATGCCAAAGAAGTTCACCCCACCAAAGTTCGAAGCATATGATGGCACCACCGACCCAATAGATCATTTGCAACATTTCCACCGCATGATGGCATTAAAAGGGATTACGGAGTCAATCTTGTGCAAAACATTTCCAACTAATCTTACCTCCACAACAATGAATCGGTTCAACATCTTACCACCGAGGTCGATAGACTCCTTCCAGGCACTAGCCACAGTCTTTATCACGAGATTCATCGAAAGTCAGCGAATGAGGAAAGGACCACATTACCTCTTTCACATCAAACAGAAGCCCGAAGAAACGATAAGGGAATATGTCACTCAATTTACTAACAAGCTGACAATGATCGATGGATCAGTGATGACACGGCCACTGCTACATTCATCGTTGGGCTGAAAAAATGACCCTTTTTCGATGCTCTCAACCTGGAACCCACAAAAAGCATGGCGATTCTGTTGAAAACCACCCAAAAACACATTTCTCTCCAGGAGATGAAGTCGCCAAGAAGAAAAACGCCCAAGAAAGAGAAAACCACTCAAAGAATCGGGAAAAATGGAGGAAATAAGAAGAGACGGCGGACCTCGAGAGGATAACATTCAATCGAAGAGGCATCAGAATAATGGAAGGCCTGAATCCAACCAGCAAGAGTCTGGGAAGTTGCAGTCAACAAGGCCCAAACACGAGCAGGTAACAAGCGTAATGAAAAATACATACAAACGTACACAGCCTTGAAAATGAGTCGAGCCAATATACTGAAACACATAGCAAAATGGGAAGACATCAACTGGCCACTCAGGATGAGAGGAGGCCCAGAAAGAAGAAACGAAAGAAAATATTGTTCCTTCCACAAGGATCACGGGCACGATACCAAATATTGCTACAATCTGAAAGATGAAACTGAGCATTGGGTTCAGAGAAGACGACTCGACGAATTTATTGGAATGTCAGACAAGCAGCTCAAAGGAAAAGAAAAAATAGACACCACTACGGGATCAAAAGAACAGCATAGGGAACTAATATACGCCCTACATTGCATAGCCGGAGGGAACAAAACAATCAACCCAATCGAAGAAGCAGCCAAAAAGACCTCACACTCGAGCTGATCTATATCGAAGTAGGAGTACTAGCGCCAAACAAAACCATGCAAACCATTTTACCAATGCACAATAAAAAAACATAGAAAATCTTGCATCAATCGACTAACACAATTCAAGGACCCTACTGACGGATGCAAGCCTAACCCCAATTACCAACGACAATAATGACAGCAACGAACTCAATTAAATCTTGGTAGTTAGTGCTGATGTGAGCATGATTGGACAATTTGGCGCTGATGTGAGCATGATCGGACAATTCAGCACTGCTCAACCACAAAGTCAGAAAGCACCCCCGAGTCCATTAGCAACAATAACATAACCAACGAATGACGAGACGACCAATAGCAAATTTGGCAACTTGAAAACATAGGCGATACGAGACAAAGACATAAACCTCTAACACAAGGATCGACATCAACCAAGAAAAAGTCAAGAGGACGAAGCAAATCACTCCATAATCTATCGTAACTTTTCAAAACGAACGACTGCTAAGGTTGGTTAGAATATCAAGAAAGGAATATCAATAAAAATTACAAATTCGGAATCCCCATCTTACGCATGGACAACAGCATAAAGGCATCAAAACGTAGCAATACAAATAAATCGGCATATCAAGCCAAAAGAAATCAGAACACAAGTCGGATATATATAATAAACTTCTGGTCTAACAACCACGAAGTGAAACTTGGAAAAACAAGTCAACTTAATTCAAAGAGTTTCGGGTCAACCAGTATGTTGAACCAATGAATTGAAAGTTTAACAAACAAGTTAATTAAGTTAAAAGGTAGCTTCGAGTTGACTAAGCATGTCAAACCAACGAAATGAAAGTTGGACAAACAAGTCAACTTAATTCAAAGAGCTTCGGGTCGACTAGCACATCGAACCAACAAAGTGAAAGTTGGACAAACAAGTGAACTTGATTTAAAAGCTATTTTGAGTTGACTAAGCACATCAAGCCAACGAAATAAGAGTTGGACGAACGAGTCAAATTAATTCAAAGAGCTTCGGGTTGACTAGTATGTCGACAACAAAGTGAAAGTTGGACAAACAAGTCAACTAAGTTAAAAAATAACTTTGGGTCGACTAGTACGCCGAACCAACGAAGTGAAAGTTAGTCAAACAAGTCAATTTAGTTAAAAAGCAACTCCGGGTCAACAAATACGTCAGACCAACGAAGTAAAAGTTGGACAAATAAACCAATTTTCCCTTAAAAGCTTCGGGGCAACCAATGCAAAGTAAAAGTCGAGACAAAAAAGTCGACTTACTGAAATAATCTCCATCACATCAAGACGGAAGGATAAAGTCAACCCACTTTGAGGCAACCAGTGCATCAAAGCACAAAAGTAGCTATAAAAAAATTCGAGTCAAGAAATCAGGCATGATAAAAAAAAATTAGCCGTAAAGGTCCCCTAGTCGGTCAAAAAAATGAAAATAAGTGATACAACTTATTTTGATAACTACGACTGACCTAAAAAAGGTACAAGCAACATGCAACGAGTCGACAAGATGAATTATGAAAACATGCAAATAAGAGTACCAAGAAAGGAAGTTATTTTCATTAATACAACTATTCTGTTACATATGGGGAAGAAGATGAAGGAGTAGGAGAGGAAACAGAGGCAGTCACAATATCATTGGCGACATCATCCATAGGAGGAGGCGAAGTTCTCTCTCCAGAAAAAGAATGAAGGAATGGTCCTTCAACCACTGGAACACTCGAAGTGTTCGGAACACCTTTTACACCGTCATCATCTTCGAAAGCTTGATCAACCAAGTGGCGGTACTTAGACAAATCCACACCGAGCCCCTCGATATAATCAAGAAGCTCAACCCGCCCATCAACAACTTGCTTCCAATCTTCAGCTTGTCTTTAATAGCGAGTTCTTTTTTTTGCCGCAAGTCGTCCCTTAGTGGTGGTAAGCATAACTAAAGCGTCTACCTTGACCTTGTCGAGCGCACTATCAACTATTCCACCCGTTTTTCAGCGATGTCACGATTAACGGATTACTCAATCACAACACATGCATCCTTATCATAAGTTGTTTTCTCAGCGGATAGCTCCTTTTCCACGCCACGAAAACGGGCACAAACTCCATCCAACTTGGTCCTCAAGGACTTGAGCTCATTTGCAGACTTATTTCGTGCACTATTAGCTTCGATCAACGAGGACCGAGCAGCCCAAGCATTTATTCCAACTTTGTGCATTGTGATTTCAACACATCAAATTGGGAAAGGACGTGAGAAAATACCAACAACAACACTGCCAACTTTCTCTCCAAAAAAACAACCTAATCTTGACCAGCTTGGTAAATCGAGTCTGATGTTCACATAATTATTACATAATATACCTCTCAATTTATATTTGTTAGTGTTTCAAATAGTGTATTTTAGTTTAATTATTTTATTTTTGTATTTTTGTAGGATTTGAAGTTTAAATGACAAAACTGCATTAACGTGGCGAATTTGGAAATTCATAGGCAAATTGACGAAATTGAGCGGGAGACACTCAAGCCAAAGATTAAGAGAACCAAAGAAATAAAATAAAAGAATTTAGCTTTGAAGAGTGGAACAAAGAAGTTATATGGATGAACATAGTCAAACCCATTATTGATATAGAATTTAAAACAAAGAAATCCACCTACAGGGAGGATCCCTTTTGTTTACAATTAGGTATTGGATTTTCAATTGGGCCAAATAAGGAGTTTTAGTTTAACAAAAGGAGTTTCAATTGGACCCAATAAGGGTTTCCAATTGAGCCCAATAAGGGTTTTCTTTTAACACAAAATACGGCAACAGCTTTTGTTTACAATTGGAGATTTGATTTCCAATTTGGGGTGGCCAATAGGAGGACCTTGTTTTCTTCTTAACAAGAAGAAACACGGCAGGAAGAGGAGAGTTTTGGCTCTGGAAAAAAAATGCAGCAGCAGCATCAGAGGGGACAGCAGGCGACGACGCAGCAACACTGTCCAGGACGCAGCAGCAGCGACGATGTAGCAGCGCAGCAGGGAACGCATCAGCAGTGAGTGCACAGGAGCAGGGAGTGCGTCGCTAATCCACCACGCGCCGCCATGCCGATGAAGCTCCACACCGCTGTTTTTTTTTTTTTGAAAGGCAAGCTGGGTTTTTTAAGGATCCCATAACCTATCAACTGGGCGACCTATAGGTCAACACTCATTAGAAACAAACCATACCGCCGGCGGGATTCGAAGCTAAGACGTGGGGGTCAAACCCACACAGCCCTAACCACTAGGCCAACACACCATTGGTTCCACACCGCTGTTGCTGTCATCACCTTTACCATGCGTCACTAAACTCCACGCAAGGCGAAGAAGTGAACTCCTAGATATAACGCACATAATTAGTATTTGATTCGCTGTATGCTTTCACGATGAATAATGGTGTTTATGATTTTCACTTTTATTTAATATAGGAATTTATGTTATTTTAGTGACAAACATTTCATTAATTTCTTTGTAGATTATTATTATTCCAGTGGTTATCTTTTCTTCTCCATATAAGTTTAGTCACGTTTTTCTTACGTGTGGAACTTTTAAGGATAAATTGATTCCGGTAGGTTAGTTATATGTGATCGTCTTTTATTACGTTATTGTCTCCGGATATATCGTAAATTTAGGATATCACATATGACCAACCTTTGTGCTTTCTAGAAAAAGTGAAATCTAAAATCCATTACATTAGGATATATTAATGCATTAAAGACTATTTTATATTGTTTGGGATGTGAAACACGTAATCGAGTCATCATAGCGAATCAATACTAGTTGGCGCGTGAAATCTAGGAGAGGGATTCTTGGAACCTTGTGATTTCTCTAAACTTGATTTCTATTAAATTAAATTAAATTTCACATTTTAAAATTGCTAGAATTTCTTACATTTAGTTTCGCGTAGTTTTTTTCTTCCTTGACCTTGTTTTGTAGATCGCTTTTCCTCGTAGGATCGACACCCCAATCTTTACTGCAATTGACCGCGTGTACTGTTTGGGCGTAATCAAATTTTGGCGTCGTTGCCGGGGAACAAGCGTAATTCTACAAGGGAGGTTTCGAGTATTATCTTTCTTGCTCATTGTTTTATTTTATTTTATTCTATTTTTAGGTTTTAGGTCCAGTTTAATTTTTTATTTTACTTTATTTCTAAAAAAACAAATTTGCAAAAAAAACAAAAAACAAAAAACAAAAAAAAGACATTGGGGGAGTGAGTTGGAATAGAGACCACTTAGGGAGACTAATTAGGATCCCAAATTTAGAACACCCACAAATTCACATTGAGACCAAATTAAGTTCTACTTCTAATTCTAACACCATGAGTAATCACGAAGATGACCATGTTCGGTTGCTAAAGGACTATCTCCACCCCACACGCACTGCTACTCCATCATGTATCATGTTTGCACCAAGTACACCAAAGCTAGATTTTAAGCCGGGTATGATACAATTATTACCCACTTTTCATGGCCTAGAGAGTGAGAATCCGTATGTTCACATTAGGGAATTCGAGGAAGTTGTGGCCACTTTTCACAACAAAGTTGAAGCTGTAGACTCGGTTAGACTAAGGTTTTTTCCTTTTTCCCTTAAGGAAAAAGCGAAGAGTTGGCTATACTCTTTGCGACCAAGGTTTATAGGTTCGTGGGAGGAGATGACCCAAGCATTTTTTAATAAATACTTTCCTCACCACAAAACCAACGGTCTAAAGAGACAGATTTCTACCTTCACCCAAAAAAATAGCGAGACATTATATCAAGCATGGGAAAGGTTCAAGGATCTTTTGAATACGTGCCCACACCATGGGTATGAGAGTTGGCGCTTAGTCAGTTATTTTTATGAGGGGCTCACCAGTAGAGAACGTCAGTTCATTGAGATGATGTGTAATGGTGAGATTTTGCAAAAGGACCCTGACGAGGCCATTGAGTACCTGAATGACTTGGCTGAAAAGGCCCATACTTGGACTGGTCCAAGTGCTACTGAGAGCACGGATAGAACACGCTCAGCTGGAGTCTACCAACTTAGGGAAGAGGACAGTCTTAGAGCCCAATTGGATAGAGTAACTAGGGAGTTAGAGGCATTTAAGACCAAGGATGGTAGGCCCACACATACTGTTGCCAGAGTTGAGCTACATGATGCCTGTTTTATATGCGGGGGAGTTGAATACTTCGCACAGGATTGCCCAACCTTGACTGAGATGAGAGGGCTTTATGAGGAACAATGTAACGCCTTAGGGATGTACAAGAAGCCTTATTCACCATTCTCTAACACTTACAATTCTGGCTGGAGGGATCACCCTAACTTTGGCTGGAGGTCCGAGGCAGACCAACCTACACACTTACAGGCACAACCACTAGGTCATACCCTGCACCTCCATACAATGCGCAATCTAACAGAAGTTTCTTATCAGACACATTACATGCATTTATAGAGGCACAAGGTAAAACTAATCAAAAATTTGAGGTTGCATTGACACAGTTGGCAAAAGAGAACAAGGAGATCAAAAGCCAGATAACCAAGCCGACAAGTTCATTAACAGTACAGCGGGGCCAATTTTCGTCACAGCCTCAAGCAAATCCGAAGGGGCAACTTATGGCACAAACCTCTACTTCAGACTCTCAGAATGTCAAAGAGGTTAATGCCATCACTACTCGGAGTGGTAAGATTTTAGATGGATCAAGCTCGTCCACGACTATAGGAACCTCCCCAAGTGCAAAGGAGAGCATCCCTGAGGATGAGCCCAACAAGAACATTCCAGTTTCAGTTCCTTCTCCTCAAGCACTACGACCTACTGGAAAGAAATCGGAAATGCATGGTGAGATTCTAGAACACTTGAAACAGGTTAAAATTAACTTACCTTTGCTGCATATGATTAAACAGGTACCAACTTATGCGAGGGTCATCAAGGATCTATGCACTATCAAGAGGAAACATCATGTCAAGAAGCCTGCCTTCTTGACAGAATAGGTAAGCGCGATGATTGAGCAGAGGACACCACCCAAGTACAAAGATCCAGGGTGTCCTACAATCACCTGCTAGATTAGGACTCATGAGTTCGGCCAAGCCTTGCTGGATTTAGGGGCAAGTGTAAATTTGATGCCATATTCTATTTACTTGCAACTGGGTTTAGGAGAAATTAAACCCACATCCGTGGTACTACAATTGGTTGAAAGATCGGTTAAGAAGCCAAGAGGAATAGTCGAGGGTGTCTTGCTGCAGATTGATAAGTTTTACTATCCCGTCGACTTTCTTATTTTAGATACTCATTCTACGGTTAATATGGAGTCTACAGTTCCGATTATTTTAGGTAGACCTTTTCTTGCCACAGCTAACGCTCTTATCAATTGCAGGAACGGTCTAATGAAACTGTCTTTTGGGAACATGACTCTGGAGGTCAACATATTCAATATTAGCAAGCAACCACGTGATGATGATGAGTGTCATCATACCTACATGATAGACACGCTGATATCAGAGGAGGCGCTTCTGAGCACAGATTCTAAAACCTTAGAGTAACTCCTTTTTATTTCTGATTCTGAGAATTCAATTTATCCTGACAATGCTTTTGATATTTCTATTGTTTCAGGGTTAAAGGATAAAGGAGGGCGACAATGGCAACCATGCTTTGAGGAGTTGCCAAAGGAAAGACAGAAACCACAACCATCCACCGTGGAAACTCTGAAAGTTTACCTAGCTCCACTGCCTGAGGGACTTAAACATGCGTTCCTCGGACCAGGTGATACATTTCCTGTTATTATTTCTCCCGTGCTTGATAGCTCACAAAAAGAAGAATTGATTAATATGTTACGTGAGCACAAATCTGCATTAGGTTGGACTATAGCTGACATTAAAGATATTAGCCCCTTAATATGTTCCCATAGAATCCACTTAGAAGAAGGAGTTAACCCCCGTAGAGACCCTCAAAGACGACTTAACCCTACTGTGAAAGAGGTGGTAAAAAAGGAAGTTTTAAAATTGTTAGATGCATGCATCATTTATCCCATCTCTGATAGCAAGTGGGTTAGTCCAACTCAAGTAGTTCCCAAGAAATTGGGAATAACAGTGATGACTAATGATGAGGGGGTGTCTGTTCCTACTAAGGTAGTGACAGGGTGGCGCATGTGCATTGATTATAGGAAACTTAATTCTGCCACCCGCAAGGATCACTTCCCACTTTCATTCATAGACCAAATCTTAGAGCGAGTAGTTGGTCATTCTTTTTATTGCTTTCTAGATGGGTATTCAGGATATTATCAGATTGAGATTGCATTAGAGGATCAGGATAAGACTACTTTCACATGTCCTTTTGGTACTTATGCTTTTCGGCGTATGACATTTGGTTTGTGTAATCCACCAGCTACTTTTCAGCGATACATGATGAGTATTTTTAGTGACATGGTTGAAAAATATATGGAAGTATTCAGGGGCGGATCCAGGATTGCAGACAAAGGGGGGCAAAAAAATATGTAACATTTTCAAGAAATTTCCTCGGTATACAGCATAAAAGATGTCCTTTGTATAAGAAGTTTCCAAGAAATTAGTAAAGGCATCAAAGTTTGTCTTCTTTTCTGGGTTTTGTTTAACTGATGGAGATATACAGCATAAAAATTTCAATTTTTTTGTACATTGCAAACAGGTTTGTATGTCACTATGTGTGTAGTGTGGAATGTGTACATGTGGTGTGTATGGGGTGTGTTTGTCTTTGAGTGTTAGATTGATTGCTTAGTAACATTTTATGTAGAGCATTTTTTTTTTGCTTTTATAGAAAGATCATTAAGGCTTATTGTGAGATTGTTTTCAAGAAGGATGAGACTGGCTTGGAGATATTTCATATTGTATTGCCTGCTGCAATGACTTTAGCAGTTGATCCAATTGCTTTTTTGATTGACACAACATTCATCGGACATGTAGGTTTGTCATTGTTTCTTCTTTTATTGTTAGTTGTAATATTAGATGGAGAATCTCTGAATCGGTTGACATGAAAAATTATATTAAATTCAGGAATTTAGGTTTCAAAAATTCATCGAAATTTTTATTGCAAGACCAGAGCATAAAATCAACAAGTCGGAGATGGAGAAATAAGAACATCAAACAAACTCACCTATTTCAGACGGAGATGAAGAAGAACTGAAGAAGATATCGCAAGACGCAAGCGCAGACGCAGACACAAGAGGCTCGTTTTCTCTTATGATTTGGGATCTATGATGTTTTTTTATAAGAGGGAGCAATATGAAATTTCAAGGGGGGCAATATAAATTTTCAAAGGGGGGCAATAGTGAAATTTTAACTACTTTAATGAATTTTTTACAAAACCTAAGGGGGTCAATTGACCCCCTTATCCAAGCAGTGGATCCGCCCATGGAAGTATTCATGGATGATTTGACTATTTTTTTAGATTCCTTTGATTCATGTTTACTTCACTTGAAGTATGTTTTAAGTAGATGTGAAGAGAAGGGTCTGGTGCTTAATTAGGAAAAATGTCATTTCATGGTTTCCTATGGAATAGTTCTGGGGCACATAGTTTCTAAGAAAGGAATCGAGGTTGATAAAGCTAAAATTGAATTGATTTCTAAATTACCTACACCTAAAAGTGTTAAGGATGTGAGATCATTTCTAGGGCACGCGGGTTTTTATAGGAGGTTCATACAAAAAATTTCTGCCATCTCTAGACCATTAAGTAGCCTCCTGGTCAAAGATGTCGTGTTTCAATGGACACAAGAGTGTGAGGACGCCTTCCGAACACTCATTAATAGGCTCACATCTGCCCCCATCATGCAGCCACCGGATTGGACTTTACCATTTGAGATAATGTGTGATGCAAGCAACTATGCTGTGGGGGCAGTCTTGGGACAACGAAGGGAAGGGAAGCCATTTGTTGTTTACTATGCTAGTTGAACACTTAATGACGCTCAAAAGAATTATTCGACTACTGAAAAAGAGTTGCTAGCTATAGTTTTTGCTTTAGATAAATTTCGTGCTTATTTGATTAGTACACCTATCACTGTTTTTACTGACCATGCGGCTCTTAAGTTCCTTCTTTCTAAAAAGGATGCTAAGGCAAGATTGATTAGGTGGATTTTACTTTTGCAGGACTTTAATCTAACTATAAAGGATAAGAAGGGGGTCGAGAATGTTGTGGCGGATCACTTGTCTCGTCTGGAGTTCAGTGACTCTGCCAATGGCCCACCCATCCGTGATGACTTCCCTGATGAACACCTATTCGCTGTCACTCAAGTACCATGGTATGCACACATTGTTAATTACTTGGTTTCCGGCGAAGTTCCATCCTCATGGAGTACTCAAAATAAGCGAAAAATTTTGGTCGAGGTAAGAAATTTTTATTGGGATGATCCTTATCTATATAAGTATTGCTCAGACCAAATCATGAGGCGTTGTATCCTTGAAAGTGAGATTGCAAGTGTCTTGCATTTTTGTCACAGTGCAGCTTGTGGAGGCCATTTTTCTATGAAAAAGACCGCTGCAAAATTTTTATAGTCTGGATTATATTGGCCTACATTGTTTAAGGACACTAACAATTATTGTCGTTCTTGTGTAGATGCCAGAAGTTAGGTGCACTGTCCCGGAGACACATGATGCCCCTTAACCCCATCTTAGTCATTGGGATATTTGATTGTTGGGGGATTGATTTTATGGGACCTTTTCCACCTTCCTTTGGATATTTGTATATTTTGCTTGCAGTGGACTATGTGTCCAAATGGGTTGAGGTTGTGGTTGCCGAAACAATGACAACAACACTGTTGTCAAGTTTATCAAAGAACACATTCTATCCCGTTTCGGTACATCACGAGCCATTATTAGTGATAAGGGGACTCATTATTTTTTTTATTTTTTAGTTTAGTTTAGGTTTTTGCTTTTATGTTTTTCTTTTAGTGTTTCAGGTTATTTTAGGTGTTGCTACTGGAATCACTCGGAGCCCTTCATCCCATATGTTCATTTCTCCTGTCGGTATGATTTTCTTATATTTTGGTGATTGTGTGGACATTGTCTATGTGAAATTGGTAAAACTTCACCATGGTAATATCACTCTAACCCTCCTTTTTTATTTTGCCTTCATTTGTCATGATTATTATTTTATACATTGAGGACGATGTTTGGTTTAGGTTTGGGGGTGATGGTGGTTTATTAGATTTTTTGTGCAATTTTCAAAAATCTTTGAGCTTAAAACGTATTTTACAATTAAACCGAGTCATTTTTTGTGTTCTACTCAATCTCCATTGAATACTTAGATGATTACGGTAATTGTGCAAAATCTTTATGAAAATGCATTCGAAATCTTAACTATTGGTGTATTTAAAAAAAAAAATTAATAAAAAAGGGGTTTTGAGCCTTTTTAATTTTAGAGAATATTTTTGTTGCCTTTAATTTTGAGAAAACACATACTAACACGTCACTACACCAAAAGGCCTGTTTAGCTACACGGAGATGGCCACGGTTCTAAACCGTTGCTTTATTTGCCACGGACAATAACCCTGGATATCGTGGTCAACGGCCTAAAACCGTGGCTATAAAAATAAAAACCGTGGCTATAATCACTACCCCATGGCCACGGCTGTAAACCGTGGGTTCATTTGCCACGGCCAAAAACCGTGGTTATAATGGCCAACGGTCTAAAACCGTGGGTATAAGCGTGTTTTGAACTGCCAACGGATTAAAACCGTGGCTAAACACGAGTGTTTTGCACGTGCGCCTGTGTGGGGAGAGGAGTTTCGCGCTCTGGCAAAAAAAGTTTCGCGCTTTGGCGAAAAAAATTGGGGAAAAAGAGCGCGGTCATTGCGAAAAACAATTTCGACGTATTGCCAAAAAAATTGGCGCAGGAGAGATCGAGGAGCTCCATTTTCGTTTCAAATCAGATTGTGGAGAACACTTTCACGGTTTGGCGAAAACACTTTCGCCTCCTTCCATTTTCGTTTTAGGGTTCCTTAGAAAATCAGAGTCAGAGAGGGAAGCAGAGGAGAGTGTGAAGAGAAAGAAGAAGAAGTGAACCATAATCAATCAGTAAAGGAGCTTTGGGGCCAGGGAACGGCCTGGTCTGGTAATGCATTTGTTTTTTACTACTTGGGTTCTTGAATTTTTTTTTTTTTTTCAAGACATGTTAGATTGAAGTAATGTTTTAGCCCTTTGTTGATGCGTGATTCTGTTGATTGTTTGATAAACTTTTGTTGATGCTTTCATTTTAGGGTTTGTTAGAAAATCAGAGTCAGAGAGAGGAGCAGAGGAGAGTGTTAAGAGAAAGAAGAAGAAGTGAACCATAATCAATCAGTGGAGGATCTTTCGGGCCGGGGAACGGCTTGGTCTGGTAATGAATGTTTTTTTACTTCTTGGGTTCTTGAATGTTTTTTTTTTTATTTGAATTTTTTCAAGACATGTTAGATTGAAATAATGTTTTAGCCCTTTGTTGATGCATGATTTTGTTGATTGTTTGAGAAACCTTTGTCGATGCATGGTTTTGTTAGACATGTTAGATGCATGATTATGTCAGACATGTTAGATTAATATAGAAGTTGAAAGCCCAGTTAGCAGGGCTTTATTTTAGAAATTGTCATGCCTCAGTTTCTCAACAGTCAATAAAATGTGGGACTAATTATGTTTCTAATTATAAACAAACAAAAAACATTAGAATAATGGAAGGAGTTGTCTAACATTAAAAATAATAGAACATTATAAAAAACAAAACATGAGAGATCAGAACTAAAGAAAAACAAGCACGGTTCTTGAGCTGTTGCTAATTCATTTTAGCAATGGTTTTTTGACAATTAGCAATGGTTTTTAGCCGTTGCTGAATTGTCTATTTTTTGTAGTGACGTCTGGTTAGGGCTTAAAAACTTTGTCGGAAAGCGGTTGTCTTCCATCATACGCCTTCTCTTGATAGTAGGTTGCCTAGTTACCAACTTTTTACGCTTGAGTTTTACATTTTAGTTTACAATGTGACAGCGGTCCCCTTGGCATTGCCCAAAGCTAGGGGGTTTTCTTAAACCAGGAAAAGAAAAAAATAAAATAAAATAAAATAAAAATTGTTTTCCCACCAACGAGCCTGAATATTATATCAAAAGAGTTGTGCATATGCAATGTATCAACAAATTTCAACATGAAATCAACACTTTGAAACACAGGCTAGCTAACAGAAACTGCTAAAGAAACCATTGAAGCCCTCATATGAAAGCATGACCTATTTGAAACATACTATGAGACTTTTGAACTAACTTACATTTTTTCGATTTTGTTAATGGAACCTCGGCAATCCCATATATAGCTAGATGAGTCCTGCTTCATTCACCCACCTAAGTGATGCTTCGAAATGTATGCCAGAGAAGTCCCTATATATATAAAAGCAGATGTCTTCCATCATATGCCTTCTCTTGATAACGGGTTGCCAAGTTACCAACTTTTCACGCTTGAGTTTTACGTACATTTTACATGGTGAGGGGTTATGGCCTTATGGGATCCCATCGTAAAAAATGATCGTATATCAGTGGATGCTCCTATGAAATTACGATATTGAACAGTTCAACAGCTGAAATGGTTGAAAAGTAAGCACTACTACACCAAATTTTGGTGCCTTCCATAAGAGGGATGTAATGTTTTGTCCCCTATTTTTTAAGCAGAAACAGTGGTGTCACTCTCAATCAAACATTACCTAACCTTGCCGTTTCTATTTATTGTTCTCATTCGTGTGCTATGTCTGTCAATCTAACTCACAAAATTGGACTGTAATAGAAAGGCTTATAGGTTACATATGTTATCTGCTCTTTTCTTCTACCCTACCAAATTATCACATGTTTTTGGTCTTGTGTGCATATTGGTGTCCTAGTTCATGACTAAACGAAGATTTGCTGAATAAGGACTTGGTCAATAGCACAAGCATATCGTAAAGATCTTTCAATCCTCTTGCCGCCTCGCGTTCTTGACTTCCCAAAGGAAAATGCTAATCTAAAAAGGAAATTTAGTATGAAGATGCTCTTTTTTTTCTTCTAAGGATGTGTTTGATTGCAAAGAAAAAAGTTGATGGACTCTACAATATTAACATGCTAAGACAACTAGGTCACCACATGAAGTGAAGATTGTAATGACAATACCCGAATGTAAAGAAGCATTTTTTTCCAAGGATGTGTTTGATTTAAAAAAAAAAGAGTTGAGAAACTCTATGATATTAGCAAGCTGAGACAGCTAAGTCGCCATATGTTGAAGTAACGATTATAATGATGATACCCTGACGTAAGGAAGCATGACTTTTATTTTTTATTTTTTTCGAGTGTTAGCTCAGCTGACAGACTCGTGGAAAATAATATTCATCTAAACCTCACTAAAGTCATTTAATGATTTTGGGGTCCAATAAAATAAATGATATAGGTTTTTGTCAATAACACATGCATATCGTAAAGATCTTTCAATCTTCTTGTCTTGTCGCCTCATGTTCTTGACTTCCCAAAGGAAAATGCTGACCTAAAAAGGAAATTTAGTATGAAGATGTGTTTTTTTTTTTTATTAGGATGTGTTTGATTGCTAGGAAAAGAGTTGAGGGACTATGTAATATTAACAAGCAAAGGCCAATGTTGAAGTGACTATTGTAATGACGATACCTTGATGTAAGGAAGCGTGTTTTTTTTCTAAGGATGTGTTTGATTGCAAAGAAAAGAGTTAACCGACTCTATGACATTAACAAGCTAAGACAACTAAGTCACCATATGTTGAAGTGGCAATTATATATAATGATAATACCTGACGTAAGGAAACGTGTTTTTTTTTTCTAAGGATGTGTTTAATTGCAAAGAAAAGAGTTAACCGACTCTATGATATTAACAAGCTAAGACAACTAAGTCACCATATGTTGAAGTGACAATTATATATAATGATAATACCATTTCTAATGCTATTTTAGTCATCCTCTTTGATTGATGCATTTCTAATGCTATTTTAGTCATCCTCTTTGGTTGAGACCAATTATTTTATCTTTGTTTCTTATTTTGATTTTTGAGTTGGGAAAGGGAAGCTTTGTAGCTAAGTATTCAGATTGGCTTTTCCAATGCTTTATAAAAATCTATTTGTGGTGATATGTTGTGTAAGGAAACTATCTATAAATGTAGTGTATATAGTTGTTTCTTATTTCTTTTTGTTTGATAATGGTTAATATCTATAATGTCATTGATAGAAATGGGTAGTACTCGCGGCAATGTCTCCACCAATGATGTCACTACATCTACAAATGATGACAGTGAAGTTAAAAAGACCATACAGTTCAATGTCCATGGTTTAGCAGTTGGACCTGGTGCTAGAAATTTCAATAAACGCATTGGAAAGCTTGTTGAAACCCTTGTGCCCATCAAATTCAAGGGTTGGCACCATGTTACTGACAACTACAAAGAGGATGTGTGGAATGGCCTCAAGGTGAGATTTTACATCATTAAATTTCATAATGTCTTATTTTATTGTCAACTTATATCTCAATGGCTTATTTGCAGCGTGAATACGACATCCCAAATTATGTGAAAAGGAGTGTGCATTTGAAAATGCCAGAATATTTTAGAAGGTTCAAGGCAGATCTTAGGAAGGACTATTTGGATAAGTATCCTACCATTGAGGAACAAGAGAAGCATGTTCCAAATGGTGTAAGATAGGAGGATTGGAAGGAGTTTGTTCGCTATGAGAGCACCCCTGAAGCGAAGGCAATTAGAGCCCAAAATGCCAAAAACAAAAAGGCTTCAAAGTATGTATGGGGGGTGGCCAAAAGAGTGCTGCAGAAGTAGAGTATGAAATGGTAATTGAGTTTCTAGCTACTAGTACAATAATAACCATTTAACTATATAGGCTGAGACTAATCTTTCAAGTATATAGGTTGAGAAGAACCCTGATGGGGAACCAGTCACACGCACTGATATATGGATTGCTTGTCACACGGGAAAGGATGGAAAACCCACGCATGGTGTTGAACTATATATGGTATGTGCCCAATGATGTCTTTTATACACAATTCTTAATTTACTTTGTAGTTGTTTGAATTTATTTGTGTCCTGTGTTATTTTATTTTTTCATTCTTTTTAAGGAACAAGTTAAAGCAAAAATGGCCGCCTTGCAAGAATCTTCAACCCAGGGTACCACTGACCTCACTATTGATAATGATCCTCTAAGCCAAGTGTTTGGCCAAGAAGAAAGGGGACGTGTTCGTTGTGTTGGAACCACCGTCTCTAAAAGGAAGTATGATGCTTCACTTCCCGCTCGTTCATTGCTTTTGGATAAAACATTGGAAGTAAAAAAATTTAGCAAAAAATATGATAGATTGGAAGAAAATTTTCAATGGATACGAGAGAGACTTGAAAATGGAACTTATGTGAGACCATCAACAAGTGAGGGAACACAAGGAGGGACACAAAGAACTGAAGATACACCTTCATCCCATGCACAATCGACAAGGCAACCAGAAAATCCATTACCTCCATCTCTATTACCACCATCTCCATTACTACCATCTTCTCAAGGTGTTGCGAGGTTTCCTTCTCCAAGCAATCTTGTTCCTTCAGTGTCAAGGACTTACAAAGTTTGTGATTGGCATAAGAATGTTATTGCAATAGCAAAAGAGGTTGTAGATCCTATCCATCAATTCTCTTGCGATTGCCATGGATCATTGAACCCTGCAACAGAGATCAGACTTTCCTTATGCTTCAAATATATGACTGAGGTGAAACTTTACAAGAGTGATCCAAAAGGAGACATGATGGGGTATTTGGACGTTGGTGATTTCTTCGTATGGTGTAAAAATCATGTGGAACTTGATGATTGATAGTTACAACTACCTTGGTAGTTACAACCTTGAACGATATCCTTCATGCTTGCTATTTTTGTGGACTTGCATGCAATACTGCAGTACTTAGTAGTTATACGTTCATTTTTGTTTTTTGACTTACACACTCCTGGCTGATTAGGTTTTGGTAGTCCCAAATCTGTAATTTTAATTTGGATTTGGTAGTCCCAAATATGTAATCTTAGTAGTGTTGTTTTCTTGTTGAATATATGTATATATATATATATATATATATATATATATATATATATATATATATATATATATATATATATACTTACCTATGTTTTTTAAATTTATAACAACCCTTTTTTAACTCTGCCAATGTAAAGGTTCTTTTTTACATTGCCGGTCCCAAGCCCGGATAAAGGAGGAGGAATGAGGGTATGTTTACCTTTATCAATTTTTGTGTTAAGTTTCATTATATTTTTTTCATTGTGATATGGTTATCTGGTTCTTATATATATATATTAAATTTTCTGATGTGCAGGTGGCTATTGTGATATTGCAAGGTGTTGCAGAACCTGCTGCTCATGTCCATGCTTCCTAAGGATGATGCAGATGAAAGGGACTGCATTTTGGAGGTGAGAGCAGGTAATACATGGTTATTAATAGTTTACTAGTTGATTAAGTTCTCTAGTGCATCGTCTGTGACGAGCTATTTCCCCCAAAGAAATGACATGGGATATGGACATGACATGGATATGACAACTAAATAGAACTATGACAATGTATGATAAAAAGAGATACTTATTATTTTGTTATATATTACAACATGGAAAGAGCAAGTGTTATAGTTGGAGCTTCCTTCTTTCTTTCATATTCACTATGTCCCTAAGTCATTTCTTTTAACTTAAAGAGGAGATTACCTAATATATATATATATATATATATATATAATTTTTTTTTAATATCAGAAAATGAAGCATTTGTATTCATATTGTGTAAAAGGTGGGAGGAGCGGCAAAAATATGCTGAAATACTGTGTCATTGAGAATGAGATTACCAAATACCAATTACATTGTGTTTTTTCATTGTAGAGCACCGACGAATGATTCCTATGATTAGCTGCCTAAATGCATGTCATGAACTAATGATTTTTTTTTCTTCCCTTTTTCTGACAGTATATCTGGCAGTATTTGCTATGTTTTGTTTTGTTGAAATGGTTGGACTCGGAGCAGCAAAGTTTGCTTGCAGGGCTGGTCTGCCGAGAATTGGAGCTGCTCTGTCCAGTTTTTTTCAGTGCTGCAATACACTGGACAGCACGCTCTGTTTTAACAGAGTGCTCTGTCCTGATGCACTCTGTTGCTTGGTTTTTTTTTCTGCTGTTAGCGTGATGGTGTGCTGGAATTCAGCAGGGGATCGGTCGTTTAATATGATGCAGAATGCTATTGGGGTGAAGTGAGTATTGACTTTGGATTGCGATGTTTGTTGTGCTTTTTTTTATTGTTTTTGCGAGTTTGGTTATGTGTTTCGTCGTGCAAGTGCAGATTTCACCAGGCCTGTGTTTACGGCTGTTGCATTTTATTTATGTGCAAAGAAACACAAGGTTAGTGACCAGTGTGTTTTTAGTCTTGTTTGTGTTTAGTTTTTTCCCAAGATGTTTTTCCCTCTCTTTTTTGTTAGGTTATGTGATGCAGGTTATTTTGTTCACAGCTTAAAATAGATAAGTTGAAGTTGATCGAGCTCTGTGGCACTTCAGAATTTGAATTTAAAAGTGTAAGACAAGCATCAAATTATTACGATGATATTCTTATTCTTTCTGTTTTGTAATCTAATTTTTTTTCTTTTCAATTTCATTGATATTGTTATTTGAACAACAATTATAGGTCTCA
Source organism: Berberis vulgaris (assembly GCA_963556465.1). NCBI lineage: Eukaryota > Viridiplantae > Streptophyta > Magnoliopsida > Ranunculales > Berberidaceae > Berberis > Berberis vulgaris. Next base: position 66,785,801 of record OY747134.1, on the reverse strand, counting down.
ACATCAATGAAAGACCTATGCTTTGATGTTTTTTGCGTTACTAAGGAAAAGAAAGACCCAAAAGCTGTGAAAGGCCACAGAGGTAATTCATCAATCTTCCATGGCTTCTTATCAGCTTCACACCTATATATGCATTTTTCTATGACCTGTTTTGTAGATATTATGTAATTTTTTCTAGTGTTATTGAGCAGAATGTTTTTTTTCTTCATATCTATAACAGAACTGTTGGATGCATTACCTGGCAAAAGGAGAAGAGAAGAGACTGGTGAGGTATCTGATGATTCTTCAGCAGATAATGATGACGAGCTGAAAAAATATATATTTCATAGAAGTACTATATATTGCAACCAAACTCTTAACAAAAGAAGGAAATTGGTTTAATGCTTGTCAAGTTGATAGATTATTTCTTCTGTCCCTGTAGGGTGCGGCGAAGGAAGTGAACTCATGGGTGGACAGTAAAACAAATGGGCTCATCAAAGAGGTTCTCCAACCTGGGTCTGTCAACAAAAGAACTATGCTTATACTTGCAAATGCACTCTACTTCAAAGGAGACTGGAGCAGACCATTTGAAGCAGTTAACACCAAAGACAGATCATTTCACTTACAAAATGGTAAAACAATTCAAGTGCCCTTTATGATAGAGGGTGATAGAGGCTTCTGATTGTATTTTCTTGTCCAGATTGAGACAAAAACTTTTGGCCTACTTAGTGGAAGCAGAAATCAACAAGCGATTGGTAAATTATTACCCCTCCATTCCTGGATATATAGTTTTGGCTATTCTGAAGCTAATTACTTATCCTAATATCCATGATTTTTATACAGAAAGAAGGCACATACAAGGGGAAATTTTTCAATGCCATCTGTCACTTCTTTGGTTATCAGGCCCGTGGATCTTTTTGCGGTTTGATTGCGACTATGCCTTTGTAGGTTTCAATTTGCTTTGGCATTGCAACTTTTTAGTCACTTCTTATTATGCATACTTAGGAATAAGAAAATCGCATTTCCTGCAGGTTCTTGGCCACATCTGTTATCATATTTTAGTAGCAGGATTGAATGGTTACATGGCAACTGTGACCAACTTGAAAAATCCATCAAACAAATGGCGTTGTGGTGCTGCTTCTATGGGTTATGTGCACCATTGACAAAGGTGGTAAGCTAACTATCTCTGAAAATTTTGTAGTTGGATGATTCCTAGTAGGTCATAGAACTGCTTTTCTTGATATGGACAATGGTCTGAGTTTAATGCATGCATATTGCTATTTACTATAATATCACTTTAACAAATCTATCTTTTAAAATCTGCAAAGAAATCTTTTTTTCAATAATGCAAGAATCCTGACATTCTAACTTGATAAAATAACAATTAATAATTTGCTGTAGATGGTTTCCATTATATCCACAGGTAGGAAGAGTTGTTTTATTTATCTATTTATTTATTTATTTATTTTAAGTCTCTAGTTATCCCCTCTAATGGGATATTGACATATTGTAATGACAAATATCACGAGTTTTTAACTTCGTTGATCAATTTCAACTACGAGGTCCTTTACTCTGCCCGTGTGATTCGGAATCTAAGAAGCTGTCTGGATTGAAAAAACATTTCAATGTAAAACAATGGAAAAATAGAGAAGGGAGCACTTGGGCTTGAAGATGTCCTGTTTTTTCTTCAAGTTTTTGGCCTTTTAATGAACTTTTTTGTTGAGATGCAGGGATTCTGATCTTGTGAAGAGGATTGGTGCTGCCACTGCTCTTGAAGTTAGAGCTACTGACATTCAATATGCTTTTGCTCCATGTGTAGCAGTATATAAGAATAAAAAATATTTAATTTACCGCAAGTACCTTGTTAACTTCAAGAATGATACATTTGATTTATGATTCTCCATATCTGTTTTTTGCATTCAGGTTTGCCGAGCCCCAAGGTGGGGTAGGTGTTACGAGAGCTATAGTGAGGACCCTGCAATTGTCCGTTCCATTACAAAGATCATAACCGGATTGCAAGGAGACCTCCCACTGAATTCTCGAAAGGGTCTTCCTTATGTTAGTGGAAAGTATATACGTCTCCTCTCATTTTCTTTTATATTATGTTTGTATGTGAGTTTGTAGCCTCTTCCTTAATTTGACTCATTTTGTCATGCCTTTGGCATGTTAGACCTGTGTATTTGGCTCATCTTAGCATGCTGGAGCTATGTCTCTAGCTCATGTTGTTCTGCATTCCACCTTGGATTACCGAACCTTTAAGGCTGTAACTCATGGTAGCATGCTTTTGGTGTTCATGTGTTTTCAATGCACACTGGCGTGCACATACATATATATTGAATCTATTATTGATGTGGTCTCATTCCAATGATCTGGACGAAAGGTTTCTGATTGTCCTTTGTCTCACACACATGGTAAAAGTGTTCTGGTTTATTTTAGAGATTTGTATTCACAGTGTCTTACAATATATACTTAATTTTTTCAACATAATACACCTTTTGTTCCAATTCTTTGTCTGTGGTTCAGGTCATGGTTCCATACAACTACACAGAGTTCATCAATACTGTGACAGACCTGATCAATAAGAATGTCATTACTCTTAGTCGTATTGATGATGCAATGAAGAGAATACTGCGATTCAAGTTCAGCATGGGACTGTTTGAGATTCCATTGGCTGATTACAGCCTTGCCAGGTAAATAAGTTTTATCCTTCAATAACTTCCATTGTTTACTGAATACTAATCTTCAGGGTGGTAAAATCCTAAATGATTTTATTCTGGGTGGTAAAATTTTATTATCCTTGAACAAGTTGCATATTCCCTGTGGAAAAAAAATCCTAAATGATTTTATTCTGGGTGGTAAAATTTTCAAATAAATTGCAGTTTGGAAGTTATTCAACGATTTTTGCGAACAGGTAAACATGGGCAGTATGCTTCTTGTCATTATTCCTGCAATTTGTCAAGAGAAAGGAATTCCAGTTGCAGATCCAGATATTTGTCATTCACATGGAATGACTTATGTTTCACTTTCTATGGCAGTAAGCTTCTTCTTTTATCTCCTTGATGTTCTATTCTTCAAATTTCTTTACCTTATTTATATTGTTCACTAAGAAATATATCTCTGTAAGTTTATCTGTAGGTGTTTCTAAAATGTCTAGGGTTCAAATGATCTATTATTTAAACATAGTTTTGTGCTTCATTGAGTTGCCTGGGAGTATAGCATAAGAAATTCAAGCATAGAGGATTCTCGGGAGGCAGACTTGCTGTAACACAGCGGAATTCAGGAACTAATGTCTTGATTTGCTATCTGTATGGCTGAATCAATCAAATTTCAATGCATTTTCTATTGGTGTTTTGTATATGTTCTTGTGTCCTTTGCGTGGTTTGCAATTGTCACATCCATGGGGGTTTGTCGAGAACACACGAAGATTAGACTTGCTAGTTTTCTTGAAACTGGGGAGAGGGAGATGGTCCAATCAGATGCTGTTAGATGTGTTTGGGAGTACATAAGGGTTAACCAATTAACTGTGTGTGCTCAGTTTCATAGCTTTCTGGTTTCCTTAATTATTTTTTTCTGTTACTAGTCCTTTTTCTTGTAATTAATTGTGTGCCCTTCTCTTTTTTGAAGCAGGTTGGACCTGCTCCTGCTCTCATCAAGGCTGAGGTGCCATTGTCAGCTCGAAGGGGAACTCTATCAGACAAAGATCGTGTCTTGAAGACAGTGAAAGGGTAAGCGATAGAGGATGGGCAAGTTTAGTCCCCTTGATTTTGGATGTTTAATCTTCTTTTTCAGTCACTAAAATACTTGGTCATATATGTGTGCTGACTTTATAATTTCTCCACTTTTCAGTATATTGAACAAGCTTACCTCAGAGAAATTTGATCTTCTGAAGGGCCAATTGATTGAGTTGAAATCTTTTCACCTGCAATCTGAAAATCTGTGCCCTGAAAATTTGAGTGAGTTGAAATCTTTTCACCTCCAGCTGTTGAGTTTGTATTCATTTTCTCATGGTGAAACCTGTTCTTTATATTCGTTATAGCCTTCAGGTCACGTGACGAGCTCTTCAATAAAAGTCGGGATGGTTCAGATCTTGCCAGAAGTTATTCAACATATATATCTCAGCACTTATCATTATTAGGATCTGGTTCAGGTCACATTGGAGCATTAATTATAGAACCAGGCAGGACAACTGTGCTTACTTTTAATTCTGCCTGTCCAAGTTTACATGTTTGAAGTTATACCCTTGGTTGTCTGCCTGACATAGCTTGTTACGCGAAGTTGATGACTGGTGGGGTTATACCCTTGGCTGCCACTTTGGTGACAGATGTTGTTTTTTATGCATTCAAAGGAGACTCCAAGGTATTTGTGCATATGTTGTAGATATCACAGTGTTTTAACCTGATTTTAGGATAAGATATTGTGGTATATTCGATTTACACAAATGTGTTTTGTCCCTGATTGCCTCAAGTATATAATATGCTCACTTGATATTTTTCAGCTCATGGCACTTCTGCATGGACACTTTTACTCTGCCCATGCCATGGGATGCACTGCTGCTGCAAAAGCCATTCAATCATTTATAGATCCTGTGACAAATATCAATATTTCTACTGATCCATATAATGTATTGGAGAGCTGGGATATTAATTCAGTGGACCCTTGTAGCTGGAGGATGGTTACCTGCTTCATTAAAGGCTCCGTGGTTGCTGTGTAAGTTACTCTAGTTTGTTATCTATCTTCCTTGTATACTATAGATGATTTCCTAGTAACAATACCAAAAATACTTTCCATCAAAATCATTTTCTTTAAGAAGTCATTCTCTTTGGAAAGTAAATTTTTTTATTTTTGTTGTTTCGGTTTTGTATTATCAGAGGGCTGCCTAGTCAAAGCCTATCTGGGACCCTCTCACCATGGATGGGAAATCTCAGTAATCTGCAATCTGTGTAAGTGGAGACTAGTCTTATTTATTTTTAGTGCTTGATTATGCTTGTTGCTTGTGTGTCAAAACCACTATCTCTGTTGTCACGTTAGTCAATTTGATTTATGAGAGAAATGAGAAACTGAATCATATTACTACAAAGGCATCAGGTTCTCCAGATATGGGCATGGTTGGGACTGAGGTTGAGAAGCTGAGACACACCACCAGCAAGGCATCAGGCTCTCCAGCGCCTCATGTTCCAGATATGGGCATGGTTGAGCTTTCTGAGAAGACGAAGAAAGAAGTGGATGCACAAATGTCTAAAGATCTTCATGGAGGAAGTCCTCTGAAGTCATTGGTAGCAGATGATATAGTTGATGAGTTGCATGATGCTCATCCTGTTGTTGATTCACCAACTGTAGAGAGCACTGGGAAGGAAGAAAATGGTCATGTGACAAATGAGGAGTTGTTCTCAAAGGAAGTTAAAACTAGCAATGAGAAGGCCAGGAAGAGGAGAGCTTCATTTCCAGCAAAGCTTCGAGCACAAGGCACTGCAAAGGCAAAGCTTCGAGCACATAACAGAGTCTGCAAAGGCACTTTGTCGTTGTTGTTTGATTCTTCAGGTTCATACAATACCATGTCTTATATTTTCTTCATTTCCTCATTTTTGCCTGTTCTAATATTGAGTGTACTAGTTCATGACTTAAGATGTTTACAATCTAGGAATTAATAAAGTATTCATTTGCAAAGATTGTTGTGGTTGCTGCCTTGTAGTAGTCTGAGTTGACTGTTTTAAGGATTTGATTTTATATGGATGCTTTGTTATGATATACTCTATAACTTGAAGAAAATATTCATCTTAGTAAGGACTGATTTTGCAGGTGTGGGGCTGTGATTTTGCTGCAGCAGCAAAAAAAATAAAAAAAAAATTTCGATAATATTAATTTGCAACGGTTTCAAACCATCACAAAAAACCAGATTTCTTTTTTTTTTTGAATTTTGTTTTGACTGGCCACGGCTTATAACCGTGGCCATATTGCAACGGCTTATAACCGTGGCCAGATTGCAACGGCTTATAACCGTGGCCACTATCGTTGCAACGGCTTATAACCGTGGCCACTATCGTTGCAACAGCTTATAACCGTGGCCATATTGCAACGGCTTATAACCGTGGCCACTATCGTTGCAACGGCTTATAGCCGTGGCTAAATGCAGAAATTCATCACGCCTCCTCGAGCATAAAACCGTTGCTAAAATGTTTTGCCACGGTTTAGAGCCGTTAATGATGATTTCGCGACGCCTCTACTGCCCACGCCTCTAAGCCGTGACAAGTGGTTACCCCCACGGTTCAAAACCGTTGCTGATGGGTATTTTTGGTGTAGTGCGTGTCACATAGTTATATTAGTAGAAAACGTGATTTTTGATATTATCCTTATGTTAGATGTATTTCGTGAAACTTTTCAACTCGACTATTCGTGCACTATAAGCCAAGTCAACATGATTTGAAGTTGATTAGTGAAATATTGAACTAGAAAACTTAGAATAATAGTGGAGACTTAACCCTTGTGAGTTTTTAGCCATTCTTTATTTCTTGAGGGTTATTAATTACACTCTGATTTTTCTTGAGTCCGCATTATTTCGTTGATGATCTCATTATTCTTGACTTTCTTTCTGATTGCTCTAAGAATGACAAAAAAAATTGAATTTTTACACTAGAACTTCTTGCTTTATTTAGTTGAGATGTCCTAGTACTAACTAGAACTTATGAAGTGATATGGGCATTCCTTTCTTTAAACCATTGTTTTTAGCCTTTTAGCCTACCCAATACTAAATATCCATTTGCAGCCCTTTGAGCCTTTAAATAGCCTTCTTTTTGTTAACCCCATTCCCATTACCTACTCCAATCAAGGAGTAATACCTCTACTATTTTATCCTTACCAAATTTTTTGAGAATGTATACGGTGAGATATATTTATGGAATGGGCAAATAGAAAGAGTCGAAAATAGATATTTTATGTGCCCTCGAAGTAAAAGTGTTGGATTATATCACCGGGGAAAAGCATACAAAAAAAAGTAAAAAAAAAGTTGATCAAAAAAAAATGTTGCAGAAGAAAATACTGAAGAAAAAGTTAATGGTGTACAACATTGATTTGTTCTTCAATGCCCTATGTGTTTATTCATTGGTGTAGTCATTCTCAGAAAATTTTTGTATCCTTTTTGTCCATTATTGTTTGCCATAATCCAAACCCTATTACAACCTAGTAAATACCTAATTGATCTTAAGTGAAAGTTGGTTAAGTAGATGTGGAGATTGAATAGGCAAGAATTATGGTGTTTGATTCAACATTCTCAAAAGTAATCAATATTCCTGTCCATGAGATCATATTCATTTCACTCTTTGAAAATTCCGTTTTTCATGATGATTATAAGTGATGAGACGTTTGCATTTTCCATAATATACCCTTTTCCTCACATATAAACTGAGTGCCCAATCTCTGAGTGTTTTATTTCTGAGTGACATGAGATTTGTAATCGAAGCGTACTTTCTAAATGTTATCTCGTACATTTTTACTATGAGATGAAGAGTTATGTTGATAAGGTTCCTCACACACACACTTCGAGTTGAGAATGATTATGAAATTTATTTAACCTTTAGATATTATTAAATTATTGTACTCTATTGATATACTTTTGTGACAGTTTTAGTTTGTTGTTTTTCTTGAATTTTAAGCAATTAGAAAATTACTCAAATGAAAATAAAGGGGAATGCCCATGTTTTTGCATTATGTTTTTAGAAAATAGATTTTGTTTTATTGAGTCAGTAATGTTTGGGAGTAACATTTCTGGAAACCCTCACGAGACTATAACTCGTCCTCTAGAGGTAATCTAGAGGTTTAAAGCCTTGTTGCACATTAAGGTAAGTGCAACCGTGATTCCTACGAAAGTGAGTTAGGATTTTATTCTTAATTTTGTTTTGCTCGAGGACTAACAAAATGTAGGTTTGGGGGTATGTGATGTTGACATAATTATTATATAGTACACCTCCTAATTTATATTTGTTAGTGTTTCGAATAGTGTATTTTAGTTTAATTATTTTATTTTTATATTTTTGTAGGATTTAGAGTTTAAATGACAAAAGTGCATTAGCGTGGCGAATTTGAAAATTCATAGGCAAATTGACAAAATTGAGCGGGAGACACTCAAGCCAAAGATTAAGATAACCAAAGAAATAAAATAAAAGAATTTAGCTTTGAAGTTTGGTGGAACAAAGAAGTTATATGGATGAACATAGCCAAACCCATTATTGATATAGAATTTAAAACAAAGAAAACCACCAACAGGGAGGATCCCTTTTGTTTACAATGAGATATTGAATTTTCAATTGGGCCAAATAAGGAGTTTTAGTTTAACAAAAGGAGTTTCAATTGGACCCAATAAGGGTTTTCTTTTAACACAAAATACGGCAGCAGCTTTTGTTTACAATTGGAGATTTGATTTCCAATTTGGGGTGGCCAATAGGAGGACTTTGTTTTCTTCTTAACAAGAAGAAACACGGCAGGAAGAGGAGAGTTTTGGCTCTGGAACAAAAACACAGCAGCAACAACAGAGGGGACAGCAGGCGATGACGCAGCAACGCTGTCCAGGACGCAGCAGCAGCAGCAGTGACGACGCAGCAACACTGTCCAGAACGCAACAGCAGCGACGATGCAGCTGTGCGGCAGGAAACGCATCAACAGGGAGTGCGTCGCTAATCCACCACGCGCCGCCATGCCGATGAAGCTCCACACCGCTGTTGCTGTCATCACTTTTACCATGCGTCACTAAACTCCACGCAAGGCGAAGAGGTGAACTCCTAGATATAACGCACTTAATTAGTATTTGATTCACTGTATGCTTTCACGATGAATAATGGTGTTTATAATTTTCACTTTTATTTAATATAGGAATTTATGTTATTTTAGTGACAAAGATTTCATCAATTTCTTCGTAGATTATTATTATTCCGGTGGTTATCTTTTCTTCTCCATATAAGTTTAGTCACGCTTTTCTTACGTGTGTAATTTTTAAAGATAAATTGATTCCGATAGGTTAGTTATATGTGATCGTCTTTTATTACGTTATTGTCTCCGGATATATCGTAAATTTAGGATATCACATATGACCAACCTTTGTGCTTTCTAGAGAAAGTGAAATCTAAAATCCATTTACATTAGGATATATTAATGCATTAAAGACTATTTTTCCAATTATATTGTTTGGGATGTGAAACACGTAATCGAGTCATCATAGCGAATCAATACTAGTTGGCGCGTGAAATCTAGGAGGGATTCTTGGAACCTTGTGATTTCTCTAAACTTGATTTCTATTAAATTAAATTAAATTTCACATTTTAAAATTGCTAGAATTTCTTACATTTAGTTTCGCGTAGTTTTTTTTCTTCCTTGACCTTGTTTTGTAGATCGCTTTTCCTCGTGGGATCGACACCCCAATCTTTACTGCAATTGACCGCGTGTACTGTTTGGGCGTAATCAGAGCCCATCACCCCTGCATAAATAAGATGATTCATCCTGTCCATTATCTGCTTAAGACCATAATCAAAATGAGAACTCGGATCCAATACGGGCACCAAAGGTTTTTCCACTGATCGCTTGTGCCATTCATTTATCAGCTTATGCGCACCATCTTGCACGTCAAACTGAGTAAACCAACAAAACTTGTCGTCTAACTTGATATGGGTATCTCATGAGCTAGGCTCAATCCAGCTAACTCGTAGATGAAGAACACGGAGATCGGGAAGCATAGAAGACCACCCCGAACAGCCGGAAGGATAGGCGGAACGGCGGTGAAAATGAAAAAATCATTTTTGCCCTCCCGGCGTTGAGAAACCATAATAGGAACAAGACTAGTAATGGCAATAGGAACAGGAGAGTCCAAACGAGCGGGAGAAGAAACTAAGAATTCGGCCGCACCAATGATGTTAATGGAAGAGACTGGGGAAGAAGAACTTCGAAATTTTGACCACTGTCGACAACCTCTTTAGATTGCTCCACCGCCAACTGGAGTATCTTGTCATCAATAGCCTGAGAATCATCGCTCGACCATTTAGCAACGTTCGAAACACCATAGGCGGAAAGAAGCCTTTTCTCATCATCGTCCAACAGACGAGTAGTCTCGCTCTTGCTCCTCACCAGCTCCAGCCTCATTTTTTCAACCTCCTCGAGGGATGCAAAATCCTCTTCCATAACATCCTTGCAGGAAGGACTCAGACGAGATACAGTTTTCAGAACATCCTTGCCAGAAGGACTTGGACGAGATGCAGTTCGAGTAGCACCACGAGTAGAGAGTCGTTTATTCTTCGAAACCCAACCATGATCTACCAACAATCACTTCGATGGACTAGCGAGCCTCACAAGCTTCCTCTTCTTAGAGGTTGGGCCAAAAACATTGATAGGAGCATCGAGATCCATGACGCACCTGTCCGAACTCATTTTCCAATCAATGCTAGCACCACTAACGCCAATACGAGTAGCACGAGCGGCGATTTCCTCAACACGGGATTCAGTAAGCAAGGCTCGCTCTGTTTCATCATAGTATACAAACCGCTACGATCCAAGATATCCTCATAGAGGAATGCATCCACAGAAAACTCTGGAAGCCTCAAGAATTGGTCACTGACCCTCTGGGCTCCTCTGCAGTCAACTATAGATCCTTTCATTTGTTAGGAACTCGAAACGACCAAAATCAGACGACCTCGCAATTGGAAGTAGCCAGAGTTAATAAAAGCATAAAACCAGGACCTCGACCAATCTCGAATGTCATCATTAAGCTTCGCGAAACAGGTAGGAGAACGGAGAAAGCAATATCCTTGGTCACCATCAAGCCAACCACCGAATGCAAAACTCTTACAGTCAAAGGAATGCCGGATGGAATAGCCCTCACATAAGAAGAAACCATGACCCTCAAACCATGAAGACCCATTTAGGTAGGAGGAATACCCAAAAATCCAGATAATCCCAAAACAACTCTGGAACTGGGAATCGAAGGCCAAAAGAAAACATGCACAGATATAATGCAACATATCTGGACCTTAGGCGACAAGGACTGTTGTTCTATGTAGGCAAAATAATCTCAAGGTCGGGTGACAAATTATAGTCAGAACGAAGGTTGTCCAACATCGCTTAAAAAGCTTTCTTAGGAAAAAAAATAAGTTTCGCAAGTAGCTAGCGGCTTACCGCTTAGTTTATCACCAACAGACATCGCTAGAAAACGGAGAAGCAAAGAAAACAAAGAAAATGGAGGAAGAAAATAACCTAATTTCAAAGATAGTGTAAAGAGGGAAAACAAACCCAGCACACCTTCTTTTATAGAGCCAAGCAACGAAAGGACTGCTCATGGGACAACGTGTGGGATATGATGGCTAGCGAAATCCCAAAAATGTGCACAAAAATGAATGGGCGAGCAGGAAATTGAGACACCAACCTACCAAAAGCTGTTGACAACATTAAATATAAGACAATGATGGAATTGAAAGACCAACCATCACTAAGTTAGTGGCCACGTCAGCATACCCACTAACTAAGGGGGGAATAGTTGATGATACATCAAAATAGATTGTCATCACAACCATACATGTGGCAGAAAATGACCATCACGAGGATCAAGTGCCCCACCTACCGGGCCAACCCATAAAACCCAAGAAGGCAAAACCAATTATAGAAGCCCAAACAAAGCCCATCAGAAGAAGTCGTAATTAAGGCCCAAATTTGGGCCTGCATGAGTTCTCTCGTAATGAACAGGAACATTAAATAAGAAAATAGTCGTAGAGAGAGTCACGCCTCTACGAACACATCTTCATAAAATATAAGACTGTTACGAAGAACATCTCCTTCCGTTGCGCCTCACATGCTTGAGTCATGCAAAGAATTAACTACGACCATTATATAAGGTAAAGGGAACATTCGACTGAGGTATGCAACTTTAACTGAGTTTTGTCCAGATTTACTTCATTCTACTGACTTAAGCATCGGAGTGCCTTTGACCACCAAAAAGGTTGTCTTTGGCAGTCTAACATTTGTTTTGCAAGTCAAACTCACAGGAGGACGAGATTCGAACGCATCAGTGAAAAATCAGACCATTTCAATACTGAATTCACAAATTGCTATGGAATTGTTAAGGTCTTCACTGAGTTTGGAATCCCAATTAGGGATGGCAGTGGGGCGGATTTTAGCTGATATCCGCCCCACTCTCCCCGTTTGGGGCAGATTTGGTAAAGGGTCCCTGGATCTTGGGGCGGATACAGATTTGACCATATCCTCCCCACGGATATCCGTTTAACCGATAAAATTACAAAAATACCCTTCACCTATATAAAGGGATTAAACCCTTCACTCTCATCTCACATTCTCCACTTATTCTCACATTCGACTCTCACAATCTCCTTCTCACAGCGAAACGTCTCCTTCTCTATCTCCTCTCACATCCCAAAGGGCTCAACTCACAGCGAATCGTCTCCTTCTCTATCTCAACTCACATCCCGAAGGGCTCAACTCACTCTCACATTCGACACTTGAAGGGTCGTCTCCTTCTCTGTCTCCTCTCCATCTCCTCTGCTTCGAAAGAATGTCGAATGTTCGTCTCCATCCCAGCCACCTCCCTCTCCCCTCCATTAGCGAAGCCAGCGAAGGGTCGTCTCCATCCCGGTCGCCTCCCTCTCCCCTCCATTAGCTAAGCCAGCGAAGGGTCGTCTCCATCCCGGCCGCCTCCCTCTCCCCTCCCTTCCCCGCCTTCCCCTCTCCTCTCTCCCTCCGCCTTTCCCTCTCTGCAATCAAAGATCTCAGATATGAGATCTCTGATCAGATAAGATCTTTGATCGAATTTTTTTTTTTGTAATTTTTTGTAGAGATTTGAGATCTTTGATCGAATTTTGTATTTTATTTTTTGTATGGTTTTTTGTATATTTTTTATATAATTTTTGTATGGATTCTACCAATGTTAATGAATGAAGTATATTTTACATGGATAACCTGCTTTTAGGATTGAACTGAGATATCTCAACTGATTTAGAGAATTTTTTTACGGAGATTTGTGCGGGGCGAATATCCGCCAATCCGTGCGAGGCGGAGGTGGTTTTTTAAATAAATCTATAAACGGATTGGCGGGGCAGATTTGGAGATCCGTTATTCTTGACGGGGTGGGAATGGATTTGTTCAAATCCGCCCCGTTGCCATCTCTAATCCCAATTGGGCGGTAAAGTAAGTATGGGCTTCTTTTTTTGTGTTGAATCTGAGGACCCCCACCATGTGAAGCCTTAGACAATGGCCTAATTAACTAGCCTGGTGGTTGTGCTGGTCTTATAAGTGCAAATTAAAAAAAAAAAAGTTTATTTGGAGAATGAATGACACAAACATGTACAACTCTACCTACCAAGTGCCAAAATGGTAGAAGGAGCATTTGTTGGTTCTCTTAAACAGGCTTTTTCAACACCATTACTTATGGTATTGTTTTGTAATCCGATTCAGAAGGTGTTTCAAGGTCTCAGCCTACCCCATCCACTACTGAATTAAATCAATCCTTTCAAGTGTCTGCTCCAGATCTAGAAGCCCCCGAAAATTATGGTGAAATAAATTGAGAGAAAGCAATCACGACACTGACACCTTACTATAAGATTAAAATCAAGCTACTGAAGTTAATATTTTATAATCTTTTGAAATCCATTTCCCGACATTTACATACAACATGTTTCTTCTTCTTTTTTTAAATTAATTTTTTTTAGTAAGTATGCTTAGGTTTGGTAGTCACTTTTGGGTCTAAGTTTTTGTATTTTTACATTTGTTACTTATTTTCTTTAAAACATAACTACAAACACCATTTATAGAAGGGATATGATTGTAAAAAAATAAAAACTTGACCCAAAAGTGGCTACCAAACCTAATTGGCTAGAATTATTGTTATTTAGGCTCCGCTTGATAAACGGTAAAATAATGCATATGTAAAAGTTTACGGCGGTTACATAAACTTAAGTGTTTGGTTGACATTACGGAAAATAGTTATTGAAATTTGAATTCAGGACCTCCGCATCTCCTAGTTATAAAATTCCTACAAGACTTTGCGGAACAAAATCTCCTGTATAACTTTGCAAAACTCTCATCATTTCCTCTTACTCAAATTGTATTCTCAACTCCTTCATAAACACCCCAACCACCACCACCTTCACAGCTACCGCCATCACCACCACCACCATACTGTAACCATCACCACCACCCGCTCTGTCATCGTGCGCCACCGCCACAACCACCATAATATAACCATAACAACCACCGCCATTGCCACTACCACAACCACCGCCAACCCCTACCACCACCACCTCCACCAATACCACTACCATAACATAATAATCACCCACAACCAACACCACCTTTACTACTACCACCATAATCGACGACGCTATTATAACAAACAATCACAACCACCACTCTATTGCCGTTACCACCACCGCCACCACCATAATCACCATAGCCACCACCACCTCCAAGATCACCGATACCATAACATACCACAACCACCACCAACTTTACTACTATCACCATAACCGTCCTCCACCACCATTGCCACCACTACAACTACCATAGCACAACCACCATCACCACCACTATAGCATAATCACCACGACCACCATCATCACCACTATAGCATAATGACCACAACCACCACCACCTTCATTACTACCACTGCAACTACCACAACCATTACCACTACCACCATTATATTCACCTAACCACCATAGCTTAGCCACCACAACCACCGCCATTTTTAAATCACCGTCATTGCCACCACCACCATAGCCATCACCATCCCACCGCCACTACCACCATCACCACCACCTCTAAGATCATCGATACCATAATATACCACAACCATCACCAACTTTACTAATACCACCATAACCGTTCTCTCCACCACCACAACTATCGTAGCACAACCACTATACCCACTACTATAGTATAATCACAACGACCACCATCACCACCACTATAGCATAATCACAACAACCACCACCACTTTCACTACTACCACTACCGCACAATGTTCTAAAAATCGGTCTAGGCGTTAGGAAACGGCCAGATTAATGGTTGGGCGAGTTCTGGGCGGTCTAGGTAGGTCTAGGTGGGTCTAGGCGGATCTGGGCGAGTTTTTTTCTTCTTATTTTTTTAATAAGGCTGATTGTGTTCTTATTTTATTTCTTCTTTCCTCTTTTTTGGAAATAAACAATTTAATTGTTTTTTTGTTTAGAATGTGTCTGAATGTAGCAAAGGATGGTTACTTAATGAAATTTTCAAAGGATCTGCTGGTACCAATTTTAGTAATGTAGATTTTATCAAACATGACTGAGGTCATTCATGCAATTTGAAGAAAAAAAAATAGTAGGTTTGGATATTTGTCCACAAATTCAACTTTGTATAAAGTACCCATCATGTCCAACTTCAGTCATTTGAGTTTTAATAAATTTTGTTCATGATTGTTAATTTTTCATGTTTTTAAAATTTGCATATATATCTTGGCATTAAATTGGATGTAATTGATAAGGTATTATGCTTAACTTTTGTAAATTATTAAAGTTATAATACAAAACCTAAGACCGCCTAGGCCCCTGGGCGCTAGGCACCTGCTCGCCGCCCGTCTATTGCCTAGCGCTTTTTAGAACACTGCTGCTGCAACCACCACCACCATAGCTTAGCCACGACAACCACCACCATTTTAAAATCATCGTCATTTCCACCACCACCACCACCATCGCTTACATTCGTAATCATCATCAACACGATCACAACCACAACTACTGCCATCATCACCACCACCAACAATCACTTGTCTAATTGTATCAATTTTATTTAATTATACCAATTGCCCGTAAAGCAATTGCAAAATAATGCACTTGCATTAATTTGCAAAATACATTATTTTACTGTGTACTAAATTGAAGCCTTAGTAGCAAGATAGAGCATACGGACCCAAGATGGCACTATGGGCTAGGCAAAATTGCGAGTTTACTAAATATGCATTCAGAATTGTAGATCCAAGGCCCAAAGCAAATAAACGAACAAATCGAGCGAGGGAGCACTCAACCCTCTCACCCACCTCTCCTCTTTTGTTCATTGCTTTCATTGATTCGTTGAGTATCCGAGATGGCGAAAGTGTCGTCGTTGTTGAGATCCATATACAAAAGCTCCTCAACATGTCTGAGATCTGCTCGATTCACCGAGCAAAGCCTCTTCTCTGATGGCCTCCTCCTTCGCTCCATCGCCCCTTCATCCATCCACAGCCACCGCAGCTTCTTCTCTCTCTCCCCAAACTCAATCACTAAACGCGTCACCTCCTCCTCAGGTACGATTTGCATTAACTTGTTATCTTTTCCTCTATTATTATTGTTCATATTCATGTATTTTTGCTTGAAATTAGGTTTTCTTTCATTAAAACTTTATAATTACTTGTTCTCTTATCTTGTTTCAAGAAAGTTCATCAGATACTCTTTGAATCTTTATTCAAAAAGAGCTATTAGATTCTGCTCACGACTTCATTGATTCATATACGAGTCATCAAAACAATAGAATCAGATTTTTAAATTTTTTTTTTTTTTTTTATATATATATATATTTTTTCTTAGGGTTTTTTTCAGTTAACCATTGTGCGGTATACTATTCAAATCTCGTCCTGCTATGCACGGTGTACAATAATGCGTGTGTCAAACATACTGATAATGATAATGCCCACTCCTGGGTTAAGTGATAACACCAATCACATTTTCCTTCATTAGAAAGTGATGTAACTTGGACATCCATAGAATTACAAAGTAATTGCTAAGACACCTAATACAGTGATGGAAAACCCTAATTCCCGCTAGAAAAGCAACATTGTGTACCTCAGTCTGTAAAATTTTATATCCTAATATAAGTCCTAAAAACATGTTGAAATCCTCTTGATGCTGCTCGGGGAAATAAACCTTCATTAGTCCTTATTTTTCTACTTTTCTCTTTTCTAGCTTGGCCTGCTAAGGAATTCAATACGACTCATTGTCAATAGTCGGATAGATCAGTGAATTGGTCAATTAATCGGCACTTGACTCGATCTGAGATTAGGTTAAGCTTACTATAGAGATGGGGTTGGTTGGTTTAAGGCCATACAGTACTAGATGGCTATTAACCACAGCTTTAATAGCCCAACTAGCCAAAAATAGGTATTAGTATCTCATGGAGGAGACAAACTTTATAAGACTTGAAACACCCCCCGCCCCCCCCCCCCCCCCCCCCCCCCCCACACACACACACACACATTTTTTCCTTCTAATAGCAAATTGGTGATTCAAATTTTCTATTGTCTGTTTATAAGATTTGATCTTCTTATCAACAAATCCGGAATGAGATAAGTTTAGCTGTGCAAACTAAGGAGCTATTTTCTTGGAAATTGCAACATTTTCTCCAAAAGGGAAGAAGTTTAGGACCTCGACTCTTTTCACTATTTAGGGGGGTGTTTGTCAGAGCGGAACGAAATAATTTTTTTATTATTCCTTTAATGTTATAGTAGGTGCATTTTGAAGACTATTTAGTTAATTTCAGAGAGGTTTTTGGCATGTGAATTTATCATTTTTGTTGTTTATGGCTTCTCTTATTGCTAGGCTATCATAGCCTGCGTTGTGTACTTGTGTCTTTCCTTTTTATCATTTTTTTATATACTTATTTCTCGTCAACTATTTCTCTCGCCATTGAAAGATAGATCCTTTTAGGTACAAATCTCTCTCTTGTTTTGTTGCTTTCTATATCAAGTTCTTGTACAAAATAATAATAACCATAGTAATAATGAAAGTATAAATAAAAAAAACCCAAAAAAGCCATCTCACAATTGAGTTTTCACTTCTTGACTCGTTCAAATCACAATAAACTGTGATTTATAAAAATAAAAAAAAGACTATTTTTTCGTACTTTCCAATTTTAAACTGTCAGTATGCGCAAATTCCATGATGATCTTCATAGATGTCTAGCTTCTCCCGTCATTTTCATGATTTTTAGCGATTATGAAATTCATCCACTAAAGCTTACAATTAACTTGGCACAAAATGGCAGATTGCAGGCCTCATTTTTCAGTTGGCATGGGCAGTATTCGCTCGTTTAGTGAAGATATGTCACACCTCCCTGTCATAAGAGACCCTGAGATTGAGAATGTTTTCAAGGATTTGATGGCTGCAAGCTGGGATGAGTTGCCTGATCCTGTCATAAAAGATGCCAAGAAAGCATTGTCGAAAAATACTGAGGACAAAGCTGGGCAGGAGGCCCTGGCAAATGTTTTCCGTGCGGCAGAGGCTTGTGAAGAGTTCAGTGGGATCCTTGTATCACTAAGGATGGCAATTGATGACCTCATTGGCATGAGTGGTGAGGTATGTATGATGTAGTAGGTATGTTAAAACTGATTCATTGTTTGATTGAGATAGGCTTATAATTGGATATTTCTTTTTGTGTGTTTGTTTCCAATCTGCAGAATGTGCAGGCAATGCCAGATGAGTATGCAAATGCACTACGTGAAGTACATACGCGGTACAATGCATATTTGGATGCATTTGGCCCTGACGAGATTTATTTGAAGAAGAAAGTGGAAACAGAATTGGGTACAAAGATGATACACTTAAAATTAAGGTGCAGCGGTCTTGGGGCTGATTGGGGGAAGGTAAAGGTTCTTCTCTATTATGTTTGGTGGCTGTTGCATTTACTATGACTAGGTAGCTTTCTAGGCCATAGGAATCTCTGATAGGAGTTGATAGGAACTTATGTGAGGTCCATGAAACAAGGATTAAGCAACATTTAAAAATGCAGAGGCAGGTAGGCGAGGTGCAAACCTCAGCCCTCAAATGCAAGTTGAAAATGAAATTAACAATAATTTAAGCGAAATAATTTGAAATAACAATGATAAAATTAAACTGAAATAACTAAGAAATAAAAATATTTTTTCAGTCAATCAACTAACTAACAATGGGCAATCTATTACTTATTTATAACTAACCTAACTTCTAAAACAAACCCTAAACCTAATAAGAAACAATGTCCTAATAATACTAAAATTATTAATATGCATAAAATACTATTATTGTTAATATTACTAAATATCCTAATTACATCAATCTCCTCGAGTTTAAGAAGCTTGTCCTCAAGCTTAAAGTCGAAGATGTCTGTTGAGAACAAGCAACCGGTAACTGAACATAAGGCGAAACATTCGAAGCAGTCTTCCTTGAAACTTGCCATGATACACACTGGCTAAAAGCCGAGGAACCAACTTTGAAAGAAACCAAGGTGACAAAGAACTGGAAGCTACAATAAACCTGAGAAGACATCTGCGCATAAGCTCGTGTTACAAAAATATCCTAAAACGGATCAACATAATCCTCGTGAGCCACTGTGTCTACCTCTGTAAGTACATCCTCTGTTTGCTCAAAAATGGAAAAGAAATTGCACAAGTCAAATGACCTACAAGTTGAAAATCGAGTGGTGTGACTGCGTCCTAAATTTTCTCAAAAAGTGGAATGGACTCTAACAAATAGTAGGACTCAGCATGCTTTTCGCACTTTCAGGCAAGGTCATCTGCATCCAATAGTGCCTGAAGCTCTTGAAGTTTGTCAGTGACTATCTTGTGTAGTTTTCGGTATATTTTTGCAATTTTGTTCCAAGTCGTAGTCGAGTTTACAGTAGAGGGGGTAGTGGGGTCTAGATCACTAGCATGTAGGGATTGGGATGGGGCATACAACGGATACGAGTCATAATATGGGTCACTCATTTTTTAATTTCTCACAAGGTGTTATGCTCTCATAGAAACTGGGGTGCGAATAGCGGAGGGGGACCAGAGACTTAAGTTAAAATATGGGCTAGGGACTGATTTATAATTTCAAAAGTCTTCTTCCCCACCCACGAACTTTAACATAAAGAAGAAAAGGGGGGGTGCTTGCGGCTGCAATGGGGAGGGGTTTCGATGGTCGATCTAAGCAAGAGAGGGAGAGGGTGGGGCTGATTGGAGCGACGGTTGACAGAGGCAGACTAAGGTTGCTGCGACGACAATGGACAGCAATGAGGGTTGTTCCCTGAGGTGGCTTCATTTTTGTTCTTTTTCACTTCTCTTCGAAACTCTGTTAGTTGATCTTCTTTTTCCTCCAAACTTTTTTTTTTCAAATCGAATCAAGCAATAAGAATCGTACAGCTTTGATACCAATTGATCGAATAAAAGAATGATAGTCGAAATAAACTGAACAATAATTGAAATAATTCGAAATGACAACGATAAAATTAAACGGAAATAACTAAGAAATAAAAATATTTTTTCAATCAACTAACTAACAATAGGTAACTATGCCTTACTTATAACTAACCTAACTTCTAAAATAAACCCTAAACTTAATAGGAAACAATGTCCTAATAATACTAAAATACTACTATTGCTAATATTACTAAATATCCTAAGTACATCATAAATATATAGCAATCTATTAGCTATTCAAGAAAAAAACATGATAGCAGTCTAACGAAGAAGAATTCCTTATTGAGGTGTTCAACGCAGTCCCATTACAAATTAAGTATAAAATCGCTTAACACGTGTAAGTAGGGACATCAGACCGGTTTGTGTAAAGTAGACATGAGCAAAAACACAAGAAAAATAGGAAGTGTTAATATTTCGTGCAGAGAAAATATTACATGTAAGAGTGAGGGGCACGTGGTGAAGAAGATTTAAATGTTAACTGTTCCTAGAGTGGGCGCAGCCAAGTCCAGCAAAAGCCCATGTTCCAAGCTTGGGTTTGAAGCAGTTTTAAACTTAGGTTCACTTGCGTTGTTAAAATGCTGTCTTATATGAATATTTTTTCTTCAAACATTGTCTTGTTGCAAGATCTGGCAGTCAGCAGGAGTGGAAATAGTCGAGATTCAAGCTAGATGGGCATCTCCTTTCAACCTCGTGGGGGAAGAACAAGGTGGTGAACTGAAATTATGTCTAGAGACTCTTCTAAGAAGGGCCAGGCCAGGAAATCCAAAGTTCAACAGAAACACCAACTGTGCATAAGGCTTTCAGATGGGGTTTCGAAGTCGTCTATGCTTATGGTTCTTACTATGTCTGGCTTGAGTATGAATATTGGTTTAATTGAGGAGCGGAAGATTGATGGAGTTAAAGGTGGAAATACAGCTTAATCTTCCTCGTCTAGACAGAGAGCCCCTAAGAAAGTTTCCGAGTTCAGTGTAGGAAGCCTGTTGGGCATCAGTTCCAAAGGGAGCAAGGACAAGAACATACATAAATTAGAGAAATGTTGGAGAGGGTAATGTGGGGATTGGGCTTATAGGCTTACAGCAGGCAGCAGCAAGGAAGCTGATACTTGCCGGGATCATTGCAGCTGGTGAGGTGTATGATCTTCCAAGTCTGAGTTCCATCCAGGACAAATTTTCTGGGATGGCATTATTGGTTTTGCAGTGGGTGATGAGGATCCATCGAAAAATGAATGGGGCAATCATGATAGAACGATCAACAGTGAGAAGAGGGGAGGATAATTTTTGTGGTGTAGATTAGGCGTTCTCAAATTCTATTTGAGGTGCAAGTATTTATGAAATTTTCATCTTCTTTCGTTTGTCATTATAAACCATCTTGGTTTTTCAGTGAATTTGAATCTTTCATTTAAAAAAAAAAAAATTAAAGATCAGGGCTCAAGTGAGGCCAGAGTGTTAGGGGAAACAACACAGAACACTACTTGGTATCAACTGATCCCTTATAAGGTAGATACTAGATGGGGAGTATTTCTTCACAAATGGAACATTTTAGTTGTGACTTACTATATGTTAAACAGTAGTACATTTCACTAGACAGGTCTGGACATACCCTTGACTGCCTTGTCTGAATTTATCAGTCAACTATAAGCAATATGGGCCAGAAGATGGTCGTTGCAATAGATATAGTTGACAGCTGACCTCATCTGTTGAGTTCAAGTTTTCCCCCAGAAAGCTAAAATTTACAATTAGAGTGCATGTAGTTACCTTTTCTATTAATGAATAATTGAATATTCTCCCGCTGTTTGATTGATTAAAAAAAAAGAAAATGGCAGACCATACGTACATAGAATATTTTGTGGCTTGGAATGTGTATATGATCTTCCATGTAGCAGCTAGGTTTAACTGTATCGTAATGCATTTGGTTTTTTTTTTCTTTTCAGGTTACTCTTTTGGGAACATCTGGACTCTCAGGATCCTATGTCGAGCAAAGAGCTAGATAATTCTGGAAAGTGTTTGTTTTATTCGTAAGCTTTTTCTTCTTGAGGTCTGGGTTTGTACTGCTTGGAGCTGTAGTCTGTTTATCACCAAAGAGAACTGTCTTAGTTGGGCTAGCTTTGAAAGAAAATAATGAGGTGTCAATGAAGTTGAATTGATAAAATGTAGTACAAACGCTCTTTCTGTTCATCTCTTCCCCTAATGTGGTATTCGTTCCTGTCATTTTCTGAGTTGGATGTCATTAATGTTAGTACTCGCGAAGTTAATCCTTTTTTTTAACCTTGCTCACCTAGTCTAAATAATTGTCATATTGTTCAGAAGGTCAAATACTATTTGGACCCTCAATTATTTTCTTCCCAATGCCACATTGAAATTTAATGTATAAAGGTTGAGAGCTCCAGAGCTCTGGACAGGAAACAGGGGTTCAAACTTGAAGTTCCATTTTCAATTACAGTGGCATTACAGGACACAAACAACATAGTTTTGTGCTCCAACTCACGTGGGAGAGTGATCCCTTAAGCCTGTCGTGCATTGCCATGTAAATTATTTGAGAGAGCTTTTTAGTTCATAATGTACATCCTACTAGAGGGAGGATTTGATGGTGCGTTGCATGTGGAACTGAAAATACAAAAGTGAAATAGAGGGTTGAGGGCATGTGTGTTGAACTAAAAGCACGGTTCTTAAATTGTTATCAGAGATCCTGCTAATACTGCCTACGTCACCTTGCAGCTAGGTCTGATATGAAGTGGTTGAATTCCCTAGTCCATTTGGGTCTTTTTCTTCTTCCTTGTCGATTGCACTCTAGTCCATTTGGATCAGCACATATATGGTTTAGACTATCACTTCACTGAAGTTGAAGGTAGGTTCTACTGAATGCCTATAACCATTTTTCCCATACGCCCAGGTCTTGAGTAATTTGAAGTACTTAATTCACCTTTTCAATAAAACTTGAAGAGATAAAACAGTTGCAACTTTTAAGCTTAATAAAATTAATCTATGCTTACTGGCGTTCTCTACCATTGCTAGTTAGAGGAATACCCAGGTTTGCATAGCAGCTTACTTTCCATATAACACCAACAAAGAAAATTGTACCACTAAGTTAGCTACAATAATGATCTCATCCTCCCAAGACTTGGTCTCAAATGTGAAGTCTTAAAAAACATTGGAGAGGATTCAAGGTGAAGGAAAATTGTGATTAAAAGTAGAGGTTTTTTGAGTTTGGCACTCATTAGTTTATACTTATTAGAATTTAGTCCTCTTTTTGAAAACTAATTTAGTTTAACACTCATTTTTTGATGGAACCGTTAAGTCCATGTCATTGACTAGTCAAGACTAATTTTTGAACCATTCTGCCCTTACCTTGATTGATTGAGTTTAATCTTTTTTTTTAAAGGCAAGCGTGCTGCCGGTGGGTATAAAACCCAAGACGTGAGGGTTAAATCACCACAACCTTAACAATCCAACCAGGCTACCTTTGGCAATTGAGTCTAATCTTTTGAAATCTAAAACCCAAAATAGCCCCCATCCCCTCCTTTCTTCTCTCTTATTTGTCCCTATAGCTCTTCTTCTTTCTGTCAGTCTTAATAGCAGCCCCACTGCCAAATCCCAACCCCCATTGCCACCACCACCTCCACACCCATAGTTCTTACTTATGGGTATGTGATGAATGGGGTTGCTCTGATGTCGTGGTATGATACAACAATTCATTAGTCCCCAATTAAATATTTCAAAAGAACAAGATAGTAGATAGGTAATAGATAATCCCCTGCATCAGTGTGTTGTATCAAAGAGATAGGACACCCAGTAATGGATCCAAAGATTTGGGTTGTCCAACAGAAGAAGTCTCAAAAGTTAAGGTCTGATAAATTAGAAACTCAAAGAGTTACCCATCTTTTCCACCTTCATTCTCTCCGCCCTGGGCCTCCATCCTCTCTGCCCTGCGCCTCCATCTCCTAACACACAACTCCGGTGAGTGAGAGAGAGATAAAGAGATCTAGAAGCGACGGAGGAGATATGCAAGGGGACTGAGAGATCTTCAATTGATTAGAATAGGAAATTAAGCAAACAAGCCCAATCCAGCGGTCCACCACTACTCCTTCACCAACTTTTCTAACGACATTGTGCGAGACCGTGAGGTGTGAATGACGTTGTGCTGCATCTACGAGATCATATTGCGTCAGTGCACACGGGGCAGGAATTGGTATTCATTAATAGTGTTCAACCTGGTGGCCCAAAGAAGATGGGAAGGAAAAAGAAATTTGGGGGATCAGAGTGGTGGAGGGACGTCATCTTCGAACTCCTCTCCACTCCGCAGTAGCGAGAGTCGCTCTTATCACATGTTCTCTGACCAAGCGGCATATTTTTCTCTAGAAACTTTATTACGATAGCTACTAACCTAATTTTTTTGGGGTGAGTTGGTGGTTGGTTGAGGGAAACAAAGGTTCAGTTATAGGAGATCGGAGATGACGCAGACTTGGCGACGGTGGCAAGGAGGATAGAGTTGGTTGATGGTAGTGCATCAGTGAAGGGGAGTTTGGACCATTATTGATTTGAAAAATGGAAAGACCATCAAGAGGTACCTGGTAGTGGCAACGATTTCTATCAATGGTAGGGTATAGTTGGATTTCTATCAAATTTAGCATAGAAAATAGGAATAGGAAAGGTGGTGGCGGTGAATAGAGTGGCCGTTTCGAGGTGTCTTCGTGTGTGGAGGTGATGGTGGGTTCGCAGATAGAAGAATAACTGCAAGGAGAAAGAATAAGAGAAACAAAAGAAGGGGTGGGGGAAATTTTGGGTTTTAGGGTTCAAAAAATTAGATTCAATTATTCAAAAATTAGACTCAATTAACCGAAGGTAAGGGCAAAATGGTCCAAAAATCTTGATCAGTCAATGACGTAAACTTAAAGGTTTTGTCAGAAAATGAGTGTTAGACTCAATTAGTTTTCAAAACGAAGATCAAACTCTAATAGGTATAAACTAATGAATGCCAAACGAAAAAAAAAAAATTTATGTATTAATAAAGAAAGTAAAGTATACTTTTCCTATAAGCACGTCTTCAGCTTATATATCTAATCCACCAACTTCTCAAGTTCCTTCTTGCATCCTCTGTTTCCCATTGTTGAAAGAAGTAAATATCAATGGATCCTTTTATTACTGATTATAGTGAAAATGGTAATGGTAGGAGTAGGATCAAGGACTGTGATTTTGCGAAATTTCAAAATATTTCGTAAATTTCAGAATTTTCATGTAAAATTCAAAAAGTTATGAAATAAATTACATTTTTTGGAAGAAATATGTTGTCATTTTTTATTTCAATAATTTTGTGTAAAATCCAAAAAAATGAAGAAAATTATATTTATAGGGATACTTGTGTACTTAGGTTTCATTTAATATATTAAGTGTGTTTATTAGGTTAATACTTGTATCTTTTCCGCATATTCATATATGTTTGACATATTTTCAAAATTCTACGTACAATGAAATATTTTAAAAATAGAAGACCAAAATTACTTCAAAAGACGAAATCACAATCCTTGGGTAGAACTACTAGTGATTTGCCGGCTCATCTAGAAGTAATTCTTGAGAAGATATTCTAGATCTATTTCAAACCATAGATTCGTTGATCATGGTCGCATGCATCCTATGTGTTTATTAGGGCTGGGCAATTTAGACCGAAAAATCGAACCGAACCAAAAATCGGACCGATCGGGCTGGTTCGGTCCGGTTTCTTAAATATTAATTTAATTGTCGGTCCCAAAACCCGAACCGGACCGAATTTTCGGTTCGGGCCTCGGTTTCAGATCCATAACCCACCGATTAACCGGCCTGGCCCGATTATTTTAAAAACCAGTTAAATTTTTCTTTGTTTCTCAGAGATCGTAATCTACTGGAGCTGGAATGGTTTCAAATGTGAGAAAGAAGAGAGCAAGACGTCAATGGGCAATAATTTCAGTAATTTGTAGGCGAGAGAGGCCACCAACATGAACACAAGACAACTTGGGTAGAGAGACCTGACTGACTCAGACTTTCTTTCTCTCTCAGATAGATATTCCATCCATGAAGGGATTTTGTAGCATGTGTTGAGCAAATCAGCAAGAGATATCCTTTGTAAGATTTGTGATTTGGTTACATTGTCGAGATTTAAGTGTGGCCTCTCCGCTCCTTCATCTCCTCCTCTGCCAGCGCCCCCACCTTCTCCACCTCCTTCAACAGCTGCTTCTCCACCTCCGATTCCAGATCCACCACAAAGTAGAGTGTGTGTGTGTGAGTGGAGTGGATTTGATGTGAGAGAGTGGAGTGGAGGATGTAAAATGGGATGAACAAATGGGCTTGGGCTGAAAACTGGGATGTAAAATGACCGAGACCGGCCTGAGCATTCGGTTAACCAGGGTCAGGTTAACCGACCTCATTCGGTTCGGGCTCAGGCCCAAAATTTCAACTTTTGAATTATCGGTCCGGTCTTCGATTTTGGCTTTTCAGGCCGGTTACCCAAACCTGCCCAGCCCTAGTGTTTATACGCGTTCTCTAGCCATACAACACAACTCAACCATCTGTCTTTAGGGGTGGGCACGGTCTGGGTTTAGGGTTATCCCGGTCCCGGTACAGTGAAACGGGAACAGTACGGGTTTGAAAAGTAAAATGTTTTGGGTTGACCCAGATGGTACCAGACTGTTTTGAACCGGGATAGTCCGGGTTGGGACCATGCCATCCCGGTTCAAAAATGCCCAAGTCCAAATCAAAACCATATAAACATAAAAGTCCATCCATCCAAACAAAATCAAAATGAAAACTTAACATTTGCTATATGTCACGGGCTTTCTTTTCTAAAGTACTTTCCGTGCGGCACTAACAAACTTTGCCCCGACTTATCAAAGAAAGCTAGTCAGCCTTGCCCATGAAATACTTACTTATACTATGGAAAGCTAAGCAAACTAAGAACACACAAGATAGCTTAAGAGAACTAGAACTTGTATTGTTTGAATTCTCTGAGATGATTACAACAAATGAAGCCTTAGCCTATTTATACAACTCCACCTCCTCAATAGACGGTGGTGATCAATTTGATCTAACGGTCTACAATGATCTTATACACACTTCCTTAGAAATATCTAAGGACTAGAATCCTATGGAACTCTATGGAATTTTATAGAAGGTTCTAGACAACTCTCTAGAACAATATGGAATACTCTACATTATTTACACTTGCTAACCTCACTTGGCTAGGCAAGAAGATAGTTGTGACATTCTCCCCCACCTAATCAGGCGACGTCTTCGTTGCCTTCAAATCCTCATACGCTTGGATTTGCTCCTTAAATTGCCACAAATGTTGGATTGGCTCCTAGCTGGCTTCACTTTCTAGCAATCCCTTCCACTTGACGAGTAGCTCATGTGTGGGAGATTGGTTGGAATGGCGCACCACACAATCTGACAAGATAGTCTCTACTTCCTTGTCATGTTGGATCCTCATGCCCATTGGTGCTCTTTGTGAAACTCCTCTACTTGGATCATCCTGATCTTCCTTATACGGCTTCAATAAGCTCAGATGGAAGACTGGATGAAACTTGATCCTCGACGGCAACTCGACCTTGTGTGCTTGCTTTCCCACTTTCTTGACTATGGGGAAAGGACCCTCATATCTCCTGATAAGGCCATGATGCAGTCCTGAAAGTCTGGCATGAGCATGCATCTTGACAAGCACAAGGTATCCAACTTGGAACTCTCGAGACTGTCTCTTCTTGTCGGCCCACTTCTTCATCCTCTTGGATGCCTTCTCCAGGTAAGTTCGAGCCTCATCAGCTTGATCATTCCATCCTTTGGAAAACTTATAGGCTGATGGACTCACTCCAGTGTAGCCAGTGGCAATAGAACTCGGGGTCATAGGTTGTTGTCCCATGACAATCTCAAATGGGCTACGACCCGTCGCTTCACTCTTCTACAAGTTGAAAGAGAATTGGGCAACATCCAGCAACTTAGCCCAATCTCGCTGGTTGGCACTCACATAGTGCCTAAGATATAACTCCAGCAAGGCATTCATCATTTCCGTCTGACCATCCGATTGAGGATGAAAACTAGTAGAGAAATTAAGGTCGGTATCCAACAACTTGAATAACTCAGTCCAAAATTTCCCCGTGAACCGAGTATCCAGATCACTGATAATAGATTTGGGCACACCCCAATACTTCACCACATGTTTGAGGAATAAATGTGCGGCTTGCTCGGCTGTGCACTCCTTGGGTGTGGGAATGAAGGTGGCATACTTCAAAAACTTGTCCACGACCACAAGTATCCAATTGCAGCATTCTGATGCGGGCAAACCAACTATAAAATCCAAAGAAACACTCTCCCAAGATCTCTCTAGGATGGGGAGAGGTTCAAGTAAGCCGGCAGGTGACTGTTGCTCCACCTTTTCTTGTTGGCATACATGACAAGTATTTACATATGCTTCAATATCATCCCTCATATATGGCCAATAATAGGAATCTTCCACAATAGCAAGAGTCTGATGTATATCTGGATGTCCCGCTCACTTGCTATCATGGCATTCTTTCAAGACTTCCTTCCTTAGGTTGTTATGAGGTGGAACATAGATTCGCCATCCCTTAGAGTATATCAAGTCGTTCTTCACCCAAAATCGTCTTGTCTTCCCATCTTTGACAAGAGATATGATGGTTTGAGCCATGGAATCATGTGCCAATCCTTCCTTTATGCGTCCCTTCAAGTTGCTTTGAGGTTGACTTATGTCAGCAAGTTCTCATTTTCTACTCAAAGCATTTGCAACAAGATTAGTCTTACCAGGCTTGTACTCCAAAGTGTAATCGAACTCTGCCAAGAAATCTTGCCATCTAGCTAGTTTTGGTGTGAGCTTCTTCTGTGTCTGGAAGTAGTTAGTGGCAACATTGTCGGTCTTGACCACAAATTTGCTCCCAAGCAAGTAATGACGCCATGTTCGCAAGCAATGCACAACCGCAGTCATTTCTTTCTCTTGCATTGTGTACCGCCTCTCAGCATCATTGAGCTTCCTACTTTCAAAGGCAATAGGATGTCCTTCTTGCATCAATACTCCACCAATAGCAAAATCGGAAGCATCCGTATGTACCTCAAAAGACATAGAATGGTTGGGAAGTGCCAACATTGATTCCTCCACAATTGCCTTCTTCAATCCTTCGAAAGTTTGTTGGCATTTTGAACTTCAATCCTAACTTCGTCCCTTCTTGAGCAAGTCCATCAACGGAGCGGCTATGAAAGAGTAGCCTTTGATGAACCTTCTATATTAGTTCACCAAGCCAAGGAAAGATCTTAACTCGGTGACTTTGGTCGGTGGTTCCCATTCTTGGATGGCTTGTACCTTGGACTTGTCCATACGAAGCTTTCCTTTTCCAATGATATGACCAAAGAATGTCACCTTCTCTTGGGCAAATGAACACTTCTCCTTTTTAACATAGAGCTCGTTCTCCTTCAAAGTTTGGAACACTTGCCTCAAGTGATCCACATGTTCCTCCAATGTCTTACTATAGATCACAATGTCATCAAGGTACACAACTACGAACCGATCAAGGTAAGGAGCTAGTACCTTATTCATTAAGGTGAAAAATGTGGTCGGCGCATTAGTTAAACCAAATGGCATGACTAAGAATTCGTAAGACCCGTACCTTGTAACACATGTCGTCTTTGGTTCATCTCGTTCGGCTATGCGGACTTGATAATATCCCGAGCGCAAGTCAAGCTTGGTAAAGTACCTTGCATCACCAAGTTGATCAAAGAGATCCGCAATAAGTGGAATCGGGTACTTGTTCTTGATAGTGACCTTGTTGAGTGCCCGATAGTCAATACAAAGCCATAGGGATCCATCGTGTTTCTTTTGAAATAAGACCGACGCACCATATGGAGCTTTGGAGGGTCGGATATAACCAGCATCAAGTAAATCCTTCAATTGTCTTATTAACTCCTTGAGCTCAGGAGGTGCCATACGATAAGGAGCAAATGCGGGTGGTTTTGCTCCAACTTCTAACTCAATAGCATGATCCACCTCTCTCCTTGGTGGAAGCTTCTTAGGCAACTCGGCAGGCATAACATCCTTGTACTCCTTGAGAACATCTTGGACAACCTTAGGTGCATTCACCCCTCCATCCATGGGACATTCGTCTTCCTTGAGGGTAGCCAAGTAAGTAGGCTCATTCCTCTTTACTCCTTTAGAAAGTTGGAAAGCGAACACCATTCTCTCCTTGCTTATTTCCTGTACCACGGGCACAACACAAGGTTGTCCCTTCTCCATGATGCACATGGTGTTGGCATATGGGACCAAGAAACCCTTCACCATGTCCAAGAAATCTATACCAAAATAGAACTTGTGATCATCAATTGGAGCAATAGTTATGTCAACTTTACCTCGCCATTGTCCAAGCCGAATATCGGTGCCACGAGCTACTCCTTCAATTGTGAGACTTTTAGCATTGACTCCCTTGATATATTCTTTCTCCTTAGTATATGATAGGCCAATTTCTTCAGCAAGGTCCTTAGCCATGTAGACTGTGTCGGCTCCAGTATCCACCATGGCTTTCAAAGTCTTGTTCCCGATCTCGGTCTCCACGTACATCCTTCCACGTGGTTGTTCCTCGACCTTAGCTTGAATGACACTTAGGAGATTCATTGAGGCGATTCTCCTTTCCTCTCTTTTTTTCCTCCATGACAAGCGCGGCGAGTTTCCCCCGATTGGGACACTCGAATGCCCGATGGGGTCCACTACATAAGAAGCAAGATATCTTCTTGGGTGATCCATCTTTTTTCTCCTTCCCCTTGTCTTTGGAGTTCTTGTGTTCCTTGGAGGACTTCTCTGTCTCCCCCACCTTTGCCATCATTACTCAACTTTTTCCCTTGCCCCTTGGATGAGTCCTTTCTCTTGAACTCAATCAAGAACTCGACCGCAGCCATAGTTGTTGCAAGGTCTTGCACACCTCGCCTCTTCAACTCCAACTTGGCCCAACCTGTTAGGCCATCAAGGAAGCTAAAGAAAGCATCATTTTCTCCCATGTCAGGAATCTCCAAGAGCAACTCCTTCACATACTCCCTTATGTGACATTCCCTATGTTGAAGGCGGCGAAGCTTAGCCGTAGCTTCGTTTTCGGCATCCTCCGGGTAGATTTGTCTCTTGAGTTTCTTCTTGAATTCTTCCCATGTGTCGATGGTGCATAATCCCTTCTTGACATCATCGGACCTTTTGCGCCACCAAACTGTAGCAACATCATTTAAATATAAGGAGACACTACGTACCTTTGCCGCTTCATCCGTTATGTCAACCGCATCAAAGTAGCGCTCCATGTTCCACAAGAAGTTGTCGATCTCCCTCGCACTCCTTGCCCCACCATAGGCCTTAGGTTTGGGAGCTTCGACTCTGTGAGTGATCATCCCTGGTGTAGCCCCACCATTGGCTACCGCAGCCATGTACACATTGAGTTGAGTTTCAAGCTTCTCAACTCTTTCTTTATAAGTCTCCATCTCCTCATCTTTAACAACAACTTGGGCCTCTAGGGACTCGATCTTTTTGGACACCATGTCCACTATCGCGTTTAAGGCTCCTTGCATATCTTTTCGAAGCTCTTGGTCCCCCCCATTGGACGCTTGCCCCTTGATGCGTTGGTCCATGTCTTCGACTTTCTCCCTCAAATCGGACATGGTGGCACACAACTTAGCCAACCTTTCATCCATCGCAGCGATCATGTCCTTCGACTTGTCCTTACGAACTTTCCCATCTTTTTCGTTGTTGCCAATTGATGGGTTGTTGACCTCCGACGACATTCTCTTGTGTAGAATGATTTCACCAACCTTGCCAAACCTGGCTCTGATACCAACTGTCATGGACTTTCTTTTCTCAAGTACTTCCAGTGCGGCACTAGCAAACTTTGCCCCGACTTATCAAAGAAATTTAGTCAGCCTTGCCCACAAAAGACTTACTTATACTATGAAAAGCTAAACAAGCTAAGAACACACAAGAGAGCTTAAGATAACTAGAATTTGTATTATTTGAATTCTCTGAAGTGATTACAACAAATGAGACCTTAGCCTATTTATACAACTCCACCCCCTCAATAGACGGTGGTGATCAATTTGATCTAACAGTCTACAATGATCTTCTACACACTTCCTTAGAAATATCTAAGAACTAAAATCCTATGGATCTCTATAAAATTTTATGAAAGGTTTTAGAAAATTCTCTAGAACAATGTGAAATACTCTATATTATTTACACTTGCTAACCTCACTTGCCTAGGCAAGAAGATAGTTATGACATATAATAGCAGAACAGGTGGTTTGAGTATTACACTTTACACATTAGACAACAATCCAAATTGTGTTAGAATACTATAGAACTTCCATTTTCTTTCCACTGTTGCTCCCCTTCTTGTTGTCATCATCCTCCCCTCCTCCCCATTGATCCACTTATTGTTGTCAATCCATCCAAGTTGATGTTTCACTTGCCATTCTCTCTTTCATCTAATAATCCAACAAAATCACATAAGGAAAAAAATGAACTAATCAAATTAAAAATCAAAATCATCATAAATACCTACCATCATACCCAGTGGACTTAAATGAACATTAAAATATTTAATCACATAAGAAAAAAATGAACCAGTGAATGAATCAATGAACCAACAATGGGAAATGGATTGGCGGTTGGGCTTTGCTTTAGCTGGGTTTTAAATTTGGTTTGGGCTTGATACAGTAATCGGGATGGACCCAACGGTCCGGGACAAAATTTGTAAACACCGGTTCTGTTCCGATTCCAACCGGTTCGGGACTGGGACTGGGACTGGGACCGGGATAAAAACATCCAGAACCGATTAGTCCCGGACCATACCGGTCCGAGTCAGGACAGGGATTCTTGCCCACCCCTATCTGTCTTCAACCTCTGGTCTCAACATCCACAACCACTCTATCATTTCACCATGATTATCCCATCACATCATTTTACCAAGATTATCTCAACCACGACCCTCATATTCGTATTTTCTTTGATCTATTCGATAATATAGTTCATCCAATTCTCATACCAAACGCTAGAGCTAAGCACTGTTGCGGTTCTTCTCAATGCTGATTTTGTTGGATAACAATACTCCATCCGTCTCTATGCTGAGTATGCCATCCATCTTTATACTCAACCCTTTCACTGATATGCAACTCCAGCTTCCTTCCTCACTGAATTTCCAATTTTCTTGGATTTCAATCCAGCCAACCTAGAGTATGAATTTCTGCAAAACAGTGCGTACTACCCCGTACTAGTTTACAGTATATGCACGGGACATTCATTTCGAAAATCGCCTTAGCACCAAATCCCACTAACGCCGATTACCATGCCATGGCTATATTTGGTAACTTTGGTCCTCAAGGATTAGCCTTTTGTGGAACACATATAAGCACCTGGTTACCCCGATAGTTCATGAAATTATACATTTCAACGGTTATTTTTACGTTTGTACAGAATCCAAAATCTACAAATTCAAGGGTTACTGTTTTGCCTCGATAGTCTTACTGCCATACAAGATAAGTTGTAAGAATCCTAATTGTTGGCAGGAACATATTGTTGTGAAGTCACATATGGTAGAATTATATGGGAAGCTCATGCTAGCCGATCTATAGGATAACCATACATGTCGAACTACATTATAACCATACATAAGGGTTTGACGTTTACATGCTAGACCTGAGCAAGAATGAATGGATACAGATGATTTTGATCAATGATTGTGCCTTATTTGTTGGAGCTAAATCTGTATTTGGTAGTTTTTCTCCCCGATGTGCAGGGGATCACATTTAGTTCACCAAAGATTGGCCTGCATATGATTCTGGAATTTTCAATACTAAAACTGGTCTTATAGAGCCATTTCCTTGTCTTTATCCATTGAATTCAAGTTCATTTTGGTCAACACCGGTATGGTTTACACCTTCACTTTGTTAATTGAATTCTGGTTTATCCATGTCACATACATCCATTTTGCTAAGTGATTGCTAACTATAGACACCGGATGGACAATGCAGTGAAAATAGGCTTCCTACTACATGACTATAATTTGGAATTATAGTGTGGTTATGTTATTAATCATTGTTTCTCGTCCTTGGCATTTTCAAGTTATTTGTTTCGTTAGTACTTAAGTTTGTGGACATGACTCTTATAATGGAATCTGAATTTGCTGACCATGTGGTAAACAGGGTCACAGGGTTTGATTGTTTTAATCAAATTAATTATTATGAATCTTAATTTTTAGAAAACTAACCTATAAAAGAATTCTTATTTTTCTTTCCTATTTTTTTTCTACTTGATTTCTCGCTCTTTCTTCATCTTCTCTATATAACACTACATGAACACACACATAATAAGCATGCAGTGAACACAAACAAACTCTAGAGAAAAAATGTTGATGTTGACATAAAAAATTTATAGAAATAAAATGACGAAAAAGGGATGTGTGTGTCCGCACGCACATGAAGGCCTTGAGAAAAGTGTGAATATAATTGTATTTTTCTGTTGTATTTTATATCTGGTGCGTTTCATTTTTTGTGGAGTTTTTTTGTAGTTTGTAGGGTGTACGAGAGAAGTCGGAGAGAGGAAGAAGGTGGAGATTAAGTAAAGGAAAGAATAACTACTGGAGAGAATATTATGAATTATTTTTGGAGATTACTTTCGTTAAAAACTGGATTTCATAGAGTAGATTAGTTTAATTATGTTAGATGATTAAAACAATCCAACGACCAAGATTGCTACACCCTGTGACCTTGATTTACCACTGGGTTTACAAATTCGGACTCCTTATAATGTACCTTCTTCACCAAGTCTAATTAATTATTGCATTTTTTTTTCCTTTTCCAATGATTTGGAGAAACCAGTGTGGTCGGGAAAAGGTTCCATGTCCAATTGGGAAATGGGAAATTTTCCAAATTAGGCATAATTTTGGTTTCCAAATAAAACATGGTTCTATTTTCCTAAACCAAAACTATAATTGAGAAACCAGAGAGCTGGGCAATTTCAAATTATTTTTCTAGATGGTGATTGTTTTTTTGTTAGTTCGGATTATATTTGATTGTTTTGCTTGTGTTAGTTGGAGATTTGGAGTTTTTCAATCCTTGAAGGCAAGCCCTTAGCTTGCAGTGCAAGGTCTCTTTAACTATTTTATGAATGGAGCTTCCCGTTGCAAAAAAGAACATTATTGATTGGTTATCATTTCTGCCCCATGATATTATTGATGAGATATTCAAGATACTACTCAACCCACCGCATCAACTTATAGATCATGTTCGCCTGCATTGTATATGACTGGCGCCAGGGGCGGAGCCAGGATTGCAGATAAAGGGGGGCAAAAAAATAAATCACAGATAATTTAATTCTTAAAATAAATAAATATGATTAAAACAAAGTTTCAAAAGTAGTACAAGAGAAACATATTTTATGTGTCAATGTTGTTGCATATTGGATTTTAGTAGAAACTCTCTGCGAGTTCTCATGTTCATAGGGTTTACCAAACCAGGCCCGAAGGCTACAATATTATTGCCACTTAATATCCTCTGCATTGTAATCCATGTCCAAAGACTATATAACTGACCCTATAGGGCTTACCAAACCATACCCGAAGGCTACAATATTGTTGCCACTTAATATCCTCGTCGCCTCTATCTCGCAGGGAGAGTTGCTTTCACTCCGGTCCGTTGTCTCCACCTTGCATGAAGACGGCTTATCGATGGCGAAGCACATGTGCTTCTAATAATTAGGTGAAAACTCACAAAATCTTAACTGGTGAGTCTCAAACCTGCGACCTCTTACAAGGAGAGTTGATGTCCGATCAACTGACCTTCAATTGGTGGACAACTGTTAATATTAAGAATGTTATCGTCCAATTGCTTAGCTGAAGCAGGCTACTATGAAGACTGAAGAGTGTTGATGATGAGCAAACAAGCAAGAGAGAGAGTAAGACCACCTCCATAAATCGATCTATGTCTAATCGAAATCTTATTGTGCGATTGGAGAAATCAATCTCTGTTGAAATCGTCTTGTGCGATTGGAGGGGATTGGAGAAAATCGATCTTTGTCAAAATCATTTTGGGCAATTGAGAAGGCGGAGAGGTGAACTTGCGAAGGGTTTGCGATTTTGTGCATATTTGTATTTTATTATCTATGAGAGGGGGCAATCTAAAACTGTAAAGGGGGACAAGATTGCAAATATTGTTAGTTTGGTGAGGTTTCTTAAAAAACTAAGGGGGGCAATTGCCCCCCTTAGCTATAAGGTAGATTCGCCCATGACTGGCGCTCTCTCGTCTTACTGTATAACTCGACCTTCCCTCTTCAACCCAATTCAAAATTTTCAATTACACCACTCTTGATGTTGTCATTCAACCAAGATTATCCCATGAACTCCTTATGACAAAATTACCCCATACTCGAACCTCCTTGGATCTCCCCGACAAAAAAGTGCATCACATCATTATACCAAAGGCTAGAGGAAAGTTTTGTTGTGGTTCTTCTCAAGGCTGGTTGGTTTTGTTGGAAAACAGTAGTCCGACCATGTCTATACTCAATCCTTTCACCAATATTGAAGTCCAACTCCCTCCCCTCATTACTTCTCCTGGTGTAAGTTTCAATCTCTCCATGCTAGAATATACTTACACAGAAACGAATATAATCTACATTGGTGCAGATTTATGTTAAGGCGTCGTGTACCTGCGCGCACCCCTTGGTCTACTATGCCTAGCAACGATGTTGTCCCAAACATATACACCACCTTATTTGGCCCCCATCATGTGCTTCTGTGGTGTGGGGTTTTATCCAAAAAGCTTCATTGTTATTTAGGATTTGACCTTCATAACAACTCTTCCTTACTTGATGTAGGACTATTCAAGCCATCACTATTCCAATAATCTCCACCTTTAGTGTGAATCATCACACATCCTGTAATCCATTCACCCAATCTGTAACATCTCAAAGTACGCCTCTTCCTCGAGTGTCTTGCGCAACCACGATCCTGAAAGTAGTACTCGGTATATGGACTCAACTATTCTCGCGTTGTTGGATCCACCTAGTCACAATCACCGCACTAACTCCACTTTGTCCGGACTTGTTGTATACTCCCTTTTGGCGTGGATCTGGAGCCTCACCCTTGATCGTTCACCTGGAGGACCCACGCTCTACCTAGACCTGACTCGTTGCCCTGTGCCTACTCTCCTTGAACGATGTGTTGTCTACACCTCTTTGCCAAGCCCTAACCGAACTGTCAGCTCTGATACCACTGATTAGGGCGTTGCGCAACTGAGTCGTTGTCCCCAACTTAAACACCAGTAATTTGGGCCCTCCAATTGGTCCCTGGGTTTGAGGTTTTATCTTCAAAGGCTTCATTGCTATTAAAGAGTGGACCACCTCTTTATAAACCTTCGTGACAACTCCACCTTAGATGATGTGGGACTATTCAAGCCAACACGATTCCAACAATCTCCACCTTTAGCGTGAATTTTCACAAATCCTACAATCCACCCTGTATGCAACCTCGAAGTACAACTCCTCCTCTGGTGCCTTGTGCAACCATGATCCTTTAGGTAGTACTCGGTGTACGAGCTCGACTATTTTTGGTGTTGTTGTCTTCACCTATCCGCAACAATCACAATAACTCCAACTCGTTCGGACACACTTAGCAAGGATCTAGAGGCTAATCTGGATCATTCATCTGACGGACCACACACATGCAATGCTTCACTTGGTTCGCTCTTGTGCGCCCTTGAATAATGTGTTGCCTACACCTCCTACCTCACCAAGTCCCAGCCGAACCGTCGACACTGATACTACTTGATGGCATGTTGTGCACGTATGAGCACCTAGGTTCACTATACATAGCAATGATATTGTCCTCAACTTGAACATCCGTGACTTGGGTCCTCCAACTAGGCCTCAGGTGTGGGGTTTTATCATAAAATGCTTCATTATTATTAGGAAGTGGACCACCTCCTTATAAACCTTTGTGACAACTTCTCCTAACTTGATGTGGGGCTATTCAAGCCAATACTATCCCAACAATTTCCATCTTTGGCGTGAATCGTCACATATCATACAATCCATCCATTCGGTCTACAACATCTTAAAGTACATGTATGGGCGGACCTGAGGAGGAGGGTGAGGGAGAAGCCTAAGTGCCCATGGATCCCAAAAGGGCTAACAAGTTACAAAGGGGAAATCATAGTCCCACATCACCTGGGTGTGGGAGGGTGATGTACTATATATGTACGAGGTTGGATCTACAAGGTAATACGCGTTTTAAAGTCGTGCGGGCCATGGGCCCAAAGCGGATAATATAATACTCTGTGGATTGGGTCATAACAGAATGGTATCAGAGCCTCACCCAGCCGAAAATGTGCCAGCGAGAACGTTGGGCCCCAAGAAGGGTGGACTGTGATACCCTTGTGTGGGCGGACTTGGGGGGAAGGATGAGGGAGAAGCCCAAGAACCCATGAATTCCAAGAATGTTGACAAACTACAAAAGGGAAATCATAATCCCACATCGCCTGGGTGCGGGAAGGTGATGTACTATATATGTACGAGGTTGAATCTACAAAGTACTACGTGTTTTAAAACCGTGCGGGCCTTGGGCCCAAAGTGGACAATATAATACTTTGTGGATCGGGTCGTGACAGTACACCTCCTCGAGTGTCTTGCGCAACCACGATCTTGAATGTTGAGGTGTACGAGCTCGCCTATTCCCGACTTTGTTGGCTCTACCTAGTCATAACCACTGCACTAACTCCACCTCATCTAGACTTGTAAAACACTTCCTCTTGGTGTGGATCTGGAGCCTCCCCTTGAATCGTTCACCTGGAGGACTTGTGTTCTTCATGGACCTGGCTTGCTACCCTGCGCCTACTCTCCTTGAACGATGTGTCGACTGCGCTTTCTTCTCGCTAAGTCCCAGCCGAGTCGTCATCTCTGATACTACTTGTTAGGGCGTTCCACACCTGCGAGCACCCCTTGGTCCACTATGTATATAAACGATATTGTCGCCAACTTAAACACCACCATATTGGGCCCCCATCATGGGCTTCTATGGTGTAGAGTTTTAACCAAAAGGCATATTTGTTATTAGTGAGTAGACCACGTCCTTATAAACATTCGTGACAATTCTTCTTTATTTGATATTGGACTATTTAAGCCAACATTATCCGAACAATTTACAATATGTACCTGGGGGGTTCATTTCAAAGATTGTCTTATCTGACTCTTACCGATTACAATGCCATGGCCATGTTTGGCATGAAGGATCCTCGAAGATTAACTTTTACTGAATCAGGTCGAACGAATGGTCTTTAGGTGTACTCCTATGAAAGTATGGTGGAGAAGATGAACTAGTTTATGTCATTGATTTGCTTGAAATTCTTGTCGCCTAAAATTCCAAGCAAATCAACATTTTTTTTTTTTTTTTTTTTTTTTGTGTTTGTTCCCTTCTTATCAACTACCTGCAAAATTCTAAGAAAAATACAAGTAAAGTTTCGTAGGGGTTATTGTCCTACTTACCAAGTTAAAAGGATTCAAACTCAAAATTTTAGAAACACTTTAGAAGATCAAATAAAATTAAGAATTGGTGGAAATAAGGGAAATAAGATTTGGAGAATAGAATATGGTTTTTTTTAAAACAAACTTTGATTCAAAATTGAGGATGAAAATTATTAAACAAATTTATAAATTAAAAGAAAGATCTCAAGGATTGGAGAATCCACCTCTTAGCTTTGTAGAGATTAATTTAATATATTTTTGTAAATATTTTTTTGAACACTTGCATAAATTCCTTTAATTTTTAATTCAATGCTCAAAAGAAAAAAAAATTCTAAGATAGAATTTCTCTTACCTCTTTCGATGATAAAAGAAACTTCTTAACCATCATTAATCTACCCCTTTTTCGATGGCGATTTTTCAATGAATGGTTATAATTTACAAAGAATTGAACAACTATGAAAAACAAATATAATTCTTGTTTCCAAGTTCCTACCTTCATTGCGCATAATCTTCGTTATTCATCTTACGATTTGACAATTTTGATTCATTGGTTGAATATAGGATTAATAAGAATTATACGAGTTTCATTTTTATTTTTTGTGTTAAAAAAAATATCTACATCACTCAAGGAGGCTTCATCTCCTCTCCTTGAGATGAGAGGTTTAGCCTACCATTGTCATTGTGATGAAATAATCTAAAAGTGGAACTAGAAAGGTAGATGAAGAATTAAACTAATTAAATTAAAAGATAACTAATGCATAAAACAAAATTTAACTTTTATTAAATTCAAAATTAAAACTTACATGTAACTTGAACGAAGCTCCAACGAAAGAAAAAAAAACTATTCTAAGCTAGATGTATAAAATAAAGCTAGATTTCTTGGATCTCTTTTTTATGTCTTTCTCTTAGAGTTTGAGAGTCTATTTATAATGTTTTCCTTCAAGCTAGAAATGGGAAAATCCTACAAATCATTTAATTATACTCCAAATCATATCATATAAAATAATGAGAGTTATAATTAGGGATAAATACATCAAGATAGTCTTAAATGGAGGTAGATACATGACACAAAACTCAAGGTAATGGAATATTCTTTTATTTGATCATTGAAATATTCCTTGGGTTGATGCTTTATTTTCTTTATGATTGCATGCTCCACAATTGAAGTTTTTATCTTGAAACTTGCCACATGTCTCCATCAAATGTTGACTTCCACAATATTGGTCTTGTAATGAAACTCTTGATATACATGTGCTACAAACGTGCTCAAACATTTCATTGATTTCAAAATTTCTCCAATTGCTCCTAGTCATGCAAATTTATCGAAAATTTGTCTCGAATTTTGCATATTTCTCGATTTCCTACAAAAATTATGACAATAATCAAATTCGAGACAAATAGAAACATTTAATTGATTTTAAACACAATTAGACGCTAACAAATAGGTAAATGGGGCGTAAAAATCAATGTTTTGGGTGTTTATCAGTCATTATTACAAGTGGGTTTCTACGTCTTAACTGACTCTAGCCTTCACCGATTTAGTGGTAATATTCTTCCCCAGTAAATTATCCTAATATGATTTCCTCATTAACGACGGGCTGGAAACCACTTAATTGG
The DNA here is from genome assembly GCA_963556465.1 of Berberis vulgaris. NCBI lineage: Eukaryota > Viridiplantae > Streptophyta > Magnoliopsida > Ranunculales > Berberidaceae > Berberis > Berberis vulgaris. The sequence goes on along the minus strand of OY747134.1, from coordinate 66,744,502 downwards.
ATTATTACATACCATGTAGAACTATTTGGGAAACTCACGATGTCGATCGAACAACAAGAAGTTAACTATAGCAGGATAAAGGATTTCAAGTTTACATGATAAACATGCAGTGCTGGCATGGATGCAAGAAAATTGAAAGAATTAGTAAAAGTGCTTGTTTGTGGGAGTTAAATCTATGTTTGGTGGTGCTTCTCTCTGATGCATAGAGAGCCACATATATTTTACAAAACATTGGTTTGCATATGATTCTGGGATTTAGAGCATGCAGACGAGACGAATAGAGCCATTTCTTTCTGCCCCTTATCCTTTGCATTCTAATACATCTTGGATTGCACCTGTATGGTGTATGCCTTCATTTTGTCAAGGTTCTAATTGTTTGAAGTTGAAGTTAGATTTCAACAAACTAGTGAATACTTTTTTTTTAATATGGAGTCTAAATTGATTTTGTTGCTGTGATTTTTCTAGAGAGCAGCTAAAGAAATTGAAGCACTCTTTCACAAAGAGAAACCAAAAAATCCTCACACATGTGCATAAATGAAATCATAGAATAAATCTAGAAATCTTGGAATTTGGTTTTAATAAAATGCTAATTTTATGTTTTCGAGGGAAATTTTGGAATTTGATTTTAATAAATTGCTAATTTTAGTTGGTTATGAATTAATTGATTTGTTTTCCTTATTTTATGAGATGTCAAATTTAGGGAAACGTAGTCACCATAGTTGGAGAAGTAATTGGAAAAGGTTCCTAGCATTCCTCTTATAGAATTTTTAATTTGAAGGGTAATAAGTAAAAATAGACCAAACAAATTATAACTTTTTTCCCCTTAAGTCATGTAAATATTTCCTCTCAAGTTCGTTCCTCGCTCTACTTTTGATTTGAATTGTTGAAAAACAGATTGAAGAATAGATTGTTGAAAAATAGGTTGTAGAACATACCTCAATTTGGATCAACTGGCAGGGCTTGTCGGCAACAAATTGGTGGCGTAGGTTTGTCATCAACAACCTGTAGAAGATGGAAGAAGCTGCAAGAAGTAGCTGGACACTTTGAAAAGCTGGCAACTGCTGGAAATTTTCAGCCGAATTTATCAAAGATGTTGGTCAAAGAAGTAGGTGGTGGAAGAACAAAGAAGGTGGGGGAAGCCTCCACCACATCCTCAATGTTGAAAACTCTGACCTTTGAAGATGAGTTGGCATTTGAGGAAGGGAGAAGAAGATTCACTATGTCGCCATTAAGCATCGTCATTGAATGCCTATAAAATAAGAATGGGTTTCTCCATTTGAAATCATCCATCCTCTCATTCTTTTTTTTTGGGTCTGTGTGTCAGGGTTTCTATTTTGCCCTTTTTGTATGTTTTTTTTGTGTGAGAGTGAGAAAGAGTGTTAGGGTTTCCTTTTTGCCCATTTTGTATTTGTGTGTGTGTGTGTGTATGTGTATGTGTGTGCGTGCGTGTGTGAGTGATATACGCATCCACGTATATGAGTGGTGACGTTTAGACACATATATGTTTAACGTCATAGACGTTGTGTAGGAGACTTTATCTCCATTGTATTATTAGATCTCAATGGTGAAGTTATTCTCTTTGCCCTGCAGACATAGGCAAGTTTGTCGAACCACGTAAATTTGTTGCCTCCGGTAATAGTTTTTTGTTTTGTAACTTTTCATTTCGTATTTGTAATGCTTCCGCGCATAAGAAATTGGTATTAGAACTGAGGGTTAGTTCTTTGGGTTTGTTTGGTGTGAAAATCAGTAGTTGGTGAAAAGCATGTCAGATCCAGCAAGTTCGGGATCAAAGATGGTTACCACTATAGTCAGTAAATTTGATGTCGAGAAGCTCAATGAATAACTTTGGAATGTGGCAATGTGAAGTTTTGGATGTGTTAGCAATAAATAATTTAGAGGATGCTTTAGTAGATAAGTCGGAGAGCATAAGAGAAGAATAATGGAACGGGTTGAATCGGAAAGCATGTGGGTCAATATGATTGTGTTTACCGAATGAGTAAAAATACTTTGTTATGAATGAGGCATCCGCTAAAGTGCTCATGAAAATAGTTGGAAGATAAGTATATAACGAAGAACATATAAAATAAGTTCTTCATCACAAATCAACTTTTCGGATGAATATGATACCTAGGATTACTCTATCTGAGCATTAGGATGAATCCAATTTGGAATAAGATGTTAAAAAAATTACAAGGCTTTGTGCCTTTTGAATTTCCTTCCTGGGGAATATGAATATCTCGTTACAACTTTGTTAACGGAAAAAAAATAGTTGAATTACGATGAGGCTGCTACAGCGTTCTCAATTGTGAATTTAGGATATGGATCTCAAGGTACATCGAGATGCAATGTTTGAAGTAGTGGTAGCAAGGGGAAGATCTGAAAATAAGAAAGTTGGTGATAGATGAAGATCACAGTCAAAAGGAAAATCTATGGCCAAAAGGTTTTTGCCAAAAGATGAAAATGTGTTTTCTGTCATAAGAAGGGCCACTGAAAAATTAACGTGATAAATTGAAAGCTGCAATAGAAAAGGGAAAACAAAGTCAGATGCGAATGTGGTGCACAATTCGATGAAGATGAAAAAGATGATTATTCGTTGTCTGCAACTTCAGGATTGGTGAGTCATTCTGATGATTGGCTTCTTGATTTGGGTTTTTACCTATCATATGTGTCCTCGTAAGTATTGGTTCCCTAACTTTATAGAAGTCGATGGCAGAGTTGTTCGTATGGGCAACAATGAGAAATTTTAAATTGTAGGGATAGGTAAATTAAAATATAAGATTAGGTAAAATAAAGTTGAAGTTATATAATAGACTTGTTCGTGCTTTGATGTTCGGTATGTATCCGATTTGAAAAATAAATCTCATCTCTATTAGTGTTTATGTAACAAGGATATGATAAATGGTGGAGCTCTAAAGGTCATTTCTGGTGCACTTCTGCTGATTAAGGCTGTTCGAAATGGCGACTTGTACTTCCTGTAAGGGAGTACGGTTGCAGGTAATTGAAAAGTTAAATTTGGTGGAGCAACTTGTATTGTTGATAGCCTAGTGGATGTTGCTTCTAGTGGAGTTACTGATAGCTCCAAAGATATTTATACAGATACCTCGAGGGTTTGGAATTTGCGTGTAGGTAGTAAAGTTGAGAAGGTTCTACACGAGTTGTTGAATAAACATTTGATAGAAGATACGATGATATGCAGTATGAAAATTTGTACACATTGTATTTCTGAAATATCTTATTTGAAACTCCATCCTAGCCAAGGTGGAGTTGGTTTGTTAGCTTGAGCATGTTCTGGTGTATAGCATATTCGGGTGTATAGCACATATAAACACGTTTGAAGTATGTAAGTATGTGTTTGTGTTTTGAACAAATGACATCTGTTTGTTCGAGTTTGTTGGGATCGGCTCAGATTTGTGAAATTTTCACCGAGGTGGAGAATTGTTGAAAACAGATTATTGAAAAACGGGTTGTAGAACGTACGTCAATTTGGATCAGCTGGGAGAGCTTGTCGGCAACAGATTGGTGGCATAGGTTTGTGGTCAACAACCTGTAAAAGATGGAATAAGGTGGAAGAAATAGCTAGATACTTTGAGAAGCTGGCGGCAGTTGGAAATTTTCAGTCGAATTTGGTGAAGATGTTGGTCAAAGAAGTAGGTGGTGGAAGAACAAAGAAGGTGGAAAAACATCCACCATCTCTTCATTGTTGAAAACTCTGACCGTTGAAGATGAGTTGGCCTTTGAGGAAAGGAGAAGAAGGTGCTGGAGAAGAAACTTGAAGAAGCTCCACCACCGCCATTAAGCACCACCACTGAATAGCTATCCTCTAAGTTATTATTTTCCTTTGGGTTTGTTTGTTAGAGTTTTCTTTTCGGCCCTTTTGTATGTATTTTCTGTGCGTGTGAGAGAAGTGAAGAGAGATTGATTGTGTATGTGATATACGCATCCTGGTATATGGGTGGTGTCGTTTAGACACGTGTATGTTTAACGCCATTGACGTTGTATAGGAGACTTCATATCCATTATATTATTCGATCTCACAAGTAAAGTTATTTTCTTTGCCCCGTGGGCATGGCAAGTTTGTTGAACCACGTAAATTTTTTATCTCTGGTATTAATATTTTATTTTGTAACTTAGCATTTTGTCCACTTGTAGCTCAGTTGGTCGGACATCCACTCTTCTTTTGAGAGATCGCGGGTTCGAAACACACTAGATTTTATGAGTTTTCCCGACTATCAGAAGCGCATGTATTTCACTATTGATAAGCCTTTGGGTATTGAATATAGCTGGTTAAGATGGACTGGACCGGAGTGAAGTGAAAACAAATCTTTATGCGAGGTGGAGGTGATGGATCGGAGCGAAAGCAAGTATCCATGCGAAATGGAGGCAACGAGGATATTGAGTGGCAACAATATTATAGCCTTCAAGCCTGGTTTGGTTAACCCTATAGGGTCAATCGTGTAGCCTTCTGGCATTGATTGATAAATAAATAAAAAGATTAACGACCCAATTTATAAATAAATAAAAACTTCATACTGCGTATTTCTAACGCTTCTGCGCACAACATGAATAAAATAGTTTTCAATGGAGGTTATTGTAGACAACAATAGCACTACAGACTAGTAATTTATACCCCTTTTCATTCTTGATAAAATATTATAACTAGTGTTCAACCCAAATCCGCTTCAATACATCGATTAAAATATACGTCTGCGTTGTATTTGTGCTTATCAACGCTCTCTAATCTTATAAACCTTTATTCAACTTCAATCAACATCCTCATCTAATCAACTAGTGATGCTACCTTCTCATGAAGTTATCCCAAAGTTTCAATCCCCATCTTCGATACTTTGTCGATTTCCACGATAATACAATTCATCCAATGCACATGCCAAAGGCTAGTGGTAGGTACTGTTGTGGTTCTTCTCTAGGATGGTTGGTTTTGTTGGATAAAAGTATTCCATCCATGTCTGTACTCAATCCCTTCAGTAATTATGAAATCCAACTTCCTCCCTTCACTACTTTTCTATATGTATTGGGTTTCAATGCATCTAGTATTTGTCTAGAGTATAGTTTTAGAGAAAATAACAATTATATTACAGCAGACACATTTCCATCCAACTTCTAAAAAATATATATGTCAATGCTCTTTCAAATGCATACCTCTTTAATGTCTATGTCTCTAACTGTGACTCCAGCCTATTGCAATTGATGATCAATAGTGTTTTGCGATTAAGTGTTAGAATTTACTCGTTGTAGAAATGGGACCACTTTTTCGCAGTTGATCAACACATGATGATGGGCTTGCATATATTCTAAGGGTATTAGATTGAAATACGAAGAACCCCCACTAGTCTGCCTACTATCGGAAACAAAGTAGCCATTTAAGAAGATCCAACACCAATTACCCCATCCGGTTGTGCCCTATTACGTACATAAAACTTCAAATGTCCTAAGTACCTTAAGGATTATAAAAGTAAATGTATTATAATAAGAAAATCAAGTGATAAATCATAAAGTTAAGTTTATGATATTTACCTCTCTATAGGATACATCCATCGATAATGTATTGGGCCTCCAAGTTTGACTTCATCTGCCAAATGAACAAGTAAATGAACCATGACCAAAAAAAAGGAGGGAATAAGATTTCCATGTGGCAAAGAGAGCACAATTTGATCCTCGAGATTGTCTTGAGGATTCAACACTTCACCACATATGTGCCGAAAAAACAACCACAAATCAACCAAAATTGCGGACAATGGAGTAGGCAATGCATTTCTTATTGCAATTGGCAGCAATTGCTCCATAAGAATATGACAATCATGGTTTTTCAACCGAAACAACTTGCCTTGTTTCAAATCAACACATCTAGATATGTTACTTGAGTAACCATCTGACACAATTAAATGCTTCAAAGTCCTAAGAAATATGTCATTATTTGCATTAATCATTGTTAAAAAGAGTAGGACGATATTTCTCATTCTCATTTGGCCAGAAATCTTCTCTTATACCCATTGATTGAAGATCTTTTTGAGCATTAAGATGATTTTTACTCTTCCTACTTTCATTAAGCAAGATTTATATCACATCGCCACACACATTTTCTCAATATGCATTTTCTCAAGTTACGCTCCCAATATGGAAGATAAAAAAAAATATGTTTTTATTCATCCATTGTTGCGCCTCACCAACTCTGGTATTTTGCCCACGAGTTCTTTTACCTATGACATCAACATCAGGTGTGTTTCCAAATGTAACATTATTATTCTCTACTTATTTCAAAATATCTATTCCTGATAATTGTCTCGGTGGATTCCTTTTTTCTTGTTTGCCATTAAAGCAAACTTGATTCAATCTAAACTTGTGACCAACGTTTAGAAAACATCGATGACCCATGAAACACCACTTTTTATGATGTGGACGGTGGCAAGGCTCCGCATCAAAGTTACATGAAGGACAAGCAGTTTAGCATGTGTATTCCACCCTGATAGGGTCCCTAACCCTGAAAAATCGCTTATTGTCCATATTAAAGTTTCTTGCATTGTGAAACTTTCATTCAACGAAGCATCATATGCTTCCACACCAACCCACGATCCTTCAATTCATCAATAAGAGGTTGTAAGTAAATGTCTATATCATTGCCTAGCATCCGCTTACCAAGAATGATTATTGAAAGAATGAAAGAAGTTTGCTTCACACATTTCCAAGAAGGAGTGTTGTACGGAACTAGAACTATTGGCCAAATGTTATAACTAGTACTCATATTCCCGAAAGGATTAAAACCATCGCTAGCTAAGCCGATGCTTACATCACTTGCATCCAAAGCAAATTCAGGAAATGTCAAATTTTTTCCATGCCTCAAAATCTTTGGGATGTCACATCAAACCATATTTGTTATCCTCACTAGCATGTCATCTCATATCAGCAGCAGTCTTAGAAGACATAAACAACCATTGAAACCACGGTATCAAAGGAAAATAACAAAGAACCTTTGCAAGTTGCATTTTCGTCTTCCATCTAGATGTGCCACATCATTTGCATGTTTGTCTCTTTTTATCCAATCCCCAGTACAACATGCAATCATTCGGACATGCATATATCTTAGTATAATTAAGACCAAGTTTATTAATGATTTTTTTGGCCTCATAAAATGTTTCAAGGATCCTTGCATGTTGGAATACATCATGCAACAACTCTACTATCATTGACATTGCTTTGTCACTCACCCCACAAATACAGTTAATGTGATACAGTTTAACCAAAAAAGATAATTTTGAGTACTTTGAACACCCTTCATATAGTTCTTACTCTCCATCCTTCAATAATTCATAAAACTATTTAACTTCATCATTCGATTCACTATTTATACCCCAACATCCTTCATTCCCCTTCATGTGGTCCATGTGATGTGGAAGATTCTTCATGGGCATGTCCCTAGAGAATGCAAAATTATCATAGATCATATCTTGCATTGGATCTTGAATAGGCTGACTATCTTGCACTACATGCATGACAGTAGAACTTTGTCTTGTGCCCAACTCCCCATGTTGTAACCAAACAGTGTACCATTTCGAAAATGTTCTACAAATCAAGTGATCATACACCACTTCTCTAGTCTCCCATTTTCTAAAAGCACAACGAGGACAATGGCACTTTATTCTATTATCGGATTACTTGTTTGCAAATACAAAGTCCAAAAACTGATTCAACCCTTCCGCATATTCAAGTGTATTCCTCGGCTTACAAATCCAAGTTTTATCCATTTCAAAATATCTGAATTCAATCAAAATAAAGTGTGTGTGTGAAGTCCAGAAACTGATTCAACCCTTCCGCATATTCAAGTGAATTCCTCGGCTTACAAATCCAAGTTTTATCCATTTCAAAATATTTGAATTCAATCAAAACAAAAGAGTGTGTGTGTTCCTCGGCTTACAAATCCAAGTTTTATCCATTTCAAAATATTTGAATTCAATCAAAACAACGTGTGTGTGTGTGTGTAGTTTTATCTAGGGGTGGGCACGATCCGGATCAGTTCCAAATTTGGAGGAACCTAACTCGAACCGTTTAAAATTAACGGATCCGGTCCGGTTCCTACGGTTCCAAATCTCTAGTGTGGCATTGGGTAAATATTTGGAAAAAAACCAAAGAGCAACCCTTTGTAGCTCGATGCACCTATTTCATACACAAGATTCATTTATTTAGCCTGTTTTGTTCAAACACAAAAGGCAACTGTTGCTCCCTTCCATCAATCAACCCTTCTAAGCAACATACACATAGCATCCTCGATTCTATAAAATAAAGCAAGCAAGCAAGCCTAAAAATTTAACTTTGCAAATTCATAACCAAAACTAATATAAAATTTTAGAACACAAACATCTTGAATTAACAAAGGAGAGAAATTCTCACCAGCTCTCCCTATTGGCGCACTTAATCTTCTTCTCCATCTGCATTGGTGTATCCATAAACAGCTGCATTGTTTCGTACTCCAAACTCTCGACAAAATCCATCCTCTCCCTCTCCAACTCAACCACCTGCTGTTGTTTCTCCATCTCCACTCTCTCATACATTTCCCCAAATCTCTCCATCGCCTTCGCCAATTCCCTCCACACATCCACCACCTCCCTCCTCTTCCTCCTCCTCCCACTCTCTTTACACATTCGCGGTGTCGCCGAGGGTTTATTCGACAGTTTAGTTGAAGGATAACCAATTAGGGCGTCGAGACGGGTGTAGAAGAGCCATTTGCTAGTTAGGTTTTGTTGGAGCCCAAAATTTTGGACTTCTCACTCTTGTACTTCTTCTTCAATGTCTCGACTCGGTTCTTGCACTCAATGTCAGTGAGAGGAGGCGTTATAACGGCGCGACGAAGGGAGTTGACGGCGTCAGCTACTTCTTGCCAGTGCTTCTGACGGAGGCTGCTGCGGTTGAGCGCCAGATAACGGTCTCCCAGGCCTCGATGAGTGCGTAAGTGTCGTCTTCCTCGGTCCAGCAGTCTGGTGATGGACGTAATGACGCCGATAGACGCTCCTGTTCCGCCATTGTAGTTTTTTATGTGTGTTTGTTTTGGTTATTGGCCAGAAATGGGAGGGGAAACTGGAACGAGAGAGATTTTGAGCGAAATTCTATATTTCTAGGAAGGCCTTAGGTGCATTTAGGTATATTTAGGTTTTTTTAGTAAATGTGATTTGAAACGGGTCCAACCCGGACCATTTCTTTTTTTAAAATAGGAACCGGGACTGGATCGTTTTATAACGGACCCGGACCGATCCGAACCGTATCTAAAACACAAAATTAAAATCCGAACCGTTTAGAGCAAAACGGTCCGGTTCAGTTTGAACCCGCGGATCTTCAGCCCGTTTGCCCACCCTAGTTTTATCCATTTCAAAATATCTGAATTCAATCAAAATATCTAAAATAAAATACAATACAAAATAGATTTCGGCATTATTAAATTGTGCACAACACAACTATGCATTCAAACCAAAAAATAATTTTTTTAAAAAATGATGAAAAAAAGCCTCTTTCTGGCTTTGCCTCATTCATCACCAGTGTGCAGCAGGGTGAGAAATTGGTTGGTTAAAGATGCTTTGTTTTCAATTGGAGAGAAACGAAGATAAAGGTGACACTTTCATTGAATAAACAACAGAGAACTTGAAAAGCTTTGTAGATGAATTACAATATCACTTGAAAATTTTGAAGAAAAAAAAAGAATGTGATAATGTTAAAATAAAATTAGATCGAATCAAAAGTTTTTCGTTGAAATGTTAAAATAAAAGAGAATCAGAGCTTTGGTTGCTTTTCTTCAAATCAAGCCAAGACCTCTATGTTCCAAGAAACATAACTAACAAAACCAAGAGCCATAAATAGGTAAATGAGAAAACTTTAACCAAATTTGATGAATAAAACATGAAATCAGCGCAAATTGTGATTTTTTTTTCCACGGGGAAAGGAATAAATAGTTTCAGATCGAGTGAATGAAACAAAGGAATAATGAGTTCAAAAAAAGTTTGAAACAAAGCAAAAAACATTCAGAACACATATGAAGGGAAAAACGAAATTAAGTCAAAATATAAATTTGGAAAACACATCAAACCAAATGTTTTTAAATATAGTTTACCAGAAGACGAGCCGAGAGGAGGAGGAGAAGGTGAGCAAGTTGAAATTGATACAGACCTGAAACTCGACATGGAATTGAATCGGATGCAAAAATCTACTTGTCTTTTGTGCTTCTAAATCGTGTATCAAAGAAAAAAAACACCAATTTTTCTCAGACACTGAAATGAAACAGAAATAGAGAAAGATCAGAGCAGTTTCATTTGAGGAATTCAAACAAGCAAACACAAGACAAGCCAAATGACTTGTATCCATATGGGAGAGAAAATCTGTAAAAATGGGAGATTTTCGCCTTGTAGGTACTAACTAGCTAAAAATGGGAGAGAAAATATGTAAAATGAAGACAACAACCAAAACAAAGAGCGAAATAGCTCCACATGAAAATGGCAAAATTTTCGACTCAATTCGCTAAATTACTTTAGGCAAACAAGGATTTCAGACCTTGTGCAGTCAGATTCAACATCAAAAAGCGATTCCTCATAAACCTTCCTCCTTTAACTCTCCAACTCCTTAGAAACAAATATCAAGGAAAAACACCTAACAACACTACGCATTCCAAACTTCAAATCTGATTTTGAAACAAAGAAACTCGATCTTTAGACTCTAATTTCCTCACCAAAATTTGCTCCAATAACACCAAATGTAGCAGCAACAAAAAAATAAATAAAATAAAAATAAAAATAAAAAAACAAAAACATCAGTTAACGAAATTTCATCTAACAAACATAAGTGCTCAAACTCGTTCAGTAAACACAAACCTCCGGCACTCAGATTCTTCACAAATCTATAATAAAATCCTGAACAAAGGGAAAGCTTCTGATCTACAACACTTTGAGCTTTGTTTCTCATTACAATTACTTCTTCAACAAGCCTCTCGCTCGCTCGTGAAGAAGAAAAAATAGAGAAGAAAATTAGAAAGAAAAGAGAGACGACGAAAACTAGGGAGGAAATGTCTATTTACGAAGAGATTCTCGCTCACATCTAGTGCGAAATCGCTGAATCAACTTAGTTGATGTTCTATCAGGGACGAATTTACGTGGGGGCACTTGCCCCCACTGACTTTTGAATTTATTTTTGGGTTTTTTTGCAATTTGTTGATTCTGCGAAGCCGATTATGCTATCTCGCCCCCACCCTTCTTCTCTCCTTCTTATTTTTCTAACGTCAACGACTTCGCCCCTGTCTTCTTTTCTGCTTCCTCTATTTGTTTATTGCAAAACCAACAATCGCTCCGCCACCTCTTTTCTTCCTCTCCTTGCTTGATTTATTTTCCTTTCCCACCATTGCCAACAGCTATTAGTAACCACAACCTCTCTTGTCTGTTTTAAGGAAAAAGAAGATTTTTTTAAAATATTTTTTCAAAATGAATTCGTAAATCATGGTCTAGTTTTGTATTTTATTCATAGTATTTTTTCTGGATATAGGTGAAAATTTTGACCTATTAATTTTTCCTCAAGATACATATTTGTATCTCGAGATACATTTGTGGATTATTGTTTGAAGGGCATTTTGGTAATCAATGTGAGCCTTTTGACAGTCAACGCACGTTGAATGCTAATCCTAAGGGAGACTACAATAATAACTAATGTTAGGAGTAACCTCTAATTAGCTATTTTTTATTGAGGACAATTTGCAAATAATCCAATTTTTTGTCAACATATAATTTTACATTTGAATTTAATTTTGGCCCTTAACTTTATGTACCAATTTGATTTGTCCCCCATATATTTATCTTTTGTGCTCCTATTAGTTTGTTGGATTTATTTTCTTCCCCCGTAGATTAGATGGAGTTGTTTAGCAATTGATGTTTTGTATAGTTATTTATGTATTGTTCAAATTTTTAAAAAAAAATATTAAAGTAATTAATTATTATATCATCATTAATTAACTATGATTCATCACTCTGCCCCACTAAAAAAAATCCTGGCTATGTTACTGTCAGTGTTCTAAAAAGCGGCCTGGGCAGTCGCCAAGGCGCTAGTAGGTAGAGAGACGCCTAGACTAGTTGCTGGGGGGAGGGAAAAATCGGTCAGGGCGCCTAGGCGGGTTTTGGGCATTTTTTTTTGTTTTTTTTTTCTTTCTCTGGTTGCAAATAACCAAAACCAATCGACCAAATACCCATCGAAATTTTTAGGTTTTGCAAAACAGAGAAAAGAAAAGGGGAAGAAGAAGAAGAAGAAGAAGAAGGGAAAGACGAAGAAGAGTTTCCCGGCAGGTATCGCTCTGCTTCTCCGCTGCAAGCGAAGCATTTCGCTCCACTTTTGAAGTTTGGCTTGAGGACTTGTACTATACCTAAAGAAGAAGGGGAAGAGGAAGAGAAAGAAGAGAGAGGCTACAACGAAGTGTATGCAACTTATGCTATTATAAATTTTAATGTAAGCTTAATTTTTCATGTTTATAAATTTTTCATATGTATTACTATTCTGGCATTAAATTGGAAGTAATTGATAAAATATTAATGTATTATGCTAATTTTTTGTAAATTATGAAAATTACAATACAAAATCTAAAACCGCCTAGGCGCCCGCCTAGGCCCCTAGGCGCTAGGCACCTGCTGGCCGTCCGCTCACCGCCTAGCGATTTTTAGAACACTGGTTACTGTGTTCTATGAATTGATCCCATTGAGTTAGGTCTTATGTTATCTGCAACTAATCCACACCCCATCCATCTCTGAAACCAACATTACCCATCACTTGCAGACAACCACCTTCCATCCCTTCCCATCTCCCTCCCGCTTCGAGTTTGAAAACAGAAGAAGAAAGAGAGTTGTTGATGAAGAAGCAATAACACGCCTGAAGAAGCCAAACGCGGGAGAAGGCGGTGGCTGGAGTGGACAGAGGCGACTAGCGAGTGTGCTGCAATGGAGGCTAGAGAGAAAACAAGGGATAGGGTTTTTACATTTGGAATGTCTAGTCCGTCTTGCAAGTTTTTACATCTGGCTAAAAAGTTGATGTTTTATTTATAGCGACGGTTAAAATCGTCGCAATTAACTATAATCATCGTTAAAATATGTTATTTTGCAACGGTTAAATAACCCTTGTTGAATAACATATTTAACATCGGTTTTTCCAAACCTTCGCTAAATAACCGCCGCTAAATTGCCAATTTCTTATTGTGACAGTATCTACTGCAAAAACATGGAAATACAATCTATGCATGGGAGTTTCATTTCAAAAGTTATCCTATCACCAAATCCCCCTCCTACAAACTACGAGGCCTTGGCTATATTTGGTGTAAATGATAGCCCCAATTCTAGCTGGCCTGGGAAAGGGGCGAGGTTGCTGTTTGGAGAGGGTAAATGTACACTTTTGCCCCCCTCCCTCCTCCTCTTTAATCACTTTTTAAAAAAAAAAAATGTGTTTAAAGAGGGGGGCAACTGAGCCCAGACAGCAAGAATCACTCAAATGATAGAAGACTGGCCTATTGTGGATCAAATCAATATAAATGGTCTTGGTCTTTGGTGGCAAGCCCAAAGGGTGAAGTAATTTATGACATTTTACTGTACCAAGAGTTGTTTTTTGTAGACCACGAGCTTTACTATTTTCAAGATTGTGTTCTTTCGATGGTGACTTCAGTGACGTACCTTATTAATTCTGGGGCAGTTCATTGTTCGAACGCATACTTGGTGGAATTATTATTTTCAAGGCTTATCCTACTAGTTTGTAGGATGAGCATCGTCAAAAACTACGGTAACCTGATAGAGGGATTTCAAGTTTACATGCTAACCGAGATCAATAATTGGTACATATGGAATCCGCCAATTGTAATTTTGCCTTTTTCGTGGAAGTTAATCTATATGGCATTGTAAATCATTTTGGTGGTCAACACCAGTATGGTTTACTTTACACCATCAATTTGTTAAGTTTTTGTCAAGTTTAAAATGTATTTTTCTCACTGACTGATGACGTTTAATTTATTGTAACTGGTCATCAAACCCTCTTATTAAGACCCCATTTAAGAGGCTTCTAGGGTCTGTGCATGGAAAAAAAGCCACTTAAAGTTTTGAGCTATCCCAAATTGGGCCTAAATTTGTTCATGGGTCATGATTATAATACTAGGACATCGTATGGCTATAAAGGCCGGGCGAGTTGAAAATGATTGATGGTGATGAGAGAAAATTTGAGAAAAATGGGAGAAATGAGGTAGGTCAGATAAAATTTGTAAACTATTTTTTACGACTCCGGATCAAATTTTCCTCAATGTGCATTTTTATTGTTGCTCTAGTGGTAAGGCCAACCAGCAGTTTTTTCACTCTTGAGTCTTGACAACGAAAACCAGCTAATTGCCTTAACACAAGAGCAACGAAATTAGAGTATGTGCGGACCCCTTAATATGTACCCCCAGGGCTAGCGAATTGGGTTGAGCCCGCCAACCCAACCTGAAACCCATTCTTTATAAACGGTTTCGGGTTGAGGTTGCATGGGTTACGTGTCATTTTGGGTCAGCTTATTAAATTAACGGGTCGGGTTTTTATTGAGCATGTCTAACCCGTATCAGCCTATGAGCAACAATGTTCATAAGAATATATTATACATCTCTAATGTTTTGAAGTTAAAAATCACATAATCTTTACAAATTTTAAAATGATTGATTTAAAATTTCACTTAAGTAAATATTTTGGAATGTATGAATCCATAATAGCCATTGAATCAAATATTTCGTTATTTCAATTTTCTTGAAGCAATTATTAGTAAAATTCATTGGTAATATCATTTATTCAAACAAAATAAAATTGTGTTTAATATAAACGGCTCACAGCGGGCCGAACCAGGCTAGGCTAACCCGTTTGTAAGCGGGTCAAGAGGGTTTTGTGAAGTGGTCCGACAATTAAACGGGTCAGGTTCGGATTTGATTTATCAGGCCTACCAACCGCATGGCCCGGCCCCCATTGCCAACCCTATGTACCCCCCCCTTAAGTGATGGCATGTGGGAACTATCAATGCAAATAACAAGGAAACCAGATGAATACCAAAAGATAAAGAGTATTAATTAGATGATGGTACTAGTGGCTTAGATGAAGACAAACAAAAATATCAAAAAATTTATTAACAACAAAATACATCTATGTCCATTATCAACGGTGGAGCATAAATGGTGGAAAAGGAGAGAGTGGGACTTGAATAAGGAGATGTGGAAGATGACCCTAGGGAGCTCGGAGGAATATGAAAATGAGGAGCAAATTCACAAGGCATGACAAAAGTCATTAGAAATTTTTTTTATGTAAAGTTTGTACTCTGTACTAAATGTCTTTAGATGGTGGAAATGGCTCCGGCTTGCAGAGCACCCACAGACATTTCGAGGAACCTTGTCAATAAACATGTTATCTATAATTTTCATATTTACTTTTTTTTTCTTGCATTTTATTTATTATTAATCAATTCCTTATTGAACAAATGTAGGTCTATTCACTCAATATTTATGAAATTGGGGTGTACAAAAATGAACCTGACAGAGTCACCATAAGCAATAACTTCCCTCTCTCGAAGAGAAAAAAAGAAAAAAAAAAAAACCATTAGTGGCATAGCAGGATGAATAGAAGTCTCGTTTGAAAGCTCATTTGGCCTAATGGTTATAAAGCAACGCAATTGTAAATTAGGAAATATAGTCTTGTTTGAAAGGAATGGTGGACAATTATTTTGTTCTTGATTGCCTTGCTTTGACATGAATCCAAACTTAAATAAATATAGGGTTATTTCTCATTGGTCTCTATTAATTTATGGCTATTCATATTTTACCTTCATTAATTTTTTTTTATCACAGTCTAACACCTATGACCGTGTGTTCAACTACGTTGACTAATAAATTTCATTCAATTTTTAAAAAAGAGCAACTTACCCTGCACGTGTTTTGCATATATTTTTACTAAAATCACATAAATCATGTTTCTTGATGATCGTGTTTGATCCAACGATAGGAAAATAGCATTTGGACCTTTTTATTTATTTATTAATGTGATTTTAGTAAAACATGTGTATATGATTTAAGTCTATATATAATTTTTAATTGGCATCATCTTCTTTTTAAAAAATAAAAAATAAAAAATTCAAATGTTATTTTCGCAGCCAGTGGATCAAACATGATCATCAAGCAACGTGATCATGAGTGTAAGTTGGTAGTTTGAAAAACACATACAAGTAAGTTGGTCTTTTTTTAAAAATTGTATAAACTTTATTACTCATCAACATAGTTGAACACACGTATGAGTGTTAGACTAGGATACAAAAATTAATGGGGTCAAATGAGAAATAACCTATAAATATATAATAAATACACACACGTATGAGAATGAGATTTGCATGTTCACTATTGAATTCAAAATATATAACATAATAGTATACAACATTTGATGATATGATTAAATAAAATGTTACCTAAGCTTTTAATCATAGATGTTAAGCTTAGACTTTACAGTAATTCAGCCCCCCTAACATAAATTTTTGGTTCCGCCCTTCTCTTCAATTCAAGTAAAAAACCTCATCTACTCTACTCTACTCTACTCTTGATGTTACCTTCTTCAGAAAGCTCATTCCAACCCCAAACCCAATCTTCAATACTTTTTTGATCTCCATGACGACACAATTCATCTCATTGACATTCCAACGGCTAGTGGTAAATACTGTTGTGGTTCTTCTCAGGGATCGATGGTTAGTTTACCACTCCTACAAATTACAAAGCCTCTACTATGTTTGGTGCGAATGAAAGAAATATGGCCTTTTATGGATGGTCTCAAAGAAAACGATATTGGTCATCCGTGAAAGTCCCAATGGGTGAATTAATTCGTGACATTTTACAGTATAGGGGACATTTCTATGTCTACACTACCTCCAAGCTTGACCGTTTTGATGGTAATAGGAAGTATAATGATTATTCTTTTTCATACTTGGTTTCATTGCCATATCTTATTTAATGTGGGCTAGGTCACTGTTGGAAGTCATATCTGGTGGAATTATTAGGGAAAATCGTAGAAGTTTGTAGGATGAGCATACGGATCCTACCACGAGATTACCTAACAACGTGATTTAAAGTTTTCATACTACATGAGGGCAGAAGTTGGTATGAATGGAATGAGAGGCCAATTCATAATAACGCCTTCTTTGTTAGAGCTAAATGTTGTATTCGGCAGTGATTCCCCCTAATGCACAGGTAATCACATTTATTTCACAAAAGATTGGCCAGCACTTGATATTGGAGTTTACAATACGACGACGGGTGTCATAGAGCCATTGCCTCTCTGTTATGAATGGAAATCTAGTTCGTTTCCATGGTTAGGGCCTTCATTGTTCACCCCATTACTTTGTTAAGTGTAGATGTAGTTGTCGAAGGTAGCTTTTGCTTACTAATTGTTGAAAATATGGCTTTCTAAAAAAAAATGAAAATGGGTATGAATCTGGTTTTGATCTCTGGATCTCTCTCTAATTTTAGGCTCACATCTTTTATACAACTCATTGTAGACAGGGGCGGACCCAGGATTTTAGTTGAGGGGGGGCGAAATGAAAAATATTTATTAGTTGATAATAATAATTATTAATGGTAAAGCCAATTTTTTTTTTACCGAAGCTAGTAATCAGTGTTCTAAAAATCGCTAGGCACTGGGCGGGCGGCGAGCAGGTGCCTAGACGGTCTTAGGTTTTGTATTATAACTTTAATAATTTACAAAAATTAAACATAATACCTTATCAATTACACCCAATTTAATGCTAATATACATATGCAAAATTTAAAAATATGAAAAATTAACAATCGTGAACAAAATTTATTAAAATTCAAATGACTGAAGTTAGTCATGATGGGTGCTTTATATAAATTTGAATTTGTGTACTCCTTTATTTTTCTTCAAATTGCATGAATAACCTCAGTTATGTTTGATAAAATCTACATTAGTAAAATTGGTACCGGCAAATCCTTTGAGAATTCCATTAAGTAATCATCATTTGCTACATTTGGACATATACTGAATAAAAAACAATTAAATAGTTTATTTCTAAAAAATAGGAAAGAAAAATAAAATAAGAACACAATCAGCCTTATTAAAAACTAAAAATTTAAAATTTAAAATAAAAATCGCCCAGACCGCCTAGACCCCGCCCAGACCTGCCTAAACCCGCCCAGACTGTCCAGAACCGCCCAGACTGCCCAGAACCGCCAAGACTGCCCGCCCAGCCATTAATCTGGGCGGTTTTCCACCTTCTAGCACCTAGGCGGCCGCCTAGGCCGATTTTTAGAACACTGCTAGTAACTAATAAAAAAAATTCAACTATAAAAAATACAATATATATATCAAATTTGATCCAAGTGTCGTCAATTTTAAGCCAAAATAATGTCACTATTGATAACCTTAGCAAAGAGCAAACAAACATAATAACTAGAATATATAACTAATATCACAAAAGAGTTTGTCTAGGAAGCCAGACTTTAAAGCCATTTTTTAGTCAGGCTAGAGCATTTTTACACTTTTACCCATTCTCTTTAAAATACAACCACAAACATTATCTATAGAAGGGATAGAAATGTAAAAAACTTAAAACCTGACCAAAAAGTGGCTATAAAGTCTGGTTGTCTAGAATTGAGAATCATAAAATAATTAGGATAAGTTCTAGGTGAAGCTAAAAAAAATTTGAAATTTGCGAATCTAATATGATCATAATACAATTTCAAAGAAAAAATAGTTTATATGAGGCTCAAATTTTATACGAGTTGGCTAATGGTATATATTTTCATTGCATTCTATCGTTATTATTTTAAATATTTTTTTGTTAGGGGTTTAATATCACTTGTGAAAAACAATTCATTTCTTTAATGTTAATAAATTTTTATTAAACTAAATATTTTTTAATGTTTGCAATTAGTAATAAAATTGCATTGAAAATAAAATAAAAAATGCACTCGAAGAGTATCGAACTCAGGTCTTTTACTAAAAATGATAAACCTCCAACCACTACACCAACAAAGACATGTTTAAATATTTTCATAAACAAATATCATATTGTATTCTACATTATATAATCAATTTTTTAAGACTAAAATATATATAATAAAAATATTTTAAAAGTTGAGGGGGGGCAGCTGCCCCCCCTCGCCCCTTAGTAGGTCCGCCCATGATTGTAGAAGAGTTTATAAGGAGAGTGTTTGGGACTTGGGTTTGGACCCCTTGGGGTACCACACTTTTGTGAGGAGGGGAGAGATAGTAACCCATTAGAGAGTAACCCATTATTTTTACTAAAAATTTATTTAAAAGAAATTTTTTTTTTGAATGCAATGAAGAGAGACTAAGTCAGATGCACCTAGACGAAATTTTGCTCTCTCACACGTTTGCCATGCGTTGCGCTGGGATTTCCTCCACGCGATTTTTGTCAATGTATCTAGCCGTGTTTTTGTATTTCAGTAGTGCGGTTTTCTCCCTATAAATACAAGCACAATTCAGAGTTTAGATACACAAGAAAAAAAAAAGCAAAACACTTTTAGTTTAGTATTTGAATCAGATAATGAACTTTTTCTCTTCGTATTTCAGAGTTTTCCTTTTTGTTTGAATTTTACACATTGTATTGGTGATTCCGAGCAAACAAGAGATTAAGGGTGGATAGTATTCCGTTCATCAACAGTGCAATTGTTTGAACGAGACAGAGAAGATTATGAGTTGTTTTATCATGGGGACGGCGGGGCTACTAGACTGCTTGCACACTTTTGGGCAGAGCCGCGAAACGTCTTAAAGAGAGCGACCTAGTCCGCGACTCAACCCAAGAACAATTGGTAACCTCGTTCCTGTCTTTTAATTTGAATTACTGCATATACAACAATTTTAAGACGTGTTCTATTTCTGCCATGACCACGATTATTGAACTTGCTGCAAAAGACCTTAACAGGCCCTTTCGCTTTGAGGGCCAACATTTTAAAAGATGGAGGCAAAAGATGTTGTTTTTCTTAACAACACAAAAAGTCGCATATATTTGTAATACTGAAAAACCAAAATTGCCTGCTGAACCTGATGAAACCCACACCAAAGAATTAGATCATTGGATTGAAGATGATTTTTTGTGTAAATTTTTTATCTTGAATGGTCTTTCTGGTGATCTATATGATTATTATTGTTCTGAAAAAACCGCTAAGGATATTTGGGAAGCCATTAGGAATAAATATGACACTGAGGAGGCTGGCACAAAGAAATATGATGTTAGTCATTATTTGAAATTCCAAATGACTGTTGATAAGTCTGTGGAAACCCAATCACACGAGCTTCAAAAAATTGCTCGTGAAATTATATCTGAGGGAATGATCTTAGATGAGCAATTTTAAGTAGCTGTTGTGATAGACAAATTGCCCTCTAGCTGGAAAGATTTTAAGAATGTCCTTAGGCATAAAACCAAAGAGTTTTCCCTAGAAAGCCTAATTACCCGACTTCGAATTGAGGAGGAAGCCCGAAAACAAGATCAGAAAGATGAAGTTCTGATTATGTCAAACCCGAAGAAATCTACCCCTGTGGCTCGGAAACCCAATGGAAAGACTATGAAAAATCATAGTCACAATAAAAATCGGAACAATTAGAACCGAAACAACCAGAACCGCAACCATCAGAATTAGAATCCTCCGCGAAATCAGAATGGACAAAAATATCCCTCAAGGACTGAATCAGCACAGTTCCTATGCTACACTTGTGGTAGGTCAGGGCATATGGCCAGGAACTGCCGGAACGGATCTCGTCCTGCACCACAGGCGAACCTAACCGAATACCAACTTATTGCCATGCTCTGAGATCAACTTTGTTGGTAGATCCGAGGAATGGTGGGTTGACACTGGTGCTTCTCGACATGTATGCTATGATCGAGAAATGTTCAAGTCCTATTCTGAAGCTGAGGACAAGAAACTGAAGAAAGTGTTGTTGGGTGATTCTCACTCCACTACCGTTGCTGGAACTGGAGTAGTAGTACTGAAGTTTTCCTCTGGAAAGACTGTTATCCTGAAGGATGTCTTGTATACTCCAGAGAAGAGGAAGAACTTAGTCTCTGGTTACCCTCTGAACAAGGCTGGGTTTACTCAAATTATAGGGGCTGATTTGTATACTATCACGAAAAAAATGTATTTGTGGGGAAAGGGTATGCCACTGATGGAATGTTTAAGTTAAATGTTGATGCTAATAAAATTTCTAGTTCTGCTTACATGTTGTGTACTTTTAATATTTGGCATGCTAGACTCTGTCATGTTAATAAGCGTATTATTAAAAACATGAGTAACTTATGACTAATTCCAAAATTGTCCTTAAATGATTTTGAAAAGTGCAACTTTTGTAGCCAAGCTAAAATAATCAAAACACCACATAAATCTGTTGTTAGAGAATCTGAACCCTTAGATTTGATACACTCAGATATATGTGAACTTGATGGTGTTTTGACTAGAAATGGAAAACATTGTTTTATTACATTTATTGATGATTGTTCTGATTATACCTTCGTCTACTTAAAGAAAAATAAGAGTGAAGCCTTTGACATGTTTAAATTATTTTTTACTGAAGTTGAAAATCAATATAATAGAAAGATTAAGAGACTTAGGAGTGATAGAGGCACTGAATATGATAGCAGTACTTTCATAGAGTTTTATAATTCTCAAGGAATTATTCATGAAAAAACTGCACCGTATTCTCCTGAGATGAATGGCAAAGCTGAAAGAAAAAATAGAACTCTTACTGAGTTAGTAGTTGTCATTCTACTTAACTCCGGTGCTGCATCGCACTGGTGGGGAGAAATTATTATGACGGTCTGTTACGTGCTAAATAGAGTCGCTAAATCGAAAAGTAAAACTCTCCTTATGAGATTTTGAAAAATAGACAACCAAACTTGTCATATTTGAAAACTTGGGGTTGTTTAGCTTATATTAGAATTCCTGATCCTAAAAGGAATAAGCTTACCAGTAGGGCATATGAATGTGTATTCATAGGATATGCCATGAACAACAAAGCTTATAGATTCTATAATCTTAAAGATCACGTTATTATAGAATCAAACGACGTTGATTTCTATGAAGATAAATTTCCTTTTATTTCTAGGAATAGTGGGGGTACATCCTCAAATAACGTGCCTTTGATCAGGATGAATGAAACCGATAAAGCCACAAAATCTGAGCCTAGGAGAAGTAAACGGAAACGAACTTCTAAAAACTATGGCCCTGATTACTATGTCTTTACAGTCGAGGAGGATCCCCTTAGCTTTCAAGAAGCCTTATCCTCTATAGATGCCAATTTTTTGGAAG
This sequence comes from Berberis vulgaris, assembly GCA_963556465.1. Taxonomy (NCBI): domain Eukaryota; kingdom Viridiplantae; phylum Streptophyta; class Magnoliopsida; order Ranunculales; family Berberidaceae; genus Berberis; species Berberis vulgaris. The sequence continues at coordinate 66,722,163 of OY747134.1, read as the reverse complement.
AGGCTATTGATGATGAAATGTACTCTCTTGAGTCTAATAGAACCTGACATTTAGTTGATTTGCCACCAGGTTGCAAGACAATAGGATGTAAATGGGTATTTAAGAAGAAATTGAAACTTGATGGTAATGTTAAAAAGTTTAAGGCTCGTCTTGTAGCCAAAGGATATAGACAGAGAAAAAATGTTGACTTCCTTGACACATATTCTCATGTTATCAGGATTACATCTATTCGAGTGTTATTTTCTCTTGCTGCAATACATAATCTAGTATTGCACCAAATGGACGTTAAGACTGCGTTTCTTAATGGTGATTTGGAAGAAGAAATTTACATGGACAAACCTGAAGGTTTTGTTATTCCAGGGCAAGAACATAAAGTTTGCAAACTTGATAAATCACTTTACGGTTGGAAACAAGCTCCAAAACAATGGCATGAAAAATTTGATAATCTTGTTATCGCACATGACTTTAAAGTGAACGAAAGTGACAAATGCATTTACTATAAAGCTTAAAAAGGCATTTGCACTATTATATGTCTATATGTGGATGACTTGCTTATCTTTGGTTCTGATATCCATGCCGTGAATAAAGTGAAAGCTTTATTGTGTGCGAACTTTGATATGAAAGACCCGTGAGAAGCAAGTGTAATCCTTGGTATCAAGATTACTAGGTCTGGAAAGGATATTTATTTGGATCAATCACACTATATATAGAAGATCCTAAATTAATATAATTACTCTTACTGTAAACCTGCATGTACTCCTTATGATCCTAGTGTAAAGTTGTTCAAGAACACCGGTAACGGTGTTAGACAATATGAGTATGCGAGCAACATTGGTAGTCTTAGATATGCTACCGATTGCACTAGATCCGACATAGCTTATGTTGTGGGATTACTATGCAGATTTACCAGTAGACCTAGTATACAACATTGGCATGCAATTGAAAGGGTCATGAGGTACCTGAAGAGGACTAAGAACCTCGGATTACATTATCAAAAGTTTCCCGTTGTCCTTGAAGGATATAGCGATGCTGATTGGAACACCCTCTCAGATGAGTCCAAAGCCACCAGTTGCTATATTTTTAGTATAGTTGGTGGAGCTGTTTCTTGGAAATCAAATAAACAGACCATTCTGGCACAATGCACGATGGGGTCAGAGATGATAGCACTAGCCACGGCTAGTGAAGAAGCAGGTTGGCTAAGAAACCTGCTAGCAGAGATCCCTTTATGGGAAATACCGATTCCACCTGTCTTGATCCATTGCGATAGTACCGCGGCTATTGCAAAAATACAGAACCGTTATTATAACGGCAAGAGACGACAAATACGTCGTAAGCACAGTAAAGTTAGAGAGTTTATGTCTACTGGTGCTGTGAGAGTGGATCATGTACGAACTGATGCAAACTTGACTGATCCTTTGACGAAAGGATTAGCTAGAGAGAATGTTTTCAAAACCTCGAAAGGAATGGGACTAATGCCCTTAGATTGATGAGTTATTCATGACGGTAACCCAACCTATAGACTGGAGATCCCAAGAAATAGGTTCAATGGGTAATAACAAGTCGTGAATGATATGAAGTGAATCATACTGACAGAATAGCAATCTCATTCCTAGATTAAAGCATGAGATCCTGAATCGATAGTAGGATGAGTTAAAAACTCTTAATGAGATTTATACTCTATGTGGAGTGGAGTACCTAGCTACAGGAGTATTCTTGATAGACTCACCTAAGTGATTGTGGAAGTTTGGCCGCTTCCTATGGAATTTGTGGGCAAAAATCCTAGAGCCTTCACTATACTGGGATATACGTGCATGGCCGTAAGGCACGGCCTTTTTAGACTTCACCCTGGTAAGGTTGTGCGTGTAATGTCTGTTAGAGATAGAGTTCAAAACTACGAGTTACTCTAGTATAATCTAAAGCATGAACACTACGCAAGAGTTCAAGTCGAAAGACACTTTTGTTTATGCACAATCTTATAATTTTTAGATTGCTCGATGAAAATTGTTTTTTAAAAACCCAAGTGGGGGATTGTTGAAAATATGGTTTTTTAAAAATAAAAGAAAATGGGTATGAACCTGGTTTTGATCTTAGGATCTCTCTAATTTTAGTCTCACATCTTCTATACAACTCATTGTGGAAGAGTTTATAAGGAGAGTGTTTGGGACTTGGGTTTGGACCCCTTGGGGTACCACACTTTTGTGAGGAGGGTCGGGTCATTTAGAGAGTAACCCATTCTTTTTACTGAAAATATATTTAAAAGAAAATATTTTTTTGAATGCAAAAAAGAGAGACTAAGTCAGATGCACCTAGACGAAATTTTGCTCTCTCACACGTTTGCCATGCGTTGCGCCAAGATTTCCTCCACGTTTTTTGAATTGCATTCTCCACGCGATTTTTGTCAATGTATCTAGCCGTGTTTTTGTATTTCAGCAGTGCGGTTTTCTCCCTATAAATACAAGCACAATTCAGAGTTTAGATACACCAGAAGAAAAAAAAAAAAAAAAAAAGCAAAACATTTTGCAAAACACTTTTAGCTTAGTATTTCAATCAGAGAATGAACTCTTTCTCTTCGTATTTTAGAGTTTTCCTTTTTGTTTGAATTTTACACATTGTATTGGTGATTCCGAGCAAACAAGAGATTAAGGGTGGATAGTATTCCGTTCATCAACAGTGCAATTGTTTGAACGAGACAGAGAATATTTTGGGTTGTTTTATCCTGGGGACGGCGGGGCTACTAGACTGCTTGCACATTTTTGGGCAGAGCCGCGAAACGTCTTAAAGAGAGCGACCTAGTCCGCGACTCAACCCAAGAACAATTGGTAACCTCGTTCCTGTCTTTTAATTTGAATTACTGCATATACAACACTAACTACCTAGTTTACTTGGATGCATTTTTTTCCCAGTTTAAGATAATAATCGTCACTTATAATGCTAGAAATAGTTGTTTTCAAGGTGAATCAACCAATGTAGTACGCAAGCTGAACATTATATTTTCCTTTTGAAAGCCTAATCTAATGAAATTCGCAATCTCTACTAACCTCCTTATACGAGATGTGCCATTAAGAATTTTGAGCAAGTGTGATTCTACATCACAATGCTTTGAGCAAGTTGAAGCGACCCTAAAATTTTGAATACTAGAAAGTTGATGCTCTTGAAAAAAAAAAAAAAAAAAAAACTCCATATGAATTCACCATTTCTAGTCATTTTGATTTATGTTCACATGTTGTCTTATGAAAAAATACAATTACAGATCTGTCGATTGTTATTATAATCAGAATGGACAGTAGCAAACTAGCAACTTCCTGCCAATCAAAGTAAGTGTTACAAAGAGAGATGTTAGAATGTTGCACTTAATTGCTTCAGCAGTGTTTGAGAACCAAAGTTTTGTTGTACTTCTTGTCTTTAGCCCTCTCCGATACTCCATCCATCTCATCTTGAAAGCTCGACCTCGGTCGTGAACTGCACAAGCTCTTGTTTAGGTAAACAATGGAACCAACAACATTCGGAAAAGTCGAAGGATCCTTCATTTCTGCTCTATGAAGGCAACATGAGAAATGACGATGTGAGATAGAAAATTGTCAGGTTTACATCCGTAGTAATGAATTGGTCTGAGAGTTATGTGGTTTCCACAAAGTATTTGCTATGTGAAGTGCTAGCGCAACAATTAACTTGTATCATGAGCAAGGATTGTGATTTTCCGAAATTACATGAAATTTTCGATTTTTTAAAATTACGAAAAGGAAAAGGGCGAAAGAAAAAATTACATTTTTCTAGGGTTTTTTTTTAAAAATTTTGAGGTTTTTTTGTAAATTTCGGGGTTTTTCGTAAAAATATAAAAATCATATGCTAAAATTTTTATTTTTTCGAGGATTTTTTCAAAAATTTTCAGGGTTTTTCATAAATTTCAAGTTTTTTTCTAATTATTATTTATTCTAAATATTTATTGATTTTTTAAACCACTTCCTAATTTTCTAATTATCATTTATTCTATTTATATATTGATTTTTGAAACTACTCCCTGATTTTCTAATTATGGTATTTTGATTTCATTTAATGTGTTTAATACATTTATTTACTTACATTTTTTTTTTCACATATTTAATATACCCAAAAAAATCATTATATGTAATTCACGTATCCTCGAAATTTTTTACGTTTATTTCTTTACAAACCGAAATATTTCTTTAAATCAGTATCCCGAAATTAACTCGAAAAACAAAATAACAATCCTTGATCACAAGGAGTCTCTCATGTTCAAAGATATAATTAAGCAACAATTTATTCATGGCCATTTCTGTAGTAGGTATTGAGAGGAACCTAATTCAAACATATTTCAAATAGCACTTCTCACCATGAATGATCCAAATCTCATCTAATGGAATATTACAAAGCCTCCAAATATGAATATTTAGGGCGGGGTCGACACTGAGATTTTAAGAACCTGATGCGAGCTCGATAAGTACAACCAGGCAACAACTTAAAAGGGGAATGAATTTTAATTGAGCAACAAACTTTAGGGGATCTATTATAAATAATACCTAACATTTAGGGGCCCTAAAATATCAAATTTTTTAGGGCCCGATTCATAGAATGGTCTCGATTGGTTCAAGGCCAAGCCTGATCTAGGGGGCACTTGAAAAAATATGTGATCTGTGTTGCGAAACGGATACTAGTGTATATTGCCCAAGAGTGCTGTTGAATTTTCACTTCCAAAGCGTTCATGTTGGAATTGTTTTTATAACGAAACACTATATTTTAGTTATGTTGTGAAAAAGCAATTGATTCAAGCACCAATAAAATTTTGTTGATGGCAATGCAATAAAAAAGGCAGCGACTACTCCACACCACCTAAAGTACTATCACACACCACTATATCAATTTTTCTCTCCACGCCACCAATAAAAACTCAAAATTTTAAAATTTTATCTCTCATCCCCTCTTTTCATCTTCTTTTCTTCCCTTCTTATCCTCTCTCCCTCTCTTCTTCATCAGACACCGCCATAATCACCACCACCCCGCCACTGTCACTTCTCTCCCTCCAGCCACCACCACCTTTCTCCCTCTTTTCTCCATCAAACACCACCACCACCTCTCTCACCCTCTTTGTCTCTGAAAACAATGTACTATCCCTGGTTTTGGTTCAACTTATATACTCGATAAAGACCGATTCTCAAGCTCATCAAAACACAAACATTGTAGTACTCTTGGTTATCTAATACACATAATTTAAATTACTTGAAAATGTTTTGAAATGAGCAAGTTATGATCATTTTACTAAAGTCGCGCAAATCTGTCTTGCAATGAAAATGGGGTAGTGTCCATGACTTTCGGCCAACTTATATGCTCGATCGAGACCAATTCTTAAGCTCATCAAAACACAAAAATTATAGTACTCTGAGTTATCTAATAAACACAATTTGAATCATTTGAATGTTTTTTGAAATGAGCAAGTTATGATCCTTTTACTAAAGTCGCACAAATCTGTTTCGCAATGAAAACGTGGTAGTGTCCCTGAATTTCGGCCAACTTATATGCTCGATCGAGACTGATTCTTAAATGTATCAAACACAAAAATTGTAGTACTCTGAGTTATCTACTAAACTCAATTTGAATAGCTTGAAAATGTTTTGAAATGAGAAAGTTATGGTCATTTTACTAAAGTCGCGCAAATCTATATAAAAAATATGTTTTTCACCCATTCGCCCAGACCTATGCGAAGTTTCGCCCAATCCTCGCATAGGTCTGGGCGAAGTTTTGCCCAATCCTTGAATTGCTTAATGCGAATGGGTAAAAACATACTTTTTTTTTTCGGATAGATTTGCGTGACTTTAGTAAAATGGTAATAACATTCTCATTTCAAACATTTTCAAGTGATTCAAATTGTGTTTATTAGATAACTCAGAGTACTATAATTTTTGTGTGATGAGCTTGATAAACAGTCATGATCAAGCATATAAGTTGGCCGAAAGTCAGGGACACTACCCCGTTTTCATTGCTAGAGACGGATTTGCGCAACTTTAGTAAAATGACCATAACTTTCTCATTTCAAAACATTTTCTAGTGATTCAAATTGAGTTTATTAGATAAATCAGAGTACTACAATTTTTGTTATGATGAGCTTGAGAGTCTTCTCAATTGAGGGTTTAAATTGGTCGAAAGTTACCCTGTTTTTATGTTACTTTTTTTTAAAAACAGTTTTTTATGGTGTGGATTAGTAGGAAGAAAAAAATGTGGTGATGTGAGACAATATATATGGTGGTGTGGAGTAGTAGCTGCCTTGAAAAAAAACCTAGTACACTTTTTTTTTTTTTTTTTCCGAAAATGCTAGGAAACCATGTTTTTGCAACCAGGTTTTGTAACCATGGTGACGTGGCGTTATTTTGAAAGAATGATGAAATCTTGGAAGTGTTTATGTGTATCTCGAGGTTGTAAAAAAACTTCTCTAATGATGCCACATCATTCTGGTTTCAAAACCTGGTTCCCTAGCCTCACTCATTTTTTTTTAGGGTATGGATTGAAAAAAAAAAACGTTTTTCTCACTTCACGAAAAGAAAACTTACGAAATTGAAATCTCCATTTTTTCGACAAAATAATTAGCTAATTTCAAATTTTTCGTCCAAAATTTCAATTTTTCAGTTGAAATTTTTTGACCTTGTTGGTACTTTGATTTCAAGACAAGGAGAGGAAGAAGAATAAGACGGTTGGTGCTTCGATTTAGAGGCAAAGTTGCAACAGCCATGGCAATGCCCGAAGTATATGGTGGTGCACTCTATAGATAAGAAGACAAGGAAGAAGAAGCAGCAGCAATTGAACCCATCATCATCTTCACCACCACCTGTGAAGGAGGTTTAAGAGAAAGAAGAATTTGATCTCAAATCCTTGATTCGTCAAGAAAAACAGTTTTTCGACAAGTTAGTTTAATCAATCCCTGCAAGCTTCTATTTCTAGCGAGAAATATGGACCATGGTTTCAAGATTTGAGCAAGGTCACTAAAGCATTAGCGAAGAAGTAAATCGAGGAGAGGATCAAGAAAGCCTGGTTAACCACCATCAATGTTCTTCACCAAACCTTGGAAAAAAAGACGCAAAAGGAGAAAGAAGAGATAGGGGTGGGCAAACGGGCCGAGGATCCGCAGATTCAAACCGAACCGGACCGTTTTTTTCTAAACGGCCTGGATTTTTATTTTGTGTTTTTAGATACGGTCCGGATCCGTTATAAAACGGTCTGGACCCGGTTCCTATTATTTAAAAAGAAACAGTCTGGGTTGGACTCGTTTCAAATCACAATTACATTACAAATGTATATTTCTATCTCAGTCCACCCACCACTCGAAACAAAGCCAGTGAGTGACTCGTCCTCATCACTCACACTGTGACTTCGCCAGCCATTGAAATGGAGTCCATTGGAGTCCTAATGACCTGCCCAATGAACGCATATCTCGCTACCTCTCGGAACAATCTCTCATTCCTTCAACAATGGCGACTGCCTCACTTCGTGCATCTCCACCTTCACTTCCAAAAACCCTTACATACCCATCACCCCTTACACCCCACAAATCCTCTCTCCTCTTCAAACCCGCCTCCAAAACCCTATCACTCAAGGTAGTTCTCTCCCAAAACCTCACACCCATCACTACAGACTCAACTTCAAAGAGCCCCCCACAACATTGTTTCACCATGCGTGACAATGGGTTCGTCTACTGTGAGGATGTCAAGGTAGAAGACGTGTTAGAGTCTCTGGAGAAGAGACCCTTTTACCTCTACAGCAAACCCCAAATTACAAGAAACTTTGAAGCTTATAGAGAGGCATTGGAGGGGTGGCGGTACACAATCAAAGCGAACAATAACTTGAAGATTTTGGAGCATTTAAGAGGATTGGGGTGTGGGGCGGTGTTGGTTAGTGGGAATGAGTTGAGGTTGGCTCTCAAAGCTGGGTTTGATCCCACAAAGTGAGTGGTTTTGTTACAGTTAATTGATTTCAAAGTTTCATGCTTGTGTTTATTTGGCGAGATTGTTTTATTGACAATTGGAAGCTCAGGTGTATATTTAATGGAAATGGGAAGCTTTTGGAGGACCTGGTTCTGGCTGCAAAAGAAGGGGTTTTTGTTAATGTGGATAGTGAATTTGATTTGGAGAATATTATTGCCGCATCCATAATTGCTGAAAAGAAGGTTAATATTATGCTCAAAGTTTGGCATCAGAAATGAGAAGCTGCAATGGTTTCTAAATGAAGTGAAGGCACATCCTAACGAACTGAAGTTAGTGGGTGCGCAATGCCATCTAGGTTCTACTATCACCAAGGTAACTTAAAGTCTTCAGGTTTATGAGACTTTTCATATTCATAGTACATGAAAAGAATATCAATAGTGAATATAAGCTAGAAGATAAGGAAAAAAAAAGAACATTTATACTATATGCATATATTTAGTATACTCATGGAATAATCAATAACTTAGGGATTCTGGAACCTTTAGACTAACACAGAGTTGTACATATGCATAGGTATCTTCGATATTCTTAGGTCATCTGAACTTTTTTGATTTATTGTGATATATATTTTCATAAATAAAAATGCAGAAAACAAAATAATGCAGAACATGTATCATATTATTTGGATATTTGATACTCTGCAACTTGTTTTTAACTTTTGGCGGATTATAGAACAGAATAAACATGTAATCTCTGCTCCCTAGTCCATTTTGTTATTCTAACCATCCTCATATGTACTGGCAAATCCCTGCTCCCTGATCCCTAGTTCATTTTGTTATTCTAATCCCTGCAGTTTTAGTTTTAGTTTGCTGGCCTGTTGCTGCTTGCAGCTTGTGTAAGCAGCAGTTGTTGCTGTGCTTGCAGCTTGTGTAAGCAGCAGTTGTTGCTGGCCTGTTGCTGCTTGCAGCTTGTGTAAAACATAATCAACTTATATTTGAGTAAAACATAATCAACTTAGATTTGGAACCGTAGGAACCTGACCGTTCCAAACGGTTCGAGTTAAGTTCGGTTCCAATGTTCAAAATGAGGGGATCCGGACCGGACCGGATCCGTTAATTTTAAACGGTTCGAGTTAAGTTCCTCCAAATTTAGAACCGATCCGGATCGTGCCCACCCCTAGGAAGAGAGGTTAACCAGTTGATGGGGACATGGGGTAAAACGTGGCACACTTGCAATGTGAGATGGATGTTTAACCCACCCCAATTCTAGGCAACCAGGTTTTATAGCCATTTTTTTGTCAGATTTTGGGCTTTTTACACTTTTACCCCTTCTATAGATAATGTTTGGGGTTGTGTTTTAAAGAAAAGAGGTAAAAGTATAAAAAGAACAAGTCTAACCAAAAAATGACTTTAAAACCTGACTACCTAGACAAACTCTTAACCCACATGGTTTGGGTTGAGCTAGAAATGCCTAATTAAAGATGGGTGAGGTGGGACACATGGGGTGATGTGATTGGACTAGTATGGGTATTGAGTTTCAAGTGGAACTGTGGTTTCTGATGTTACCAAATTTTTGTTTGCCACGATTAGAATAAAGAGGATTCGAATGGAATAATTAGAGCATCTCTAGTGTACAAGTCAACAATTGACTCGCGAGATTACTTCGATGGAAGACAAGTATTAAGAACGTGCCTCAATTGTTGGGAACACGAGCAACTCTACAGGGTTCAATCCCACTAGAAAAAAGCACAAATAGATAGATAGGATTCAATGATTTCTTTTTACACATATATACCCTCGAAATTTATTATATATATTTCAAGTATTCTTAAAATTCATACATATTTTTTTACACAACGAAACATTTCTCAAAAATTTTCTTAAGATCAGGAGAGCAAATTTAACTCGAAAAAACAAAATCACAGTCCCTGTTTAAGAGGCGTTGGAAATTAGTGGAAAAAAAAACAACTACGCATTTAGGACTCAATATTTATTTGCAATTAAGAACTCTACTAAATTAAAAAAAACAAAAAAATTTGTTTGTTAAGTTGTTTGAATTGAAATTTTGAGAAAAATTACAAATTAACATTAAGAATAACATATTAAAGTAGGAGCATTAGAGATGTACATTGGCAAGGTGAATGTTAAGAATGGGAACAAACAACAAGGACTAGCCTAAATCAAACAACAACAAAGTCTGTGCGACTTAACTCCTCTTCTTCTGTATCGATCAAAAGGAATTGTTTGAGTTTCAGCTATTGCCAAACTCAATCCCTTTTCTTTTCTCATTTCTTTCTTCTCCTTTCCTTTCTTATTTTCCCAACCAATCTTATTTTCCTCTCTTACTTTTTTTTTCTTATCACACTTTAGCCTTTGATTCCCAGCCCCTTTCTTACGGTCTCGAATTTCTCTCTCACTTGTCCTCCCAGCCCCTTTCTTACCCTCGACATTTAGAATTCCCCTTTCTCTACTAACTCCATTTCTAGTTAGTGTGTTGTCTCTTTGTGTTTTTTGCAGGTCTTCGGCGTCAGTGAGATCCGATTTCGAGCTCGCTCACACACCCACTCTAATTTCTTTCTACCTATGTTCATTAAAATGAGTAATCATTCCCCTCCACCTCCCACATCCCATCAAGATACGGAACCCAGATCTTCTTACTTACCTCGAGATCCTCAATGAACTTGCTAAACATCTCTAGCTCTCCACCAAACCCAGTTATTACAACATTTATTTTTCAAGCCCATCATTGCTACCATGCTCTAACTATGGCCTCCTCACATAACACCACCTGACATCAATCTCAACTTACCACCACCACGCTCACACATACTTTGTTTGTCACCAACAAATTTAGACCTTAACACGGAACATCACTCAACTCCAACTACACCTCGTCACATCACATTCAATCCCCTTAAACTTTTTCATAACATCCCTCCCATCTCTACTACTCATTCACTTATTCTTCTCCCATGTAAATTGAAATTCAGTCCCCAAACACACTTACTCAAGCCTCACAACAAACTCTTACCTTCATCTCCACCCCAACTCTCACTCCCAGCACCATGCAGACCTCCACACAACCACCCACAACACACCAACAACCTTCTTCATCTCACATCATGCCTGATAATCAACTGATGGCTTACTTGGAGCATCAACTCACTCTACACCATACCATCCAACTCCGGCCTTTGCTACCCGATATGAAGAAGATAGTGATAGTCGAGAGCTACGTGTTGTGGCAAAATACCACACTTCCCAGGCTTTCGCCAAGAAATGTTTGAACACCACATGTCTCCGGCCTCTATGGAATCTGTCACATGACTTCCATGTTGAAAAACTGGAGCAACACCAGGACACTAGGAGTTCTTTCTACCTTCTTTAGTTCACTGATGCAGAGGACAAATACAAGGTGACTCACAACAGCCCATGGTCATTATTTGGCAAACTCATCTCTGTTAAAGATTGGAAAACTAATTACCTAAGCATCAACTATGTGTTCATCCCCTGTTGGGTTGGCTTTCACGAGTTCCCGACTCGCAAGATCTCACTCCAAGATGTTAAGCTCCTAGTCGATATCTTCGAGGAGTTTATGGAAGTTGATATGCCATTAGTTGAAGATATGACTATACCCTACATTCGTTTTAAGCTTTGGATTAATACCACAAGCCTCTTCCCAACACAATGCAAACATATTTTGGCAACATCCATGGCAGACAATTTTCGATCAAGTTTTGCTATGAAAACATGCCTGCATTTTGTTTTTGTTGTGGCTTGGTAGGGCACACATCAGGAAACTTTTGCCTGAAGTATGTTCAGCTTTCGAGCTCTCTTCCTCAGTGACCTCAAAGCTCCATGCAACTGCATCGAGCTCTACCATTTAAGATGAGCTCACAAATCAACATTTGTTATCCCAAGGGAACTTGCCTTCCAGACAAAGGAGATCACCTTCTCTCCGGGATTCAGTCCAGCAAGCCCTAGGCCAGTGCTCTCGAACTCCACCTAGCCGGATGCAAGCTAGCATGCTTGCTACGGGGCGCAATCCAGTAAGTCTGCCCCACCTGTTTGAAGTTGAGTTACACCCTACTGTGTTCATGACTCGGGCACGACCTTTCCAACTCGGTTCTCACTCGGGCGAGTCCACCAGGTTTGAGCCAATCCTCAATGTTACAGTCACCCCAATCCCCTGATCCCATTCAACATTTCACTCAACGCACTCACCAAGTCCACTCACTCATTCAACTCATCCATCTACTTTTCACTCAACATTCAATTCACAAAATAACTACCGCTCATTAGCTCATTCAATGCCACCTCTCCACCCAATTACAACCGACCCCACCACAACCATTCAACATTCAATTCATACACCAATTATTAACTCTCGTCCCAACCACTTTATCCCTTTCTTAACTAACACCCAAACAAACATTCCCCTTGTACTCAACCCCCATCAATACCCTCCGGCCTCACTCAACAACAACAACATGTACTCCCCTTCCCTTGCAAATGGGCCCCCAATAGAAAATGATTTCAATTCGAATCTATTGGAGCACCCACATTCGGATGAGTACACCCAAGACTCATCTCTCTCTCACCCGGCTCTTCCACAAAATCAACAAGATCTCAGGAACTCTCACCTCGCTCAGGCTTCCACTACACCATTTCCAGTTAGATCCGTTGATACCAAGTCGCCGAAGCATGCAATACCATCATCTTCACTGCAAGGCAACGACTACTCCACACCACCAAAAGCGCTTTCTCACACCACCATTGAGTTTTTTTTCTTACTTACTCACACCACCAATAAATATGCATAACCTAATAGAAAAACTCAAACTCAAAATGAAAAAATGCAAAACAGGGTAACTTTTGACCAATTTAAACCCTCAATTGAGACCGCTCTCAAGCAAATCAAAACATGAAAATTGTAGTATTCTGAGTTATCTAATAAACACAACTTGAACTACTTGAAAAAAAGTTTTGAAATGAGCAAGTTATGGTCATTTTACTAAAGTCATGCAAATCTATCTTGCAATGAAAATGGGATAGTGTCCTTGACTTTCAGCCAACTTATATGCTTGATTGAGATCAATTCTCAAGCTCATCAAAGCAAGAAAATTTTATTACTCTAAGTTATCTAATAAACACAACTTGAATCGCTTGAAAACCTTTTTAAATGAGCAAGTTATGGTCATTTTACTAAAGTCGCGCAAATATGTCTGCAATAAAAACGGGATAGTGTCCCTGACTTTTAGCAAACTTATGTGCTTGATTGAGACCGATTCTGAAGTTTATCAAAACACAAGATTTGTAGTATGGTGATTTATCTAATAAAAACATCTTGAATCACTTGAAAATGTTTTGAAATGAGCAAGTTATGGTAATGTTACTAAAGTCGCGCAAATTTGTCTCGCAATGAAAACGGGATAGTGTCTCTGACTTTCGACCAACTTATGTGCTTGATCAAGACCGATTCTCAAGCTGATCGAAACAAAAAAAAAAAATTGTAGTACACTGAGTTATCTAATAAATTTGAAATGAGAAAAGTTATGGTCATTTTACTAAAGTCATGCAAATCTGTCCGAAAAAAATTGTTGAAAATTTTCTGTTCGCCCAGAACAATGCGAGTTTTCAGCAATTTTTTTTACTGTTCGCCCATATCAATGCGAGTTTTCAGCAAATTTTTTTACTGTTCGCCCAGATCAATGTGAGGTTTTTCAAAAACCTCGCATTGTCTCAGGCGAACAACAGTTTTTTTTTGTGATTTCTGAAAATCTTTCTGAAGTTTACTTTGTTTTGTGATTGAAAATATTTCTATAGTTTCCATTAGATTACTTTGTTTTTTTAAATTTTTTTTGGGGAGTTGCAATTTGGGGTTCGATTTTTAAGGGTTTCAATTTTGCAAGAGATTCGAGGGAGAGGGGAGATTTGAATGGGGGAAGGGAGGGGAGACTTGAGTTTCGATTTGAATGGGAAGGAGAAAAATGTTGTTTCTTTGTTTATATAGGTGGGGTGGGAAAGAGTGGTGGTGTGGGAAAGAAAGTAGATGGTGTGAGAAAGTACTTTTGGTGGCGTGGAGTAGTCGTTGAAATCATCTTCCTTCAGACCACCAATCACAAATTTCAAATGATGCAAAATACAGATCTAAATCAATTGCCAATCAAGGGGCAAATCTCTTCACATCATGTTTTCTTCGACTGCAACTTGGGTTCTGAGTTTAATCAGAAGATGGATCCTCAATCCCCTATTCTCCCGGTCTACTAGAAACATTCATAGGTGAGGCCACATCCCTCCATTCCAGCAAGCTTCTGAATGAAATGTCCAAAGGGACTCTGCACTCAATTCTTTTCCCATCTTCTCATGGCTTCATGAGTTCTCCTGTGTCCAAGGCCATGCAAAACTCAATACAAAGGCAAACTCCTACTCAAGCATAGATCAATGAAAAACAAATGAAAATTACTACAGAAAAATCCCAAGCAAATTGGGCTATGCGAACAGAGGCCAAGCTACTCTTCTCTCCACAAAAACACCATAGATCAGGCTCCACATTAGATGGTTCCAAACACAAGGTAGCTATTTCAACTCAAATGAACAAAAAGAAATGCAAATTGAAAGGGACATGGGCTACTGTTCATATGCCAATAGCTAAAAGAAAAATCACTGGCATTGTTTTTCGCCAACCTGTACAGGAAGAAGAATCAGACAACGACTCCTCCTCAACGGCTCCACCAAGCTTTCCCAGTTCCAGAGGCCCAGTTAAGCACAATGCTCCCATCCCTGTGTTAGCACGACAAACAAGCTCTTCAAACTCCTCAGCTCACCGCCGATAAATGGTTGTAGTTGATGCCATGATTTACTCCTGGAATGCTAGGGGTATAGGGTCCCCCGACGCATTCCATAACTTAAAGGTTCCCTCCTAAAAATCCAAACCTAAGATCATCTTTATTTCAAAGACTAAAGCTTTTTCAGCCAAAATGGATCACTGTCACGCCCGATTTTCGAGGAAAACGAAAATCCACGTAGGATTATCCGTTTCCCCCAAAACTCGGGACGTGAAAATTCAATAACAACATAAACAAATAGCAGCAACAACTAAACATTATTAAATTACTGAAACAAATAAAACTCTAACCCGGAAAGGACTGGCGTGGCTAGCTCACTAGCGGAACTCCAGTAACGTATTTCAAAATCTTTAAACCTGAAAGGCTAATCGGCTACATTCCAAAAGGAATGTACCCAAGAAGCAAAAGCTCACTTGGGTCAGCAATAAAGCTGATGTGAGAAATCTTCATCCCAAAATCAATAAATCCGCACATGACAACATCAAAATAAACAAAACGATAAACAACCACATCATCAGGTAGTTCCTCAATGAGGCAAAGGTGTTATCATCCTAACTATATAAATTGACTATGTCATCCTGCATGAAAATGTTAGAAGCAACCGGATAATATTTCTAAGTTATCAGTCCTCACAAATGTGATTTATTTTCGAACAATGATACAATTCATAGTCATATTAGACTATTATTGAAATATTAACAAAACACATTTTCTACCTTTAGGAAGACATGTAGTTCTCATTCAATGGTTGAATGAGTATTTAGTTTCTTCCTTTAAGGTAATCATGCACATACAAAAAAAAAAAAAAAAATCTTGCTTCTTTTCCACAATCGCACTATCCTCCATGTGTCGAACACACCTCACCCAAGTGTGTCTCCCTTGCTATCGAAACCACTCGGAGCGTACATGTTCCAAGTGGGGTGCCACCTCGAGGAACATGTCATCTCACCCGAAGTTCGATCACTGACAAGTATTCTTCCTAAATCTACACGTACAACCGAACTCACATGGAACGGTGCACCGATATGCAAGCAAGTCTGCATACCCATAATAATATCACACGTATACAAGAAAGTCTGTATACAAAAAATACTTTTCTTTTCACATTTTTTTTTCTTCGGAGTTGTGGAAAAGAGCATAAAAAAATATCAACTAAAACTCAAAACTCTTTTATGGTGACACTTTGTCAACCATAAGTAAATCAACCACAGTATCCACCGTTCTTTCGGGGAAGCATAGCATATTCATAAATCATGCTTTATGATAACACGGTGATCGAGTGACATTTTTTCATTCATAATGAAATCCACCCCTTCCTTTGGAAGAACATAACCATTTCAAGATGCATACATACAGAGGAACATCATTAATCTTAAATGGTCCTACATCAATAGAATCAACGAGACATCAAAACGAAACAAACTATAGTGCAAAATCAAACACTACTACACATAGTACTCTCCATATGAATGTGATTTTAGGGATAAACACATGTATCCTAGTTTGGTAAAAAGTATCTCAACAATCATTCGACAACTATTAGACACACTAGCATGCTTCATATGCACCAAGGAGATTAACAATTCCTTTATCAAACGGTTCAAATCTGACGCGACTTAAAAACTACACCACTAGATACAACCAAGTTACACCCAAGAGTAAACAATAAAGGCACACTAGTCAGATTTGTCATAGCCTACAACTTCAAACACCTTTCTTGAGCAAGTTCTCAACTAAGAATTCTCAATACAACTATGAATTCTAAACAAGGGGAAAATGTATGTATCCACCACATGCAAAGTGATAGCCTATCTCAACCCCAATCACAAATGAACTTGCAGTCATAAACTATTTCCCCTTAGTAATGGATACATTCAAGCAAGTACTAGTCACAAACCACCTGAATATAAACTCACCTATACTTTCCTATGTAAATAGGTCCAAAGAAATACTCCAAAGATAATATCTTCCAGGTCATGTTCAAAAGAGCATATGACAATGAGATACATTAGGAACTAAGCAAAAATGACTCATTTCATTCTTGTAAAACTTCCCCAAATCCATCTTCTATTTCATTAAGGAATTTCATCAAACAAAGGAGCAATGTATCTATAACCTTTGACAATTAACGAGAAAATATTCCTGATAGTGGTACAACACTTTGACAACCAACTTTAATAAACCATATGGACACATATGATGAATTTCAATTTCAACCCGATGGGATTTGACAATCCAAAACGCACATACACTTACTACCTAAATGTGGTAACATCTAATCTAACCTATGAGATACAATTTGCCCAAATTTTCTTCATGATAACACTCAGGTGTTCCTTAGCCTTACACAAACCTTACTCAATCACATGCTTTTCTAATGATGACGATGACCTGGAAAACCCCAAATGCCTTGACAATTGCCTAAAATCAATGTGAACTACAATGGGTATCCATTCATTCATTCAAATCAATTAATCAAAGTAATCAAACCCCATCAATGTAATCTACCAATTTAAGGGCAAAATCAGAAAGAAAGAAAATGGGGGTTTAATCAAAGTAGATTAACCACACAACACATAACTATCAAATCTGAAAGGGGTAAAAGAGAACTCATCGGAGAGATCGCAAACCGTAAAGGATTGCGCAACGGATCCACGCAATAACCCTTCATAGTCAACGCCATCATCCCATTCCTCTTGCTCATCAAGCCATCACCACCATTCAGACAACATTAACACACCACCTCCACCATCACCACGCACTACCACTTCTTCCATTGCTCCACCAAGATCTACTCCCCTGACCAAAATCCTGAGAGGACTGCAGGTGTTGAAGGCCAGCGGATTGAAGCCATCGTCCATTGGAAGAGGAATCTAAGAAGTTGTCAGAGTACTGTCGCTGGTAATGCATTATAGTCGAAGCTCCAGATGATCTCTGCATCTGTCTTCCCACCGCGTTCATCTCCGTCTCACTCAACCTTCTCTGCAGATCTCGATCTCCAGATTCACACAACTCGGTCGCCTTAGCCGGCTCAACAGTTTCGATATCGATTAGATTGAAGGCAAGATCAGAGAGCATCGATGAGAGTGAAAGAAAGAGAGAGGTCAGAGAGTGTTGTTCGTCCATTCGAGCAAAGCGAGGGTGGCTTCTGATCAAGCTTCGCCGCCAGATGAGAAGAAGAGAAACATGAAGAAGGAGAAAGAATGAGAAAGGGTTTTCTTCCTCTTTACAAGGTGGGTGGCTATTTGCCCCCACCGAACTTCCGAATGCACCCACCCTCTTTCACAAAATAAAACCCTAATCATTAGTTAAATAAAAATCCAAAATCAAGCCCAAATACAATTGAGTAACAATCCATCAACATTAGGGTTTACAATTTTTTTTTTTTGGCTAAATATACACACACACTTTATCCTATTTAGCCATGGCAAACAAAAATCTTTTTCCAAATAATTGAGATTACAATATATGCCCCAATTAATAAATAAGAAATTTTTATATTTATTTAATTAGGCGGGTATTACAATCACATTCACTGAAGACTGGGTTTCAAACATGGAGCTATAGTAACAACTTTGTGGCTTTCAGGAGGATTAGCTTTATTTTGGAAATAAGGTATCTTTCTTACTATTATTTCTTCCTGCAAAAATTGTATTTCATGTACTATTGATAATTATTATTCTGCTGCAATTTGGTCTATGATTTTTGTTTATGGCGAACCAAACCCTACACTTCGTATTCATTTTTGGGTTTCTTTAACCCAGTTGTTTTCACAACAGCCAAACCCCACTCTTGTCATAGGAAATCTTAATGTTATTCCTAGTCCTGAAGACAAAATTGGTGGACATCAAACGACTCATGCTCAGATGCGACATCTTAGCAACTTCATGCATACTCATAATCTGTTTGATTTTCCATTAAATGGCTCTAAATTTACTTGAAATAATAAAAGAAATGATCATCACAACATCAAAGCTAAGTTGGACCAGGTGCTCGTCCCCACAGAATGGCTGACTTTCTTCCCCTCAGTCGTTGCTCATTCCATCCACACATCATCCTATGACCACCGAGCCATATCTTTTCAGCTGGTTTCCAGCCCTCACTCAGGACCAAAACATTTTAGATTCTTTCATATGTGGACTCAAGATCCTTGTTGTCGCCATCTAGTCAACTCCTCATGGCCCCCTCGCCAACATTCTGACCCGGGTATCAATTTTCACTGCAAAACAAAAAAAACTTAGTCAGTCCCTGACTAGATGGAATAAGCATGACTTACACAAAACATCCACCGCATTATCTTGGAAACCCTTGCAGCTTTGGACAAAGCTCAAAATGCAACTCTCTCTACTAACAATGCCAATACAATATCTTTGTTGGGAGATCGCCTCGCGAAACTTAATCACCGAGAATAACTCTTCTGGCGCAACAAGTCGGGGGAGTGTTGGCTCACAGATGGCAATCGAAACATCAAACATCAAATTCTTCCCTTTAGCCTCCCTCATCCGGGGAAAAAAAAAAACCAAACCTCATTTTGCGTATCTGTGACAAAAGCAACAACTGACAATCTTCTCCTAACTATGTAGATCAAGTCTTCCATGAGTATTTTGCTTCCATTTTTCAATCCTCTCATCCTACTCCTAATCCGGAAATCGAAGCCATGTTTTCTCCCATGTTTACAGATCTTGATAATGAGGCTCTTACTACCATACCTACTGAAGAGGAAATCAAAATCACCATTTTTTCCATGGCTAGTCATAAGGCCCCAGGTCCAGATGGGTTCCATGTTTTCTTCTTCCAACACTACTAGGACACAATTAAACATGATGTTATTGAGGTTGTTGTCGATTTCTTCAATACACGTAAACTGGACCCTAAGCTGAATGAAAATTTTCTTGCTCTTATCCCCAAGGTGTCTAACCCCATTTCCCCAGACAAATTTCGTCTCATCGGGTTGTGCAATGTTATTTACAAAACTATTTCAAAAATCTTGGCCAATAGAATTAAACCTTTGTTGGATAACATTGTGTCTCCCAATTAAGGCGCCTTTCTCAAAGGAAGATCCATCACCGATAATATAGCCTTAGCCTATGAAACTTTTTTTTTTCAAATGAAACATTGTCGGAAAAAAAAAGGTGGATGGCAACCAAAATTGATATGGCCAAGGCCTATGACAGAGTGGAATTGCCTTTTTCTCCTGCAAATTCTTAAACAACTTGGCTTCGCAGAGGAATGGATCCAAATGATTGAGCAATGCATCTCGACATCCACCCTCCGGGTTTTGCTCAACGAGTCTCCTCTCATCAGCATCTCCCATTCTCGGGATCTTAGACAAGGAGATTCTCTTTCACCTTACCTGTTCATTATTGTTGCTGAAACATTATCAAGATTGCTTATAAAAACCAAGAACAATGACCTGATCAAAGGCACTAATATCATAAGACGGTCTCCTTCTATCAGTCATTTACTCTATGATGACGATCTCATGTTTTTTTGTCGAGCATCTTTATCTGAAGCCCATAATGTAAAAGGCATCCTTGATATTTACTGTGCGGCCTACGGACAACCAGTAAACTATTATAAATCATCTGTTTTTTTATAGCTTCAACGTTCATCCCAAACATGCCAAGATGATCAACAAAATTCTCGGTTCCAAGAATTATAACCCCAAAGACAAATACCTCGGCTAACTTCTATTGCTTTCTAAAAAGAAAGCTTCGAGCTTTCAGTCTTGGTTGACAAAATCAACTACAAACTGTCCTCTTGGAAATCCAAAGTCATATCTCAAGCTGGACGTATGGTTATGATCGAGGCAGTCATCAACTCCATCCCGATCTACACAATACAAACCTTTCTTCTTCCTTGCTCCATCACCACAAAACTGGATCAAATTGCAAGAAATTTCTGGTGGAACGACACTGATGACAACAAAGCTAAACACCTGTGCTATTGGGACCGCATTTCCCTTCCTCTCCATTTGGGCGGCCTCAATATTCCTTCCGCCCGAATCAAGAATATTGCCTTAATGGCAAATAATATTTGGCAGGCGATCGTGATGCCGCTAAATCCTCGCACCCTTCAACTCAAGCACATCTAATGCCACCGTCAGAGTCTTTTCCAACTTTCTAAAGCTCCTGCCTCAACCTCCTTTGCTTGGTGGGGAAACCTTAGTATTCTCGCCAAAATGAAACTCTGATGCCAAATCCGCTCAGGCGATACAATTGATTTGTGGAAAGACTACTGGGTCAAACCGGCCTCATTCTAGCTGAATGCCCTTCTTTTGAATCAGGGCGACAAAACTCTCCTTTTAGAATCTCATACCGACAAAACTCTCATTCTAGAATCTTGGACCATCCCTTAGTTGGACCCCATTTGTCCTGGAATTCCAGTCTCACCCTTTCTTGGTTCCCCCTCCCTATTCTTACGAATATTTTTTATCCATCCATCCTCTGATCCAGATAAGCTCATTTGGACCTTCGATAAAATGGGAGTTTTCTCAGTAAAAAGTGCCACCAAATCCTTTCTAGCTGACCTCCGGAAACCTTCTACTTCTTGTGATATCGACATTCGCCCCCAACATAACTTTTCCGGAAACTTTGGCAGAATAAAACACCTACCACTGCTCTCTTTCTCCTTTAGAAAATTTCTCAAAACATGTTCCCCACTTTGACTAATTTGAATTGGATCCATATGCCTATTGAGAATCGGTGTGTCTTTTGTCACAATCACTAGGAAGATGTTTCCCACCCGTTTTTCCTTTGCCCAACCATATCTAGACTATAGCAGCTCACACGAATCCTCATTAATTGGTCAGCTGCTACTTTCCCGGCTACCACTAGCAAAACCTTGTCCTTCATGTGGGAAACGACTAAAGCTCATCCAATCGTTAAGGACGAAATGTTATCCCAATTCACAACAATGTTTCACACCATCTAGTTATGTCGCAACAATGTCATTTTCAACAACAAAAAATTCACTATTTCCATTTTCTTTCCTCCATTAACATAACTTGGTCAACATGGAATAAGCAATGGTTTGCGGTACCATGCTCCAACTCCCTCCTTATTGAACCTGTGACCATCCACCAAATCCTGGAGACATCCGTCAAAGACAACCAGTCAAATTTAGCTAGGAGTCCATTCTGGTCAACTCATTTTTCCTTTTCATCCCCAACCACAACTAAATTCACATACAACACATCTCTCATCCCGACTTGCTCTCTTTCAGAATCAACTCACAGCAGTCAGACATCATATAATCAATGCTCATGCCAAAAACCTCAAAACTATTCCTAATGAACTTAGCCCTTATATGATTATGGTCACTTATAATGCTTGTTTTCTTTTGCCTCCTCTCAGCAAGGGGCTGTTGGTGTTTTGTTCGCAGATGCTAGTGGCAGAGTCATTGCACGGATTGCCTCACCGGTCTCAGGAAAAGTTTATGATAATATTGTGGTTGAATGTTTTGCGATGGAGGCGACCCTTTTGTTAATCCAGGCATGATAGTGGGAAACATGCTTCCTTTTGGGGGACTGAGGCTCTCTGATTACTTTGTTGCATTCCCAAGGTCCAAAGCACCAAACCAATGAATGCTAGATGTGGCAACCTCTTATAAGTAGTATTAAGCATTTACTTTCAATACATTGTAATTGGTTTTGTAATTATATCCCTCGTGAGCTCAATGGTGAAGCTCACAAGCTAGCTATTCTTGCCAGACAATTATTCTGTAATCCTATTTTATTATAGTATAATATGCAGTAGCCAATGACATGACAACTCAACGGTTAGAGCTTGGCGGATGTTACCACTAGGTCATGGGCTCAAACCCAGCTTGCGGCATCTTTAATGGGTTCTGGGATCCTATAAAAACCCTGCTTGCCTTTCAAAATAAATAAAATTTTTTACTTTCCTAGTTGTTGGATCAAACATGATCATCAAGCAATTGTGATTTTAGTAAAACACGTGCATATGATTTAGGTATGTATATAATTTTAATTGACATCCATCTTCTTTGTTAAAATAATTAAAATAAAAAAAATAGATCCAAATGTTATTTTCCTAGCCCTTAGATTAAACATGATAATCAAACAACATGATTTATGTGATTTTAGTGAAACGTGTGCGTATGATTTAGGTTTGTATATAACTTTTCGAAAATGTGGGAAACTAAGGTTTTGCAACCAGGGTGACGTGGCATGATTTTGAAAGAATGATGAAATCCCCAAAGTGTTTATGTGTATCTCGAGGTTATAAAAACCTTCTAATGAAGACACATCATCCTGGTTGTAGAACCTGATTGCAAAACTTGGTTTCCTAGCCTGACTCATAACTTTTAATTGACACCCTTTCTTGTTAAAAATTTAAAGTAAAAAATAGATCTAAATGCTATTTTCCTAATTGGATGGACACCCGTCCAAATGTTAAAAAATCAAACAACATAATTTATGTCATTTTAGTAAAAATATGTGCAAAATACATGCAGGTAAGTTGGTCTTTTTGAAAAAATTGAATGAAATTTGCTAGTCAATGTAATTGAACACATAGTCACTGAGTGTTAGACTAAGATAAAAAATTAATAGAGGCCAAACAAAAATAGCCATAAAATAATGGGGTCAAAGGAAATAACCCAAAAAATAAAAAGGACTAGCCAAATTTACTCGTCCAGAAATTCTCCCAAAAAAAAAAAATATGAATTTCTTTCTTGCGCGCAAAGCCTAGCATGGAAACAAGAACAAGTCATCCCGCTTTCAACCTCTCACTCACCTATATCTCTTTATCTCCTCTCTCATTAGCCGCTCAGTCTTTCTCCTCCTCACTGAAATCAGACATGGAGAGAGCAGTTTTGGTCCGGTCCCTCTCCTGCTCTTCCTCCGCTTGCACTCGCCTCCTCTCTCGCTCTACCATCTACCGCAGATCCTCCCTCTCTCCTTCTTCTTCTTCTCTCACTCCTCACAAGAAACTCCTCTTACAAATCAACACTCGCCGCTCTTTCTCTTCACATGCCACCAATTTCAGGTGGATTTCAACCTCTCCTTCGCTTAACCTCAAACGCCGCTTATCCTCCATCGCTCCTCAGGCTATCGCCACCTCGCCTAAACACTTCTCTCCAGGTACTTCTCTAGACACAAGAAAAATCTTCAATTTTCAACATTCTTGAAAACCCTAGGGTTTGATTTTGAACTGTTTATTTTATTTTATTTTATTTTTTTATTGTAGGTACTGGTGAGAGTAAAGATGAGTACGCGGAGAAGCTCGGATTCGAGAAGGTTTCAGAGCAGGTTATTGATGAGTGCAAATCAAAAGCTGTGCTTTACAAGCATAAGAAGACTGGTGCCGAAGTGATGTCTGTCGCGAATGATGATGAGAACAAGGTCTTTGGCATTGTTTTCAGGACTCCACCGTAAGTTCATTCTTATCATTGCTCCTGTTTAGTGATTTTGGTTGACATTGTTCTAAAGAGTTTAGGAACTATGAAAGAGTTGCAATCTTGTAAGGTGAGCTGGGTGCATGCTTATTACAATTGTTGATTTGATATGGAAGCGTTAGGTGACTCTCATTTTCACTTATAAATGGATCTTATGAATAACATAGTTGTAATAATGCCTAAAGGGGGAAATATAGTGTTTTTTTTCATTGCACAATGCCATAACCTTTAACTTAAATTAATTTTTTTTTTACTATATTGTTGGAGAACATGTCTATACCTTTAATTTAATTATAGTTTTGGAGAACATGTCTATGAAAAAGACATCCTAGTCATAACTTTAAGCATAAAATCTTAAATTAGTTCAAATCAAATTCAAGCATGAAAATTTTCCAGAACACATGCAATGGAATGTAATCACTGTTATCGTGGATTCATCGAGTAAAGTGTTATGAGGCATTTAGAGATTAAGGCATAAAAGGTGAAGCAACGAGACATGGAGTTCCAAAAACTCAGACTCTTGATATTTGTTTGTGAAAATGCAGGAAAGACTCGACTGGGATTCCTCATATACTTGAACATAGTGTTTTGTGTGGGTCAAGAAAGTATCCTTTAAAGGAACCATTCGTTGAGTTGTTGAAAGGGAGCCTCAACACATTTTTGAATGCATTTACTTATCCAGACAGGACTTGTTATCCAGTTGCTTCTACAAATACAAAGGTGAACAAGTTGCTAATATAGTTTTTTCTCTGCTATTTGAAAGACGCAATTTGTGTTATTCATTCCTAATGATATATGAGTGTTTTGTTCTTCCTCAGGATTTCTACAATTTAGTTGATGTATATCTCGATGCAGTTTTCTTTCCTAAATGTGTGGAGGACTTTCAAACATTTCAACAGGAAGGGTGGCATTATGAGCTTAACAGTCCTTCTGAAGAGATATCTTATAAAGGTTACATCTACGTCATATATGGCCTAACCATCTTGTCTTAATTCTTTCTTTTTAATGATCTAGCTTTGGTTCTATTGTTAAGGAGGGGGAGGATACAAATGATGAACACTACCCTACAGTTTAAACTGTTTCTGTTTATTTACCACATTTCCCTTTCTATTGTTTATTCTAGGTGTTGTTTTTAATGAGATGAAAGGGGTATATTCACAGCCTGATAACATATTAGGTCGTACAGCTCAACAAGTAAGCTCCTCCTATATTTTTTTTCTTTCCAAAATTGCATTTTCAGATTGCCTTTAGCCTTTTACTGTTGGTATCTTCGTGATGTATACTTCAAGGTCGTTATTTGATTCTATATACAAATTTCTAAGGGTATACTTCAAATGCTTTTACATGTTTGCAGTGATCTCAATATAAATTATCATTTAGATAGTTGCTGACATGTCACTAAACTAGTCAATTGACCGATGTGTCATTTGCTTACATAATACTACTTCACTGACCTAAACTACGTGGAAGCTCAAAATACCTTTTGCACCCATGAGCCAGTTCATGACTAATGCTAAACAACTTAGGGGTTTGTTTGAGTTAGATGTCTAATCTCTAACTAGAGGCAAACCTCTAACTAGATTATTAAGAGATTTATATACAAAGGTGAATGTCTAGTTACACATCTCACCAAACACCTCATTCAGACAATAACAACAAAATTTTTTTTTTTTCAACCCCCTAGACTGAGGTTTTGATAACACAAAGGCACCAGTATAAGAGTGATAATTTATGGTGGGAGAACAACTCCCAGCTCCAGTGACTATTTGTAGGTTGTCTAACTCCATAAGTGGGCACATACAAATGCACTATGTCACCTTAGGTATGTAGATGCTATTTGTACCAAGTACTCTTTGGAGGATCGACGACATGTTAGAGAAACTATTTCAACCCAATAATAGGTCGTTAACACCTGAAGGCAATGCTAGGATTTTTTCAGCCTACTTTTCCCTTTTCTTTTATCTGTGAATGAAAACAAATAATGAAGTTTCTCCTCAAGAGAATTCTCCCAAGAATTCGACTTCTCAGCTTCATCCCCTTCAGCTTTAAATGTCGTCTCTATGCCTGAATTATAAAGTTGTGATTCTTGCTTCTTTTTTCTTTTTTTTAAACCGCTAAAGAGAGGAGGGCAATGAAATCCTGGTTTTTTTTTACAATGCCCCCCATAGTGTTCTCCCCACAAAAAAAAAAAAAAAATCTTTTAAATGAAGTTTACACCCCCAAAAACCACTTTCCAGTTAGTCAAGCATTAAAAGACTAAGTCTTTGCTGGTCAACATTGCTTTTTGACCAATGATCAGATTTTGCTTGGGGTATTTGGGTGTTTAGATCTGAGATTGGTAGGTAGACTCACTTGTTGGAAACGTGCAGCGCATTTAAGTGCGATGACTAGCGAAGACTTTGGTCTTCTAAAGCTTGACTAACTGGGAAGTGGCTTTTGGAGGTGCAAACTTCGCTTTAAACAAAATGGGGGTTCAACACTAATTAGATTATGTTTTGGGGGGATTGTAAAAAAAAAACATGACATCCATGATTATAGAAGAGTATGATCCTAACTAAGCTTCTCAAGAAGTTCTTGAGAAGACCAAGCACCCGAAATAACCTTACATCAAGGGCCAAAGATCTTTGTTGGGAAATGTTGCATCATCGGAAAACCATGCATCCTTCAAGTCTTCATCCCCCCCCCCCCCCCCCCCCCCCCCCCCCCAACCTCTCCGAATGTGCGTGCTTCATCTACAACTTAATCCTCATGCTGTGATGATGTACGTTACTTGTAGAGAACACTTTTAGATTTTCTTGCTTGAGGTATTTAAGGTAGTAGTTTAAGTTCTTTGTGAAATGCATATCTACCCTGCCATTTGGTTTTGCTGGATTTAAGAAGTTGCCCTTCTTTTAATTCCTCAGGCTGTGCACTTACTTTCTTCCATATCTTGAATTGTCACAGGCATTGTTTCCAGATAATACTTATGGAGTTGATAGTGGCGGCGATCCACAAGTTATTCCCAAACTCACATACGAGGAATTCCAGGTTGGTTCCTCTTTTGATTGACTCATTTAATTTATTTATTAAATTTTTTTTTTTCTGAAGAGGACATTTTCCTTTTTCTTGGTATCGCATTTATGATGGACTCATTTCATTGAGATTTTCTATCGTTTTTATGGTCATTATTTTTTATCTATCATTTAGATGGTGGTTATCCTATATGGTTAATGTAAGTGGTCAGTCAAAGTTGAACTTGATCTTGGTGTCTGCCTATGATTGAAACCCCTTGATAGCCATCAGAGTTTTCCTTGTTAAACAAATATTGTCAGTGGTCACTTCATCTGTTTGGGGATTTAGTTTCACTTAAGCTATGGAACTTTTTATGAGACAAGTGCATGGTCTCATTTGTTTCTTGACATAAGTTCTTCATGAACACAAGAACATACATGGATACCCCAATCGTCACCACGAGTCTTTAGATTATTGACTTATACTATCATAATCACATGTAGCTGGAAATCAGCAATTTAGGCTACATTATAAAGTGTTTATTATAAGTTGCAATAACTCGACATACAGTTGTTTTTTTTTTTTCCTTCCGACTAATAACAATGGATTGCCATTACTATACAAGCATTTTATTAAATTTTTTTTTTCTCTTACACATTGATGGATTGGAAGAAGGGTTTAGTTATTAAATACACGTGTTTACCAATCAAAAGTATTATAGTTAAAGTCCAATATCTATTTCTGCTCGTCCTTAAGTACTATTCTAGGTTTCCATCACAGCAGGTGCTGAGTCTAGGCAGTACTTAGGTGTTAGCCTCGTTTATAAATGAGAATGCAGTTCTAAGTAATATACAAGTAAAATCGATGTGCTGCATTAATATACAAGTACACAGGTGGACTGTTGTCATGCACAATGCATGACGTTATTCTTCTTGATTTGTGTATGCTTATGCTGATCTTCCTTTTTTTGGCCCCTTTTAAATATGTTTTGAGCAGGAGTTCCATCGTAAATATTACCATCCTAGCAATGCCAGAATATGGTTTTATGGAGACGATGACTCAAATGAGCGCCTACGCATCTTAAGTGGTAATTTATCAGATTACTCCTATGGAATTCCAATCTTTCTACTAGTTACGCGTTACATGTTTCTCCCATGATGTTACCTTTCCCAGGTTTATTACTTCTTTTTTTATTAATTCAAAATGTTTTTTTTTTTTTTTTTTTTTTTTTTTTTTTTGGAAAGCGAGCAGGGGTTATTTGGGATCCCCAAACCACAATAAAAAAGAAGGATTACATTCTCAGATATTTCTTTCCAGTTTTGTCTTCATACACTATCTTTTTCAAATCCTCCGCAAAGGAGCTCGGAGTAAATTCTACAAACATAGTATTAGGATACAATCCCGCCAGGTAATCTGCAGCCCTGTTTGTCTCTCGATAATCATGTTTGCATGCATAGTCTTCTAGAATCGACAGCTGGTACCGGATTCTCCATACGACGTGCTTAAGGTCCCAAGGGACTGGATCATTGTTGGATAGGTAAGCAAGAACATTGGTGGAGTCTGTACTAATCTCTATCTTACGTATATTATGTAACCTTGCAAGCTTCAGACCCATAAGAACTCCCTGCAGTTCATGTTTTATAACTGAATGACCAGTTGTATCACCTGAGCAAGCTGCAATAACATCGCCTTGGTCATTCCGAATAATAGCTCCATACCCTCCTTTTGAAGCATTCAAAGAGTCCTCTCCTCTTAATGATCCATCAGTGTTAAGTTTGAACCAGCCTGATCTTGGACGTTGCCAGTAACACAGAGTCGGAGACAAGGTGCTGAACGTAGTGTCTATTCGTAACCTGTCTATAAGCGTCCTGTTTTGAGCAGTATCAGTGATGTTCCATTGACCAAGACTGAATTTGATTCGGATGTCTTCATATATGTTACGTACAACTTCAACAGAATTTCTGTATTTCTGCTGGTGTATACGTCGGTTTCGCTCAGCCCATATGTGATACACCGTAGCATTTAGAGCAACCTTTTTGATGATTACTTCAGTTCCATTACCTCTGAATGTTTGGACACACCACTGCAGCTCTTCTGCCCAGCTCTGAATTTGTCTCGAATAACTTAGGTAATAGAGGATGGCTTGCCATACCAAGCGAGAATAGGTGCACAAAAAGAAGAGGTGCGACTCTGTTTCACTCTCATAACCACATAAAGGGCAGTGGTCATGATATGATTTACCCCATTGCTTCAGTTTGGACATTGTAGTAAGAGCTCCATTGGTCAAGAGCCAAGTAATAAAACTATGTCGGGGGACGTGACCTTTAAACCAGATAATACGAGCCCAGAATACTTTGGGTTTACGCTTTCGAGCTGCTTCATAAGTTGCTTTGGACTGGAATTGACCATCACTGCCTGCGGTCCATGTCACTTCATCTTCTAGATTAGTGTTTAACTCAATATCAGTGAGTCGACATACAATATCAGGGATACGGATGCTGAGTCGTTGGGGAACACACCATTCTTCATTGCTAATGACAGCAGACACTAAAGCATTCTTATGCAGAGTAGAGTCATATAGAAAAGTTTGTGGGAATCGGTTGAAGAGAATACCAAGCGGGTGCCACGGATCCTTCCAGAAATAGGTAGTACCCCCGTTCCCAATTAGGTGCTGTACAAATACGGCTGCCTTATCTCGACAATCAAGAATCTTTCGCCAGCACCAGGACGCCTCTTGTGGTTTAGACATAAGCCAAAAATCTCTCTGTTTGATAAGATGCTTCCATACCCAATTGACCCATAGCGTGTTTTGCTTAGACATCAAACTCCAAATGTGTTTCATACAAGCTACTTCATTACCAGTGCTAACACTACGTATACCTAGACCACCTTCATCCTGTGGATAACAGATCGTGTCCCAGCTCACCTTTGCCTTCTTCAAAGGAGTATCTCCTCCCGACCATAGGAAATTGCGAAGGATGGATTGAATACTAGCAATGGTTCTCTTTGGTAGACCATAACAGGAAGTCCAATAAACATGCATGCTGGAGAGAACCGAATTAATTAAGACTAGCCGCCCTGCATATGATAGAAATCTATTCTTCCAGGAGTTAATTCGCTTTCTGAGTCTGTCAATAAGAGGTTTGCATTGGTGGTGCGAGAGAATTGAGGAGATCATAGGCAGCCCAAGATACTTCATAGGAAGAGTCCCAACTGAGAAATGAAGGTGAGAAGCAATCTGAGACTTTTCATTATCAGGAACACCAGCTAAGAAGAGAGTACTCTTGTGGGTATTCACTTCCAGTCCTGTACACTCCTTAAATAAGAGAAGGACATCCGCTAGGGCCTTTGCAGAGTTATTATCTCCATGAAAGAAGGCTATCAAGTCATCAGCAAACCCAAGATGGGTTATCAGTGGATCATTACACTTATAGTGAACTTTATACTGACCTTCCTGAACTTTTTGTCGCAATAGCACATGTAGAATCTCCATAACCATAACAAAAAGATACGGTGACAAAGGGCACCCTTGCCGGACCCCTCGGGTAGCATGTATGTAGCCTCTGGGAGAGCCGTTAAGATTGATAGAGAACTTCGGGGTAGAGATGCATACTTCAATCCAACGGATGAATTGTGCCGGGAATCTGAGTATCTTTAACAAATGTAAGATAGAGTCCCACCTCACCATATCATATGCCTTCCGAATATCGATCTTAGCTGCACACCGAGGAGGCCCATGATCTCTGTGGTAGTTTCGGACTAGCTCATGCACCAACATAATATTGTCCTGGATGTGGCGACCTTTGATGAACGCAGATTGAGAGGTGCTCACAACTCTTTGGACTGCATCTTTCATTCTGGACGTCAAGATCTTGGTGATACATTTGTACAACACATTGCAACATGCTATAGGCCTGTAGTCACTGAAGTAAGAAGCATTAGTAATTTTAGGAACTAAAGCAACTACAGTGGCATTTACCTCACCGAGTAATTTAGAACTCCTGAAAAAGTTCAGGACTGCCTTGACAAAGTCATCTCCCACCACTCGCCATGTGGCTTTAAAGAAGAATGAGGAGAAGCCATCCGCCCCAGGAGCTTTATTAGAATCAATATCTGCAAGCGTCTCCACTATTTCCTTCCTGGTAACTGGTTGTACAAGTTCCTCACTCATATCATCTGTGACTAAGTTCTCAAAAGTAATAGAATCAAGGATAGCTGGGTCATAATGGGAAGTATGCTGGCCGGCAAGCACGCCACCAAAATATTGTAAACATTCAGCCTCTATGTCAGCAGGATGTTGATCATATGTTATGCTGTGTAGTCAAATTGTTAATTGCCCCCTAGTTGGTCTATCCCTTTAAGTAATATGCAGTGAATGCATATTGAAGTAGAAAACATAAAGTATTATGTTATGACAAAACTAATGGTAAACACCAACAAACTAGGTGACAAATAAGTGTTGTAAAGGGAGCGTGGTCTTATGTGGTAAACGCCCCAACATGGACTGTAACACCCTTTTTCTTAGAACCGAGTGAGTGCCAATTTGAGTTGGCAATATCGTCAGCAATTTGTCTGTGTATACGGCCAGTAACTCAAGGCATTTTCTGGAAATTGTGTCACTTGGACTCTGAGCAGTGATTTATTGCCATATAGTTAGATCGCAATCAATGGTTTGATATGAAAATTTCCTTACATCCCATAAAGATCTAAAAGCAACATTTCTTGTTTGGTTTGAGCTAGCTTGAGAATTTTTCATTTTAAATAGATATTTAGTAGAGGTTAGGCAATGGTAGCTTATGCTTGTATAACTGAGTTTGGTTTTTTTTTTTTTTTTTCCTTACTGCCAATATCATTTCCAATTGACATGATGTTCAGAAAAAGTTCATTTCCTGAGTTAAATTTGTACATGTAGTTATTTATCCGCTGAATCTTATTTGATATATATTTGGAGTTTTTCATAATAGAATACCTTGATCAATTCGATGCAAATTCTGCTCGCAACGAATCAAAGGTTGAATCACAAAAACTATTCTCAAAGCCTGTGAGGATTGTTGAGAAATATCCAGCAGGTGACGGTGGAGACTTGAAGAAGAAGCACATGGTATGTCTTAACTGGCTGCTATCTGAGAAGCCACTAGACTTGGAAACTGAGCTTGCCTTCGGTTTTTTGGATCATCTTATGCTGGGAACTCCTGCATCTCCTTTGCGTAAAATTTTACTAGAAAGTGGCTTAGGAGATGCCATAGTTGGTGGTGGTATGGAAGATGAGCTCCTCCAACCACAGTTTAGTATTGGTCTGAAAAATGTTTCTGAAGATGATATTCAAAAGGTAGAAGAGCTGATAATCAGTACTTTGCAAAAGTTAGCGGAGGATGGTTTTGATTCAGAAGCTGTTGAAGCTTCAATGAATACAATCGAGTTCTCTCTCAGGGAAAACAACACCGGATCTTTTCCTAGAGGGTTATCCTTGATGCTTCGTTCCATGGTAAGGGATTCTATTGTTCTTGTCAGATGCTTTGTTAATCCTAGAACCAATTTTATACTTAATTTTCAATTCCTGCAGGGGAAATGGATATATGATATGGATCCTTTTGAGCCTCTAAAGTATGAGAAGCCTTTAAGTTCTTTAAAAGCAAGGATAGCTGAAGAAGGGGCCAAAGCAGTTTTCTCTCCATTAATTCACAAATACATTTTAAATAACCCTCACCTTGTTACGGTTGAAATGCAGGTAACTGTTGCAATCTAGGTCTCTCAGTATAATCCTGCTATCTTAATATTGTATATCTCTATATTAATTCATTTTGTCCAATTGTGTTCAATGTTAGCCCGATCCGGAGAAAGCTTCTCGAGATGAAGCAGCTGAGAAGGAAAGTTTGGAGAAAGTTAAGGCAAGTATGACAGAAGAGGATCTGGCAGAGTTAGCACGTGCTACAAAAGAGCTCCGCCTGAAGCAAGAAACTCCAGATCCACCAGAAGCTCTGAGAAGTGTTCCAAGCCTCTCCCTTAATGACATCCCCAAAAAGCCAGCACAGATACCCTTGGAGGTGATTGACCCAATTATTTTATCCATGGATTTAGATGTGTTGCACAGCTGATTCTGTTGTGTGGTGTAGTGTTTGATGATGCCTTATTCTCTATTGTAGGTTGGAGAGATAAATGGGGTACCAGTCTTGCGGCATGATCTTTTCACGAACGATGTTCTTTACACGGAGATTGTATTCAATATGGGCTCTTTGAAGCAAGAGCTTCTTCCACTAGTACCACTGTTTTGGTAAGCAATTTTTCACCCTGGAGGGTTATTGTTTCACAGTCCTGTCTCACTTCTCCACTTTCTTTGTCCCCCTTCTATTGTATTTTGAAGACACGATTAAGAAAACTTAGATGGATTTTCTTCTACTACGAACCTGCTATTAGGTAAACAGTAATGCATCCATAAGATAGTTTTCTTTCCCCTTACATTGTAAAAACCTTTTTGTGGATGGGTTTAAAATATTTTCTACTGTATCTCTCAACAGTTCTAATGTAAAACAATTTTGATTCTCCTCACATGAAAACTTGTACTCATACTAGAGTTTGTTTACAGTCAGTCATTGCTAGAGATGGGAACAAAAGATATGGATTTTGTACAACTTAACCGACTAATCGGGAGGAAGACTGGAGGAATATCAGTATATCCTTTCACTTCATCAGTACGGGGCAAAAAGGATCCATGTTGCCATTTGATTGTGAGAGGAAAATCCATGGCAGGACGGGCCGATGACCTGTTTCACCTGGTATTGTGCTTTTCTTTTGAGAACGAGAATTCTACATAGAAAACTGTATTTCTAGGCTTCTAGCATGTTAGGCTACTGGGGCACTTGCAAACTATTCCTTTTTTTGGCCAGTGTACTTTCTTTGGCTATTGTTTGATTAAAAGTACTCCTAGAATGATTTATCTTGTTAATATTGTCCCTTGAGACTGAATCCTTCAATTTTTCGTTTTCACAAACTCATAAAGTTTATGAAAATCATCCCTAAAAATTTTATTTTCTTTTGGTTTTATTTATTCTGTTTTTCCTTATCTTCTGGGAGCCCTTAAAAACACAAAACTCACCCATCTTCTATCCCTGCAAACACCTTAAGCCCTAGGTTTATTTTTGATAAAATATTTTTTATTTGTACTTTGGATTTTGGATATTAGATCTCAGTACACAATCAATGGTAGTTGAGTTATTTGAGGTTTGACTATTCTTCTTCAAGGTTTTATAGCATGTTCTGTGGCATGGGCCACATTGCTTCAGCTTACCATACTCTAAAATTGTCGATGTATTATTTAGTCATACATATTCTCTTCCCTAGATTTATGCATCCACTTTTATAAATTTGTATGTGTGTACAGTGATAAGCATACAGCATACTTAAGCTGTATTTAGGTAGTTCTTGTATCTTAAATTTAGGGCTCAGGTATGATGGTTCCTTGCAGGTTAACTGCATTCTTCAAGATGTTCAGTTCACTGACCAACAACGCTTCAAGCAATTTGTTTCCCAAAGTAAAGCAAGAATGGAGGTGCCTATTGAAATTCATCAAAGGCTACAAGTGCTTGTCATATGAACATTTCCTTCTTGTTACATGTGTTTACAGTTGGTATTTGTTTTCAGAACCGTTTAAGAGGCAGTGGTCATGGAATTGCTGCCGCAAGGATGGATGCAAAGTTAAACGTTGCAGGATGGATATCTGAACAAATGGGCGGTATTAGGTTAGTGTTTTAAACTTTTGCTTAAATAGGAAAATAAAGTAATTGCTACTTAGGACTGTTGATTCGTTATATAGGTTCTAATAAAAAAATATATTTTTTCATAGTCAACTCACTCATGTTTTGGGAGCACTACTTTTTACCCCACAACTGGATATGTTGAGTGCTAAACCTGTTGTTTTGAAAGATTCTTTTAATACATAATCATTTAAACTAATAGGTTCTATCTGCACATGTAACTCAACATTCACACTAAAAATTACCCTTATTGTTTTCTTAGTAAAGTTGTCATTATCACATAGAGATACTGGTAAATATTTACAATACTGAATTAGCACTCGCATTTATCCATTTGCTCATTCAGAGGTTGTATATATTAATTTTTGTTACAGAGTTCATAATTATTTACCTATTTTGAATTTAACTGTCTTTTTAGTTATTATTATTTTTTGGGGCGTGGGTGGTTTTTTTTTTTTTTTTTGTGTGTGTGTGTGTGGGGGGGTGGATGAGCAAGAGAAAGGCAATGATGAGATTCTTGCGTATCTGTAGCAGATAATGTGGCCATGTGGGTACTGGCGTACTGCTTAGAAAAGCTCGTCGATAGGGACTAAACGACTGTAGGCGCAATAGGTAGGAAATCATGGATACAGCTTCAGATTCACAATTGGAGTTGTTGCAGTAGGATGAACTCATGACAGATCCAATGCAAGGGCTGTTAATATCGGATGATGAAATAAATGTCATAGCTTTGATTAGGCAAGGATGTGGGAAGGATGATTTTTCCGTGGAGTGTTAAGCTTATGTTGGCGCTCCTGTTGAGATGTGATTGCTTTGTTTGGAGCTTTTTTTTACCTCTCGTTGTTTGGGATTGTTTCATCTTGACATTCAATCAAAGTGATCCTCCAAAAAATTGATTGGGAATATTGCTCCGTACGTCCCAAGATCTGGGGTTATATGAGGTTATTGTAGGTCTAAAGGCTAGCTGTATTTTTTTTTTCTCATCAGTAATCTCGTTGCTAGTATTCTCATGTTGACCATTTTATGTTGAGGTATTTATCTGAATGCTATTTAGGATAAACAGACTCATGGGTCTCTCTTTTGTGTATTTGCAGCTACTTGGAATTTCTGAAAGTCCTTGAAGAGAGAGTTGATCAGGATTGGGATGGAATAGCTACCTCTCTGGAGGAGATACGCAAAACTGTGCTTTCAAAGAGCGGCTGCTTGGTTAACATGACGGCGGAAGGCAAAAACCTCACGAACTCGGAGAAGTCTGTGAGCAAGTTTCTCGATTCCCTTCCAACCACAAAAATCGTTGAAGCAACTAATTGGAATGCTGGGATATCTCCAGTAAATGAAGGCATTGTGATTCCTACTCAGGTGAAATGGATTGCTTCAGAACCAGTTTGCTTCTACCATTCTTTGTCCATTTAGTCTCTTATATGCTTTCTGTAATTTTCACAGGTTAACTATGTTGGAAAAGCTGGAAATTTATATGAGACAGGATATGAGCTTAAAGGAAGTGCATATGTTATTTCAAAACATATTAGCAACAACTGGTTGTGGGATCGTGTACGAGTTAGTGGTGGGGCTTATGGAGGTTTTTGTGATTTGGACACTCATTCAGGTATATTTCCATGTGGTTGTAAAAAACACTCCATCCTCAACTTTTCAACATTAAGACTGTTATCATGGCTCTTTTTATGTAGGGGTGTTCTCATACCTATCTTATCGCGATCCCAACTTGCTAAAGACACTAGAGGTATATGATGGAACAGCAAATTTCCTACGTGAGTTGGAAATGGACAATGATACTCTCACAAAAGCAATAATTGGAACTATTGGGGATGTCGACTCATACCAACTACCTGATGCAAAAGGCTATACCAGGTAAGGAGCACCTTCTAAACAAAGATTGGAGAACAAGTTCTTCGTATTTTCTCTGATTGGACAAACAAGCAAAATAAGTGAGGTTTCATATTCACACCCCCTCCTTCAAAATGTTTGTGAGTCTGTACCTTCCACTTGTCTTGCAAAACGAATCTGCCCTCCTTTCTTCTCCTCTCGCTCACAGAAACCCCGTGAGCCACCCGTATTCCTTTCTTTTTCAGTTGGCCTCTCTCTCCTCATCCCATCTATGTCCCACACCCTCCACATTTCACTATGATATAAGTGTATAACTAATTAACTAGTAGTAGTCCAGTGTTGGTGATCGGACGCTTGGCATTATTGAATGAAGCCAGCAGTTTGCATCTCTCATGCAAGTATGCAAATTTATTATCCTCCTATTAATAGCTTTGTCTAAATGAACCAAGGTTCAACAAGTATTCTCCTTAGATTACTTCAAACTGGAATACACAAGCTATTGGTGTTACATGGCAAGATTTATCTGGGTTTTAGAACTGACTCTTCTGTTCAACTTCAGTCTGTATTTCTTTTGTCTGGTCTGAACAGTAAAACAACTTTTACTCTATCAAGTTCAGAGTATGCGTTATCTAATTCTTGAAGATCATATTAAACTTACTAAGCGTGGTATTTGTCTGTACCTTCAGCTTGATGCGGTACTTGTTGGGAATAACAGAAGAAGAAAGGGAGACGAGACGTGAAGAAATTTTATCAACCTGGTAAAATGTTGACTCCTTTGAATATCTCCATAGTGTTTTTATTCACATTTTATCATATTTTGACTATGTACTATTGTGACACCCCCTTTGGATTTTGGAAGAACCTTGCCATGCTAGTGTAGTCGATATGTTCATATTGTCAACCTGAGTAATGAGTTGTCTTTGAGCTTTGCCGAACCATCAGTTGGGCAAATTTAGCCTAATTTGTATTTAAGGAACTTTTTAGCAGACTGAGCTGGAATGTTCATTCCCTCAATGATCTGCAGACTGGGCTGGAATGTTCATTCCCTCAATGATTTGCAGACTGTTCCTTATCAGATAGGTTTTTTAGAGCCATTGTAGTTCAGACTATTTGGTCAGAAAACATATGGCATTGTCTATTTGATGTTACTTACATGGGCTTTCAAATCCAGTATTTCTAACATTGCATTCTCTGCTTTTAGTTTGAACGATTTCAAGGAGTTTGCGGATGCCCTTGACACTGTTAAAGATGAAGGTGTTGTAGTTGCTGTGGCATCACTTGATGATGTTACTGCAGCTAATGAGGAACGCCCCAACTTTTTTGAAGTGAAGAAAGCACTCTAAAGGTCTCCAACAGGATGCGCAAATCACTTGTAGAATTTTTCACTTTCTCATGAAAGGTGATTCTCTGACATAATGTATCATATTTATCTGTTATAGAAGTTTTTCCATTTCTATAGTGTTCAATGAATCAAGTGATTCCTTATAGTGTTTTATCACGCACATTTATTTTGAGAGAATTAGCGCAGTGACGAAATCAATAAAAAGATGAGATGGGTCAGATTCTGCAAGCATTTTTTATACATTCCTAACAGCCATTCAGGCCATAAAAGGTTCATTTTTAGAATGTCCACTCAGTTGACAGATGCATTTTCTTACCGATGAAAACACAAATTGTAGTTTTTATGCATGGGAGTCGAATTCCTGACATTGCTAAGTTCCATGTGTACAGGACATGGCATGACAATTTCAAGTTTTACTGAATCTTACAATGATAGTTCCACCACACAAGAAATCTACATGTTTTAGGCTGTGATCTAGGGATCACAACAAAGTAGAACTTGGAGGCTGAAAATGGCCTTAAACCTAATAAGGCGATTTGATTTAAACTTGTATCCAAAATACCTTTTATCTTAGATTTTAGATATATTGTTTAGGGAATTAGTGTAGCACTTTTTCTATAAGTTCAGATCTCTAAGGGGAAAACAAACACCAATAAGTGCGAGAAAGCCTCGGAACAAGTTCTAAATGCTTTTTAGCCAATGATCTGACATAGCCTGCAAAACCAATAAAGAAACAATTGGGAAGATTTTCATTTTCCATGTGTTTGGTTGCGAAAATTACACTCCAAAGGATTTTTATCATTGTGCTTTTGATGTGAAAATACTTCCCTAGTTTAGTTCTTTAATCACATGTTTCTCCGGTTCTGCTTTCCCATTGTTTACTGAAAGCTAAATGAATGATGTTCACTTATACGAAATGAGAACGTTGTAAGAAACTTTAACCCCAGAGCCAAGTTTGGCGATCATAACAAGGCATGTCTCAAGCAGCAACCCTCAAAGGACAATCTGTAAAGAGTTGGAAAAACATGAAGCAGTTATTCATTAAATGTAAAATAAGTTGCTAACTTGTCTATCTCAATAATTCACGAGGGTTTCAATAACTCAGATTCAAAGAAAAAAGAATTGAAATTCGTCCTTCTCATATGAAGGATATAGAAAACCAACATTTATGCTTGAAAATCGTCTAGACGTGATGAACACTGATACTAATTAAAATTTGTATGTATTCCCCCCCATTTTATGTACCTTCTTTCGATAGAGTGACCAGCAAGAGCCACAAAACCTATGTCATCTTAGACGCCCGCTTGCCTTGACGCCATGTCCAAGACTCTGATGGAGATTTTGGTAGAGGAGGAAGCAACATTGCCTTCCGAAATAACCCAAATGGCCACCCTTTGCAATGGCATAACTCCTTGATCATCAAACGCCTCTGAGCATCCCAAAGATCATCAATTCTGCTTGCACTTGAACTGCGAGAAAAGCAACTTCTAGCAGAAAAAAGAGCTTCTATACTTGCACTCGAGCAACTAGAGAAACAAGTTTTCAAAGAGAAAAACTCATCTTTTTCCTCATTATCTTTGTCAGTGCTAGTATCATCTTCCTCTTCTGAATGTCTCATTTCCTTGGGTGCAAAAACAAGTTCTTCGAAGGAAGGTAAAACCCAGTCAAAGCTTTCATTCCTTAGTCCTTCCTTGAGCCTCATTTTCGCTTCCATGGCACGTGTTCGGATAGCTAGAATCACCACCTGAGATACACAACATATAGATTTGAGAAACATGAGCTCAAAACCCATGAAAGTATATACTATAAGTTCCTGTGACTAGTACTATACTTCTTTTTGGTAGTCTGCTTCGCTCAACATCGAGTACTCTTCTTCGTGGTTTGACGTGTCGTCATGAAGAGTTAAGCACTGAGCTAAGGCGTCTTTGAGAATCGACCGAAAAGATCTACATGGTTTGGACAAATGCTTAGATTCTCCGTGAGCAATGAAGGTCATGGTGTTTGCAAATAAGTTGGTTTGCAGAAATGTGGTTGGGTTTGCAAGGTACTAGGAATATGGGGAAGAAATGTTGGACACATTTAAAGACATTGTATAATGCTAAAAGGATGGGATTTGCATGATAGAGATGTTGTCCTGTCCCAATCTTTAGAATTTCAATATCTTCTCATTGTGTCCTCCAATACAATAAGATACGAATAATCAGTAAATGATTTCAATATCACTAACAGTTAAAATTTTTATTGACACTATTCATACAAAAAAGTTATGGTGGGTGAGGTGCATCACAACCAACCGTAAACGACAAACGAAGAGTCCCGTTTAAGATTATTTTACGGTTGAAGAGTTGTTTTGTCATGTTAAATTCGTTGTTCATTCAAGACATTTCGGATGTTTTAGATATCAAGTAGTGGATTCCATTTTAGCAACATTTATTAGCATGAACTTGGATTTGAAGTACAAAAACTTCTTGTAGTAAAAGAAACTTGCTTTAAAAACACGGCTAAGCGAAATCAAATCAACTTTGATATAACACATGGATGGAGACCAGATGGTATTATTTTCAGAAATGAGACTAAATACCATGAAGAAATGAGTTTTGATGCTTAGGGGTAAAGAAAAGATGAAGAAAGAGTGCATTTTTGTCACCTTATGATGATGCTGATCCTCCGAATGTAGAAATACATCTAAAATTTGACAAACCAAGGGAATTATGAATGTGATGGTTACAACTCTCTTGCAAGTATTTCCAAGATGGGGTTTCAACTTCTCCTTTATGTCATTGTTGATTTGATGTTGAAGAATTTTTAAGTGGTAGAAGTTTTGTAGCCTTCAATTTTCACTTTAAGCTAACGTTTATTGTGATATAAATGAGATGAATTAAGACGTTATACCAAATTGTTTGACGAAATTCTTGGATTTAAAGAGTAGACTGATGGATGAGCGCACAAATAATGGGTCCTATTTGGGTGCTTGTGTGCATGTTTGAGCTCTCATAAATAGTTCAACTCCACTAAATGAGGTTTGGTTTGTGTCTCAATCGGTATGTAGGCCAAATTCTCACTTTTGTAACAGTAGCGGCTACTGCACTTAGGCTATGATGTTTCCACCTAGGTGTAGAGATTCAAACTTTATCAAAAAAAAAAAAAAAAACCCACTCTCCCATGTAAATAGCATAGCATCTGGGTTGGCGAAACCAAACTCATGAAAAATTGGCACATGGGGCTCATATCGAAATTGGGCAAGTTACACATTGACCCTTTATTGTTGCACTAGTCTAGAACCAATCCAGTCTTGTAAAAAAAATAGCTGCAGGAGGTTGTTAGCTTGGGTGCATGATCAGGCTTTTCTTTATAAGGAATTTAGTAGGGGTGGGCACAGGACGAGATCGGACAAGATAGACTCATCCCTATCCCATCCCGTTCATATGGGATCGGGACGGGACGGGATCAACGTGCTCTATTTGTTGATCAAGTTTTTTGATAATCTAATAGGTGTAAAACTATAAATTACTGCTGAAAACATTTTAAAGAGGACAATGGGCATATGAATTAGCTAAGAAGCGATCACAGTATAAGCATTTTAAAGAGGAGCTCTTGGTCAATCCTGTAAGTTCAAATTTAGGGGTTTTATGGTCTTTCATCATATTTTATGCTGCTTGTTCTTTTTCCCATGTTTTCAGATCAAAGTAGAAAGATAGAACCTACTGTTTTTGTTGTTTGTTGTTGGATATACTCTAGTAAAATTTGGAAGCCTGATAGAATGCTGAGATTAGGGGGAAATTTCATAGAGACCAATCAATAATCAGGCTTCCGGCTTATTTTCTTACGTTGGTCTCCAGGACAATTTCTCATGCAAGCTCCATAACAATTTGTTCTTTTTTTGTGGTTGAATATTATGTGAACTTGGTTATTAGTTTAGGATACTATGAGCTTTCCTGAGGCATACTTGTCCTACTTTATGAATGTTAGTAACACCCCTAAATTTCATAAAACTAATTTATTTTAATTTGAATTAAATAAAATAGAGTTACATTTAATTGAATTTTAATTTCAAAATTTAGGGTTTTATTTAATGTGTTTAGAGGGTGGGCGCCTTTGGAATTTTAGTGGGGGCGGATAACCACCCACCTTATAAAGAGAGAAACCTCTTTTCTTCCTCCCCTCCCTGCGTGTTCTTCTTTTCCTGCACCTCATCTTCTCTAGCCACAAGCCCGACTATGACCTTGCGTTGAGCAACCCCCATCGACCCAACCTTCCTCTATTTCTTTCTCCTTCTTCTATTTTCCCTATTCTTCTCGTTTGATTTCAGTGCCAGGAACCAATCGCAAGAGAGACATAGAGATAATAAAAGAATGGAAGGAGGCGATGGCTTTGACCGTCGTTGATGATGACGACTAACGGTGATGGATTGGTGTATCGTAGGGTGTTCGTCAAGGATGGATCTATTGCGCAATCATCTACGATTTCGTCAGGTGAGTTTTTTTTTCATTCCCCGTATCTCGCAATCCTTGTTTTCTTTTCTCTCTTGTTTTTGGACTGAATTAGTGATTTTTTTGAGGATTTGATGATGGGGTTTGTGAGTTTTGTTGTTAGGATGTGTGGTTATGTTTTGGATTTTGGTCTGGTGGTGTGATGACATGTATTTGTGTGTAGTTGATGATTTTGGATTGTGGGTTTGGTTTGATTTTGGATGAATTGAGAAAATCTGATCTAATTTAGTGAGTTTTTCCTCCTTTCCCATTTCATCATGTTTTGGTCTCTTCATTTTCATTGGTGCATACACAAACAATTAAGGCAATACTCCATTTAGAACTGATTGAATTAGAAGTTTTTGAAGAAATGTCACTTAAACATTTCACTGGTCTCCTTTTCCCTTTCAATGGCGGAGTTGACGAAGCTTTCTTTCTGATCCTTTTAGGAACATGTCTTTGGGTCTTGAATTCTATAATTAAATGTTATACAGACGATTTTTCTAACTCATAATTCAAATACTTTCATGACTTGTGACAGCTGTGAACAATCGACCCTCAGGTGTGTCAGTCAGTTGTATGGTTGATTATAAACTTGTTGGGCTCCCTTTCACTGTGCAATTTGAATGCTTGTTGTTCCTTGTTTGTTGATCTAAGAATGCTACTTTGGCAATTAACACCCAAGACCAATTTCAGACTTCTGCTAAAAGTGGTTGATCATTCATCTTTATATCTGTTTATTTGTTTGATAAAAAAAAAACCTTATCTTTGGACCCGCATTTCATCTTTGATTATAATGATTATATTGTTGACGAGGGCTTGTTTCTTTTACTCCAATTTGGGATTTGAGAATTAGGATTCAATTGATGATTGGTTTATCTGCACATAAAGTTAATTGGAGTTTGGTTTTTGTCGTTCAATTGTAAAATTAATTGGATTTGTGGTTTTTGAATGCTCTTCCAGGCAATCTTGTGCTTCTCATATCATTAAAAATAAGATAGAAATATCAGGTTAGAATATATAGCCTTTGTGAGGATATGAGTGAATGATGGGAATTTTTCCTGAGATGTTATCTGAATTTCGAGGTTGTCAGACCTAGTATTTAGATAGTGAAGTCCAAACTTTCAGTTTGGAAGAGGAAATAAACTGCGAGAGAGGTGTTGCTTATGCTTGACAAGTGTGCTTCTAGGCATTATTGTGTTTCTCATGTCATTGTTACATCTTCTAGTGGTTGTGAAAGTGAAAAAGAATAATAGAAAGTTCAGGTTCTGATTTAATTTGGAGCAGTTTAAGTGAAATAGAGGAAACTTACTCCCTGAGATGGAATTTGATATTTTTACCAAAAAGAGAGTATTTACTTACATCCTTGGAGACTGATCAATACAACTCGAGGAAGAACCTTATTTATTTATTTGATAAGCAGATCTTGTCACATAGTGGCTCTTGATTTAATTTTGATGGTGATTTGTGACATAATGTAAGATTCACCTGTTTAGGTGCATTGCCACAACTTGCTTGCTAAGTTCTTTCCCACTCTTGATTCAGTTAAAAGGTTTTATTTGATTGATTTTATGGACTTAATACTGAAATGGGGTTATTCAATCTTAGCCCTAGTGAGGAGATTCAAGTCAGGAGCTAGGTTAATTAGGATCATTTTGTTTGATTTCTAGTATGAAAAATTGGTAACAAGTGTATTTGCTAGAGGTGGAAATTGGGTTAATGAGAAACTTTACTCTGAATTCGTGCTCATTTTTTTGGTAGTAGGTTGATGTAAATGTTGGTGCATTTTCGTCTGATTTTAGATAATACTTTAAATGGAATTGAATTGTGTGAATGTTATAAGGTTTGGGTTGCTATGCATCTTGAATTCTAGTTGTTTACTTTGCCTTAAAGGATGAGTTGGTATAAACGCAACTCTTGTGATGAACATTATGAACTCTTTTGCTATATGTTGTAATGTATGATAATGAGAATTTGAGTATGGTTTCATATATACATATGTTGGCTTTTATATAGATGACGATGTTATTAAGTGATGATGTTTTATTTCATAGCTTAAACTAGACTCAATAAGGAGCTATGATTGAAA
The DNA here is from genome assembly GCA_963556465.1 of Berberis vulgaris. Taxonomy (NCBI): domain Eukaryota; kingdom Viridiplantae; phylum Streptophyta; class Magnoliopsida; order Ranunculales; family Berberidaceae; genus Berberis; species Berberis vulgaris. The sequence goes on along the minus strand of OY747134.1, from coordinate 66,677,481 downwards.
GTGTGATGTTACCACACTGGTAGGAACTTGAATCCTCTTATTGAATGGGTTTGATCCTCGCTCTGCTATATAAAATTTGTTTCCAACAATGCTATGTTTCCCTAAAAGTATGGGCGGAGATTGTGGCGAATCGATTTATAAATGACAAAGTGTCATTGTGAGAGGAAATTGAAATATCAAAAATAAATGATATGGATAAACTTTGACTCCTGAAAATTTAAACACCTGGAATTGTATCACTTAGAACTACCACACATCTTTTTGTTTATTATTTCCCCTCTCTTACTAGATAAACTAAATAACCTACGGGTTGTCTTGTGGAGGTGAGGCACCTATTTCTTATAGAGAAACTAAAATAACCTTCGGGTTAGTCTTGCGGAAATGAGGTGAATTTTTATGCCTAAGATAGGCTTTGATATTTATCCGTAAAAAATGTGACGTAACTTTATGTGCATTGATAGCCCAAGAATGACTTTTGTTACTCATATAGTTAGGAGTATCCGGTGATGCATGCCTGTATGTGATGTGTCCCCACTTAGGCATGGATGACGGAGTAGTCCTCCTTTATATGAGAGAGGCATACAAACATGTATGTTCGGCACGGAGGTGGTGCGAATGTGGTATCGTCTAAGTGATCAATCCGTTAAAAATGAATCAAATTCAAATAAAAATGAATAATATGAGTAAGTCAAATATTGTACGAAGACAACTGTTTAATTAATAAATTATGTTTATACTGTTTCTAACCCTTTTCATGCAGGATGGCAAGTCCACTAATACTTCTGCAGGTCAGACTTGCCATAGTCAACTTCTACAGTGTAAGTACAAGTAAATGCATATTTACTTATTAGAATGATGACATGATTGCCTCGTTGAGGAACTAAATTCTTTGAACTGTATTTTTCTTGCATGACACCTTTACCTCATTGAGGAACTACCTGTTGGTGTGGTTGTTTATTGTTTGGGTTTAGTTTGATGTTATCGCGTGCAAATTTATTGATTTCGGGATGAAGATTTACTCACACCAGTACATTCCTTTGGGAATGCAGCTGATGAGCCTTTCAGGTTTAGAGACTTTTGAGCAGCGTTACTGGAGTTTCGCTAGTGAGGCTAACAACGTCAGTATTTCTTGGTTAGAGTTTTTACTTGTTTCAGTAATTAAATCATGTTTACGTGGTTGTTGCTACTAAATGTTTTTATTGTTATTGAATTTCACGTCCCGAGTTTTGGGGAAACGGATAATCCTACGTGGATTTTGGGATTTTCATTTTCTTCAAAAATCGTGGCGTGACATATCATTTCTTACCATTTCATGTTATCTTTAAAATTTGAATGTAAACCACAGTTTGTATACGATAAAAATGACTTATTTTGTTTTGTCAATATGTCAGTGAAGACGATCAGATTTCTAAATGTTTTTGTGGTTAGTCCGACAGAAATCACAAGGAGGTTGGAGAAATTTGCCGGTCATCAAAATGATGAACCAAAATCTGAAGACAAGGGATTACTCCCGAGATCAGAGATACCACTTGGGGAGCACCCTTTGAGCCTTGGAAAAACTAGCGTTTGGAACCAATTCTTCTAGGTACTATGTTGAATAGCATTGGTAGTTTGTACTTTCAGATGATATGCTCGAGGCATTTGTGAAGTTCAATATAATTCATTACAAATTGTTACTAATAGTCATATAGTTGTAAATCACAATTTGACTTAAAAGGCGACAATGGGCTTATTCTTGGAACATCTTTTGATAATTGATTGTAGTAGTTCACTTTTAGGAGAATTATTTTATGAAGAGTGGAAATTTACCATTTTACCATCAACTTTGTGTTTAACTTGATCAACAAATAAATAATAAATATTAATAATAAATATTGAAAAATTAGCTCGGGACGGGACAGAATTGAAAATCTTCATCCCATCACATTCTAGATCAGGATGGAATTATTCAATCCCATTAAGACCCAAAAAAATCGGATCGGGACGGGATCGAAAGAATGTAATGGATGAAATTGTTTGGAGGATTCTTGTGCAGTTAGGCTCAAATCAACATACGCTGGGACATATGGCGAAACTTGTATACAAGACTGTTACATAGCCAAGCACTCTGATGCTGTGAGTCTGGTATACACGTTGTAACATCATTCTTACAGGAGAAAAAAAAAAAAAAGTGCTAAATCTGATAAATATTATTTTGAGAAGTCAGTAAAATCCTTTTGTGCAAGTGTGACCTTAAAAGTAAAAACATTCAACATGTTCAAAAATCAGAATAACAGGAGATGATCGTATTGTAAGATTTGAAACTACAATCATTCAGCTACTACAAGATTACATTTCGTCGACGAAATATTTTTCGTTATGCGACTACTCAAAACTCTTTCTTGTGGCACGAGACTCCAATATTTAGAAGGCCAGTTCCTGGCACCCCACTCTGTATTATGGAGAAGACATGAAACAAGTAATCAGGAATCAATACTACGAGAATACCTCCACAATTTTTACACAATTTAATGGTAGAGTCTTCGGCCCAGTTGACTTTGTGTGTATCAACACTATACATGACAAAATGATTCACAGTCGAAGATGGGAGTTCTTTCTTGTCCAAACTTCATGTTCGTTGTCATGTGCTTGTAACACCAGATACCCAAGGAACAAGGCGTGGCGCTGTAGGGTGACCATTTCTATATGATTCTGAATACTTATCTTTGAAGGTCACTGCAGGTTTTTTGGCCTGCATAAATACACATGTCAGTTACGTGGTGAGTTAAATGTTGGATCAACTTCACCTTAATTACAGTGATAAATTTCACAGCATACAAATTACGATCGTAAGACAGATTAACCATAAATCATTTATCGACGAGGCACAAAACTCAACTAAAATAATAATATTAATAATTGGGTTTCTTAGAATACCCAAAGTTAACAACTGCTGAATATTATCAAATAAAATAGTTCAAACCTCTACACACTTCGTAATCTCATGGGGGTACAAAAATGGATTAGACTAACTGAACTTACAAATAACAGACGTAGCGGGACTCCACCTCAAAAGAAATAAAGAGAAGCTTCAACTAATATGCAATATTCTCATAGATCCAACCATTAAGTTCTGCAACTCAATATGGATTGCATATGGTAGGTAAGAACCTACAAGTAGCACAAAAGGCATCTGACAACGATGGTATTTGATTTCCAACCTCTCCTCCATCTTGTTTTAGGAAAAACCAAGGACTTGCCTCAATTGCTTGGGATTTTCTTAGTTTTAGATGGTTGCCAAAGTTTAGGAACAAGAATGGTCATTAAAGAACTTCCTGCCAACTACCCAGAGGACCTTATGCTCTGACGCAGCAGGCTCAGGATATATGTAGATCTCCTCTGCAAGGAGACATTCCTCGGCTGAAAGAGAGAACAACTAAAGTGCAAGGGAGAAGCAGGGGCTTGCATCAGATTGTGATTTCCTAAACAAGACTTGAAACTTCAGGAGGTTTCTTCAACGAGATAAATTAATTGTTGGAATGTGCGTGGTTCAATGGAGTAATTGGGGATAAAAACAGTTTCGAGAGAGCTATAGGCAACCACTGATTTTGTTGCAGGGGTCCAAACCATGTATGTTGAAATTTCAGGTTCTCCATCAAGGCATAGAACCATAACATCGTGGCGAGTAAACGATATTACAAAGACAAAGGGTAGATCTAACAACCAAGAGAAAAGGAGAGAGGGGGGGTGTGTGTTGTTATGGGATCTGGAAAAGCTCTTATTCTGGCTACTAGCCACTGAGATACGACCTGATTTGTCATTCCATGCCCAATCATTAGGAGAATTAAATGAATTATTTAATTGCAAACTCTTTAAAACTCAAAATGGGATTGCTAACTACATTGGAGAGTTTTATTTTGTGTCAAGACAATGAATTTAATAACTGTTTTTTTAAAGCAATAATGAAACATTCTTCTTAGCACCCCAAATCTACTCATCCTTTTGTTCATTATTCGAAATAGTAGAGCAGGTCCACCATTGCAATTATACTGTCCACCTCTTATTCAAAACTCAGAAATCTTAATTACAGGGTGAATTTCAGCTATCATTTATAGTAGTTTATTATTATGTTGCATACTCAATCTAAGGCTATCATTTATGTGTAGTTCTACGAATTGTCTTTGCCTCTTTTCAACTAAACAAATTGGGTCTTGAGTAAGCAGTAATTTGTAAAAAAATGAGAGCACGCTGATCCCGTCCCATCCCGATCCCGTATGAACGAGATGGGACAGGGATGGGTCTATCTTGTCCCATCCCGTCCCGTGCCCACCCCTAGTTTAGCCTTAACTGATGACTAGACCGAAATTGTAAAGCCCAAAATTTTAAGGACTGAGCCCGGCCCGATTGACCCCGATTAACCGGACCTCGGTTAACCGAAAGTTTGGGCTGGTCCGGATCGGTCTCGGTTCAGCCCATTTTTTTCAGCCCAAAATGTTTGTCACTTATGTGATAATGTTTTTCAGTCCATTTTTGCTTAAGCCCAAAATTTAAGAGAATAAGAGAGAGCAGACGAAGAGAAGAAGAGATAAAGAGAGAAAATAGTGTTGTCAAATAGTATTGTAAAGAGTGTTGTCAGATAGAATTAAATGTGGTTTATTGTTTTTGGGAAAATGGAGCAAGAGAAAGAAGCCAAACATTATTTGTTGGTGAAAGTGACATTGAATTAAAATAAATGATTTGTTTTATCGATGAAAGTGACACTTTTGACTTTGTTTAATATGTGAAAATTGGAAAAGCTTTTAGTTTTTTTTATTTTGGGCCAGGCCGGTTAATCGGCGAATTTATGGGAAGAAGACCAAGGACCGAACCGCAAATTTCGGTTCGGGCCGGCTGTAGGACCGAAAATCAAAATTACAAAAAAAGACCGGCCTGGAAATGATCCGATCGGTCCGAGTTTTCCATCTGAAATGCCCAGCCCTAGGTGCAACCATAATACGATTCGTAAACCAACCCAAATTTGGACTTTGTACCACTCTTGCATAATAACTCTTGAAATAAAATCCTTTCTTCCTTTCAGAATCTCCACAACCATTAGGAGAGAAGAGCATAGTTTAGTTTTTTTGTCATCTGATTCCTAAACAACCTATAGCCATGGGCTGGAAAGCTTTTGGACAAACAACCCACTTGACAAGGTGAAAGTTTTTTGTCAAACCATCATTACAATACCAACCTCTTCTCAATTTGGATGGACTTAGTTAAATTACAAGTCTACTTTACTTAGCAAGCAATCACACAACTAGAAAAGTAAAGAGACACATATACTGTGGTTCCTGACATGCCACTGTCCTAACCTACATTCACGAGGAAAAAGTTGATACAAGGTCACACACACCTAATAGTAATCATATATCCTGATGCCTAAGCACAACTTACCCTGATATATAGCCTCCCTTGCCTCAATGCCACGGTTGATTTCCATAACTACCTCTACAATGCCACGTCTTTACTTCCACAAACGCCGCTTCAATCAAAGGCTACAAATTAACCACCACGAGCCGCCCCTAGAGCTCGCCTATACCGAAGCACTCCAAAGAGCAATGTTTAGTTGTGTCAACTAGCGTCTCTCCTGAAAAAACCAATCTAGTTGACTTCCACTACTAGACTAAATATGGGAGGAGTCCTTTGAGCAAAAGCTATGAAAGTCGCTTAAACGAGCATAGGTGGTATAACAAGCCTTGGGTTAATCTCACCTCAGCCGCTACACAAACTAGTTGTTGCACCGAGATTTCAAGTTGAGAGAACCCCTAAGTTGCACCAACGAAGGATTGGGCTATCCTTCACGTGGCAGAGTGCAGAGAGGATTTTGGAACAACATTTGTGGATCCTGACTCTTAAACCATCAAGCTAAGACAAAAGTATGCTTCTCATTCTCTCATTTTAGGTTTCCACACCACTCTACTTTATACTTTGCACCAAGATGCATTCCCAATTTAAAGCCTTCGACACATGGGACTCGAAGTCCCATTTATTGACCAATTTAAAGCCTTTGACTCGATTAAAGTGGCTAGCCTTGAGGACCATTTGAGTGAGCACATATGTTATTAAGGAGAAGATGAGAAGTGATTGCTCCTAGAAGCTTTAAAGAATCTTTCTGGGAACTTCACAAATAGGTTTGTTGTTTTCAACGGTTTCTTGACACACTCTTCCATTTTTGCCCAAACGTCATTCTTCTAAGGATATACTCTATGAAGTTCCACATGGTGGTGTTGAAAGGTTCGGAAAAATCTAGCATACTAACCAATCCTAAATTTTTGGATATCAATTGTGCATCGATTAACTCATTCATGGAGTATTCCTACTAGAATGGAGAAACAAGCATTCATATTTGTCCCCTATCCTTCAAGTAAAGCACCTTTGAGACAATCTTAGCCACTTAGGACATTAAACTAATGGGTGTAAACTACCCAATAGTTTTGCTGCCACCTTCATGAAATCGACCTTTTAAAGTTTTTTGTCAAATCCCAACTCTCTTCGATCGGAAATTTGCATCCTATTAACATGCTTGCACACATTGTGAGTTGCAAGGCTTCCTCACTACCTTTCAAAAGCTTTCACTTGGGTGGTAAATACATAGAACAAACTATGGGGTGAAGTTTTTCAGAGAGTGAACAAGAAACTAGCAACATGGATGGGCAAATGTCAGCAGAGGCTTTGACGGAATGGATTTCCCAATTGGAATGAGATGATGAGAATGACATGCAATCCTGCAAATGATGGAGAAGGATCCCAAAATACGATGATGCGGCAAGTTGAATCCTTGGGTAAGGCGATTGCTGATCTAGGCACAAAATGGGAGACTAGATTCGAGGATGTTGTGAAGGAGATGCGGCCATTAGTTACATTTTGCAGGGACTAAATATCATATTTGGAGATTGAAATGATGGTGTTAAAGAAGGTTGTTGCGACAGTTCCTCAAGGGCAAGGAGGTTGCCCGGAGAGAAGGTTAGAATTCAAGAACCCAAGGCTTTCAAAGGGGGAAAGAGTGTCAAAGAACTACAAAATTTCATGGGATATGGAGCAGTACTTCAAAACTGTCCACACCCCTGATGAAGAGAAAGTTGGTCTTGCGAGTATGTATCTAATCAAAGATGCAGAGTGATGGTGGCGCGCATGTGTTGAGGGTGATGCTGCAGTAGGTAGACCTTTGATCCAGACATGGGAAACAATGAGAAAGGAATTGAGGGACCAATTTCTGCCCACTAATGTTGCATGGATAGCCGGAGAGTCATTGAGGAAGTTGAGGCAAACAAAATATGTATAGTTAAAACAACGTTATAACTCTTAACGTGGGTGAACCGTTACGTTATGTCACTATCACGTTATGGTATCACAACTCTGATATAACGGCGTTATGTGGCCATTATTGAGATAACGTTTTTTTTTCAATAACGCCGTTTTAACGTTTTGTTCTAATACATTAAAAAATCACTCATTTCATTCTCGATCGAACCAGAACCCTAGACTCATATGAAACGACCAGAGCTTGCCGTCGCCAATCGTCAGAGAACTAGACCTCACCGTTTGGTAGAGAATGAGATAGGAAGGGAAGAAGATGAAGAGTCAATCACACTCACTCTTGCGATCTCATTCTCATACTAAGGGAAAATCTTTTTTTATTAAGTTTTTTTTTATTTTGAATTTAATGTTATGAACATGATTTACTTTTTTGACTATAATACATTAATATTTTGTGGAGGTATTAAAATATATATTTTAAAAATATACCGTTATATCTCAGTATATCCCGTTATAACCTATAACGTTTTTGGACCGTTATGGGTCCGTTATCCGTTTTAACTGCATAAAGCACTATGTGAAGCAATTCTCTTCACTCGTGTTGGAGATTAGTAATATGAGTGATGAAGAAAAATTGTTTAATTTCATTGTTGGACTTCAACCATGAGCGCAGACGAAATTGCATAGGCTTTGTGTCAAGGATCTGCCGCAAGCATTGGTTGTTAGGGATGGCTTGGTGGATTATAGGGTTGTCCGAGAGTTATCAAATGGTGGACTAGACAAGAAGTCTGATAAAGGATAGAAGGGATTCAAGTTGTCAATGGATGATGGTGAAAAATACGAGGACAACTAGCCTAAAGGTATTTGATGGGAAGGGGAGTACCCAGGGTGTTTCATATGTGGAGGGCCACATTTTTTAGGGAGTGTCCGAGAAAAGAAGGGTTGACAACACTGTTGCTTGAGGGAGCGGAAGACTCACATGCCGATGTCGTGAATCCTAGACTTAGTGGCATTAGGTTGATCACTGGGTCTGATGTTGGAACCTCGATGAGAGCAAAAACTATTGCATCATTGCTTAGAATCAAGCAAATCTGAGGATTAGGGTGTGAAAAATCAAAGATGAACACATAACTTCTCCAAAAATGATTGCGGAGATCATAAATGAATTTCCAGAGATCCATTGTGGTTGCGCATTGATTTAGCTGGTTTTGGAAAGAAGTGAGATCTTCATAAATATATGCTATGGGGAGAGTAATATGAAAGTTGAAACAAACATTTGCTCAACCTACCCTTTTTTTATCAATCCAACATGCAAATATGTTGGTAGAAAGATACAATCTTAGGAAACGAAAAGATACAAACCTAGGAAACTAATCAAGTTTTCCCAATAAGAAATACAAACATGAAACTCCACATTAGTGATGATTCCCCAAATGCAACCCCAAAACCTTATTACAGAAGATGAAGGTTTTGCCCTCTTTCCATAGCACCCAAATACCGGCAAGAACCACTCTTTTCAGCCATGCTCCTCTAGGAAGCAACCATTTCCCTGCCACTTGGAAGCCATCTGCATAAACTGTAATACCCGCCTAATTAAATAAATATAAAAATTTCTTATTTATTAATTGGGGCATATATTGTAATCTCAATTATTTGGAAAAAGATTTGTTTTGTTTGCCATGGCTAAATTGAATAAGGTGTGGGTGTGTGTTTAGCCAAAATTTTGTAAACCCTGATGTTGATGGGTTGCTACTAAATTGTATTTGGGCTTTCATAAACTAATGATTAGGGTTTTATTTTGTGAAAGAGGGTGGGTGCATTCGAAAGTTCGGTGGGGGCGAATAGCCACCCACCTTATAAAGAGAATAACCCTATTTTTTTTTTCTCATTTTCTCCTTCCTTCTCCTTTTTCCCCTTCTTCACGAATTCTTCTCATCTGGCGGCGAAGCTCGATCAGAAGCCACCCTCGCTTTGCTCGAATGGACGAACAACAACTCATTTTTCTCTGTTTTTCGTCTCTCTGAAACCTCTCATCTCTCTCGCCTCCGCTGCTCCCTAAACGCAAACCCTAAAAGAAAGAGCATCGGGGTTTTTGTTCCACTTCCTTGAACTGCAAACATGTCAGGTGAAGAGGTTGTTGCTCCTGAGCCAGTCGCAGCAGCGGCTCCAGTTCTTGGTGAGCCAATGGATGTAATGACAGCTTTGCAACTAGTGCTGAAGAAATCATTGGCACATGATGGTCTTGTGAAAGGGCTCCATGAAGCTGCTAAGGTTATTGAGAAGCATGTTGCCCAGTTGTGTGTGCTAGTAGAAGACTGTAACCAACCAGACTATGTTAAGTTGGTTAGAGGACTTTGTGTTGACCACAATGTTAGTTTGATTTCTGTCCCAAGTGCTAAAACCATTGGTGAATGGGTTGGATTGTGCAAGATTGATTCAGAAGGTAAGGCAAGGAAGGTTGCGGGTTGTTCTTGCCTTGTTGTAAAGGATTATGGTGAGGATTTTGTCCTTGATGGTGCAGCGATTGGCGTAGATTCTGCTGGTGAGTTTGATCCATCCCCATTCTTTGATTGCTTTCGATTTCAATTGCGTACATCTTTCATTAGTTGTTATTGCTTCTGTCAAATTTACAACAAATAGATAAAAGGTGCAATTTGTTGGTGCTTGTAGAAATTAGGGCTTTTTTGGAGAATGGGTTTTTATTTGTTTGAAATTTGGGAGAATGGGTTTGTTAGATTAAGCAAAAAAAAAAATTTGATCCTAATATAATCCGGGGAATGCATAGAGTTTAGGTTTTGGTGATTTTGGCAGATGAGGGGTTAGTCGACTATTGTAGTATTACTTGTGGATGAATTCTCGATTTCGTAGAAGCAAAGCATAACTCAATGGTGCACATGATGCAGCTAGTGTAGGTCTGCTAAAAAAAAAAGAAAAAAAAAATGTGGTCAAGTTTTTGAATTATAAACTATGGCATGAGATGGATTGTTTAAGTAGGTTATGGTCAGTAAATTAGTGGGTTCCTTATGATTTAGGTTGCACTATTTACTTGTTGAAATCAACCGTAGCTATGTTCTTTTTTGAAATGACGGGTTTTTGTAGAATTTTTGATTTTTATGTTGTGGTTGTGTGCTTTGCAATTGATTCATCCTTTGATGAGTTTCTTGAGAAGAGGTTGATGGCGCCACTGTTTGAAGAGGATTTTTATTTTCTTTTAATTTTGACATATATGCAATCGATTAATTCAATGGTTAGTGCAAATTCAAGGTGGTGATTGCTGATGCAAGTTATTTGATATAAGTTTCGAGATACTTCTTGCCAAACTAGGATGTAGGTGTTTATTCCTAAAATCACATTCATATGGAGAGTACTATGTGTAATAGTGTTTGATTTTGCACTATGGTTTGTTTTGTTTGAGGTCTCATTGATTCTATTGATGTAGGACCATTTAAGATTAATGGTGTTCCTCTGTATGTATGCATCTTAAAATGGTTATGTTCTTTCAAAGAATGGTGGATACTGTGGTTGATTTACTTATGGTTGACAAAATGTCACCATAAAAGAGTTTTGAGTTTTAGTTGATATTTTTTTTATGCTCTTTTCCACAACTCCGAAGAACAAAAAAATGTGAAAAGAAAAGAAATTTTTGTATACAGACTTGCTTGTATACGTGTGATATTATTATGGGTATGCAGACTTGCTTGCATATCGGTGCACTGTTCCATGTGAGTTCGGTTGTACGTGTAGATTTAGGAAGAATACTTGCCAGTGATCGAACTTCGGGTGAGATGACATGACACTCGAGGTGGCACCCCACTTGGGTCATGTACGCTCCGAGTGGTTTCGATGGCAAGGGAGGCACACTTGGGTGAGGTGTGTTCGGCACATGGAGGATAGTGCGATTGTGGAAAAGAAGCGAGATTTCTTTTTTGTGTATGTGCATGATTACCTTAAAGGAAGAAACTAAATGCTCATTCAACCATTGAATGAGAACTACATGTCTTCCTAAAGGTAGAAAAATGTGTTTTGTTAATATTTCAATAATAGTCTAATATGATTATGAATTGTATTGTGTTGCATTTATGAGGATTGATAACTCATAAATTTTATTTATTAGTAATAAATAGTGCATATTTATTTATTAGGATGATGACACCTTTGCCTCATTGAGGAACTACCTGTTGATGTGTTTGTTTATTGTTTGTGTTTAGCTTGATGCTACCATGTGTGAATTTATTGATTTTTTTGGATGAATATTTCTCACACCAGCTTTATTGCTGACCCAAGTGAGCTTTTGCTTCTTGGGTACATTCCTTTTGGAATGTAGCCGATTAGCCTTTCAGGTTTAGAGCTTTTGAGCTGTGTTATTGGAGTTTCGCTAGTGAGCTAGCAACGTCAGAGTCTCTCCGGGTTAGAGTTTTATTTATTTCTGTAATAAAATCATGTTTAGTTGTTGCTGCTATTTGTTTATGTTGTTATTGAATTTTCACGTCCCGAGTTTTGGGGGAAACGGATAATCCTACGTAGATTTGGGGATTTTCGTTTTCTTCGAAAATCGGGGCGTGACATAAACCCTTGTATTCTAGGACTGTAGTTGAAGCCTATAAGCAATAGAGTGCCAGATTTGTTTTGAGTAAGGACATGACAGATCTTCAATGGATTACTTTGCAGCCTCACAGAGACTACATCTATTTAAGATGAGAAGGCCCTCTTCACTGGGTTACCTAGTGTAAATCTCTTGAGATGGGAAGTGGTTCAAATGTTAGGTTTTAGGTAGAGAGATGATAGTAGGATATGCCTGTAATTTTTGGTAATACGCTGTACATTTCTGGTAACAAGCAGGGGGCCCTGTATAATTTTATTTCAGTTTATCATAAGTAGAAAGGATAGAACTTCCATTTGCAAGCTTGATAGGATCTACTTGCTTCACTCAAAGACCATGGAACCTGGAGAAGATAGATGGATCTGGTAGAGTAAAAGTGACCCCCATTTACAGATGATTCTTTTTACAAATTCAGTTGATTCTTTTTACAAATTCCTTGCTGGGAGTTATTGTTCTTCACCTGGCTGATTCAATTGCACAAAATCTATATCAAGGTTCCAGCCAATACTCCTCAAAAACTCGAGCTGTCAAGGAGCGGAAGCCAATTACTTGATTAGGATTTTTACATCCCAACAGATTTCCAAAGTAGACATTCACATCAGCCCACTTTATCAACACTGGCTTGATGGTAGTTCTCTCCCTTGTGGTACGAGATCCTCGACAACCCACTCTATCAACACTAGCATGATGGTAGCACTCTCTAGTGGTATTGCGGTAGGTTCACCTAACCGTATTCAATAATTTAGCACTATGCCCATACATAATACTAAATTATTCAAATCCACCTCTAGTCACCCCTCCGAGGAATCAAACTTGAACGTGAGGGTTAGCTCTGATACCATTTGTTAAGAACCAGTTAATACTCCTCAAAATCCAGAGCTGCCAATTACTTAACTAGGATTTTAAGAGATAACTTGCTGCGTAAAGGAATCCAGGTCAGTAATTCGTGTATGCTCTATAGTCAATTTGACGAAATTGTTAACCATCTTTTGTTCGATAGTGAGATGGCCAAGCAGATTGTTTCTGGCCAGTTTCATTTCAAATATATATTTCAAAAACCTCCAAGGAATGGATGGCAGGGGCAGTGGCCACTCATATAAAAAATACACACAACTAACTTTGCCTAGAATTACAATTTTAGCTTTTCAAATATGACCAAACGATCAGTTTCAATGTAGAGGCTCAAATTGGTCTCAAAAGAAAAGAAGTCAAAGATAGGATGTTCTAATGACGACAAGGCAATGGGGATATCATCAATCATCACTGGAAAAATAATGTAAAGAGGTAGTTTCTTGACATAATAAAGGATTTGAAAATCATAGCGTATTCAGGGAAGAATAACACATACACTAGACCTGTTTTCTTAGTTCCTCTATTTTTTTTAACAAGTAAAAAACAGGATTGTTTTCTGCCGGTACCAAAATTGTACGACATCAATGCTCCCAAAAAAAGGAAGGAAATAAGAAATACTAGACGAAAACTCTGGAAGAGTTTAACCATGACAAAGTTTCGACAAACCAGTAAAAACTGTAGTGCAAACGAAAATGACCACGACTGAGACAAAAACATTAACCAGCATACCATTCATAAATAGCCAAATAGGAGAAGTCCACCAATTGTAGCTCAGTCGGACATCCACTTTCCATTTCCTTGTGAGAGGTCGCGGGTTCGAGATTCACTAGTTAGGATTTTGTGAGTTTTCACCTGATTATTAGGAGCACATGTGCTCCGCCGTTGATAAGCCTTCAGGAATTGAATGTAGCTGCTTACATGGAGTAGACAGCAGTGAAACGAAAGCAAGTCTTCATACAAGTTGGAGGCGATGTCTGGAGCGAAAGCAAGTCTCTCCATGCGAGATGGAAGCGGCGAGGATATTAAATGGCAACAATATTGTAGCCTTCGGGCCTGATTTGATTAACCCTATAGAGTCAACCATGTAGCCTTCGGGTATGGATTACTAAATAAATAAAAAGGGTCAACGACCCAATTTTTTTTATTTTTTTTTAAAGGAGAAAAAAAAGCGCAAGAATGATAGCTATTAAAAATCATCAAAATGTACAAATTTTAACAGCCTCTACAACTTGGCATGTTTCGTGAATAGATATATCACAAGTCATAAGGCTTGCATATTCTTCACATTCAGTTTTTTCACAAGCATCAATTTCTTCTTTGCGACAAACAAAGAGCTGACATAAACAACAATTCCAGGGTGACAGTAAGTTATGAACCATTTATTGTGAAAACATTTCTTCTAAAGTAATAAGCTTAATGACTTAGTGAAGAAAATCATTATTAATAAGAATTAGAAAATAAAAATACAAAAACTAAGCATTACCTGTTTCAACCAGCATTCCTGATGTTTGTGCTTGTAAATATCAGGAGAATAGCAGCCAGTCTCCGACGGGCAATAAACCCATATATTGCATTTCTTTTCACCGTCTTTTGCATTTTTAGCCTGGTCCAAGCAAGCCTGACAACAGTCAGCTGCAGTTTCTTTATGGTGGGTAAGCCCCCATCTGACAGCAGTGCCACCATAATCAGTATGCACCTCAGCATGGCATTCTGGTGGAAGTGGCGGGCCAGGAATAATGTCTTCCTCGTCTGAAAAGAATACTCCGACCATTAAATAACATTTTACGGAACATTCTACATATAATTTTAAGATGGTTGTTAAATGAACTAAACATATACATTCATTAAATAAAATTCAAGAATTTTTTCACATGAAACAAAATTGAGTTAAAAATCTGCTACCCAGATAGTCTTCGCCTTCAGGCTTGTCTAAATGTTCCTTGTTGATGATTTCAGCTGGGATCCAAACACCAATACATTCCAAAAGTACATCCCAGTCAAACTCTAATGCTCTTTTCAGCATCTCTGGAAATAATCACCATTAATATAAGTTACTAAGAAGACAGTGTTCTCTCATACTCAAAAAAGTAACAATATGGAAGTATATCCATTCAAGTGGAAGGAGAATATACGTGTTTCATTCTTGGGGATGTTTAAGGTTGCATTGCCAAGTTCCATCTGTTCAGCTTCTTTTAGTTTTTCAGTGCGCCAGATCTCCAATGCTTCTGTTCATTGAAAATGATTCTATATAAGCAAGCAAAACTTGGTACTAGGAAAATAATAGCATAGCACAAGACTTTGCAGTAGATCATGTGTTTCCAACTCTGACTTGTCTTTTTTGTCTATCCTAACATTTTGGATTCTGATAAATGTTTCAGAATGACTAAACTTCCGCAGCTCATAGAACTTAAATAAACTTGTTACAAATTGTTTGATAAAGCCAATGTGTTGGTCCATCTTGTTAAAAGAGTTCATAAAGAATACAGAGACTGAAATTTCACCAAAACATTGCTAGTCATTCTAAACTAACCACCATATTCAAAATCAAAGTGTCATTTCTTAGCTTCAGTTATTCAAGTTTATAAAAAATTCAAGTAATATTTTTCCGAAAAACAAATTCAAGCAACTAAACTGCATTGGACATTGTAAAGGGAAACAGTAACACTATGGGCAACTATTAGGATATCAAGGTATACCCACCTCTCTGTTCAGTGACATTTGCATCTCCACTGAGTCCCTTCAACCTCTGTATAATTTCATCACCCAGCTTCTGCTTCAAAGATCTCGAAAGTCCCATTAATCTATCTTTATTGTATAATTCCTTCTCAAATTGTTTCACCTTTTCAATCAAAACAAGAAGTCTAAGTAACATTTGGCAACCAAAACAAATCCAAGCAAACAGATGTACAAAACATGAGCAAATTTTCCCCAAAATCAAAGTTTGGGTCTTACCAATTTAACAAGCTCCACAGGCTCAGCTGCTCTTCGCACCCTCATGGAATCTCTCATTCTATTAATCTGATCTTCTGTGTACTTAACTGCACGTACAAAAGAAGAAACAAAGAATCCCATGTCACCACTATAAAAAAACAGAAACTCATAAATAAATAAAAAATGACCCAAATGCCTGCCAAAAATGGCAACTTTTTCAAATGGGTTCTCCTAAAAACGGAAATAAAATCAAACAGAGCTCAAAAAAGACAAATTTAAAGATTGTGGTTTTATTGTCACTTACCATTATCAGAGAAGAGGTAGAGGTTGGAGTAGAGAGAGTGAAGAACGTAGAGAGCAGCAATGATGTTGATCGAACAAACGATGAGCGTGGTTTTCTTGTAAGAAGACAGCCATTTCAATCCCCAGACCAACCTCGCCATCTCTCCTTCTTTTCTTTGCCTTCTTCATCCCATCATCATAATCTGATCTTTTCTTCCCCAAAACCCCAATTTTAGTGCACAGATCTTGTAAAAGATTTCGAATTTAGTGTGTTTATGAGATGGATCGAACTAGTTATCGAAATAAAAGTCGAAAAGACGCGCTTTGTCTGGTGTTGAGTTCACTTTGGTTCCAGAGAATGGGAGACAGAAGCAAGGCACATTTGTGTGTTACTGTGACTTTGGTTCCATCGAGTGTTTAGATGCAGCAGTGGTCACAGAACGCCACGAGGCTTTGGTGAATTCTGATTGGTTCTTATGAAAACACTTGTGGGACCCATAACTGACCAGAGATTTCAGTTTGGAGTTAGCAAGGAACGTGATTTCTTGAAAAATGTTAAATTTTATGAAATATTTATGAAATTTTTAGTTACCAAAATTTCTTTCTGAAATATGTTTTTATTTTTTCGTTAGGTCAATCATAATATGATACATTTTAACCCATTATAATTTTAATTTATTATTAAAATTTTATTATATAAGTGACTCTTATGCAATATGTAGTTTGTATGACATTACGAATGTCATGGTTCTATTTATGTAATATGTAAGAGTTAAAAATGTTTATCTTACATTGATAACTTCAAAATTACAATCGAAAATTTTACGTTTTTTTTATACACAATGAAATATTTTGTAAATATTTCTTAAAATCAACTTACCGAAATTACCTCGAAAAATGAAATCACAATCCTTACTTGTGAGGCAGTAAAGAGTCAATAGCAACAAAATGCTAGGGATTTGAAAGGAAAAGCTAACTGATTTAATTACACTCTAAGCAAAATTTAACACTAATAATCTGAATGTTATTAGTATTTATTAGAAAGAAACTCATCAAAATCATGTTTTAACAATAAAAATTACAAATATCTATAAAATTAAAAGACAAACTATATTATTAATTTTAGGCAACAACTACTCCACATCACCATAAATGTTTTCTCATACCATTTGACATTCCCATACCACTTATATTATTTCCCACACCACTTATATAAACAAAAAACCAACATTTTTCCATTCCACATTCAAATCGAAATGAGATTCCTCCCTCCCTCATTCAAATCTCTTCCCTCTCTGTCAAAATCGAACCCTAAATCGCAACTTCCCCAAAAAATTTCAGAAAAAAAAATAATCTCATGGAAACTTTAAAAGAATTTCCAATCACAAAAACAAAGTAAACTTCAAAAAAATTTCATAAATCACAAAAAAAAAAAAAAATTATTGTTCGCCTGAGACAATGCAAGGCTTTTGCAAAACCTCGCATTGATCCGAGCGAACAGTAAAAAAAAAATTGTTGAAATTTCCTATTCGCCCAGAACAATGCGAGTTTTTGCAAAAACCTCGCATTGCTCCAGGCAAGATTTTTAGCAAATTTGTTTCGGACAGATTTGCGCAACTTTAGTAAAATGACATAACTTGCTAATTTCAAAACATTTTTAAGTGATTCAAATTTTGTTTATTAGATAACTCAGAGTACTACAACTTTTGTGCTTTGCTCAACTTGAGAATCAGTCTCGATCGAGCACATAAGTTGGCCGAAAGTCAGGGACACTATCCCGTTTTTATTGCGAGACAGATTTGCGTGACTTTAGTAAAATGACCATAACTTGTTCATTTCAAAATATTTTCAAGTGATTCAAGTAGTGTTTATTAGATAACTCAGATTACTACAATTTTTATGTTTTGATGAGATTGAGAATCGATCTTGATCGAGTACATAAGTTGGCCGAAAGTGAGGGACACTATCTCGTTTTCATTGCGAGACAAATTTGCGCGACTTTAGTAAAATGACCATAACTTACTCATTTCAAAACATTTTCAAGTAATTCAAGTTGTGTTTATTAGATAATTTAGAGTACTACAATGTTTGTATTTTGATGAGCTTGAGAATTGATCTCAATTGAGGGTTTAAATTAGTCGAAAGCTACCCTATTTTGCGTTTGTTTTCATTTTAAGTTTGGGTTTCTCTGTTAGGATGTGCATATTTATTGGTGGTGTGAGTAAGTAAGAAAAAAAAAACTCAATGGTGATGTGAGATAGCGCTTTTGGTAGTGTGGAGTAGTCATTGCCTTAATTTTATAGTCAACAATGTCAAAATCTAATGATGGCTACTATAATGAAAAAGTCGAGATGGAATGGATGATCCTATAACATCTTAGATAAGGCAACAACAATGAGTACTAAAAGTATCAGCGGAAGTGCAAAGAGCAGTTTTAGGGTTAGGGTTATATTTCTTGCATACATCAATATAGTCATCGTTCTCCTCACATCTTAGTTCAACAATCCAACAATTATAAATAAAATTGTGCAATGGTCTTCTCACCTATATAATAAATGAAGAACACAAAATTGAATACCAACCATCTTCAAAAAACTAGTAGAGCACAAAATAATTAATACAAAATAAACAACTCTAAATATGGTGCTTACGTAACCTAATAAATTATCAAACACCACAAAAAAAAATGCAACGATTGCATGCTTGGATGACATGTCTCTTGGAATGAAATATTGTGATGAGTAGACACCTCTCCGAAGGTGACCATTTATAGAATTAGGGAACCCAATTCATTGATCTTTACTAATTAGAAAAGTTTATTGGCATTCCTCATATTAATAATATATTTACTAATGACAATATATGTCATATTAAGTCAATGTTTCTTATACATTATCAATTTTGAAGTGAGTCTCCAATAATAATTAGTTTCTCTATTTTAAATTTAGATCACAAGTTTACAATTTCATGGACAAGAAAAAGGAATAAGTTTGAAATCAAAAGTTTTCGTTTTTGGAAATTGTAATATTCATTTAACTTCCTATAATGAAAATTGATGTGTCCAAAATTTGGTATCCTATAGATATGACCTGCAAAACAAAATCTGGTCTCATGTCCAAATCCACTCCGATGCTTAAGTCGGTAACTCTGTTAGAGATGAAGATAAAGCTGGACAAAACTCAATTAAAATTGCATACCTTTGTCGAATGTTCCCTTTACCTTAGTGCTCGTTATTAATTCTTTGCGTGACTTAAGCATGTGAGGTGCAACAAGGGGAGACGTTCTCTGTAACAATCTCCTTTTTTTATGAAGATACGTCCTCGGGGGCGTAACTTCCTCCACGACTCTTTTTCTCTGTAACGTTCCTCCTCTTTAAGGGAAAACTTGGTTGGGCCTGGATTTGGGCCTCTGACTTTGATTTGTTTTCATGGGCCCTATTTGGGCTTTTACAACTGGATCCACCCTTTTTGGGCTTTGAGATTTGACATGGTCTTGAAATTTTTTGGTCCTCGTGATGGGGCGATTTCTGCCACGTGTATGGTCGCGATGACAATCTTATTTGATGTATCATCAGCTACTCCCCCTTAGTTAGTGGGTATGATGACGTTGCCACTAACTGTATGACGGTTAGATTTTCAATTTCACCATCGCGTTGCATTTAATGTCATTACCAGCTATTATTGCATTTGTTTATCTGATGTCTCATCCGCCTTTTTTCATTTCGACGTGATTTTGAGGATTTCGTGTAACCATTGTGTCATGCACATTTTCCCATGAGTAGTCATTTCGTTGCTCAACCCTATAAAAAGGAATAGGTGAATACAATAATTTCTTCTTTACATTCTCTTCATTCCCATGCTTTGATTTCTCTTTTTTTTTGTCTCATAACGATGTCTAGCTTCAGGGTTCTAAGTGGTGACATGCTTGCAGCTTGTGAAGCTTACTTCTCGCCTAAGTAGGCGACGCGAATGACTTTGGATAGTGTTCATTACGACTATTCATTATCAGCTGACCTCAAGATCATCCTGCCTGAAGTGGATGACAATCATTATCGTCCAAGGCCCGACTACATTGCGTTGTACCCTAGCATGTTTCAAGCGGGTCTTAGGCTTCTAGCTCTAGAAATCTTCTGGGAGTATCTAAATTTTTTGGGCATCGTTTCTGCGCAAATGGTTACTAACGGCTGGAGGGTAATGATTGCGAACTTAGTGAGGGTTGTTTTATCTGGCATTCCTATGAATATCAGGGTTTTGCGAACCGCACTTGCTATCTCCGTGGTCCATCATGTTTTGATATCTTAGGGACGAGTATAGGGGATAATTGAGGCCTTGGTTTTATGCGTCCATCTCTTCTGATTATTTCAAGCTACGCAATGTACATATTTTGCGATTATTCCTAGAACCCAGGAGGAAAGAATTGTTGTTGTTTGTAGAGAAACAAGAGTTCCGTGATCGATTTAATAAGTTGCCCCAATCCCCAGTAGAAGCTTTCCTTACTACGGATATCATTCATCCTAATGGTTTGTACACTATGAGCGAGACGGGTCGTGCAGTGCTTACGACTGCTTGTGCTTCTGAAGTTACTATTGCACGTGCTGGTAATGTCATCATTTCTGACGAGGGGCAGGAGCGTACTCCCCCGGTTGTCGTTGGCAATGCAAACATTGATTTGGAAGTGAGCTCCGTTAAGAAGCCTACAGATCACGATGCTCTTGTTATTGCTAAAGGTGTCGCTAATGTTGGCTCGAGCATTAGAAAAAGGAAATTTCACAGGCCCGCTAGTCCGTCTAAGCTAATGGCGATCAGTCCTAGTCTAGTCCCGAAAAAGAAAAAACTTGTTACTTTGGTTCATGGTATTACCAGAACTCCCCCTCCTCTGGTATCTTTCGGAAAGGGTGGTGGTGATGTTATTGAAAGGAGCAAAAATGAGGCTGAGGAAATAAATCAAATTATTGAAAGGAGCAAAAATGAGGTTTTTCGTCCTTTGGATAATCGAGAGAAGAGTCTTATCTCCTCGTATGGCATGCCAGATTTTGCCGACTTGTCGGTTGATGATTCTCGTGTTATCAACAATAAAATGTTCCAGCTTGGTGTTCAACTGCCTAATAATCGAAACAACACAAAGACTTTGGCTAATTTTGAGTTCGACTCCTCGTTGGAAGATCAAGTCGTTGCTCGTGGTTGGAGTTCTAAGCCTCCTATTTCTTCTGTCGTTGCGGGTACCTTGGAGTTGCCTGCTACCCGGCCCGTTGTTGTTGCTTTTAAGAAGTTCAATTGGTTTTTTGAGTTTGATGTGTAAGATAGTGCTCGTAATCTCATCGTCGACTGGCATGGGCGGTTGGTCGAGAGGGCTCTTATGCCTGTGCACCCGCCATGTAATCACCTTAATGAAGGTCTCAACCATCTCATGGAGGGGATGAGTCACCTCATTTATGCTGACGTTATGGGGTCAGATTATAAGGCCACACGTGATCAGGTGGCATTTATCAAGTGGAAAATGGCAGGGCATGCTTTGGTTTTTTCTCACGTTCTCCATAAATTTGATCCGTTGAAAACGCAGTGTACGGAGCATGCGAAAGTTGTTTGGGCTTCGCTGAAGGAAGTCTTAGCTGTTCAGAATAAGTTTGTTTCCAAGCTTAAGACCTCCTAGACAGAGTTGAATAAGATGTGTTCTCACTTGAGTATCATTAAAAAGGAGTTGTCCGAAGGAAGGGCTGATCGTGACGAGGCCAAGCATTCTGTTGCAGAGTACTCCGCCTGTCTGAAAACTTCTATGAAACAAATTGTTCAGTTGAATACCGAGTTTTCTACTACCAAATCGGCAACTTCTGCTAGGCTTACTGTTGTTAAGATCGAACTCACGTCGACCTAGGCTGAGCTTGCAGTAGTTACTGATAAATTGAAGACTGCAAAAGTAGCGAACTGGAAAAAGTAGTTGATGGTCGTCATGACTTCCTAGACATTATGGAGTCGCAAGGTTTGGATTTATCAAAGTATCATTGTTTTGCTAAGCAGGTATTCGAGGACGAGGAGCTCGTTCTAGATTCGCTGAGTAATCCTGTTGATGGGGAACAATCATCCCTTCGTCCGCCCGAACCTGTGCCATTGAGTGTTTTTGTTGCTAATACGAATACTCAACTTCTTTCGCATGCCTATTCTTGAATACTCTCATTTACCCTCATCGATCTTATGTAACTTTTTCTGATGTAATGAATTAGAAAATCAATGAGAATCTCATTCTATTTATTGTTATCGTTTGTACGCTGTATGTCTTTTTGTCTAATTTGTTAGACTTAGCTTTTTTGTTTTTTACATTCTTGGTTGAATTCTGACTTGTTTGTCTGAGGTTCGACACATTAGTCGTGTAGAAGTTTTTTATGAAATTCGATTTTACATGTCTGGATTTTGATGTCGTACATTATAGTCGACAAAAGAAAAAGTCTAGCTCATATGTCGAGGTACTTTATTAATTCATGGTTGATCAGACCAGAAGTTTTATGTTTATGTCCGACTCGCTTGTTCTGATACATATATTTAGACTTTACTCGTACCCTGATACTTTGGTCGTATTGTGTGTTTTCTCGAGTAAAATCTTAAGTTTGACTTGTTCGTACTGACTAGACTTTATTGCTTGAATGTGAGATGAAGAGAATAAACTTTGGAGTTTTATTGATAATATTTTTTCAAATGCTCTACATTCCACGGCCGTGGTAGTTGTTCGCCCTTCGTATTTTCCAACCAGTATGTCCCTGGTCAGTTGATTTTTACCAATTTGTATGGTCCTTCCCAATTCGGGTTCAGTTTGCCCGTGTTTGCTTCCTTTGTATTGAGTTGAATTTTTTGGAGTACCCAATCACAAACACTAAACGTGCGAGACTTTACTTTTTTGTTATAGTAGCTGACCATTCATTGTTGGTAGACTGTTGTTTTGATAGAAATCTTTTCTCGCTTTTATTCGAGGAGATCCAATCCGACTCTCAGTGATTCATCGTTATTCTCTGCTTGGAACTCTTCGGTTCTAAATGTTGGCATACCGATTTCTACGGGTATCACTGATTCAGATCCGTGTGTGAGGGCAAAAGGAGTCTCCCCTGTTGGAGTCATTTTCGCTATTCTGTAAGCCCAAAGGATGCCTGGTAGTTCGGATGTCCACAATCTCTTCGATGTTTCGTTGTTCTGTTGGTGACCTTGGCTTGTCCATTTTCCTGTGGATGGGTGGGTGCCAAGAAGTGTTATTGGATGCTCAAGTTTTCGCACAACTTCTTAACCTTCTTAAGACTCTGAATCTGCATATTATGTCTTTCCAGAAGAAAAAAAAAACTTTTCGACTTGAGTTTCTCCTATCGTTGCTAACGGCTCCACTTATGTTGGACATTGGGAGCGGCCCTAGGATGTTCATCCCCCATTGTGCGAATGGCCATGGGCTGCTCATCGGGTTAGATTTTGGTCTGGCATGTTAGTATACAGGGCAAATCTGTGGCATTTGTCACAAGCGCCAAAGAGTTTATTTGATTCTGTTTGCATTGCCGACCAATAGTATCCCAGTGTCAGGGCTTTGTGGGCTAGTGTTCTTCCTCCTAGATGGTTTCCACATGTACCATGATGAATATCTCGCAAAGCATAATCAACATCGTCGGGTGAGAGGCATCTTAGTAGTGGGCCAGTGGCAAATCTCCTGTAGAGTGTTGTTAATCATCATGTACTGTGCTATTCGGTTTCACAATTTTTGAGCCTCCGTCTTGTCCGTTGGAAGCTTTCAGTTCATTATATACGCAAGGATTGGAATCGTCCAATTGTTTTCTTGGCCCGTTGCAGATGCTTCTTGCACTTGATTTTCCAGTATGGAACTTTCTTGTATTGTGACGAGCGGATTGTCATTTTCTTTAGCCCGTAATGCTTCCTTTGCTAGCTCGTCAACTATTTCATTATTTGCCATTGCATATTGCCGAATGGTTGCAGCCTGGAAACTTTCCATCAACTCGGTAATTTTTTGGTGGTAGGCTTTCATTCGAGCATCTTTGACTTGAAATTCGCCGTTCAGCTGATTGACCACCAATTTGGAGTCAGTGAAAACACCAACTTCATTTATTCCCAAATGTTTTGCTAATTGTAACCTGACTATTACTGCTTCGTACTTAGCTTCGTTGTTTGAGGCTTTGAAACTGAATTTTATCGCATTTTCTAATGTTAAGCCTTTAGAGTTGTACATAATCATTTCGGTTTCGCTTCCCGACTAGTTGGACGCCCCGTCGCAACGAAAATGATCCAT
The DNA here is from genome assembly GCA_963556465.1 of Berberis vulgaris. Lineage (NCBI taxonomy): Eukaryota > Viridiplantae > Streptophyta > Magnoliopsida > Ranunculales > Berberidaceae > Berberis > Berberis vulgaris. The sequence goes on along the minus strand of OY747134.1, from coordinate 66,653,273 downwards.
TCATGAACGGTTTGTTTGGTTTGTTCCCCTTCGTGATTATTGATATACACGTAATTATTACAAAATATATCCCTTAATTTATATATGTTAGTGCTTAAATTAATATATTTTATTCTAATTATTTCATTTTCATGTTTTTGTAGGAATTTGCGCGTGAACGACAAAATCGCATTAAGGCGACAATTTGAGGAGATTAATTTGTTGATTCTAGCGGTGGTACAAAAGAGTGGTTCACACATCTAAGCCTAACCCAAACAAGCATAGGTCCACTTACTTTAATCAAGCCTAAGCCCAGAAAGCTAGAATCCTAAGCCCAGCCTAACAAGGAAATAGGGGAACCCTATTTAGGTTTCTCTCTTGCCTTCTCTTTGGACACTCCTCTCTTCCACGTTTTCTGATCTTCCTCTCTTTTCCAGCCACCATCACCACCTCCACCGAGGCAGAGACAGAGATCTCTCGCCACTAACCAACCACCATCTCGCCACCAACCGTCCTCGCCACCGTCACTAACCACCCTGTTTCGCTTCCACCTCTCGTTGTTCCTCACTCTCTCTCTGTTCTTGCAGGTGCCGGAGACGTTCGGAGGACGAATAAGCTCGCGAGGAGCGAAGAACAGCGGCGGAGTTGGTCGCGGTGCGCTGGAGACGAAGGCTGAACCAGAGGCGCGAATTCGGGCGGGAGAAAAACTGTTTTTCAAAACTGAAAAATAGTTTTGGCTATTGACACCCCGAGAACTTGTAAGAGCCACCACAGAGCCTTTTTAGCTCTTTTTCTCGGGATTCGTGTGCGTACAGGAAGTGATGGATTCCTCCTCCACTGATGATGTGGCCACCACCACCATGAGTCACTAAACCCCACGCAAGGTGAAGAGGTGAACTCCTAGATGTAACGCACTAAATTAGCATTTGATTCGCTTTAAGTTTTCACGATGAATAATGATGTTTAATGATTATCACTTTTATTTAATATAGAAATTTATGTTATTTCAGTGAGAAGGATATCATAGATTTCTTCGTAGATTTTTATTATTCCGGTGATTATCTTTTCTTCTCCATATAAGCTTAGTCACGATTTTCTTATGTGTGGAATGTTTAAGAATTAATTGATTCCGGTAGGTTAGTTATATGTGATCGTCATTTATTACGGTATTGTCTCCGGATATATCGTAAGTTTAGGATATCACATATGACAAACCTTTGTGTTTTCTTAGAAGAAGTGAAATCTAAAATTCATTTACATTAGGGTATATTAATGATTAAAAGATTATTTTTTCGATTACGTCGTTTGGGATGTGAAACACGTAGTTGAGTCATCATAGCGAATCAATACTAGTTGGCGCGTGAAGTCTAGGAGGGATCCTTGGAACCTTGTGATTTTTCCAAACTTAATTTTCATTAAATTAAATTCAATTTCGTATTTTAAATTTGTTAGAATTTATTAACTTTAGTTTCGCTAGTTTGTCTTCCTTAACCTTATTTTGTAGATCGTTTTTTCCTCGTGGGATCGACACCCCATTCTTTACTGCAATTGACCGCGTGTACTGTTTGGGCGTAATCAATTATTGTCTGGTCGGTGTTTGTTGCTGCCTATGGATTCAATGATGAAATCTGCCAATGCTTGAGCTTTTATTGCGATTCTGGGGGTGTAGCTGATGTCAAACCGTCCGAGTTTTATTGCCCATTTCACCATTCTTCCAGATAGCTCTGGTTTGTGCAATACTGAACGAAGTGGATATTTTTGGTCATGACAATGATTGGGTGAGCTTGGAAGTAGGGGTGGGCACGGGACGGGATGGGACGAGATATACCCATCCCTATCCCATCCCGTTCATACGGGATCGGGACGGGACGGGATCGGAAAAATCCCATCCCGACCTCGTCCCATCCCAAACGGGTTCGGGACGGGACGGGATCAGCTATTCAATCACTAGTCATACAAAAAAAGTCCGTCATTCACAGTTGGTAACAGCCATTCGGATTAATTTTGTTTTCATAGTTAAAACTGAACATATACCCTGTTGATAAATTTTGCATTAAAGGGGGCTGAATAGACTTTCATTGTATAGAAATCTTATCAAGTTATATAAATGACAATTTCATGCCCTCTGAACAATGAAGGCAGAAAACTTTGAAGTGGCTGATGCTCTTTTTGTTTATGCTCATTATCTGTGATTATTCCTAGATGACACATGCATCATTACTTATAGATACAGATTTTGGTACAAAGTGCCTTATATTCATCTCCCAACCAGTCTATATGATACTGTAGTACAATACTTTTACCTAATTAACATGAAAATTGACAAGCTTCGACAAAATTTTGTATGTGCTATGTGTGTCATCAGAATACCTTTACTCTTAGATGCCATAATCCTTAATTTTCTTAAACTCTTAGTGATTATACAGATTAACTTCTCATGCTCGATCAAAATATTTGAGGTGTACATAGTTGAGCAGTTACCCTTATAACTGGAAGACTGAAATATAAACTCACATTCATATGTTCCCAGACCAAATAAAGAAAATTTGCATCAGGGGGTATGTTAGGAATTCTTTATTCATTATAATACTAGTACTCTCGCAAGTATAGGATTACGTGTTTATTTACTATTAATGGTATCTGGTTAATATATGTAAGATTTGCATTAGAGCATCGCTAACAGTGAGATGTACAATTTGGATTGCCCAAGTTATACATCTCTCATTTTGATCTTAATAAGACATTCAGAGGTAATGAGATTATGTACTAAATAATCTGATGCAAACATTTCTCCCGAAAAGCACAATATAGCACATGAACCTAACAAGCTTTGTACCAAGATTTCATCTTCCGTCTCTCATCCATCCGCATCTACACGCCCTTTCTCTCACCTGTATGGTAGAAGTTTCTAACTTCATCTCAGAGCAACCAAAATTTTAGTCGTTAGAGATTACAGTTTAACCTTGTTGAGTTTAGACTCCTATGCATTGGTATGAATTTTACATTTCACCCTCTTTTGTCAAATCTGTCTATTACAGCATTAAGGAAGGAACCGGGATCTGTACTTTTCTACGACCAGAAAGTTCAATAGGTACCAACTTCCTGTCTCCCCTGTAATTTTTCTTCATGGACTCATGGGCATCATGTATATATTGGTGATATCTGAGATAGACATGTAAGTACACAAACCTTGTCCAAACACTATATTACTACATCTAATCATGGACCATCACCTTACTGAACACACAAATAAATCAGAACATAAACATCTCTGACAAATTTGAATCCAGTAAGTCCTCATCATCAGACAAATTTGAATCCAGTAATAATTAAATAAAAATATTAATAATTAATATTAATAAATTAGTTCGGGACGGGACGGGATTGACGGGATTGAAAATCTTCATCTCATCCCATCCCATTCTAGATCGGGACGGGACGGGATCGGGATGAAATTATTCAATCCCATTAAGACCCGGAAAAATCGGGACGGGACCGGGACTGGAACGGGATCGCGGGATGGGATGCCCACCCCTACTTGGAAGTATGGTCGTAGCTTTCTTGAAGATACGATCATGGCGAGTGTCAGTTTCTCCAAAGTCGGGTAGTTGACCTCCGCATCTACAAGTGTTTTGCTGATGTGATATATTGGCTTTTGCGCCCTTTTCCTCTTGTATCAGTGTTGAGCTGATGTGATACACTGGCTTTTGTGCGCCCTGTTGCACTGAATCGCCCCCTTCTCTCAAAGTTTTCAATTTTGGGCTAAAAATTGGGTCTGTAAAAAAATTGGGTATGTTTTAATGAAAGTCTTTCAAGTGATTGAGCCCGAAATTTCAGCCCAACTGGACCGATCCGAAATTCGGTTCAACTGAATTTATCGGTTTAAAAATACAAAATTCGGTTTCAGTTTGGGTTTTGGGCAAACCGAATGAAATCGGTTTGGGGCTCAAAACCAAACCGAACCGACATTGCCCACCCCTATAGGGGATCAACGCCCGGAGGACATGGCGAAGCCTAGGCAGGGGCCTGGGCGGTTATTTATTTATTATAATTTATAAAAATCCAGCATAATCACATATAAATTACTTCCAATTCAATGCCAAGATACATATGCAAAATGTATAAGAAAAATAGTCTTAAATTTTTTTATTTTTTTCCGAACTGAGAGTATAAAATAATAATAATAAAAAACCCGCCCAGCCGCCTAGCGCCTAGGCCCCGGCTAGACCTTTTTTTAGAACATTGTCCTCATGTATGTCTTCAAGTTTTGGAAAGCCTTTTCGCATTCTTCATTTCACTTGAATGTCTTGTTTCCTTTCAAGATTTTGAAGAAAGTAGGCATTTGTCTGATGACTTGAAAATGAATATGTTCAAAGTCGTTATCCTGCCATTGAGCTTTGCATGCCCTTTATGTTCGCCGGTTATTGCATGTTGAGTAATGTTTGTATTTGTTTCGGATCAGCTTCGATTCCTCTTTGGTTGACCATGTATCCAAGGAATTTTCCTGATTCTACTCCAAATGTGTATTTATCTGGGTTCAGCTTCATTTTGTATCTACGGAGCTAGGAGAAGGCATGTTCGAGGTCTTTGATATGGTCTGTTTGGCGTTGGGTTTTGACCAACATGTCATCGATGTACACTTCCATTGTCTTGCTGATCTGGTCTCTAAACATTCTGTTGACCAATCATTGGTACGTGGCTCCCGCATTCTTTAGTCGGAACGACATCACTTGGTAAAAATATGTACCTCTTTCTGTTATAAAAGACCTTTGTTCTTGGTCTGGAGGGTGCATCTGTATCTGGTTGTAGCAAGAGTACTCATCCATGAAGCTTAGGAGCTCGTGTTTGGCAGTGGCATCCACTATTTGGTCTATGCGCGGGAGTGGAAAACTTTTTTTGGGGCAGACTTTGTTCAGATCAGTGTAATCTACACATACTCTTCACTTGCCATTTTTTTTCTTTACCAACACCGTGTTAGCTAACCAGCCCGGATAGTGAGATTATCTGATCATTCCTGCAGTTGTCAGACGGTGCACCTCCTCGTTTATTGCTTGGTTGCGTTCTAGGGCAACCGACCTTATTTTTTGTCGGACCAACTTCTTGTCCAAATTGCCTTGCAGTTTGTGAGTAATGATAGACATGTCTATTCCTACCATATCTTTCATTGTTAAGGCAAAAACATCTTGTTTATCCTTCAGCAGTTGGACCAGTTTCATGGCGAATTGCGAGTGAATTTTTGTGCCAATCTGAACTGTTTTGTCTCCTTCTCCATCGTCCAAGTAGGCTATTGTCGTTTCTTCTTCTAATTGTCCAATGATTGGTCGATCTCTTGGAATGGTTGGCGTCGTATTGTCATCCGAAAGGTCGGGATCTGTTTGACCAGGTTGCTGCAGCGACTCCTCTAGTCGTTGCAGTAATTGTTATCTGTGTCGAGCTTTCATCACTGCATAGTGCCATTCGCGTGCAGCTGGTTGATCTCCTTTGATTATCCCGACGCCATCGTTGGTATGTTACTTCAGACACTGATGCACGGTAGAGGATACCGCACCCATTTCATGTATCCAAGGCATTCTGAGAAGCATGTTGAATGCGGATGGAGCATTGACAACAAGGATATCTATCAACAAGACTCGTTGTCTCCCTGGTTTTCCCACTTCAACTGGCGGTTGGATCGTTCCGAGCATACAACATTGTTCTCCGCTGAAACCTACCATTGGGCGAGAACATTTCATTAGTGAATCACATATTTCGGAACGCTGTTAAGTACAAGATGTTGGCAAAACTGCCTGTGACGACCGATACCTTTTTGATTTCCACCTGGCTATCAGTATTGAAATTACCAGAACGTCATTATGAGGAAATGGACTCCCTTCGCGTCCTCGTTAGAGAAGGTCAGAGTTCAATGCGTCGTTCTAGTGCGTTGTGAAAAAGGTTATGGATATCTGATCCTTGTTCGTAAATCCCGGATTGATCGCTTCCGAGATTGATTGGATAACTCATTTTCTCCAGTTATGCAATGCAAGACGTATATCAGCTCCCTTGATTGCTCATTTGATCTGGTTTCTCTCCCTTTGGACTCTCCCCGCTTAATGAATTATCTGATCGTCCTTTTTGGATACGGTTCTTGATCTCGTCCTTTAAGTTGTAGAACTCCTCAGTGTCATGCCTGTAGTCCTCGTGGAAAGATCAATATTTGTTTTTACTTCGCCCATCGAGGTCTCCTCTCATTTTGGGTGGCTACTTAACATCCTTCCACTCGCTATAGTTTTCAATACCTCAACTCGACTTGTTTTCAAAGTCGTGAACGGTTTACTTATCGACCATTCATATTTGGATTTTCCAGGTTGCAACCTTCCAGGTTCTTGTTGGTTGAACTCGGACCTGCTACTGGTTTGATGTCTTTTCGACTAGTTCATTTCCTCCCGAGGCATGTCGTTCCTTTGTCCTTCTTCTCTTCTATCTCGATTGGTTGAAGCGTGTCTATTTTCGAATTCATTTTTCTTCTTAGCAGCCATCATCTCCTCGAGACTGATGTGTTTTTGGACAGTCTTTAATAAATTCGTCATGTTCTTTGGGGGGTTTATGTTCAGAGAATCATAGAATGGTCATTTTTTAATCCGGGGGTGAAGGTGGCAATGGTCGTGTCATCGCTGTAGTTGTCAATCATGGTCAATTCGTTAGTAAAACGAGTGGCGTACTCCCTTATAGTTTCTTAGGCTTATGTCTGATGTGAAGCAAGTAGTGTGGGCTTTTACTCATCCGTTGACTGTCGATGAACCTTGTGATGAAGGCAGTGGTTAGCGCTTGGAAGGAGTCTATCCACCTCGGTGGCAAGCTGTTGAACCAACTCATCACTGTGGAGGTGAGACTGGTTGGGAATGTTAGGCATAGGATGGTCTCTGTGGTCTACTTCAATGCCATCATGTGGTGGATGTGTCGAAGATGGTCTGTCAGACCGGTGGTGCCATCGTATACCTTGAACTTTGGTGGAGTAAATTTTTTTGGCATATGAGTCACCATGAGCGCGTCAGATAACGGTGGTCTGAAAAATTCATACAGCACGTTAGGATCTGTGACCCCGATCTTGAATGGAATTTGTGTAGGGGTCCTGTCGTTTTGAGTGGGGCATCTTCTGATGGTTCACTGCTTTCGAGATTCACTTGTTGAGGCTTTGCAGGAACTTTATTACTCTTTCGGACATGGTTGGCAGAGTTTTGTTGGGGCGGTGCTTGGACAGGGTTGGCAGATTGAATACGTTCTTAGGTGAGTTTGTCCACCACTTAAATCAGAAGATCTATCTGGGTCATGAGTAGATCCACGCGAGGATCCATGGAAGTGTCATCAGATGTTTGAGATGACTGGGTTGTTTCTCCATTTTATGACTCTCTGTCACCAGGCACGATTGGCTTGGTTATCGCTGGGTTTGCAACATGCACTGTAGGTAACACAACTACCCCAGTGAAGGGATTGCTTTGATTGTTGCTAGGTTGAGAGTCTGTAGAGTGTTACATATGTTCTAAGAGCTTTTTAATCACTGAACGGAACTGAGGAAGCTTCCTACTACAAGCTCTCTTCTTGAAAGGGAAACTGTCGTTCCCCATGGACGACGCCAAAATGATGTGTCCAAAATCTGGTCTCTTGTAGAATTGACATGCAAAAAAATGTTAGATTGCCAAAGATCACCTATTTGGCGGCCGAAGGCATTCCGATGCTTAAGTCAATAACTCTGTTGGAGATGGAGATAAATATGGACAGAACTTAGTTAAATTGCATACCTTTGTCAAATATTCTCTTTACCTTATATAGTGGTCGTTATAAATTCTTTGCGCGACTTAAGCATGTGAGGCACAATGAGAGGAGGCATTTTTTGTAACAGTCTCTTCTTTTATGAAGATACGTCATTAGGGGCGTAACTCCCTCCACGACTTTTTTTTCTCTGTAACGTTCCTCTTTCTTAAGGGAGAACTTAGTTGGGCTTGGATTTTGGCCTCTGACTATGATTTATTCTGATGGGCCATGTTTAGGTTTTTACAACTGGATCCTCCCTTTTTGAGCTTTGAGATTTGACCTGGTCTTAAAATGTTTTGGTCCTAGTGATGGGCAATCTTTGCTACGTGTATGGTCGCGATAATAGTCTTATTTGATGTATGATAAAAAATAATTAACATTAATCTAAAATCATTAATTGCCATTTATAGCTAGGAAGATGTATTAATTAATTATTTCTTGAAATTGGACATGTGTATAATAAGATTACGAGGTTGCAATGTAATATGGTAGTTTGGTTCTAGATAAGTAGAGGAAATTTAGAAGAAGAAAAATTAATTATGTTTTTTTTTTGCTTCTTAGTTTCTCAATATTGCAAAAGGCAAACCTAGTGTCCATTGCCAAGCAGTGGTGTTGAAGGACTTCTCATTTTGGGAGGATTCATTTGGAATTATCTTAGTTCTGTAACAAAGATTATTTAATGCAGTTTACACGATAAACTTGACGAGAAAGTCATCTATTATCTAACAAAAATTAGGTTGGGAAATAGTGAAGCAGTTGCCTCATTGCATAAGGTCTAACTTTTGTTTTCCAAATTGCCCTCGCCCAATTTCCATAATGCCCGTTATGTCCCTTTTTTCTCTGACACGCCAAAGTCCAAAGCAAGACGCAACAAAACCATGAAGAAACCATTTTGCTTCCACATTCACGAAGAAGATGAAGAGATGTGTCACGACCAACACCTGAAATCATCTAGAAGAACTAGAGGCTCAGCAATTTGGGATCATCCAGAAGAAATAGAGACTCAACAAATTGGGAATTCAAATCAGAGATAGATTTCACAAGTCAAGAAGCTAAAATGGTTTAAAAGGGGGTGATCGTTGTAAAGGGCATTTAAGACATTTACTGTGAATGAGTTTGTTATTTGGTTGCTAGGTTGTTAGAAAAGAGGAAGTCGTTGTACACGTGTCAATATCCTATTGAATGATGGAATTGAATTGTAGTTTACCTCCAGTATATAAGGAGGAGATGCTCTGTAATAATTTTCTTATCTGAAATGATAATCAAACTTCTTATTCTTCTACCTTTGGCTCTCCTAGAGAGATTCTTCTTATTTTTATTTCTGTTACCATATTCTTCTTTTCTAGTTCACCATTAAATTCAGTTCTTCAAAACTCAGATCAGTTGTTTGTCCGACCCAATTATCACAAGGTCGTGACAATTGGTATCAGAGAAGGCATCTTGGGAATCAAACATGGAAACAAGAGCTAAAGAAATGGATAGCTTCATGAAACAATCAAAAACAAACTTTAGAGACTAATGGACAAATTGATCTCCTAAAGAAGGATGTGATTAGATTAACACAAATGGGTGAATCCACTGAGAGAAAGATAGATCAGATAATGGCACAAATCTTGCATTTGGCCTCCAATCAGCAGAATACCCAAGTAGGAGAAGCTAGTAACTCACACTCACATGGTCCAAATGCACCTCCAGGGAGATCAGAACAGGGCCATTACCATGCCAGTGGACAAGGTAACCCTCAATATAGATTCCATCGCCTAGATTTTCCACATTTTGATGGAAATAACCCCAAATCTTGGGTTAAGAAATGTGAAAGATACTTTCAACTACACAAAGTGGGAGAAGATGACAAAGTGGCAATGGTCTCACTGCACTTTGATGACAGAGCAGATACATGGTTTCTAGATTACCAAGTAGGAAAAACTACAATCAGATGGAATCAGATGGTCCTGGATATATGTATCAGATTTGTAGACCCTCTTCAAGACAACTATGTTGACAGATTCAACAAGCTCTACCAAGATCAGACTATTGAGGCTTATCTGGAACAATTTGAAGAATTAAAGGCTTGGATGGTAATGTCTAACCCAACTCTATCTGAATCTTATTTTGTCCTTAGTTTTATTAGTGGTTTGAAACCTGAAATCAAAAGAGTAGTACAAATGTTCAACCCTGGCAATCTTGCTCATGCATTCTCTTTAGCTAAGATGAAAAAAGGGTGTATTCAACCACTGACCAAACAGTCCACCTCATTCCAGTCCAAGAACAACCAAACCCAATATTTTTCTTCCAATTCTTGGTCTAAAAACAAGTTTTACAATACTCCTTCATTTACTAGTCAAGCTAAACCATCTATGCAAGACCAGATGTCCAACTCCTTTGTCAATAAGGCTCTCTTATTATCAACACCACCACAATACAAAACCAACAACATCAATCCTCCTATAAGAAGAATTTGACAAGAACAAATGAGGATAAGGAGAGAGCAAGGTCTGTGCTATCATTGTGATGAAGTATACAAACCTGGACATTTTTGCAAGAAACAACATATTTACTTATTGGTAGCTGAGAAAAATGGGAATCCTATAGACAGTGAAGGTGTCATGGAAATAGAAGATCTGGCCCAAGAAATTTCTACTGAAATGGAAATATCCATACATGCTCTGATGGGAAACCACTCCTCTAATACAATACTGTTACAAGGACTGGTAAAAAAGATTCCAATACAAATTTTAGTGGATACTGGGAGTACCCATTCCTTTGTGGATCCTAGAATTATTCATCTTACTCAATGGCCTACAATATCCACTCCCAAGATGCTAGTGAAAGTAGCTAATGGATAGCAAGTGATCAGTAGTGAACTCTGTCATCCACTCAGGTGGACAATGCAAGGATACAATTTTGAAGGTACCTTAAGGGTTTTGCAACTAGAGGAGTTTGATATGGTGTTGGGAGGGGACTGGCTGAAACCACATGGTAATATCATTATCAACCTATAAGAACTTCAAATTACATTGATACACCAAGGGAAGAAAATTACATTGCAGGGGGTCACTGACCAGGCTTCCTTATCTCTTTTGACTAGATCAAAAGCCAATAAAATATGGTCCAAGTCTAGCAATTCCTTTTTGGGCTGTTTTTTTTTTCTCTTACTGCCAGTGAATCTGACTCAGAATGTGACCCTGCCATTATGAAACTGTTAAGTTAGTATGATGATCTCTTTCAACCACCTACCAAGTTACCCCCCTCTAGAGTTCTAGATCACTCAATACCACTTAAACCACATACTACTCCCCCTTCTCAGTCCCCATATAGATTACCTCATTTACATAAGAGTGTGGTGGGACAATTGATCAAGGAGATGCTATCTGAAGGGTTGATTAGGCCTTCTCACAGTCCATTTGCTGCACCTATCTTATTGGTCAAGAAAAAAGATCAAACATGGAGGTTTTGTGTGGATTACAGGAGACTCAATGATGTGACTATTTAGGACAAATTTCCAATGCCCCTCATTGATGAGTTATTAGATAAATTACATGGAGCCAAGATTTTTTCTAAGATTGATCTAAGGTCAGCTTGTCATCAAGTACTTGTCAATCCATATGACATTCACAAGACAGCTTTTAGGACCCATCACGGTCATTTTGAATTCATAGTTATGCCCTTTGGGCTAACAATTGCCCCTGCTACTTTCCAGGCATTAATGAATTCAATTTTTGGTCCCTATCTTAGAAAATTTATCCTTGTCTTTTTTGATGATATACTCATTTATAGCCCCTCATTGGAATCCCATTTAAATCACTTAGACATTACTTTTACTACTTTGAGACAACACTCTCTGTTTGATAAGAAAACCAAATGCTCTTTTGGTCAAACTAGCCTTGAATACCTTGGTCATATTATTACCATAAATGGTGTAGCTGTTGATTTTAGTAAGGTTCATTCTATGCAATCATGGCCTACCCCTACTTCAGTCAAATTACTCAGAGGATTTTTGGGTTTAACTGGCTATTATAGGAAGTTTGTCTATAATAGCAAAACCACTCACTGAACTACTAAAAAAATATTCTTTTAATTGGACTGAGACTATGGAGAAAGCCTTTCAACAACTTAAAAAAACAATGTGCAGTACACCAGTGTTAAGGTTACCTGATTTCAACTTACCATTTGTAGTAGAAACTGGTGCTTTCTCTTCAGGTATTGGGGTTGTCCTATCTCAAGAAGGTCATCCAATTGCTTATTTTAGCAAGGCATTAGGTCCCAAATTCATCACCATGTCCACATATGAAAATGAGCTATTAGCAATTATATCAGCTGTCAAAAAATGGAGAAGTTATTTGTTGGGATCTAAATTTACTATTTTGACTGATCATCAAAGTATACAGTACTTTCTGTCACAGAAATTGACTACACTCATGCAATAAAAGTGGCTGGCAAAGTTATTAGGCTATGAATACACCATTGGGTATAAGAAAAGATCAACAAACATAGCAGCTGATGCATTATCCAGAAAACCAGGGGAGGCTTCACTGGCAGCTTTATCTATACGCACTCCTAAATGGCTGTCAGAGGTATTGAAGATCCATGAGCATGATGCTTTTGCTAAGGAAATCTGTGCCAAGTTATTACTAGATAAAGATGTTATTCCTCACTTTACCTTGTCCAATGGATTATTGAAATTCAAAGGAAGGCTCTACATAGGCAATCATGGACCCTTGAGACAACAATTCTGCTCCACAATTCATTGTTCCAATATTGGCGGTCATTCGGGCATAATGGCTTCTTATCAAATAATGAAATCACTTTTCTACTGGTCAGGTCTTAAAGCTTGCATTACTAAACTCATCTTAGAGTGTGACACATGTCAGCGGAACAAAGGAGACCATACTGGATATGGGGGTTTACTCCAACCTCTACCAGTCCCGGATTATGCTTGGCAGCACATCACTATGGACTTTATAGAAGGTTTGCCTAAATCCCAAGGGTTGTCTGTTATACTAGTGGTAGTAGACAGGTTCTCCAAATATAATCATTTCATGGGTTTACCACACCCTTACAATGCTTCTATAGTAGCTGATCAGTTTATGAAGAATGTATACAAGTTACATGGTCTCCCAGTCTCTATTGTGTCAGATAGGGATAAGGTCTTTACTAGTACATTCTGGTCCCAACTCTTCACCTCCCTGAGTATTTCTATCAACCTAAGCACCTCCTATCACCCTCAGACTAATGGACAAACAGAAAGGACAAATGCATGTATTGAAACTTATCTGAGTAATATGACTAGTCATGCTCCAAATCGATGGGCTAACTGGCTTTATTTAGCATAACATTGGTTCAATACATCCTACCACTCAAGCTTGAATACCTCTCCTTTTAAGGCCTTGTATGGGTATTCCCCACCTTTGTTAGCACTTCCACCAACAGACACCCTCAATGTTACTGACGTTAATACCTACTTAGAAGAGAGAGTTGCTATGTTGGGCATTATCAAGGAAAAGTTGTAAACAAAATATTATGTGATTGATTAAATCACATTCAAAGTTTAAATAGATCTTGAACTACATGATTTTCACAACCAATCAGAATATCAAGAATAAAAAGAGCGTACCTTGAGCCATGATTTTCTCCTTTCTGACAACCCAATTGTTTAAGAAATTGTTAGAATATGAAACTCTGTTTCTCTCTCCTAACCTTACTTTCTGTACGATAGAATCAATTTTTTTTATGGATACCAAAGCTTTTCTATCCCTTTTATAGGCAGAGAGAGGACCAGTTTCTTAAGATTAGTGGGTAATTTCCATTACAGTTTCTAAACCACCAAAACACGTTCCATCAACGTGTTTAAAAAAAAAAGAAACCACTTTTCCGACTTGACCAATACAAATTTAAACCATAAATAAATTATTTTATCAAATAATTTAAAACATTATTTATTTAACCATATATATGTTATTATTCTGGCACATGGCCACAATAATATCTTACATTCTCCCACTTGGCCATGTGGTAGAATTGTTGTTATTGATTAAATAAAACATGATGCGTATCTTATAAAGCTAAAACTTACGTATATTGGTCACATCATAATATCATTATAAGTATAGACTAATAAGGGTCATGGCGGTTTTATGTCATTGAATCGACATAATTCCTTCCATGTACCACAATATTAGTTTTCTACTTAATATGATCCATCATTGAAAAGTCTAATAATGATCCACTGTAATGTCTCTTGTTAACTAGAATAAAAACATTAATGTATATACCAGCAAACATGATAACAAGATATCAATAAGTATCGTAAACAATACATAACTGATATCAAAGTGTCAAATACATAATTATCATAAACTCATAAAGTCATTAAGATTTTCCAATAATACCCATCCTCTCGACATGTCCAATAAATGTCTTCGGAGGTAATCCCTTAGTTAACGGATCCGCAACCATGAGATTGGTGCTGATATGTTCAATTGACACTCTTTGTTTCTGAACGTCTTCTTTAACGACAAGATATTTCAATTCCATATGTTTAGCACCTTTTGAATACTTATCGTTTTTTGCAAAGAAGACAGCTGCGGAATTATCACAATAAACTTTCAGCGGCTTGGCAATAGTGTCGACGATTCCAAGTCCTGAAACAAAGTTCCGCAACCAATTACCTTGAATTGTGGCCTCAAAGCATGCCACAAACTCAGCCTCCATAGTGGACGTAGCAATGACAGACTGCTTCGCACTCTTCCATGAAATTGCTCCTCCAGCTAATAGGAACAACTAGCCAAATGTAGACTTTCTTGTATCCACACACCCCGCATAATCTGAATCCGAATACCCAATCACCTCAAGATGACTAGATCTCCTATAAGTGAGCATATGATCTTTTGTCCCTTGCAAGTATCGCAATACTTTCTTTGCAGCCTTCCAGTGATCCAATTCTGGATTACTTTGATATCGGCCAAGCATTCCAACAGCAAAACTGATGTCTGGCCTGGTGCAAGTCTGAGCATACATCAAGCTCCCGACAACCGATGCATAAGGAATCCCTTCCATTTGTTTGCGTTCCAATTCATTCTTTGGGCATTGCATAAGGCTGAATTTATCTCCTTTCTGAATTGGAACAACACTTGATGAGCACTTTTCCATTCTAAATCTCTCTAGGACTTTATTGATATATGCTTTTTGAGACAACCCCAACAATCCTTGTGATCTGTCCCGAAATATTTCTATTCCAATCACATAAGTCGCCTCTCCCATATCTTTCATTTCAAAGTTCTTTGAGAGAAATTTCTTGGTCTCAGATAATAAACCAAGATTATTAGTAGCAAGCAAGATATCATCAACATACAAAATCAAAAAAATAAACTTGCTCCCACTAATCTTCAGATATATACACCGATCAACAATGTTTTCCTTAAATCCAAAAGATGTTATAGTATCATTAAACTTGAGATACCATTGACGAGAAGCTTGTTTAAGTCCGTATATTGATTTCTTGAGTTTACACACCATGTTTTCTTTTCCGTTAATGGAAAACCCCTCAGGTTGATCCATATAAACTTCTTCCTCTAAATTCCCATTTAGAAAAGCAGTTTTTACATCCATTTGGTGTAACTCTAAATCATAATGAGCCACCAATGGCATAATAATTCTAAGAGAATCTTTCTTAGAGACTGGTGAAAAAGTCTCGTTGTAGTCAATACCATCTTTCTGAGTAAAACCTTTTGCAACAAGTCGAGCCTTGTATCGTTCGATATTGCCATTTGAGTCACGCTTGGTCTTAAGGACCCATTTACACCCAACTCTTTTACAATCTTTAGGCAATTCAACAAGGTCCCAAACTTCATTATGCTCCATAGATTTTAACTCATCATTCATAGCATCAACCCATTTAGTAGAATTAAAATTTTTAATGGCTTGGGAAAACGAAACTGGATCTTCATCAATTCCTAAATTAAAATCTGACTCTTGTAGATATACCACATAGTCATCAGAAATAGCAGACCTTCTTTCTATTTTAGATCTTCTTAATGCTAGTTCTTGTGGTTCATCTACTGTAGGTTCATGAACATTATCTTCATTGTGGGTAGTTTGTTCATTCATTTGTTGATCTTGTCCATTGTTTAACTGTTCAACAATTGGAGGAATAACCACTTTAGAAGAAGATAAGGACAAAGGAACGTGTACCCTAACTTCTTGAATTTCCACATTCTGTGGTTCTTGGCCTCCCACCAACTTCACCATTTTCAATGAACCTAGCATTTCCAGTTTCAACAATTCTTGTATTATGGCTAGGACAATAAAATCTATACCCTTTAGACTTTTTCAGATAACCAATGAAGAAACCACTGATTGTTCTTGAATCCAATTTCTTTTCACGTGGATTATAGATTCTTACTTCTGCCGGGCAACCCCAAACATGCAGGTGCCTTAAACTGGGTTTCCTATTAGTCCATAGTTCAAAAGGAGTCTTTGGAACTGACTTACTAGGAACCCTGTTTAACAAATACACGACAGTTTTCAATGCATGCATCCACAATGATATGGGTAAAGATGAATTACTTAACATACTCCTAACCATATCCAATAAAGTACGATTACGCCTTTCTGCTACACCATTTTGTTGCGGTGTACCTGGCATAGTGTATTGCGCACATATGCCACGCTTTTCAAGGAATTTAGCAAATGGGCCTGGACATTGCCCAGTTTCATCATATTTCCCATAATATTCACCACCTCTGTCAGACTTGATAACTTTCACCTTTCTATCTAATTGTCTTTCAATCTTATTAATAAAGACCTCTAAGGCATCTACCGATTGAGATTTTTCATGCAACAAATAGACATACCCATAACGTGAAAAGTCATCAATGAAAGTGATAAAATACTTTTCTCCACTAAAAGATGAAACATCAAAAGGCCCACATATATCAGTGTGTATTATTTCAAGGAGTTGTGTGCTCCTCGTGGCTCCTTTCTTTGTGTGTTTTGTTTGTTTTCCTTTAATACAATCCACACAAATGCCGAGATCGGTAAAATCCAATTCTTGAAGGACCTCATTCTTTACCAATCTTTCTTTGGAAATATGACCCAGACGTTTATGCCACAAGTAAGCAGAACTTTCGTTAACTAAACCACGTTTAGTTCCAATATTATGATGCAAGGTTAAAAGACTCTCAGCAAAAAGATTATCAAGTTTAAACTTATACAAACCATCATTAAGAATACCAGAACCAATGAAAAGATTTTGTTTAAACAAATTGAAACATCCATTTTCGAATTTAAAAGAATATCCAACAGAATCAAGTCTAGATAAAGAAACTAAATTGCGAGAAATAGAAGGTACATAAAGAGTTTGAAACAAATCAAAATGATGTCCAGTATCTAAAATCAAACGATAAGTTCCAATGGCTTCAACTGGAGCTTTGACTCGATTTCCCATAAAAATGAACTTTTCATTTGGATTTATGGTTCGGGTCGTAAGGAATCCCTGCATCGTATTTGAAACATGAGTGGTACATCCAGAATCAAGCCACCAAGTATTATTGGGAACTTCCACTAAATTTGATTCGAAACATACTAAAGCACTAGACTTACCTTTCCTTTCGAACCATGCCTTACGCTTCAGGCAGTCTTTCTGAAAGTGTCCAGGTTTTCCACAGAAATGACACTTGTCATTTTTGTGTTCCTTTTTCTGAACTTGGGCAGATGACTCATTCACCTTCAGTGGTCCATGCTAGCCCTTTCCATGTTTGTTTCCAGCTTTCTTTCCAGCTCCTTGATTAGTTACAAGATGAATGGAATGAGTTCTCTGATTCTTAAGTCTCGTTTCCTCCTGAACTAGCATATTGTGAAGTTCATTCACATTCCATTTGTCTTTCATGGTATTATAATTCATTTGAAATGGACTATACTCAGAAGGTAGCGAGTTTATGAGAAACTGTACGAGGAAATTCTCATCCAGAATCATCCCTAAGGACTTAAGTCTTGCTGCAATATTTGTCATTTCGATGACATGCTCATGCATGCTACGAGAACCATCAAACTTTATGGTAGTTAAAGTAGCCATTAATGTCCCAGCAAGAGACTTATCAGCTGTTTGGGAACGCTCTTCCACAAATTTCATAAATTCCTTAGCATTATCAGTTTTGGGAAGAGTAGTCTTGATGTTGTTTGCTACACTCAGTCGCATAAACATTAGGCTTAGTCTATTTGATCTTTCCCAAGTATCATAATAAGTCCTATCTTCATCACTGCTAGTATCTATAATAGCAGGAGGTTTCTCAACATATAGTGACAAGTCAAGATCCAAAACACCAAGGTGAAATTGGACTTGCTCACACCAATCAAAGAAATTAAGACCATTAAATACAGGAATAGACAAAGCTTGCGAATGAAGAGAAATAGGAACAGGTACTGCAAGAAGTATAAAATGCTCAAACATTAAAACCTTGAGTTTGCACATTTAAACACATAATACAGATTCAGACACATAATTTAAATACCTATAAATGTATGTCAATGATCTCCTTTGGGTGATACAAAAAAAAAACATACAAATGTATGTCAATGATCTCCTTTGGGTGATACAAAAACATACAACAGTAAACATAATGATGCTAATAATTAGGTAACCATATGTGTACTACTTAGATATACTTACTATCTTTGGATATGAAAATACATCTAATAGAGCATACCAACAATCATGTCCATTCATTATAAATACAACTACTCACCTTTGGGTGATTTTTTTAAATGTTTTATAATAATGAACTTCAATTTACTTGGTGACTTACAATTATCATACACATTTAAATTGAATTAATAGTAGTAGCAGCGGAAGATGCATTAAAACCCAATTGAATTTTAAACTTCATAAATAATGGATCTAGAAATCTTAATTGGAAAATTATGTGTTCCAAAACCTGGCTCTGATACCAGTGTAAACAAAATATTATGTGATTGATTAAATCACATTCAAAGTTTAAATAGATCTTGAACTACATGATTTTCACAACCAATCAGAATATCAAGAATAAAAGAGCGTACCTTGAGCCATGTTTTCTCCTTTCTGACAACCCAATTGTTTAAGAAATTGTAAGAATATGAAACTCTGTTTCTCTCTCCTAACCTTACTTTCTGTACGATAGAATCAATTTTTTCTGATGGATACCAAAGCTTTTCTATCCCTTTTATAGGCAGAGAGATGACCAGTTTCTTAAGATTAGTGGGTAGTTTCCATTACAGTTTCTAAACCACCAAAACACGTTCCATCAACGTGTTTTTAAAAAAAAAGAAACCACTTTTCCGACTTGACCAATACAAATTTAAACCATAAATAAATTATTTTATCAAATAATTTAAAACATTATTTATTTAACCATATTTATGTTATTATTCTGGCACATGGTCACAATAATATCTTACAAAAGTTGCATAGAGCACAAGAGATGATGAAATGGTATGCAGATAAACACAGAGTAGAGAGAACATTTGAGATTGGGGATTGGGTGTATTTGAAATTGCAACCATATAGACAGGTATCAGTCCAATTTCGTCGAAATCTGAAGTTGGCTTCAAGGTTTTATGGCTCTTTCCGAATAATAGAGAAGATAGGAGAGGTTGTTTACAAACTCCTCCTCCCAGATTCATCCCGAATTCACCTAATTTTTCATGTATCACAATTAAAAAAGAAATTAGGGCAAAATCACGTACCTCAGCCTACACTGCCACTTGACAATGGAAATGGTCAAATCCAAGCAGAGCCCAACGCCATTCTTGCTCGCAGATTGGTTCCTCGCAACAATCAGACCGTTACGCAAGTGCTGGTTCATTGGTCTATTGGTTCTCCTCAAGACGCTACTTGGGAGGATTGGCTCTCTTTACACCATCGATTTCCATCCTTCGATTCTTGAGGACAATAATCATTTCGAGAGGTGGGCCTTGTCACGACCAACACCTAAAATCATCCAAAAGAATTAGAGACTCAGCATTTTGGGATCATCCAGAAGAAATAGAGACTCAGCAAATTGGGAATTCATATGAGATAGATTTC
The DNA here is from genome assembly GCA_963556465.1 of Berberis vulgaris. Lineage (NCBI taxonomy): Eukaryota > Viridiplantae > Streptophyta > Magnoliopsida > Ranunculales > Berberidaceae > Berberis > Berberis vulgaris. The sequence goes on along the minus strand of OY747134.1, from coordinate 66,633,445 downwards.
ACAAGTCAAGAAGCTAAAATGATTTAAAAGGGGGTGACCGTTCTAAGGGGCATTTAAGATATTTATTGTGAATGAGTTTGTTATTTGGTTGTTAGAAAAGAGGAAGTCATTGTAGACGTGTCAATATCCTAATGAACGATGGAATTGAATTGTAGTTTTGAATGATGGAATTGAATTGTAGTTTACCTCGAGTACACAAGGAGGAGAGAGATGCTCTGTAATAATTTTCTTGGAATGATAATCAAACTTTTTCTTCTTCTACCTTTGGCTCTCCTAGAGAGATTCTTCTTGTTTTTATTTCTGTTACCATGTTCTTCTCTTCCAGTTCACCATTAAATTCAATTCTTCAGATCTCAGATCAGTTGTTTGTCCGACCCAATTATCACAAGGTCGTGACAAGATGCAAGCTAACCCCCATCGAAACCACAGAGAGCAAGAACATGTAATTAAAATCTCTCTCGTTCTACCTTCTTCTTCTTCTTCCCGTCCTCTTCCCTCTTTCGTCTTCTCACCGCCACTGTCACATAGAAGAAATTGAAATCAAATTGATTTGCCCTTTGCAACTTCAAAAATTCTCACGTATGTCCCTTTACAAATCACAGAAAATATTTTTGATCTCAAATCAATCTATCTCTCAATCTCTTCGTTTCTTTCGTATAGATAGTTAAAAATAATATTTTTGATCTGATCGATTAGTAATTTCATCAAGAGCGATTGGTTGGGGATTTTGGTTTGATGGACCGGATGAATGTGTGGAATGAATAAGAAGAAGAAGAATAGTATGGTGAAGCTAGGGTTTTTTAAGTTGGCCTTCTTCATTCTTCTTCTTGCAATTTCAACTGCAGCACAAGAGGATGAAACCCCAACAACATCATTAACAACATAGCAGCAAAACAAGAGACATAAAAATGCATACGTGTCTATAATGTACATGTGTGGTGATGCTTAGATCTCTCTCCAAGCTCAAAGTCCAAGCTGATCGAATCGTCATCGCCTCCTTGGATGTTCATCTTCATTGGGTTCATGCTCTGTAAGTATTTCTTTCTCTCAATAATGCGCTTCCCCAGGTTCACACGGGTCGAATTATCGGATCCTCTCGCCCGTTTCCTCGCTCGTTAGACAAGCCCCCACCAGTTTGTAACAAAGTTCCATCTGCAACTGCAAGGAACTGCACCCCCTTCCAAAAAACTTTCTGCTCCAGTTTAAGGTTTGGCCCCCCATATATATTAGAAGTTAGGCCCATGGGCCCTATCCATCCTCGTTTTGCTTTCATTACATGATATGAGTCTGGGCTTGGGATTGAACATCACATAAAATGGCCTGTGAGATTTATATTTGAACTCATTTTGCTATGTAACAATGCATGCATGTTTGATATGAATAGATATTGTTGGGAATCTTGGTAGGCTATAGAAAAGGTAGTGACTACTCGACACTACCATATGTACTGTCTCACACTACCATGCATTCTTTTTTTAACCTACTAACCGACACTATCTTAAAAACTGTTTTTGAAAAAATAGTAACATAAAAATTGGGTAAATTTTGACCAATTTAAAATATTAATTGAGACCGATTCTCAAGCTTATCAAAACACAACAATTGCAGTACTCTGAGTCATTTAATAAATACAATTTGAATAACTTGAAAATATTTTGAAATAAGTAAGTTATGATCATTTTACTAAAGTCGTGCAAATTTGTCTCTCAAAGAAATATGGTAGTGTCCTTGACTTTCGGCCAACTTATATGCTCGATCGAGACCGATTCTCAAGCTTATCAAAACAAGAAAATCATAGTACTCCGAGTTATCTAATAAACACAATTTGAATCACTTGAAAGTATATTGAAATGAGAAAGTTACGACTATTTTGCAACAAACACTCAAATTGTCCAGAAAAAATAATGTTTTCACTCATTCGCATTGGGCAATCTGAGTAGGAGACTCAAATTTTCCCAGACCTATGCGAATTTGAGACTTCCACTCGCATGGACCTATGCGAGTGTGAGACTCTCACTCGCATTGTCCTATGTGAATGGGTGAAAACATAGACTCTGTTTTTTTCTGGACAATTTACATGTTTGTTGTAAAATGACAATAACTTTCTCATTTCAAAACATTTTCAAGTTATTCAAATTGTGTTAATTAGATAACTCAGAGTACTACAAATTTAATGTTTTGATAAGCTTTAGAATCGGTCTTGATCGACCATATAGGTTGGATGAAAGTCATGAACACTATTCCGTTTTTTTTGCGGGACAAATTTGCGCGACTTTAGTAAAATGATCATAACTTGCTCATTTCAAAACATTTTCAAGTGATTCAAATTGTGTTTATTAGATAGCTCAAAGTACTACAATTTTCGTGTATTGATGAGCTTGAGAATCAGTTTCAATCGAGCATATAAGTTGAACCAAATTTAGGGATAATACTATGTTTTTTGAGACAAATAGGGTGAGAGAGGTGGCGGGGTTGTGGTGGTGCTTGATGGAGAAAGGTGGAAGTGGCGGGAGGGAGAGAAGTGGCGGGGTGGTGGTGATGATGGCGGGGTGATGGCACTGTCTGATGGAGAAGAGAGGGGGGGGGGGGGGAGGGGGAGAAGAAGGGAAGAGAAGAAGATGAAGAGAGAGAATGAGAGAGAAAATTTTAAATTTTGAATTTTTATTGGTGGTGTCGGAAAGAAGTGGAGGTGTGAGAAATAAAGTAGGTGGTCTAAGAGAGAAAAAATTGATATAGTGATGTGAGACAGTACTTTAGGTGGTCTGAAACAGTTGCTGCCTATAATAAATTTATGGGTTGTTCACTTTAAATGATCCTTGATTATTGAAGGAAATATATGTGATGAGGCAAGTCTCGATCAAATTATCTTCTTGCAATCATAGGATATCGTAGCAATAGTTCACTAAGAGGTTTTTCAAACCAGAAGGGGTCTTTCTTTTTATTTATAAATTTTTATTTGAATTCCTCTTCTTCCCGTTTAGTCCGGAAAGTTGTTTCATGAATTTAGTTAGATCAGATTGAATTATGAGAAATCCATTGTGGATTTTACCATCTTTGACCATATCTGATGATACCAAAATGCCCCTGTACAAATTGGAAAAACGGAGGAAACTTAAAAGAAACAAAAAGAGAAGAGATAGGAGGGAATTGGTTTTGTGGTACTTTTCTTTTGGTGCTACATACAGAGAAGTTAAAGTGATAAACATGTAACAGTAACCAAATAATCTAACCACATGTTTTAAATTACAATACTACTATTTTTCTTTTGATACATAATTATTAAAAAATAAAAATAACCTTTTATCTACTATTGAGTTTTTTTTTTTTTTTTTTAAATACCTTTCATGTCATTTTTAATACTAAAATTGCCCTCACCCGTATGTTTTATGTTTGGATATTTCTGAAGTGGGCTTCAGCGAACTAGCCAAACCCTATCTAGATTCTTGAGTTCATGATGTGGGCATAACACTTGAAGGTCCAAATTGTTTGGTAGGACCACTTAAGTGATAATTCTAAATTCCCTAAATTTTTACGAGCTCGAAAATTGAATGTCCGTGTGTGCATCAATATTTTGGAATGTCGAAAATACACTCCACATTAACATACAATTACTTGGAGTACATTGAGGGTAATTTCTAGATTTAAAAGTTCATGGACAAAATGATAACCCATAAATTTATTTTTGCATTTGGTAATTTAGTGACTTATTTAGAGAGTGTCGAAGGCATGACCTAAAATACCTATGTCATGAGAAAAGTGTGCGGCCGTGCCATAGTCATGGCTGATACACTAGTTAAATTTTTTTTTTTTTAATTAAAGCTCTCCCACATGGGATCTAAATTTGCTTTTGACTTTTGGTCAAAATTCTAATACAAATGGAGTTTGTGCCTCCTCCCAGAGGAAGGAAAGGTCTGCCAATCTTGTCCTTCATATCTTATTATTACACACATACAAAAATATGTATAGGTTGTGGGGAATTCTAATTGACGAGGAAACCAGCGAGGGGAGGGATGCAACCCTCCATTCCCCTTGAGATACGTGTCTACACTATTGAAATATGCAACAACACAAATCTCGAGGAGAATGAGTGGTGACACCCTCCCCCTTGTTGATTTCCTCGCCCCTTTCCTCGATAGTTAGACAGACCCATAGGTTGTACAATACTGATGGCAGGAATCATACAGTAATTCAACTTTGACATTAAAAAAAGCACTTTAAAACGACATTCTGATGCGTTCATTTCAAAAAACCAATTGGGGGGGGAGGGGGGGGGGGGGGGGGGGGGGGGGGTAGATTATGGTTCTTGAATGTCAAAACTCTGAATCTTGCAAAGGCCTTCAATCTTTGTTCAGTCAGTTGAACCTAGTTATAAAGGAAAAAATGTTTTGATTACACTTTCTCAGTGGCTTTTGTAAAAAAAATTCATGTTGTGTGAGTTGTATCAATTCATCATTTTGAAATACTTAAACATTAAATAATGGGAATTATATTATTTATTGAAACTAATGGAATTAAACTCGGATTAATTCATCCCGAAGAGAACCCAAAATCAATTGCAGTTAGTGACAACTAATAGCACTAACATCATGGACATAACTACTACCTTGATAGGTGGGAGCGGTTACAAGCACAATATTAAGTGTGATTGGTCCCTCTTCTCATTCTTCTCATATAACACTTGATGCTCTATTCTGTTACTTGTCCTGTTGATAGTGAAAGCAATTTTCTAGTCTAAAGAAGGGAAGACAAATTGTTGACTACAATTCGAAGAGCAATTCTGAAGTCAAAGAGATTGAAACCTGACTGATCATGTCCTCTCGTGCAAGTAAGGAATCTTATATCCATTATAAATTATTTTAAGGATTAACAAATGATGTAGAGTAATCGTAGTTCATGTGTTTAGTTGAATGATTCAGCAAAATCCAATTCAGTTTGATGACTTATTGTGATTGCACCAGCTCGCAGTGGATCTGACGTTATAAGGATAGTAATCCATATATATAATACTTATAGTTGTAACATACAATTCAGTTTGCACTTTCAATCCAATTGCGTTCAAATGGCTTCACCAATCCTCTAGCTTCCATTAGCTTTCTCACCACTACCATGACATCACGTTTTCCGCAGGGTTGGGCATCCCATCTCATGATCTCAATCTTGTCCCAATTTTGGGGGTCCTTTTGGGATTGATAAAAAACATCCCGATTCCGCTCCATCCCAATTTAGAGTATCATTGGATCGGGATAAAGATTTTCAATCCCACCCATCCCATCCCGTCCTGCACTTATTTGTTTAATATTTATTATTATTAATTTTAATCAAAGTATCAAACTACCCTTCTAAAGGAAAGTTTAAGATGTGTTGAAATTAAATCAAAGCATCTATTGTTTATTGTCTTAATTTGTACTTTTTGTTGAGATAGAAACTTTGATTTGAATATTTTAGGTCAAATAGAACTCATGTAAATTTATGTTTTTTCACATTTTAGATTGGTTATACGACAATTATTCTTGTATCACATAGATGATCTTTAACATAAAAAAAAACTGTAAGTTCATTGGATCATAAATTTTATATGACATTTAATATTGTTAAGATGAAAGTTATATGTACAAAAATTATGCATTATTGTGTATGAACCAGAGTAGTCAAAGCCATGGGTTTTCACCGCTTATAACCAAAAGTCAGCCAAGCAATGAGATCTCGCTTCGCTTCGGTCAAAGCCATGTCACTACTTTGAAGCCACAAAAAGCCATGGCTTTTAGTTTTTTTTGCCGAAGCCCGAAGCGCCCAAACCGGTGGCTTCATGTTACAAAGTGTCTCAATTTTTATTTTCGAGTTTTCTTACTGGTTTTGGTCGGAAAAAAGAATGGAAAGGGACAGGGAAGGAAGAGGAATAGAAAGGAAGAAGATATGAGAAAATTTTAGGCGAATGAACCGGTCGGATTGCTCGGACGCAGACAGAAGGGGGAGGAGGAAGACGGTGAAATATATGCAAATATCTTATTGTTTTTCTCTGATTTTGGTCGAAAAAAAGAACGAAAAGGAGAGGAAAGGAAGAAGAGAGGAAAACATTTTAGGTGAATAAACCAGTAGGATTGCTCGGACGCAGGCGGAGGGGAGGAGGAAGACGATAAACAATACTCAATTATCTACTGATTTTTTCTGATTTTGGTCGAAAAAAGAAGGAAAAGAGAGAGGGAAGGAAAATGAATAGAAAAGAAGAAGAAATGAGATGATTTTAGGTGGAGAAACCCGTCGGATTGCTCGGATGCAGGCAGAGAAAGACGATGAATAGTACATAGGGGAAGAGGACGAAGGGAGGGAAAATTGTTTTATGCTTGGGTGGCTATTCGCACCCACTACATTTATGAGGGCACCTCGCCTAGAAAAGTCAAATAAAAAGAAATAAATTAAAATTTTAAATTCAATTAACATCAACACTATGTACTTAATATAAAATTAAGGAAATCATGGTTTTAATTTTTCAGAGCACATACTTCTATTATGCATTTAAAAAATATATAATATCAATTGTTTTTTAAGGGCCGCTTTACTTGCGTAAAATAATCGCTTTACCCTTCGCTTTTTGGAAAAAAAGCCAAACAATCGGATTTCGCTTCGGCTTTGCTTCATGCTTTGACTACCTTGGTATGAACAATGTGAAATGAAATATTTTGTTATTCTTCATTGGAGGACTCTTTGGTACATGCTCATCTTGTTCAGTTCGGTCTCGTCCCAAATCCGTTTGGGATGGGACGAGGTCTATCCCATTCCGATCCCGTATGAACGGGATGGAATAGGGATGAGGTCCATCCCGTCCCATCCCATCCCATCTTGTGCCCACCCCTGATCGTCCGACTCTTGTATATTTGTTCGACAATGTCATATAATTTCCAGGATTTTCTGGTTCTAAACAAAACAAATGTTCTGCAAGCAGCAAGCATAGAAGTGAAAGTCGTTGAATTTGGTTGAATGCCTGAATGATACATCTCTTGTAGAAGCTGAAAAGCGGTTCTCCCATGGCCATGCATCCCATATGCACCGATCATCATCGTGATCCATGACACCACGTCTTTGATTTCAATGTTTGCAAAAACTGTATATGCAGCATCAATACATTCACATTTGAAGTACATGTTGATCAAGGCGTTCCATACTGTAATAGATGAACTTAAGCCTTTCTTCCTAATGTGAGCATGGATTGTTTCCCAGATCTTAAATCACACAAGCAAAAGCATGGAAACTGTAATGTGGTCACCGTTAACTTAACTCCTCTTAATTGCATGTCACCATAACATAGTAGTGCTGAATCACCCATCCCAAGCCTTTCTTCCTAATGTGAGCATGGAAAAATCTAGGATGCCTGGTACCCTACCTGGTACTATGCCTGGTGAGTGCCAAGCATCATTGATTTGCGTTGAGATAAGTGTAACAACATCAGATTTATCCATCAAATTGAACACATTTCTTGCAAAGTCAACCCTCCCACAACCGGCATACATTGTCAGCAAAGCAGGTCCTGCCGAACAATTAAATGCAGATATTTAACCCCATATATATCCATGAATTTCTTCTCCATTCCACTCAGCCTCCAAATGTCGGCATGAAGCAAGAATGCTAGAGAGAGCATCATAATCAGGCCAAACTACCCCTCTCCTCATCATATCCCCGAAAACTCATAACCCCCTTCCATGCTTAGCCATTTTCCAATAACCCTTGATCAATGTAGTCCACGAGATAATATTAGGCTATTCAATACATTCAAACACCCTCAAAGTTTCCTCACATAAACCCATTCTACAAAACCATCCAAAACCAAATTCCAAGTAACTAAATCATATTCAATCCCTCTAAACCTCGTCAACTCCATGAGCTCTATAGCAAAATTACAAAATCCATTTGAAACATAACCTAAATCCTTGAATTCCACGACAACAAATCCCTTTCCACCATTTCATCAAACACCCGTCTAGCTGCTCCAACTTCTCCACATTTTGAATACATACATATCAATCAATGCATTACTTATTTCACTCACCCCCTAACTGAATCACATCTTTGTGAACACAAACTCCCACCTTGAGAAATCCACATTGCGCGCATGCCCTCAACACTTTCGGGAAGATGTAATGATCAAGTTTTTTTTTTTTTTTTTTTTTTTTTTTTTTAAATTAAACCACCAGTGGGGAGGGGCACCTATGGAATGCCAGACCTTTATTACTTATAAAAAAAAATTGATTTACAATCAAGACGGGGGTACATTACGACTTTACCCGTGTTAACACCAAACAAAAATTCGACAAAAGCCCATATGCCCACTAATTGATACAACTTGAAATAAAGGTCCATGAGCTTGAAAGAAACAATTTCAAAAACATTGGCAGAAAAAGAACCAAAAAAACAGAGTGGATATCTCCAAAAAAACAGAGTGCGCCGGCTGTATGCACAGCCTCGCATCTGCAGCGCCAATCGTCCCTTGGCAGACAATGATCAAGTTTAATACCCCATAGTTTCATATCAGTATAAGTGTTCAAGCACTTCTCATAAATACTGTTCGTGAATAATAAGCAAGGATTGCAGTCCATGCAAACATGTTTGGCTCAGGCAATACGTGCATAAACAAAAATATTGTAATCTGCATACAATTGGACTAACTTGGTGGAGGTGATAATTTTGTAATATTTTTTAAAGTTTGTATAATCCCTTAACCACCTCCCACCCAGTTATCGCCAATAGGGTTCGATCCCTAAACTTGTGATTCCATCAGGCCTACCGCTAAGCTAGTACCATTGGCATTTGCTGATGAATTTGTTTTGTCGTTGGCAGCGACTACTCCACACCACCATATATACTGTCTCATACCACCACGTAATATTTTAGGGGAGGCTCTCTGCTCTTGGATACATACAATTTTACCTACAAAGAGACTAGATGACTTCTTTAACACCTAAAGCAAAAATAGGCTTCCCATCGACGTATTTAAAATATTTAATACATGTCCATTACCCTCCAAGTCTCAACTCACACCGTTGCTCCTCCGCAACCCACTTCCGATGAAAAATCTTCATGAAAATGTCACGTTTAGAACAGTTAGGCGGGAAGAAAGGCGCCAAATTCAAATAATGAAATTCAAAAGAGAAGAGCATTTTAGAAATTCTTGTAATAGTTAGTTAAGTATAGCACATGGCTAGACACGTGGAGAAAGATCCCTGGTTGTATTTTGAATTTCTGTTTCATCTTCTTGTATAAGTAGGGAGGTTTGGAGAGCAATAGAACAAAGAAGTTTAAAGTAGAAATCTAAGCTTCCTGTTCATGAAGAGCTTGAGATAAGTGTATCCCGATCTATTACCAATATCAAATTTCTTTTGATTTGTGTTTGTTTTCTTTCGATTTGTTCCCAAAGTAGTCACAATCGTGACATTTGGTATCAGAGCAGTGTTATTCTGATCTGCGAGACCTTGAGACAACCATAGAAACACGAGCAAAAGAGATGAAACAATTCATATGGGAAACCAGAAAGAACCTGAACGACACAACCAATCAATTAGAGCTCTTCAGGAATGAATTCATGAACCTGATACAATCGAATGAAATCCAAGAGAAAAGAGTTGAAACTAGGTTTAAACACCTTATTCAATTGATCCAGAACCAAGCAGGACCTTCAAGAATTCATCTCACAGGGAGAACCAAGGTATGTTTCCCCGACTTCCTAGACTTGAATTTCCACCGTTTGATGGTACAAATCCAAGATCATGGATAAAGAAATGCAAACGATATTTCAGTTTTTTTCAAATAGTGAATGAGAACAAGGTTGGCATGGCATCAATTCATCTCACAGGGAGGGCAGACCTATGGTTTCTTGACTACCAAGTAGGCAAGGAAATGCTTCAATGGGGGCCATTTGTGCACGACCTGTGTGAACAATTTGAGGAAGCAGTCTTAGATAATTATGTCGATTCGTTCAACAAATTGAACCAGGAGGAATCAGTAAATATTACGAAAAATTTGAAGAGCTAAAATCATTGATGTTGTTTCACAATAACCACTTAGACGAACCATACTTCGTATTGAGTTTTTTTAGTGGTCTTAAAGAAGAGATCAAAGCTCTAGTTCAACTATTCAAACCCACAACAATCACTTAAGCACTATCCCTATCTAGAATGCATGAAGCATCTTCTAAAAAACATCGCAGTTCTAAACACCCAATCCAATCTTCACAGCCCTACAGACAACCTAACTACTCTACTACAACAAGCAGACCCAACAACACCAACACCAACAACTTATAGAATCCTTATCAGACAACTAGACATACTTATAACCCTAGCAATTATACAAACAATTGAAACACTCACACCATTCCATCCATTAGAAGACTTAACCCTACTCAAATGAGGATTAGGAGGGGAAAAAAAACTCCGTTACAACTGCGAAGGGCAGTACAAGCCAGGCCATGTTTGTAAACAACTGTATATGCTTATACCCGAGGAAGATAAAATAGAATAAAAAGATGATCCTACTCTTGTTACAAAAAATTTACTGCATGAGATCCCAACTGATATGGAAGTCTCATTACATGCCATTCATGGCAGTTTTTCAACAAATACACTACTCATTCAGGGACTGATAAAGAAGAGAGGATTTCTATCTTGATAGACACAGGGAGTACACATTCTTTTGTGGATCCTAAGGTCATCAGGGAAACAAAGTGGCAGACTCTCACTCCACAGATGGTTGTCAGGGTGGCTAATGGCCAACATCTTACCAGCAATGTTATTTGTGAGAAACTTAAATGGACAATGCAGGGTATCCCTTTTGAAGGGAGTGTAAGAGTGCTTCCTCTTGGTGGGTATGACATGGTGTTAGGAGGTGATTGGTTGAAGTTATTTGGAGACATCACCCTCAACTTACAAAAACTACAATTAACACTAAATGTTCAAGGCAACCCTGTTACCTTACAAGGAAACTCAGATACAAGAGAATTATGTATGTTAGAAGCCAAGGGTATTACCAAATTGCTCAAGAGACACGCCAACTCTTTCTTTTGCCATATGTTTTCAATAAACACTACATCTAACCTATCCCAATAGTACCCTGCAATACAGGAATAGATACAAGGATTCCATGATCTTTTTCAAACACCCACCCACCTTCCACCAGACAGAACACTCAACCATCACATTCCATTAAAACCTAGACATCCACCAACATCTCAGAATCCCTACAAAGTGCCTTATATGCAGGAAACAGTCATTGAACAATTAGTCCAAGAGATGCTAGAATCTGGGCTCATCCAACATTCCCATAGTCCTTTTGCTGCCCTAATTTTACTAGTGAAAAGGAAGGATAGAGTTTGGAGATTTTGTGTAGACTATAGAAAACTCAATGAAATCACCATTAAAGACAAGTTTCCCATGCCTCTTATAGATGAACTTTTAGATGAATTACATGGTACTACCATATTCTCTAAACTAGATTTACGGTTAGGATACCACCAAATCTTAGTCCACCCACCTAACATCCACAAGACAGCCTTCAAAACACATCATGGACACTTTGAATTCAAAGTGATGCCATTTGGCCTCACTAATGCCCTTGCCTCATTCTAAGCTTTAATCAACCAAATCTTCCATGACTTCCTATGTAAGTTTGTACTTGTATTTTTTGATGATATTTTGGTATATAGCCCTACCTTTTCTCATCACCTAGACCATCCACAAACTATTTTTTTCTATCCTAAGACAACATCAGCTCCTTGTTAAGCTCACTAAGTGCTCATTTGCCCAAGCAAAACTGGAATACTTGGGCCATATAATTAGTGGCCAAGGGGTAGAGGCAGATCCTGAGAAACTAGATGCTATGGCCAATTGGCCTTTACCAACAAACATAAAATAGTTATGGGGTTTCCTTGGACTTACGGGATATTATAGAAAGTCTAGCAGGGAGTATGGTCATAATGCTGATCCACTGTCAGAACTTCTCAAGAAGAACTCTTTTCATTGGTCTGAGTTAGCCACCAAAGCCTTCAATCAACTGAAGCAGGCTATGTGTGAATCCCCAGTATTAGCTCTCCCAAACTTTAATATACCATTCATCATTGAAACCGACGCTTGTACAAAAGGAGCTGGAGCTGTTCTCTCCCAAAATGGCCGGCCCATTGCATACTTCAGCAAGGCACTAAAGGAATCTTACACTATCAACTTATGAGAAAATATTGTTGGCAATTATGATGGCTGTGAATAGGTGGAGATCATACTTGCTGGGTTCTAAGTTCCAAATTTATACTGACCATCAGAGTATCAGATACTTCTTGGCTCAGAAAGTGACCACAATGACTAAGCAAAAATGGTTAGCAAAATTGCTTGGGTTTGACTATTAGATATTTTATAAGAAGATAGTGGACAACTCTGCTGCTGACGCCCTATCTAGGTACCCTGCTCAGACTGATGCACAATGCCTAGCTATCTTCATGGTAACACCCCAATGGATACAACAAATTATCAACTCTTATGCCACTGACTAAACTGCTCAGCAAATTATACAACAGTTATTGGTACAACATGCTGGTAAGCCTCCTTTTTCATTGCTGAATGGTCTACTCAAGTACAAAAAACAATTGTACATAGGGTCAACATGTCATCTTAGACAACAACTTTTGCAAGAGCTCCACAATTCTGCCTTGGGTGGCCACTCTAATATAACCACTACATACAAAAGGCCACAGTGGTATTTTTTTTGGCCAAAAATGAAGCAAATAGTGATGCAGCATGTGACTGAATGTGATGTATGTCAGAAGAACAAACATGATCAATCTTCTTATGGTGGACTTCTTCAGCCATTGCCTATACCTACTCAAGCATGGCAACATATGTCTCAATGGAATTCATTGAGGGATTGCCATCTTCATATCAAAAGAATGTCAACTTGGTAGTGGTTGACTGACTTACAAAATACTTCCATTTCTTGGCCTTAACCCATCCATATACCTCCGCCATGGTTGTTGAACTCTTCTTGCAAAATGTCTACAGAATGCACAGCCTTCCAGCCTCAATTGTCTCTGATCGGGACAAAATCTTCATTAGCACATTTTGGCAGGACTTATTCACTGCACTAGGTACAAAACTAAGCATGATTTCCTCCTACCATCCTCAGACAGACGGCCAGACAGAGTGTACTAACGCCTGCCTTGAAACGTATCTAAGATGCATGACCAGTGAAGCTTCCTCTCAATGGTTTAAATGGTTATATCTCCCTGAATATTGGTTCAACACATCCTATCATTCCAGCCTTCAGTCATCTCCTTTTAAGGCATTATATGGATATACGCCACCATTATTGGCACTCCCACCTCTCACAAACACTTCCATCTCAGATGTAGAACAATACCTAGCCAACATAAAACATATGCTAGGCATTATCAAGGAGAAGCTCCATCACGCTCAGGAAAGAATGAAAATTCAAGCAGATAAGCACAGGGCAGAACGCCAATTTGAAGTTGATGATTGGGTGTATTTGTGACAATCGTTAACATCCATCGCAATCTCAAACTATCTCCGTGCTTCTATGGACCATTTCAAGTAGTCGAGTGCATTGGATTAGTTGCTTACAAGCTCCAGTTACCTCCACTATCGAGAATTCACCCTGTTTTCCATGTTTCTCAATTAAAGAAGAAATTGGGTGCAACAATCATTCCATCTCCTCTCCTACCACTGGTAAATAATTCAGGAAATCTCAGGGTCGAACCCACTGCCATCCTTGCTCGCCGTCTGGTTCCTCGACACAATCGGGCCGTGACTCAAGTCATAATACATTGGACAAACTCATCGGCCAAAGACGCAACTTGGGAAGATTGGCAGCACATCCATGCCATGTTCCCCGACTTTAATCCTTGAGGACAAGGATTTGTCTTAAGAGGAAGGTAATGTCACGTTCCCATGGTGAATTGGAAGAGAAAATCAGTAGAACAGTTAGGCGGGAAGAAAGGCACCAATTTTAAGTATAGCACATGGCTAGACACGTGGAGAAAGATCACTGGTTGTATTTTGAATTTCCGTTTCATCTTCTTGTATAAGTAGGGAGGTCTGGAGTGCAATAGAACAGAGAAGTTTTAAGTAGAAATCTAAGGCTCTTTTTCAAGAAGAACTTGAGATAAGTGTATCCCAATCTATTACCAATATCAAATTTTCTTTTGATTTGTGTTTGTTTTCTTTTGATTTGCTCCCAAAGTAGTCATAATCGTGATAAAAATGACCGATATCGAGAAGAGAGCGACGATGTAGAGGAAGAAACCAACCTGTCCACGTAGTCCTTCAACCATCCTCTCCCGCCTGCAACCTACGATCCCGGTGGTGGAGTCTCCGATGAAGAGACCTCGCTATTGTCCCTTTTCCCGCCATCTGAATGTGAGTGTGTCGGTGGCTCCACCACCACTTCCACCTCCAACTCCAACTCATCGTCCACCAAGTACTCAAAATATCTCATTGAATACCACCAAAATTGGACATGGACAGAGAGGGATAGAGTCGATTAGGCTTTGATGATCGTCATCATCAGGTGCCATGCATGGGCTCAATATTCGCTCTAACATGGACAACAGGTTCGATGTTGGCCACCACCACCACCACCTCGTCTTCTTCGTCTGATTCGATGAGGTTGCAGTGGCGGTTGATGCAGATGGCACTTTGATTAATAAAAGTCTTCCATTGGTCCCGCTATTATCTTGTTCCATATATTTAGAAATTAAAAAAGAGCTTTCCAATCAATATTGTGTGATAATGTTAATGGAACAAAGAGGGAACATAGCACTCATCTCTATTTCGTGAAGGGCAAAGAGAGAGTGCGGGGAGAAGTTGAAAAAATCGTTATGTGAGAAAGGAGGACAACCAAAGAGAGGAAGGTGAGGCCGTGAGGGTGATTAGGTTTAAGGTGGAAGAGGCAGGGTGATTAAGCAATGCGAGAATTGGGCGAAACTTTGCCCAGACCTATGCAATGATTGGGCAAAACTTCGCATAGGTCTTTGCGAGGATTGGGTGAAACTTCGCATAGGTCGAATGGGTGAAAACATACTTTTTTTCGAATAGATTTGCGTTTAAAGTGATTCAAATTGTTTTTATTAGATAACTCAGAGCACTACAATTTTTGTGTTTTGATGAGCTTAAGAATCAGTCTTGATCGAGCATATAAGTTGGCCGAAAGTCAGAGACACTACTCCGTTTCATTGGGAGACAGATTTGCGCGACTTTAGTAAAATGATCATAACTTGCTCATTTCAAAACATTTTCAAGTGATTCGAATTGTGTTTATTAGATAACTAAGAGTACTACAATTTTTATATTTGATGATCTTGAGAATCGGTCTCGATCAAGCATATAAGTTGGCCAAAATTCAGGGACACTACCTCATTTTCATTGCTAGAGACAGATTTGCACGACTTTAGTAAAATGACCATAACTTTATCATTTCAAAACATTTTCAAATGATTAAAATTGTATTTATTAGATAATTCAGAATACTACATTTTTTATGTTTTGATGAGCTTAAGAATATGTCTCAATCGAGCATATAAGTTGAACAAAATTCAGGGATAGTACCCTATTTTAGAGACAGAGGGTGAGAGGGGTGGCGGGGTGGTGGTGGTGCTTGATTGAGAAAAGAAAGAGAAAGGTGGCGGTGGCGGGAGGGAGGGAGAAAAGTGGCAGTGGTGGGGTAGTGGTGATGATGGCGAGGTGATGGCGGTGTCTGATGGAGAAGAGAGGGAGGGAGGAGAAAAATGGAAGAAAAGAAGATGAAGAGAGGGGAGGAGAGAGAAAATTTTAAATTTTGAGTTTTTATTGGTGGTGTGGGAGAGAAAAGGTTGATATAGTGGCGTGGGACAATAGTTTAGGTGGTGTGGAGTAGTCGCTGACTTTGTTGTTTTAAGGCTTTTGAATTGCTACATTGTTGAAATAGGCAATTTAGATGAGTAGAAGCCCATGAAACTGGTTGTCGACAAAGACACTTGAGCACAACTTGAAGTTTAGTTGATGGTCTTTGGGCTTAACTTGGATTGGTTTCATTTTTAGGCTCAACCCCAAAACATTGGGTTATTTGCATATTGGCCTCCATTTGTTTTACCGTAAATCATTTAGAGTGCTAAGGCTATCAACCGTCCTGTCAACCATATTAATTTTATTCATCTTAGTTTTTGTTTATGTGTCATCTTCAACAAAAATTACATGATAACGAAGTCCCCTAACTATCAACGGTGAAATATTATACATACCTTATGTTAGGGTTGGTCACTAAATTGAAACCCTATACTCGAGCCCATCCGAGTACGAATTATCGATGAACAATTCCATCCCAATACCTTAAGGTTTGGGTTGTTTAAGGTTGAAAAATTGACTCAATTGGACACGTATTCATCTCACCTAGCCAACTCTAATGAGTTGAGTATGAGACACTTCAAATATAACCGTGGTCGAATGTGAGAATAGGAAATCAAACCTGAGTTGTATTGAAGTCAGCTCGAGTACCCACCCAAGATTCAACCATACTTTGGGATTAGGGTTTGTAGACATGCTCCCCACCTCTCCTCCCCCCAACTAATTTGAAATGTGACATAATTAGAGATACCTCCCTAGACTTGCATGGAGGTATTTTAACTTTCCATTTTGTCCTGGACCACGGTTGAATGTGTGGAATTAGCGTATCTCTCTTATCCAGATTTTTAGATTTAATTTTGATTTTTTGAAAAAAATAAAAAATTTAAATTGCACGCTCAATTTTGTCAATCGTGACAGAAGTAAAATGGAAAGTTAAAATACCTCTAGAAAAGGTCTAGGGGATATATCTAATTTCTCATTTTTATGTCAAATTAGTGCTCCGCCAAAAGTGTATCAATTGAGTTGGTAGAGGTGTGGCGGATGGAGTCACACTTCATGGGTTCGAACCTGGTTGGCGGCATGGGGTGGAGAGGGTTAAGGGTAAAAAAAAAAGTTAGTGCTCCGGGTATGTCTAAAAATCCCTTTGGGATTTGATTTGTACCATACTTCTCAATCACATCATAAATTTCTTTATACTAGGCTTTACAAATAATTTTTCGAGCTATTCACTTCTATTTTGTTTTAAATTCTAATTTGTTTTAGTTACCCTTATCTTTATTTAATGCCTTAAAAATCCAGTTAAAATCTGGAACATGTAAAATAAAATCTAGTTAAGTAATTATCTTCTAACTGCTCAAAATTGTGAGGAACATTGACTGGTTCTTAACAATTGATATCATAACTAATTATCGTAAGCTACAATTGCTGAGGAATGTGACCTATAAGTTAAATTATGTAATTTTACTTATGAAAATTCTTCAATGCATCCAAGTAATTTCATGTTTTAGGATTGGTAACTTTTGTGAATTTGATTGGTTATTTAAGTGAGTAGTAACTTTCATATGCCATGTTAGCAACTAAGTGAGTTGTAATTTTCGTCATATGATGGTAATTATATATATATATATCAAACATTGAGTTGATGTATATTGAGGGGGAACTTTTTTGGATGCACCATATGTGGGAGCCAAAAATAATTTTAGCCCAACAGGATAAGGAAGCCTAAATATTTGGGCTATTCCCAAAAAGCCCGAAAATTACCCATGAAAGTTACAAATGTAGAAAGCCCAAGTTTGGGCCCAATGCAGCCCAAGTTTGGGCCCAATACAACTCAACAGAACACTCTTATCTTAGTATAATAGTGTTCAGCGTTGACCACCATGCTCAGTTGAGTACACAAGCTTGCAGGATATGTGTTTTCCAACTGGAAATTACAACTATTTACGAAAGTTACAACTACCTAATAGAAGTTACAATCACTTAAGAGAAGTTACAACCGCACGCAAGCAGATGACTCACTCATCTATCACGTGTCTCACTAATCTGCCACGTGTGGCACTAATATGCTAGTAGTGTACTCGTTCTGCCTCTATAAATAGCCACACACAAATCCATTTGGAGGTAATTCTTTCTTGATTCATAAGTCTCTCTTCAAATACAGAGAAGTAAATACTTTCCTAAAGGAATTACTCTAACTTTGGCATCGGAGTCCCCGTGGCAGGCACCACATCAGTGTCAAGAACTAATTTCTATCTTATGCAGATTGTTCCGCGTGACTAGCACGTGATCCGGTGAAAATTTGCATCCACAAATTACTGCTTTCAATGCGAGCTTGAATCAAACTCATTGAATGATCTCTTCCATTCATAAAAAATATTTTGTTCATTCAATTTAAATTTTTCTTCAAAGACACTTTTCAGAGTTCTTTTTTAACACAATAGTGGGAACTCGAAACCAAACTAGCAAAAATAACGTTGAACGATCATCTGCCCGAACCAGACCGCCATCATCCCCATGGGTTTAGCCGCTTTCAGTCAGACAACCATTGGTAGTAGGTTTACCACTGCCGATTGATCATCAATTACAATATTTTGCCCAACAACTAAGCCTAATTGAATTGAAACAACAAGAAAATCTCACAGGTCAGATCCAATTTGACTAAAATATTGGTGGACCAAACTTGGTTGGTAGAGCGACTAGTGAATATACAGCCAAAGCATAAGACACATCGACACTCTGCTAGTAGACCATGTGCATGAGAGCAGAAGTAGTCATCCACTGAGGGAAACTAATACATCTAGAAGCATTCATTCAATATAAGGGTCACGAGCAAGTGTGCCTTCTAGGCTCGGGCCTCAAACGATAGTTGTGAGACCCTAGAGTGGGCAGACCTGAGGGTGAGGGTGAGGGTTGGAGCCCAACAGACCCAATAGGCCTGAGAGGGGTTGGACGAGCGACAAAGGGGGACATAGTCCCACATCGCCTGGATGCAGGAGGGGGATGTGCTACTTATGTGCGAGGTTGGATCCCCATAGTAGCAACGTGTTTTAAAGTCGTGCGGGCCAGTTGGGCCTAGAGCGGACAATATTGTTACTATGCGGATCGGGTTGTTACAGAATGGTATCAGAGCCCAACTCAGCCGAAAGTGTGCCGACGTGGACGTTGGGCCTGTGTGGCCAACGAGGACGTTGGGCCCTAAGGGGGGGGGGGGGTGGACTGTGAGACCCTGGAGTGGGCGGACCTGAGGGTTGGAGTCCAACAGGACCAATAGGCCTGAGAGGGGTTGGACGAGCTACAAAGGGGGACATAGTCCCACATTGCCTGGGTGCAAGAGGGGGATGTGCTACTTATGTGCGAGGTTAGATCCCCATAATAGCAACGCGTTTTAAAGCCGTGCGGGCCGGTTGGGCCTAGAGCGGACAATATTGTTACTGTGTGGATCATGTCGTTACAATAGTCTTATCAAGGTTGGGCTCCCAAGCAACTGTAAACTCAAGGCTGGGGTCACAGATGACGCCATATATGAGTGGTCGACGCAGAAGACAGAATCTCGATGGATGCGAACAACGCAGAGGATCAGATCTGGATCATGATATAAACTTGTCTCGAAACAACCATGTCGCTGAGCGGCGTAGACTGCCCTACCATGCAGCCGATCAGTAGGATTCACCCAGGCCCTTGAAAGCTGATGATGTCACGAATTATCAATGAGCAGATGAGGAACTCACGTGTTATGAAAAATCCAGATGATGCTCTGCGCAGAAAGGTGGCCTTGGTAAATACTTCACTTTTTGCAAATGACATTGAAGGGGATCCTCCACCGGTAAAGTTTACCATACCAACATTTACTCATTTCAAAGGAGATTCTGATCCTGATAGACACTTGAAGCATTTCTGAAGTGTCATGATTTTGCACAAAAATGATGATTTACTTTTGTGCAAAATATTTGCTATGACTTCACAAGGAGTGGCCCAAGATTGGTTCCACACTTTGTGTCACGACCCGATTCACATGAAACAATATTGTCTGCTCTGGGCCCAACCTAACTACCCGCACGACTTTAAATCGTGTTGTGTCATGTAAATCTAAACTTGTACATATATAGAATATCTCCATCCCTCACCCAGGCGATGTGAGACCATAACACCGAGGTAGCCTGCCAACCTCTGAGCCCGCCTACACTTGGTAGTCTGCTAGCCGCCTGAGCTCGCCCACACATGGAGCTGCCAGCCTCAAAGCCCGTTAGCTTCAGAGCCGTCCACTTAGGGTATTACAATCCACCCCCTTAGAGCCCAACGTCCTCGTTGGCACACTTTCAGCTGGGTCAAGCTCTGATACCATTCTGATACCATTTTTTTCCCGCAGTTGTGGAAAAGAGCAAAAAAAATCAACTAAAACTCAAAACTCTTTATGGTGACACTTTGTCAACCATAAATAAATCAACCACAATATTAACCCATTTTTTTTTTGGGAAAACTAGCATTGTTCATAAAAAAAAAATTTCCATAACACAACAGGGATCAAACACAATCAATATGAGGATACTTTTTAGCAAGTCAATTTGCATAACAATCCAAACTACACAATCAGTACTAGTGTCATAATCTTTAGTAGTCATTGCCTCCATTCGTGTATATGTAAAGAAAAATAATTCGGGCAATATACAAAGAGTGTTGACAATCTGAACATGAGTAATAACACATTCAACCCAAACTGCACAATTCGTTCTACATAATGCCACAAGCTAACAAGACAACAATACCAATTCTGAACCAACACACAATCATTATATATTTCCTATACCAAAAGTATTGTATCCCTACATATTTAGTGTACTTGAAGAAAACAAAAATCAAGTCTTCGACATTCTTCTACACACATCACTACTCTATGGAAATAAATCAAACAAAACAATTCACATTCAACTACAGTTTCATTACCCAACCAAAACCTAGTCAAACCCTCTCCAAGCCTTCTGACTTACTAATCAATTTTAACAGCCCCCAACTCAAATGTAACTAGCCTAGTTTTAGTTTCCAAACAGTCGGGTAAATAACCCTCCAAACAATACCGAAATGAACAAGCTGTCCTAACTAGACAGCTTGACAAGTCATCACTCAAATGTACATAATTCTCACATTAGAACTCCAAATTGACTACTGTTAAGGGCTATAGAAAGTAGACACAAATAGGTTTCCAATCATAAATATCATACCCCCTGATTATGTCTGTTACATTACAAATTTTACAAACAAAACAGGTCATCTGTCACCATTCGTCTAGATTTACCTTTTGTCACTAAAACAAGTATATCTTTTCGCACAAACTTCAGATTGTGATACCGTAAAATCCTTTAGAAATTAGACTCCAACAGGAAAATGTTGATATATAACATTAAATAGTACACCCTAAAGAACCCAATCAAAACAAGCATAGAAAAACTGCACAAAATCAAGACTGATAGAATACACAAACAAGTTTTAGCTCATAATTGAAAAATGTTTCTGACCTTGATTTCTCAAACTCCACTTCATCCCAAATATAATTTTCAAGCTTATTAGGTATAAAAAAAAAAAAAAAAATCCATATCACTTACAAAAAATTTTCCAAGCAAAAAACTTTTATGTACATGAACTCCAAACCAATAGTATGTTTTTCATATTTGTGTTATGAATTCACGGATTTAATTTGAAGGTATTCTGACCTCTAGAAGATCTCGATCCACTGAAAATACTAAGACTGCGCAAAACTGTATTTATTACGGAATTTAAATAAAAACCTAGTTGTAGGTTTTCTCTTTTAACTCAACCAATTCCTACGAAAATGCAATAAAATTTTCATATTTCAGATTTATATTTGTATTAAACCCTAACCTTAATCAATTAATTAATCTAAAAAAGTAAAAGAGAACGAAGAAGACTCACCGGTGTTATGCATTGTTTTTTTTTTTTTTTTTTTTTTAATTTTCTTCTTCTTCTTGTTTCACATCTTTCCCCTAATTCTTTACGTTAGTTCCTTCCATTATTTTGTGTGTGTAAAAGAAAAGAATGAGGCTAGGTTTTTCCGAATCTTTTATAAAGCTCTAATTAGGGTTTCGTAATTTTATTTTTTTTGCTAAATGTACACACACTTTCTACTCATTTAACCACTAAAAATAAAACAAGTTTTACACATTATAAAATTATAATACATTACAAATTTATAAGTAAATATTATTTATATTTGTGTAATTAGGCGTGTATTACAATATACACCCCTCAAAAGAATCTCGTCTCGAGATTCAAAAGGTAAGAAAGCAATGTGAATTTAAAAAAAAAATACAAATTGGCAAAAGAAATAAGATTTTTTTTAAAAAAAATATACATTTTCAGATTAGAAGTTATTCAAATCCTATACTTATAAAAACAATTTCACATCATACAAAGTCATACATCAAACATGCAGAGATACGAGGTTGTTACCTGCGTATATATAATATTTTAATTAGAATACAAAAATAATAAATTGAAACACTTTATATACAAACATATTTATAAGGACAGTGAAAAAATACGGGTATTACACTTTGACCCCTCGGTCGATCAACAATTTTTGGGAGCTCTCCCTTGTTTTCACAAAGGAGTATTCATCCTATTAAACCATAAAAAAAACATCTTGGCCACCTCTTCAACATAAAGAAAAATTCAAATGAATCTATCCGAGACTTTATCAAAATATTCAAGGCAGAATGGGCGAGCATAAATGGGTGTGATGACCAAATTGCATCCTTAGCTTTCAAGAAGGGTATGCCCGTAGATCACCTATTGTATGGCAATCTGATCTAGAAACCGAACAAAACTCTTGCCAAAATCTTCGCCATGGCAGAATGCTATGCATTGTGGGATGATGAAATTTTTTTTGCTAAGACACTAGATATACCTGAGAAAGATAGTCAAATTGCACAAACAAATGCAGATCAGAAGGAGGATAAAAAAATAAGGGTGACGAGCGTAGAACACGCTCCCCAAGAAGAGACTCCTCGGCCAGTAAAACATACAAAGATTTCACCATTACTATCAATCAAACTCTCCAGCGCAGAAGAATCTGATGATTGTGGCAACCAACCATTTCCCAAAGTGGATTGAAGTTGAGGCATCCGAGCTTTTTTATTTTTTGCTTTTTAGAAAAAAAAATATGCAATGTACATATAAGAAAAACTTGATTGTATTTGATCTCTTTATTGTACTTTATCTCTTCAATAAGAGACTCCTCATCCGGTAGAACATTCACAGAGTTCTCCGTTTCGGTTAATCAAATTCTCCACGAAAAGAAACAACCTTGGCTAAAGATATTGCAACCAATGAAGAGAGATCTGACAAAAAAAAAAAAACCCGAACAAATATTTACATATACCTCAGTAGAGGATAAGTTATTTTGCTTCTCAGCAGAGAACACGCCTTCTTCAGTTGAAATAGTAAAATATGAGAATTCGTTCTACATGTCCTTCAGAGCAAGACATTCAGAAATACAAACATTTATGTACACCTCAGTAGATGATGACTCTCTCCGTGAGTGGGTAATTCATGCATAAAATCATCTTACTCAAGACTACTTAAATCCGTTTAAGTTTAGTCAAGTGATCAGTAGATCACAAAAGCAAAATGCCTCAGTAGAGGGTCACACCTCAGTAGAAGATGACACTCTCTGTGAGTGGGTAATCCAATGCATAAAAGCATCTTACTCAAGACTACTTAAATTTGTTTAAGTTTAGTCAAGTGGTTAGCAAACCACACAAGCAAAATGCCTCAGTAGAGGATCACACTTCAGTAGAAGATGACACTCTCTATGAGTGGGTAATCCAATGCATAAAAACATCTTACATAAGACTACTTAAATCCGTTTAAGTTTAGTCAAGTGGTCAACATCTAACCACACAAGCAAAATGCCTCAATAGAGGATCACGCCTCAGTAGAGGATGACACTGTCCGTGAGTGGATAATTCAACGCATAAAAGTATCTTACTCAAGACGACTTAAATCCGTTTAAGTTTAGTTAAGTGGTCAGCAGACCACATAAGCCAAATGCATTCATAAAGGATCACAACTCAGTAGATAATGTCACTATCCGTGAGTGGGTAATTCAATTAATCAATCACTGAGCATAGAAGCATATTACTCATGACCACTTAAATCTCTTTAAGTTTTGTCAAGTGGTTAGCAAATCACAATATTTTCATGCATTTTTCAAGATAAATAGATTTGAATCCATGATTAATTTCCTCAAGTTATGCTTAAATTCCAACTTAAGCATATTGGAAACTCATGAAAGAGGCCAATCAAGCTCTTGCACCCTTAATGCAAATATTTCTAAATCAACAAACACACACAAAGTTTGGAGATCATAAAAGCAAAGAAGACCACTACTTGACATGAAGTCACCATCAACTCCAAAAGAAATTCAAAGTCTCACTAGTAGAGAAGCTCTGGATTGATTCTTGAGTAGATCGGCTGACAAATCTAGGAGAGGACCTGTACATCTTCTTGGAAGTTTCAAATGTAGCAGTTAGCTCAATTCTCATCAGCGAAAATTTGGGGGCACAACTTCCGCCTAGATGCTTGTCAAAAACTCATGAAATGAGCGATAGAGTTGAGCCAATATGACTTGATCTACTAGCCAAGGACAGTTTTAAAGGCTCAAACTTTAGCTGATTTCATAACAAAATTCATTCCCTCAATTGGGGAAACAAAGTCAACCAGCAGATCAATGTTGCGTTCTTCAACAAAATCTATTGGCCGATGATAACTATAAATGTTCATCCTTAACAAATTTCATAGTAGAATTCGCTCTCTTATCAACTGGGGAAACAAAGTCAACCAACAAATTAGTGTCGTGTCCTTCAATAAATGAAGACACCTAAACTCCTGTTGAAATAAGGGCAAGTCAGCCCAAAGATATGTGGCATTTATATGTGGATGGGTCATCAAATCACAAAGATGTTGGAGTAGAACTTGTTTTATTCACCTAAGGATGATCCTCTACTTGGACAAAGTTTAATAGCCCATGAAATTACTATGTGTGACTCATCCGGTAGATTACCACATATGCAACAGAAGTCTCTACATGCAAATCATTTTGTCTTCAGCAGACTACATTTCAACAACAATAGAAGCCTCTACATGCAGATCCTTTGCTTGTTTCTATAGAGAAAGATAAGTCAGCAAGATCAGGGGCATTTTACTTCTATTTTTTGTAGGGCTCCTCAGTGAAAATACATCTCTTATGCTTTTAAGTAAGAAGGAAAAGAAAAACATTCGGCTCAAAAACAAAGGAGATGAAGGGCATTTGTGGGAGCAAAAAATAATCCTTAGCCCAACAGGATAAGGAAGACTAAATATTTGGGTTATTCCTGAGAAACTCGAAAATTACCCACGGAAGTTACAAATATAGAAAACCCAAGTTTGGGCCTAATGCAACCCAAGTCTGGGCCCAATACAACTCAGCAAAACATTTTTTTCTTAGCAGAGGAGTAGTGTTCAGCGCTGACCACCATGCTCAGCTGAGTACACAAGCTTGCAGGAGAGGTGTCTCCAAACAGGAAGTTACAACCACCAACGAAAGGTTACAACTATTTACGAAAGTTACAACTACCTAAAAGAAGTAACAACCACCTAAGAGAAGTTACAACTGGATGCAAACAGATGACTCACTGCCATGTGTCTCACTAAACTGCCACGTGTGTCACTCATATGCCAGCAATTTACTCGTTCTGCCTCTATAAATAGCCAAACACAGATCCACCTGGAGGTAACTCTTTCTTGAATAACATTTATCTCTTCAAATACAGAGAAATAAATACTTTCCTAAATGAATTGCTCTAACTTTGGCATGGAGTCCCCATGGCAGGCACCACAACGGTGTCAAGAATTAATCTCTATCTTATGCAGATTGCTCTGCGTGATCAGCACATGATCTGGTGGAAATTTGCATCCACACCATACGTCCAAATGTGTGGATATATAAAAGCATTGGTCAATTATGAAAATTGATTGTATTGGGTGGAGATTCACATTGAATTTAGTGGCAAAGTTTGTCATTAGGGAAAAACAACAAAAACTTACCTCAATATCTCAAAGTATAATTTGCATGGAAGTAATAACAATGCCTAGTTAGATTTAAATGTCAAAAACTTCTTACTTAAAAGCAAACATCCATACATCTATAGATACCCATACTTATCTTCATCAATATTTCTTTAATGAGAGGTGTGGGAGGCAAAAATAATTCTTAGCCCAATAGTATAAGGAAGCCCAAAGATTTGGGTTGTTCCCGAAAAGCCCGAATATTACCCACGAAAATTACAAGTAGAGAAAGCCCTAGTTTGGGCCCAATGCAACCCAAATCTGGGCGCAATACAACTCAACATAACACTCTTTCCTCAGCAGAGGAGTAGTGTCTGACTCTGACCACCATGCTCAGTTGAGCACACAAGCTTACAAGAGAGGTGTCTTTAAACAGAAAGTTACAACCACCAATGGAAGGTTACAACTATCTACGGAAGTTATAACTACCTAAGAGAAGTTACAATTACCTAAGAGAAGTTACAACCGCCTGCAAGCAGATGACTAACTCATCTACTACGTGTCTTACTTATCTGCAAGTAGTTTACTCGTTCTGCCTCTATAAATAGCCAAACACAAAACCATCTGAAGGTAACTCTCTCTTGATTCACAATTCTCTAATCAAATACAGAGAAATAAATACTTTCCTAAGGGTATTGATCTAACTTTGGCATTAGAGTCCCCGTGACAAGCACTAACCGGTGTCAAGATTTAATCTTTATCTTATGCAGATTGCTCTACGTGATCAGCACGTGATCCAGTGAAAATTTGCATCCAAAAATTGGTAGGAGTAGTGTTCGGTGTTGACCACCATCCTCAGCTGAGCACACAAGCTTACAGGAGAGGTATTTCCAAACAGGAAGTTACAAACACCAACAGGAGGTTACAATTATCTACGAAAGTTACAACTACCTAAGAGAAGTTACAACCGCCTGTAAGCAGATGACTCACTCATCTGCCATGTGTCTCACTCATCTGCCACGCACCTCACTCATCTGCCAACAGCTTACTTATTCCGCCTCTATAAATAGTCAAACACAAAGCCATTTGGAGGTAACTCTTTCTCAATTCACAATTCTCTCTTCAAATACAAAGAAATAAATACTTTTCTAAATGCATTGCTCTAACTTTGGCATTATAGTCCCCGTGGTAGGCACCACACCGGCATAAAAAATTGATTTTTATCTTATGCAGATTGCTCCTCGTGATCCAGTGAAAATTTGCATCCATAAAATGGTGCTTTCAATGAGAGCTTGAAGCAAACTCATTGCAAGCTTTCTTCCTTTGATAATAAGAGATTTCTTCATTAATTCACTTTCAATTTTCTTTCACATACACTTTTATTTGGAAGTTCTTTTTTCAATACAATGATGGGAACTCGAAACCAAACTAGCAAAAATGATGTTGCACCATCTTTTGCCCGTACTGGACCACAATCATCATCACGGGTCACCACTAGTCGAATAGCCACTGGACCATCAATTGCAATCTTCTACCCAATAATGGAGCCCTATGGAGATTAAACAAACAACTAAAATATTGAAGGAGTAAAATCGGGTAGTAGACAAAGATAGTCAACCTGCACAAACAAATGCAGATTAGAAGAAGGATAAAAAAGCAAGGGTGACAAGTGAAAAACACGCTCCCCAACAACAGACTCCTCAGCAAATAGAACATACATAGAGCTCACTGTTCTGATCAATCAAACTCTGTAGTGCAGAATAATATGATGTTTGTGGCAACTGACCATCTCACAAAGTGGACTTATGCTGAGGTGTCCTAGCTTTTTAGAAAAAAAATGCAATGTTCATATAAAAACAACTCGATTGTATTTTTTTGTCTTCAACAAGAGACTCTTTAACCTTAGAACAACCATCTGGAGTTAACTATTTCTTGATTAATAATTCTCTATTCAAACACAGAGAAATCAATACCTTTCTAAAGGCATTGCTTTAACTTTGGCATCGGAGTCCCCGTGGCAGACACCACACCGGTGTCAAGAATTAATATTTATCTTATGCAGATTGTTCCGCATGATCAGCACGTGATCTGGTGAAAATTTGCATCCACAAGAAGGATGGAAATTAGTGATGGATAATGAGAATTAATGGTAGACGTTTTCTAGTAATGGTAATTAAGATGTCTATTGTATCAATGATTAGATTAGGATGGGAAGCAACAATCCTTGCAAAAGAGGTAGAAATTATACATGCTAGTGGCCATGGTCAATG
This sequence comes from Berberis vulgaris, assembly GCA_963556465.1. Classification (NCBI taxonomy): domain Eukaryota; kingdom Viridiplantae; phylum Streptophyta; class Magnoliopsida; order Ranunculales; family Berberidaceae; genus Berberis; species Berberis vulgaris. Next base: position 66,605,250 of record OY747134.1, on the reverse strand, counting down.
TAGGTACAATATGGAATTGTGGAAAAGAAAAGGAAATCAGGTTTCTTAAACAAATAATTCTTGCATTAATTATGACAATTTTATAAAAAAAAATTTACATTGTATTTTCAAACTGTCCTTATTCCCACAAGAAAAAAGCTATAAACTAAGTCCAAGACTTGAAGATAAGATATTTAGATTCTTTATTTGAAAGAATTTTGGCTTTAATGCATGCAAAACCAGTTTAGGAAGAGGTTAGAAGTGCAATGTTGAACATTCCTCAGGATAGTGCACCAGGTCCGAATGGTTTCACTGTGGGATTTTTCAGCATTGTTGGGGAATTATCAAGTTTGATGTTTTGAAGGTGGCAGAGGAAGATTTCAGGGTGTCTCTCTTCCAGGTTCTTTATTACCAATTTTATCTCTCTTATCCCCAAGGTAGAATTGCCAGCGAGTCTAACAAAATTCTAGCCCATTAGCTTATATTCAGTGGTTTATAATATTTTTTCAAAAAATTTGTGCTCCTGTTTGGCGATTTTTCTTCCTGATTTGATCTCGCAGGAGCAAGGTGCTTTCGTCAGAGGATCACTGATCATAGAAAATATTGGGCTGTATGAAGAGAACATGAGATGTATTGGGTAAAAACAATTCAGGGGAATGTTATTTTCAAGTTGGATATGGAGAAGGCATATGATTGAATGGAATGGGTTTTTTTTGCTTGTGTGCTTAAAAGTTTGGTTTTGATAATAGGGTTTGTCATTTGCTTTCAAATTGTTTTGCGCGGTGTGGTTTCTTAGTTTTGTTACTGGGTGTAATAATGGCTTCTTTTATTCTTCCAGAGGGCTTAGACAAGGAGACTCGTTATCCCCCTTTTTTGTTTTGGCTGCAGAGGTGTTGAATAGGGGTCTGACAAGGGTTTTAACATGGGGAAGATAGAGCGTGTTTATACGCCTAGGAAGTGTGCACCGCTTACGCATTTATTATATGCAGATGATACCCTTATTTTCTAAATGGCAGGAAGTCATTAATCCAAGGATGTTTGGATTTTTTTGAAGGAGTATTGTGATGTTTCAGGTGAGAATTTAAATGCGCCCAAGATAATTTTTGTTTGCTATAAGAAAGCGACTCGGTTACAAATATAATTAATCAGGGACTAGACCAGTTTTCAACATCAGGAGTCCCCTCTAACTATTTGGGGGTGCCTGTTTTTCAAGGCAAATGTAGGATTTTGTTTTTTGATAACTTGGTTAAAAATATTTAAAATGGGATTCAGAGATGGAACGTGAGGCTATTGTCCCCTTGTGAGCATATTGTATTGATTAGGCATGTGTTGTGTTCATCCCCTTGCATGTGATTGTAGCAACGACGATCCCTTTGGCAGTCTTGGATCGAACTCAAAATATTGTCTCAGTTTTTTTTCTAGGCCGATCATGAAGGGAGAACAAAGAGGAAGTGGGTAAGTTGGTCCAAAATTTGTCTACCAGTGGCTGAGGAAGGGTTGTCAGTGAGAAGTCTTAATCAAGTAGTAAAGGTGTTTTGGAATCTGATGGTTTCAAATTCATTGTGAGGAGTCTATATGCGGCGAAAGTGTTTTCAGGGAAGGAAGCCAATTTTGTTATATGAAGAGAAGAATGTATATTGGCCCTTCATTAGGGAGCTACTAAAGCTCTAAGGGGTGATGTGTGGGTTTGTGCACGTGGAAAACTGGACTTGGGGATACTAGTTTTTTTTAACGAGAATTGGTTGAAAGGTTTTCCATTTTTGCAGTCGGAGGGAGTTATTTTGAGTTGGCCTTGTTTAAGGGTGGTTGTGAGCAGGGATTTTGATGGTTTAGATAGGAAAACATGGACCGTGCAAGGATGGCATATCAACAAAGATTTAAATTGGCGACATCTAGCCCAGATTTTCGTATTTGGAAGCCTAGCGCTAATGGGGTTTTCTCAGCAAAATCAACATTTAAAGTTACCAGGAAGAGAGGTGAGTCAGATCACTTGTTTGTGAAACAAAGGAATATAGGGGTGGGCAAGAATCATGGTCCTGGCCCGGATCAGTATGGTCATGTCCAGTTTCAAACCGGGACCAATAAGCTCATGACATTTTCATCCCGAACCGGTTGGTATCGGGACGGTACCGGTTCCACAAAATTTAATCCCGAACTGTTCCGATCCATCCCATTACTCTAGCCCACTTATAAATCCAAGCCCAATTATGAAATAACCCAACATTTATAAAATAAAAAACCATCAGTACCCTCTAGAACTCTCCATTTTCCAACAGATTCAAAGAGAAGGAGACAAGACCATGTTCATCTTCTTACTTGCAACCCTTATGTTGGCCAAATGATTGCTCACTTGAATACAAAGAAACTCGGTGAGATCTGAGTTGGCCAAGCGAAGGTTCGCGATTTCTTGACGAATAACCTCTTCTTCTGTTGCGGTGTTGTCAAGATGCGAGAGGCAGAGTTGGTAGCGATCGACGAGTTCTTGGTACTCTAAGGTGAGACGAGCGAAGTAGAGGCTTTTCTCGGTGGCGATTGCCTTGCTTTCTTGGTTGCAAGACGATGGAGACCAGTCTAGGGCCGCCGCTTCATTGTTGTTGCAGTTGCATGTCACGTTCCTTAGCTGAATGAAAGTGCAAAAGGGCTGATAAAAAGGGCGCCAAAAAAGAGGCGCCAGTTTTCAATTTCAATTTAGAAAATAGGGACAGTTTAGTAAAAAACTCATAGAGTTAGTTACAGGTGAAAGGCTATTAGCCAAAGACGTGTTTGATTGCTATTTGTTAAGCTTGAAAATCAGTTAGCTGAGTGTGTATAAAATGAGAGATGTTGTAATGAAGAAAACAGAGAAGAAAAATGTATTAAGGCTCTTCTGGGTTGAGTTCACCCAAAGAGAGGTTACCCTCTTGTTCTGTATTGTTTTTCCAGATCTATAACAGTTCTTTTTTTTTTCCATTCTCGAAATCTTCATTTGTTCTCTGTTTTTGGATCCAAGTCACAATCGTGACATTTGGTATCAGAGCAAGTTTCGTTCCACCAACCTGTGCAACCATGGACATCACACTAGAAGAGATAGAAGTATTCATGGAGGAGACGAATAAGAACCAACTGGAGATAAACGAACAACTCAAACTCCTAAAAGTCGAACTGGACAAGCTAGCACAAGCAAGGGAAGCCCAAGATAAGAGAGTTGATGCCCGTTTTGAACAAAATTTTCAACTGATTCTGAACAATCAAGAGGTTCCTGGATCGAGTGCCTCTCCCACCTCTCAAACCGCAAATCCAATTTTGCCACTCAATAATTCAGTCTCCCATAATCCTTGGGAGACCCTTGGTACGTTCTATCATCTCCCTAAGTTAGATTTTTCTCAAATTAATGAAAGCAACCATAATCAGTCCAAGAACATTACATATCCATCTACTGGTGGAGATTTGGAAGGCGCACCAAAGGTGTTTGATGAAATGTCTACAATAGATGTTTCGTGGAACCCAAGGCTTACTAGGTATGCAAGGTTTGGGATTCTCGTTGACATATGCGAGAAATTTGGGTGTGTAGAAACAGTCGAGGTCCTTGCGAAATTAAACGAAGAGTATGTGTTTACTCGAACTGTTATAAATTCTGTAATTGCTCTTCATGGGCTTATAAAGGAGACTTTCAAAGAATTTTAACTAATTCAGATGCAAGGAGTGAAGATGAGGCAGATGCAAGGGATCAATTATTCTTCTCGGACAAAGGTTAAGATGAAAGTTCAGATTGTCAAAAATATGGCATCTCAGTCAGTGAAACAAGACTTATCAATTTCTAAACCACTTAGAGCTGCTCGATTTCAATGCAACAAGATGTTACACAAACAAAGAAGAGCTGTGTTGGAAGAAAAAAAAGCCTCAGGTGGTTCGACAATTCCTCCGGATTACCAGCTCAGAGCGACGGGGTTGGAAGCACCTCATGGCGATCTATTAGCATGCATAGAAGTAGCAAAGGCCGCTGATCTAATTACTTTTATAGCATCAGCTGATGCATTATGTGAAGAAAGCACTGTCAACTCTTATATTAACTCATTTGAAACTCAATGCCTTTCTATCTTTAGAGCACTTGGTTTAATAAGCACTGTTGTGCTGATATGTGACCTGTCCGCAGAGCTCAAGAAGAAAAATGAGATGAGGATTGTGTGCGTATTTAGCCTTACATCTGAATTTCCAGAAGATTCAAAGTTTGTCCCTCAAATACAACGGATGAGATCCACCCTGCTGAACACCAAGCTGAGTATAGTCAACTTGCTTTAACAACCATTACTTTTGCTGGGATTACACAAGCTACACTTGGGGTTTTCAGAGTAGGCTTCCTGATTGACTTCCTCTCTCATGCTGCAATTATTGGTTTTATTGGGAAAGCTGCCATTACGATTGCTCTTCATCAACTCAAGGGTTTTCTTGGCATTAGGAAATTCACTAAGAAAGTATATAGTGTTTCCATTATACACTCAGTATGGGGTTTTGTGCATCATAAGTGGAACTGGCAGACTATACTCATAGGAGCATCATTCTTGGTTTTCCTTCTAATTTCTAAGTACATAGGAAATAAGAATAAGCAATTTCTTTGGGTTGTCAATCCCTCATCATGGCATCAAGGCTATTTCACTGGTAAAAATGCAGCCAAAGGTGTCGTGGCTGTTATAATAACCTTGACAAGAGCCGCAACAATTTATGATAAACCAAGCATCAGATGCAAAGTTTACAGCTGCCAAGCATGGGTAGTATTTAGGGCAGTTATAGCAGCCAGAAATGCAATACATCATATGCAACACTTAGCATTTTATGATAAACTATTGCGGATACAATATGCAAAAATGAAATTTGATTGTCTTACAAAAGCAGAGGGTACCTTTATCCCAAGAGAAACGAAAAAGGAGAAGGAGCTAAAGGCCAAAGCAAAGTTCAAAATGCGACTTACCCGGATTGTTATACAATTCATAGGGCAGGGTCTGAATACAGAATTGTGCTACAAAAACAAGAAGATCATTTCAATATTGTCCCTACATGAGCAATCAGTGGGGAAGGCATTAAAGATCTTCTATTGTTATTGGTGTTTTTAGAGCTGCCAACGCTAAGAAAGAGACTACCAGGGAGGTCAACTTCTTTTCAACAATTATACATGACTGTGATCTTGGCGCAAATTGGTGATGCAGTGAGAACCAAACTACAGCTTCCTGGTAGACTTGTTTCACTGGAGATGGGAAAAATATTTCTGGCAGAAATTGGCGAAGTTCAAGGAGTGATCAACATGTGTGATTATGCTGTAATTATCATTGATGATGCTGACATCCAGCTAGTTTTTTATGCGTTGTTGTTTGCTTCTGTTGGCACAGCTGGTCAGTGCTACATAACCTGCATTAGGCTGCTTCTTAATGACAATATATATCAGGCTATGAAAATTCAGGTTATCAAGATGGATCAATTGATTTGGGTCACTTCAAGTTTGAATCATGAGTTACAGTTGCTTCACCCATTTACGCCATTTGTGATTGACGGATTATGGCAGCGCCTTCCTCAACCTGCCGGGAGTTGCAGCAAGGAGTCCATAGTGATATCCAAATGTTGCTTAAGGTGTATGACATTTTCATACCATTCCAGCCTACAAACATCTCCTTTCCAAGCTTTGTATGGATACATCCCTCCAATGATGGCTCTCCCTCCCGTGGTCCAGATTACTATCTCTGATGTTCAGAGTTATCTCACTGACAGAGAGCACATGCTCTCCATTATCAAGGACAAACTCCATCGGGCTCAAGAACGCATGAAGTTTTACGCTGACAGAAACAGAACTGAGCGTGAGTTCACTGTAGGCGACTGGGTTTACCTTCGTCTCCAGCCCTATCGCCAAACTTCAGTGAGCATCCGACGCAATCTGAAGTTGCCTTCTCGCTTCTATGGTCTGTTTCAGGTCATTGAGCGCGTAGGTGCTGTTGCCTACAAGCTGGAATTACCACCACTGTCACGCATCCACAATGTGTTTCATGTGTCTCAGCTGAAGAAGAAATTGGGTGCCTCCACTGTCTCCACTCCCCTACTACCTTTGGTTGATCAATCAGGGCACTTCAGGGCTGAACCAATAACCATCTTAGGCCGCAGGCTGATCTCTCGACACAATAAGGCTGTCACACAAGTCCTTGTTCAGTGGTCTAATTCATCACCAAAGGATGCGACTTGGGAAGACTGGCAACACATCCATGCCATGTTTCCTTTGTTTGATCCTTGAGGACAAGGATCGGTCTTAAGGGGAGGGCATTGTCACGTTCCTTAGCTGAATGAAAGTGCAAAAGGGCTGATAAAAAGGGCGCCAAAAAAGAGGCGCCAGTTTTCAATTTCAATTTAGAAAATAGGGACAGTTTAGTACAAAACTCATAGAGTTAGTTACAGATGAAAGGCTATTAGCCAAAGACGTGTTTGATTGCTATTTGTTAAGCTTGAAAATCAGTTAGCTGAGTGTGTATAAAATGAGAGATGTTGTAATGAAGAAAACAGAGAAGAAAAATGTATTAAGGCTCTTCTGGGTTGAGTTCGCCCAAAAAGAGGTTACCCTCTTGTTTTGTATTGTTTTTCCAGATCTATAATAGTTCTTCTTCTTTTTTTCCATTCTCAAAATCTTCATTTGTTCTCTGTTTTTGGATCCAAGTCACAATCGTGACATTGCAGTTGCGGTGAGGAGACAAGGTAGTAAATGGGCTGAGTGTGAATCAGTGTTTTGTGACCTCCTCCGCTTCCGCAAGCGAACGCGTGCTCTCTCCCTGCATCATCATCTTCTTATTCTCTGTGTCAATAAACAACATAATATTTACACACAAACAAACCTCAAGTCTTTGCTATTGAGAGACCCAAAATAGGCTCCACAGGGTTGGAAAACTATACCCTTCAATCCGTATCTCTCCCGCCACCACCTTTGCTTATTTTCTTCTTCATTATGATACTTTTTCTTTACCTCCCTGAGCACATACACTTCAAGTCTGAGATCCATGAAGCTGCCCTCAACTTTAATATTCTCATGTTCATTCTCCCAGTGATTTTATTTTGATTGCAAAAAATGGAAACTATTCCGGATATTGCGTGCAGAACGTGATTCGATCCATTGAATTGAGAAGTCATCTTGGGGTGTTGCAGTGGTGGCTGTGCTGCAAAATTAAGATTGTTAGAGAAACTTAAATGTGAATGAAGGTTTTGTGGAGATTTAAAAAAGAAACTCACTTGTAGAAGAGTTGCTGATGAAGAGAAACATAGTTGAAGAAGAGGAGAGAGTGTGTTTAGGAGAAGGAGAAGCGTTGCTTTCTTGCGGATTGGATCAATCAAGTTTTGATTGGGGGATTTTGTTAAGTTAGTGGAAATGAAAATCTAATTGCATTTTTTTGTGTTGTAACAGGTTTGAAAGAAGAGTTCAGGCATTATAGTTCACAATTGATTTCAGAAGGGGGAAAGGGTTTGGGCTCGATTTGTTTTTTTTTTTTTGGGAACTGGCATGGCATGGTCTCGTACCGGATCGTCCCGGTTCAAACCGATCCAGAATCAATCGGGGCTGCTCAGAAAAATTGGCTATCCCGGACCGTTTTGGTCCCGTTTCACTGAACCGGGATAAGCCCAATCCCGGACCGTGCCCACCCCTAGTGGCATCCTTAAAAAAGTTTCATTTTTGTTTGGAAAATTTTAAAGAGAGTTGTGGCGGTTGATTGCGAGTTTCAAGCTTGTGGTATTTGATGCAGATTTTACCAATCAAAATTAATAGCCTAATTCAATCTGATTCTTATACCGCAAGTGCACGGTTGTCTAGCTGGAAAACAATGACAAATACGGGTTGATCCCACGAGGATTGAAGACACAATCGAAAACCACAATCTATGTAAACTAATTTGAAAGGGGGGTTACAACAATAAAAAATTTATAAACTAATGGAAAACATAAAAACAATTAAAAATAGAGTTTGAGAATCAAAGAGAGATGCTAAGGCTTTCAAATCATCCGTCAAGTTCATAAAATTATACTAATGTCAATTATTGTCTCCTAGCAGTGTAGTACATTTATTTTAGCAAATATGCAAACCCTAGCATTAATTGTTTGTTTAAAGTACAACTAATCACAGGTTTAATTAGTAATGTAATAGATTGATTTTAGCAAAGCTGCAAACCCCAAGCATTAATTGTCTATTTAAGGCACAACTAATCACATGTTTAACTAATACGAATAAAACATGCTTAAACAAAAACATAGAATAATTCGAACTACTGTGGATGCATGACATACATGGTGAAAGTAATGTGTTTGTTCACAAATCAATCTAATGTCAAATCAAACAATGCATCGAAAAACAATAAAAAAAGAAACTAAACTCTACTAAGCCTGAAGAATCACCTACGCCTTAGCGGAGAATTTAGAAGATCATAGCTGTGGCGAGTTCTCAGTGAGTTGAGATGGTGGCAACAAGGTAAAGTATTGGTTAATTGATATGTGAGATGATGGTCTGTGGCTGTTCGATCAGAAGAAAGGATTAGCGTGAGGGTTGTAACGAGATGAATGATCAATGGTGGTTGGATGATTTGGAATAGAAAGAACAGGGGAAGAGAAGGAGTTGATGATCCTCTTTCGAGAGAGAAAGAAAAGGATGGGTAGCTGTGAAGGGTGTTTGGCGGCTGGAAAAAGAGAGGAGAAAAAAGAGATTCATGAACAGATTTTGACAACAATTTAATATATCCAAAAGGTTAAATAAATTTCATTATCATTCGCAACTCGAAGTGTGTGTGCACAGCCTCATCAACATAACTTTCCATTTCACAGTAGAGACATAACTAGATAACCATTAGAAAATATGCTTCGACTACAAATCTATCGTCTCAATCAGGAATAAATCACTCAGGGATTGGGTATTTATCACTCAGTTATATGTGTGGAAAATAATAAATTATGGAAATTCAAAAATTTGACATATAATTATCACGAAAAATGAACTTTTCAAAGAATGAAATGAATATGATCTCATGGACAGGATTATCAATTACTTTTGAGAATGGTGAACCACACACCATAGTTCTTGTCTATTCAATCTTCACATCTGTGTACCGAACCTTTACTTAAGATCAATTAGGTCTTTATTAGGTTATCATGGGGTTTAGATTATGGCTAACAAGAATGAAAAATGATATACAAAAATTCTTCGAGAATGGATGTACTTTTTAATAAACACATGGGTGCCAAAGAATAAACCAATGTTGTACACCATTATTTTTCTTCCTTCCAAGTTCTTCATATATATTCTTTTTGAAGCACCAATTTTTTTTTTCAATGACATGTTTTTCCCCTTCTGCACAATGAATTATTTTAGTCTTGATGATTCAAGGAATATTTAATTTCAGTTTTTTCTATTTGCCCATTCCAAAAATATATCTAATTGATGTAGTCTTTTTCCGCTCCCTGCTTTGATCTAGTCTTACTGACTTGTTAACCTGTTGACCTGCACAAGGCACGTGAGCCACAGACAACCGTGGGGTGGCCGATGACACTTCGATGCTAAAGTCAGACAAGGCTCTGAGGAATGTGTAATGTTGTAATAGGGAATTTGTAGTGTACCTTAGCTTACCAACCTCATGTCCTATTTATAGTGCATGGAGTCCTGGTTCTACCAGGCCATCGTAAGCGTAGTATAGGAAAGAGATCTTTGTGGAGATCCTTCCCTAATTAAGAGTCGTTAGGAGGGAAGTTCTCTGTTAGCTCTGTGCTGCTAGATATGTGGGAGATAGTTCCCGATCCAAGAGCAATCTATGGAAGAGAGTTTCCTCATGTGGAAGATACTCTGGTATTTTCTTCCTAGTTGAAAGCAGACAGCAGTTGTAGTTGCCAATCCGAAGCTAATCCTCGAGATACTTGCCTGAAGAGGGCTTACGAGTATTGAGAATAGCTGTGAGACGTGTGGGCCTAGCATGATGTGAGAGTTCGGGTCTGCCTGGCGGACTGCAGTTAGGCGACCTTAGAACCGCTTGGGCTGGATTAGTGTTGGGCTGACGCTTGAGACCATAATTCCTTGAGATCCTCATGACATGTGTACGGCTCCGGGGTGTGACCATTTTTTATGTATCATCAGCTACTCCCCACGAGTTAGTGGGCCGTCAAATTGGTTTGCTAAGTCATCTCTTGAAGGGATGTGCCGCTCATGATGATTGAGTCTGAATCGTTGCTTGAGCCATGCGCTGCAATAATTGAACGTGCATTGGTTAAGCAGAAAATAGATGAGAAGCCAACCTCTATTTCGGTCATCCACTGTGTAGAGTCTGATTTTTCTACTTTCCTTGCTTTCGAAGCTACTGCTCTGATTAGAAAAGATTGTTCATCTTCTTCATGGCTTAAGAAAACCTTCTTGATGACGCTGTCTTGGCCGAGGACCTGGAGTTTTTCGAAGATAGGTTGTCGTCCGAACTTGGTCTCGCCGAAATTCGTACCAAGTTTGGGGTCCCTGGGGACCTTCTTTTGTATCTCTTGACGGGCGACAAGACGCCAATGTCACTTTCGGCTAGTTTGATCTATTTGCACCGCAGGATGCTTAAAATTGGAGTGTGTTTTTTGGTTCTGGATGTGATCTGGGAATTCTTGGACTTCTTAGGGATTTCTCCAGCATAGTCGGGGCCCAATGGATATAGGATCACCCTCATGATTATGCTCAATACTAAGGATGCCGACGTTAGCATGACTCTGCGGGTGATTAAGTTGTTGACCTTTCATCGGCTAAAGAGTAATGTTGTTTGTAAAATGAAGTCGCCAAATTGCTTCGTTAAGCTGCCTGATGATTTCAAGTTTTGGCAAAAGTACTGCTTCCTGGTCCCTGCAGATTCAAAATATTTTCAATGCAAGGGTCACCCGCTCGAGCGACAGTTCAGGCTGCTTCGTAAGTTCATCTTTTTTCTTGTGACTTTGATGTGCTTGATAGTGGGCCGATTAACCACCACTTTCATTTTTTTTGCAGGAAGGTTTCACACTACTCCTCTTACCTTATAGGAGCAAAACACCATGAAGAAGTTTCACGTCTTATTGAAAAGAAACGGTCAATGTAATAAGGGTTTCCAACTACATCCGTAGTGGGCTGTGGGACAACTGGCACGTCGCCCCCACTTGGTATCGAGAGTCGCACATTAAGTTGGAAGAGGGGGCCCCTTCCAGGAAGAGGAAGGCTACTGGGGCCAAAACTCCTATTCTGTCTGATGCGGAGGAGTCATATGAGATTCTTGCCTCCTTCGTGAGCATTAGAATTGGGCCGTCTTCGGCACGATCCACTTCGGTGAAAGGGGAGTGTGAGTCTGCTAGGTCTGTTGAGGCGGATACTGATGTTTTCGACTTGGAGAAGGATTACCTACGATTGACAAGAGCGTAGACGGGTCGAACCTTAGTGATGCGCATGTCGAGCCTCTGAATGATCGTTTGGTGCGGGTTGCAATGGCAGCTTCTGCTGGTGCTAATTTGCATGGGGCTGCTCTGGTAGAAGGCTCTTCTGAGGATTTTTCTGAGGTGGTAGAATCTGATCGCCCCAAAGTTACTTCACCTGATAGTGGCCGCGATACCGGTCGTGTCTCTTGCAGTCCGCATTGCTCACCGTCTCTATCTAGGCCTCACCTAGAGGTGTTGGAGGGTCCTTTGGATACTTCGTTGCCTCCTCTCCCTCCGAATCCCATGGAGCCGTCTCGCACAAAAGGGGCTGCTGCTATTGACAAGGGAAAGGCCATAGAGGAGAGCTTAAGGATGGTGGTGACCGTGAAGGGCGGTGCCGACATAGTTCCCAATCAGAGAAAGCTTCATCCGGATGCACGGGTAAGCCTGTTTGCACCGAATTTGGTGAAACTGAGTTCACAGGTCTGACATCAAGAGGTGAATGTAGAGTATGCTTCGAGGACATATAAGCAGGTGTCACAGCTGGCTGATGGATCACGCTCCAAATCCCGATGAGGATTCGTTGGAAGGGTGTTTGGATAAGGGTTTGAAGTATCTTATGATGGGTATGTCTCATTTGAGCCACGCGGCAGTTGCTAGAATTAAAGTTGAGGCACAAGGGCTTAAGAAGAAGCGGCTTAAAAAGCAGGTCGAAGAGAAGCGGTTGGATCGGTCAACCGTGGCCGATAAGGCACAGAGGGCTCGTCTGAAAGACCTTGAGAGTAATCTGACAGAGGTAGTATCCGAAAGGGACAGACTTAAGCAGGAATTGAGCCGTATCCGCCGAGAAGTCGAGGTTGTGCAGGAAGCTGCGGCTAAGGCGAGTTTTGAACTGTTGTCTTTTGCTGAAGAGAACGCTTCGAAGAAAGTCAACTGAGCTGCTGAGAAGCAACAGTTGGAATCCGATGTGGAGCTCTATGCTAGAGAAGTGAGGAAGGCCAAGGACCAGCTCGAATTTGGGTGGCATGAACTTAGTGCGTGAAGAGCAGTCTGGCCACAGAGAAATCTCAGGTTGACGCGCTGACTGGCAAGTTGGAGCTACTGGAGCATGAACTTGTTGATGCAAAGGTACAGGAGGAAGTGCTTCTCCAGGAACAAGGAAAATGTGAGTTCTGCTGGGTTGTACATGGATGGCTGGAGCTGCTGGCGTTGATGAAAGAAAATCATCCGGAGTGGGATCTCGGCAGTTATAAAAAGATGTCATATGTGGACCTTTCTGTTACCTCGATGTCATCAACAGAGGAAGACAGTTTAAGCCTTGATGTCTAGGCTGCGGCGTGTGTGGAATGCAACTCCCGCTCCTTCTTCCATTGGGCTTGACTCTTCCATTTTTGTACCCTCTCCTAATAAGGAGTGAACTTTGTGTGCTTGTATTCTTTTTGTCTTTGACCATTAATGAAAACAATTTTATCCATTTTGTACTTGTTGTCTCTATTGCATGTTTTTCATTTTTCGTTGTCGTTTTGTTTTGGCATAGGCTGGTCAAATCAATAGAACATTGACTGGTCTGTCTGCGATAGAGAGCTCGATCGCTTTGTATTGTAACGACTCGAGGTCGTTGCTGCGTAGTCATGTCCGATAGTGGGCATGTTGCGGACAATTTAGCTGGGGGTTGAGTCATTCGAGTTGTGCCCTGTTCCTAAGGTAAGCTGTTTGAGGGTTACCTTGCTTATCTGAATGGTCGATTGTAGCTGCTGCTGTGAGCGAGTTGTGATGGCCGAGCATACGTGTCAGAGCGGTCGTGCCGAGTCAAGCGTCGTGAGCTCGGGTTGGCATCCTAAGTAGCTTTTATATGGGCGCTTGCCATACAATTGTATCGGCGCGAGTGACCTTCGCTTATCACTAGAATGTTAGTCCGTTTGAGCGTGAAGACGCTGACTCATCTAGATTCATGTTAAAGTTTGCTATTTTGAAGGGAAGCGAATGTCGTTTGGCGGGCTGCTTAAGGTCCCCACTTTCCGAATTATTTATGTCCGAGCAATGTGGACTACAGATTCGGAGAGTAAAGGTTTGGCGACCAAGCTGAAGAGCAGTGGTCCCATAGAAAGCCGTTGGAATCAGTTCAGGATTGACTAGGCTCTCACCTTTCAAACCATCCCTGCGCGGTGGCGGCTACGAATTCGATAGGGGTTTGGCGACCAAGCTGAAAAACAATGGTCCCGTGGAAAGTCATCGGAATCAGTTCAAGACTGACTTTGCTCCCACCATCCAAATTATCTATACCTGAGTGCACCAAGCTACAAATTTGAGAGTTTTTCGGCGGCCACACTGAAAAGCAGTGGTCTCATGGCAAACCGTCAGAATCAAGTCGTGGCTGACTGGGTTTCCACCTTCTAGACTATCTACACCCTCGCAGCGCAGGCTACAAGTCCAAGTTTGGTGATTTGGCGGCCATGCTGAAAAGCAGTGCTCCTGTGGTGAGTCATCGAAATCAGTTCGGGGCTGACTAGGCTCCCACCATCCAAATTATCTACACCTAAGTGCACCAAGCTACAAATTTGAGAGTTTTTCGGCGGCCACGCAGACCGTCAGAATCAGGTCGTGGCTGATTGGATTCCCACTTTCTGGACTATCTACACCCTTGTAGTGCAGGCTACAAGTCAGGTTTGGTGATTTGGCGGCCACGCTGAAAAGTAGTGGTCCTGTGGCGAGCCATCGGAATCAACTCGAGACTGACTAGGCTTCCACCTTTTAGACTATCTACACCCTTGCAGTGGGGCTACAAGCCAAGGTTTTGATCAGAAGCTTTCATTGTTAGTCGTCATTAGCTAGGCTTACCTGATTAGGTTCAGCATTAATTGACAGCGAATGGGGCAATGATCCCTAGCAAGTCGTCATCACAAGGAATAATAGCGCTGATTAGACCGTCACTTCCTAAACCATTGATGCCCGTGCTGAGTGGACTAGGTATCGGGATGAACCAGAAGCCATCATCATCAGTCTTGGCTGATTAAGCTTGCCTGGTTTGAATAGAAGTTCCGCTTGCTAGGGGGGCGTATGAGCCTAATCCATCAACATGTTTCATGGAGTAGATAAAATTACCTTAAATCAGCTAGTGGTCTGTAGGTACAATCTATATGTCAGGGTTGACCAAGATCTTTAGTGCTCATGCCAAGCATGTGATAGAGTGTTGTTTGAATAATAGGTTGAGCCCATGGGCTCGCAGAGGAAGGGTTAGGGTTTTCTGCATGGTGCATTGTGTATACGACGTAGATTGCACGGTGACACGTGTATGACATAGGCTGTGTGAAGGTTGAGTATCGATTACTCCCCATTAATTGATGGGGTTGCGTGCAACGCCATTTATTGGTTGACGTGGTCTATGCAGTTTCCTTGGGAACCATTGTCTTTCAGTTTCCCGTACGGTATTCAATGCTTGGCAGTTAATGCTTGAGTGCCTGCTTGATGAACCATCATGTATATATAATGGTGTTTTCCAATCATTGTAGGCATCATCTTTCGCAGAGTTTATCTTCTGTAATGTCCTTGCTCGAAGAAGATGCTTTGGATTTTCCAAAGGCTGAGGAAAATGTTCTGAGTTTTCCAAAGGTTGAAGTTGAATCTCTGTTTCTGGGGTCTCCAAATGTTCTGACATTTGCACTTGTTAGGCACAAAGATAGTTGTCGTTATGTTCGGTCACCTGTTATGGGTGAGCATGTAGTTGATCCGTTGAGGTATCGTAATTTCTTCTCATGTTGCGGAGAAGTAGTACGGATTTTATACCAAGCGAGATGCCTTGGTGTTACACCGTACTACTTTTTCCTTCGTGTGTTCGAATCCTGTTGCTAACCAATGGCTGATCGAAGTGTCAGTCACACCTTCTTTCGCATATGGGAAAAGTGGTATATCTTGATTTCATTGTGAGACCGTAGCTGTGTCACCTGCTTGTGTCCATCCTCATCTGCCTTCTTCTAACCTATTTCAGGAAGTTAAAAATGGGTCGGATGTCTTTTGAAGAAATCAGTAGCCTGTTGTAAGGTCTATAATGTTGTCGTACGAGACTTTTCCGGGGTGATTTGACAGAGCAATCTGGCTGCTCAATCTTTCAATCTCTCCTGACACTTCATCTTTATCTTGGGAAGGTGTTGAGCATATCTCATTCTCTTACCTTTGCTGTCACTTGAAGATTGTTCATATCGGAGGGTTTGCAAGTCTTCGGCAAATGTTGTCCGTAGCATAATTGTCTAAGCGAGTCTTTTACTTCAGTTTGCACTGTATTTAGACACTTGTAGTGCTCAGTCTTTGTATCCGCCTCAGGGCGTTCACAATATGTAGCCTTTTGTATCTGCCTCAGGGCATTCGTAATATGTAGTCTTTTGTATCTGCCGCAAGGTGTTTGTTGTTACATCTTTCCGATAATCAATAGAGTATTTTTTTTCATAATTCTTCATTTATTTCTTAAATGATTGAAAATCACATAGGTTTTTGAGAACTAAAACTCAATATTGACCTATGGAAAGGGAAACAAACAACTTAAATCACACTAACTGTTGACGAAGAGAAATTGATCCTGGCCTTGAAGTGGATCCGGGTTGCTCTCGCAGACCATTCAACGGATTGTCGAGGTGTTACATAGGTTACTAAAGAGTAAACCTTTCAGAGGGGCAGATCTCCCCGCCAACGGAATGTCGGGGGGATCTGTTCCCGCTTGCCATGGCCTTTTCGACTTATTGGGCGGAAGAACTTGTTGCTCCTGTACTGCTTGAAAGTGATGTTTCTACCGTATTTTGGCCTTGCACTGGGTCAGGTTACTCTGCATGATATAGTTGAATTTGGGAGCACTCTATCTATTTTTGTGTGGCAGCCTCGCGCCGTAGGTTGGTCTTCACGTATTGTTCCTTCGGAGTAGTTAGTAGTATACTTAACACACTGGTAAAGGGTGGAGACCAAAACTTCCATCTGGTGGAGCCAAGGTCTTCCCAGGATGAGATTGTAGGATGACGGTGCATCGACCACTATGAAGTCCAGAAATAGGACTTTCCTAAGCTGCGACTCTTCTGCTACCGTAGCCAACCTTATCTTTCCAATGGGGAAACACTCCTCCCCGATGAATCTAATCAGCGGGTATTCTGAAGACGTCAAGTTTTCCTCCTTAAGGTCCATGCTGCGGAACGCATTGTAGAACAAAACGTTAAGCAAACTTCTTGTGTCAACCAGAGCTCTATTTACTTCCTTCCTTGCTATGGAGACCGAGATGACTAAGGCATCATTGTGTGGCACTCGGACTCCTTCGAGGTCCTTGCTCGTAAAGGTCAAGGCGGGAATGAGGATTTGAATCCGTGAGTGGCAGATGTGCCTGTCCTCATCCACGGATCGTGTCCGCATATCCAGTAGTGTCCGCTTGCGGGACCTATACGACTAGTCTCATTCAGTCCGACACCATGAAAGATGTAGATTATACCTGGAGTCGCCTTCTCTATTTCTTAAACTGACTCCCTCTGTCATTTGTCTGTTCCGTTGGTTCCTCGGACTTTAGGAACTCTTTCAGTTTGCCTTTGCAGATCTAGTACTCAACTTCATACCTCAGACTCTTGCAGTAGTTGGTGTTGTGGTCGCCCTCCTTGTGGTACGCGCAGTATTGGCCATTATTGCGTTTGGATGGGTATTTGCGTGTCTTTGGGGGTCACTTCAGTTCCTCCCAGATTTTCATGGAGTTAAGTACGTCTGACAGGATAGCTCTTAGGGGTGTCTTGGCATTGGATCCAACATAGTTGGATGATCCAGAGTCCAGCCTGTTGTCCCTGCGCTTCCTTTTGCTTCGTTCCTCGTCCTCGCGTCTCTTTCCCTCCTTTTTGTCTCTAAGAGAGGAAGGCTTCGTGTAGCCTTCGGTTTCCCTTTTAGCGGACCTTGACTCCTCCAGAGTGATGTGTCTCTCGACGCTCTTGAGGAGCTCCGCCATGTCCAAAGGGGGCTCCAAGGTGAGGTCCTCGAAAAGCTTTCCCTTTCTGAGGCCCGCAGTGAAGGTCGTCATGGCTGTATCATCGCTGCACCCATCGATGAGGGTCAGCTCATTGTTAAAGCGCGTGACATACTCTCGGAGCATCTCGCTAGACATCTGCCTTAGAGAGAGTATGTAGTGCGAGCCTTTTCTGAAACGCTGGCTTCCGATGAAATGTGTCAGGAGTTGGATGCCCGTGTACGATAGGAACTACTAAATGAGGTGGTATAGAGATAGCTTGAGCGTTGGATGTGTCCTCTGGTTATCCGTTGTTGCGTGACCTAGTGGTCACCATATCTCTGGGTTTTGATAGGAAATGACAATTAGTGTAAAGTTATGAACTATCGTCCCCACGGACGGCGTCAAACCGATGCAGTCTTTTTTCGCTACCTGCTTTGACCTAGTTCCGCTGATCTGCTAACGTGCACAAGTAACGCACGTGAGCCACAGACCATCGTGGGGTGGTCGATGACACTCCGATGCTAAAGTCAGATAGGGCTCTGAGGAAGGTGTAATGCTGTAATAGAGAATTTGTAGCATACCTTAGCTTATCAACCTTATGTCTTATTTATAATGCAAGGAGTCCTGGTTCTACCAGGCCATGTAAGCGTAGTTTAGGAAGGAGATCTTCGTGGATATCTCGCCCTAAGTAGGAATCACGTTGTAGGAGTGAAGTTCACTGTTAGCTATGTGCTCCTAGATACGAAGGAGATAGTTCCCAATCCAAGAGCAATTTGAAAAAGAAAGTTTCCCTGTGTGGAAGATACTTTGGTGTTTGCTTCCTAGTTGAAAGCAGAGAGCAGCTATAGTTGCCTGTCAGAAGCTGATCCTCGAGATACTTGCCTGAAGAGGGCTTACGAGTACTGAGGATAGTTGTGAGAGTTCGGGTGCACCTGGCGGATTGCAGTTGGGCGGGCTTAGAACCGCTTGGGCCGGATCAATGTTGGGCTGACGCTAGAAACCATAATTCCTCGAGATCCTCATGACATGTGTACGGTTCCGGGGTGTGACCGTTTTTATGTATCATCACTAACCATACACATTCTTAGAGAAGTTGGGTAAGGATAAAAATAACATGGAGTATTACTCCTTAATTAGAATAGGTAATGGAGATGAGGTTAGCAAAGAAAATGTTATTTAAAGGCTCAAAAGGTTGCAAACAAATATTTATAATTGGGTAAGCTAAAATGCTAGAGAATGGTTCAAAGAAAAAATGCATATATCACTTCATAAGCACTAGTCGGTATTATGACATCTCAACTAAATAAACCAAGAAATTCTAGTTTAATGATTCAATTTTAATGTCATTCTCAAAGCAATCAATAAAAGAAATCAGAGTTTTAATGTCGGTATTATGAGATCATTAACGAGATAATGCAGACTCAAGCAAAATCAGAGTTTATTATACAACAATGAAGAAAAAAAATGGAATGGCTCAAAACTCAAAAGGGTTAAGTTTCCACTATTTTTCTAAGGCTTCCTAGTTAATATCTCACCCATCAACTTCAAATTATGCTAACTTGGCTTATAGTTCAAGAATAGTCGAGTTGAAAAATCTCATGAAATATATTTAACTTAAAGATAATATCAAACTTTATTTCTTTCTATTAATATATATGTAACAAATGATAGGATGCATTTTCTCAAATTTAAAAGCATACTTGAAAAGCATAATCTCTTCATTGAAAATGAACTTCGGGTTTTGAATGCATTTTCAAATCAAAGATTTTTTTCACAATTACCAAAATCTTCTACATATTCAATGTAGATTGAGTAGAATTCAATAATTAATCGGTATACTTGTAAAATACATTTAAGTTCAAAATTTTGAAAAATGCACAAAAACTCATAAATTTCACCCCAAAACCTAAACCAAACATTGTCCTTAATGTATAAAAAGAATAATCATGACAGATGAAGGTAAAAGAAAATATGAGGTTATAGTGATAATACAATGGTGACGTTTTTACTAATTTCGAAGAGCTCATTCACCAATGAAAGCTAAAAAAACATAAGAATTGTGGACTTATCATGAGAAATTGAAAAAATCACGTACATGACACAAAAAATGCATGTACCAGTTGTAAGTCAAAATTGTTACAGAGCTCACAAGTATGAGTGGAATGCAGTTAGAAAGAACTTGAAAATCAATCCAGACTAACCATAATAACACAACTGAAGCTGGGCTGCCTCTCGAGAGTGGTTGGTTTAACGTCGTTAGCCCAACATATATTCTCCCTCATGAATGATGTGCCATAAAATGACGAGGAAGAACATATGAACACCCTCATCCAAAAGTGTCAAAGAATCGTATAGCAATAGCCTAAAAAGTTGAGGATCCATCCAACAAATAGTAGCAACTACATGCAACACAACATCTACTATCCTACCCCAAAAGCTATGAAGGCAGCAAACAAGATCATAAATAAAATGCAAATGAGCTCGCATTCCTAGGAAATCCTTAGGAACCTGGAGCATAAATGGGTCATATACAGTGATATCCAACAAATGATTCTTGTTTACTCCTAAAAAGGGACATCCAAAGTCTGGTGTCAAATCAGAAGATTGAATATGTTTCATAATAGGATGGGCAAAATTGAAATCATCCCTTAAAAACAAAGGATCCACATAAGTAGTGTCAGTCAATACGAAAGATATGGAAATAGGTCTGTATATAGATATATCAGGTAGTATAGACTCATCATAACAAAATAAATTACACAAAGTTGATGGGCTAGACAACTCAACAACACTCCCAAACCTGGAATCAACACTACCTATGACATGAATTTTCTCATTAGATACATCTTCTGATGATGCCTCAACTTTTCCTTGAATTATGGGGTCATTTGTATCGTGAAAATAGTCGATGCATGACTCCAAAGAATATTGAGAATCAGACTTTTTGCACTAGTCACTAGGAAGGCATACGTTGAATGAGTCAACATGAAACGGTGATGAGGGGAATGGGTTAGGAAGTAAAATAGTCTCAACAAAAGAGATCGGTTTTGACTCACTGAGTGGAAGGGTTCAACTCTAGGCTTCTATGTATAACCAGGATCCATAATAGGGAATGAGTAAAAAATATTCACTTCCCTAATGCACTTATCGATATCGAAGTCTAAACTGAAATGAGTCAAACAGGCTGCTAAGGAATCATTTAGTGTAGAATGCAAAAAAGAATTCTCCTCAGCCATCTCCTTGGTTTCAGTAGATAAGGAGGGAGAACCTAGAAAGTTTTTTTAATGCACGCCTAACCTCTATATGAAGATGATTTAACTCTAAAAAAAATTACAATGGAACCCTAAACGACACCTAAATGATGCACAAACAAGTGAATGGCAAACGACTCTAGAGTTTTGTTACTAATGCAAGGCTGAAATTCAATTTAATTTACTTAACCGTCCAGCTCAAAGTGAAATGCTAGTTCAAGAACTATTTCAAGATAGGATATGTTCCTTCACTTGACTACTTTAAGCTTTTAAACTTTCAAACAGGAACCCTATGAGCGTCAAACTTGTCCTAGACAATTGTCTTGCTGCTACAAATTTTAAATAATAAAGGCTTAGGTTCCTAACCCTAAAATAGATGGTGGCCTATTTGCAGGAGATGGCACAGAAGTTGCAAATCAATCCTGCCACTATTTAAATTTGCATGCAATGCTACCTAAATAACCAAAACATAAATGATCACAACAGAAACCGCGTGCAGATGCAATGGGGAGAAGTTACCTCCGATGTGAACCTCTTTCAGATTACTTGCGACACCAACTAGAAGTCGAGTTGTCGCCGATCACTCCTGTGAATACATGTGTATGATTATCTGTCAAACAAATGCAAAAAAAATAAAATAAAAATTAACACAACTACTAACAAATAAACAAGTGACTCCTAACACTGTTCCTAAATAAAAAAAATTATACTTAATCAATAAACTAGTGAAAATAAACCTTAAACTTCGATTGTACTGTTACAATCCCCTATTTAAGGCACAATTAGTCACAGGTTTAACTAATACGAATAAAAAATGCTTAAACAAAAACATAGAATAATTATAACTACCATGGATGAATGATATACATGATACCATGGATTAATGACATACACGATTAAAGTAATATGAGTTTTTTTCACAAATCATTACAATGTCAAATCATACAATGCATCAAAAAACTATAAAAAATGAAAGTAAATTCTACTAAGCCTATGGAATAATATATGCCTTAGCGGAGAATTTAGAAGATCATAGTGATGGTGGTTGCATCCGCAGCGTAACCACCACCATCTCCTCCTCAATGAATGCTAGGCTGTGTGGTGGTACAAAATAAATATGAGGGGTGTAAATAGTGAAACTATTTAAAAAAATAATTTCTGACCTCCCTTTTCTTCTTCCTTCGTCCCTAAGTCTTGTTCGTTGTTGTTCTGTTGTGCGATTGAGGTCCTGTACCCGCCAAGAGAAAAATAGAGAAGGGGAAGAGAGAGCGAGAGGCGAGATGAGGAGGTGGATTATGGCGGCGGTGAGAGAAGCGCAGATGAGAGAGTTTCAACTTTGTTTCAGTGTTGTTTCTAGCTTGTTGTTGCCGCGACGGATAAAAAGGGGGAAAGATGGGGAGAATGGAAGCAAGATAGAGGGAGACGAGATTGGAGGGTGGGATTGTTGCTGGTTTACAATCGAGATGAGAAGGATGTGGTTGGTTATGGTGAGTTCTCTGTGAGCTGTGATGGTTGCAACAAGGTGAAGTAGGGAGAGGGGTCTGTGGCTGAAGTGCTGAACTGGTATATGAGATGGTGGTGTGTGGATGTTCAATTAGAAGAGAGGAATAACGTGAGGGCTGTAACGAGATGGAGAAGATGAAGGATCAATGTTGGTCGGATGATTTGGAGCAGGAAGAACAGAAGAAGAGGAGGGAGTTGATGATCCTCTTTTTACCAAGCGAGAAAGAGGAGGATGGGCGACTAAAAAGAGAGGAGAAGAAATAGATGCATGAAAGAGAGCGGGAAAGGTGAAAGGGGTTGCCCCCATAGAGAGAGGGAGAGGGTTTAGTGTGTGGCAGAATGGAGAATAAATATGTTTTGGTCGGGTTTGGGCTTAGGTTTAGGTTTGATTTACATGGGTTTGAGAATGAGTTTCCATGTAGCACCTTCCAAATTCACCGAAATCGTTACTTTGGGCTTGTTCATCTAAACTTGCCGTGCTAACGAAATTTCATCATTTAAGCCCTAATTCCTACAAAAACATGAAAATGAAATAATTACAATAAAATACAATATTCAAAACACTAACAAATATAAATTCGAAGAAATTTTATGTAATAATTATGTGATTATCACTATTCCCTTTGTTTCGCGTTGTAGTTGTGTTGAGCCAAAAATTGAGACAACTAAACATCTTTTTATTGAGGGAGATTTGGTGAGACAGGTATGGTTCAACTTTGAGACGTTCGGAATCCAACATCCGGTGGTGGTCTACTCATTTTTGCGGGTTTGAATTAGGAGATTGAGAGATTCTCAATAAGGTGTGCTATATCAATTGATCCATCTCTTTATACTTTGGGAAGTATGGTTAAAATGTAACTGATGCGTCCAAAATCCTGTCTCCAATAAGTAAAACTTGTTAAATAGATGTTAAATTGTCAAAGACCACCTTTTTGGTGGTCGAAGGCACTCCGATGCTTAAGTCAGTAACTAAGTTGGAGATGGAGATAAAACTGGACAGAATTCAGTTAAAATTACATACCTTTGTCGAATGTTCTCTTTACCTTTTATAATGGTCGCTGTTAATTTCCTGCGTGACTTAAGCATGTGAGGCACAACAAGGGGAGACGTTCTTTGAAACAATCTCCTCTTTCATGAAGATTCATCCTCGGAAGCGTAACTCCCTCCATGACCCTTTTTATGTAACGTTCCTCCCCCTTAAGGGAGAACTTTATCAAGCTTGGATTTGGGCCTCTGATTACGATTTATTCTGACGGGCCCTGTTTGGACTTTCGAGACTGGATTCGTCCTTTTTGGGCTTTATGAATTGGCCTGGTCTTGGGATACTTGATCCTCATGATGGATGATCTCTGCCACTTGTACAGCTGAGATGTTTGTCTTATTTGATGTATCATCAGCTACTCCTCCCTTAGTTAGTGGGTATGTTCGGTTGGATTTTTTATTCCACCATCACGTCACATTTAACGCGGTTACCAGCTGTTAGTGTTTCTGTCTCTTCAATGTCACGTCTGCCTGTTCGTTTCAGCGTCATTTTTGGGATTTTGTGCGGTTGTCTTATCTCCTACATTTTTTTTCCATAAGTAGGCTTTTTGTTTTTATCCTTATAAAAGGAGGAATTTGGTACAGTACCCTTCCTTTTACGTTTTCTTCGTTCCCAGCTGTTGATTTCTTCTTCTTTTGTTTTCTTCTCATATCAATGTCTAGCTTCAGGGTTTTGAGTGGCGATGTGTTTGATGTTTGCGAAGCTTACTTCTTACCTAAGCGAGTGACCTGGATAGCATCATCATGACTATTCTCTGCCAGCCGATCTCGAGAACATCCTTCTGGAAAAATGTGATAGTCCTTGTCGTCCAAAGTCTGAATATATTGCTTTGTATCCCGTCATGTTTCACTTTGATTTCAGGCTTCCAGTTTCTGGGATCATCTGGGAATACCTAGATTTCGTGGGTATTGCTCTTGCTCAGATGGCTACTAATGGCTGGAGGGTGCTGATCGCGACCTTGGTGAGGGTCGTTTTACCTAGAATTCCTATGAATGCAAGGGTTTTGCACTCCTTGGTGGGTCAGAGTAAATGCTAATTGTACTTGCTATATTCGACCTCCACCTTGCTTCAAAGATTTGCGGGAAAGTATGGGGGCTGGTTGAGGCCCTGGTTTTACGCATCCATTTCTTCCGACTATTTTAAGTTGCCCAATCACCAAATTTTGCAGTCGTTCCCAGAGCCATAGAGGAATGAACCGTCATCATCATTGAAGGAACGGGAACTTTGTGACCAGTTTAATAAGTTGCCCTGAGTCTCTATTGAGGATTTTTTTGTTACGGACGCTATTACTCATAGTGGTCTATATACCTTGAGTGAGGCGGATCATGCAGAGATTACGGTGGCTCGCACTTTCAGATTTACCGACGCGTGTGCTAGTAAAGTCATCATATCCGGTGAAGGGCATCCTTCTCCGGTTAGCATTAGTGATGCAGATGTAGGTTGGGTAGAGAGCTCCGTTAGGGAGCCTATGGGCCATGTTGCACCCTTTACAGCCTGAGACTCTAGTAATTCTGGCTCGAACATTAGGAAGAGGAAGGTACTGAGGCCTTCTAGTCCGTCTAAGCTACTGCCAATCAGTCCTGGTCATGTCTCGAAGAAGAAGAAGCTTGCTACTTTTGTTCATGGTGCTATTATGGCTCCTCTTCGCCCAATATTTTTCAGGAAGGGTGGTCATGATATCGATGATCTTGCCGCTTGGGAAGTTGAGGAGGTAAATCAACCTCTCAAGAGGAGCAAAAAGGAGGTATCTCGTCCTTTGGACACTCACGAGAAAAATCTTGTTTCTTCATATGGTTTTTTGGTTTTACCAATCTGTCGATTGACGATTCCCATGCCATTGACAACAAAATGCTTCAGCTTGGCGCTCGTCGAACGAAAGTTGGCAGGGCGAGCCTTGGTTCTTTCTCATGTACAAAGTATGCGTAGGCTGCTGAGACCGCGCGAATCTCGCTAAAAGAAGTTGAGGCCATTAGAAACAGATTTGCTTCCGACCTCGAGACTTCCAAGGTGGAGTTGGATAAACTTCATTCTCAGATGAATGTTGTTGAGAAGGAGTTGTCTGATTGGGTGGTTGAGCATGACGAGGCCAAATGTTCTGCTGCAAAGTACTCCGCTGATCTGAAGGATTTTGTGGCGCAAGTTGCTCAACTGAATTCTGAGTTTGTTACTGCCAAGTCGGCAGCTACTACTAGGCTTGCCACCATTGATAGTGACCTTGCATCAACTTGGGCCGAGCTTTATCGGTTCCTCATAAGTTAAAGGTTGCAGAAGCAACATATTGGAAAAGAATAGTTGATGGACGCCATGACCTTTTGAATTTTATCGAGTCGCGAGGCTTGGATTTATCTAAGTATCGTTGTTACGTTGAGCAAGTATTTGAGGATGAAGAAGAATCCTTTCCAGATCTGCCGAGTGGCCCTGCTACTGAAGAACAATCATCTCCTCACCTGCCCGAGCCTATGCCATCAAACGACATTGTCGCTGACATAAACGCCATTCCTTGAATACTTTTAGACTTTCTCATCTTCGTGTAATCCTTTCTTATGTAGCAAATCTGAAGGGTCAACGTGAATGATATTTTTTTTATTGTTTGTATGAAGTATGTCTTCCTGTTTAACTTGCTAGACTTAGTTTTTTGCTTTCGACATTCCTGGTAGAATTCTAACTTGTTCATCCGAATTTTTACAAATGTGTTCTGATGTTCGACGTGTTGGTCGTGCGAAGGCTTCTTATGAAATCTGACTTTTTGCGTCTGGATTTTAATGTCGTATGTTATAGTTGACAAGAAAAAGTCTGGCTCATATGTCATGTTACTTTATTACTTCATGGTTGATCAGACCAGAAGTTTCATGTTTATGCTCGAAAATACATATATTTAGGTTTTACTCGTAGCTCAATACTTTGGTCGTGTTGTGCTCTTTCTTGAGTAAAAATTTTAGTCTGAGTTATTTGTTCCGACTAGACTTTTGTTGTTTGAAGCGCAAAATGGGGGATCTAAAGGTAGATGTTCTACATTTCACGGTTGTGGTAGCTGTTTTCCCCTAGTATTTTCTAACCAATACGTCCTAGTCTGTTGTTTTTTACTACTATGTACAACCCTTCCCAATTTGGATGCAATTTTCCCACGCCCGGTTCCTTTGTGTTGAGTTGTTTTCGAAGTACCCAATCGCCGATATCAAAAGCACGGGACTTTACCTTTTTGTCATAGTAGTTGGCCATACGTTATTGGTAGGCTGCTGCTTTGATAAAAGTTATTTCTTGTTGTTCCTCAAGGAGGTCTAATCCGACTCTCGGTGCTTTGTTATTGTCCTCTGCATGGAATTCTTCGATCTTGAATGTTGGCATGCCAATTTCTATGGGTATCATCGCTTCAAACTCACATGCAAGGGCAAAATGAGTCTCTCCCGTTGGATTTTTTTTCGTTGTTCTGTATGCCCCAAGGATGCTAGGTAGTTCGGTCGTCCACAATCCTCTAGATGTTTCAAGTCTCCTTTTAATTGCTTCTAGGATCGTTCTGTTGGTGACCTCGGCTTGCCCATTTGCATGTGGATGGGCGAGTGCTGAGAAGTGTTGTTGGATGTTCAGGTTTTGCACAACTCTTTGACCTTTTTTCCTTCAAACTGCTTTCCGTTGTCGGTGACAATTACCCTTGGGAATCTGAATCTTCATATTATATCTTTCCAGAGGAAATTTTCAACTTGAGCCTCTCATATCTTTGCTAACGGCTCTACTTCTACCTATTTAGTGAAGTAATCTAATGCTACGAGGAGGAATTTCTTTCCTTGGACACATGGAGTGGTCCCACGATGTCCATCCCCATTGTGCAAACGGCCAGGGGCTGCTCATCAGGATTAGATTCTGGCCCGGCATGTGGGTGTATGGGAGCAAATCTCTGGTATTTTTCACAAATGCAAACGAGTTTATTTGCATCTGCTTGCATCGTGGGCCATAGTATCCCAACATCATTGCATTGTGGGTTAGTGTTTTTCCATCTGGATGATTTCCACACGTACCGTGGTGGATTTCTCATATAACATAATCAACATCATTGGGTGAGAGACATTATAGCAGCGGATTGGTTCCAGACTTCCTATAGAGTCTACCATTGATCATTGTGTATCGTGCTACTCTGTTTCACAGTTTTTGAGCCTCCATCTCATCCCCTGGGAGTTCCCCGTTTGTTATATAGGCTAGAATCGGAGTTATCCAATTGTTTTCCTAATCTGTGGCACATGCTTCTTGTATTTGATTTTCTAGTATTGAAATTTCCTATATTGTGACGGGTGGATTATAATATTCTTTAGCTTGTGATGCTTCCATCGCTAACTCGTCAGCTATTTCATTTTTTGCGTTTGTACATCGCTGAATGGTTGTGGTCTGAAACCTCTTACCAGCTCAGTAGTCTTTTGCGGTAAGCCTTCATTCGAGCATCTTTGACTTGGAATTTTCTGTTCAATTGATTGACCACTAATTTGGAGTTGGTGAAGACACTAATATCTTTTATTCCCAAGTGTTTTGCTAATTGTAACCTGGTCTGCTTCGTACTCGGCTTCATTGTTTGAGGCTTTGAAACTGAATTTTATAGCCTTTTATGACGTTACCCCTTCTGAATTGTATAAGATCAATCCAGTTCCGCTTCCCGCCTCGTTGGATGTTCCGTTTCAACGAAGGATCCATTCATGGGTGTTTTGCTTGGATTGTTCTTCCTCATTATTGCTTTCCGGTTGGTGGTCGCTGCTGCCTGTGAATTCAGAAATGAAATCCGCTAATGCTTGGGCTTTTATTGTGGTTCTGGGGGCATAGCTGATGTCGAACTGCATTAGTTATATTTCCCATTTCACCATTGTTCTGTATAGCTCTGGTTTGTGCAGTACTAACCGAAATGGTTGCTCGATCATGACAACGATCGGGTGTGCTTAGAAGTATGGTCTTAGCTTTCTCGAGGATACGGTCAGAACAAATGCCAGTTTTTCTAAAAACATGTAGTTGTTCTCCGTATCAGTGTCGACCTTATCGCGTGGTCGGACACGGATAGGTATAGGTACAGTGTTTCCCCGTGTTTGGTTTTGATAACAGTTTTGTACTCCCCATGTATGCCTTCAAACTCTGAAAAGGTTTCTCACACTCTTCGTTCCTCTTGAATGTCTTGCTTCATTTCAAAATTTTGAAGAAAGGTAGGCATTTGTCCAAGGACTTGGAAATGAATTTGTTTAAAGCTGATATTCTGCCGTTGAAACTTTGCACAACCTTTGTGTTTGTTGGCAATTGCATGTTGAGAAGTGCATGTATCTGCTTCGGATCAGCTTCGATTCCTCTTTGGTTGACCATGTATCCAAGGAACTTCCCTGATTTTACTCCAAATTTGTATTTTTCCGGGTTCAGCTTCATTTTGTGTCTCCGAAGCTGTGAGAAGGCATGTTTGAGGTCTTTGATGTGGTCCGTTCTGCGTGAGATTTTGCACATCATGTCATTGATGTATACCTCCATGGTTTTACCGACCTGGTCTCTAAACATTCTGTTGACCAGTCGTTGGTACGTAGCTCCTGCGTTCTTAAGTCCAAAATGGCAACACCCGATATCAGTATGTACCTCTATTTGTTATAAAAGATGTTTTTTCTTGGTCAGGGGTGTACATATGTATCTGGTTGTACCCTGAATACACATCAGGAATTCGTGTCCGGTAGTGCATCTACTATCTGGTCTATGCGTGGGAGCGGAAAACTGTCTTTCAGATAGGTCTTGTTCAGATCAATGTAATCTACACATACTCTCCACTTGCCATTTTTCTTATTTAGCAACACTGTATTAGCTAGCCAAGATTCTCTAATCATTCCTGCATTTATCAGACGGTGCACTTCCTCGATTATTGCTTGGTTGCATTCAGGGGCTACTGGTATTTTTTTTGCTGATCTTGATTTTTGTCTGGATTGACTTGCAATTTGTGAGTGATGACAGATTGGTATATTCCCACCATATCCTTCATCGTCAGGGCAAAAACATCCTGGTTATCCTTCAGCAATTAAACTAGCTTTATGGCGAGCTCTGGATGGATTTTGGTGCCAATCCAAACTGCTTTGTCCCCTCCGACATTCAAGTAGACCATTGTTGCTTTTTCTTGTTGTTGTCCAATGTTTGGTCGATCCTCGGACAGGTTGGGGCCATATTAACATCCATCAGGTCAGGGTATGTTTGACTAGATCGCTACAGTGGCTGCTTTGGTCATTGCAGTAATTGCTATTTGTGTGGAGCTTTGATTGTTGCATAATGGCATTCGCGCGCAGCTGGCTGGTCTTTTTTTATTGGTTCTGATGCCATTGTCAGTGTGGTACTTCAAGCATTGATGCATGGTAGAAGATACTGCACCCATCTTATGTATCCAAGGCCTTCTGAGAAGCATATTGTACGCGGAAAAAATTTGTCAACAAGACTCGTTGTCTCCCTGGTTTTCCCGTTTCCACTGGTAATTGAATCATTCTGATTGGACGACATTGTTCTCCGCAGAAACCCACCATTGGTTGATTGTTAGGTGAGAGCATTTCCTCAGTGATTCGCATCCTGCGGAACACTGTCAGATACAGAAGGTTGGTCGAGGTGCCAGTGTCGACTAGTACCCTTTTGATTTCCCATCTGGCTATTAACACTGAGATTACTGAAACATCATTATGTGGGAAATTGACTCCTTCTGCTCCTTGTCAAAGAAGGTCAGGATTATCTGCGTCATTCTGGCTCATCTTGCAGAAGGCTCCTGATATCTAATCATTGCTTGTAAATCTCAGATTGATCGCTTTCGAGACTGATTGGATAACTCTTCCTCTCCGATTGCGCCATGCAAGACGTATATTAGCTTCCTTGATTGTCCTTCTGTCGCGGCTTTTTTTCGGTTGGACTCTCTTAGTTTAATGAACTCTCCAAGCCCCCCTTTTTGGATGTGAAACTCGATTTCGTCTTTTAAATTTTGGTAGTCCTCGGTGTCGTGCCCGTAGTCATCATGGAAGGAATAATATCTGCTTTTATTTTGTTTGTCTGGATCTCCTTTCATTTTCAGTGGCCACCTAATGTCTTCCCACTTCGTTATAGTCTTGAGGACCTCAGCTCGACTTGGGTCCAAGCCTTCTCATTTGATGTCAGAATCCTCTAGGTTGATCACTCGTATTTGGATCCTCTAGGTTGTAATCTTCCAAGCCTTCGTTGATCGATGTCAGAATCCTCCGGTTTGATGTATTTTCAGTCAACTGTTTTCTTTTCTAGGCTTATCATTTTTCGTCCTTCTCGATCGGATGAAGCGTGTCTCATTTCTGACTCATCCCTCTTCCTGGCGGCTATCATCTCCTCGAGGGTGATGTGTTTTTGAGCGGTCTTCAATAGAATCGCCATGTTCTTTGGGGGTTCTAGGTTCAGAACATAAAAAAAGGAGCATTTATTCAGTCCGGCGGTGAAAGTAGCGGTGGCCGGGTAGTTGTTGCATCCGTCAATCATTGTTAACTCATTAGCAAAATGAGTAACGTATTCCCTTATTGTCTCCTCAGGCTTCTGTTTCATGTGAAGTAAGTAGTGCGACCCCTTCATCATCCGTTGACTGTCGATGAACCTCGTGATGAAGGTTGTCGCCAGTGCTTGGAAGGAGTTTATTGATCTTTGTGGTAAGCTGCTGAACCAACTCATTGCTGCAGAAGTGAGACTGGTCGGAAACGTTTTGCATAAGATGGACTTTTGTGTTTTCTTTCAATGCCATCATGTGGTGAAAGTGTCGCAAATGATTTGTCGGATCAGTGGTACCATCGTATACTCTAAACTTTGGTGGGTGAACTTCGTTGGTATGGAAGTCACCATGAGTGCATCGGAGAATGGTGGTCTGGCCAATTCATACAACACATTAGGATTCGTGACTCCGATTCTTAATGGAATTCCAGCAGGGGGCCCGTCGCTCTAGGTGGTCCCATCTTGAAGTTGTTTGTTGATTTCGAGATTCGCCTGTTGAGGTTCTGCAGGAACTTCGTTGGTCGAATTTTGTTGGGGTGGCGCTTGGATAGGGTCGGCGGATTGAGCACGCTCTTGGGTGAGCCTTACCACCATTTTGATCATACGATCCATTCGATCCATGAGTAAGTCTACATAAGGGTCTGTGGTGGCGTTTCACAACATCTGGGATGTTTGAGCCACCTCGTGATGCGGCTCTTTGTTATCGGGCATGATCGTGCCTGATGTTCGTCGTTGGGTCTAAGGTGTGCGCTATCGGCAACGCGGCTTCTCCGTGGGAGGATTGTTTTGATTGTCACTAGGTTGAGGGTCTATGGAGTGCTCCATCTGTTCTGAGAACTTTTTTATTACTGATCAAAATCAAAGAAGTCTTCTACCGCAAACTCTCTTCTAGAATGGAAACTGTCATTTTCCACAGACGACGCCAAACTGATGCGTCCAAAATTCAGTCTCCAATAAGTAAAACCTACAAAACAGATGTTAGATTGTCAATGACCACCTTTTTTTGTGGTCGAAGACATTCTGATGCTTAAGTCAGTAACTTAGTTGGAGATGGAGATAAAATTGGACAGAACTCAGTTAAAATTGCATATCTTTATCGAATGTTCCCTTTACCTTTTCTAATGGTCGTTGTTGATTCTCTGCGTGACTTAAGCATGTGATGGCGCAATGAGGGAGACATTCTTTGTAGTAGTCTCCTCCTTTGTGAAGAATCGTCCTCGGGTCCGTAACTCCCTCCATGACCCTTTTTTCTATGGAACGTTTCTCCCCCTTAATGGAGAACTTTATCGGGCCTGGATTTGGACCTCTGATTATGATTTATTCTAACGAGCCTTGTTTGGGCTTTCATGACTGGATTCATCCTCTTTGGGCTATATGAATTGGCCTGGTTTTGGGATACTTGATCCTCGTGATGGATGATTTCTGCCAAGCGTACATCTGAGATATCGGTCTTATTTAATATATCATCAATACAGTAAGTGTTTTTCGAATAGATGTTGGAGAGGGAGGTATGTTATTTTGAAGGTTCAAGACTAGCTCAGATTGGTGAATACTTGTTTCATTCCAAGGGTGAAATCACGACTTTTGTTTGTGGTCAGGAGAATGGTGTTTTCAACCCAAGGAAGTTACGATGAAGGAATCTCTAGTGTTGTATTGGAAATTCTCACCAGTGGACTGTTTTGCACTTAATATAGATGGCTCCGCAAAAAAGGATAGGGGTCAGGCATGTCATTTATGGCCGGCGGTATGCTGGTTCATGATTCACAATGATTTTACATTGGGGTGAGAGTGTCTTCTTTGGAACAGGTTCTAGTAATAAGGTGGAGTCCTTGGCATTTTTAGAGGGTCTCAAGTTTTGTATGGAGCTTGTTGTTTCAAAAGTAATTATATAAACTGATTTGATGTTAGTTAAGGGTTGGTTTAATGGAGAAGGTTTATGTCCATGGTTTTTAGGAAATATTTGGGATGAGATCCTGCAATTTTCGAGAAGTTTTGAGTGTATTTGCAGTCAAGTGTTCAGGGAGGTAAACTCAATGCCTGATCACTTGGCATTGGTGGCTCAGATGGCAAAGTTATCCAGGTCATATTCAGGTTCCTCGCTCCCAATCAGGGCAAGGGCGCTCGTGTTGTTGGACAGGTCACAGACTGCGTACATAAGGAGATCATAATGGGCTTTTGTACTGTTACTTGACTTGCGGTGGCAATGTTATTTGTGAGCACGGTGGATAACCAATTTCTTGCTTTTTCATTTAAATTGGACTACTAATCAAGATTTGACATTCCATAGGTGCCTCTTCCTTAGGGGGGATTTAAATAAAAAATAAAAAATAAAAAACAAAATAATTCGTGCAAAACATTTTAAACTGTTGTTGTAATCAAATCAGGAATGAAAGGTTACTTACATTTCACACTAAGTCGAGTGGTGTTTCCCTAGGTAGACAAATGTAGCTTTCATCAAATTTAAGAAATCAAAGTTCACACATCCCCATTTGATAAACCTCCAGCCCCATGAACCACATTTTTAGTTATTGTTTTATGAAAAAATAAATTTATGTTGAGTCTGTGAACAAAAACCCTTTTGAACATTGGAAAGTTTGTAAGCCCCAAAGTCTCACTTTTACAAAAGCTTCATGTGTATGGCCCCCTTTCAAAGCTTGATCTCTGAAAGAGATGCTTTTTCATTTTGTAAGGACCATTTTTTTTTCTCCATTGTAGATATTAATGAAATCCTTTTGAAAGCTCCATCACCCTCCCTCTCATATCAGTGATCTTTAAAGCCCCCACCAGCTCTGATCCCTGTTGCTTTTTTTTTTTTCACTTTCTTTTTTCCACCTATTTCTTGCTTACAATCTCTCTATTTTAAGCATAGCATGAGGTGGGCCTGTGAGTTCTTTATTACAACTTTTGTACTGTTTAATGCCTATAAAGAAAAGGCAGAATCCAAAGCTGAAGTTGATGTGGAGATAGATGTTCATCATGTAATCTATATAACAATTCAAATAGCTAGATAGATAGATTGTAACTTCACTAACTATCATGAGATTGTTGTGTTCAGCTTTTATTTTGAGAGGTAGATAGCTAGAGGAAAAGTATGAAAAATGTGAACCATATAAAGCAAATATATACTACTTCTTCACATATATATTTCAGTGGCCACTCACAACTTTATCATTGTTGCATCATGCCTTGTATATATAGAGCATTGAAACACTTTTTCTTCTATCAGATAATTGAGCTTACATAAAATAAAAAAAGTACGGTTTTTTTTATTTTCTAAGGCGAGCAGGGCCTTCGGTAGATCCTAGACCCATTTGAATGTTTGTGGCATGGTTCCAACGTATATGAAGGGTGTCTTTTTGAAAGGCAATGGTGACAAAAATTAAAATAGACCATCAGAATCATTCCTTAGAACTTTACATCCTGCACAAAGTATTTCTATTAACATGCATGGTCAAACCTTTAACAGTCATGAACAACCAAACAATCAATCTTTTAACATGAAGACTAGCTAATAAGGTTTGGTATAAGACTATATGCAAAGGGCCACACAGAATCATTCACCTTAACTTTATAGAATTCACCTTTGCTTTAACGGATTCATACATAAACAAAGGAAAAAGTGTCTTTAGAAAAGCTTGTAATGGTGGATGGTGAAGGGTCACTCTTTTTGTCATCAATCCTAAATAGAAAGTTCATCTAAATTAAAGTTTCAACAATGTAATTTTCTGTGCCTAGAATGTTAGTTTATCTGTTCAAAGAATGGAATAAAGATTATGTCGCCCATGAGAGATGCAACTAGGATTTAGGGTTGGCAATAGGTCTTTGGGGTGGGTATCATGTTATACTCATGTCGTAGGAGAATTTAGACAAATAAACCAGAGTAGACTCCTTTAAAATCGTCTACGACCAATAGATTAAAAAAAAGAGTAATTCTACACGCTGCTTTATTTGAGTGCCTCTTTTGTCCTTTTTTTTTTTTTTACACTTTTTACCCCATCTCTTTAAAATACAACCACAAACACCATCCACAAAAAAGGTAGAAAAGGCAACATATAATTTTTCCAAAAAAAAAAAATGACATCAATTTGATTTGATATTGAGGGAGATTCTAGTTGCACTCCATTTTTATGTTGTTGATCTGCTTTTATTTTAATAGATAAGTAAATAAATACTTAACAAAATAGACGAAAGCAAAGATACACGTAACAGGATAAAGAAAAATGTTTCAGATTGTAGAGTGAAAGTCTTAAAGATAGCGGAGCTAATGATAGAAGTGAGCAGACAATTCGAAATTGGTGTAAGAGTGAACCTTCCGCATTTCACGTCCAATAATAGTCTAGATGGAAGCTTTGGTTGTTCCGAGCAAATGGGATTGACCTCTCTGTGATGGGTATGACAGACTAGGTTATACACAGCGAGGTAAATGGTTTTTATAATAACTGATCTATTGCAATTTCCTTTGTCTATGCAAAATATACATTTATGGAAAGAAGGGGCTAAGGATGGAGCTAGAGAATTACTCCATGAGTTGTAATCTGCCTTGGATGGTTAGAAGGGAGTTCAAAGCGCCATCATCAATGTTCAGAAAAAATAGGTGGTTGAGATCTAAGTTACCAGCATGCAAAATTTTGGGAATGCATTGAGATGTGTGGGTTGGTTGGAAATCTATCATTTACCAACAATAATTTTTCAACGAATTTTAATTTCCTTGTTAATCGGGTATTATTGTCAACAAAAAAAAATTTCATTGAAAAAGCCATAAACTTGTTACTTTTTTCCAACAAAATATATTTGTAGAAAACTTTCCTTGTTAAATAGGTGGCGGGAAGCATTCCCTCCAAACCTAATTTCCCACCGAATTGATTCAACAACTGAAATATTTTTTATGGCCACAAAATACTAGTTTCTTAGTAATTATGGCATCATCTGGAATGAAATATTTTTTTGCTAAGAAGACTAATTTTAACAGCAAATTACTTTTATTGTTAACAAAATATTAACATTTATTCATCTCTCTTTAGTAAAGTAATATGTTTTCCTAGACAATAATCACATTATTGGTAATGATTCGGTTCGTTGATATAATTGATAATTTTTTTCATTAGTTTTTCTTGTTAAAGCTTGTTTATTAATTTATAGCAACAAAGTAATATTTCGTTGAAAATTGTTACACTATTGGCAACATTTTTTATTTTATTTTGTAGGAAATATATTTTTAATGAAATCTTTGTAGCAAAGAAATAAGATTTTGTTGGTAATTAGAACCTTGTTGGTAGCAAATTGTTTTCTAGGTAAAAAGTGATAAGTACTTTAATGAATTTTTTTGGTATACTCACTACTAGAAATGTGTTATTTACTAACAAATTTTATTTTCCTTTTTAATATGTTACTATTTCTAACTGAAATAAATTTCATTGAAAAAACCATAAAATTGTCACTTTTTTTTAACAAAATCTATTTTGTTGGTAACTTTTTTTTGATAAAGAGTTGGCAGAAAATATTCATTCCAAAACCAATTTTCCACCAATATTATTTAGGAACAAAATAATTCTCTGTCAATGAAATTTTAGTTTGTTAGTAATTATGACGTCATTTACAATAAATTGTTTCATTGCTAATAAAGATTAATATTATTAACAAACATTTTCTTAGTAAATTAAAAAAAAAAAAAAAAAAAGTAAATGCACTTGTTCGTGTCTCTTCAACAATGAAACTAAATTTTCTCTAATTAAAAATCACGTTATTACAATGATTTATTTGGTTACATATAATGAATTTCTTTTCATGAAATTTATTTATGTTTATAGCTCCTAACTTCTTTACAATAAAAAAGTATTAGTTCGTTGAAATTTTTTATTAGTAGCAATGATGTTATGTCATCTAAAAAATAAATAAAAAACTCTTTAACAATAAAATATTATTTTATTATTAATTATAATATTATAGGTAACAATTTATTTCGTTGCTAAAGATTGATAAAATTTCCATGAACTTTTTTTTCTTATTAAAGTTCGTTTTCATATTTACAACAATTTAATTTTATTTCATTGGGGATATAACCAATTTCAATAACATATCTAGTAATGAAATGCTATTACTATTTTGTTGCTAATTATAATGGTGTTATTGTGAATTTTTTTCATTGCTAAAAGTGGTAAATATTTCACATAAAACTTATAGTCGTGAAAATATTTAGTCATAATTTATAGTCACGAAATATAATTTATTGGTCCCTATTATAAACGTAGCAATGATTTTTTTATTGCAAAAGAAGAGTAATTTGATTTAATAAGCTATAAAGTTGTTTCACACAACACAATTATTCAAATAGCTCAACTGGTAAAGATTGTAATAGATACCAAGAGCGGTGTCCTAAGAGTTTGGGAGGTAGATTGGATCGTATAAGATCCGAGAATTATCGTTTTGGATAATTTTTTCATTGAAAATAATTTCCTTGGTCATTGTTAATGGTACCTATGACAACTTTCGTTGGTATATTCATTTTACCAACGATAAAGTTCTATGATAAATGTTACCTTTTCGCACGACAATTTTCCTTGAAGATTCTAAGTTTTTTCCTGAAAAATTCATAGGTAAATAAAGTTTTCTTACATCAAAATAATTTGTAGGTAAAGATATTTGATTTTTACCAACGAATTTCTTTGGTAGTTGTCAGTATTACCAGCACCATATTTCCTTGACTTATCATTCGTTTTACCAACAAAAAATTTAATTCTTTGATAAAAACCTTTAGCTACGGACCGTTTAAATTTAACGGATCCGGTCCGGTCCGGTCCGAATTCCCTTATTTTGAACATTGGGACCGAACCCAACTCGAACCGTTTGGAATGGTCCGGTTCCAAACGGTTCCAAAATGAAAATCTGAATATATTTATGGTATTGATTATTTGATTGTATTGATTCATATGTCATGACATTAACCCAGAATTAGAATCCTACAAGCTAATTTTCACGACATTTATAGCCTATACTTGGGTGTGATTATGTTATCAAAGTGGGTCCTTTCTTGACTCACTGGAAGGATGGTTTGCAACATGTCATGATTGGTGATAAAAACAAACTTAACTAAATGTGTTTGTCTTGGTTTTGGTTCCCTTCCATTTTCACACAAGTTATTACAAGATTTCACAATAATTCCTTTCTCACTACTTCACCAATCAATACCAAATTATTCGAACCAATGAAGGAATACAAGTCCACAAACAACAACAACAACAACAAAGCAGCAGGAGGAGAAGCAAATACCAACACCAAAACCATGGGGTTGGGAGGAGGAAACTCTCCTCCACCATCTTACCAATCTCTCAACAATAGTTTACTTCTATCAGACCAAGATCAAGAATCTGGTCATCAACAACCAATCCCACAAACCCAATCAACCAAGCTGAAGCTCATCCCACTAATCTTCCTGATCTACTTTGAAGTCTCAGGAGGTCCATTTGGTGAAGAACCAGCAGTGAAGGCAGCAGGACCCCTATTTTCCATATTGGGTTTCCTGATCTTCCCCTTCATATGGAGCATCCCAGAAGCTCTAATCACAACAGAACTTGCCACGGCCTTCCCTGGTAATGGTGGGTATGTGATTTGGGCTGATTATGCCTTTGGTCTTTTCTGGGGTTTCTTGATGGGTTCTTCAAAATTCCTCTCTGGGGTTATCAACAATGCGGCCTACCCTGTTCTCTGTGTTGATTACTTGAAACTAATCTTCCCCATCTTCGCTTCTGGCCTCCCTCGATATCTAGCCATCTTATCCATCCTTAACTATACTGGATTGACAATTGTTGGGTACACAGCTATTGCTCTAGCTCTTGTTTCTCTTTGCCCATTTCTCCTTATGGCTCTTATTTCGATCCCTAAAATTCATCCTGTAAGATGGATTACAGTTGTTGCTGCTACAGAAGAAACCCCAGCAGGAAAAGAGGTTGAAATGCAAGATGTGTAAATGTGCAAAATAGACTTGTAAATGTGTTTTGAAACGGGTCCAACCCGGACCGTTTCTTTTTATATAATAGGAACCGGGACCGGACCATTTTATAACGGATCCGGACCGTATCTAAAAACACAAAATTAAAATCCGGACCGTTTAGAGCAAAACGGTCCGGTTAGATTTGAACTCGCGGATCCTCGACCAGTTTGCCCACCCCTAGTTGGTGGTGGTTTTATGGAACCTATACACACAAGGTGTAATAACCAATAGGGAAGGGATAGAGTCTGGGCAAGGATTGATAGGGTTTTGATTAATTCGGAATAGGTAAATTCGATGTCAAACACTAAGGTCGAACATTTCCATTGAACTTGCTCCGACAACGCGACTCTTTTGGCATCACTGCCCTCATGGGCAAGATCAGGTACTCCTTTTTTATTCCAACACGTGTGGATTACTCATGTTGATTTCCATGATTTTGTTGTTATTACTTTAATATAGAAATTGGTTGCTCAAATGCATTAGACATGATTGATCTCAAACTGAAAAATCACCGTAAAGCATTAAAATCATGGAGTAGAAATGTCTTTGGGAATGCTTTTTTGCCCATTGAGACCGTTAGAATATGAGATCCAAACAATGGAAAACACTATCCTTGTTTAACTGTGAGGCGAACTAGAGGAGGAGACTCAATACAAATGCAATTTTGGACGTGAATGTTGTTTGTGATTTGAATCGGTGTTAGCCTGAATATAAA
Organism: Berberis vulgaris; assembly: GCA_963556465.1. Classification (NCBI taxonomy): domain Eukaryota; kingdom Viridiplantae; phylum Streptophyta; class Magnoliopsida; order Ranunculales; family Berberidaceae; genus Berberis; species Berberis vulgaris. The sequence goes on along the minus strand of OY747134.1, from coordinate 66,565,950 downwards.
CTGGCTCTAAGGCAGGAAGAAATATACTTAAAACAAAAATCAGGGGAGAAGTTGATTAAAGAGGGAAAGGCTTGCACCACCTTCTTCTTCGCCTTAGTAAAGTCCCAGCAAAAACGACGAGCCATAAAAAAAATTTAATGTTCCAAATGGCTGGGCGGTTACTGATCCAGGAGAAATTTTGCAGGATGCTAATAAGTTTTTCCAAGATCTGCTTTCCTCTAAGGGGTACCAGGAAAATAATGACATATTGAATTGCATCCCGACTCTGATAAATCATGATAGGATGCGTGCAGTGAGCTAATGCATGTGCCAGATATGGAAGAAGTTCGGGCAACCACTTTTAGCATCCCTAATGACAGTGCTCTAGGCCGAACGAGTTTACATCTTTTTTTTCACACTTGTTGGAATGTGGTAGGAGTAGATGTGTTAGAAACCACAAAGGAAGTTTTTTGAGGCAGGGCTCTCCCTAGTGCCTTTTTCGCCAACCTAGTCTATTTTATCCCTAAAGTGGCGCCAGAACAATTCTATGAGTTTAGACTAATTAGTCTGTGTAATGTGATTTATAAAATATTAGCAAGATCTTGTGTGGAAGACTAGCCTATATTATGCCAAGATCTCATAAAAGTAAGGAGCCACTACAAGAAATCTATGGTTTACCAACAAAAAATTTTCTACAAATTTTATTTTCCTTGTTAATATGATATCATTGTCAACGAAAATATTTCATCGAAAAAACATAAACTTGTTACTTTTTCCAACAAAATATATAGGGTTTTTTTTAGTTTAACCCTCATTAGTTTATGTGTATTTGAGTCTAGTACCCATTTTGAAAAATAATTGAGTTTAACCCTCAAATTAACATTGACTGTTAGGGTCCATAGAAATCAAATACATTGATTATCCTTGACCGTTTAAATTATATTAAATTTCACATATACCCTTCACTTAAATATCACATGCAAAGCACATGTTCTATCTAAAATAACAACAAAATTGATCTGAGGACTGAGGAATACTCCACAGATTACAAGGATATCTAACAGTTTCTCTGTTCACTTTACCCTTATCAAACCAACCCAACCAACTTTTTTATAGCACTCACTCGCAGACTTCCGCTGGTCTTTGATTGATTTTTGACCCATTCCGAATCCTGGAACAAACACCTCTCACAATCCCCAGAGGAGTTGGAAACACTCGCTCTAGCACGCGCAGATTGGAAAGAAACCTCTCAAGCACGCGTCATCTCTTTGGACGTTCCTGGGATCAAGAAGGAAGAAATCAAGATTGAAATGGAGGAGAACCGGGTGTTGAGAATTAGCGGAGAGATGAATGTAGAAGAAGGGAATGAAGGGGAGAAATGGCACCGGCCTGAGAGGACAAGCGAAAAGTTCTGGAGGCAATTCAGGTTGCCTTCCAATGCAAATTTATATTCGATTAACGCGCACTTAGAACATGGAGTTTTGAAGATTAATTGTTCAGGCTAGTGGTAAGGATGTTCAGGCTTCCAAGGCAACTCATATGTAATCAACCATGTGCTTTAGATTAATTGTAATGTTTGTGATGTTTGTTGTTTTGCCTTTTGATTGTATAATGTATTGTCTGAAAGGATGGTATATGTCAATGAATATTGATGAGAAATTTATCTTTGTAATAAAACAATATTTCGTGTGCGTGCGTAGTGTCAGATCAACTTTTTGGAACACTTTGCCGATCTCTCTCGGTTTCTAATTTGATTCCCAACGACATCGATAGATCCATCATTTCACCTCGAAGGAGTGTTGTTCTTAATTTTAACTCCAAACATTTTTGTTGTGTGGATCTTTCAAGCTAGATAGATTTTCTTTTGCATTAATTCATAATGTTACTTGCCTTGTGTTGAGAAAAATTGCATCAAATTTCGTGAATAGCCACTGATTTAAGGGATCGAACGAAATCTTTAAAGTTGTTGAAGCATGTCAAGAAAGGCAGCACAAGCTGTCGACAAGCACGCGACGACTGTGTCGAATAATCAAATAGGATCAACAAATGAAAGCAAACCAATGTCTATGACAATACAACATGTCCTTATGGCATTGACATTAACATGGAAAAAATCAAACAGAGACCGACAAAGTCTGCAGAGTGAGTGTTATACAGAAGTTGGTTGGGTTGGATTTGTTTGGTTTGAGAAGGGTGAAGTGAATAGGGGAAACCGTTAGATGTCCTTGTGATCTGTGATGTATTCCTCAGTCCTTGGATTAATTTCATTGTTATTTTAAATAAAACATGTGCCTTGCATGTGATATTTAAGTGAAGGGTATTTGTGAAATTTAAAAAAATTTAAACGGTCAAAGATAGTCAATGTATTTGATTTCTATTGACCCTAACAGTCAATGTTAATTTGAGGGTTAAACTCAATTAGTTTTCAAAATGGGTACTAGACTCAAATACACATAAATCAATGAGAGTTGAACTAGAAAAAACCCAAATATATATTGTGAGAAACTTTCCTTGTCAAATAGGTGGCGGAAATTGATTTAACAACGAAATATTTTTTATAGCTACAAAATAATAGTTCCTTGGTAATTATGGCATAATCGGGAATGAAACATTTTGTTGCTAAAGAAGACTAATTTTAACAACAAATTACTTTCCTTGTTAACAAAATATTAACACTTATTCATCTCTCTTTAGTAAGAAAATATGTTTTCCTAGATAATAATCTCATTATTAGTAATGATTCGGTTCGTTGATAATGATTGATAATTTTTTCCATTACTTTTTTTTTCTTGTTAACGCTCGTTTACTAATTTATAATAACAAAATAATATTTCATTGAAAATTGTTGCAGTATTGGCAACAATTTTTTATTTTGTTGGCAACAATATCTTTTTTAATGAAATCTTTGTAGCAAAGAAATAAAATTTTGTTGGTAATTGTAACCTTGTCGGTAACAAAAAATTTTCGTAGGTAAAAAGTGATAATTACTTTCATGAAAATTTATTTCTCGTTAAAGCTCACTAACTATTTTATACTGACAAATCATTATTTTGTTGGAAATTGAAAAATAGAATAACATTTCTTTTACAATAAAATATTATTTTATTGTTAATTATAATATTATAGTAACAATTTATTTCGTTGCTAAAGATTGATAAAATTTTCCATGAATTTTTTTCTTTTTTAAGGCTCGTTTTCTTATTTACAATAATTTAATTTTATTTCATTGGGGATATAACAAATTTTAATAACATATCTAGCAATGAAATGTTATTAGTATTTCGTTACTAATTATAATGGTGTTATTGTGGATTTCTTTTCCTTGCTAAAAGTGGAAAATATTTTACATAAAACTTATAGTCATTAAAATATTTACTCCTAATTTATTGCGACGAAATGTTATTTATTATCAATGATTTTTTTATTGCAAAGGAAGAGTAATTTGATTTAATAAGCTATAAAGTTGCTTCAAACAATACAATTATTCAAATAGTTCAATTGGTAAAGATTGCAATAGATTTTACTACAGGTCAGGAGTTTGATCCCTATTGAGTCTAAAAATAAATTAATAATTTACACCGACATATACGAATTTCCATAGTGGGTTCTTATAAGAGCCGAGAGCTAAGAATGATAAATCATTGAGTTTGGGAGGTAGATTGGGTCTTATAAGAGCCGAAAATGATAAATCATTTTGGTATATAAATATTTTTTACCAACGAATATATTTCCTTGTAAAACCTTATATTTCCCAATGGACCTGGTAACAATTTAAAAAATTTTTACCAACAAATTTCTTTGGTAATTGTTAACGGTATCTATGATAACTTTCGTTGATAAACATGCATTTTACTAACGAAAAAGTTCTATGATAAAAGTAATTACATTTTTCCACGACAATTTTCCTTATGATTCTAAAGAGAAAAATTCGTTCAAGGAAGATTGATTACATAAAATATAGGGTTAGCCCAAGAAGTCATGAGGCAATAGGGAAAGAAATTATTGGTGGTAATGTAATCTAACTGTCCATGGAAAAAACATACGACATAATAGAGTGGGGGGGGGGGGGGGGGGTTTATTGGCGTTGCTCAAACTTTCTAGTTTAGATCACAAATTGTGCCACGATATATCAAATTGTATATCCTATTGTGGGTTCTCTGTCTTACTTCAAGGAATCTACAAAGACTTTTTCAAGTCGTCCAGGAGACTGCGTCAATGTAGCCGCTATCGCCGATTCTTTTTGTGATAGCGACGGAAGTCTTGCATAAAGAACTTAATAAAGCCTTTGAGGTCAGACACAATACGCCTAGGACTTGTGCGCATATTACGTATCTTCTATATATGGATGACATCCTTATATTCCTCAATGGAAGAAAATCTTTGGTTATGGGATGCATGAATTTTCTGGATACCTATTGTCGGGCTTCAGGGGAGAAAATCAATGCTGGGAAAAACTCTTTTGTTATTGCAGAAAATGCCCCGATAGAGTTTGTTGTCTATAAAATCATGGACTGGTTTTCAGTTTAAAAATAATCTTTTCATATATTTGGAGTTCGATTTATCAAGGACATTGGATCGTGTTTTTCGATGAAGTGGTGAGAAAAGTCCAAAGGTGGGTACAAGGTTGGAAGGAAAATTTACTCTCACCTATTGGAAAACTAATTTTGATCAAGCATGTTCTTAGTTCAATCCCGGTCTATACCATGTGAGCCATGCGTGTCCCAGTCAAGGTATTGCAAAGAACTCAAAAAATAATTGTTAATTTTTTCTAAGGTGACTGTGAAAGAAATCTAAAGAAAAAATGGGTCGTTTGGTCCAAGATTAGTTTGCCAATGATGAAAAGAAATTATATTGTTGTGTTGTATTTTGTATTGAATTGAATACAAGCTTATAAAACAAACTCTAACATAACTTTGTAGAAATAGGAAACCTAAGACTTCTATTCTATTCTGACTTTCCTAACCTATTCTGTAACACTTTCCTATTCTGTAACATAGGTGGACTTCTATTTTTTAACACTCCCCCTCAAGTTGGAGTATATGTTTGTAATACCCAACTTGCTAAGAAGATTATCAAATTGATAAGTGCTCAAAGCTTTAGTGAACAAATATGCCCGTTGATGTAGTGTTCCAACATGCTCAGTCTGAATAGTACCCTCTTGTATTTTTTTTTCTAATTAAATGACAATCAATCTCTATATGTTTCGTTCGCTCATGAAAAAGGGGATTAGATGCAATATGGAGTGCAACCTTATTGTCACAAAACAAGAGAGCTGCCTGAGGGTGATTAATGTGCAAATCATTAAGAATGTACCTCAACCAGGTTTACTCACAGCATGTAGAAGCCATGGCCCTATATTCTGCTTCAGTTGTAGATCTTGCCACTGTAGTTTGTTTCTTAGCTTTCCAAGAAATTGTTGAATCGCCAAGCATGACACAATAACCTGTAATGGATCTCCTAGTATCTCTACATCTAGCCCAATCTGCATCACAATAAGCTTTCAACTGTAATGAGCTGGTGGAAGAGAAAAAAATACCCTGTCCTGGTGAAGCCTTGATATACCTCAAGACCTTGTGTGCAGCATCCAAATGTGGTATTCTGGGCTTGTCCATAAATTGACTTAGGACATGTACTGAATAAACCAAATCTGGTATTGTAATCGTTAAATTTATCAACCTTCCAACAAGTCTGCGGTATGTTGCAGGATTTGGTAGTAAATCTCCACCATCCTGTGTGAGCTCCAAGTTTTGATCCATAGGATAACGTGAAGGCTTTGCTCCAAGATACCCTGTGTCTTTCAATATTTCAAGTGCATATTTTCGTTGAGATAAAGCAATCCCTTTGGATGACCTTGCGACTTCAATGCCAAGGAAATATTTCAATTTTCCTAAATCTTTGAGCTTGAACTTTGCAGCAAGAAATTTCTTTGTTTCTTCAATGTATTGGAGATCATTACCTGCCAATATTACATCATCAACATATATGAGAATTGCAGTAAAACTATTACCCTTGGATCAGACGAATAATGAGTAATCAGCTTAAGATTGATTGTAGCTGGCTGAGGCTGATATGAGAGCAGATGAAAACTTAATGAACCATTGTCTTGAGGCTTGCTTGAGACCATATAAGGACTTGTTCAACTTGCATACTCGAGTCTCCCCTTTTCGGCCAAATCCAAGAGGACGACTCATGTACACATCCTCAAAAAGATCACCATAAAGAAAAACATTGTTGACATCAAGTTGATATAAATGCCAACCCTGTGTGGCTGCAAGAGCAAGGAAAACACGAACAATAGTCAATTTAGCAACATGAGCAAATGTCTCTTTGTAATCAATACCTTCAACTTGACTATATCCTTTAGCCACAAGCCAGGCTTTGTAGCGCTCAACACTACCATCTGGATTAAGTTTGATCTTATAGACCCATTTACAACCAACCGGATGCTTGCCAGGAGGAAGAGGTTGTAGAGTCCAAGTGTTATTGGTTTCTAGAGCATCAATCTCTCTTCTCATGGCTTGACGCCACTTTGGATCCTGCATAGCCTGCATAAAACTGGTGGGTTCTTTGACTAAAGAAATGGAAGTGGTGTAAGCCTTGTGAGAGATGGATAAATGGTCATAAGAAAATCAGAAAGGGGATAAACAATACTTGTAGAAGGCCCAACGTTCGAAGCAGATGAGTGAGACGATCGAAAAGGAAATCGAGCATCAAGATGATATTGTTGAAGATAAGATGGTTCACGGGTGGCACGAGTGGAAGTGCGAGGTGGGAAAGGGGGGTCTTCTAAGGGTGGAATAAGAGCAGGGGCGACCGCTTGGATTTGGATTTCCGGGGTTTCCGCCCAGTCGGTGACTAAGATATCGGATTGGGCGATTGGTCGGTGGGAGTGGTCTGACTGGTCAGAGAAAGGCACTGTTGGAGGATCAAAAAGTGGAGCATGAGCGACCGGTCGGGGAAGTGTGTCGGACCGGTCAGTGAGGTGATTGTGCATTGTGTCAGAAAAATAAGGAAAAGTCTCCTCATGAAAGATGACATCACGAGAAACAATGATCTTTTTGTGAGTGAGATCATAGACTTTGTATCATTTTTGCCCGTGAGGGTATCCAACAAAGACACATTGATTAGAACGAACATCAAATTTGCTAGGACGTTGGGCATGTGTGGAAGCGAAACATAGACAACCAAAGACTCGAAGGTGAGAATAGTTGGGTTGTTTGTTAAAGAGAAGTTCAAAAGGCGTTTTGCCTTTAAGAACAGAGGACGGTGTGCGATTAATGAGATAGGCAGCGGTGAAAATTGCTTCTCCCCAAAAATGTTTAGGGAGATGTGCTTGAAATAAAATAGCACGAGCGACATTCAAAAGATGTCTATGCTTGCGTTCCGCCACCCCATTTTGTTGGGGCGTAGAGACACAAGAAGTTTGATGGGTAATGCCTTTTGAAGCATAAAAATCAGTGAGAAAAAATTCAAGTCCATTATCACTGCGAATGGTTTGAATTTTTGAAGAAAATTGGTTTTCAACATAATTAATGAATGAAATTAAGAGTGTGTGTGTGTGTCAGACTTGTGTTTCATAAGATAAATCCAAGTACATTGTGTATAATCGTCAACAATGGTGAGAAAATAACGCGCTCCAGAAAGGGAAGAAACATGATATCCTCCCTAAATGTCAACATGTAATAAGGGAAAATGAGTAGTACTTGAAATATGGGATGAAGGGAATTTATTTCTAGTTTGTTTGGCCAAAGGACAAATAACACATTTATTGGAAACACAAGTACTAGCATCACGAAAAGAGACAGGAAAAAGATATAGAGTTTTGTCAGAAATGTGACCTAAGCGGTTGTGCCATAACACAGGGTTGTTGTCTTGAGTGACGTGACAAGTGGTGGAAGTTGTGGTAGTAGTGTCGTCTAGGTAGTACAAACCATCAAGCTCAGTTGTTGTCTCAATCATCTTCCCCGAACGAAGGTCCTGTATCAGACAAGAATTGTTGAGAAAAATGGTAACAAAAAGATAATGCTTTGTGAGTTTGCTAATGGAAATTAAATTGATATTAAAAGAGGGAACACAAAGAACATCATGCAAGGTAAAAACAGAAGAGAAAGTCATGGTGCCAATGTGTGTAACAACAACAAATGTACCATCAGGAAGCTCAACGGTTCGGTTGTGGACGGGTTTGGAAAATGTGAGTAAATGAGGGCTATGAACTATATGATCAGTGGCGCCGCTATCAAGGATCCAAGATGAACGAGAGCCATGAGATTTGAGAGAGAGTATTTTACCTGTTAACTCTCTAATAGAAAGATCATTACCAATATTGTGAGCCTTGGACTTGTTGTATGGTGATGTGGTACCACTGCTTGTATTGTCGTCCATGGTGGTCGCAGCTACGTGGTGTACTGACTGAATCATAGGGTGCAAATAGCACGCGAAATAGAGAAATCAGGCCTTTTCTTCTTGTGCTGCTAAAATCTGATCTGTTAAGATAAAGTGTTTTTTTTGTGGTGGTACTAAGTATACCCGGTGTGCAAATAGCGATTGTGTAAAGGGAAGAGGAAATCGAGCCTTGCTCTGCTTGTTTGCTCCTTCTTCTTCTCATCTGTTTTTCAGAAAACCCGGCGAATGAGGGTGTTGGCGGTGTTCGATGGTGACTGAGATGTGGTGTTTGGCGGTCTGAGATGTTGTGTCTGATGATGAGAAACGATCTGAGTTTATGGAGTGCGCCGATCTGTGGCGAGGAGATTGATGATGGATTGATGATCTCCTGTTGATGACGGATAATGATGGATCGACAAGATCGTTGTTGTTCTGTTTGATGGATCTGATGGATCGATGATGATCTCTGTTGATGAGATGATTTCTGTTGGTGATGATGATCTTTGTTTTGATTGACGAGATCGATGTTGTTGATGATGATCTCTTTGAAGTTGATGGTGATCTCTTGTTCGGTCAGTTATGATGTTGATGCTCAACGGTAATGGAACCCTGTTGATCTCTTTTAATAGAGATGAAGAGCTGGAGAGGATCTCTGTTTGAAGAGATAATGCTTTGTTTGAAGAGTATGTGCTGATATGGCGGCCTCTTGTTGGCGATTGATTGTTGATGATTGCAGTTTGTGTGTTGTGATATGTTGTGTGTTGTGGCTGCGTGGAGAAGAGAGATGGTGAGATTGGGTGGATAGTGAGGTGGTGTTTGCCGATGTTAACAAGCGAGAAGGATCATCGGCGCGACGGATCAAGTTTAGTTAACTAGATAAGCCTTGCTCTGATACCATAAAAAGAAATTATATTGTTGTGTTGTATTTTGTATTGAATGGAATACAAGCTTATAAAGCAAACTCTAACCTAACTTTGTAGAAATAGGAAACCTAAGACTTTTATTCTATTCTGAATTTCCTAACCTATTCTGTAACACTATCCTATTCTGTAACATAGGTAGACTTCTATTCTTTAACAATCAAAGGCGGATTGGGGTTCACAGTCCGACTAATGTAGTTAAAGCCTTTAGATTGAAAGCATTATGGAACCTAATTAACTCTAACTCCCTATGTGTTGTTTATGTACGGAAGAAATATCTTTGAGAAGGTGTGCCATTGATGATGCAAAAGTCGCAAACTAATATATCCCCATTTGTAAAGTGGGGATCCCTTATTCAAGTTGATTTGGCATCCCTTATTCCCAACTAAATTTTCAACATTTATTTGGAAAATTATCGAGTGGTGAATTCCGGTGGATGGTGGATGGGGAACTTTATAGATGTGGCTTTAGCTTGGTTTCTAGCTATCAATGTTGCAATCAACCAAAGTTTGAGACATCAAAGAATTTGTTTATGGAAGGAAACATGGTTGCAAAAGTGTGGGAGCACCTAGAGTTAATTTTCAATGTGCACGCTCGGAGGCCAATGGAAGTACCAACATTGCTCAAGGTATGGTTCAGGTGAGCAATTCGTACGTACAGGTAAGGATGTTGTATAATCTGGCACCCATGTTTGCTTTCTAGGAGATATGGGAACAACGAATAGCAGCTCATTCGAAGCTAAAAAGTGTGATGCCAATTTCGTCATTGTTAAAACCTGATATTGGATGAGATTAGTTTCCTCAGTATTATGCCAATGAGGGCGAGCTCGAATGTTGGGTCGTTGAGGATTGGCAGAGAGGTAGGTTTAGACTAAGCTAAACCGGATTGTTTACTGGAGTTTTCCATCACACGATTGGTTTGTTTTAAATGTGTGAACCACGGTGGTGCTATTGTAAGAGACAATCAGGATGACTGTATCATTGCTAAACAAATGGTATTTGGGGATGACTCCAAATAATGTAGCTGAATCGTTGGCACTAAGGGATGGGCTTCGCCTTTGTGAATCAGTATGGATTGACAGATGCATAATACAGACAGACTTGATGCTTGTGAGAGGATGGTTCTTCAAATAATACAAGATTCCTTGATTTTATGAGAATGTATGGAAAGAGATTTCCTTTGCGTTCATGTGTTTTACGAGTCTAATGCGGTAGCAGGCACACTTGCTAGCTTAGCGCAGGCGGAGACACGTTCACAACAATACGATATGGCTTCACTTGCCAACCGACCAAAATCCTTGTTGCAGCTAGACAAAACACACTCACTTACCTTAGGCGACCTCAAGTAATTTTGTTATGTTTATCTTAGGAGTAAAGTCGTAATGTATCACTATTGTTTTCCATTTTTACAAAGTAAAAAGTAATAAAAGTTTGGTATCCCAAAGTTATTTCTCTAAGCTGAAGGTTAAATTAAAAAAATAAAATAAAACAAATAAATACTTAACAATCCTTAATGTTATTTGGATATGAGAATTTTCAGTTCAGCCCCACCAAATACACTTCGTAAAGTGTTTGTAACTAGGTAAGACATCAAAGCTTCTTCTCCAACACACCATAACTTCCTTTAATTTCCATCATAAATATCTTATTAATTTGTTGAATTCTATTTATTTGGTTTACAAGGCAACAATAGCATGACTCGCAGATGCTAGCTCAACTAGAACATAAGACTTGTGACGGATGGTGTCACAAGTTCATAAAGTTTTGGGTTCAACGAAAACTTTGATCGTCCTTTAAAAAAAACAAAAAAAACTAACCATTGTTATGTAGACTACCTAACTCCTTGCATGTACTACTAGTCAAGTATGTGATTAGTAATAATTCATAGACAAACATGGTAATTAGTGTTCGACTTTAAATAAATAAATAAAAATCTTAACGTACAATATATAGATGATTCGTTCTGTAATCATCATTCTTCTTTATTTCCTTTTAAAGAATAAACAGTGAAACATGTTATACGTTTGAAATTTCCATATACTTATAGAAACACAATTCATCCCACCATAAAAGTTAACCTCTTGTGACGCATGTGCGATACTTCCATCCCAGTGTTTCAGTGCTTTTGCTGAAACCCAAGATGATTTCCTCTACTTTTTATAGACATTTTTTCTTAATTATTTTCTAATGGTACGCCCCATCATGGGAAACCCTTCCCAAATATAGGATTTGTCCTTAAAAAAGTTGAAAATTTTCACCTCTTAGAATGACATCCATTGATTTTTTTTATTTTTTTATGAGAGATTAATGTCCAACAATATTATATTATGACGGACTCTCCACAACACCCAAACTAATTTTGTTATGCTTTTTTGAAGAATTGAGATCGTCGGTAGATTGTCTAGGCTACAAGGACTTTACATTAACCTAACTAGCAATTGTACTTGAGCTAAAACATCCTAATTTTTCTTTATGACTATTGAACAAATTTCATAGTTTTTTATGCGTCTAAACTCTTGTCTCCTATAAGTTTGACATGTAAAACAAATGTTAGATTGTCAACGACCACCTTTTTAGTGGTTGAAGGCACTCCGATGCTTAAGCCAGTAACTCAGTTGGAGATGAGATAAATCTGGTCAAAACTCAGTTAAAATTGCATACATTTGTCGAATATTCTCTTTACCTTATATAATTGTCGTTATTAATTTTCTATTTAACTTAAGCATGTGAGGCGCAACGGGAGAAGACGTTCTCTGTAACAGTCTCTTCTTTTATGAAAATACGTCTTCGAAGGTATAACTCCCTCCACGACTCTTTTTCTCTGTAACGTTCCTCCTATTTAAAGGAGAACTTTATTGGGCCTGGATTTGAGCCTCCAACTTTGATTTATTTCGATGAACACTGTTTGGGCTTTTACGACTAAATCTGCCCTTTCTGAGCTTTGTGAATTGGCCTGATTCTTGAAATATTTAATCCTCGTTATGGACGATCTTTGCCACACGTATGACTGTAATGACAGTATCATTTAATTTCATTAGATCTTGAATAATTGTTCTTCATTTTTGTTGTCACATCTAATACATGAAACATTGTCAAATGTTTGTTATTCTGTGCAGCATGTGGTTGATATTGTTCAAATAAGCATTATTAGTCATAATCCTCATTTGGTTGAGGACACCTTTCAATTGGTAATTCATTGCAAACAAGAAGAAGATAAAAGAGGAACCATTAGTCAACTAGAAAAATGGGTAATTGATGAATTTTAAGAACGAATGCAACAAAAGAGAAAATTATAGAAAGATATTACAAAGACTTTGGATATGAGAATGTAATGGTTTTTGCCCTAGTCTGCCGCATATACGGTCCCCTATATGAGCTTTTGGTCCACTTGTGGATAGAACAAAAATCAGAATCTATGGGGGATTAGCTGTTAGGGTCTCTAGCTATGGCTTCTTTTGATAGATTTGTAGGCACCCAAACCATAAAAACCTCTTATATGTCATACGAAGTAAATGCTTAAATGCAGAATTATTATAGATAGGTGGGTCTAAATTAATCTAATCATTCATATATAGCTCACATGACATCCATGAATGATGACATTAGAAATAAAAATGAAAAATAAAGTATATGGTTTCTTTTTCAAATTTTAATGTCATATCTTCCCCTACCTACATTTCAGGTTATACTTGGGTGAATTTTACAATTTCACTCTCTATTTCATGAATTTTGTTTATAATGATTACGTTTTTAGAATTTAAATTTTATAGTATTTCGTTAATGATTACTTTTTTTCAAATTTAAAATTTATGGTATTTGTTTCAGTTCCAAAATTAAGAACCTAATGAGTAGAAAAATCAGTATAAATTAATTCTTTTTTTTTTCCTCACTTTCTTTCACCACTTCAACCCTCCAATAGCTACTATCACCACTAATCACCCCACTGTTATGTCCACCACTTCAACTCCAAAATTACACCATTGTTGCCACAACCAGTATACTACCACCACCTAATTAACACGAACAACATACTCTAACAACTGTTGTAGTAACACAAAATATCACAATTGGGCAAGTTATGTTCAAGAGTAGATATAAATGGAATCAAAGTAAGCAACATACAAACCGTATAAGTTATGTTTTACGGGCGATATTGGGTAAGTAGCTGATGTGGCAGCTTCTAGGGGTGGTGAGGAAGGAGTGAGCCACACGGATCCGTGTAACGGCGCCGTCAATAAACCCGTTTTGTTTTTCCGTTACCGTTAACAGTGGCTATTTTGCCTATAAACTAATCCAAACCGTTCAACGGAATCTCCCCTCTCTCTTTCTCTTTCATCCTCTATCTCTCGCTCTCGCTCTCAGTGAAGCTTCTTCGATATTTCTGTAGAGAGAGAGAGAGTGAATTGGTGATTTTTGAGAGAGAAAACGAAGGTGAAGTTGGAGCAATGGTGGAGGTGGCTCCGGTGGGAGTGACAACGAGAGCGAGAGCGAGAGTGAGAAACCTGGCGATGGCGGAAGGAGGAGAGAGTGCAAGCGACAATGGAGGAGGAGGAGGAGCGAAGAGGAGAAAGATCAGTAGTGTCGAAGAAACTTCTTCATCTTCATCTTCGCTTGTTGATCAGCTTCGGAAGAACCAAGTTTCTCCGGCAAATTCCGGCAACAAGAAGTGTTCTGAAGACAGTGTGCCTTCGCTGTGTTCCAGCAACGGAACAGGAGCAGTGGCGAACGAAGGAGGAAGCATCACAAAATCTGTGGTAGATCTAGAGGTGAATTTTGAATTTTGACGTTTTTTATTCCAAGTGTTCAATTTCGTGTTAATTACGCTTCTTCATTTGGCTTTAATTCGGGTTTTTCAATTTTGTAGGCCGAAAATGTTGAAATCGAAAGCTCCGTGACTTCTGATCAAAGAAAAAGGTCTTGATTAAAAAAAAAAATCTTTCTTCCATCAATCATCTGATCAGTTTGAGTGTTGATGTCTTTGTTTTATCAAAGTCTAATAATTTCTTCTGCTTCTTCTTTGCTTGTTTATAGAAGAGAGAGGAGTCCGTCGTCGTCATCGTCGAGTGTGACAGAAGAAGAAGAGTCGAACATGGAGAGGCAATCAGCAGTGAGGAACAAATCAAGCAACAAGAATATGTTGGAGATGCCTTCCCAGGCGGAGTTGGAACACTTCTTTTCTGCCATTGAGGAAGAATCACAGAAACGATTTGTAGACAAGTAAGTAAAAGTGTACGTTGCTAGTTCAAGGCAACACTTTGAAGGAGGAACCTAAAATTTACTTCTTCTCCATTCTCTTGTTTGCAGGTATAACTTTGACATTGTAAAGGAGGTTCCGTTGGAAGGTCAATACGAGTGGGTTGAGTTGAAGCCATGAACAAGAAGAATGAAAATGAAGACGAAGACGAAGGTGAAGCGAGGGATAGTTGAAAAGGCTTAATTATAAGTTTATTATTATTATTATTATTATTATTATTATTTTTTTTTTTTTTAAATTCCCCTAGCTTTTTTAGTTTTAAATCTGGCTGTACAGTTTTTAGTTTTTAATTCTAAATGTCGAGGAAGCCAGCGAGGGAAGGAGGGGATCGTCCATTTCCTTCGAGATGCGTGTATGAAAAATGATGGTGTGCATCCTGAGGGGGATGGGCAGTCCCCTCTCTCCCTCTCTCCCTCTCTCCTTCCCTCGCTGATTTCCTCGCCCGCTTCCTCGCTGTGTAGAACAGCTAGTACTCCTCTTTCTTTCTGGTGTCGGTGACTCTCTATGTTTATCTGTACGAAATACAGAGAAGCTTCTCAAATCCCGATGGGAGAAGGAGCAACTGAAACTCAACTGTTTAGAAATAAGTTTTAGTTTCTTGCAATTTCCGCCAGAAATTTCTGCGTCTATTCTTTTTTTGTTTCTGTTTGCTCTTTCTCTCTCTAATCTTTGCTGCTACCACTGCGTAATTACTTGCTCTTATTTTAAAAAATAAATAAACGAAAATGAATTAAACTATTTGAGAAATCGATAGATAGTGTTTCAAGTTTCAAATGTCAATTGTTTTTGGTGTCATCTTAGAATCAGGAGCCAACCAAACCAAAAGTTCTGATTTATGCATTTTGATACCAAGGAGCTCAAACCACATTTGGTTTTTAACCTGAAGCTAGTGTGAGTTTTGTCAATCTCCCTCCCTTTTTTCCAGTATTTTATAAAACAAAAATCTGATTACTTCATGGGGGATACAACAATGATAGTTTATACAATTCAGTGAAAAACATCCCTTAATTGATTCATCCATTTTGATTTCCAAATTTACAACCCAATTCCAAATATCAAACTTGGATTTTAGCTAAATAAACCCAGAGAGATGAACTAAACTGAAATTACATTGATGGATAGAAATTGTTGAGTTGTTAGTTGGTGGGAGATCCTCCTGATTACAAAATTGGATAAGTTGAGATTAGAAATAGTGCCTGCCTGTGATGAGGAGCAGCAGCAGCAGCAAAAGAATGAAGAAGAGAAAGTATATGGCGTAAGTAATTTTTGTCCTAAGCAAGCGAAAGAGTCGGTCACAATTAATTAATTAATTAATTAAGAAAAACAATAGTAGTAAAATAAGTAGGAATGCACGTGGAGATGGTAATGGACCCCACTATCTTGCAGTTTTTTTTTTTTTTTTTTTTGCATTCGATCTAGTGTCGATCCCTGTTTTCGGGATTGAGGGGGCTCCTGCGCACTGTGGGTAGGAGGGGTTCCTGCGCATTCATCTCAGCCGTTGGATCAGAATCCAACGGCTCGTATCAAATGGAAGGAGAGAATTTGAAATTCAAATTTTTTTTTTTTTTAATTTTCCACCAAAAATCTCTCTCCTCCCATTTGATACGAGCCGTTGGATCAGAATCCAACGACTGAGATGAATGCACAGGAGCCCCTCTTACCTACAGTGCACAAAATCCTCCCTCGATCCGTGTTTTCGTGAACCTGATAAGAGAAGAAATTGGGATGAGATATGAAGAAGGTGACAGACAGTATAGATAAGTAGTAGTAGGATTAGGGACCCACCCCTCCACTAGGTAATGGAGGGGGAAGAAGAAGGAATGTTGGTTGAGTTGAATCATTATGGGTAAATGAAACAATTTTTTGATATTAACATCCATTTTATGAAATTGATTAACAAACTAATGATGTGGTTGGTATCCTTTCCATGAATTAATCTAAGAATATTATAAGCTTTTTGGAGTTGTTATTGTTGACAACTTCAATGTAAAGGTCACTAAGCCCTGAAGCTTTTTGGGAATGTTTTTAATGGGTAATTGCGTTTATATTGTCTCCAATAACCCAGGCATCTACCAGTGAAAGTGTAACATCAAGTTGTAGTAGATACAGTACAGTCTATGGGATCCTATGTTCAACTAGTGGTGTGGCCTACATTAAAACTTGAAATATTAAGATGAAATAGTTCTCATTTTTCAAAATTAAGATCATTGTTATCAAGCTAATTCTTCGTGTGCACTTCATTAATATGGATCGTTAGGGGCAGATTAAAAACTGGACTTATGGCGGAATAATGTTGGACTCTATGATAACTAATGTTTTTGGCTTGAAAGTTTAAATGACGATGGTTCTTAGGTGTAAACATTCAATATCTAGGGAATTTTGCTTACAAACGAGAATCTATTATGTTATTACGATGTTAAATGGTGGATCAAAGAATTAATAGCTAATTTCACACCAAGGATCTAAATTGAATCCTCCCACAAGTTAGCTTAAACAATAAATTTCTTCTTAAAGGGGAAATGGGAATCGTAATTTCAAGTGTTCGTGTAATGGATGGAACAAATAAATTCTCACCAAAAATAATACTTGTTGAAGATATGCTAAACAAGAAATGGAATGGAAACTAAGTTATGATGAAAGACAAGATGACATGCTTTCATATGCATGGGAGCCTCAAAGCTCGATAACTTCATTTAAACTCTTTCAATGTTTGCTTTTTGACGTCGGGCAGAATAGCGATTATTCTGCAGGCTAATAACAACAGATAATTGACAGGAAAGAACACAAAAGAATAGCCCAAAACACAAAGAAATAACTCTAATGTTCAATTAAATTACTCAAATAAAAGGTATCTCTCAAATCAGCCCACAAGCCGGGCTTTATAGCTAAAACTTATCAATATTGGAATTTTACCAAAAATGACAACACCCCAATAATCATGCTAAAACAAAATACGTAATAAAAGAAATATACTACCAGAAATCTGGCCCAAATTGGATTCAGAATCACTTCCTAAACAATAATTGAAATATTACTATAAAGGGAAATAAATTACTAAATTTGTGGATTCGAATGGGGAAATGGTGGATTTTGGCCTCGAAAAAATGTGCAACGAACATAACTCGCTGACCACGACGTGCGCGTTGAAAAGTGATTTCCGAATTGTGGTCATTTTTTGCGTGATGCAGATACTCGTAGCCAAAGTTATGGCCAAAATACTAAAACACACCCTAAATTGCCAAATTTGAAATAGAATTATGACTTCCTACCATTCTTGCGCTGATCTGCTAATTCGAGATATCTTAGTGCTAATAACGTGCTATCTGACAGCTCAACATCATCTGACTCGAATTCTCCTACATCACTTTTCTTTTGAGAGAAATATATGTACTAAGAGCATGAATCCACGTGCATCAAACAATGTCGCTTAAAATTATTTGTCCTTGGCGATAGCCATAGGGATGCAAATAGTGCGATTCTGAGGTCTAGGTTAATCCCCACCCAACTAGGCTTCTTTTTGGCCCAAGTTCAAACCCATTAAGCATAGTTGGGTTAAATTTTTTTCTCCCTCATTGTATCCTGAACTTGTGATACCATTCTGCCAAATGGAAAAGAAAGACGTGGAGAATAAAAAATGAGAAATTGTAACCCAAGATGATGGGAGGTGGCAATGATCAATCAAAACATAGGAGATGGCTCTTAGAAAAAGAGAGCCTGAGCGAGCGAGTAGATGAGCAGCAATTTTGAAGGGTGACTTAATTAATGCAAGGGTGCCTAATCCAAGTTAGGAATGCTTTTAACAACCACCACATTGCTTTGGGTCCTTTGATAGTTGAGATGCAACTTGGGCAGGTTTGAGATCTAGTCCGCGCCCAATCCCATGAGGGTTCAAATTTCTCCAAGAAGCCATGTTAGAATTAAGTACACTGTTCATATTGCAACAGTTAAAAGGTTTCATTCGCACCTGTCTTTCTTTCCAAATCTCCATTCTTCAAGTGTTTAGCTTCTGATTGTTTTTCCAGAATCCACAAAAGAAACTCAATCATGCAGATGGTTTTTATAGTTTTGTCTTCGTTATTCTAACTGACCGCATCACTGGTAGAAGAGACACCCATGCCTCACATCAGATTCTCCCCAGGTATCACAAGTTCAGATTCTCCATGTAGGTCAGAGCTATTGCCAGAAACCAAATTTTAATGTGCAAACCAAAATTTCCTCTACATAAGATAAAAACAAAGCAAAATTAAAAGAAGGCTCAGAATCCTGCCAATTCAGAGGGCTGGAATCTTACAAGAATACAACAATATGCTCAAGAAAGTCCTAATCACGAGCCATGATGATATAGATTACCAATAGGTGATAACATATCACTGAAAGAGAACAACCTTCAGGAAGGTGCATACTATCGACATAAAAGCTTTACATGCCTATCAACAAACTCAATTCATTGTGGAAACATGATTGTGAAAAAATGCAGGCCATCAGTGTTCTTATATAAAGTCTGAAAGAAACAACACAATTGTGTTATTCCTACTTCACTTTCCATTTAAACATTAACAAACCCAATATAACAAACCTGTGCAGAATTTTTTACAGAAAATCAATCAATCAATATTTCACACAAGATATGTCACCACCTTTTTCTATAGCTACTAGAACAAACCTTTCAGTAAAATTTCTACAATACCTCCTGTTTGTGATGGATTCGATCTAATTCAACCACCCTTTGATCAATTGCTGCATTGCTAGAAATTGAAGTCAATTCAGTGTATGTTTCTGCAGCCAGTTCCTCAGTGCCAGAACGCTATTTCTGAACAAACGAGGCTGAGTTGCAAATGTAGAGATCTCAATCTTCCATTTGATTTGATCATAATAATTGAGCACAAGGGCTGTGAAACAACACCGTTTTGATGAAAACATTAACATGTGTTTGCGTCAACTTTAGCTTACACAATATCAGTAACAGAAGCAACTGATTTAATTGAACCGGACTTGGCAGAAAAGTCCAACTCAAGGGCATATGTGAGCAGGCCCTTCACAACTTGGCGGTATCTCCTTCTGTAAGTAGGCAACTTTGAAACACTTCTCGCAATGCCTGTCAGCCTGCAGATAAATCCATTTTCAGGAATGAACAGATAACCTGGCACTGATAATTGAGAAAGAAAAGGTCGGCTGACTAATAATTTGTGTTGTACGAGTGACTGTCGATTACAAGTCCTATTTCAAATATAAGTTCAAGAAAGTGTTCCCTTGAACAAACATGAATAGATGCAGCTGTGAAAAGGAAGTCCATACCTTCTGCTTATGCCTTGAATTTGAGCTGCTCTGACAGGATCCCGAGGAACCACACTACCATTGTCCCAAGTCTCCATGCGTTGAGCTTCATTATAGTAGAGAACAATCTTTTCCAAGAACTTTATTTCCCCTTCTTCCATTTTAATGACCTTGATATGCTCTTTTAGAACCATCACTGGTTGGAAAAACCAGTCCAACATTCTGTCTTGAGGCCGGTTCAGATAATTGACTTCCAGACCATCAATCATCAAGAAACCCTCTGCACTATACTTGATGGAGTTGACAAGAGAAACTAAAAACGAATAAGTAGGCAATCCCACCCCAGCAATGTTTGCTTCGGTGCCACTTTTTGCCTTGTTCCATTCAATGAGGTCAGCTGGTTTTATCGCTTTTGCATCAATCAGTTGCTTGCCCCTTACCAAGCAAGATTTCATCATTTGTTCCCATACCTGTTAAATTTTGAAACAAAGAACCAAAACAGGATTTTATTACTTGTAAATAGAAGAAAACAGAATAATTAATGATTCGAATATGAAGAACAATGCAAGAAAAGTTCCTTATGAATTGTATCGAAACAATCCATTAAGATTTACACTTTCAGTTCAGGATGTTAAGCTGACATGGAAGGTATAAGAATGACTATTGCCAGGATTAAATTTAGGGTGTTTTACACTTTGGCTCGATTCGTTTAGGTCTATATCAGAGTAGGGGGAGGGGGTTTGCCTTATATATATTTACAAATTGGTTGCCAATTTTAACAAAGACCATCAAACATAATATCCTCAGGGACCAAAACATTGTCATATGCTAAGCAGGTGATTTTATTATTGGGTTGCAAATGGTGTTGATCGGATGGCTAGGGATTGGCACAATGAATACCCTAGGAGATCCAATGGTTCAGGCTAAAAAAAATAC
This sequence comes from Berberis vulgaris, assembly GCA_963556465.1. Taxonomy (NCBI): domain Eukaryota; kingdom Viridiplantae; phylum Streptophyta; class Magnoliopsida; order Ranunculales; family Berberidaceae; genus Berberis; species Berberis vulgaris. Next base: position 66,545,206 of record OY747134.1, on the reverse strand, counting down.
AAGTAATTAAAAAAACAGGAAACTAAAAATAAAATTAAAAAATGCATATCTCGAGACTATCTACAGGATATATATATAATACATACATACATACATACCCGTCTTCTTAATCCTTGCTTTCTTTCTACTACCACTAACATTATCCGCCACAAAGAGCAAAAGACCCTCCTAGTTTCCTCCTTTCCACCGGCAATGCCCAACACCACCGCCTACCTTTCTCCCTGCCTTTCCCCCCTTTTTGTTCTATCTCCGCCCACCACAACCGTACACCACCATCTCTTTGCCCATCAGCCTTCTCTCCGCCTCCCACCACTATGACCCTACTCATGCTCATCATCATCAGATCACCACCAGCAGCCTCATCAGCTCACCACCACCGTCATCAAACAGATCTCACTTTCACTCGCTCACTGTATCTTCCTACACTAGAACCACCTACCTGGTGATCAAGCTCTCAATCGAATATAGTTCTACACTAATGGACCCAAACTGTAAAACGCCTTAAATTTTGGCACATAAAATGTTTTGCTAATTCATGCCAGAAACCAAGACTTCAGCTATTTAATTATTCAGCTATATGCACAGCATCAAATTGTAAATAAAAGCTAAGAGAAGATAGAGAATTGTAGTCCAACAAGATTTCCTACATCTACAGATTCACGCACCATATAACCATGCTCTGTGGCAAAAAAGAGAACAATGGTACACCATACTGGTTCTAAAATTTTCTCTAAATCTATACTATGGTAAAACTGGCCTAATATTCGAAGAAGAGCGGAAAAGGGGATTTTTTAGTTGAACTCGAAATGCAAGAGTGAAGTTTGTATCAGCGGTCTAGGTGAAGTCTGAAAAATTATAAATTATGCTAAGGTTAGGCTGTAATCTTAAATATCTTCCATATCTTGTGACTATGATGTAAGCGGGTTACTTTACTAATATTATTGTTGGCAGTATTGTAATTGGGCCTATTTAGTAACAAACCATACTAGTTAGGACATTAGTTTTCAATTAAGGTTAGGTTTGCTTGCCAAAGAAGTTCAGACAGTTATAAGTAAGACTGAGATTGTTCATTGTTAGACAATTGATTGAATAAACGAATATTAATTTTGTTTACTTGTTTTTCAATTATCATAGATTTATTTCAATTACTGCTTCGTATTTCAATTCTTGCTTAGCTATAATTTTAATTCTATCAATTAGCATAGGGCCGAAACGGTTCTAGTTAGTTAGTTCAATTTTAAGAAAATTTGTTTCAGAAGAAAAGCTTAGAAGATAACAAAAGAAAATAGAGGCAACAAAATCGAGACGAAGATTGAGAAACTTTAGAAATAGTGAAGGCAATGGAAGAAAGGATGGAACTGATGATGTCAAAGTTTATGTGATGCAGGAGGATCCAAGACAGATGATGTTAAGCTGTCAGATAACACGTTATTGGTACTGAGATACCTTGAATTGGCATATCAGCACAAAGATAGCAGGAAATCGTGATCTTTTGGGCAGTTTTGGGTGCGTTTCGGTATTTTGGCCATAACTTTGGCCACGGGTATCAGAATCACGCATATGACCCAAATTCGGAAAGCTCTTTTTGGCGAGCACGTCGTTGCCAACGAGCTATGCTCGTTGCACATCTTTTCGAGGCCAAAATCCACTGTTTCCCCTTCCGAATCTACAATTTTAGTAATTTTTTTCCTTTTATGGTAATATTTCATTCATCGTTTAGGAAGTGATTCTGAACCCGATTTGAGCTAGATTTTTTGCAGATTGTTTCTTTTATTACATATTTTATTTTAGCATGATTATTGGGATTTTCTATTTTTAGTAAAATTCTAATAATCGCGAGTTTTAGCTATAAAACCCGACTTGTAGGCTGATTTAGAGATACCTTTAATTTGAATAATTTAATTGAACATTAGAGTTATTTATCTGTGTTTTGGGCGAATCTCTTGTATCTTTTTCTTGTGAATTGTCTTTTGAACTAACATGTAAGATAATTGTTATTTTGTCCGGCGTCATAATGGCAGGCAACAGAGAGGCCAATGGACCCCAAACAACACCATCACCACCGGCAGCACCACATAGGCCATCAGCCAACATCGTCGACGGCAGTGCACCCATTGGAAAAACCGCTATCCAGGCTTTTTCATCCCTCTTCTGACCAAACTGATTGCCTCCGTGTTGCAACATCGATCGACAACTCAAACAGCTTGTCGATCGACCTCTTCACCACTCTGTCGATCGATAGTCCCTCAACTCCCTAGTTGATCAATTTCCTCTCCCCCTGCATCGATTGATCGCATCGAACCACTCCATACAATAGTCAATCGCAACCCCCTCCGCTCCTCCCTCCTCAATCAATCGAAACAGCCACCTACTGGTCAATCGACAACCCCTTGGCCAGATCGATCGACTGTCCTCCACCATCCTGCCACAACATCAGCCGATCACCTTTTCCGCCCCACCCTCCTCTATCGATCGACACCATCCTCGATCGATTGACCATGTTCCTCCCTATCATATTCCATCTTCAATTGATCACCTCCCAACCCCCATACTTCAGTCGATCGACCTCTCTCCACCTCTCGTCATCCAACGAAACCCCCTCATCGCAGCCAACTCTTGCACCTTCCACTCCATACCTGCAACCATCACAAACTCTCCATCTGTTTCAGTCAAATTGAGGAAGAAAATATACAATTTTTCTTCAGCCCCTGCTCCCAAATTTTCCTTCCCTGCCCCTGTTTTGTTCCCATCATGCTATTTACACCCCAATAATTAGTTTGTACCACCACACATGCTTAATAATTTTGGTCCCGATGCTATTTGTAGCTATAGACTAGAACATGTACCACCACTGGTCAATGGTCAAGTACTTTTTATAATCAAGTTGTTCCCCACCAAGAGACAACACGCATACAACCACAAGACTATATTTATGATCAAGCTTTGGGATAATTTTGTGATGCATTTTAAGAAAAAGTTTGTGCAAAACATTCAACTTATGCGAGCTCAGAATTCTATTGGACTTTCATTTTGTGCCAATTTTTAATGTGATTTTTTGGAGTACCAGCAACTACAAAAGCAAAGTTTGAGGTTGTCTTCTTCTCGTTCACTTCACCTTGCTCCGCCACCAGTTGCTTGTGTTCATCGAAGTTCTTCGACTTCAAGCTCGAGGACGAGTTTCTTCAACCCAGAGAGGTTGATGTAAGCGGGTCACTTTAGTATTATTATCACTAGTAATATTGTATTTGGGCCTATTTAGTAACAACCCATAATAGTTAGAACTTTAGTTTCTAATTACGGTTAGGTTTGTTTGCTTGCCAGAAAAGTTAGGACAATTTTAAATAAGGCGTAGGTTGTTTATTGTTAGGCAGTTGATTGAATAAACAAATATTTATTTTGTTACTTGTATTTCAATTATCATAGATTTATTTCAATTCCTGCTTCATATTTAAATTCTTGCTTAGTTATGGTTTTAATTCTATCAGATTGTTGCCCATTTTTCTCCAAAATTTTTAGATGTTTTATGTAGCATTCAGTGCTACCAAAGTAACATTGCTTGTTTATCGGTTTCACTCTAGGTGTATCAATTTATCTTAAGCTAAACACATCGGTTATTTGAATGCAGGTTGTGTGATCTAAAGATAAAACTCTTAAAAATTAATATTTATATCCATTTTTTTCTTCTGATCTACCAATGTTAAAGAGTCGAATCAGTGTAGATACCTCTTGGATGACTATTATTGCCCGACAATCATAAGAGAAAAAAAGGGCTCTCCAAGCCTATGAGTTCACTTGCAATTCAATAACTATCTAATGAAAAAAAAAATAGGAATGCTTGCGAGGTCCAAATATAAAGCACACCTGAACGGCTTGGACTTCTTGTATTGCCTCTCGAACAGAATATGAATGGACTAAATTTGGCACAAGCATTGCTGGTGCTTCATTAGAAATAACATCAGGTTTTCTCCTACGACTTCCTCCAACAGAAATTTCTGTTGAATGAGTGGAACTTTTCCTTCTGTAGCGGGGCCTGGCTGTGAACAAGTAGATGGCTACTGTAAAAAATTGGGGAACCCACAAAGACATAACTTTCACAACTCTAACCATTCATTCATGAATTCAAGAATGAAAAAAGAGTGAAAGAACGATTACTTTGGTAGTACAGTCCCCTCCCTGAGATAAAGCCAATCATTGGTGTACTCATCAAATTCTGCAACCATAGCGATCACATACGCCGCACCTTTTCGGAAAGACCTTTCCTGCACAAAATTTAACCTAGAAGGTCAATTCAATTCCAACATATCTACTGTAAAATAAAGAAGAATCACAAGGTAAGTCGAACCTGATAGACAATAACTGATGCATACAGCCCAACAAAGAAGCTTGATATTATAGCAAATATGACGCTGCCAGCGACTATAAGTGGCCAGAGAAGGATGGTTAACCCTGCAACTGGGATACAAGCTGTTTCAAGGAATGGACCTTCTCTGGTTACAAGATCATGTAGCAATCTATACCATCCCATGAAAAGTAGGTATGGACTCTTCACTATGGCAATTACGGTATAAAGAGGAATCTCTACAATGAGTCCCATCAACCCCACAACAACACAACCAGGAACATGTATGAATCTGCATAACAAAAATATATATTACATATGTTTATATCTATATATTTTCATTTTGCACCGTATCTTACATTCGATACACGTATCTCAAATTTAGGTTTCTGATACTGATACAAGATACAATACTCATTTTGATAACTATGGTGACTTGTAATCTCAAGAGAATATATTACAAGAAAGGAAAAGGAAAAAATAGTGTAAACGGGTTAAAGAGGATAAACCAAAAGAGAAGATTGTGTAGTATGGCACTGACTCACAAGGGTGCACCATTCATTGTGAGCTCTTAATTACTGTGTAGAGAAATTAAGAGTGCCATGCAGTGGGTTGCTTCTTCTGCCGTTGACCATAGTAAATTATAAAGATGGATATGGCTCTAATTGGATGAATGACTAAATTGTCTGTGTTTTGTGGCTTGATACAGTTCTTTTTCTTTCTTATAGTATATTCAATGGTCAAAGCATTTGATGCAGTTAATTTCAATATGGAATCGTCAAGCATACCTAAGAGTTCGAGGTTCATCTGAAGTAGGAACTTCCTGCAATTCCTTCAAGTAAAGTCGATATGAATGGTAACAAAGATCAGCAAAATCCCGCACAACAGTGCAGCTCCCTTTGATTGTATCCCATGTCCCATCCTAGGCATTCAATGTTCAAGTCAGTGTTTAGCTCACTTGTACAAGAGTTTTATCGTAAAGATCACATAATGGAAAGAATAACATAAATCACTTAGATGTCTACCACAATGCAGTGTATGAACTTCTTTGATTCATCATCACAATCATGTCTGAAGGCCTCAAAAGCTGATATCCAAGGTGTGAAGAATCCATAACCCACACCTACAAGAACACTAACAGCTATGGCAAGACCCAACCATACACCACACAATCCCGGTAAACCGAACAGGAAAGCGACTTTAAGTGGTGTGTCAAACCGCTTAGTCCTATATCACACAATTCATCAGTAAGACCGAATTAACAAAAAAACATATATATGAATCCAACCAAACAAAACAACTCACTTCAAGTTCAAGCTACAACTAACAAACAAAGGTGAAGAATTTACTAACTTAACAAGGGAATAGACAGTCCATGCCACATGAAAAGGGAAGAGGCCCAGAATCACCCCAACATTACCAAGTATCAAGATTAAACCAGCAATAGGCCCTACCAATATCGCTGCAACAATCATCAAGTAAAACATTGAAAATCAAAATCAGAGAAAAACTCATGATAACAAAAAACTTGCCAAAAAAACCCATCATCAAAACAACTCTAAAAGACAAAATATCAACACCCAAATCACAATTCTTCAAGAAGAAGTCAACAAAAGTGCTGAAGTTGCTTCTCACCTTTGGTTGCACCAAGGAGGAGAGCAGCACAGAAGGCAAAAACCACATAAGGAATCCTAAGCCACCCTTTGAGAGAACTTGACATCTCTTTCTTTGGCAAACAAAGCAAAGCACAAACACTCCCAATTGAATTGTGGTTATTATTGGAACTCAACCAAAACAAGCTCGAACTCAAAACTCAAAGGAGGGCTCATGTGTACTTTTATTGAAAAAAAACCCCATCAAATGCCATCGAAACAATCAGGTAAGAGAGACTTGTGGTACAAGATTTTTATTTTTTCTCTTCATAATTAGTGACAAAAGATATTATAGCTTCTGACCAAATCAACTATAATAACAAAAAAATATATATATATAAAAGCTGAAAGACTTTTTGATCCATGTGATGGCATTCAATTCAATTATATGGCTAACCTTTCTTCTCCGCCTGTCTCTATCAAGTGTTGATTTAACAAATTATATTTGTTGCCCATATCCATGTGTGACATTGACCAACAAACACTAAACTGATGATGGCAATTACGTTACGTTTTGTTAGTTTAACAATGAATTAAGAAGGGGTCAAGGGTTACTGAATTAGAAGAGCAACCATAGTATAGAATTTGCCTAGGAAAAATATAAACTTAAGGATCACCGAAACATTTTAATTTTTGTGAATATTCTCAGGTATCGGATATTAGAATGAGCTGTTTTTTTATAGCTATTGAAGCAAATACATGTTAAGGAGGTAGTAATCATTTCCATGAATTCATGAATGATGCATTTTATTAGCGGATGATTTATTTTAAAAGCAAGCTCATCCAAAAACAGCTAATTTAAGCATTATTTCATTCCTTGCAACCATGTGCTTTCGTTTTTTTGGTTCTTCGGGACCTTAACTAATATATATTTTATTTCTTTCTAGCTAGTGCATTTTTAAGTGGGGTTAAGTTGTTAATTTTTATAATGCGATATGCATCAAACTTATGGATTATGAAAATGAAAAAAAAAAAAAAAATGTAAGCAAAATGATTAACTAGTATCTTATGTTAATGTTGAAATTTTTTTAATTGATGGTCTGACCAACTTGGACATGGAAAGGGCAGGTGGTGGTATCAAATGTAGGGTATGTTTTCTTTAAGTAAAGATGCATAGATCATGTGTTAACCATAGTTGCTTCTTCGATCTTCGGTAAGGTTTTGGACAATAAGATGGCGGAATGACATGTGGCAGAGGCATCTCTCCTCTTGATATTGGCTCAACAGCGGAGGACAAGATTGCTTTTGGGGGATTCAACTACTCTTTTTACCGTTCTGCGGAAGGAGGTTTCAGGATCTAGCTCTTCTGTGGACTGAGTTTGGCGCTCACTTATTAATAATATTAGAAGACTCTTGCTTTTGCTTTGTTTTTGGGATTGTAATTACTTATGTCGGGACTTCAATATAAAGGCCCATAACTTAGCTACAGTCGTTGAATAACGGTTATGTAATTTTGCTTCTTCATATATTATGCACTAGGCTTTCATAAAAAAAAAATAATAAAAATAATAATAATGCACAGATCCACAGGTTCTAGCATATTGCAAAATTAACCAACAAAAAAACCTTCCAAAGTGTGCCCTTGTTTGCTTAAAATTGGAATGATCATACTGTCAAAACGTGGACACTAAACTAAATGTTGCTACAAACATTCTTGATTTGCAAAAATTGAAAAAAAGTAATTGGATGATCAACCAGTTGGATGTGACAAGTAGTTGTAATTAAGATAAACATGGTTGAAGTTATGTCTTTGTAAGAGATAATTTCAATAGAAATTCAGAATTTCAAATCTTGCACCCGTTAAGAATGAATTGGAACCCTGCATGCAGAGCCGGGCCACTTGATAACTTCTCAAGTCCCCAAGAAAAGCCAAACTTTTCTTGGTGGCTCTCTAGATTGAGCTCAATATATTTGTTTCTCTTTTTTTTTTTAGCCAAACCATTTTCAAAGGTGAAGACGAAGAAGTATCATATTTCGGTTCCAATTAACAGTTTGGTTTTGAGTTTGTCAAAACTATTGTGCAAACAGAAAATCACTTCATGATGTATATCAATAGAGATATTGCTTAGAAATCTTATCTAAACCCATCGATGATGGCGTGTAACTTTGATGGTGGTAAGGAGAAAAAAGGGACTTTCGTTTTTGATTCTCAAATTTTAGGCAGTAAAGTTTTATAGCCATTTTTTTTTTATCAGGTTTTGGATTATTTTTTATAAATATTATTTGTGGTTGTGTGTTAAAGAGAATAGATAAAAATGTAAAAACACCAAAAAAAAAAAAAAAAAAAAAATGCCTTGATTGCCTAAATAAATAATTTTTGATTAATGAAAACTATAAAAGGAGCATCAAATTGTAAGTGATCTAGTTAATGAAGAGTTGGCAACACTCCACCATCCAAATTGAGGGCAAGGCAACCTTTAATATCTTCTTTCCATTTTGCACTCACTCCATCTCTCATTGATTCCCTTCCTTCATCTTTTCCTTCCAATGGCAATTGGCAATTGGCAATGGCTATCATTTTCCTTCACAAATAACTGGATTAAATGACGACAATGTGTAATTGATTTTTGAGGTTGGTTAGTGGAAATTTTAATACTCTCACTTTTGTTTGCGCCGCGCCCTTAGAATTTTGTTATGCCAGCCCTCAACAACATTGTGGACCTGGGCCTGGGCCTGCACATTTCTTACGCATTCCCCTCTCTCTCTCTCACACACGCAAATGGTTATTTATTCTATCACCGCCTCCATCTTGAAGCAGCTGTTTCACAAACCATAGTTCTTGTGGACCCACCAATCTACTTGAAAACGATTGTAGAGTATTAATGTATCAGAAATTCTAAGTGTCGAGGAAATGAGCGAGGAAACCAGCGAGCGAAATGAGGTGGAGGGGGTGGAAACCGTTCACCCCCCTCGAGATGTGTGCATTTTATTGTAAACCAGCGAGGGAAATGAGGTGGAGGGGGTGGAAACCTATCAGACAACTGGTACTAATTTTATTGTAAAAGTCAAGTTAAAAGAATTTAAGTGTTTTGCTTATTAAATTTGAATTTATTTTCAATATTTACTTGTCTTTCTGATTTATTTTGTGAAATAGGATTAAAGATAAATTTTCTTTTTCAAAATTCAATGGCTTAATCAATCAACCAAATTATACTTATTTCTTACTTATCAATCTGCACATTTAATTGATCTTTATGTCATATACTTCACTAGTTGAGCTTAATTTTTTCAATTTTTTTATTTTTTATTTGGACTAAACTTCATCATTTTTGTTCTAAAGTTGTATACTTTTTTTTTAATAAATCATCGTATTAATGGAGACCGGCCTATAACCCCCACGCACTCGAAAAATATTTGGCTCCGCCACTAGGTGTGACATGGATTCATGGAATTGGAGGTAGCCCAATCCATAATCCTGCAGAACAAATAGGTTTTTTTTGGAGTCTGATCAACTATGGGAGAGAATGGATGGTTTGGCTGAAGACGTTGTCACATTGTTGAAGATCCCATCACAATTGTTGAAGGTGGGTTGAAGCTTGAGTCACAAATTGTGACCCCATTTTGAATCTTTACAAGAAACCGATGAATTTTGCTCAAGGAAAGCTAGGTTAAAGTGAGAAATGGAGGAGTAATTGAAGGCATGGAGACTGAGCGATGGAGTTCGATGTGAGTCTAGTGCGCATAGTGGTTGTGGAGAGGACATGTTTGCCACGTTGTAGTTATAGGTAATTTTTGTCACGCTATCTCAGATAGCGTCTTTATTGTGCACACTTTGTTAGCGGAGTGTCAAATTTCAGGCTCTATTGACAACAATATGCAAATTTAGGTGTTTCTTGGGCTTACTAGGGGTACTTGAGCGTGCAAATTGACACCCAAAATAGTGAGGCTCTTACAATCGTACTCTTGTTGGTCGCTTAGTGCTGCATTGGGTGTGCTTATAATGGATCGGGGCGTAGTTTAGTTCACCTAGAATGAGCCACCAACATCTGTACAAGTGCATGACCGCCAGAGTGTTTTTTTTTCTGGTTTATCCCAAACACATGAATAAATCCTGTGGTAAACACAGATCTCGCAAACAAGAGTTTTTAGTTTTTTCACTTTGCTTTCAGTCCCTAAAATGGTGAAGAAGGAGCTCGAAAGACTACGTCGAAGAAGAACATCAAAAGGAGAACACCCGATGACTCAAAAATCCCCATACAGTTCTCTCGCAGGAAGCATAGTAAGAAGCTTTTCACTCCCAAGCCCCTCTCAGTTAAGCCTCCAGTTGAGTTCTCCCTTTCCCTCTCTCTGAATTTCGTACCCTGTTGGTTTAATTTGTTTTGAAGTTTAAATTCATGGTTTTTGAGCTTCATTCGTAAATTTTGAAACTTTAGGCATATTTCTGAGTTACCCCATTGATGGGTTTGCCCTGCTGCTAGAGCAGCAGAACTACAAGGTATTATGTCGTCCTCGCAGTTTTGCCTTTTACATGTTTGTTTATTTTCTAAGCTCAAACACCCTAATAGAAACAATTTATTGTTTATGTTTGTTCACATATTCATATATGTTAAAGCAGCATCCAATGAGCTTGAATATGAACATTTTGAGCCTAGAACATTAGATGAAAATCAAATTATTCTAGTCACTTTCTTAAGAGGCAGTTTTTTATACAATTTAAAGAACGTCCTAGTGACTCTCTAGTTTGCTGCAAGGATGCACCGACTCTTCGGAAAACCTCCGAGTCACGAGTCAAATACGTGTCGGACACGGATTCGCGTCCGACACGCGCCCGACACGTATTGGACACGTGGTCAACGGTCAAAATTCGTTGACCACGGTCCGGACACGGTCAAGACTCGGTCAGACACGGTCAAACATGGTCCGGACTCGGTCGGGTGCAAATAAACCCTCCTCCTCTTCGACTGTTTGGTTCCTCCAAACCCTAAATTCAGCAGAGAAAGCAGAGAAGGGAGGGGGAGAGGATTCGATCGACAGAGAGGGAGAGGGTTCGATCGACAGAGGGCTCGATAGACAGAGGGAGAGGGTTCGATCGATTTCGGTCGATTTCGACAGAGAGGGAGAGAGAGAGAGGGTTCGATCGACAGAGGGTTCGATCGACAGAGGGTTCGATCGATTTCGGTCGATGTCGACAGAGAAGGAGAGGGAGAGAGACAGAGAGAGAGGGTTCGATCGATTTCGACAGAGAGGGTTCGATCGATTTCGACAGAGAAGAGGGTTCGATCGATTTCGACTTGAGTTTCATTTCATCCTCAGAACTTGCAAATTCAAGGTGAGATCTTCGTGCCATGGACCTTTCTCTACTTTCTGAGGACATCCTTATGGAGAACTTCTCCAGACTGTCGATCAAGAGTTCAAGACTCTTCTGAGATCTTCTCCAGGTACCTTTCTTCTTTCATTTATTTTTTTCTGCGATTGTCTTCTATCAGTCTATGCGACTATGCATCATTCTCTTCTCGGATTTCTTCTCTGATTCATCTCTGATTTTCTTTTCTGCTTTGATTTTTTTTTTTTTGAATGAGTATTGTGCTGATATTGCAACACACATCCTGATTTTATTATGCTCTGATTCATTTCTGATTGAACACACATCCTCAAAGTTTTTTCTACTTCTTCCATATTCTGATTTCACGAATATGACTATATGAGACTCTCTGTGTCTCTGAAATTTGAGGATGTGTTCTTCCCACACTAGTAGAATAAAACAATGAGTATTGTGCTTATTTTCTTTTATGCCGATTTTCTAATTTCTGCTTATTTTTGTACTTCAACTGCAAAGAATAAAAAAGTAGATTAGCATTAGCAAAGAATGAGTATTTCAATCAGTGAATCAATATTGCAAATAATGAGTTTTTACATTCTCAAATGCTTATGCTTTATGAGTATGACTTGAGCTTGACTTTATGATGCATTTGAAATTTTGAATGAATGAATGTTTTATTGATATGTATGGATTGTTTACTATTATTATTTATAATTTTATGTTCATATGAGTTACAAAAAAATATATTAAAATAATAAGTTTGACCGTGTCGCCGAGTCGCCGAGTCCTATTTTTTTGAAAATTGCCGAGTCGCCGTGTCGTGTCCGAGTCCGTGTCCGAGTCCGAGTCCGTGCATCCTTGGTTTGCTGCATACACCATATTCCTCAGGTTTTATAATTGAACTTGGACATAGGAAAAACAATCCTTTTTTTTATGGAAAATAGAGCCAGGGTTTGGTTAGGATCCCAGAACCTTTTAAAAACACTCCTTGAGGTTAAATTCGGATATATCTTTTGCCTTTTGCATCTTCATATACATGGTTTTTTACATCTTCAGCAAATGACCTAGGAACTATTTCAAAGAACAGGATGGATAGAAAAAACCAGTCCTAATAAGTGATTAGAAGATGTCCTCTTTTTAATCAATTAGTGAGATTGCATTCTAGACGATTAAGAGAAGGTACTAGCACTTGCGTAATTATCATGTATCTGATATTCTCGAGGAAAAGGACTATCTTTATATGAAAAAATGGGTTATTTTGCAAATGGGTCCCAAGTTGGTCCAACTTAGAGTCTAGGTGCTAAGATCATGCTAACCTGTTTTATAGTCTAACTCCGTCTAGAAATGGACAAAACTGTTCGGGCATTTTTGTCCATTTGTTAGACGAGTTAGATAGTAAAACAAGTCAATGAGATCTTAGCTTCTTAGGACCCAAACTCTAGGCTGGACAAACTTGGGACCCAAAGAGTTGTAGATGGTACAAACCTTGGGACCAGTTCGTAAAATAACCCAATACATAGATGGTCCCTTTGAGCAATTTACCAAGTAATTACTATAATAGTTTTTCTTTGAATGGTTACGAAAATTTCTCTCTTCAGGGATGCACTATAATTGTTTTCCAAACAACTCTACTGCCCGATTTCCATATTCTAAAGAATGGGAGGAACTGTGGTGGCTCATTGATTGTGTAGTTAGGACTTTGTATTTTTCTAGAACTTAACCTACTATTCATGAGTTCTTTCTTGGGTGATCTTGATGCTATCAAATTATAAAACTATCTGCTTTTGTTTTGGGGTTAATTGGCGACAATCTTTGTTGTTGAGCAGGTAGACGGTGATTGTGCCAAAACATCTATTGGGTAAGTTCATGAACTCTAATTGTATTCTGTTTCACTTTTAGTTCATACCTGAGTGTATAGTAGTTCTAATGTATGTGATCTACCTATAACAGCAAAATAAAGAGGTCGACCATCCCTCATAAAGCTCAATCATCTGCTCTAGTAAGAGCTGGAGAAGTTCAATCCAGTCTAGATTCCAAGTTCCCTAGCTTCATAAAATACATGCTCCGTTCACATGTTTCTAGCTGTTTCTGGATGGTAAGAATGAAGAAACTTCAACAGATAACCATGTTTTAACTATAGAAACGCGGCTTTCATCTAATTTCTGTTGGCAGGGCCTTCCTGTGAAGTTCTGCCAATCATACCTACCGATACAGGATGTATGGATGACTTTGGTAGATGAGAATGCTCAAGAGTACCCAATCAAATATCTTGCCGGCAAGACTGGATTAAGTGCTGGATGGAGAGGCTTCTCTGTTGCACAGAAATTAGCTGAGGGTGATGTGATGATTTTTCACTTAATTGATGCTGAGAAATTCAAGGTGATAACTTGACAATCCTTGAATAGAATGCCTCTTCTGGTGTAGAACATGTTAGTTTTCAAATGTTATGACATGAATGCACACATAGTTGTCATGTATTCCATTCTCTCACTTGAATGTCTATGCTATTGATAATTAACCAAGTAATTATTACCTTATCCAATTGGATAAAGTTCTTCTGCATACGAGATAAGCAGAGTAGATAGAAGTTAGTTTAGCAAGTAGTTAGTTTGGTATCATGCCTGAAATTTCTGTTTCAACCTCTAGATGAACTAGACGTTTAATATTGTCATTGCCCCTGCTCTGCTCCAACAAATATATAGAAACCAAATACGTTGTACAAATCGTCCGACTACCATACATGTGAAACTTTCTGAACTCCGCTAGTTGTAACAAAGTATGCAATGCATTCCTGCAGATCAGTACCATCTGTACAAAAAAACATAATTTGAACAAATATTCTAACTTCTCTATGTTAATTTGATAGGTTTACAGTTTACATCTTAAGGGCATCTAGAGTGGTTGAAGTTGATGGTTCTCCTCGCCGTCTTAGTTTAGATGCCACTCCAAAACAAAATGATTCTGGTATTGCCTGGCTTGTTTGAACAAAATTTTCGTTTGAAATCAATTGTTTAATGAACTTATTTTATTCATAAGTTTCTTTCAATGTTGACACAGAAGAAGATCATGCAGTTATGAGTACTGAGGCAACAAAAAAATCTGTACAGAAGCGCATAAAGTCTTGTCCATTATCTACTCTTCTACAGAATAAAAGAAACAGTTCATACCCAACGATGAATTCTGAAAATGACACGGAAGTGGTGGGCTCACAAAGTCCTCATGGTATTAGGTTCTCAGAATCCAGGCTTGATTTTGAAGACATGAAAAATCTAGAGAGTTTCACCATTGTGGTGAATGGTTTGGTTATAGATTCAGAGATTTCCGAGCACACTCGCAAGAAGTACTATGAGCTCTGTTGTGCACAGAAAGTTTTTCTTCATAAAAATCTTCTTGATGGACTCAATGAGAAGTTGGTTGCAGGAATGATTTATGAGACAGTCAACATCGCTGATTTCATTAAAGCTAGTAATCTTACGACCTCTCAGGATGAGTTTGCAAGATGGGACAAGAGGTTGATAGCATTTGAGCAAATGGGCATGAATGTTGGCTTGTTACGTTCTCGTTTGCAGAAAGTAGAGAACCTTTCATTGGAATTGGAACAGTCAAAGGACTTGACTAGGCTCAAAGAAGCTAAGATTGAACAAGCTCGTGTGCATGAGCAAATAAGAACTATTGAAGCAAAACTTGTGGAACTAAAAGAGATGGCAGAAAGGCTTCAAGCAGAGACTGAAACCTTTAAGGGGAAGTCAGAGTTACTTGAACTCGAGTTTGAAGATGCAGTTAATGCACCTTGGTGATACTTTTGCATTATGATCAAACAATCCTCTCTTCTGTTTTTGTCAGCTGACCAAATGCATGTACACTTATAGTCTTTGACATGTAGGGTTTTGTAGAATTTAGAGTCCTTCAAGGATAATAATGCATGCATATACAGTGTAAACTAATGTCGTGTGTTGTTTACAAGAATCAGCTGATGGTGTACAAGGAATACTCACGAATATTTTATTGGTGTAATGTTGTGTTGTTTACAAGAATCAGCTGATGGTGAACAAAGAATACCCACGAATATTTTATTGGTGTGCATTGTTATTGCGAATTAGTTGAAAGTAATGTTTCATATTACTGTCATTAGCAGCAGTGGCGGAGCCAGGATTGCTGATAAAGGAGGGCAAAAAAAGTTTGAAAATAACAATTTACTCCTGAACATGATTTTCCGAATCGAACGAAGATTTTTTTTTCTTTTTTAACTCCCAGCAAACCCATCCTCACCAACCCTCTCACTCTCTCCTCTTATCCTTCTCCTTCTCTTATATTTTCTCTCTCTCACAAACCCTATCTCACTCTGTAATCTCTCAACTCCGCCTCTCATCTCACTTCCAATTCACTCAACTTCGTAGCAGCTGACTATATCGAACCCTGAAACGCGAACATATCGGTAGCGGAGATTTGTATAGAAATGGGGGTCCTAAACTTTAAAAATAACCCATAATATAATTTTTAGTGGAGTTCGGAGCCAAGATTGTATATAAAAGGGGGCAACCTAAACTTTTAAAAGGGGGGCAATATAACAAAAATTGAGTAATTTAGTGAAAATTTTCATAAAGATAAGGGGGGCAACTGACCCCCTTATCCTAAGGGTAGATCCGCCCATGATTAGCAGTGTAAGTTCCACGTGAATGTTGAGCCTAGTAGTGCTTGGATCATGTTATCTATAAACAGCCTGAAAATCAACGTGCTTTGTAAACTTCAGCCACTGGGTTTGTATATAACATCAAAATAGGGTTTCCGAATATGTGGAATCCTATCAATATAGGAGTGCTAAGCACAATTTTGGAATCATGTCAATCTAGGTGTGCTAAGCATAGAACCTACATAGGCTGCACATGTTAGACACAATTTGATAGATTCAAACTAATAAATAAACGAAATTGTAATAAGTGAAAGTCAAGAAATAGACAATAAATGAATTAAACTAATAAAATAAATAACTTTTATTCAATCAACCAAGTAATAATGAGCAATCTATGCTCTTATTTATAATTAACCTAGATTCTAAATCAAACCCTTAGAACCTGAATTGGAATCTCTATTACAAAATAAAAATAAAAATTAGAATGTTTAATATTTCTAAAATACTACTATTGCTAATATTAATAAATATCATAATTACAACACGTTTTTACACTACAACAATTAAGGCATTTTTCAAGAAAAAATGTCCTTGACAAAACTCAAAATTTTGTTGAAAACTACTTTTAATAAGGAAAAAAATTCGTTGGTGGGTTCCTGGAGGCATCCCCGTAGCTAAAGGTATTTGCCAAGGAATTACAGTTTTTGTTGGTAAAAGGGATGCTAAGTCAAGAAAATATTTTGTTGGTAATATTGACAACTACCAAGGAAATTCGTTGGTAAAAATAAAATATCGTTACCAACAAATTGTTTGTTGCAAGAACTATTTTATTTACCTACAAAATTTTTCTCGAAAAATCTTAAAATCATCAAGGAAAATTGTCGTTGGCAAAGGTAACAACCTTTATCATAGAACTTTTTCGTTGGTAAAATGCATGAATATCAACGAAAGTTGTCATCGGTATCGTTACCAATTACCAAGGAAATTATTTTCAATAAAAAATGATATATTAAAGTTGTCTAAGAGACGACCTAATCTAGGTCCGAAACTCTAAGGACATCACCCACTACCTCCCAAACTCTAAGGACATCACTCTTGATGATAAGACCTCACTATGAAATTCCATATATAATATATTTATTTTTAGGCTCAACGGGAATCGAACTCCTGACCTATAGTAAAATCTGTTGCAATATTTACCAATTGAGCTATTTGAATAATTGTGTTGTGTGAAACAACTTTATAGCTTATTAAATCAAATTACTCATTTTTTGCAATAAAAAAACCATTGCTACGTATATAATAGAGACCAATATATAATATTTCGTTACTATAAATTAAAACTAAATATTTTCATGATTATAAGATTTATGCTAAATATCTACCACTTTTAGCAATGAAAAAAAAATTTCACAGTTACACCATTATAATTAGCAACAAAATGAGCAAAGCTAGGGCGCACCGGATTTTTACCTGGTTTTTCACCTGGATGGTGCTAGACACGTGCACCATCCACGCATGCCAGGCACGTGGGATTAAAGGTGAGCAAAAAAAAAAAAAAAAAAAAAAATGAACCCAAATGTTGTGGTGAAGGGAGAAGAGGACAGTGGCAGAAGCTCATCCCCATCCACCATGCACCATTCCTCATCCCCATCCACTTGCTCCACCACGAACCCAACATCGCAGAAGCTCATCGCATCATCATCCTCTTCTTCTTCCTCCTTCTCATCTGATTCCTCCACCACTGACTCATCATCCTCTTCTTCTTCCTCCTCATCTGATTCCTCCACCACTGACTCATTTGCAATTTCAACCCCAAATCCCTTATTTCCCCCAACTCCCTCTTCTTCAACCTTGTAAGAATCCCTGAGAACCCCATCTACTCCAAAGACTGCAATCACCATCCGTATCTTCTTCAATTCCCCTGGCTCAAACAGTGGAGCTGGTGGTGGTGGTGGCTCCTTGTAGTCCTTGTCAGCTCTCCAAAAGGACCATGACTTCAATTCCCCTGGCTCAAACAGTGGAGCTGGTGGTGGCTCCTTGTAGTCCTTGTCTACTTGAGCTGCAGTCCCTATGGGTTGTCTTTCTGAGAACTTGTTTGCTCCAAGCTTCACATCCTTTGCCTTCCATTGCTTCTCTCTCACTCTCACTCACTGTTTTTTTTTTTTTTCTCCACTTTAATCCCACGTGCCTGGCACGCCTGGATGGGCACGTGCCTAGCACCATCCAGGCGAAATCCCAGGTAAATGAGCGGTGCTGTTTAGAATTTTCGCAACAAAATAGTAATAGCATTTCAATGCTATATGTTATTGAAATTGGTTATATCCCCAATGAAATAAAATTAAATTGTTGTAAATAAGAAAATGAGCCTTAATAAGAAAAATGTTCATGGAAATTTTATCAATATTTAGCAACGAAATAAATTGTTACCATTAATATTATAATTAACAATAAAATAATGTTGTATTGTTAAATAAATTTTATTTGATTTTTCAGATGAAATTATATCAATGCTACTAATAAAAAATTTCAACGAATTGATATTTTTCCACTATAAAGAAGCTAGGAGCTTTAAATATAAAAAAATTTCATGAAAAAAAATTCATTATAAGAAACCAAACAAATCGTTGCAATAACGTGGTAATTAACTAGAGAAAATTTAGTTTCATTGTTGAAGAGACACGAACAAGTGTTATAGTGCATTTACTAAGAAAATGTTTGTCAATAATATTAATATTTATTAGCAATGAAATAATTTATTGTAAATGACGTCATTATAACTAACAAACTAAAATTTCGTTGAAAAAGAAATATTTTGTTGCTAAATAATGTCGGTGGGAAATTGGTTTTGGAATAAATATTTTTCGCCATCTCTTTACAAAGAAAAGTTGCCAACAAAATAGATTTTGTTACAAAAAGTGAAAACTCTATGGTTTTTTCAATGAAATTTATTTTTGTTAGAAATAGTAACATATTAACAAGGAAAATAAAATTTGTTAGTAACTAAAACATTTTTTGTAGTGAGTATACCAATTTCCAACAAAATAATGACTTGTCGCTATAAAATAGTTAGTGAACTTTAATGAAAAACAAATTTTCATGAAAATATTATCAGTTTTTACCTAGAAAAAAATTTGTTACGAACAATGTTATAATTACCAACAAAATCTTATTTCATAGCTACAAAGATTTCATTAAAAAATATATTGTTTCCAACAAAATAAAAAACGTTGCCAATAGTGTGACAATTCTCAACGAAATATTACTTTGTTGCTATAAATTAATAAATGAGCTTTAACAAGAAAAAACCTAATGAAAAAAATTATCAATCATTATCAACAAACCGAATCATTACTAATAATGTGATTATTGTCTAGGAAAACATATTTCCTTACTAAAGAGGGACGAATAAGATTTAATATTCGTTAACAAGGAAAGTTAGTTGTTGTTAAAATTAGTCTTCTTTAGCAACAAAATATTTCATTTCAGATGATGCCATAATTACCAAGGAACAAGTATTTTGTGGCCATAAAAATAATTTCATTGTTAAATCAATTTAGCGAAAAATTGGGTTTGGAGGGAATGTTTCCCGCCACCTATTTAACAAGGAATGTTTCCTACAAAATATATTTTGTTGGAAAACAGTAACAAGTTTATGGCTTTTTCAAGGAAATTTTTTATTCGTTGACAATGCTACAATATTAACAAGGAAATTAATTTTCGTAGCAATAATTTTGTTGGTAAAAGATAGATTTCTTGTAGTGTTACCTTATCTTGTTGTTCTATAGAACTCCTGGATGACTTTCCTTGGCTTAATATTTTTGCAATTCTATTATTATAATGAGGTTATAACTTAATGGAGGTGTAAGTACAGAAAATTGTTTTAAACATGCAAAACTAGGACCTCGGATGTCGATGAAATATAAGTTACAAATGAAGTAGATCAAGAGAATGGAAGTCATTGAAGAATATTGAATGATCACATTTAACAACTTCATAACACTAATCCTAAAACATCCAAATGTGCAAAAGTCATATACACTTTAACTAAAGAAAAGTTCATTGTCGCAATTAGGTAAGAATGAGATAATCAGGAGGATGACAATATGAAGATACCAAAAGTTTCATCCGAAGAAGCTACAAACATTATTGAGAAGCTAGAAGCAATTTTGTCTTCAACGACAAGGTGTCTATGCTAACGAGTTATTACGTATTCGAAAGCTCAAAGACATGTCATCAACTCTAAACTTAGTAAAGTATTTTATTCAATCTTGAATTTTAAATCTGACAATCATTTCTTAGTGAAGTTTATATTATTGACAATTATTACTATGTGAAGGCAATTTTTTATGACAGGACCTACAAAAATCACAACCTATTCCAATGTGAAGTTTCTTCATATTTATAGCTCGTTATAATTTTTTAGGAAAATTCTAGGGGTCGAGGGAGGGGTCGAGGGAAAGGGAGCGAGGGATGGGTGTAACCACCCATCCTCCTCGCGATGAGCGCTCGCGCACATCTCCAACACGATGCGCTCATCCCAAGGAGGATGGGTGGTTACACCCATCCCTCGCCCCTTTCCCTCGCTCCCTCCCTCGCTCTGTAGCAAAGCTCAATTTTTTATGACTAAATGAAGGTTATTCCTATATAGAATATCATTATATGAAGGTTTCATATATAAAAATGGAAAGATATCATGATAAGGATATCATAGAACAGACTCGTCTAGAAGAGCAATACACATCTAGCGCGATGCCAATGGTAGTTATAGGGACAAGTGTCGATGAGGTACCAGCTAGTTGGTAGAGGTGCGGCAGATGGAACCATGGGTCCAGGTTCAACCTAAAAAAAACTAAACTAAACTAAACTATGGGGACAGGTGGACAACAGGTTCTGTGAAAGATTGAAAGTAGATTGTTGAGACAACAAATAAAAAAATGTAATCATGACTTTTTTAAGAAATGGTGTCATAGTGGGTTCTCAGGTGAGGTGAAGTGAACTAGTATATAGACGGGGAGATTCAAACTTGGAGTTGGTCATATAGCATCTCAACACAAAACCCACAGGCCACAACAAGCTAACTCAATTGAAAACCAGTGATAAAAAGAAAAAAAAATGGCGAAGAAGGAACTCCAAATACGCATCACACCACACCAAATAATAAGATAAGCATAAGACAATGATCAAGATGGGAAGGAGCTGTTTCACTCCCCAGAACAAGCAACATCACCCTTCCAACCTTTCAGTTATGCATTTACTTCTCTAGATGTTGTGTTTGGTTCCTAACTTTTGCTTTTTCAGTTAAAATCCACACTTCGCATAGACATTGACGCATTTTAGGCCTTTTAGTGGAAATTGGAAATCTGTAGCCTGCCTTATTATTGATGGTTCCATAGTAACTCCAATGCAAGGTGCAAAATGTAGTTTTTTTTTGTTAAAGTATTATTCATATATTAATCTAAAGCAAAAGTACATAGTAGTTGTGCGACAATATTAGCAAGTTCCTGAGCTTTGCCGTTAATCTCACGAGGAGTAAAATTACAAAACCAATTACAATGAACTGAAAGTAAATGCTTGATGAGGTTGTCTCATCCAACACTCCTTGGTTTGGCTTGTCTGATCCTGAGAGTGCAACAATGATATTAGAGAGCCTGAATCTCCGAGCAAGAAACCTGTTTCCCATCGTCGTGTCTGAATTAACAAAAAAGCTACCTTCGCAACAAAACATTTAGCCATTGTACTATCTGCAACTTTCTCGGAGATAGGAGAATAAATCCTCACCATGACCCTACCGCTAGCATCTGTCATCAAGATTCCAACTACCCCTTTCTGAGAATAAGCAAAAAAGCAAGCATCATAAGTGACCATAATCATATCCGGGCTAAGCTCCAAAGGTATATTTCGAACACGTCTGGCATGGTTGTTGATGTGATGGTGTCTGATTGCATGTAATTGCTCCTGGAAGAGGGCGAGTCTAAGGGATGGTTGATTTATAAAGGATTGGTCCGACTGTGGGTGAGTAGTAGTTGTGGCAGCTGCCAGGGCTTGTGACCTCTGATAGGTGGATTGATTGTCAATAACGGCTGTTGCCAGGGTCTGATGAATGGTCATAGGCTCAAGAGGTGTGGAAATGGAACCCGATTTGCTAAACTATTGCCTTAACCAAGTGGCCCACGTTTTATTGAAGGAAATTTGGAAAGAGATGATACTGAATTTTGTGTTATTGAAAATGATGTTATTGAGATAGAGCCAAATGGTATGAAGAATAGCCGTGAACTAGGATAGCATTTCATCTTTGGCTAGAGGATGTGATTTGGTCGTTTCCCACATAAAGGATATAGCCTTGGTAGTGGTTGATGGGGTCATGGCTTCAGCCTAATTGATGGGTAGCGGAGTGAGTTGCTGGAGTCTTGAGATGACTAGGCAAAGGAAAAAAAGGTGGGAAACATCTTCCTGGTGGTTGTGACAGAAAACACACCAATTCTCAATGGGAACATGAACCCTATTCTAGTTCGTCATTATAGGCAGCAGGTTTTGCGCAATCTTCCATAGTAGAAAATAGCGCTGGCAGGTGCTTTGATCCCCCATAGCTCGCGGAAAAGTTTTGCAGGGGGAATGTTGCCCATGTCCCGGGAAGTGGATGGTTCCCGAATGTCAGCAAGAAAAGCTTTTGTGGCGTTTTTGATCGAGAATGCTACGCATTTGTCATAGGTTCATATAGGCCTATCTGGGTCAGAGGATGGACAGATGGTGATGTCTAGAATGTTGGAAACCACTGGGGGAGAATGTTGAAGTTCCACGACCGAAAGAGGCAGTCCTAAGGGTTCCAAAATTTTGAGATTTTGGAGGGA
This sequence comes from Berberis vulgaris, assembly GCA_963556465.1. Taxonomy (NCBI): domain Eukaryota; kingdom Viridiplantae; phylum Streptophyta; class Magnoliopsida; order Ranunculales; family Berberidaceae; genus Berberis; species Berberis vulgaris. The sequence goes on along the minus strand of OY747134.1, from coordinate 66,522,474 downwards.
GAGTTGTGGCTTCCATTGTGAAAGAAGGACATTCAGCTAAAATGAACCCAGGTTTGACCCAACAATCTTTCCACAGATCAATAGTGTCACACGATCTAATTTACCAATGGAGATAATGTTTCATTTTGGCGAGTGTACTGAGGTTCCCCCGCCAAGCAAAAGACACTGAGGAAGGGGCTTTGGTGAGCCAGAACACACTTTTGTTATGGTAGTAGATGTGCTTGAATTGAATGGTGCAAGGTTTAAGTGGCATGGAAATTGCTTTCCAAATATACTTTGCCATTAAAGCAAGATTCTTGATTCTAGCAGAAAGCAAATTGAGACCTCCTAGATGACGGGGGAGGGCAATACGGTCCCAAGAGCAGAGGTGTTTAGATTTACCCTCATCAGTTTCGTTCCACCAGAAGTTCTTAGCAATCTAATCTAGTTTGGTGGTCATGGAGCATAGAAGAATGAATGTTTGACTTGTGTAGATCGGGATGGAGTTGATGACGATTTAATCATAACCGTGCAACCTGCTTGGGCTAATACTTTGGATTTTCAGGATGAGAGTTTGGAATTAATTTTATCAATCAGAAATTGGAAATTCGAGGCTTTCTTTTTGGATAACAGCAGATAGGAGTCAAAGTATTTTTCTTTAGGGTTGAAATTTTTTGACCCGAGAATCTTGTTAATCACCTTCGCATGTCTGGAGTGAACATTTGAACTGTAATAAACAGAGTATTTATTGTAATTTACTGCTTGTCCAGAGGCCACATAGTAGGAAACAAGGATATCTTTCACATTATGGGCTTCAAATAGTGAGGCATGGCAAAAAAAACATGAGGGCATCCGCATAAAGTAGATGGGGTTTGTCTACACAGCGAGGAAAGGGGTGAGGGAGGGGGTGCAACCGTTCACCTCCTCGAGATGCGTGAAAACGCATCGAGATACGCACTTTCACGTATCTCGAGGGGGTGAACGGCTTCACCCCCTCTCCTTGCCCGTTTCCTCGCTCCTTTCCGCATCTCGAGAGGGGTGAACGGCAGAACCCCGACAGGAAAACTTTGAGAACAATGAACCCCTCCAAGGCAAGACTCCACAGTGTGACGGAGCACTTGCTGAGATTCCATTCAGAATCAGAGTCACTGATCCCAACGTATTGTACGAGTTAGAAAAACCACAATTCTCTGACGCCCTCATGAAGACTCTCATGCCGAAAGCTCACTCCGCCAAAGTTCAAAGTATATGATGGTACCACCGACCCAACGGATCACTTGAGACACTTCCACCACATGATGGCATTGAAAGAGACCATGAAATCGATCCTGTGCAGAACATTTTCGACTAGCCTTACCTCCACAGCAATGAATTGGTTCAACAACCTACCACCGAGGTCAACAGACACCTTCCAAGCGTTAGCCATCGCCTTTATCACGAGATTCATCGAAAGTCAACGGATGAGGAAATGACCACACTACCTTTTGCATGTCAAACAGTAGCCCGAAGAGATAATACGGAAATATGTCACTCATTTCACCAATGAATTGACAATATCGATGGATACAACGACAACACAGCCGCTGCAACTTTAGCCACCGAGTTGAATAGAGGCCCCTTATTTGACGCTCTCAACTTAGAACCTTCTAAAAGCATGGTGGTCTTGCTGAAAACAACCTAAAAACACATTTTTTCTTGAAGAGATGAAAGCTGCCAGGAAGAAAAATGAACATGAAAGGGAAAATCATTCAATGAAACGGAAAAGGAAGGAAGAGAGGAGGCGAGACGATGGGCCACGGGAAGATAGCAGTCAATCAAAGAAACATTGGAACGACAAAAGAACCGAGTCCAACCAGCGAGAATCCAGGAAGTCACAATTGGCTCGACCCAATCACGAGTGGATAACCAACGTAATGAAAAATGAATACAAACCATACACAGCCCTAAAGACGAGCCGGACCAACATCCTGAAGTACATGGCGAATTGGGAGAACGTCAACTGGCTACCCAGGGTGAGAGGAAACCCAGAAGGAAGAGACAAAAATAGGTACTATTCCTTACACAAGGATCACGGGCATGATCTGAAGACTGCTACAAGCTGAAAGAAGAAATTGAGCATTGGATCTAAAAAGGACGACTCGACGAATTCATTGGAATGCCAGACAAACAACTCGAAGGGAAATGAAAGGCTGATACCACCGCCACAAGATCGAAAGAACAATCTAGGGAACTAATATATGTTCTACACTACATCTACCCCAACAAAGAAGCACATTCCACTTGAGCAGACCTATATCAAAGCGGAAAGATTAATGCCCAAAAAAAGTTTGCACCGATTGACTCGAGGACTCTACCAACGGATGCAAATTAAATCCAAATTACCAACGAAAAAATTAACAATGATGATATCCATCAAGCCTCAGCAAGTGACGCCAAACAAGGAGCAATAGCGTTTGAAGTGAATGAGGTAATGAATTAAACGAGAAAAAAAGCAAATGCATGAACCCCCAACACAAGGATAGGCATCAACCAAGCAGTGATCAAAAGGAAAAAGCAAATCGCTTTTCAATATAGCGTAACTGCTCCAGAAACATGACTGTTAGGAATAGTCGGGACATCCAAAAGGGAAAATCAACAAAATTACAAATTCAGAATCGTCATCAAATGAAGGATAAAAGCTTTGAAATGAAGCCATGCAAAACAATTAGCATATAAAGCCAAAAAAATCAGGACGCAAGTTGGATACATATAATAAACTTTTGGTCTGATCAACCAATGAAGTAAAGGTGGGATGAACAAATCAACTAAGTAAAAGCGACTTCAAGTCGACTAGAACGTCGAACCAACGAAGTAAAGGTTGGACGAACGAGTCAACTAAGTAAAAGAGACTTTGGGTTGACTAAAATGTTGAATCAACGAAGTAAAGGTTGGACGAATGAGTCAACTAAGTAACGACTCCGGGTCGACTAGAATGTCGAACCAACAAAGTAAAAGTTGGACGAACGGTCAACTAAGTAAAAACAACTTTCGGTTGGCTAGAACGTCAAACCAACAAAGTAAAGGTTGGACGAATGAGTCAACTAAGTAAAAGTGACTTCGGGTCGACTAGAACGTCGAACCAATGAAGTAAAGGTTGGACGAACGAGTCAACTAAGTAAAAGTGACACTGGGTCGACTAGAACACCGAACCAATGAAGTAAAGGTTGGACGAATGAGTCAATTAAGTAAAAGTGACTTCGAGTTGACTAGAACATTGAACCAATGAAGTAAAAGTTAGATGAATGAGCCAGCTAAGTAAAAGCAACTTCGAGTCGACTAGAGCATTGAACCAATGAAGTAAAAATTGGACAAACGAGTCAACTAAATAAAAGTAACTTTACGTTGACTGAAACATCAAACCAACGAAGCGAAACTTGAATGAAACGACTTTGGGTCAATCGGATCGTCGAGCCAACGAAGTCAGAGTTGAGCGAATAAATCAACTTAAAATAGGCAAATTCCATTTTGATCAGAATATCAAACATGCGAAGGAACAAAACAGCTCAAAAGAGCCTCGAATTAACCAATGTGCCAGATCGACAAAACAGGAGGCAAACAAACAAAAAAGCTTTATCAAAAAAGCTTCAAGACAACCAACACGAGGTTGAGATGGATGTACCAGAGCATAGGATAATTCAAATCAGCAAAAGTTAGACAGGACAAAAATATAGTTGTAAAAATCAAAGCTGGAGTACAAATCATTTCGACAATAATGATCGACCTATAAAAGGTACAGGCAACACAACAAAGTCAACAAGATGAACCACGACTACGAAGAAAAGTAAAATAGAAAATTCATGTTCTTTAATAAAAAAAATATTTTATTACATTCAAGGAAGAAAGCAAAGGAACAGGGAGGTCAAGCAGAAGGATCCATAGCATCGTCAACAACACCATCTGACAGACGAGGGGCAACCAGATCACTACCAGGGGCTCTCTCTTCAAAAAGAAAATGCAGTGGCTCTTCAGCCGTTGGATCACTCGGAGGGTCTTCAACACCGTCTTCATCCTTGAAGGTCTGATAGATCAAGTATCGATATTGAGACAAGTTAACACCAAGACCCTCAATATAATCTAAAAGCTCAGTCTGTCCATCAATAATTAGCTGCCAATCCGCCACCTCCATAACGCGAAGCCTATCCTTAACAAAAGCAAGCTCATTCCTAGCCACTATAAGTCGGCCCTCAGTAGTAGTATGCATCGCGGAGGTATCAGCCTTGACCTCGTCAAGTGAAGCCGTTAATTGCTCCGCCATTTTCTCGGCAATGTCGCGGTTAGTAGAGTGTTCCATCATGGCACGTGCAGCCTCATCATGGAGCACCTTCTCGGCAGACAAATCTTTTTCCACATCATGTATGCGTGCATAAACGCCGTTTAATTCGACTCTTAAATAATCGAGCTCGGCCACATAGTGATCCCATACACCCCCCCCCCCCCCGCTTCGACCAACGAGGCTTGAGTAACCTCAGCCATTTTGATCCGCTCCGAGCATCGCGCTCTTAACGCATTAGATTGGTAAAGAACATGGGAAAACACCGATAGCAGTACAATGAGCTTGCTCTCCAGAGAAACCACAAGATTACGACTAGCTTGATAACCCGAACCCATCACCCCTGCAGGCAAGATGACTCATCGTGTCCATTATAAGCCTAAGGCAATCGTCAAGGTGAAGGCTCGGATCCAGCTCAGGCATCGAAGGCCTCTCCACCGACTGTTTGTGTCATTCGTTAATCAACTTACACGCACCATCCTGCACGTCAAGCTAGGAAAACCAGCAAAGCTTCCCGTACGATTTAACCCAAATCTCATTAGGAGTAGGATCCATCCAACTGATCCACGAATGAAGAACGCGGGGATTTGAAAACACAGAGGAACCACCACCCACAAAGGAAGAAGGAAGGACCGGAGAACCATCAACACCTTCTCGTTGCGCAAAAAACCATAGTAGAAGCGGAACGAGTAACAGTCCCAACGAGAATAGAGGAGCCTAAGCAGGTTGAAGAAGGCGGGACCTCCGCCCCATCATCAACAGGAGGAGAAAAAGAATGAGGAGACTGCGTCTTGGGAACTCAATCATTACTACTAAGTTTCTTAGACTGGACAACAGCTAGTTAGAACATCTTGTCATCAATGGCCCTAGGATCCTCATTAGAACACTTGGCAGCGTGATCACCATAAATAAAGAGGAGCCTCTTTTCGCCATCGTTCAGGAGGCGAACAATCTCTTTTTTGTTCCTCTCCAATGCCAACTTTATCTCTTCAGCCTCTAGCAAAGAGCAACAATCCTCCATCGCAGGCTCCCTATCAACAAAACTCGAGTAAAAAGAAGCACAAAGAACAGAATCAAGGAGCTGTTTCTTCTTCGGAACATGATCAGAACTCAGGAACAATCACTTCGATGGACTAATAGGCCTCAAAACTTTTCTTTTCCTGGAAGATGGACCAGTAGCGCCAACGCTAATAGGAGCATCTAGATCCATAACATCCGAGCTGACTTTCCCATCAACGATAGCATTACCACCATCCACAAGGGCAACATGGGCAACAATCTCTGCAGCTTGCCTCTCAGTTAGCGGAGCCCACTCAACTTCATTCATATTGTACAAACCGCTGCACTTCACCATGTCATCAGTAAGATAGGTGTCCAAAGGAATTACAGGAAGCTGCAAAAAAAAACTCATTGATAATCTATTCTTCAGCAGTCAATTGCAGATTCCTCCGCTTGTTGGGAACCCAGAAAGACCTCACTATTTGTCGACCCTGCAAATTGAAGTAGCCAGAATGGACAAAAGCGTAAAACCTATCTCGCGACCAACCCTTGATGTCATCATTAAGGTTGCCAAAATACGCGGGAGAACGAAGAAAACAAGTACTCTTGGTCGCCAACAGAACGACCACTGAGTGCAAGATTCTAGTAGTCAAAGAAATACCAAAAAGGATGACCCTTGCATATGTGGAAACCATAACCCTCCAACCGTTAGGGTCCATCTGAGCAGAAGGAATACCCAAAAGATCTAAATAAGACCAGAATAACACTGGAACTGGAAATAAAAAATCGGAGTGAAACATATGTGGGTAAAGTGCAATATATCCCTTCATCGAACGACAAAGACTATCATTCTCACGAGGTAGAATGATCTCAAGGTCGGAAGGAAAAGAGTAGTTGGAACATACGCTATTCAAGGTCGCTTGAGAAGCCTTCTCGGGGGAAAAATGAGCTTCGCATGTAGCAAATTGCTCACCGTCCAGTAAGTCAAGATGGCGTAAAGAAGGAAACAACTCTAATATCAAAGATGGCGTAAAGAAGGAAACAAAATCGTCACAGTCTCCTTTATACAACCAAGCAACAAAGAAACTACTCGTGGGGAAACGTACGAGATATAAGGGCGCGTGAAAACGAACGAATAAAAAAGTGATCGAGACGATCTATCAACCGAAAGTTGTTAACAACATTAAGTTCAATGCAAAGATGCAATTGAGATACACGTGGCAGAGATTATCTACCAACCGAATGTAGCTGATGATACATCAAAATAGACTGATCATCACGATCATACACGTGGTAGAAAACATCCATCTCGAGGATACAACATCCCATTTATTAGGTCAGCTCGTAAAACCCAAGAAGAATAAATACAACTATAGAGGCCCAGACAAGGCCCACTATAAGAAGATATAATCAAAGCCTGAATCTAGGCTCGAATGAATCAAAGCCCAAATCCAGGCCCGACACGAGTTTTCTTATAAAGAATAGGAACGTTGCACCAAAAAAGAGTCGTGGAGGGAGTTACACCTCCAAGGACGCATCTCCATCAAGGATGAGACTGTTACAAGAAACATCTCCTTCCGTTGTGCCTCACTTGTTTAAGAAACACAGAGAAGTAACTGCGACCATTATAAAAGGTAAAGGGGTCATTAGACACAGGTATGCAACTTTAACTAAGCTTTGTTCAGATTTACTTTCTTTTTCAAACATAGTTGCTGACTTAAGCATCAGAGTGTCTTCGGCCACCAAAAAAGTGGTCTTTGGCAGTTTAACGTTTGTTTTGCAGGTCAAACTCATAGGAGGACAATTTTTGGACGCATAAAAAACAATGTGAAATATATCTTAATCATGCCCAGTTATGCACTCTAATATAAGCTGAGGAAGTTTGGTCCAGGCTAAACCCTGAATTCCCCAACATTGTAAAATATATGCCTGCCATCGCATGTCACTAGTGGTTTCTGGCTAGTAAGTTAAAAAAAAAAATCAGTGAAAATATATGAACAGAAGAGACATAAATCCTTAACTTTGGTTCGTGTTTCCAGGGTATTCCTACAAAATTATGCAAATTGCGCCTGTCGAAACATGACACTATGTTGACATTCGATTAAGTGGTTGATGGTGAGGATTTTCAATTGAACATGAGTTAGTTGAAGGAGATGTCTTGGTTTTTCATTTAATCGAGGCTACCAAATTCAAGGTGATGACTTTTATTTCTAGAATGTACTTGTACGAACAACTCTTCTAAACTAAAACAAAAAACAAAAAACAAAAAACAAAAAACAAAAAACAAAAAACAAAAAACAAAAAACAAAAAACAAAAAACAAAAAACAAAAAACAAAAAACAAAAAACAAAAAACAAAAAACAAAAAACAAAAAACAAAAAACAAAAAACAAAAAACAAAAAACAAAAAACAAAAAACAAAAAACGAAATCAAAGTAACAAATAATTTAACTCCGAGCGGAGACTGAGCTAATCTGGCCCTGAAGAAGGCGCAAATGGTCCTAGCTTGGATTGCGTGGTCCCTCTAGCGAATTTTTTTTAAAGCTAATGAAGTTACTGAATGGTGGACTTCATGCTGGCGAGCACTTCTTTGATGATTAACAGTTCTTGGAGTTGGTGCCCGTTTGTTGAAGTATCGTTACTTAGCTCTTTATTAGTCTAGATTGCGTTGCTAGCTTTGTCTCTTGGATCTCCGCATAGCTGCACTTTGGTTATTTGGGCTCCTCCATCTTTATAGGGTGATTCTCTTCCTTTGTCTAGGCCTAATGCCTGACATGTTGGTTTTATGAGCTCGAGTTGTAATTGGCAAAAATTCAGCTTCTTTAGAGCTGCATAATGGCAGTATCTTGTTGTTGGCTGATCTTCTCGGATAGTCCCTTGGTTATGGTTAGTTGTATATTTTATTCATTGGTGCAGGGTGGATACCACTGCTTCCATATGATGAAGCCATGGCCTTCCTACAATACTGTTATAGGTGGACGGGGGCATCAACCACCATGAACTCTTGGATAAGGTGCTTTCGTAACTATGGCTCTCCTGCCACCACCATTAGATTAATCTTCTCAATGGGGAAACACTTCTCTCCATAGAATCCGACCATAGGGTGGGTGGCGGGTGTTAGGTATTTCTCCTGTAGCTACATGTTGCAGAATGCATTGGGGAACAAGACATTTAGCGAGCTTCCAATGTCCACCAAGATTCTCTTTACCTCCCACTTAGCGATAAGGACGGAGATGACCAGGGCATCATTGTGAGGAGAATGTACCCCTTGGAGACCCCTCTCCGTAAACGTTAGTGATGGGATCGAGCTGTGAACTCGTACGTGTTGCACTTGTCGGTCCTCATATTGAGATGGTGTTTGCATCTCAGTTAGTGTTTTCTTACGAGACCTGTTTGATTGTTCTCATTCGGTCCTCATAAATGACGCCAAGAGCTTCCTTTTCAATCTCCTTGACAGCATCTGCTATTTCCTTTGCTCGGCCCTGCCTCATGTCTGAGCCTAGGAACTCCTTTAGCTTGTCTTTCCTAATCCAGTACTCGATTTCTCCTCTAAGGTTTCTGCAATCCTCAGTATCATGTCCGCCTTCCTTGTGGTAAGTGCAATATTTGTTGTTGTCGTACCGAGCAAGGTCTCGTTGCTGCTTAGGTGGCCACTTCAGCTCTTTCAAATCCTTGATGGAATCTAGGATGTCAGACAAACTGGTATTGATAGGGGTGACAAACCTGGACCCAATGTAATTCGAGGCCTTGTCCTGCTTGGGACGGCCCGAGTCGATTTTGTTGTCTGTGCATTTTCTCTTGTTATTGTCATCATCCTATTTCTTTTTCCCCTCTTTCCTGTCCTTTGGAACATATGGTTTCTTCTCTGACCCCACCTCTCTCTTGGCGGCCAACATTTCATCAAAAGTGATGTATCTCTAGGCATCTCTGAGTAAGTTTGTCATAGAGCTTACCTCTTCTCAGACTAGAAATGAAACCCGCAAGGACGGTGTCATTACTACACTAGTCGGTGAGGATCAACTCATCATTAAAACGAGTGACGTACTCTCTCAACCTCTCATTCTGTTTTTGCTTTAGGGTCAACAGATAATGTGAGCCTCTACTGAGGCATTGGATGCCCACGAAGCGTGTGAGGAACACCATTGCCAATGTTCGGAATGAATCGATGGATTTCGGAGGAAGGCTATAGAACCACGTCAATGCTGACGTTTTCAGGCTTGCAGGGAATTATCAACACATTATTGTATCAGACCCTTCCTTGAGCGCCATAACGTGCTGGAAGTGGAGCAAGTGATCGGATGGGTCTCATGTGTCGTTGCAAAACTCCAACTTCGGTGGGGTGTATTTCTTTGGTAGCGGTTCATCCATGATATGGTCCATGAATGGAGGGACCATGAGATTAAACAACACGTCTGGGTTTGTTGCCCCGTTGCGGATGGGGTTGTGCGAAACGTGCCTGTCAATTCTAGACATTGGGTCTCTATTGGCCGGGCCTCCACCTCTTGTCCATTAAGAAGTTGCTAGGGCAGCGCGGCTCTCCTGAACATGCTATCTGGAACTTTCTAGGGTCCGGGCCCTTCACTGCTCACGGTCTCCCTCTGCAATTGGAGGATTCTGCTATTTGAGAGTTCCAACGTTTCTGCGATTTTCTGCATCTGTGTTGAAAGTAGGTCCACCCTTGGGTCTACTACGGCCACCACCGGCTTGGAGGTTTGAGGAGGTTCCTCCAGTGGCGGTGGTGGAACGGGCAACGCTCTGCCAATTTGAGCGTTCGAAGGCTCATCAGTATCTCCATTGTTATGAGACCTTGTTGTCACCATCTTGCTGATTCCCTGGCAAAAGGTGGTACTATTGCTTTTTTCTGAAGAACTCTGTCGTTCCCCACGGACGACACCAAATTTATGTAGTCGATTCCTGCTCATTTTCCTTGCTGCTTACCTAGACCCGCACAAGTAGAAAACGTGAGCCAAAGACCACCGTGTGGCGGTCGATGACACTCCGATTCTTAAATTAGATAAGGCTTAGGAGTGGCTTAAAACTGTAAACTGGGATTATGTAGCGTACCTCTAGTTTATCGACCTTATCTCCCTTTTATAATGTAGGAGTCCTTGTTCACCTATGCTTTTGGTGGCGTAGTTTAGGGAAAGAGATCTTGCTGTGGAGATCCTTTCCTAATTGGGAACTGCCCATGTGGGATAGTTTCACTAAACAACTCGTGCTCGTAGACCCGTGGAGAGGTTTCCCTTTCTGAGTGTTTTCCATGCAGGAAGTTTCCTTGCCTGACTTATATTCTAATATATGTTTCCTAGTCAGATCCAATGTGTTGCTGGTCTGCCTGTCTTGGGTAGATCTCTCAGATACTTGCCTTAGAGGTCTTATGAGTATTAGGTCTGACGCGTGACATATGGGCTTAATGGTTCATTGCAACTCGGATCCGACTGTGTGGATCCTGCCAATAAAAAGCTTAGTGTTGTTTGGGCCTCGCTGGATCGAGCATGCAATTTGGTTTGCTTTGTTCTATTGATGAGATTATCATGAAACATGGGTGGTGTTGATCAGGGGATAATTTGATGTATCATCGGGAGTAAAATTGGTTTGGCTATTAGTTTGATTATCTGTGGTGGCGGTTGAAAGGAGGTCGACTATATAAGGGATTACCAAGGGAAGTTGTTTGGAGGGGATGGAATACCAATGCTTGTACCAGGAAGACCAGGTTTGATGAAACATTGAGATGAACATTTGGCCATTGATTTTGTCGACTTTGAAAATAACCCGATTGCGAATCCTCCAAATGGTAAGGAAGACTGTTGAAAATTGGGAGAGCATCTCATCATTATCAGAGGGATGATTTTTGGTTGTTTTCCACATGAATTGAAAGAATTCCATAACCGAGGATAGGTGGATGTTAGGGCTTTTCCAGTCAATGGGGAGGTTTGGACACCTAAAAAATTTGATAATGATTGGACACTAAAAGAATAAATGAATGACATCCTCAGAGCTTTTGAGACACAGAGCACAAATATTGTCAATGGGGGTGTGGACCCTAACTAGATTAGCCTAGGTTGGAAGAAGGTCTTGGTAGACTTTCCATATAAGAAAGATGGCACTGAGAGAGGCTTTGATCCTCCATAAAGACCTGAGAAGAGATTTCTGAAGATAATGATTGGTATTAGTTGAGGTAGAAGTGGCATATTGATTTGAGACGAAGGCTTGAGTGACATCTTTTTTTTACAGAGAATATACCTTTTTTGTTAGTTGTCCAAATGAGTTTGTCGTGGGTTGTGGCCCTTCTGATTGTTATGTTTTGGATGTCCCGAGAGTCTGGCATTGGAAAAATGGGATTGAGAAGTTCAATATTCCAAGCAATCGTGTGGTTTTGATGATAAATCTAAAGGTCGGTGATGGATTTAGGAAGGTTAGGGTTTAGATGATCAAGAACGAAATCTGCCAGTGATAGTCCCAGTTTGACCCAACAGTCGTGCCAAAGTTAATCTGATTTCCTGAAAGAACTTTCCAAAAAACAAACCGCTTCATGTGATGAAAAGCGGTTAGATTACCTCGCCAAGCAAAGGATGCCAAAGAGATAGGTTTGGATAATTGAAAAATGCCTTTGTTTTTGAAATACAAGGCTTTGAGCGCATGCCACATATTTTTTGTCTGTAAGGAAAGATTTTTGCATCTGGTAGATGGAATATTCAGTCCTCCCAAATAACGAGGCATGGAAATTCTATCCCAGGTACACAAGGGTTTCGACTTTCCTTCTATCGTACCATTCCACCAAAAGTTTCTTGCCAGATGGTCAATACTTTTGGAGATGCTAGGAGGAAAGTTTGCACAGTATAAATGAGGATGGAATTAAGGACAACTTTAATCATAACTGTTCGCCCAGCTTGTGACAAAATTTTCAATTTTCAGGTTGAAAGTCTCATATTAATTTTGTTGATGAGAAATTGGAAATCATGAGCTTTTTGTTTGGAAATGAGCAAAGGAAACCCAAGGTATTTGTTTTTAGGGCTATAAAATTTGGACCCCAAAATTTTGTTGATCATTCTGGAATGTTAATGATGCACATTAGAGCTGAAAAACACCGAGAACTTATCAAAATTTACTGTCTGTCCTGAGGCCAAGCAGTATTGGAGAAGAATGTATTTGACTGTGTGGGCTTCTGTCAAAGAGACTGTACAGAACAACATTAGATCATCTGCATAGAGCAAATGACTAATAGAAGGCTAGTGACGCCGGAGTTTGATACCTCGAATGAGATCACTTGGTTTAGCTCTAACCATGAAATGAGATAAAGCTTCAGCTACTAAAATAAACAAGTATGGGGAAATGGGGTCCCCTTGATGGATTCCCCTAGTAGGTTTGATAGGAGAAAGGGAGAAATCGTCTAAAAGAACTCTGAGAGTGGAAGTGGAGATGCATTCTTTTTCTAAAGTGGTGTGTGTGTCCGTGTTTAGAAAAAGTAGTGTGTGTGTGTGTGTGTGTCCGTGTTTAGAAAATCTCTAAAGTGCCCCTCACCATTTGATAAATCACAAAACAACCTCTCCCACCCACTTCGCCAAATCACGAAAATGCCTCTATCTCACCAAATTACAACACTGCCCCTCTCGATTTGCCAAATCCCAAAAATGACCCTCCTTATTTACTAAATTATGAACATGCCCCTTCCATTCATCAAATTATGAAAACACCCCATGTTCGTCAAATTACGAAAATACCTTTCCCATTTTCCAAATCTTGAAAATGCCATTCCTTGTCCCTTTTAAAGCCGACTATAACAAGTTATTAAGCCCAACTACTCCACTTAGCCCACCGATGTCAATAAACCATTACCATATGATCCAGCTCATTAGATTTTAACAAACTCCATTATCTCATTTACACCCTACATTTCTTTGTAACATCCACATTTCTTTTGTTTTAAACACTATCTATTTTAAAATGTTAACAAGTAAATTTCCACTATCAAGGTTAGATAATATTTTTTTCATATTTGGTAACTTAGTAACCTATTTGGGGAGTGCCGAAAGCACGGGTAGACACTATGTGAAAAGTATGTGACCGTGCCAACGAGTGCACTTGTTGAATGATGAGAGTAATTCTTGAAGTTCCAAAATCAATTAGAAAAATATGTATGAAACATGAAAGCAATTTAGGTCTTAAAGTGAACGACTCATTTGCTTATGTTGAGTAATATTAATACATCTTGATTGAGTTTACACAAGCGTTTGTAGTCCAACGATTAGGATAATTGCCTTCCAAGCAATAGACCCGCGCTCGACTCCTGACAAACACGTTTACCCCGGACCGACACTTCCACTTCTCATGATGATCCACGCTGAGGCAAAATTCTCAGATCTATTCGGAACATCAAAGTCTTCTTATTCTGTGGAATAATTTTCAAGATCTCCTTCCAACCTTATCCAATCTGGTCCGGGTTCAAATACCCATTGATAATAAATGTGCCCTGTGCCATCAATACCCTGAGGATGTGGTTCACCTCTTCTTTCACTCCCCGGTCATTCTCAGGTTTTGGCGGGTTTCCATCCTCCCTTTTGACTGACAACTAATAGCCTTATAAATGATACATTTTAAGTCCCAAATTCTATATTTGTTATGTTCTATTATCTAATAAAATACTGTCATTATATGTGTTTTGTGTATAATGCAGGAATTCAAGTATTAATCATCAAATATGTACAAAATGACACAATAAGGCTAAGTTCAACAACAAAATCCATTGGAAGATAACACGTGCATTACGAATGATTTTCAAGCCCAAGATCCATAAAGTCAAGCCCACAAAGCACCATCATCTATGGATCTCGAGAAAAATATTTTAAGATTTGGACATCCACATGGCAACTTCATCCTAGCCAAAAGGAATCTCTACATATTCCACCATCCATTCTCAATCACATTCTCTTATCTTTTTCTTATTTAATTCTACCATATTATTTTATCTTTTCCTTATTCCACCATCCATTTTCCAATATATTCCTTTATCTTTTTCTTATTTTATTTCACCATATTTTTTACTTATTTTATTCACTATCCATTCTACCATCTCACACCTCTTCACCTATAAATACCCCATGCTTAAGTATACTTGGAGGGAGGAAGAAAACAGAAAGAGTTTTAATCAAATTGAGAGAAGTTGTAGTATTTGTAGAGTTTAGAATACGAAAATTCTAGGGGTCGAGGGAGGGAACGAGGGATGGGTGGAAGCCATCCATCTGCCTCGAGATAAGTGCAGCAGCCTCGAGATATACAATGTCACTTATCTCGAGGCGGATGGGTGGTTACCACCCATCCCTCTCCCCTTTCCTCGCTCCCTAGAAGGGCTGGTTTAGAATAATCACTAAAGGGAAGGCCTAGAACTTACTATGTTTGGCTAACATCCCACCTTTGGGTGTGGGTGAGCCCATGGGAGGATAGCTCCAAGATGATTATCTTTTAGTTTAGTTTATTTCCAAGTTTATGTATTAGAGAAGCAAGTAGTTAGATTAATCTTGTAACTTGATTATGTCTTGAACCAATAAGGTAAGTTAGATGTTTTGTGTTTCATCATATGAATTCAATTCATGTTTTCTTCTTTTACTTCTTAAGTTCAAGATTAGATAAGTTTCTATTAGGGGTGGGCATTTAGGACCGAAAGCCCGGACTGAACTGACAACCGGATCGATCGGGTCGGTTAGGATCAATTTTTATTAATTAAAAATGTTTTGGTTGTAAAAGCCTGGCCCGACCCGAAGTTTCTGGTACGGGCCTCGATTTCCATTTATGAAGCCCGTCGGGTAACCGGCCCGGCCCAGATTAAACCCATCTTGCTTTTTAAACCCCATATGAAGGCATATGAAGGCTCCCTTTAAACCCCATATGAAGGCTCTGTCTGACTGTCTCTGTTCTCAATACGAACATTTCATCAGCTTCATTTCATAATCCGCCATTGCTTTTTAAAACTCTCTTTAAACCCAAAATATCTTCACTCATTTCATAATCTCTCTGTCTCAAAATATGAAGGTTTAAAGAGATAACTTCATTTCATAATCTCTCTGTTTCGCCATGGCGGATTTGGGTTTCGCCTCCCTCTCTTCACAGCGAAGGCGAAGCATCGACCGCGAAGGCACGAGATGGACCGCCTCCCTCTCCCCTCCCTTCCCCGCCTTTTCCTAGATCAGATCTGATCTTGATCCACCTTACAGACGATGAATGAATGAAGTATTTTTTAAATTTTGTTGTATGGTTACAGACGATGAATGAATGAATGAAGTATTACAGATCTGATCTTGTAATTTGTTGTATGTTTTTTTTTGTAATTTTTTGATATAATTTTTGTACGTATGATGAATGAAGTATTTTTTTACTGTAGAAGTATTTTTTTGCTCTTAGGACCGAGACCGGCCCGTAAATCGGTTAACCGGGACCTCGGTTACCCGGTCAACTCGGTCCGGTTTCGGGTCTCATAAACACGGGCTCGAATTTCTCGGGTCGGTTTTCGGTTTTTAGCTTTTGGGCCGGTTACCCGTACTTGCCCAGCCCTAGTTTCTATCATTGCAATTTCTCTAACAAGCTCCAACTTATAATGTTTAGATATTATTAGTCTAAGTTTCATTTTAATCTGTTAGATATTTGGTGTTTCATTTAAGTATGGATTCCTTGTTTGCTTTTAAATTCACATTTAATTCTTAGATTACTAATATAATTAAAGCTTGAATTTTTTTTGCTCATAAAGCCATATTTTCCATCGTAAGGTGAGATGAGAATCTACCTTAGGACATGTTAATGAATTTGGAATGATTAATCTAAAAGTGGCCTAAGGGTACCATCTACTCATGATGGTAAACTCAAAGCCATAACTCTCACATTTAGGTTTTAGTTTGCATTTTTATTTTAAACACGTCAACAATCACTTTTTTTCTAACTAAGTTAAGTTTCAAAAGATATTTGAAGATTAGTTTTCCTAATTTTGTAGCTCTTCTTGTGGGATTCGACCCGTATTTGCCGTTATCTAACTCAATAGATAACCGTGCGCTTACGATATAATTTGAGATCGATCAAGTTTTTTGCGCCGCTACCCGGGATAGCAAAGGAAAATTAGTTTTAGAGTCAATTTTGAATGCTTATCACTTGTTTAGTTTAGGTTCATTTTCATGTTTGCATTTTTTAGACCAACTAATGTTTGTTGTTTTTTTTTTTAATTTATCTGGTAAATGTACATGATCTAAACTGTCATGGACATCTTTCCATTTGTTCATTGGATAGAAGTTAATAAGAAACAATATTTCGAAGTTGGACTGGTTGTGTTGGAATTTGACAACTGCAGATGATTGATGTTTGGACTCATGTTTCTACTGATTGATATTCTTTTTTTGAGCTTTTGCAAATTCTATCATATTCTACATCTTGTATAGTTTCTAGAACAATTTTTTTATTTCAATTTGGACATCCGGTTGAAACAAAATATGAATTCTCGCAATATCTACACAATCTAGACAATATACTATTTGTTTGAGTTCACTTAGACTTTCAGTAATTTTCTACCTACCAAATGATTTTTTAGAATTTTTTAAGAAAATAATGGTTTACTATTAATCCATGAAAATTTGAAAATCTTAATTTCATTAAGTATTGAACTCTGCACGATTTTTCAAAGTCGATCTATCAGTTCTGGAAATTTCCGGCAAGACATTGTTTTGCCAAACTTGAATGATTTTCAAAATTTGGTTCGATACTTTGTTTTTGAAGCCATTAATCATTCTCCTATGATGTAATTTTCAAGGTTTGTGCAAAAATGATTCTTTTATAAGAGTGATTGATGCAAAAAATCGACATTAATGTCGTTGCATGATTTTCGACATCAATCAAAGAAATATCTATTGTTTTTATTTATTTTTTTCCTTCAACCTGCAATACACTTCAACAATGCACAGTGGAAGTAGGGGTTATTGACTACTTCACGCAGATTAGAAGACAAATATAATTTTTAATTTAAAGAATAAAGAAAAGAGTAAAATAATGAATGATGAAAATAAACTAAAAGTTAAAGAAGAAAGAGAAACAATTCAAAAAGAGAAACAAAGATAAAACTTACTTCTTCAATGGAATTAAATTGTAGTACATGCACTTTTCTACCAAGTAAAAATATAAAGCCGAAAAATACAACTAAAAAACTCTCTAAAAATACTATCAAAGAAAAACTCCATTTATGGAGTTTTTATAGGTAAAAAGGGTTTGAGTGAAATAAAGAAACATGGTTGAGTGAAACAAGGAAACGGGCTTGAATTAAACAATGAAACATGGTTGAATGAAACAAGGAATGGTTGAGTTAAACAAGGAATGGGGTTTGAGTTGAATAAGGAAACAAGTCTTGTAGAAATTTCTTTATGATAAAGTTGGCCATGTGGACGTCCAAATCTTCATATTGATTTTTTTGAGATCTGTAGTTGTTGTTGCTTTGTGGGCTTGACTTCATGGGTCTTGGGATTGAAATTTTTTAATCCTTACAAATGCATTTGAACTCCCATTGAGTCTTCTAGTTGTTGAATTTAGCCTTATTGTGCCACTTTATGCATGATTTGAGATTTGTGCTTGAATTCCTACAAAATGCACAAAATACACGTAATGAGATATTTTTATTCGATAATTGGACCTAACAATTGTATATTTAGGGGTGTAAAAATTGATGTTTTGGGTGCTTATCACACCACCCCCAAACAACATTTTGCTAGTCCCCTAGCAAAGAACAACCAAAAGAAAGATAAGAACACAAAACACAATATTTTTATTCATCCTAAACATTTCAAAGAAATCAATGCCACTTTCGCTGTTATGACTCGATTGCATTTACAATATGCAACAACGCCTTGAACCCCTAGCATGACACTAAAGGAGGAGTTTTTGCCTTCTGAGGGTTATCCAGGATGACACCCACAAACATTTTTTTATATGAAACAAAACTGATGTGTGTCCTATTTTTCTCAGAGAATGTCCATGTTATTCAACCACATAGAAGACAAGAGACATATGTAACTTCTTACTAAAATGCACATTACAAGTGAACAACTTTGGAACAAGGTGTGTGTGTGTGTGAAT
This sequence comes from Berberis vulgaris, assembly GCA_963556465.1. Lineage (NCBI taxonomy): Eukaryota > Viridiplantae > Streptophyta > Magnoliopsida > Ranunculales > Berberidaceae > Berberis > Berberis vulgaris. The sequence continues at coordinate 66,504,090 of OY747134.1, read as the reverse complement.
AATAAATAAATGCAACTTTTCGTGTCAATGTAACGTACATCCTAATCCACCTTTGGAATAGACGTTTTGACTTCAAAACTCACAAGTTAATCTCTCTGAAATGATCACTCTGAGTTTGGGTAAAACATTTCTCTCTTGCATGTGAGGAAAAGAGGAAATGCAAAAATTCAGACATCTCACATACTCATAAGAATAAACGGACATGAAATAATAGTCTTATGGAAGGAATGTTGATCACTTGCAAGAATGTCGAGTTACCCACCATATATAGCGTCTTCTCATATACTCTCCACTTCTTACCATAGGGTTAATTAGGAATTCTCTAAAATAAAAATGAATCTAGCTTCTTTTTTTTTATATGAGGAAAAGTGGGGTAGATGGCAAGTAAATAGACGTTTATGAAAATGTAGGGTCTTCAAATAGCTTAATAGGGAACTCATCAATCACTTTCTTTTATTCTCATTTCTTCACAACCTTTTTTTTCTTCAGAAATTTTTTTTTGAAGTACCTTGGACTTTGGATTTTCACTTTGCAATCCCATTTTTCTTCATAAATCTTCCTAACATTTTTCAGAAACATAAAGGAGAAATGAGTTTTTTTTTTATTTTTTTATTTTTTATATATATCTAATAAACCAAGACAAAGGCTAACATTGGTATTGGATGAAATGTTTAGCAAGATGATATTGAGAAGGTTCAGATGGACAAGAGATGCATAATTGACCTTCTAAGGTTTGGTAATCGTTATAAGTCTCAAATAGACTACAAGACCTATATTTCTCTTAACTCGAAAAAGATGTCATCCTCAGTAACCAACCAAAAAGAAGAATAATGAGACTTCACAACAAGGTAATGTCCAATAAAATTTTAAGTCATCATATTACTCGGACTCGGAGTTGTGTAAAAACACTCTGAATAAAATGAAAGGTCTGATAGCTCACAAGGTTAAAGTCTCCACTATTATTCCTCTAGATTCTCAGGAAGTAACTTACTTCTGTATTTCAAACTACATCTGTGGTCATTGTGCAAAAATGTATTTGTTCCTGAATGCTCAAATGCAATATTTACTCTAGTAATAAACTCCCAACATCTCTTTGCCTAAATGTAATGAATCAAGTAATCCAATCTCATCATATCTAGAATACCACACAATTTTTTTTTTTGTTTTATAAAAATATTTTCAAAAGAGGTATAAATTTTGATATATCTCCCCACCCCCAAACAAATAGAACATTGTCCCCAGTGTTAAACAAATGAAATGAAAAGTAAGAAATAAGAATTAGAACTTATTAGCTTAGGTGATTTGTTGAACATATGTACCATCACTGCAATGAAAAAGAGTGAGTTGGTGGGGTTGATGCAAATAGGAATTAGCGGTATTATTAAATTTTATTTATTTATTTATTATTATTATTATTATTATTATTATTATTATTATTATTATTATTATTATTATTATTATTATTATTATTATTATTATTATTATTATTTTATGAATGAATGCATACACGGACTGGGCTGCCTCCCAGTAGCGCTAAGTTTAATGTCATTGCCGGACGTAATGGGGGTGGGGGATACCACCCCCAAACAGGCTTAGTGGAGTAGGAAATTGTGGGCACGACTAATCCTAATAGATAAGGATCAATCAACTGAAAGGTTTTTACTAACCTTGTGGGAAGTTTATGGTATGGCTTCAGTGGCTGTCCATTTACTTGAAAGAGACTATCATTTGTAGGGTTTTCTACAGTGTTGGCACCGTAGTCTTTAACATCATGTACAATGAATGGACCAGACCAACGAGTTTTTAGCTTACCTGAAAAGAGATGAAGACGAGAGTTGTAGAGTAAGACTTTCTGACCAAGATGGAACTCTTGTCTCATGATGTTTTTGTCATGTATCCACTTCATTTTATCTTTGTAGCTCTTGGACAAATCATAAGCATCATACCTCAATTCTTCTAGCTCAATGAACTGCAGTTTCCGTTTTTTACCAGCCACATCGAGGTCAAAGTTTAGACTCTTTGTAGCCAATAAGCTCTATGTTGGAGTTCGACAGGAAGGTGATAAGGTTTACCAAAGACCAATCTATAGGGAGACATCCCTAAAGGAGTTTTGAATGCAGTTCGGTATGCCCATAAGGCATCTAAAAAATGTAAAGACCAATCTTTTCAATTTGGATTGATAGTCTTTTTGAGGATGTTCTTGATTTGTCGATTTGATACTTCAACTTGACCACTTGTTTGAGGATGGTAGGAAATGGAAACTTTGCGAGTAACCCCATACTTTTTAACAAGATGCTCAAAGACGTGGTTACAGAAATGCTTACCCCCATCACTAATGATAAACTGGGGGTGTCAAATCTACTAAAGATAAACTCCCTTATGAATGCAATAACAATTTTGTGATCATTGGTCTTAGTGGCAATGGCCTCTATCATTTAGAAACGTAATCCACTGCAAGAAGGATGTATTGATACCCATGGGAGGATGAAAACGGTCCCATAAAGTCGATGCCCCAAACATCAAAAACTTCAACCACTAGAATAGGATTCAGAGGCATCATGTGTCGATGAGTTATTCGCCCAAGTTGTTGACATCGGTGACAAACTTTACAATACTCATGGGCATCTCGAAAAAGGGTAGGCCAATAAAAACCTGATTGGAAAACCTTCTCCGCAGTTTTCTTAGAACTAAAATTCCAACCACAAGCTTGATCATGGCAAAATGAGAGAATGCTCAACTGTTCAACTTTTGGAACACATCTTCTGATAAGTTGGTCAGGGAAGTATTTGTTCAAATATGGCTCATCCCAAGAATAATACTTGAACCTAGAATAAACTTGTCACGATCTGGCTTAGACCGGTGTGAAAGGAGTTCCTCAGTTGCTAAAAAATTGACAATGTCGGCATACCAAGGAAGCTTTCGCTCTACCAAGAGAAGTTGTTCATCTGGAAAGTCCTTTTGAATGGGCAAGATACTAGTAGATGACTATGATGTTAGCCTAGACAAGTGGTCGGCGACCGCATTATCTGTACCTGACTTATGTCGTATTTTAAGATCAAATTCTTGAAGCAAACGAACCCATCGGATCAGACGAGGTTTGGTGTCCTTATTGAGAAGGTATCTAAGGGCTGCATGGTCAGTGTACACAATGACTTTAGCTCCAATGAGATAGGAACACAATTTATCTAATGCATAAACAATAGCTAACATCTCTTTCTCTGTGATCGAGTAGATGAGTTGAGCCTCATTCAGAGTTTTGCTAGCATAGTAGATGACATAAGGAAGTTTGTTAACTTTCTAACGCAAAACTGCACCTACAACGTAGTCAGAGACATCACACATAATCTAAAAAGGTAGCACCCAATCAGAAGCTCGAATGATAAGAGCTGAGACTAGTTTAGATTTAAGATGCAGAAACGCAGTTATGCACTTGTCGTCAAAAAGAAAGGGAACATCCTTGGCTAAGAAACTGCTCAAAGGGCGTGCAATCTTTGAGAAATCTTTAATGAAGCGGCGTTAAAATCCAGCATGCCCCAAGAAAGATCGCACATCTTTAACAGATTTTGGAATCGGAAGAGATGAAATGACATCAATCTTAGCTTTGTCCACCTCAATGCCTTTTGGAGAGACAACGTGCCCAAGAACAATGCCATGCTTCACCATGAAGTGACACTTTTCCCAATTTAGAACAAGACATTTTTCTTCTCAACGCTCTAAGACAAGTGAGAGGTGATGTAGGCATTGGTCAAAAGATGAGTCGAATACTGAAAAATCATCCATAAAGATCTCAAAAAGTTGTCCACCATATCACTGAATATGCTAGACATGAATCTTTGGAATGTCGCGGGTGCAATGCATAGCCCAAAAGGCATGTGACGATAAGCGTAGATACCAAAAGGACAAGTGAATGTGGTTTTCTCTTGATCCTCTTATGCAATAGGAATTTGATTGTATCCAAAATATCCATCAAAGAAACAATAGTAAGGATGACCGCTAACCTCTCAAGCATCTGATCAATAAAGGGAAGGGGAAAGTGATCCTTTCAAGTATTAGAGTTCAGCTTACGATAATCAATGCACACTCTCCATCCCTTTTTCACTATTTTGTGGCACAAGTTCCTTGTTTTCATTTTCAACAACTGTAATTCCTGACTTCTTAGGAACCACATGGACTGGGTTAGCCCATTGGCTATCAGAGATAGCATAGATGATGCTTGCATCCAGTAGTTTCAATACTTCTTCTTTTACGACATCTTTCAAAATGGGATTTAGATGTCGCTGGGGCTCTCTGGAGGTTTTGGTTTCATCTTCCAAATAAATATGATCTCACATACAATAGGGTCAACACCCTTGATGTCATGAATATTCCAAGCAATGGCTGACTTGTGAGCTTTAAGGACCTCCAACAACTTGTCATTGTGTTCCTCAATGAGATCTGAGGCAATAATCACAAGATAACTCTCTGCGGGACCAAGAAATGCATATCTCAATTCATTTGGTAAAGGCTTAAGTTCTAGTGATTTCTGAGTGTTTGTGGATGAGTCACTATCTTGTGACTGTCCTATGAAGGAAGATGAGGAATACAACTCTTCCTCATATTGATAACATGATAATGGCTCAGATTCAGGTATATGCATTATGGGCACATTATCCAACATATTGTTGACCTCTCTAATAGCCTCGTCCATATCTAGGTTCGTACTAAAGTGTGAGAGACAACGAAACAATACGTCATCTGGTGACGATTGAGCCATAGACTCAAAAGATCAAATCATACACACTTCTTCTTCTTCCTCCTCAATCATATCGAGCTCATCTCTCCTTTGCAAGGCCTGAAAAATATTCGATTCGGCTTTAAGGTTCCCAAAGGAAACTGACATGCTACCACTTCTACAGTTGATGTTGGCCTCCGCAATTGCTAAGAATGGTCGCCCTAAGATGACAGGAATTTGACTATTTGGGCTCGAGCTAGTATCTAAGATGATGAAATCAACTGGATAATAGAAATTTGCAACTTGAACAATATCATCAAGAACTATTCCCTAGGGTATCGTTTTGACTCATCTGCTAGCTTAAGAACTACCTTTGTTGGTTGCATCTCCTTTAACCCAAGTTCTAAATATATATGATAAGGTAAGAGATTCACACTCGCTCCTAAGTCAATCAAGGCACGACTTTCAAAGTCATTTCGAATGAAACATGGTACAACAGGGGTTCCTAGATCCCTGTACTTAACTACTCCAGTTTGTTGAATAAGCAATGTGGCATCACTTGCAAGGCATGCAGTTTCAGGTACTTCCGTTTTTATCTTTTTAGTACACATGTCCTTGAATTTTTTTGCATAGATTGGTACTTGTTGGATAGCAGACAAAAGAGGGATGTTGATGTGTACTCTTTAAAAATCTCTAGTATTTCTTGAAATTGCTTATCTTTTTTGTTACCTAAAAAGGCTTTGGAAAAATGTGTCTTAGGTATATACTTTCTTGGCTTTACGGGAAGCTGAGAGGGTGAGTTTAAACTAGTTTGAGAAGAACCTTTAGCGTTCTCAATTGGTTTAGGAACGTTATCTTTGGAAATCGCATCAATTATCTTGGGTTTTTCTATGTCATTATCAATTGCTCGTCCAAAACGAAGGGTGGTGACAATTTTAACTTCTCCATGTGAATCAACACTACTACAAATTTCATTAATATGGGCTTGGGGAGCACCTTTTGGATTAGGGATGGGTTGATTGGGGAATGTTCATTTTTCCTTCACACGGTCAACTGTTGCAAATGTTGTTGAAGCTGGTGGATGGCTTGGGAATTAGCAACATTGGTTGTCATTAATTGGTGCATCATATCATCAAATGATGGTTTTGAAGGTGGTAAAGGAGCAACATATTGAGTTTGAGGTACCAAGTCCCGAGTTTGAGGTACCAAGTCCCGGAAGTTGTTACATTGAGGTTGACCATAGAAATTATGAGAGACAGGTACCATAGAAAGGTTTACAGGCAGATTTTTCCGGTATGAAAGAGGTCATCCCTGTGGTGGATATTGATTCTGTTGCAACTGGTTAGATTGAGGTCCATATTGAACTTGTCTAGGATAAGTGTGTGAGTTGTGGGCTTGTTCACTAGGTTGCCTAGGGTGTTGAAACCCAGGAGGATTCTTTGAACTTTTGAGTGGTTGTTCATAAAAGTCACCACCATAGGAAAGGTTAGAGTGATGTCGATTTGCAGATGTGTATGTTTAACCGAATGTGTTTGATTTACGTTCACTGTTAAATACACACACATCATCTGGAGGTTCATTGCCACCTGAAGTTAAAGGACAATCAGAATCTATATAATCTATTTCGTGGAAAAAAGTACAAGGCTTATAAGTCCGCTCTTTGGTTTCAGAGGTAGATTTTTTCACAATAGATTTCATTTCCTTAGCAAAGTCCTTGAGGAAGGTTTTGATGTCTAGTTCGGGATCTTCATTTGGTACAAATATACGTGATTTTCTAGAAGAACTAGGTTTCAAGTCTCTATGGGCAGTCCATTGTCGAGAAACATCAGCAAGTTCACTTAGAAAGGTATAAGCATCTGTACCAGTTTTCCGCATGAATTTCCCTTGATGCATGGATTCGATCATAGTTCTAGATTCGACAATCAATCCATTATAGAAACTCTGCACTAGCACTCATTTTTTAAAGCCATGATAGGAGCACTTGATGAGTAAATCTTGAAAGTGATCCCATGCTTCATAAAAAGTTCTTCATGTGTTTGAGTAAACTCCTCAATTTCTCTTTTAATTTCTAGGGTCTTTCTCATGGGGAAGTACTTCGCTAGAAACTTGCTAACTAAATTCTCACATGATTTAATGGAACTGGCAGGGAGGGAATTTAACCATGAGGTGGCCCAATCATCAAGAGAGAAAGGAAACAAGCGAAGTCTGACATTTTCTTCATCTATGTTTTGGTTCTTAAAAGCACTACAAACTTCAAGAAACTTTTGAAGATGGACATATGGGCTTTCTCGATCATGCCCATGAAACTTCGGCAACATATTAATAATAGCTAGTCTAATCTCAAATTGAGCTGTCGTGATAGGGGACAGCTCAATGCATCCGTGCACATTAGCAGCAAGGGGAACATTGTATTCTCAAATTGGACATTCTTCCATTTCAGTGTTGATTGGAGAGTGAGGGGAGGTAGGTGGAGATGAGTGTGGTGAAGAAGTAAGGAGTGGATTAAGTTGGCTAGAAAATTTTTTGGTATGAACCAAGCGTTTGTTGGGTCGTTCCAAAACTTTCATAAAAGGAAAAAAAATGGATTGGAAAGATGACAGTGACAAAACACAAGATCAAGTATCCCTAGACAATTGCTAAGAAGACATACACAAGAAAAAAATCAATTCTAAACCACACAAATGCCAAATCTAAGCAAACAACGTTTTAATGGGATTTTATTTTGTTAATCTGTGAGGGACAAGATTGATTGCAATCAGCGGGCGTTATGTTGTTATCTATTATTGCCTGATTAGATAGGGTGCTAACAGATGATCCTAAAAGCTTGTATCCAACAGTACAAAGTCCAAAATCAGGAGGTCAGAGTCACGCTTGCAAGAAGCCGGATTATTACACAAGTGACAGGAGATCACGTGGTCTAATTAAGAATTGTACCTGTACTACCGCTCTGTAGGCCGATTGATATGAGAACGATGCGTGTCAAATATGTACTTAGGGCGTCTGTTCCTAGCCAAAACTGTTAGTTACACCACGTCCTTCTGCGATCTGCTGCTTACTAATGACTTGGCGTACCAGGTGAGTTACTCATGTGGTAGTGACCTATCGGAGTTCATTGAATGATTAAACCCAACGTCACGTTTTGCTTTAGTCAACACAAAATTTAGCAGAATAACCTTGGTCTTAGTTGTCATATAAACATCGTTCTAGTTATTTCTAATCTTAGTTGATTTTATTATGTGCCTTGGTTTCACACTGCTGAAGTGAAGAGGTCGGTCCCACCAGTTTCTAAAATAGGGCTAGGTCTGCCCTCTCTGTTTATGGTAGTTTATTAACGTAAGCAACCACACAGTTCGTTAAGATGCAAAAACATAAACAAACACCAAGCAATGTCCAAACAATTTTCACTCAACACCCAAGCCACTAAAACAATGTGTCTGAAAGAGATACTTACTAACTTGTGAGCTTAGACACAAGGTTTCCACCGTGGGAGTAGAGAGAAGTGTTATTTGAAAGCTACCCCTCCTAGGTTCAAGCAATTGCTCTCCCCCACAACACCACTGGTTGTCCTCTACAAAAAAAAAATTAGCCTTTTTCAAAAAATGATTTTTTTTTAAAATTTTATTTCTGACTTCGATTGCTATCTAAATAAATAAACACACAATCAAACAATTATACATGCACAGATGTTTAATGGTCTTGGTCAAGAAGTCAGAAATTTTTTTTTAAAGTGAATTAATTCTAACCTAAAACTAACAATCAACCTAGTGCTAAAATAATGCCTAACTATTACAAGTTGCACTCGACCATTCAAAGCATATTATTTTTTTTTAATAAAGAATAAACTCCATTCCTCACTAAAAACTACAAAAATAAAATAAAAATAATAATAATAATAATAAAGTCTTCAAGCAAGTCTTAGGCAATTTCGCAGCTTTATCACCTACTTTTCCAAACGAATTTGTTCAACAGGAAACCGACATAAGAAAAATCTAAAAAAATTACAGAAATTCAGGGGAGTGTCATGGAATTTGTTGTAAAATGTTGACGTTAAATGGACACGGGTTGAGCCGTCTGCTGCTGTGTTGTTTCCGTTATATGCTGAAAATTATCTAAAAAACGCATAAATATGACAAAAAAATAAAAGAAAAGGAAAAAATTAAAGAAATTAAAAATCTTCTCTATTGTCTTCAAAGTTGTATATTCAAAATTGTCTTCCTTCACCAAGTGATGTGCAACGACGCCATTTGATTGATGCCAAAAACCGACATTAATGTCGTTGCATGACTTTTGACATCAATCAAAGAAATAATTTTCTTTTTGTTCATTTTTTCCTTCAACCTGCAATACACTTCAACAATGCATAGTGGAAGTAGGGGTTATCAACTACTTCACTTGTATTAGAAGACAATATTTGAATTTTATTTTAAAGAATAAAGAGAATAGCAAAATAATGAATGGTGAAAGGTTGGGAGATGATATGATTCCGAAACAAAATAATAACTTGTAACAAAAAATGAATATAGAGAAATCTCAAGGGTATGGGAATCACCCCATTGCAACATAATGATTGTAGAATGTAATTTTAATTTCTCCCAAAATTCTCAAATCACATGGTTTTTCAACCTACATGACTTGAGTTGTGAGATTAAAAAAGTAAAAGTCTTTTCATTTTCCTCATACTTTTACCAAATCCATTGTTTTATTTCTAAAACATCATTGGATTTTGGTTATGTTTTTCATCAGAAAAATCCTAAAAGACATGGAAATAATTTATTCTTTCAAATCAAAATCATTATCCATTTAACAAATGAAGCCTTCTTTTGAAGTATTTCTTACAATTCATTGTTCTACTTTACATCTTAATGGAAACACAATCTAACTATCATTATATCTTCATGGGGCTCAATCTTTTCCCCTTGATAGGGGAGATTAGCTCTCCATGAATAGTGAGAATAAACTAAAAGTTAAAGGAGAAAGAGAAACAATTGAGAAAGAGAAACAAAAATAGAACTTGCTTCAATTAAAATGTTGGAAAGTAGTACGTGCACTTCTCTACCAAACAAAAATCTAAAGCCAAGAACTACAACAAAAAAAACTATCAAAGAAAAATTCCATGTATGGGGTTTTTATAGGTAAAAAGGGTTTGAGTGAAATAAAGAAACATGGTTTGAGTTAAACAATGAAACATGGTTGATTGAAACAAGGAATAGTTGAGTGAAACAAAGAATGAGGTTGGAGTTGAATAAGGAAACATATTTTGTAGTGATTTTTTTAATGATAAAGTTAGCCATGTGGACGTCCAAATCTTCATATTGATTTTCTCGAGATCCGTAGTTGTTGTTGCTTTGTAGGCTTGACTTCATCGGTCTTGGGGTTGAAATTTTTTAATCCTTATGATTGCATTTGAACTCCCATTGAGTCTTCTAGTTATTGAATTTAGCCTTATTGTGCCACTTTATGCATGATTTGAGATTTGTGCTTGAATTCCTACAAAATGCACAAATTACACGTAATGAGATATTTTTATTTGATAATTGGACTTAACAATTGTATATTTAGGGGTGTAAAAATCAATGTTTTGGGTGCTTATCAAAGAGCTTTGGTGAACTTAGTAAACAATGGAGGATACTTTGATCATAATTAGGACATTTTTTTTTCTTTGAGTGATTATAAGGATTTAAATTTGTACTATTAAATTGTAATAACTAAAACAAGGTCTAAGATATGACCGGAAGCAAAGTGAGGTACCTCTTTCAATCTATTTTGAATCTCCTGCAAGAAGTATTTTTGAAATGTTTTGAGTGTTTAATTTTTTGCAAGGTATCCAACTGTGCTAAACTACATAAGAGCAAACCTGGCTATTTGCAACTGAGTGGGATTTGATCACCTACCTCATCAATCCAATATGTTCAAACTTGGCCAAATTTAATAAAATGGACGCACATAACTAGAGCCAATTAGAACGGTGTTCATAAGACCTCAGAAAAGGAATTGACTGTGATTGAACTCTTTCAAAGTAAGGCTGCTCTAGAGCCAATTGGTATGCGTCGGTAAAGACCAGTGTGACTGCACCGCCATTTCTTACCTTTTCTCCTAGAGAGTGGTGTTTCAACGAAGTTTTTCACAAGTCTAATCTTATTTTGATTAGGATCACAGTTTCTTGAAAGTTTTTAAGTGACAGCTACATATTGTATAAGAAATCCTTGGACCTTAAATACGTCATTCAAAGGCTTAGCCAGTTCTAGCACATCAAACAAGGTAAAACCTGGTTAGAACACATATCTGCCTAGTGTGGTGGTCTATGAAATTTTTATGTAATAAGCTACCTCTTACTTACTTACAAGACATATGGAAAAATCTATTTAGGGTGAGAATTGATTTTGAAATGCTCAAAATTATTCTCCTCTTCAACTAGATTGGGTTAAAAAAATCAATTGTTCATTGCACTTAATTGAAGATAATCAATTTGTTGCTTGCTAGATGGATAGATAGGAATTGATCGAGCCTTGTTTGAGTGTCATGATTAGTATCCCCCTTTAGGTACATTTACATATTGCATTTAGTTTATGTCATATCATCTAAGGTTGTATAAGATTTTAGTCATTTACAAACAAAAAAGTTTGAAAATAAAAAATAAAAAATAAAATTCAAAATAAAAAAATAATTCAATTAAGATTGATTCAAGTTCAATGTCAAGGAGTTTCTCTTGTGTTAGGAGCCATACAATTATGGATTTTCATTGGGAAGATGATGATAATGCTGGAGTAAATTATTTTGCCTCGGCAAACCAAGGTCAACCCTTAGAATCAAGTTTTGATTATACCAATCATTTTCACAAAATGGATATGAAAACCAACCACCTTGAAACCAACACCAACCTAATTGGGGTTATGAACCTTTTAGGTCCACACCATGCTTTTGGTAGAGACCAATCCATACTACCTTATGCAAAATATGCAATCCACATCATCTTCATATCCAATTAGCTCATGGGAGAAAACTAATATTTCTCCTTCATTCCAAGAGAGCCTAGATCAATATATGCAATCCTTAAGTCATTCCATACGAGAGATAGAACAAAGTCAGCAGGCTACTGACCAACTTTTGTCTGAAATTTGGGATTTAAGGCTTCAAAATGATGCATTGATGAATGTTGGGGATGAATGTGAAGAAAGTCTATTAGAGGAGAGTGAGAGATTTGATGAATTGTGTCATATTGATATACCTATATCAACTCATCAAACTCCCCAGGTAGAGCAAGATGAGTGGATAAAAAATTTGAGACAATGTGATGAGGAAGGATTGCGGGTGAATCATGAGTGTTGTGTTCAAGATGAATTTAGTCATGGCGATTCTATACCAAACCTTGTGCTTATTGATGTAAATCCTATGTACACACAAGATGTTGACATAAGTGATTATTCAATTGAATTGTCATGAGTCTCTAGTGATTTTTTTACCATTGTTGGAACATCCATGTCCAATACAAAAGTGAAACCTGAGAAATTTGTTAACATTTTCCCCAGTATTAGAAAATTCCCCGAGTTTAGACTTAATTGCATGTTTCAAAAACCTAGGAGGATTATTTTGTGAAATATAAAACAAATTGTAAAGAACTTGAAGAAGACGATGACCTATTTACGCCTGACCGATGGCCTCTCCTAGAACACCAAATTGATTTTACTCATTTTGATAAATTGAACTTGCATCATTCTTTGGAGGAAACATTTTTTGAACTAAAGATAAAATTTAATCTTGAGAGATTTCCTTGGATTCACTTGTGGGGCATGTCAAATCAATTGCATCTTATTATCCCATATAATCATGTTTGGTATGACCCACAAATTTTTAGGTTGTTATTGTATGATATATTATTAGACTAAGATTTTAGTGTATATATTAAGTCAACTGAATTTAAAAAAAAAAAAAAAGGAAAAAAATCACTTGACTATGATTTGATTGGAGCTTACTTTTGGATATTAACAGAAATCATTTGATCACTCATGTCATTTAATGGTATACCCTTTCCGTTTCTATTTATTATTGTTTTTTCTCTTGTTCATGGTCGACCCACGGTGTCTTATTTTAGAACATTGAAGACAATGTATGATTTAGGTTTAGGGGAGATATTTCAAAACTTATATCTCATTTGAAAATGGGTCATTCAATTTATTGAGTCAATAAAAAAAATTGTTGTTTTTCATCTTTGTAACCCGAGTACTTATCCATGATTTGATTAGGTTCCATAAATCTGGTTGCAAATGCATCTGAGTGTAAGATTTGAAACTTTGAGAGTTAGTAGTTTGTCAATATTAGACAATAGTTTGTACTACTTATAAGCTAGGCGTTTTCTAAGAGTTTGCATTGAGAGTTTTGTTTTAGTTTCAATGTTCTTGTTTAAAGTTGAAAAGTGGATTAGTTATCTGGTAAACATTAGAATAATAGTAGAGACTTGAACCCTGTGAAATTTCTATCATTTCTCCTTTCTAAGGGTTATAAGCTAATTCTGAATGTCTTGAATCCTACATTATCTTGTTGCATGATCTCTATAATTATTTGTTTCTGTAAAAAAACTGAGAATAAAACATCAAAGTTGAATCATACCACTACAGTACATTTTGAAATTCACTCGAGGCATAGAAACCATGTTATTCTTGGAAAAGGAAGAAAATTCATTACTTGCTTAAATTGAGCCTTTTAACCTTTTCATGCATTGTTTAATCTTGGAGTTAGTTTGAAGCCTATCATATTAACAATTTTGTGGTCAACCCACTAATTGATAACCCCAAAATAACCCAATTATATATTTTCTTGACCCTTGTACTTTTGAGAAAGGTTGGAGATGAATGATTAACAAATAAAGTTTTATCATCATCAATGGAAAGGTACATACTTCTTAGTGCCAAAACGAGGAGAAAGAGCTTCACATTCTATTACCATTTTGTACAAGGCTTAAAAAAACAAAACAAAAAAGTAGCCATTGTTTTCCACATCCTTTAAAATGTACAACTCTTTAATAGAAAAGGAGTTAAGTCAATCCATAAAATCCAGCACTTATAGAAGACCTCTAACCTTATCAAAAATATTTTTTTGTCTTTAACTTTCAATGTTACCCTTTCCTAAGCTCCGTTACAACCTAGTCAATCTTTTGATCCTTAGGAAAATATGGACGAAGTGTAGAGGGTGAATTAAGAAATACTGTGGTGAATGAATCAACATTTTTAGCGGATGATATTCTTTCTTGAGATCATATTTATTATATTCTCGAATTTCGATTTTTTGTCTTGTATGTGAATAATCTATTATTCATTGTTTCATCTTATTCACATACATTTGAGAGAAAATAGCCAAATCTCTGAATGATTATATACCTTGTGAGATTTGAAGTCGAAGCGAATTTTCTAGAATGTGATCCACATATATGTCCACTTTTAAACTGAAATTTGAATCAAAGAAGATCAAACTCTTAATGTAAACTTGAATGAATAATTCCTATGTCATTTGAATAGTGCTTACTAAAGTTACTTATGGACTTAATATTGATCAAGAAGTTACAGGAATACATCTCTTAAGCATCACGCATTCAAGTAGGAACTCTCTGAGGTTAAATGAGGAAAAAATTATTTTTTACTAAAGTTTTTAGTTTGAGTCCCGAGTATCAATAATGTTTGTGGGTATCATTTCTGGAAACCCTTACGATTACAACTCGTCCACTAGGGGAAACCTAGAGGTTTAAAGACTTATTACATATGCTAAATGTAATCGTGATTCCTACGAAAGTGAGTTAGGTTTTATTCTTCTTTTGCTCGAGGACTAGCAAAATGTAGATTTTGGAGGATTTAATAGTCTTATAAATGATACATTTTACGCTCCTAATTCTATATTTGTTATGTTGTATTATCTAATAAAATATTGTCATTACATGTATTTTATGTATAATGCAGAAATTCAAGTTTTAATCATTAAATATGCACAAAATGACACAATAAGGCTAAGTTCAACAACAAAGTCCACTGGAAGATAACACATGCATTACCAATGATTTTCAAGCCCAATGTCCATAAAGTCAATGCCACAAAGCACCATCATCTATGGATCTCGAGAAAATTATTTGAAAATTTGGACATCCACATGGCAACTTCATCCTAGCCAAAAGGAATCTCTACATTTTCCACCACCATTCTCCAACACATTTCCTTATCTTTTTCTTATTTTATTCTTATTTTATTCTACCATATTCTTTTTTATTTTCATTATTTCACTATCCATTTTCCAACATATTCCCTTATCTTTTTCTTATTTTATTCCACAATATTTTTTTCCTTATTTTATTCCACCATCCATTCTACCATCTCACACCTCTTCACTTATAAATACCCCATGCTTGGATTATACTTGGAGGGAGGAAGAAAAAAAAGGAGATGTAATCAAATTGAGAGAAGTTGTAGTATTTGTAGAGTTTAGAATAATAAGAGGAGGGAAGGCCTAGAGTTTACCATGTTTGGCTAACATCCCACCTTAGGATGTGGGTGAGCCCATGGGAGGATAGCTCCAAGATAGTTCTCTTTTAGTTTAGTTTATTTTCAAGTTTATGTATTAGAGAAGCAAGTAGTTAGATTGATCTTGTAACTTGATTATGTCATGAATCAATGAGGTAAGTTAGATGTTTTATGTTTCATCATATGAATTCAATTCATGCTTTCTTCTTCTACTTCTTAAGTTCAAGATTAGATAAGTTTCTATCATTGCAATTTCTCTAACAAGCTCCTCCTTATAATGTTTACATATTATTAATCTAAATTTCATTTTGATTTGTTAGATATTTGGTGTTTCATTTAAGTATGGATTCTTTGTATGCTTTTAAATCCACATATGATTCTTAGATTACTAATATAATTAAAGCTTGAAATCAATTTGCTCATAAATCGATATTTTCCATCCTAAGGTGAGATGAGAATCTACCTTAGAATGCGTTAATGAATTTGGAATGATTAATCTAAGAATGGCTTAAAGGTGCCATCTACTCATGATGGTAAACTCAAAGTCCTAACTCTCACATTTAGGTTTTAGTTTGCATTTTTATTTTAAACATATCAACAATCACTTCTTTTCTAAATAGGTTAAGTTTTAAAAGAGATTTGAATATTAGTTTTCTTAATTTTATAGCTCTCCTTGTGGGATTCGACCCGTATTTCCCGTTATCTAACTCAATAGATAATCGTGCGCTTGTGGTATGATTTGAGATTGATCAGCAACATGTGGACCCTAATTCAGTTCAATCACTGACTTCTTCAATTTTGCTTGGTGTTCTGCCAACGACCAAGGTCTCAATTCTGACAAGATCCTTTCTTAATTCACGGCTATGCTTCTTACCATTTGGCATTTTCGGAACCATGTCATTTTCTAAAAAGATTATCCAAGTGTCCAAAAGTTCACCGCCTTGCTTAATAGAACTTGGACTTTCTAGGGTAAGAAATGGTTTGACTCTCCAGTCTTTGATAACTCTAGAAAGTTTGACTCTATTCCTGCTTTACTCCACAAGGCTATCATCGACAGACCATCCAATCCCCATTTTTCTCGATTCCTCCAGTTTCTGAGTTCGGCCCTTTGCCACACTGTAACTCTATTCATCTGGACACTTTGCGAGCCCAATTGCTCATGGTTAGAAATCACCATCTGAACTCCAATCCCATTCCCGTGCACCAAAACTGCTCGTCTCCTATTCAGGCTCACTCTATGATTGCTAGTTTTGATGCGTGTTTATTTGATTCTCATAAGTAGGGAGCAGTGGGAGTTTTTGTTGTGAATTAGGTGGATCAGTTTGGGCCACACTTGCTTCTCCAATCACTGGTTCGGTTTTAGATAGTACCATGGCCGAAGCATATGTGGCTCTTTTGATGATTATTTCTCAACAATGGCAAACGGGACTACTACTGGGATACTCAGCAAATCTTTTGTTAGCTATTTAGGAGGAGACATTTTCTTTTGCTATGGATTGGGTATGGCGACCTATCATTAGTAATATTAGACATTTACTTTCGATTCTCCCTGGATGGATATGTAAATTGATTAATAGGGAACTCAATATAGAGAACTATAATTTAGCTCAGTCTGCTGGACAATCTATATGTACTACTTCTTTGGTTTAATGCATTTGTGTCCTTAACAAAAAAAAATTAAATAAAAATAAAAAATTCAAGCGTTGCATTGAGAGAGGTCCTTTTTTTATTTTTACAATCTGAAATTTCAAGAGTTTCAATGGGAGAGTTGTATATTGGAGTTGCACTAAAAGCAACAGGAAGAAGTGTCTCTGGGGAGCACAAATGATTCCTTTGAGTGGTATCAACAGTTGAAAAGTTATATTTTAGAGCTGTAATAATTGGGAATTCCTTAACGTCACTCATGATCATCAACTTTCAGCACAGTAATTTCAATGTTGGGAACTTTCAAAGTTTAATAAAGTATTCCTAATAACACATCACTTCATACACGGTTCATCTAATCCTTTTCACAATCTCCACAGGCGACAGTTGAATGCTCTCCAAAAAATGAAACTTTTTAGGGTGGACTTTCTATTTTGTTTTTTCTTGGTTCATGTAAAATTAGCGATGAGATTCTTTTTTCTTAAACAAGGACTACCAACAATAAACCACACAAAGAGAGTACAAATGCCTGAAGATGTTGATATAACACACACTATTTTTTATTGGTCAAACAGTGATTTTACAGTAAACTCTACACCTCCTGTTGAGAGTCATCACAGACTCTTGTGCTTTCTAGAGACTTCAAGTCTCTCTCCCACTTCCCTCAAGATCTATTTAGAAGATAAGGTATCTAGAAGCAACTAATGCCTAAGTTTTTTTTCTAGAAAATGTTAATCTATTTAGTTCTCTAGAGAATTCCATAAGAAAATCTAAGGTTCTACACACTTCCTCCACCTCCTTAGAACTAATATAAATAGGGGTGAAGGTTGAGTTGTGAAGACATAGGAGCAAATAAGCTCAATTGTGAGTTCAATCAAGAGTAGGTGTGAGTTTGTAGATCTTTGAGAAATCAATAAAATCCAGTGTTTTGTAAGTCCAAGTTCTCCTCCAAATACCAACAATTTGATATTAGAGCCAGGTTGAGCCGAAATAGTATTGTTCGCCGGAGTTACAGTTGCCGTTGGTGAGACGCTGCTTGTCGAAAATCGTTCATGCACAGTTTGAGACTGCGAAGCAGATTGGTCCGGGACCAAGCTTACTCGGTAGCACAAAAGAGGTTGCACCTTGTCATAATGGGAGATCTCGTTGCCACAACTAGTGGGCTTACAAAGCTCAACCAAAACAATTATAAGAGCTGGCAGATAAGAATAAATTCCTATTTATAAGGACAAGACTTGTGGCAAGTTGTTGGCGGTAGTGAGACTGCGCCACCGTCAAGGGAAAATACTACTGAATTTAGGAAATGGGAAATCAAAGCTGGGAAGGCACTTTATGTGCTCAAGACGACAATTGAGGACGAGATGCTTCAACACATCGAAGACGAAGACACACCCAAAAGAGCATGGGATACATTTGCATCCCTATTCTCAAGAACAAATGATGCCCACCTGCAGTTCTTGGAGAATGAATTGATGAATTCTAGACAAGGAGGTATGTCTATTGGAGACTATTTTTTGAAAATCAAAAAATTATGCCGTGAAATTTCAGAACTAGACCCATCCTCAAAAATTAATGAAGATAGGATGAAGAGAATAACCATCCACGGATTAAAGCCCGAATATACCGAGATTGTCATAGCAATTCATGGTTGGCCAACTCAACCCTCCATTGTAGAGTTCGAAAGTTTGTTGGCCAATCAAGAGAGCCTCGCTAAGCAAATGGCAGACGTCTCTTTGAAAAATGAGGAAGAATAAAAACTCTTCAATAAAACGAATGGTGGATATAAAAAGAAGAAATTTGTAAAACAAAATAAAGAAGAAGATAATAGGCCCAAAAAGTCCCAAGAGATGAGTCATAAGAAAGGAGAAGCTAAGCAAGGCAGGAGCAACAGTGGTCGACCAAGTTATGGTTGCTACAACTGCGGCAGGAGAAGACGCTACGCAGTAGACTGTTAGTCAAAGAAGAAGACAAGTGAAGGCAACTTGGTGACATCTTGCAATCACAAAGACAATAGTGAAGAAGAATGAGACTTCCAAGCATCCTTTGCAACTACTCAGCCTATTCGTGAAAATTCTCTTAAAGAAGAAGTAAACTTCTCCAGGAATGAAATAGCTATGGCCTGTGAAGATAAAGTATTAGCAATCAACTACAACAAAGATTGGATTGTTGACTCAGGCTGCTCCAATCATATGACCGGAGACAAGGAGAAGTTGTCCAGTCTCTGTGAGTACAAAGGAGATCGGGTCGTGATAACTGCTGACAACACGAGATTGCCGATTGCTCACACTGGAAAGGCTGCATTCACCCCCCGCTTCAGCCCCAATAAAGTTCAACTGCAGAAAGTCTATCATGTTCCAGGTATGAAGAAGAACCTATTGTCAGTATCACAATTAACAACATCTGGCAACTACGTGGTGTTCAGGCCGAAAGATGTTAAGATGTATCGAAGCCTAAAGCCATCGGGTACACCCATTATGGAGGGACGTAAGTTAGAGTCCATCTACGTGATGTCTGCGGAATCAGCATATGTAGATATGACTCGGCGTGTTGAAACTGATGATGTGTGGCACGCTAGGCTAGGGCATGTTAGCTATAAGAGGGTGAAGGCAATGATGAGCAAGTCCATGCTGAAAGGCTTATCCTACCTAGATATACGAAAAGAAACAATCTGTGCTGGATGCCAGTGTGGAAAAGTTCATCAACTCCCCTATCAGGAGTCAGAGTTCAGGGCCAAGGAACCGTTGCAACTCATCCACTCAGATGTGTTCAGTCGAGTAAAGCAAGCCTCAATTAGCGAGATGCGCTACATGGTGACTTTTATTGACTATTTTTCAAGGTACGTGTGGGTTTACTTTCTGAAGGAAAAATCAGAAGTCCTTAATATATTTAAGGAATTCAATAAGAAGATTGAAAGTAAAGTAGGAAAGAAGATTAAATGTCTGCGTACAGATAATGGCGGAGAGTACACATCAGATGAGTTATCCAATTACCTGAGAAAATGTAAAATCAAGAGACAATTAACATGTCCAGGCACTCCACAACAAAATGGAGTAGCTGAAAGGAAGAATCGACATTTGCATAGACGTGCCGAAGCATGTTGCATTCCAAAAATGTGCCGCAAGTCGATTTTGGGCCGAGTGTATGAAGATTGCAGCCCATGTTATCAATAGGTTTCCACAAGCAAAGTTAGGGTTTGTTTCACCCTATAATAAGTTATGGAATATTAAACCCACAGTGAGTCACTTCCAAGTTTTCGGATGTGTGTGTTACGTGTTCTTGCCTGATCACATGCGAAGCAAGTTCGACAAAAAGGCGATTCGTTGCATCTTTGTGGGATATGACAATCAAAGGAAAGGATGAAAATGTTGTGACCCTACAACTAGGCGCTGCTACACATCAAGGAACGTGGTGTTCGATGAAGCTTCATCATGGTGGTCTGTACAACAACTACTGTTGTCGGATTCCAAAATTCTGGAAGAAGAAATGCAGGAAATTGAGTCAACACCTGCAAAATGTGAAGAAGAAAGCAGACTCAACTCATCGAAGACAACAAATGCGTCCAGTAACCCATGGCAAACTGGTGTACATGAAAGAGCACCAGAAGAAGATCAAGGCAATCAGGAAGATTTAGGGCAACAATTGAGAAGGTCAACTAGACAACGCAAACTCAATCCAAAGTATGCAAATGTTGTGGTCGAAGAAGACAACAATAGATAACCCACAAAATTTGAAGAAGCATCTCAGAGCATGGAGTGGCAAAAGGCGATGGAGGAAGAAATCCAAGCTCTAAAGCAGAATCAAACTTGGGACTTAGTACCAAAACCCAAGGATGTGAAGCCTATATCATGCAGATGGGTCTACAAGATGAAGACCTGTCCTGATGGCTCGATAGAAAGGTACAAGGCTCGATTGGTAACCCGCGGGTTCTCACAGCAGTATGGATTGGACTATGATGAAACATTCAGTCCAATAGCTAAGATCACTACAGTCAGGGTCCTGTTTGCCCTAGCAGCAAGCAAATCTTGGAAGTTATGGCAGATGGATGTGAAGAATGCCTTCTTGCATGGAGAAGTTGACCGAGAAATATAAATGGAGCACCCTAGGGGGTTTGAGAGTAAAACCCAACAAAATTATGTCTGCAAGTTAAAGAAGGCTTAGTTCAAAGTGGGAAGATAGCAGAGTTCTTAGTTCAAAGTGTTACGAGCCTGGTATGGGAAGATAGCAAAGTTCTTAGTTCAAAGTGGTACGAGCCTGGTATGGGAAGATAGCAGAGTTCTTAGTTCAAAGTGGGAAGAGTCTGATATGGGAAGATAACAGAGTTCTTAGTTCAAAGTGGGTACATAGTTGCACATTCGGATTCAAGCCTGTTCATCAAATCTCAAAGAGGCAAACTAGCAATAGTGCTAGTATATGTAGATGATCTAATTATCATTGGAGATGACAAAGAAGAAATATGAATAGTACGAAGAAACTTGGCAGTCCGATTCCAGATGAAGGAATTAGAAGAACTAGGACACTTCCTGGGGCTCGAGATTGAACGAAGTGACAAAGGCTTATTCCTTTGTCAACAAAAGTATGCTAGAGATCTTTTGAAGAAGTACATGATGCTCGAGTGCAAGCCGATCTCAACACCTATGGAGGCTAATGCTAAGTTATGTGCTGAAAAAGGCAAAATTTTGGAAGATACAACAATGTATCGCCCGCTTGTCGAGAGTCTAATCTACCTGACGCTCACACGACCAGACATAGCCTATGCAGTTGGAGCAGCAAGTCGATTCATGCAGAAGCCAAAGAAGCCTCATCTCGAAGCAGTCCGAAGAATATTAAGGTATGTGAAAGGAACCATTGATCTTGGTATCTTATACAAGAAGGGTAAGGAATGTAAAATAGTCGGCTATTGTGATGCTGACTATGCTGGAGATCATGACACGCGAAGATCAACTATCGGGTATGTGTTCAGTCTTGGTTTAAGAACAATCACTTGGTATAGCAAGAGACAACCAACTGTATCTCTCTCGACTACAGAAGCAGAGTATAGAGCAGCAACCATGGCAACACAAGAAAGTACTTGGCTAGTGCAATTAATAAAAGATTTGCACCAGCCAGTGGAACATGCAATACCATTGCATTGTGATAATCAGTCTGCAATATGCCTAGCTGAAAATCCAGTGTTTCACGCAAGGACAAAGCATGTAGAGGTCCACTACCACTTAGTAAGAGAGAAGGTACTTCAAGGAGAGATGGAGATGCAAGCAATCAAGACAAACAATCAAGTGGCAGATATATTCAGTAAAGGACTTGGTACAGTAAAGTTTGAAGAATTTCGAAGACAACTTGGCATGACATTCAAAGGAGTCAGTGATGAGGGGGAGTGTTGAGAGTCATCACTGACTCTTGATCTCTCTCCCACTTTCCTCAAGATCTATCTAGATGCAACTAATGCCTAATTTTTTTTCTAGAGAATATTAATCTATTTGGTTCTCTAAAGAATTCCATAAGAAAATCTAAGGTTCTACACACTTCCTCCACCTCCTTAGAATTGGTATAAATAGGGGCGAAGGTTGAGTTGTGAAGACATAGGAGCAAATAAGCTCAATTGTGAATTGTGAGTTCAATCAAGAGTGGGCGTGAGTTTGTAGCATCTTTGAGAAATCAATAAAATCCAATGTTTTGTAAGTCCAAGTTCTCCTCCAAATACCAACACCTCCCTCCCTCCAAATCTAGTAGTAGATATACAAGAGAATATAAGGTGAAAGTAGGAGTTGAAGTATTGAAGAAAGAAACAAGTGATAATATGAAGTGGAGTTGCTTCTCCAAATCCAAATTGTTAGAATCACTTCACGGGTCCTCTATTGTTTCAAAAAAAAATTCTTCTTTTTTCCCTCTCAGAGTTATTTAATATTCATTTAAGAAGACTGATGAAAGACTTTTAAATTTGTCAATGCTTGTGTGTCAGTTCCTCAAGGTCAAGCTAAATGGATGTTGATTTAAGATATAATACTAAATTTTCTGGTTTATTTATTTTGTAATTTTAGTAGTCTGGGATGGGATCATCATCTTGTCTTTGCTTCATCATGAAAGCATGAGCTTACCAGCCAACCTTAACCAGTGGTAGATCCAGGATTTCACTCTGGGGGGGGGGGGGGGGGGGGGCGAAATGACAATGTAATATTTGCCACTAAAAATAATTTACTAAAATAATATTTTTTCCAAAAAATATCTAACTTTTAAGTGATAAATTTAAATAATACTATTTACTCTATTTATTTATCCATAAAACGAGGTATTGTATTACTCACAAAAGATGGGAGAGGTGAGGAATTCACTTCGCCAATTTACAAAAAATATCATATATAAATTGCAACTATGCAACCCATACATACAAAAACCATACATACAAAAAATATCATATATAAATTGCAACTATAGCAAAATTTCACGTCGCGATCTCATGTTCTGAAATTGTTGCATGATGGCTTCATTTTCAATGGTATCCAAAACATCCCTTTCAATATATGTCACTAGACAATCATTCATCCATTCGTCTCCCATTCGATTCCTTGGGCGACTCTTTACAATATGCATAGCTGAAAATGCCCTTTCAACTGTAGCAGTGGCAACAAGCAAAATCAATGATAATTTGATAAGCAAATAAACCATAGGATATACATTATCCTTTTTTGTTTCAACCATCTTCTTAGCAACACCAGCTATACCAATTACATTTGAAAATTCACTATTCGATCGCACATCTATAACATAAGTTTTCAGTTGATCTTGAAGTACCATCAAATCAAAATATGGGAAATCCATTAGATAAAATTGAGCAAGGCGGATCAACTTCTGGTTATCAAATGATAAAAAGGAATTACTTGGACTTAAGCATGTCATACACAAAAGTAACTCAGTATTCACCTCGTCAAAACGATTATTGAGCTCTTGAAGCTGCATATCTATGCACGTATAGAATAATTCAGCTCGATAGTGATGAAGATTTTTAATTACTTCTTGTCTACGCCGCGATCGCCCTCGAGGTATAAAATCATCATCCATTCAAGGAATGGTGATATTATGTTTCCCACAAAATGAAGATACATCATGAATGAGTGAATCCCATTTATTTTCTCTCATCATTTGAAATCTTTGCTTAGATATTTTGACGAGACCGATGGCATTCACAATGTCTTGATCTTTTTTTTTTTGCAAGGATTTTGATAATTCATTAGTGATTCCCAATACATTCTTCATCATATGCAAAATCAAGATAAAATCAAAACATTGCATAGACTCTAACAAAGCACTAGCTTCACCTTTTTGTTCTGAGCTGGTGCCATCTACAACAACAATCTCAAGTACATCTATCACTGAAGAAAATATAAGAATCAACCTTATAATTGTAGCATAATGAGAACCCCATCGAGTATCACCAGCTCGTTTGAGAGCTGTCTCTTGGTTCAACCCTTTACCAGTTGAAAGTTCACCACTATTTAGTTTCTCAATAAGGTCAATAGTCTGTTTATCTCGAAGAATATCCTTACGCTTGCATGAAACCCCAACAACATTCACTGTTGTAGAAACTAAGTTAAAGAATAATGCGATCCGCGGATGATTTTTTGCGACATGTACAAGTGTTAGTTGAAGTTGATGCGCAAAACAATGGACATAAAATGCAGATTGATTTTCTTTCATAATCAGTGCTTTGAATCCATAGAACTCACCTTGCATATTACTGGCCCCATCGTAACACTGTCCACGCAACCTTGAGATGCTCAAACTATACTTGGAAAGAATTTTTTCTAGTGCCGTCTTCAGTGAAATTGCGATTGTATCAGAAACATGAATTATACCTAAGAATCGTTCAATGACACACCCCTTATTGTCTACAAAACGTAAACAACTGCCATTTGTTCTTTGATTGATATATCACGAGATTCATCTACCAAAACTGAAAATAACGCATCACCAAGATCATCAAGAATAACGTCGGTGGTTATAATTGCAATCGCTTTTGTAATATCTTTTTGAACTTGGGGTGCAATCAACTTGTGATTTTCAGGAGCATGTTGTAGAATAACTTTTTTTATATGTTCATTATGATCAGTTGTATACTCTAAAAGTTCAAGAAAGTTTCCCTTATTTTTTGAGTCTTCGAATTCATCATGACCACGAAAAGTCAATCCTTGACGCAAAAGAAATCAAATGCAATCAATAGAAACATTTAAACGCATCTGATACTCAAGTTTAGCTTGGTCTGACTGGTTAACGAAAAAAGTTTGGATATGTTGTTTTTGCTTCATCAGATTTTGACTCATTGTAAAAGCTTCATAATGAGTTTTTCCCAAATGAGTTTGGAGTTTTTGCGGTTTCTTCCAATTATCGAATCCTTCAACTACAAAAGTGTCGCCACCACTTTGCTCTCCGAAATTTGGTTTGAAGAGATAGCAATGTAAACAAAATGCAGCATCTTTCTCTATGCTGTACTCCAACCAATCCTTATGTTGATCGAACCGAGCTACATTAAAACGCCTCATCACACCTCCTATTTTCTTTTGTGGAAATTTGTGATTCTTAGGCTGACAAGGAACCCTTTGTAAATATGTTCTTCTAATTGTGTCTTGATCATTAGGATGATAGTCTGAGATTCGAGGTCTTGATCCGGGATCTGTCGGGAGGTTTAACATATCATAATCCACATGACTTGACTTTGAGATTAAATCTAATTGACCACTCTCATTATTTTGTAGGCTAGGAGATGGTGGCTCTGATATATACTTTCTTTTAAAAAAATTCTCCATCGCTGGAAAAATAAATAGAATATTAATTAAGTAAATAAAAAAAAATATAACTTTCAAGTATTGTTATCATGGAAAAGCATATAAACTCTACACTATTATCAACATAATGACATTTTTCCAAGGCCTTGACATGTCACAATATTTATGAAAACACCAAATTTACAATATTTAAAATCAATTTTCAATAACAAAAGGTTAATGTACCTGAGTTGCAAGAGTGCGAAGCAAAATCTATGTAGTCTTTCCTATCTTTTCCTTGGTCAAAAGGTTTGTAATCTGTACCAAGGATTGTAATCTGTATATAAAGTAACAAAGAATTGTTTTGGTCAACTAAATACATAAAACATGTAGAAATGAGCTTGAAACCAACATCATAAATTATTAAAATTTAGGCAAAGAGCTTTATTGTAAAGTGGAGCTTGCTTAATCATATTGATCACTTTTTTTAGTGATATTTTATCATATTGCTTATCAGTCAACCCTTTTAAACTTTTTTCATTGCTTTTGGTAGCTTTTGTACTTGTTATAGTTGAAGTTCTATTATTTAATTTATTTTGCCTAAGAATTGACATAGTGGAACTGAGACTACAACATGACATCACTTGCAAAGTAGTGTATCAAGTTATCAACAACTCAAAAACAAGATCTGTAATCGAAATAACTTAATTTTGTTTAACTGTTTGGTAATCTCAACCAGTTCTATTAGTTGGCCTAAGAATTGACATAGTGGAATTGAGACTACAACATGATATCACTTGCAAAGTGGTGTATCAAGTAACTGAAAAGCTCGTCAAGCACAACTACACAAAGATTGCAAAAACAGTGAGATAGAAAGAGGCATCGAACCTGAGATTGAGCTTGAAAAATTTGTTTCTATAGCACTGTAGAGTCAGTCTGAGATCAAGGAAGTGATGATGAAGCTTTTCCAAGGAAGGAACAGAAGTTTCAGACCTGTGTGTGTGAGTCTGTGACAGTGTGAGTCTAAGAGAGAGAGGAGACGAAGCCCTAAAAGGCTAAAACCTCAATTTCCATTTTGTTTACTGGTTAGAGATGTGAGAAATATTTAGAGATGTGAGAAAGATGAGTAGTTTTCTCTCTTATAGACCAATAGTTATAGTCTTGACCCATATATATTAATTTAAAAAATCGAACCAAATTTTTTTTTAAAGTTCAGGGGGGCACTGCCCCCTGGTCCCTTCATAGATCCGCCACATTACAACACAGAACAGGTTCAGATAGATAACAATAGCTTTACCGGCAAAGTTCCTGCTAATCTTGGATTACTTAACAACTTGTATAGATTCTCTGCATCTCTAAATAGTCTTTATGATGATATTTCTCGGAACATTTGTGATTCGCCTGTAATGAGTATACTTAATCTCTCGCACAATTTGCTGTCTGGTAGTATTCCAGAGCTTACCAAATGCAGAAAACTAGTCTCATTGTCTTTGGCAAACAACAGTCTTGATGGAAACATACCGGATTCCCTTGCTGAATTACCAGTCCTAACCTATATTGATCTTTCCAATAATAATCTAACTGGCCCAATCCCTCCAGAGTTAGAGAACCTGAAACTTGCCTTGTTCAATGTCCCTTTTAATAGGCTATCGGGCAAAGTTCCGTCCCCATTAATTTCTGGCCTTCCAGCTTCATTCCTTGAAGGAAACCCAGACTTGTGTGGACCAGGATTGCCTAATTCTTGTGTTGTTGAGAGACGGAACCCTGATCATCCAACCAAACTGACCTGCATACTGGTGGAGTTATGGCAGTGGTTGTTGCATTTTTCATTTTATATCGATCCCCCAAAAAGAAACTTTACTGGGTAGTTCGAATATGGTGCTTTTCCATCCAATAAGAATGATGGAACGTGATCTGATGATGGGGACAAATGAGAAAACAGCTTTAGGCATTGATGGTAAAACATTCGGGAGAGTTCATCTAATGAAGCTGCCAAGTGGTGAATTCGTTGTGGTAAAGAAACTGATGAACACTGAGACTCTGTCTTTGAAATCTATGAAAGCTGAGGTGAAGACATTGGCAAAGATCAGGCACAAAAATGTGACGAAACTTATGGGGTTTTGTTACTTTAGATGACGTGATCTTCCTGATTTATGAATTTGTTCAGAATGGGAGCTTAGGAGATCTGATTTGCAAATCAGATCTTCAATTAGAATGGGATGTCAGGTTGCAAATTGCTGTTGGGGCTGCTCAAGGTTTGGCATACCTACATGAAGATTACGTTCCGCACTTGCTTCACAGGAACATCAAATCTGGAAACATTCTTCTTGATGTCAATTATGAAACAAAACTCACAGATTTTGCACTTGATCGAATAGTCGGTGAGCAAGCCTATGAGTTGACAGTAGCCTCGGAACTTGGTTCCAATTGTTACCTTGCACCAGGTTTTCTCTATTATTCTCCACTTCTCTATTATTCTCCACTCCGTATTATTGCTAAACTCAAATAGCATCTCATTTGGCGTTTTTATGATAACAACCTGATAAATTACAATAGTTAATCAAAATGTTACAAAGAATCAGTACCAAAATAAACGAAGAGGACATACAAACTTTCAAATGTATTACCGTAACTAGAGGGATCAACTTCGCTAGAGGAACCAACTTATCACAATGAATACTTCTTCAAGACTTGTTTATTTACCATTCATATATTTCCATAGTCCAAGTATAATTATGAATTTCATTGGTTGATTACAGAATACGGATGCAGTAAGAAAGCTACAGAGCAATGGATGTTTACACATTTGGTGTGGTACTATTAGAACTTGTGACTGGTAGGCAAGCGGAACAGGAAGAATCCGGGATCTCATTGATGTTGTAAAGTGGGGTCGGAGGAAAGTCAATACGACCAATGGACCAACTCAAGTTCTGGATCCAAAGATCGTCAAGACATCCCAACAAGAGATGTTGGGTGCTCTAGACATTACTCTTCATTGTACTTCTGTTATGCCTGAAAAACGTCCCACAATGTTTGAGGTAGTTAGATCACTCCAGGCCCTCAACACTAAGACCAACTCTTCAGAGTACATCTACCAACAATGTTGAGTTCCAACCTCCGAAAAGGATGCAGCCCCAAGCAGAACATGACTCATAGAAAGTCATCCATAGAAGGGTTCACATGATGTACTTCTCGATTCAAACTCTACTCGAGTTTAGATGATGTACTTGGCATTTCATATATCTTAATATACTATTATGATATAGAGTTCACATGATGTATTTGCCATTCTGAAATTTGTGAAGAGAAATAGCAATTTTTATTTTCGAAGTTATTTTAAGTCAAGTGTGAGTACTGCCTTCGTCTTTGGTACACGACATCACATATACACTGCCTCCTATGCCTTGCACAGTCCCCTGTCCTCAATCCTATCTCACATGATAAGAAGCATTTGATAATCAAAACAAATGAACTGATTGAATTAATTGAGACCGGTGATTCAACAAATTAGTCCATGCAATCCACACTCCATCTTTTTTCTATTTGCACCAAGCATAACGTATGCTTTTGTGTTTCCATCTTCCAGCCTCGAATATCCTTTCTTTCCATCTTTCCTCAACTATTTCTTTTTTGGACTCGAACACAAAAGAATTTGTTTAAGTCGTTTCTTTTGCATCAATATTTGGGATAACTTAAAATGCTAGACACTATGGTCCAATGATTAAATAGAGCGTAAGTTCCAGGTCCACTTTAAATTAATCACGTAGTTTGAGTCCATTAAACTGACATTGGAGCAAGCAAAATTTTCCGTATCTCTCTTCATGAAAAAGATAAATATAGGCCCAACAATAAGTGCTCGGACATCGACATCCAAGAAAGTGCCCATTCCAGTACACTTACCATTCCTGCCCCCAGAACCCATACTAAGTTGAGCTAACAGATGAGGTGAACTCTTAGAAGAAGAGTGTTCCCACCAAAAAATTGTAATATTTGTAATAATTCTATCAATGTCGTTAGTTGGTTGTTTTGGCAATATTTTGTAAACTGGAATGTCACGAGCCATCAATTGTACTATTAAGTCTTACCAGCTTGAGATGAAAATTAAATTTCCGGGTGATGGTCTTATATTGATTTTGTCGGTAGGAACATAAAGTTTTGGTTTTGGTATAGACCACAAGTGAATGCTAAAAATAATTATGTGAACATCGATAGGTCCTAAATCCATATGATATGATGATGGTAGTCACTTGTGATGACAAGAATACAGAGGAATTGCTATAAGATACCTCCCACCCAGAAGTGAGGCAATGTTGAGGGCATTTTTACTATTAGGCCAGCTAAGAGGTTGGACCTGATTCCGGGTTGGACACATAAGGAGTAACAGCATGTGTTGTTAATTGCACTGACCAAACGAAAAGGTTGTGCCAGATGAG
Organism: Berberis vulgaris; assembly: GCA_963556465.1. Classification (NCBI taxonomy): domain Eukaryota; kingdom Viridiplantae; phylum Streptophyta; class Magnoliopsida; order Ranunculales; family Berberidaceae; genus Berberis; species Berberis vulgaris. The sequence continues at coordinate 66,474,050 of OY747134.1, read as the reverse complement.
GTAAGTTCTGGCCATCAATCCTGGACAAGACACGCTATTTTAACTAAGAATCCCCTATATAAACGCAAGAACAGGTAGAGAAAGGCATTTGATCCACGCTAGGTGAACCTTGACTCTTACTTGAATATCTTATACTTGGAGCATTTACTGACTTGAGGTTGGTGCTCATCAGGGAACTAATTCTCGTAGTGAGTTATCTGTAGGCCGGACAGTTACAACGAAGTCAGTATCCAGTTGATCCCAAGGGTAGATTTTACATCAACAACAAATAACATCTTTAATTTTTGCAGTTTCAGTAGTAGTAGCTTTATATCATCAGCACGAGTAGGCGTCTGAAATTTTGAAAGGAGGGTAGTTTTCTTTAGAAAAAAACGTAGCCAAGATGAGGGGAAAGAACCAAGAGGAGGGTAGCCTCGAGTTCCCTCAACAGTTCTCGCGCAGAATCCGCAGCCTTCTCATGTTCCTCGCACAGTGCCTTCAATAAATGCGTTCGATGAAGAACACGGGAAATAACCAAAATGTGTCCCGAAAGCTTCCTCTCGACATGAACAGCTTGATCACGAGACGCCTTACTGTCTGACTCCATAACGGCTGCATAAGATGTGTCATCCCCTCCATAAGATGCTGGAGGCCATCATCAATATGACGACGTGGTTGATGCTCGGGCATATGAGCTTTATTAGCCAACTGCTTATGACAGCCGCCAATTGCTTGAACATTAGCCTTGGAAGGCCAAAAGGTGTCGCCAAGGACAGAAGGAGCAGGGCGAGAACTAGAAAAAGCAGGGTGAGATTTGGAAGAAGCAGGCGAGAACCAAAAGAAGCAGCACGAGCTCCCAAAACACCAATAACAACAGAAGAAACAACAAGCTTGTGATCTCGAGAACGAGCAGCAACTTGATCCTTTACTGACGGATCATAAATAAAATCATCCAAAGTCTTAGTACCCTTCAGATTAGTTGACATCCAAACACCCAATTGAAGCATTTTATTCTCGATGATGCTCGAGTCATCGATCGAGAGGCCGGCAGAATCCGGCAAGCCATAAGAAGCAACAAGTTTCTTCTCATGGTCATCCAGAGGGCGGGAAACCTGTTTTTTTACTTGCCTCGAAGTCCCGATTTACCTCTTCATCCTCACAAGTAAAGGAATCATCACCAAACCACGACCCCCCATCTGAAGAGAGGCAAGGTGAGAAGGGGTCCTGGCAGATTCAAGGATAGAAAAACAAGTTTTTTCCTCTTCGAGACACGGCCAGAACTAACGGTCGATACTTTGGAGGGGCTAGGAGACCTAGGAACTTTCCTTTTCTTAACAATAGGACCAATGTTCATAGGACCTCGAGTAGAAGTAGATACCCCTATATCGCCGGCGCGCGCAACAGTAACCTCAGAAGCAATGCATGCCCCACTCGGAGAAAGCAGACCATCACGGACAACAACGTTTGAAGTAAGGAAGTCCTCTACCGATACTCAGGGAAGATCACAAAATCGACGACGAAAATCCTGCTCTTCCAAGGACAGTGACAGCTCAACCTTCTTAGGCTTTCGAAACGATCGCAGAATCTGATCCCCGCGGAACCTAAAATGCTTAGAAGAAAGTAAGGCGTAAAACAAGGACCTCGACCAACCCACATACTCCTCCCACAAGTCTTTGAAACAGGGAGGGAACGCAAGCAACAAATGTAACTAGTGTCCACGCAAAACCCTACCAGGGAATGCAAAACCCTAACGTTCATAAGGATGCGAGCAACAACAACTATCGTCAAGGTCATAAAAGTCAATACCTTCCAACCATTGGGAACAAGTTGAGCCGGAGCAATTCCAACCAAATCCTAGTACTCCCAGATAATAGAGGGAGCAGAAAGCCTGAAATCAGCGTGGAACATACCTAGATACAAAACAATGTATCCAGACCGAGGACGACACAGACTGTCATCGTCCTCGGGGAGAACAATCTCCAAATCATCAGGCAACGAGTAGTCGTGGCGGATGCTGTCCAGAGTCACGCACTTCGCCCTCTTAGGTGTAAAGAAAGCTTTGCAAACGACAATAACGTCACCACCCAAAACTCTGGAGTTAGACATAACTACAGGACGGATTCAAAAAATCAAAAGGTTAACAATCAGAAAATGACAAGATGCAGAAGGAAGAAGAGCATACACAAAGCCCTTCATTTTTATAAAAATGGGCAACGAAGGGACCACCCTTAGAGAATATGCAGAGTGTGATAACCACACGAAATCCCAGAAATCGTGCCAAAACGAACAGGCGGATGGAACGACGGAGAGAAAACAACAGTGACAGATAGCAAAGGCACTAACCAAGCCGTAATGCTTTAATCGAAAAGCAAAATCACCACACAATTAGTGGATACTTGAACATACCCACTAACTAAGGGGGAGTAGCTGATGATACATCAAAATAGACCGATCATCACGGCTGTACACGTGGCATAAAACCCCATCACGAGGATACAATGCTCGATCCATTGAGCCAGCTCATAAAGCCCAAAAGGATTGAGGACAACTATAGAAGCCCGAAATAGGCCCACCTCTAAGGAAGCGTAAGCGGGATCAGAATCCAGGCCCAGATGAATCAAAACCTAAATCCAAGACTATTATATGTTCTCCCACAAAGAAAAAGAACGTTACACCAAGAAAGAGCGGTAGAGGGACCTACGCCTCCATGAACACATCTTCGTTTAGGAGGAGACTGTTACAAAAACATCTCATTCCATTGCGCCCCACATGCTTAAGTCACGCAGAGAGTTAGCCACGATCATTAAAAGGTAAAGAGAACATTCGACAAAGGTATGCAACTTTAACTGAGTTTTATCCAGATTTACTTCCTTGTTCCAACATAGTTACTAACTTAAGCATCGAAGTGCCTTCGGCCACCAAAAAGGTGGTCTTTGGCAGTTTAATAGTGGTTTTGTAGGTCAAACTAAAAGGAGAACAATTTTTGGATGCATCAATTATTATTTTTATTATTGATGATACATCAAATAAGATAGAAATCTCGGCTGTACACGTGGCAGAGACTATCCATCACGAGGATCAAATGTTTTAAGACCAGGCCAATTAATAAAGCCCAAAGAAGATGAATTCAGTCATGAAAGCGGAAAAATGGCCCATCAGAATATATCATAATCAGAGGCCACTACAAGAAAATTGGCCTTTTATGACATTGCAAGAATGTTATGAAAAAGGTACCATAGCATTTAGTGTAAGTCATAGTTGCCCATGTTATCTGTTTGACATAACACTATGAAAATGTTATCTTAACATAGCATTTGTGAATGCTATCCCAACATAGCATTTGCGAATGCTATGAAAATGTTATCCAGTATAGCATTTATGAATGTCATGGTTATATTATCTTATGCGTCCAAAAATCGTCCTCCTGTGAGTTTGACCTGTAAAACCATTGTTCAAGTGCCAATGACCACCTTTTTGGTGGCCAAAGGCACTCTGAAGCTTAAGTTAGTAACTCTGTTGGAAAAAGGAAGTAAATCTGGACAAAACTCAGTTAAAGTTGCATACCTTTATCGAATGTTCTCTTTACCTTTAATAATGATCGTGGCTAACTCTCTGTGTGACTTAAGCATGTGAGGCGCAACGGAATAAGATGTTTTTATAACAGTCTCCTCCTTAATAGAGATGCGTTCCTAGAGGCGTAAGTTCATCCACGACTCTTTCTTGGTGCAACGTTCTTCTTCTTTATGAGATAACGCATATTGGGCCTAGACTTGGGCTCTGATTTGTCTAGGCTTGGATTCAGGTCCTGTTTATGTCTCCTTAGTGGTGGGCCTAGTTCGGGCCTCTATAATTGGTTTCGTTGTTATTTGGGTTTTATGGGTTGGCCCAATAGATCAGGCGTTGTATTCTCGTGATGCGTCTTTATGTCACGTGTTCGGTCGTGATAGTCGGTCTATTTTGATGTATCATCAGCTACTCCCCCTTTAGTTAGTTGGCAAGCTGATGTGGCTACTAAATTTGGTGGCGGTTTGCCTTTCCATTTCATCATTACCTTGTATTTAATGTCATCAGTTGTTTTTTGCGAGTTGGTGTCTCAATTTTTTGCTTGCCCATTCGTTTCTTGCGCACATTTTTGGGATTTCGCATTGCCATCATATCTTGCACGCTGTCCCATGAGCGGTCTTTTTATTGCTTGGCTTTATAAAAGGAAATGTGCCGAATACGTTTTCCCTCTTCACGCTATCTTTGAATTTAGGGTTTGTTTGTTCCTTCATCTTCAACATTTTCCTTACTTCTACGTTTTTCAACGATGTTTGTTGGTGATAAGTTAAGTGGTAAGTCCCTGACTCTTTGTGAGGCTCATTACTCTCCTAATAGAGCTTCTCGGTCGACTTTAGAGACTCTTTGTTCTGATTATAATCTCCCGCCCGACCTCAAGCTTATTCTGCCTGGACAGGATGATAGCCCTTGTAACCCAAAGGCTGGATACATCGCACTGTATTCGTGCGTGTTCTCTTTTGGCTTTCGATTTCCAGCTCCAGAGTTGTTCTAGGAGTATCTGAATTTCTTAGGTATTCCTCCTGCCCAAATGGCCCCCAATGGTTGGAAGGTGATGGTCTCTTCTTACGCAAGGGCTACTCTTTCAGGTATTTTCTCAAATGTTAGGATTTTGCACTCGGTGGTTGGTCTGTTGGTGCACAGGGAAATCAGCTTCTTTTGTTCTCCTGATTGTTTCGAGAAACTCAGTGATGACATTCGCGATTTGTCACGGTCTTGGTTCTATGTTTCCGTGGATTTTGGCTACTTCCAATTGTAAGGTCGCTCGATTTTTCAATCATTCCGAGTTCGCAACAAGCGCAGTGGTTTATACACTATGAGTGAAGTGAAACGAGCTTTATTTACTAAGGCTCGTGCTAAGGCCTATGCTGTTCATATTGCTCGTGTTGGCGTTAGTGATGCTAGCATTGATTGGGAAGTGAGCTCAGTCCGAGATGTTATGGATCTCGATGCTCCTACCATTGCTTCTGCTTCTTGTTTCGCAGAAAAGAAAGCTCGCGAGGTCTATTAGTCTGTTAAGGTGATTGCCCATAGATCCTGTTCAAGTTCCGAGGAAGAAATGACTTTCGAATCATAGTTTTGCTCGACTTGTGACTCATCAAAGCTCTGTTCGGGATATTGCTTCTCGCCCAAGTCCTTTTCATGATAATGTTGTAAAAGGAGATTGTGAATCTCTTGAGGATGCTGAGGAGCTAAGACTTGCATTGGAAAGAAGTGAGAAGGAGTCTATTAGTCCACTGGATGACGATGAAATTAAGCTTTTTTCTGCTTATGGTGTTTCAGACACTGTCGAGTTGTCTAATGATGATCCTCGAGCCATTAATGAGAAAATGCTCCAGTTGGCGGTGGAGCAATCTAAAGGTACTATTGGCGATCAGAGTTTTAGGGATCATTCTCCTTCTTCCTCTATTGATATCAACAAAGCAACCGGGTTCCTAGTTTCCTTTCTTGTTCGCCAGATTTCTCCTGCCTTGTTGTTGCTGCCAGTCATTCCTTTGTCGCGGATGCTTCTCGATGGGAGGGTAAAAGTGGGTTCTCCGTTGTTATTGTTGTTCCTTCTGTTCTCCCTGCTGTCAGAGGTGGTTTTTGGTGCTTCCAGATCCTCGCGTCCTTCATCCACGGATTAGTTGGATTGATCCTAGGTTGAAGGATATCTAAATCAAGTCTGACGGCAAGTTCTGTTAGTTTACTCAGCTCGACATGCAGGACGACGCACGTAAATTCGTAAATGAATGGTATAGGCTGTTGGTGGAGAGGCTTTGATGCTTGCGCTTGACCCATTTGATCGTATTGATAATGGACTTGAGCAGATAAAGGATGGGATGAATCATCTCGCTTACGCGGGGTAATGGGCTCGATTTATCGAGCTGGTCGTGATCAAATGGCTCTTTTGGAGAGGAGGTTGACAGCGTTGTTGCTGGTATTTTCTCACGCTCTTTCTTAGTTTGATGTGTTAAAAATGCAATGCACTAGCTCGGAGAAAACTGCAGTGGCTGCTTGGGAGTCTTTGACGGAGGCAAAAAATATGTGGGATAGGTCTGTTGCTGAACTTGATTCCTTGAAAGCTAAGCTAGATGAGGTTTGTGCTCATCTTCGCGATGTGGAAAAAGAGTCATCTGCTGAAAAAGTGGTTTTCGATGAAGCTTCTCGTTTTGAATTGGCGCAATCCATTATGTGTGACGTCGCTAAAAGGTGGGTGGAACAGATAACTGCTACACTTAATGATGTCAAGGCAGAAGAACAACGAAGTCAATTATAGAGGCCCATATTAGGCCCACCACTAAGGAGACATAAACAGGACCCATATTTAAGCCCAGACAGATCAGAGCCCAAGTCCAGGCCCAATACGTGTTCTCTCATAAAGAAGAAGAACGTTGCACCAAGAAAGAGCGATGGAGGAACTTACACCTCTACGAACACATCTTCATTAAGGAGGAGACTCTTACAAAAACATCTCCTTCCGTTGGGTTTCACATGCTTAAATCACGCAAAGAGTTAATCACGACCATTATAAAAGGTAAAAAGAACATTCGACAAATGTATGCAACTTTAAGTGAGTTTTGTCCAAATTTACTTCCTTCTTCCAACAGAGTTACTGGCTTAAGCATCGGAGTGCCTTTGGCCACCAAAAAGGTGGTCCTTGGCAGTCTAACAGTGGTTTTGCAGGTCAAACTCACAGGAGGACGATTTTTGGTCGCATCATTTTGGCGCCGTCTGTGGGAAACGATAAGTTTCATCTTTCTGAACAAAAAACATATTGTGACAAGGTTCACCACAACCTAACAAAAGATTGACAAGCCATCAAAAGAAATCATGCAATCTGTAGATCCCCAATCCAATAATGATCACGACAACTATCCCACCGATGCATCACTAACAGCTCAAGGAGAAGATGTAGCTCAAACCACTGGACCAATAGTATCCGAGGAGTAGGATCTGCTGCACGCAATAGTCCAAACAACCATCAACGCTACCACAGACCCTCGAGTAGATTTGCTCATAACCCAGATGAAACGCATAACAATTATGCTGGAAAAGATTGCACATGAGCACACTCAACTAGCTAACCTGGTTCAAGCACAGCCACAACAAAATTCCGCCAATCGAACTCAAAAGAGTGATGAAATTCCACCAAAGAATCCACTTTACAAAGGGATGCTTACCGAAATCCCATTCAAAATAGGGGTCACAAATCCTAATGTACTATACGAGTTGGCAAAACCGCCATCTTCCAATGCCCTCATGAAAACAACAATGCCGAAAAAGTTCACTCCGCCAAAGTTTGAGGTGTATGATGGTACTTCCAACCCAACCGATCATTTGAGACACTTCCACCACATGATGGCCTTGAAGGAGACCACATAATCAATTTTATGCATAACATTCCCAATCAACCTCACTTCTACAACGATGAACTGGTTCAATAGTCTACCACCGAGGTCAATAGATTCCTTTCAAGCTTTGGCCACCGCTTTCATCACTAGATTTATCGGAAGACAACGGATGAGGAAAGGGCCACACTACTTCCTACACATTAGACAGAAGCCCAAAGAAACAATATGGGAATATGTCACCCATTTTACCAATGAATTGACAATGATTGACGGATGTAGCGATGACACAATAACCACAGCCTTCGTGGCCAGAGTAAAGAGATGTCCCTTCTTTGACGCTCTTAACCTGGAGCCTCCAAAGGGCATGACAATACTGCTAAAAATAGCACAAAATATATCTCCCTAGAGAAGATTAAGGCATCCAGGAAGAAAAATGATAAAAATAGATAAAATATCTTAAGAAAAAAGGGAAAGAAGGGAAGACAACGGATAACAGGAAAACAACAATCCATCAAAGAAGCATCGAAAGGAAGGCACGATTCACGGAGACAAGAATTTGGGAGGTCGCAACTAGCGCGAGCTCGACATGAACGGGTAACAAGCATATGAAGACCAAATACAAACCATACACAACTCTAAAGACGAGTCGAACAAACATACTAAAACATATAGCGAAGTGGGACAACGTTAACTGGTCGCTTCGGAGGAGAGGGTATCGGGAAGGGAGAGACAAAAATAAATACTGCTCATTCCATAAAGATCATGGGCACGATACCGAAGAATGCTACAACTTAAAAGATGAAATCGAACACTGTGCTCAGAAAGGACTACTTGACAAATTCATCGGGATGCCAGACAAATCGCATGGAAGGATAAGGCAGACAATGCTGCGGGATCAAAAGAACAGTCCAGAGAATTGATATACACCACGCGCTGCATAGTTAAAGGAAGCAAAACAAATGCAGCAACTAGGCATTACCCTTGATCGAACCAATCAATATCAGAACAAGAATACTAAACACGAAACATGGAAAAGCTCGCATCATCCAATTCATACAGGTCAAAGGGCCTCATCAGCAATTGCAAGTTTGAATCGAACCACTAAACAACATGCAAGGAATAAGCAAAGAAAACAAAGTGACAATAATACCAACCCCCAATACAAAGGCTAACAATGAACAAGGGAAGACAAAGCAAATCATATGATGAACCAGTGTAAACGCCTTAATGGCAAAAATTGATGCGTTAAAAAATTGTCCTCTTGTGAGTTTGACTTGCAAAACCACTGTTAGATTGCAAAGGACCACTTTTTGGTGGCAGAAGGCATTTCGATGCTTAAGTCAGAAACTCTGTTGGAAGAAGGAAGTAAATCTGGACCAAACTAAGTTAAAGTTGCGTACCTTTGTCGAATGTTCTCTTTACCTTTTATAATGGTCGTGGTTAACTCTCTACGTGACTTAAGCATGTAAGGCGCAACGGAAAGAGATGTTTTTGTAACAGTCTCCTCCTTAATGGAAATGCGTTCGTAGAGGCCTAAGTTCCTACACGACTCTTTTTTGGTGCAACGTTCTTCTTCTTTATGAGAGAACACATATTGGGCCTTGACTTGGGCTCTGATTTGTCTGGTCTTGGATTCGGGTCCTGTTTATGTCTCCTTAGTGGTGGGCCTAGTCCGGGCCTCTATAATTGTCCTCATTGTTCTGTGTTTTATGGGCTGACCCAATAGACCAAGCATTGTATTCTCATGATGAGTCTTTATGCCACGTGTACGGCCGTGATAGTCAATCTATTTTGATGTATCATCATTATCTATCATAGCATTTGTGAATGTCATGGTTGTATTATCTATTATATATATATATATATATAAATGCTATAAATTGTTTGTTTTAACATTCAAAAAGTGTTAGGTAAATGGCCTTTCAAATGCTATAATCAAATAATTACGGTAAAAGATATATATATATATCTATAATAAATAAAATTAAAAATTTTAAAAATAGATTAAATATGGCAAAATTGAAATATTTCCATCAAAATTATTTCTATTAACATAATGGGACATATACACTGTATTGCTCTCATAGGTTCATAAATACATACAAAACTCATTACAATAGAAGCCATAGCTTCATTACAAGTTTAAATTTTCTGAGTCCAATGCATTGGTTGCCTCATCTAGAAGCAGAAAAACGATTACTGTAGATTTTTCATAACCATTTCCACCAACTAGTGCCATAGTTTTTCCTTATGGGACTGTTAGGTTGAAGTCATGTCTCTCTGAAGTTTTTCATCTAATAGTTTTCCTTACGTAAGAACAACCTTGTCATTACTCAATCTAGTTCTTTAAGCCTCCACGGATGAAACTTCCATCAAATGCCATTCTTCAGAAAATTAATGTTTAGCCAACAGCAAATGAGCTTGTCAGCGGATATACAAAAAATGGGCATCATCATTCTTTACACATGAATCTGCCCTCCAATTCATGTCACGACATCTCTTACTTTGCAAAATCTCTTGCCACTGTGACATAAACACAATAGATGTGTTAGTCTATTGAAAATGCTAGAAAACCATGTTTTGTAACCAAGGCGACGTGACGTGATCTTAAAATAGTGATGAAATACCCAAAGTGTTTATGTATATCTCAATATTGTAAAAAATCTCTTCTAATGATGCCACATCAACCTGGTTGCAGAACCTGGTTCCCTAGCCTTACTCTTAGTATATAAACATCAAAAGAATTCATTGGTTTTAACAAATTTGATATGGTAATTGACAATGTAATGTAAAGAAACATCATACATACCATTTGAAGACTATAGAACAAGTACAACATGCATAGCAGTATTGTTTGGAGGAAGTTTCAATTGAAGATGTTAACTCTTAACTATGTTTGTGTGAATATTTGTATGCTGGTAATGGTTGTATTATTTTCTGGAACTCCCAGTCTTCACTGATTCACAATCACTATGAATGGGTGACGAGCTACTCCTTGAATAACAGATGGAAATAGATTTGACACACAATGTCCTTCCTGGTGGTTTACTTTTACTTCTAATAAGAACTCATTGGAGAAGAGTCTTTGAACTTTTACACTATTTTCAATGCAAAAAAAAAAACCTCACACTGATCCTAGGTAGTCCTCTGTACTTCTCTTTCAGACACCGAAATCGCGCCTAATACATTGAAACTCTAGCTATAGGCATTGGCTCTGATGTCAAATTCAGACAATCAGTCATACATCTTAAAAGCTCGAAAAACCAATGAATTTGTTATCCTATATTAATTGTAAAAGAACGCCTCGACACTCTTGCACTTATTTTGCCACCAATCATTTCCCTACCTGTTTGCAAGTTCTCGGTTAAGGAGGCCATGCACTACATCTACTCACCAAATGGTCTCCTCATAGTTGAACCAAATCCATCAAAAGATCTATTTCTAATTAGCTATTGTAAAGTATAGTGTCAGTGTCTTCAATTTGAACTATCAACAAACAAAGTTTCTCATAATCCCAACTGATGGGCATCAAACTACAGGTTTCTGCCAAAGAGGGATCAGTGATCAACCTTGATGTATGAAATTGTTAGGCGCCTATCTAAAAGTTACGAAGATATACATATTAAGTGTGCTACCAATTTTTCCCATGTTTTTTCTTCATTTTCTTGTTTTTCAATCCTTGTGGACAATGTGAACTCATACCTGCAGGACAGCCCAATAAAACGGTGCTCCGTGCCATAAACTTTGCGATGCAGTTTCCATCTCAACTTACCTACTAGACAAAAAGAGGAGAATACAGGACCAAAACGGAGTGACAATGTATTGTACAACTGCAAAGAGCAACTAAACCAATTCTTTTCATTTAGCTTAATATACTTGTTTTAGTCTAAGATTGGAAATAAAATAGCATCTTAAAAAGCCTATTTGAATCAACTATCATTGCAGAAAGATATCACGCTTTGATCACGTTATCTTTCTTGCTTTCAAAGCATTGAAATAGACATGCAATCATAGAGAGAAAGGATTGGCATCTAAGCGTTTACAGTGGGGACAATAGAACTTGGATTTTTTGGGGAGGGTAAGGGAAAGGGCATGTGAGCACAAAAAGATGTAGTCCTTTTTACACAGAATGACTGAAGCCCTACTTTCTTATACTTTCACTCAAGCTAACACTGAGAAATATTAGATATTGGATAGCCAGTGGAGTAACAATTCAATCAAATAACAGACGGAAATAGATTTGACACATAATCTAACTTGAGAATTTTGTGACGCATCATTCTAGATTTACCTTACGAAACTGGGTGTATACATCAGGTAAATTGCTTGGATGAAATGGAAGATGTTGGATATGGTACATTGTAATCCTCCAATCAAGTTGTAATATTGGTTTCACTTGTTTTTTTGGCTGCTTGGACTCCCTGATCCTACAGCCACTTTTTGTAGGCCTTCCTAGACAAGGCGTTCCACAGTCAATTCTTCACTACAAGTTTTCTTATGGGCATAGACCTGAAACCATAAATTCAAATCAGAAATTTACTATACAAGGACAAAGGATACAAGGAAATGGCTTGTTACTATTGATTATCCCAAATGTTGTGGAATAGAGATAAATTTGAATCTGATACGCATTGGCATTCCACAGTCATTTGAAAGCTTATAGATGAATAATCCAATGCCTGAAGCTTAATGACTCAACTCTAATACTTGCCACACATTTGACTTAGACCACTTCTCATCCATTCATCATGCATGTACACCAGATACTAAGCTCATCCATCAAACTACTGTCAGTCCATACTCTTATTCTTTGACAATATCAAGTTCTTCTATCTCAGTGGTAACTCTAACCCATACTGGAGGAAGTCTATAAAACACGAAATTTTACCCCATAAATTGAGCAATTTAGAACATCAACAGAAATCCCAATGAGACAGACACAATTTTCTATCAAATTCGGAACAAAAACACTCAAATCTCAAACACGGAGACACATTAGCAAAACCAAACAACCAACTAAAAACTCAATTCATGGAAATTTATCAAAATATACATAAGTGAGCAAAACCCATTTCACATAATCAAAGTTGACTAAATCAGAGAAAAATAGGGGTTTTGAGAAATGAAGAAATGTTTACCTCCACAACAGAAACAACAATAGAAACAAGAGACAAGCATCAAAATTTCTCTGCAAAACACCCAAACGCAATTAAATTTTGAAGTTGAAGAAGACCTTTGTTGATTTCTTGCATCATTTTCACCCTCTAACAACTTCTGATTCTTGTGAGAGCTTTAATCACTTTTCATTCGATTGAGGTTCCACACCAATTTTGTCAAGTAAGCCTTCTTGAACGAGTCCCTGATCAAATTTGAAATAAGAGGCATAAAAATCGAAGTTTCAACAATTCATGAGATCCATTGTCAAGGCCCGATCCACAAAGTACTATGTTATTCGCTTTGGGCTCAAGACCCCGCATAACTTTGAAATGCGTAGTATTTTGCCAACTCTCTTAGGATTCATGAGCTCTTAGGCTTCTTCCTCACCTTTCCCCTCAAGTTCGCCCACACAAGGGTATTACATCCATGGTATAATAACATTACCTAAAAGCCAAACACATGCCAACAAATAAAAAGTGCAATTGTTAAATTCTCATCGAGTCATCGTCCTGCTCTTATGATTGAGATAAATTGTTCTTAATGAACTAATCACATGAATGTTATCTGAACAAAGCCAAAGTAATAAGAATTACAAGTAAGACTCGCCGAATTGGACCTCTGGCTTGAGGGTACTCCTTGCATCAACATGAAGAGCCAATGAAACAAACAGAAGCAATGTGGTGGTAAGGAACAAAGCTGAAATACCCTTTGCCACTGTCTCTCACCAGATAAAAAACAGCCCTATTGCAAAACCAATATGAATGATATTTATCCATCTCTCTCTCATCACACACACACACACACAAATAGACAATTGACAGAATAATTCTCAATCAATTATTAAAAAAAAGGAACAAACATTATTCTCGATTACAAATTATAGCCCCTAGCTATATATTTGCTTACCACCATCAGAAAGGCCCATTGGAATTGCGTCAGATCCTTTAACTCTCTTCTCGGACGAATTGTACCTCCCATCATCTGAGTCTCACAATAAATGGCTTCAGTGCACTTGAATCTTATAAACAACTATAAAGAAATAATGACTGATGAGCTAACTAATATAGAGTCGCTTTGACCTGGAAACAAACTTTGCGAGATTGATGTACAAGGTAGACAACTTTGTAAGGTCAAGCACCATCTTCTGCAAACAAGGTTGAGATTTTAGTTTTTCATCCATGAAAATGAACAGCTTCTAAAGTTGCAAAGCTCTAGAAAACAGATACTAACGGTATTATGACCTCATCCTTGTCTCTAATTCTTGTAGATTTCAGTAAAATCATCTCCTTTATCGATCCCACAAAAAACATCTAAAGGAGAAAATGCTGGAAGACGGAGTATAGATGATAATGATGAAGCTATCAATGACAAGAATCGCAACATATTTCAAATATTCTTTGTTGGACTTTGAGGTTTAGTAAAAACTTGAGGCTTTTGTATATACGCCGCATAATCATCAAACTCCAAATCAATCTGTAACCAAAGAGAAAGGAAAAGAAAGTTAGAGCAACAAACCTTCCAAGTTGGTAGCAACCTTGTCCTTATCCGTCAAATGATTCACTAAAAAAACTCAACATTGCTCTCAATGAACCAAAGTTGAAGACAAGATGTTGAGCGTAATTTACAGACCAAGACACTAACCACCATTGAAGCAAATAGTTGAAAACGATGAAAGAAGGGTCGCGTCACCCACCCAATGTTTAAGAAATGAAAATCCCTATATCCATAATGATTATTCGCTTCCTCGAAACTTGAGACGTGAAAATTTAATAATAGAAATATTAAATAAAATTAACATAGACAAAAATTCTAATCGGGTAACTTTTTAAAAATGACTGCTCCATAAAAATAAACCGCCAAAGATGTTGCCCTAAAACTCTATAACCCGAGAAATGCCAAATTGCTACGTTCCAATAAGAACGTACCCAAAAAGTATAAACGTACTTGGGTCAGCGAGGTAACTGGTGTGAGTAATCTCAATTTCCTTATAAATAAAATAAGTTACATGCTTTAACATTAAATGTTCCAACACAATAAATAACACATCACTAATTGGTAGTTCTTTTATGAGACAAACATGTCATACTACAAAGTTCTATTTTTTTTTTTGGAAAGCGAGCTGAGTTTTTATAGGATCCCATAACCTATCAACAAGGTGCGACCTACAGGTCAACACCATAAGAAAGTAACTATGCCGCCGGCGGGTCTCGAACCTAGGACGTGGGGGATAAACCCACACAGCCCTAACCACTCGACCATAACGCCATTGGCTCCTGCACAGAACGTTTAGAAATAAATGAATAAAATTTCTAATTTATCGGTAGCGGTGGGCATCCCATCCCGTGATCCCGTTCCCGTCCCGATCCCGTCCCGTCCCGTTCCGATTTTTCCGGGTCTTAATGGGATTGAATAATTTTATCCCGATCCCGTCCCGTCCCGATCTAGAATGGGATGGGATGGGATGAAGATTTTCAATCCCGCCAATCCCGTCCCGTCCCGAACTAATTTTTTAATATTAATTATTAATATATTTATTTACTTATTTATTTATTTTATGAACATTTGCATAAAATGTTCAGGTTTCCAGGCTTCCAGCAGCAGGCCCAGCAGCCTTCCAGCAGGCCCAGCAGACTTCCAGCAAGCCTTCCAGG
Organism: Berberis vulgaris; assembly: GCA_963556465.1. Taxonomy (NCBI): domain Eukaryota; kingdom Viridiplantae; phylum Streptophyta; class Magnoliopsida; order Ranunculales; family Berberidaceae; genus Berberis; species Berberis vulgaris. The sequence continues at coordinate 66,458,872 of OY747134.1, read as the reverse complement.
CTTCTAGCAGGCCCAGCAGGCTTCCAGCAGGCCTTCCAGCAGGCTTTCCAGGCTTCCAGCAGCAGCAGCAGGCTTCCAGCAGTCCAGGCTTCCCGCTGATCCCGTCCCGTCCCGAACCCGTTTGGGATGGGACGAGGTCGGGATGAGGTTTTTCCCTTCCCGTCCCGTCCCGATCCCGTATGAACGGGATGGGATAGGGATGGGCATATCTCGTCCCATCCCGTCCCGTGCCCACCCCTATTTATCGGTTCTCATAAATACAATTATTTTCAAATAAATACAGATCATACTCATAATCACCATTATTTAAATGTCAACCAAATACATTTTACCTTAAGAAAGACATAGTTCTCATTCTAAGGTCGAATGAACATTTAGTTTCTTCCATTAAGGCAATCATGCACATACACAAAAATCTCGCTTCTTTTCCATAATCGCACTACCCTCCTTGTGCCGAACACACCTCACCCAAGTGTGCCACCCTTGCCTTCGAAACCACTTGGAGCGTACATGTTCCAAGTAGGGTGCCACATCGAGGAATATGTCATCTCACCCGAAGTTCGATCCATGACAAACATTTCCTAAATACTACACGTACTGCCAAACTTACATGGAACAATGTACTGATATGCAAACAAGTATGCATATCCAAAATTACATCACACGTATACAAGAAAGTCTTTATACAAAACATGAAAATTCTAGGGAGCGAGAGATGGGTACATCTCGAGGGGGATGGGTGGTTACACCCATCCCTCGCTCCCTAGAAGGGCTCTTCAAACTATACTTCATACCAAATATAATTTTTTTTCAAATTTATTTGGTATAAAGAAATCCATATCTCATATAAAAATTATTCCAAACAAAAATATATGAAAAGAGAATGGAGGAAAAACAAACTAACTCCACTACTAAATTTTTTTTATACAAGGGTTTCTAAAATTTGATCAGTGACATTTTTTCTACCTCGAATAAGATCTAACCGTTGGATGGATTCCAAACTAACAATATGTTTTTCTTGCTTGTGTTATTAATCAACAGATTTAATTTGAAAGGATTATGAGTACTATAAGGTCTCGATCCACTGTACACACTAAAACTGCACAGAACTGTCTTTATTACGTAAATTAAATAAAACCTAGTTTTAGGTTTTCTCTTTCAACTCATCTAATTCCTACGAAAATACAATAAAAATTTCATATTTCAGATTTATATCCGTATTAAATTCTAACCTTAATCAATTGATTAATCTAAAAAAAAAACTAAAAGAGAACAATAAAAACTCACCTTTATATATCCAAAATACTAACAACATACATAATAAAAAAAATCAAATAATAATCAATATCAAAGATTGAATAATTCGATAGAGTTTAAGTTTAACTCACTATTTTGTTGAAAATCTCAAAGTTGAAGCAAACTTTTTTTCTCTTCGCCTCCTTTTCTTCTGTGTGTATATCCAAAGATAAGAGGTGACTAGGGTTTTCTTTTAAAGGGTTTTCAATTAGGGATTTACTAGTTTTAGCTAAACACACCAACCACTCCTCTTTTACCCACCACCAATCTAAACCTATGTCCCAAAATTCATATAATAAAGTACTTACATATATGTAAATACTACCAATTAATAAATATTACCAATAAATAAATATTATTAATGATTAAAATAGTAACATTATATTGGCAAGTGATTTGAGAGTTTCAATATATTTATATGAATAACTATAGGATCTCAGCTAGATTTATAAAAAATAAAAGATTTAGGTTCAAAACTTAAATGATCTAATAGGCAAATGAAACAGGGAATTATCACCAAAGAAACGAAGCCAAATCTCTTCAAATCAACCAACAAAATCGAAACCTCTTCAAACACAAAACCTAAACCCTAATTTCTTCAATACAACAACAAATCCAAATCAAGAATGATCATGCAAACACACAGAAACGAAAACATAAACAAATCACCTGCCTTTTGCTCACGACTCGATGCGACTACAATCGATTCGATTCACGAAAACTAGATCAAACAACTCATCGCAAAAGCTAGGTTTTGCTAGTTTCGGTCTCGCATTTGATTGAGAGAGATAGAAGAAATAGGCAAAAAAGAATGGAGGACAGGAAGTAAGCGACAAACCTGTGCAAGTGTAGAGATTGAAGATGAACAAGTTCTAAGAGTGGATCAAATGCAATACGGAAAACATGGTGAAGTGAGTGTAGCGCCCGCCTTTCAAAAAAAAGTGAGAGCAATGAAGTGAAGTTAGGGGTGAAATATATTGCTGTCGAGACTTGAACCCTCAACTTGGGCAAATAAAACGACCATAACGTTTATAATCTTAAATTGTATGAAATTATAATAGCATTTTTATCAGTTATGCTATTTATTGTATATTGCACTTTTATTAACATGCACAATAATGTCATGGGTCCTTTCAATATAAAATCTTGTTATAGCTTTTGTCTGAAAATGCCATCATGTAATTTATATTAAAGGTTATTTTTGTTATAGTTGATAGCATTTTTAATATCGAATGCTATGTACAACTAACTATATGATAGCATTCACTTAGTACTATATACTATTTTTGTTGTAGTGGGCCCAGATCCAGGCCTGATAAAATTCTCCCTTAAGGGGGAGGAACGTTACATAGAAAAAGAGTCGTGGAGAGAGTCATGCCTCCACATACGTGTCTTCATAAAAGGGGAGACTGTTACAGAGAACGTCTCACGTGCTTAAGTCACGCAGGGAATTAACTGCGGCCATTATAAAAGGTAAAGGGAACATTCGACAAAGGTATGCAATTTAACCGAGTTCTATCAAGTTTTATCTCCATCTCCAACCGAGTTACTGGCATAAGCATCGGAGTGTCTTCAACCATAAAAAGGTGGTATTTGGCAATCTAACATCTATTTTGAAGGTTTTACTTATTGGAGACTGGATTTTGGACGCATTAGTTTGGCACCGTCTGTGGGAAATGACAAGTTTTCCTTTCAAGAAGAAAATCCATAGCAACAAAATTTCCCCAGTTCTGATCGGCAACTAACAGAGCCCTAAGTGCAAATGGTACATTTTACAGACCATCAATCTGACAACAATCAAAACAATCCCTCCACCGGAGAAACTGCGCCGCCAATAGCGCATACTGCTGACCCAGCGACGAACGTCAGGACAACCATGCCTGACAACATAGAGCCACAACATGAGGTGACTCAAACATTTCAGATGTCACCAAGGACCCTCGTGTAGATTTGTTGATGGACCGGATGGACCATATGATCAAAATGGTGGAAAAGCTCACCCAAGAGCGTGCTCAATCCGCCGACCCCATTCAAGCAACGCCCCAAAAAGACTCGCCTAACGAAGTTCCTGCAAAACCACAACAGGTATATCTAGAAAGTAGCATACCATTCCAAGAGAGGAACCCCAAAGTGACGAGACCCCTGCTGAAATCCCATTCAGGATCAAAGTCATATATCCCAATGTACTATACGAACGAGCCAGACCATCATTCTCTGACGCATTCATGGTGACTCCTATGCTAAAAAAGTTCACCCCACCAAAGTTTGGAGCGTACGATGGTAACATTGGCCCGACAGACTACTTGCGACACTTTTACCACATGATGTCGTTAAAGGAGAGCACAAAATCCATCTTATGTAGAACATTTCTGACAAGTCTCACCTCCATGGCAATGATATGGTTCAACAAAATACCACCAAAATCAATACTCATTCCAGGCGCTGGCTACCGCCTTTATTATGAGGTTTAGCGGCAGTCAATGAATGAGGAAGGGGCCACACTACTCACTCCACATCAAGCAAAAGCCTGAGGAGACAATAAAGGAATATTTTACTTATTTAACTAACGAGTTAACCATAACGAGTTAACCATGATTGACGGATGCAGTGATGACACGACCATCGCTACTTTTACGGCCGGACTAAAAAAATGACCTTTTTTTTATGCTCTGAACACGGAACCCTCGAAGAACATCGAGATTCTATTGAAGACCACCACTGCAACATATGTAGGATATGACAACATGCATTGCACGCCATCTAATGCTTATGATGACGTCTATCAGCATGACGAGGAATCAAGGAATGCTATAGGTGTTGAGCATTTTACGACGTGCATTTTTGCGTCACCAAATTATGTCCTTATAGGTTTTATATTATTCGCATATATGTATAACGAATTAAGTTGCATATCGTAAATGTAATCAATGACACCCTGGGCAAGTCTTTAAAAATGTAAAGCAATGACGCGTTTTGAATGTCGTTGGGAAAGACGTAAATGATGAATAACGACTTGCTGGTCACGACCTAACTAATCGTTGAGGAAGTGTATTGCACGACGTTTTATTGCAAATGATGGTGCCAAATGCAAGTCATCAAATGGTATATATATATATACTCACCCACATCACCTTATCTTTGTACCCACTAAAATACGCCCATTTTGAGCCTCTAGCAGGTAGACCTATCTACACCCCATCTAGTGCCCACAACACCTATACATGTATCCACACCTAACACTTGTGCCTCACCCAACACATTATCCACACCTCAACATCATCATTCACACCATAAAATGAACATATTGAACATTATCACCTAGTAGTACTTAAATGTGTAAGAATATGAACAAAAGGAAGATGAAATGAACAATGAACATCATAAATACACCACACCAAACCGAAGAAGGGACCAGGGTGAAATCCCCAAACAGTCCCCTCCCAAACCAAATAATAGTAATTTTACTAAAGTACTTCAACCTGCCATGCAAGTACACCCAATATCGTAAAGGTCGAATAAATACAAATGTTCAATACATCCCTTCCTTTTGGGGATTTTTATCGGGTTTTTTTATTCACTACGATACTAAACAGACCTAACAGATGTCATATTACCATGATTTACAACATATGCATGGAACCATTATTCAAGCGAATAAATCTTGTCGAAAGCTCACCAAAAAGCTTATCAAGCATTGATTCTGCAGAGTGGCTTTCAGGACCCAAGGCTATCATTGCTTGTTCCCTCGTCAAGATTTCAACCAAAAAAAGAGCACAGGTCTGAAAATAAACAAAAAAAAAATCATTAGAGAATAATTCAAACAATGATCAGAAATAGCACAGATGATGAAAAACACAATATCTAAAGAGAATACCTTCAGAAACCATTCCCTCATCACCACGACATCCGAATTATCAGAACAACAGTACCCAACAAAAACATATCCCATTCAATGCTCTAGATGTTAATGCACAATCAAGAACTCAGAACTTAACAACAACTAAGTAACACCATACTATGAATTGAAGCAAATAGGGAATAAACAACTTGAAAGTTGTAGCAATTCAGTAACCTTGTACCATGAAACAATGACATTGCCAAAATTTTACCTGAATGAAAAGTCCCCCTACAACCCTAACCGAAACTTAGACCACTACGATGTCGTGCTGGATTATTCTTACTCAAGCATAAGGACAAACCCAACTGACTTCCTAGCAGATAACACTAACAAGAATCTTAATATTGAGTGTTGTCTCCATGGCATGGCACTTATTTTAGAAACAATACAACAAACATTTCAGCGATTTGTTTATATATATGATCCAACTGTTTGTTGTTGCAATTCTCTTCGGTGCATCTTCAATCCACTGAATATGATCGGGGATGGAATCCTATCTAGCTCTTTTATGTGATAGTGGTGATTTTTAGTAATGAAAAAGTGTTGTAGAGTTTCAATTGTACATTTGCATATAACTCTGAAGCAGCTTAATAGACTAAGCCTAACAGAAAATTAATTAAGTTAGAAAACAAAGGAAAACTGCAAAACATGTATCCTAAAAGGGTGCAAATACTTTTTTTTTTTTAATATAGATTAGGAAATTGAATAACAAGATAATGAAATACTGCTAAAGTAGACACCTAAAATAACTAGATGGAAATTATGTTTTAGTTTGGATTGCTCATTTTTGTTTCTTTTCTATAATGTTTATCGAAATTGAGTGTTGATCGTGTTGATCATTGAGTAACAAATACATGCGGGGTGGGGTGAAATAGCAAAGGCAAATTGGATGATTACGAGAGTTCAACATGGATCACTGTCGATGTGGATGAAACTCATATTCTAATGGAGATGCACCGGAATAGTAAAACCAAAGTGCCAACTACGACTAAAGTATAGAGCAACTTACACGTTGTTGCTTTATAGAAGAGGCTTCATGTTTAAGACACCCTCCATTTTTGCAGGGGACGGAGAGTTGGCACATTTTTTTACCATTCCTTGCTTTGTTAAAGATGATAGTGAATCCCTCAGCTGAAGAAGGTCATTGACATTCCACTTGCCAAACTTTGGCAACGGTCGACCTTTGTCCTGTTGGAAAACCAAGACAAGCAAATGAACTCAATAACTGATGAATGCAAAGAACAACAACTAACTCAAATAAGGTTCTTATTATAAGTAGAAATAACAAATCAAAAGAAAATTTGCAATACCTACAAACCTCTCGCCTGCTTAACTTCTTATTGCTATTCAAATGTTAAAATGGTACGTGTAAATCATAATTACATGAGATCTCAGTAAGCTATGGGTATAAATCTTCTCAGCAGGGTATACAAGTACGCTTACGTATTATTTACATTTTACAAATTCCATCAAAATTGAATTTAGAGATTGTTAAAGGTGTATTGTTGGATAATTCCTTCTTTGTCAATGATGAAAAGTCCTCTCAATGCAATCTCCTATTAAATTTAATAAATAACAATAAGAAAATGATATAAAGTAGAAAATAAACAGAAAAATCAGATAATACGAAAAAATCGGACATGGATAGTACAAGTCTCCAAATACAACCAAGCATTAAGAAATTGACAAACTGGAATGGTATATCAACAGTAGATTAAATGATATGCATAATCATACATCTTTTCCATGCATATATTATAAACATGCATGTGGTAAACTATGTAACAAGCCAATTTTACTAGATACAAAGCCAAAGCTTTGGTTATCTTATTGGCTACTTACAAGGGGCAAATTCCTACTGCTTTTACACACATTACTTACACATATAATCCAACTGAAAGTCAAAAAATATGGTGGTAGAAAGAAAAGGGAATACACATTATGCAAAAGACTTCATGCATCACATATCGTAAGAGATCCCGTGAGTGAGCAAATTCCAATGTATACCACCATATGTGTTTGTCCATAACGTGGCACAAACATGAAAATGGCGACAACAACTATAACCACAACCACAACCAAACACATATAAACTATAAAACTGCAAATTAATCTATAGAGTTACTTACGAATAAGCATATACAAATATTCTTGATTTTACTTCTACCCATATTAAAATTATCTCTAGCCATTTCAGAAATGTTTTTAAGTTAGAGTCTGCAAAATTACTAAAAAAGTCGCTAATCATGCAAAATAGAAATAGAGCAATATAAATTAATGTTTCAACACAAAATAGTAAACCAGAGCTTACACTACTTAAAATAAGACATCCAGAAAATATCAAATCAGTAAAGGCTTATCACTTTTGAATGAGAGGGAAAAACATATCAAGATATACTAGTTGGGGTTGAAATGTACCTTCAATTTATCTTCTTCTTCAAAACCCCAAAGAGGAAACCAAAGATTATTGTATTGAGCCAAAGATTAAAGTAATCAAATAAACAAAGCCAGAGACATATTATGTATAAGGTGGGGGTATTCAATTCGGGATTTGAATGGACTCTGAAGAATTTTAAATCTCGTGGATTTTAAAAGGTTTCAAATGATTTTACAACCACTGGATTTTGATGAGTTTTAAATGATTGGATTTTGTAGATTTTATAAAAGTGTTATGGATTTCGATGGATTCTTATAAATTCAATGGATTTTTATAAATGTGTTATTAGTCATAGGAAACAATAACAAAAACATCACCTACATTGTTATTCATGCCAATACAAATCATAAAACATATCTCAAAACATCAATTAAACAATTGTTTGTATGTTACGAGAATTTTATTTCAAATTAAAAAAAAAAATCAAATACATTGAAGATAGTCCAAAAGTAATACAAATAACAATTTTACTTCAAATTGTTATTCCCGCCACCTCTCGTCCCTTCTTCTTCTTCTTTTTCAATCACCACCACCACCTCTCATCATCCTCATCCTTTTTTTCTTCTTCTTCTTCTCCATCAACCACCACTTCCACCCATTTTCATCTTCTCATTCTCAACCTCCTCCCCCTCACCTTTTCTTCTTCTCTGTTCTTTTCTTTTTTTCTTCTTCTTCTCTTCCTCCTCCACTTTTTTCTCTCTTTGTTTTTTTTTTCTTTTTCTCCTATATTTTTTTTCTTCTTTTTTTTCCCTCGCGAAGGTTTTGGCAAATGGGAACCTCCACTCGCAGGAACCTCCACAAGAGCGAAGAAGAAAAAAAATGGGAAAAGAAGAAGAGAAGATAAAAAAATAGAAAAAGAAGAAAAACAAAGAGAAAAATAGTAGAAGAAGAAATCAGAATGAAAAAAAAAGATGAAGAGAGGACAAAAAAAAAAATAAGAGGAAGAGAATGAGAAGAAGAAGAATAATAATAACAAAAAGAAGAACAAGAACAAAAGAGAAGAGGAAGTGCGGGTGGTGTTGCAGCCAGCGGTGGTAGGGCATGGTGGTGTGGACGAAAGTTGTGGGGCAAGGTGGTGCTACTCTTGTGAAGAGAGAAGAGAAGGAAAGGTGGTGGTGTCTTTGAGCAGATAAAAAAAAAGGGATGGTGGCGTCCTTTAGTGGAAATAGTGGTGTTATGTAACAATAGCCAATACAAATCCGTTGAAATATGAGGGGGGAAGGTTGGATTTAGAATAACTCTTGTTATATATACTTTTCACTCACAAATCCTTTAAAATCAACAACTTTAACAAATTCATTAAAATCCACTACTTTTTGAATACCCCCTGATTTTGATGGATTTTAAAACAATCCTTTAAAATCAGTATTTGAATACCCCTAGATTTACATGTATCATTTTAAATCCTTAATTGAATACCCCTGGATTTTAATAGATTTTAAAAACCAACACAATCCATTAAAATTCGTAATTGAATACCACCCCTAAATGCTTAGGATTTCAAGCTTTGATTTTCAAAGGTATAGAATAAACAAGCTTTGACATTTAGATTGATCATACTTACAATTCACCAAAACGAGGAAAAGAGCCCCAAACCCAAAATCAAACACCAAAACTCCTAACATCCTTTGACAATCAAAATCACAAAAATCCTCACGTGCCAAGACCTGAGAGTCAAAATCGAATCCCTCAAAACATCGAACCATAACAAAAATTCCCTAATCTATTAAAATCGATTGAAATAGAGGAAGTGGAGGGGAAGATTAACTGAAATGGAAAGAACAGAGCAAAAGATTTATGAATTGCTCACCTTGAGGAAGGGAGAGAATGGTTACAGTCACCTACCCGCACCTAGTCAAAATGAAGAAATTGTGGAGAACATAATCAGTCAGACGCAACAAGCCAACAAGTTTCTCTGAAAGACTCACTTAAGAAGAGAAGATAAGAGAGGAACAACAAGTTTATCTGAAAGACTCATCTTAAGAATAGAAGAGAGGAACAAGAAGAAGAATAGGAAAATACTTTTTTTGCCTCTTTGATTAGATTATTGGATCCACCCTAGCTATAACTTAGGAGGATCGTGAAGAATCGTGGGTCAGGAAGTAGTCTAGTTTTTAGAGAGTTTGGGAAGCCAATTATGTTTCGGTGCTTTAGATTTTCATAGCCCATCTATTGAAATTAAGACAGAATGTTGATGACATCGAACTTGGCTCATCCTGCTTAATATATGATGACGATGATTTTATGGAGCTTACAGAAGCACGTCCTGCTTAGTAAACAGAATATAATTATGACTTGTTTAATGACGCGCAACTTAGGTACGTCATTAAAATAAGCTAAGAAGACGTGCATGTAATGCACGTCATAAATTTATGTCCCTAAAACCTACATTTCTTGTAGTGCGCTCAGAAGCACATCACCCCCAAGGAGATGGTAGCCGCCAGGAAGAAGAATGAATCCGAAAGGGAAACCCATTCAAAAAGGCGAGAAAGAAGGGAAGAAATGAGAGATGACAGAACCCAGGAGGAAAACGTTTAGTCAAAGAAGCACCAAACTAATAGGAGGCTTGAATTCAGCCAGCAAGAACCCGCAAAGCCGCATTCGACGAGGTCCAGACAAGAGCGAATAACAAGCATGATGAAAAAATATACAAACCATTAATGACCTTGAAGACTAGCCGAGCAAACATACTGAAACACATGACGAAATGAGAAGATGTCAACTAGCCACTCAAGATGAGGGGAGACCCGAGGGGTGAGACAAGAGAAAATACTGCTCTTTCCATAAGGATCACGGACACGACATTGAAAATTGCTACAACTTGAAGGATGAAATTGAGCACTGGGTTCAAAGAGGATGACTCGACGAATTCGTCGGGTTACCTGATATACTGTCCAAGGGGAAAGACAAGGCAGACACCACCACGAGATCAAAGGAACAACCAAAGAGTTGATATATGCCTTATATTACGTAACGGGGGAAAACGACCATTTGAACCCATCGAAGAGACAACCAGTAACATTTCTTACTCGAGCTAATCTATATAAAACTAGGAGTGCCAACACTGTCAAACGAGACCAGATAAATCGACATGGTAACTAAAACAAGAGGCGCGGTGGAAATTGGCAATTCAAATGGGAGCCAAATAACAGACAAAATTCGAAGAAGCCTACAAGCTTGACAATTATCCATGACAAGGCCAACAATGCCTCCTACATTACTAACAACGAAGATAACGCTAACAAATTCTATGAATCGACGAATGAAACCTTGAGAATAGGTACTAATGTGAGCATGATTGGACAAGTTGGGACTACATTCTATTCTGCTCGCATGAACCAACCTGCCAATGACACACACCCGGTGATTCAATCAAGGAGCATTCCGAGTTCATTTACTACCTCACAACAACAATACACGAGCATTAAAACTATAGAAAATCATGGAGGAAGAAGTTACAGTGAAAATGTTATACTACTCAAGGTAGAACAAATCAAACAACAGTCAGAAAGATACAATGCAGACTCCGCAACATAACTCTGTGAGAAAAAACTACTACTACAGATTGTTAAACACTTGAAACGGGGTTATCAATAAAATTTTGAATTCAAAACTCTCCATCTTAAGCCTAAAATTGTGGCATCAAAGCCAGACAATGAGAAGCAATCAGCATACAAAGCCACAAACAAAATGTCAGGACGTATAAGTCAGACACAAAACTTTTGGTCTAATCAACCACAAAGTAAAAGTTGGGACGATTTAGTCAACTTACTCAAATATACTTGGATTCGACAAACACGTTAGACGAATGGAGTAAAAGTTGGGACGAACCAGTCAACTTATTCAAATAAACTTCGAGTCAACTAACACGTCAGACGAACGAAATAAAAGTTGGGACGAACCAATCAACTTATTCAAATAAATATCGAGTCGACTAACACGTTAGACGAATGAAGTAAAAGTTGGGAGTAGCAGCTCGATTGTTAGGAAAAGAAAAGTTCCCAGGCTTCCCAGCCCTTCTAAGATGTTGGAAATTAGTTATGCTCATGTTTCGAAGAAGAAAAAGCTCGCCACATCGGTTCTTGATGTTGTTAGGGCTTCTTCTCCTCCAGCTTTTCTCTGAAAAAGAGGTCGTAACTCGGATGATGAATCTTCTGGCCGAGATGATGAGGAAGTAAATCGAGTTCTTGAAATGAGCAAGAAATAGGTTTCCCATCCTTTAGATGACCATGAGAAAAGTCATGTTGCCTCATATGGTTTGCCCGTTTCCGTTGGCTTGATGCTGGATGGCTCTTGCATTATTGAAAACAAAATGTTTCAACTTGGCCTTTGGTAGTCTGAGAATCCAAAGGGTACTAAGACCTTGGAAGACTTCGAGTACGATCTGACACTTGAGGATAGAGTTGTTACTCGAGCTCGAGGCTTCAAACTCCCCATTTATCCTGCTGTTGCTGAGACCTCGGGATCGCCTACTACTCCCTCCGCTTCTCGTCCTATTTCGAGTGCGCACGAGGAATTCTGCTAGCCTTTCGAGATTGATGTGCAGGACAACGCTTGCAACCTCATTGGCGGTTGTCATGGGCAGTTGGCTAATAGGGATCTTATGCCCGTACGTCCACCACGTCGTCATATCGATGAGGGCCTCCAGCACCTTATGGAAGGGATGACTCATCTTACTTATGTGGGCGTGATGGGGTCGGACTATAAGGTTGCCTGTGATCAGGTGGCGCTCATTGAGCAGAAACTGGCATGACATGTCCTGGTCCTTTCTCACGTTCTCTGCCAACTTGAGTCATTGAAGGCACAATGCATAGAGCATACAAGGGCTGCAAAAGCTACACAAACGTAGTTGAGGGAACTCGAGGCTATTCGAGACATGTTTGCTTCTGATCTCGAAACGTTTAAAGTTGAATTGGGTAAGTTGTGGTCCCGTTTGGATGTTGGTGAGAAAGAGTTGTCCGACCAAAGGGTTGAGCGTGATGAGGCCATTTGTTCTGCTAAAGAATGTTCTGCCAGTATTAAGGCTTCTATGTCTCGAATCACTCAGCTGAATTCTGAGTTTGTCATGGCCAAGTTTGCAATTTTTGCTAGACTTACGGTCGTTGATAATGAATCATCATCGAATCGAGCTGAGCTATCATATGTTACCAAAAGGCTAAAGGTGGAAGAGGCCGCGGATTGGAAAAGAGTGGTCAATGGTCGCCATGACTTCTTGGATTTCCTAAAGACGCAAGGTTTAGACATGTACGAATACCGTTGCTTTGTTGAGTAGGAATTCAATGACGTCGAAGAAGTCGTTCCGGATTCGCTGAGTGATCCGGTTGTCGGAGAACCTTCTCAACACTTGTCTGAGTCCATACCACTTAGAGATGCTGCTAATGATGATGTCCCTCCTTAATTGTCTATTTGATTCTCTTGTAATCTCTTTTTTTAGAAGATCAATGGAAATTTTATATTTAGCATTTGTTGTGTCCAGTATGTCTAGCTCATCAGCTTTTTACTTACGACATTCCTGACAGATTTCTGACTCGTTCGCCTGTAGTTTTATGACTGGCTTCAATGTTCGCATACTAGTCGTGTAGAAGCTCTTTTTACGGAATCCGATTCTATATCTGGATTACGATGTCGCACATTATAGTCGAAGAGAAAAAGTCTGACTCTTATGTCCTGATACTTTATTACTTCATGGTTGATCAGGCCAGAAGTTTCATTTTCATGTCCGACTCGTTCATCCGATACATAGATTTCTTTTTGCTCGATACTCTAGCCGTGCTGAGTATTTTCACGAGTTAGGTTTTTAATATGACTTTCTTGTCTTGACTGAATGTTTGTCATTTTGAATACAAGATGGAAGATTGAGCGAAGAAATTCAATGATAATACCTTTTTAAGTGTTCTACATTCCACAGTCGAGGTAGTTTTTCGCCCTCCTTGTTTCAACCAATATGTTTATGGTCTGTTGATCTTTATTACTCTATATGGTCCTTCCCCAATTTGGGTTTAGCTTCCCCGCGCCAGGTTCCTTTGTGTTGAGTTGGACTTTTCGAAGTACCCAATCGCCAATGTCAAAAGTGTGGATTCTCACCCTTTTGTTGTAATATCCGGCGATACGCTATTGGTAGGCTGCTATTTTGATAGAGGTTGCTTCTTGCTTTTTTTCGAGGAGGTCTAACCCTACTCTCAGTGCCTCGATGTTATCCTCAGCGTGGAATTCTTCATTTTGAAATGTCGACATACCGATCTCCACGGGTATCATTGCTTCAGATCTGTACGCGAGGGCGAAGGGGGTTTCTCCTGTCAGAGTTCCTTTTGTTGTTTTGTATGCCCAAAGAGCGCCAAGCAACTCGGATGTCCACAACCCCTTCGCCGCGTTGAGCCTTCTTTTGATTGCTTCCAAGATTTTCCTGTTGGTGACCTCGGCTTGTCTGTTTGCCTGTGGTTGGGCGGGTGTAGAAAGTGTTGCAGGTTATTCATTTTTTCACATAGCTCCTTAACCTACTTTCCTTCTAATTGTTTCCCATTGTCCATGACAATTACTCTTGGGATCCCGAATCTGCATATTATGTCTTTCGGAAAAAAACACTTGACTTGGATTTTTCCAATGTTTACGAGGGGCTATACTTCTACCCATTTAGTAAAGTAGTCTACCACTAAGAGGAGAAACTTCTTTTTGTCGGACGCGAGGAGTGGTCCTACGATGTCTATTCCCCATTCCGCGAATAGCCAGGGGATACTCATCGGGATTAGGTTCTGTCCTGGCATGTGAGTATACGAGGAAAATCTTTGGCATTTATCGCATGTGTGAACGAGTTTTTGAGCGTCTGCTTGTATCATTGGCCAGTAGTAACCTAGCGAACAACATTTTTCCCCCTGGGTGATTTTCGCATGTATCGTGGTGGATCTCTTGCAAATCATATTCAACATTAGCAACAGGCTTGTGGCAGACTTGTAGAGTATGTTATTGATCATTGTGTATCGTGTCACCCAATTTTACAGTTTTTGGGCTTCCATCTAATCTGTTGGGAGTTCTCCATTTGATATATATGCTAGGATTAGAATGTCCAGTTGTTCTCTTGATTCGTGGCACATGCTTCTTCCACCTGGTTTTCAAGTATGGAGTTTCCTTGCACCATGCCGAGTGGATTATCATTCTCCTTAGCTGTCGATGCTTCCTTTGCAAGTTCGACGGCTCTTTTGTTCTCCATCCTATTGCACTGTTAAATGGTCACATTTTGAAAGCCTTTTACTAGTTTAGTGGTTTTTTTGTGGTAGGCCTTCTTTCGGGTGTCTTTGATTTGAAACTCGCCATTTAGTTGATTGACTACCAGTTTTGGAATCAGTAAAGACACTAATGTCTTTTATTCCTAAGTTTTTTGCTAACTGTAGCTCGGCTATAACAGTTTGATACTCTGCTTTGTTGTTTAAGGCTTTAAAGTTGAGTTTTATTACCTTCTCCAACATGACGCCTTTTGAGTTGTACAAGACTTATCCAACTCTGCTTCCCACCTCGTTGGATGCTCCATCACAACGAATGATCCATCCGTCGGTGAATGGTTATGGATTGTTTTCCTTCGCTCTTGCTTTCTATCTGTTGGTCGTTGCTTCCTGTGAATTCGGCGATGAAATTCGCCAATGCCTGAGCTTTGATAGCAGTTCTGGGGGATAACTAAATATCAATTTGCCCAAGTTCTATTGTTCATTTCACCATTCTCTCCGATAGATCTGGTTTGTGCAATACCGACCGAAGCGGTTGTTCGGTCATAACCGTGATTGGATACGCTTGGAAGTACGGTCATAGTTTTCTAGAAGATATGATCAGGGCAAGCGCCAATTTCTCTAGATTTGGATAATTGATCTTTGCATCCTTAAACATAGATGCAGTGTTTCCCCGTGTTTGGTTTCGTTAGTAGCTCTGTGCTCCCCATATATGCTTTTATGCTTTGAAAATCTTCCTCGCATTCCGCATTCCATTCAAGTGTCTTGTTTCCTTTTAAAATTCTGAAGAAAAGTAGAATTTGTCCAAGGATCTGGAGATGAATCTGTTCAGGGGTGCTATTCTTCCATTAAGACTTTGTACACCTTTTATGTTTGTTGGAGACTGCATGTTGAGAAGCACCTATATCTGCTTTGGATCAGCTTCAATTCCTCTTTGATTGACCATGTACCCGAGGAATTTTCCTGATTCTGCTCCAAATGTGCACTTCTCCAAATTCAGTTTCATCTTATACTTTCACATTGGGAAAAATGCTTGTTCGAGATCTGTGATGTGGTCTGCTTAGCGTGAGCTTTTGACAAGCATATCATCAATGTAAACCTCCATCGTTTTACCGATTTGCTATTTGAACATTCTATTTACCAATGGTTGGTATGTTGCTCCCGTGTTCTTTAATCTGAAGGGCATTACCTGATAACAATATGTACCCCTTTCCGTTATAAAAGATGTTTTTCTTGGTGGGGAGGATACATCTGTATCTGATTATACCCAGAGTATGCATCCATAAAGCTCAGCAATTCGTGTCTGGTGGTTGCATCCACTATATGCTCTATTGGGGAAGTGGTAAACTACCTTTTGGGCAGGCCTTATTCAGATCGGTATAGTCCATGCATACCCTCCATTTGTCATTCTTTTTCTTTACTAGCACCGTGTTTGCCAACCAGTCCGGGTAGTGAGCTTATCTTATCATCCCTGCATTAAGTAGGGGACACTTCCTCGTTTATTACCTGATTGCGTTCTTGAGCCACCAACCTTCTTTTTTGTCGAAGCGGCTTCTTATTTAGGTTCACTTGTAATTTGTGATAAACAATGGGTGTGTCTATTCCTACCATGTCCTTCATTTTCAATGCAAAATATCTTGGTTATCTTTCAATAGTTGGATCAGTTCCTTGGCGAGCTCGGGATGAATCTTTGTGCCAATCTGGACTGCTTTCTTCGCTTCGTTGTCTAGGTAAACTACGACTGTTTCTTATACTGATTTTCCGGTGTTAGGTCGATCACGTGGGCTGGTTGGAGCCATATTATCGTCCGGGAAATTGAAATTCGTTTGACTAGGTTGCTGTGAAAGCTCTTCCGATCGTTGCAATAATTGCTATTTGTAGGGAGCCTTTATCATTGTGAATTGATGCTCACGGGTAGCTGGTTGATCTCCTTTGATTCTCCCAATACGATTGTCACTATGGTACTTTAAGCATTGGTGCATAGTCAGGAGATTGCGCCCATTTTGTGTATCCAAGGTATCTCGAATAGCATGTTATACGCAGAAGGAGCAATAACGACAAGGAAATCTGTCAATAACACTCGTTGCTTTCCTGGTTCTCCTGCTTCAATTGGTAGTTGAATCATCCCTGATGGACGACTTTGTTCCCCGCTGAAATCCACCATTGGTTGATTGCTAGGTGAGAGCATTTCATTAGTAAACGTCATCATTCGAAAAGATGTCAGGTATAGGAGGTTGGCTGAGCTACCCGTGTCGACCAAAACCCTCTTGATTTCCCACCTGGCTATCATGACCGAGATTACTAAGGCATCATTGTGCGGGAAATTAACCCCGTCTGCATCTTCGTTGGAGAAGGTTAGAGTCCTCTGCATCGTCTTTGTGCGTTCTGCTGATGGTTCTTGATATCTGATCTTTGGTCGCAAGTCTCTAATTACTCTATTTTGGGATCAGTTGGATTGCTCCTTTTCTCCAATTGCACCATGCAAGACGTATATTGTCTCCTTAGGTTGTTCCCCCGATGTACTATTTCATCCTCGGGCTCTCTCAGCTTAACAAATTCTCTGAGTCGTCCTTATCTGACATGGCGTTGGATCTTGTCCCTCGGGCTACGACGATCTTTGTTATTGTGGTCGTAGTCGTCGTGGAAGGAGCATTGTTTGCTTTTGTTTCGCATTTCTGGATCCCCTCTCATTTTTCATGGCCATTTGACGTCTTCCCTTCCAATATAGCTTTAAGGACCTCGCATCGACTCGCTATTAAAGCCGTGAACAATTTCTCTGTTGGTTCACGTTTGGACTTCTTCAGTTGTAGTCTTCCGAACTTTTGTTGATTAAATTTAGAACTGTTATTGATACAATGTCTCTTAAGCAAGGTGTTTTCTTCTTGAGGTTTGTTGCCCTCCCGGTCTTGGATGAGTTTATCCACCATTTCGATCATGTGGTTCACCTGAGCCGTGAGCATCTCTACACGAGGGTCCGAGGGGATTCCCCAAGATGTCAAAGACGCCTGAATCGTTACCCATTGAAGCTCCCTTCTTTCCGATGCAGTTGGTTCGACGATTATTACTGGGTTGATATTATGAGACATGTCGCATTGTCCATCGCTAGATTGAGGATTTGTAGAGCTTTCCATTGACTTTGATAATTTCTTGATCGTTAATCAGATTTCGGTGTACTTCGTCACTGTGAATTTTCTTTTTTAGAAAGGAAATTCGTCGTTCCTCATAGATGCCAATCTAATGAGTCCAATCTCGTCCTCCTGAGAGTGTGATCTAAGAAACAGATGTTGGACTGCCAAAGACCACCTTTTTGGTGGTTGAAGGCACTCTGATGCTTAAGTTAGCAACTCTGTTTGAAAAAGGAAATAAATCTGGACAAAACTCAGCTAAAGTTTCATACCTTTGTCGAATGTTCCATTTACCTTTTATAATGGATGCAATTAATTCTCTGTGTGACTTAAGCATGTGAGGCGTAGTGGAAAGAGATGTTTATCAGAAGATTCTTCTTCTTTATGGAGACGCATCCATGGAGGCGTAACTCCACGACTCTTTTTTATGCAACTTTCCTCTTCTTTATGAGAGAACTCATGTCGGGCTTGGATTTGGGCTTCGATTATGTATTCTTATAGTAGGCCTTGTTTGGGCTTCTATGATTGGTTTTAACCTTCTTGGATTTCATGAGCTGGCCCAGTAGATGGGGCGTTAGATCCTCGTGATTGATGTTTTTTGCCACGTGTATGGCCACGATGTCGGTCTATTTTGACGTATCATCAACAGCTGTTGTGGAGGATTTGCTCCACAAGCCGAAGGGCAGATTACAACAGAAGGGATTGCAGGGGATAAGTTAGCATCATCAGAGACCTCTCTCGAATTGCCAGTCTAGGGTGCTGGATCGGAAGCTTCTTCCTCATGAATCTTCCAATTAGCAACCTTTTGTAATGATCAAAGTCGAGTTCAAGGTCAGGGTGCTCTTCTTCAATTAGCTCCAGCAGATCAAACTTACCTTGGACAATCTCAGCAAAGTCCAGAGTTCCTTGGCGCTTCTGTTCATGAGCTTTGGACTCCGCCAAACTTTTTTTTGCCTTCTTCAGTCTCCCCGCAAGCACGACCACTTGAGATTGTTCCTCTATCAGTTGTTGTTTTAGCGATTTCAACTCATCCTGCACGGCGATAGCTCAATCCTCTGCTTTGCGGACACAACAAAGTTCGCTAGCAACATCAGATTCAAGCTTCTGGTGTAAAGCAACCCATTCAGACTCAGCTCGCCTTGTTTCATCAGCTTTGGCTTGCAGATTAGCCAGCGCCTTACTCGCCACCTCTTCCACGCGTTTCAATTCCTTCCTAGTGCGCCCCAACTCCACTTCAGCAGTCGCCACACTACACCAAAAGGCTTGATTAGCTACACGGAGATGGCCACGGCTCAAAATCGTTAGTTTATTTGCCACGGCTCAAAACCGTGGCTAGAGCCTAAAACCGTCACTACACCAAAATGCTTAATTAGCTACACGGATATGGCCACAGCTCAAAACCGTTAGTTTATTTGCTACGGCCCAAAACCGTGGCTATAAAAAGAAAATGCACCTGTTGCTTTGGCGCCATTGCGAAAGAAAATTGGCAGTCTTGCGAAAAAAATTTGCGGTCTTGTAATAGAGACCTTGACCTTTTGATTGGAGATCAAACCACCTAGATCCTTTGATTGGGGATCAGCCACCAAATAAATTAAATAAAACTTGTATTGCTTGCCTAAACTCTATTACATCATATGTATTTATAGCTGAAAGCAAAGAATAATACTTCCTAATTGAATTCAAACCTAATTCTAATCAAACAATAAATCCTAATTCAAAACAAGCTAATATTCCTTAATTAGAATATTGTTATAACTAAGACATTCTAATCTCAAGTAAATACTAAATAGGATTGGTATCCTAACATCCCACGCCGCCTGAAACAAGGCTTGTCCTCAAGCCTGAAAATCCGGAAACGGACACAAAACTGCTCGTAGTCTTCCCAAGTAGCTTCCTCCACAGGACGGCCGGTCCCCTTGTTAAGCCAGTGTGTAATGGGCTTATTATTGCTTTCAAATAATCCTCAATCAAGTAGTGTCTCAGGGGCTTATTTGATTGGGAATTGTGTGACTTTTGCGTTGTCAAACAAGAGAGACTCCCAGTTCTAGGGTCAATAAAATCAGCAGTTTCAACATCAGATCTGATACGGAAGTTGGTATTGAACTTCCCAGCATGTTCCCGAGCAATTAAATTAGTTGAATCTTTGTCTAATGCATTGCTATTACTGTTGTCACTGTCATCATTGCACTCACTAAGCCTTTTCATAGTAGCCTGTACATCGGCTTGCATCTTCTGATCATTTGAAGATGCAGGTTGTCCAGAAGCCAAAAGCCACTCCGACCAGCCATCACGCTTTCGAACTCTGTCATCCTGAACTTCTACTTGACTAGAACTATGCATTGCATCCAAAATTAAAGAAATGTCTGAAGTCATTCTCTTCACTCTATTAAAGTCAGCAATGTTGGTTATCGGAACCCATCCTTGGTCATCCATCAAAGAAATCAAGTGGTTGTCCTTTTGCAAATTCTCATTACTGAAATAATACTCAATTTGCTTAACAATATTAGCCCTCAAAGGCAACGTCTCCGAGGCAGTTGCAGGAATCCAAGGATGTTGAGGATGTTGAATAACGCGAAGAGGAGGACCTCCTACTGCATTTGGATGATGATACATAGGGGTAAGGCTAGAAAAACAAGGGCCCTCCATAAGCCCTGGACTAGGACCAAGATAGGGAGGGGGCCACACAAAAGGTCGTGGTCCACTGTGATGCATGCTAATATTTTCTCTCGGATTGAATGCTCGATGATGGCGCCGTAATTTATGTAAACGACCAGTATGTGCTTCTACAACTTGTCTCCGATTAGCAAAATTGGCAGCATATGCATTGGTTTCTCTCGGTGGAGGTTGAAAGCTTCTATTGTAAACCATAGCACCAACATGACCAAGTGGTGCACCAAAAGTATGCACGGGGGTTCCATATGGAGATCTTAACATATGAGGATCGAAGTTTCCAGGATAATGTTGGTAAGCATATTCATGAACTGGAATGTGTGGAGCAGGTACAACTGGTCGAAAAACAGGCAGCATTGGTGGTAGGTGATAAGGTATGGTTACAGGAAAGGGTGGCACGCCATTTGAAGGATGGTTACACTTAATAATACCTGCTTTCGGATGATGGGCCGGTGGTTGTTTATGGTAAGGATTATGGCTACCAAGCCCATCTGTTTTTTGTGGCACGAATGGTCTCTACACAGGATTGCGCCTTGGAGTGGTGGGCAATGGTGGTGGTGCCTTGGAAACAACAACATCATAATTTTTGGGTCTAGATGCATCAAGGGCCTTGCCAGAAATTGGAATAATTGGTCGTTGTTGTTCCAGGTGAACGTATGGTGTCGGGCGATATGGCTGGAGATTCCTTAATGTCTCTAGAATAGTGGCATTAGTGGTCTCAAGTGTATGGAGGCGGGAAGAGATCCCGGTAACTTGAGCAGTAAGCGCATTGACCTGCTCTTGTAATGCAGCAATCGTCATAATAAAGAGGGTTGTTGGTGAGAATCGCGATGGTGCAAATATCCAGGTATGAATATCTTTATGGGTGCAAATAACGCAGTGTTGCTACTGTTGCTTCACTATTCAGCAACAGTTTTTTTTTTTTCTTTCTTTTTTTGATGTCTGCTACTTGTGATGAAGGCGATGAAGAAGATATGCTCTGATGATGAAAGGCGATAAAGAAGCTCGGAAGATGAAGATGCTCTGAAGATGATGATGCTCTGAAGGGCGATGAAGATGGACTGGACCGGGTTGTATGGGCGCTGGAATTGGGTTGTAAGGCGTTGAAGTTGGTGTGGAAACCCGGAGTCGATGAACTCTGGAGACGCGGAAATCTGGGAACGATGAAATTGATGAAGCGTTGGAATCTGGGATCGATGAAGCGCTGAAGAGGAAACTGGAGATGGTGCGCTGAAGATGAAACTGGACGAATCTGGATGAGAAGAAACTGGGTCTGCGGAGGTTGGATGAAGACGTTGAAACCGGATGTGCTGAATTGAATCGATGTGCTGAAATTGAATCGAAGAAGAACACTGCTCTGAATTGAGAAAGGTCGATGATGACGATGTGTTGAGTCGATTGGGTAGGTGCTGAAGAGGAAGATACTCTGAATCGAAGATGCTGCTGATGAAGATGGCGACGGCGGTTGCTGCGAAGGGCAGTGCCGTTGCGAGGTATTTTTTTTTTTTTTTTTTTTTTTTGGGATGAAGATCTGGGAGATCGGAGGTTGTTGTGGAGGTTGAAGAACGAAGTAACAAGAAAAAATGACTCAGAATCGACATGCTCTGATACCAGATAATAGAGACCTTGACCTTTTGATTGGAGATCAAACCACCTAGATCCTTTGATTGGGGATCAGCCACCAAATAAATTAAATAAAACTTGTATTGCTTGCCTAAACTCTATTATATCATATGTATTTATAGCTGAAAGCAAAGAATAATACTTCCTAATTGAATTCAAACCTAATTCTAATCAAACAATAAATCCTAATTCAAAACAAGCTAATATTCCTTAATTAGAATATTGTTATAACTAAGACATTCTAATCTCAAGTAAATACTAAATAGGATTGGTATCCTAACATCTTGAGAAAAAAAAATTCGCGGTCTTGCGAAAGAAAAATGGCGGTCCCAGGATGAGGTAGGACGCCGAGAGATTTGGGGAAAGGGAGAGGGAGGACGCAGAAAGTATGGGTTTTTGAGCTGGAACCCACTTCAGTAAGATGCACACCATTTGTTTGTAAAAATTTCTATGAGGAGAACCATTTGTGAAGGAAAGCATTAGCTCATTTGAGTTGTTTGTAATTTTTATGTTCAATGATGGTCACATAGTTTCAATGCATTTGTCAGGGGGTTGAAGGTGAAAATGGTGGGTTTTACTCTCACTTGTCTGTAATGCCACTCAAGTCTGATGGTTCACTTTGCATCATGGAAGCTCTTAGTAGATCACAATCAGAAGGTTTGCAACACTTGCTCTGCCACTTCTCTGTTTCTACTTGATTTGAATCCATTTTAGTTATAGCTTGTTTTGAAACTATTTTTATGTTAAATGTGTGAAGGGATGGTGTCAACTACAACCCCGAAACTTGAGAACTTTTTGGGTGGTGCAACAATGGGTGCTCATCACTATGGGAACAGTGAGAGGGAAACAATGGGCCAAATTCGTTATTCAAGATAATACTTTTTGCTGATCTGTACTACGGAGAGAATGCTTGGGATGATTGGGGTCCCCAACACGATGCCGATTCTGATAAGTGCCTCACCACTCTACTTGATTCAGAAAACCTCGGTAACTTTTCTAAGCATTAATTTCAACCAAAATTTCCTATTTTTGATTAGTTTATTTATTTGGTATTATATAAAAAATGAAGATATCTTCATGGGAATTCAAGAACAGTAGTGGAAGTAAGGGTGTTGTTATCTATGTTCAATGGTAGTAATATATATGATAAATTGCACATTAAATAGTTCATCGAAGGTGTTGTAGTTTTGGTGTATAATTTCAGTCCTCATATACATATGTATTGTACTATCATAATTTTTTGTTGAAGTAGTCGTCTTCATTTATATTTTTTCCAAATTCCATGGACATATATATAATATTGTTTCTCACTTTCAAAAATAAATACCAAATGCAGATTTTGTAGTATATCTCGGGGACATTTTTACAGCAAACAATTTTGCAGTCGCAAATGCAACTAAGTATTGGGACAAAGCCATTGCTCCAACAAGAGCTAAAGGAATACCATGGGCAAGTGTATTTGGGAGCCATGATGATGCACCATTTGTGTGGCCACTTGAATGGTTATCTGGTATGCGGGAAATTGACAACGATCGTCCTACTTCTGTTCTCCAGAATGAGGTATGTGATATGCTTGGAAGGCATGTAACTGTTGCATGATGGAATATCACCAGCACGCATAATTTTCTTCATGCTGCTTTATAACTTAGTTTCTGTAGTTGATCTTGGAATTAGAAAGGTAGGGTGAATATCATTGTTAGAGTTCATTCATGCTCAGCTATTTCTATCCTGGTTGCAGCTTGATATACTTCAAGAAGAAAACGAAAGTATACTTGAGAAGGTACATGGCTAAGCGATTTCTTTGTTAGTTTTCATGTACTATGCTTAATGATTTCACCGCTTTAGCTGATCACGTCTTGGTACTCAAGCTGGTAGACCACTGTCTGATGTTTGATTGGATAATGCTGGTTGCAGCAATGATTTGCTTACCTAATGACTAGCAATACTATCCAATCTTTTGCATCATGCTACAGCAGACAGTGTCAACACTCAACAGCTTGTGCCTGCGGCCTGCCATACTTGAGCTATAGACTAATCTTGTTAATATATCAATTGACTCAAATAATGATATGTTGGCCAGCTTCGATTTGCTGAGGAGAGGTGTGAGGAAGCAGAAGCCAGAGCTAGGCAGCTTGAGAAACAAGTATATATTACATCAATAGGATGAACTGAAATTTATATTTATTTATCTATTATAATTTTTTTGCAAGCAAGCAGGGGTTGCAGAGACCTTCCCAAATTATATTAAAAACAGGAAAGAAGAGAAGGGAAATCCCTCAAATTGAATGTTATATCATGACCTTTTAGTGAAAAAAAAAGTCAGAATTGAGAAAAAAGTTGCCATGCTCTTGAATATGAATGTAATTTAATACATTCTAAAATATAATGAGAAACATTTGACTGTATCTTGGCTAAGTATTAGCAACTTGACTTCAATTCTCACTTCATTGTTATGTACGTGCATGTGATCCACCTCTAGTTCATGTACCTACCCTTCAAAAACCAACAAACTAACTCTTTCTACCTCTCCAAAACACTTGCTTGAGGAGCTTAAAGCCGTTACTACACTCTTCATCAGTTTCTCATATGGATGCTTTTATTGCATGAAAAGGGTCCAAGTTTTGAGGCTGTCTATAATTGAATTAGTGCAGATATAAATATATGTGCGAAGAATGATTAGAGCTCCCAGTATGTGTCTGTTATTGTTTTTTTTTCTGTTGCATATGCGCTTTAACTAATTTGCAACTTTTCACTTGTAGGTTGCTTCACTTGGAGAAGGTGTATCCTTGGAAGCCCGTCTTTTGAACAAGTTTTCTTCATGCCCTCTTGATTAGCTGGAAATAATGTGTGAGATTGCAGATAGTTGACAACTTTCTTCCAAAAAGGTTCCTGGCAACTCTAGAGTACCGTGACTTTTGTTCTATCAGTATTTATTTATTAAATTTTTGTAGACAACTTCTAAGTTTAACCGATAGCTTGAAGTGTATTGGATATGGGTACTATAAAGATAAACGTTCTATAATTTTTGTAGGCAACTTTTGTTCTCTATTACAACTCATTTTTTGCAATTGTTAAATTGTTTATGCAGTGTGTAGCTTCTCATCCAGACACCCAGACACAGTTCCTCAGTGGTAAATGTTCTAAATCTTTGCAATGTATAATGACATGTGAAGCTGGATTAATCAAAGCCAACCCTGAAAACATGTGATAGCTTCCTTTTACATATTGAAATGTTACCTCGAAGGTAGATGGGGCGAGGGATCTAAAAAATAC
The DNA here is from genome assembly GCA_963556465.1 of Berberis vulgaris. Taxonomy (NCBI): domain Eukaryota; kingdom Viridiplantae; phylum Streptophyta; class Magnoliopsida; order Ranunculales; family Berberidaceae; genus Berberis; species Berberis vulgaris. The sequence goes on along the minus strand of OY747134.1, from coordinate 66,433,336 downwards.
AAGAGCAAAGATAACTTTTATTTCTGTACATCCGAAACTATATTTTCTTGGCAAACCCTGATTTGAAAAGAACCATATAGATTTCACAACAGATTCTACGGATGGTGATCATATGCTTGATAGAAGTTGAATTTTTTTTTAGCAAACCAAGCAAGGGTTGAGGGGGCCCTACCCCTATATTAGAAAGAAAGAAAGAAAGAACAAACAAACTGGCTTATCTTTTATTCCATTTGTGTAAAGTTTATGAAAATAAGTTTATAAGTTGTTGCAGGGTAGTGACTCAAAGGTGATTAGTATCCTTCTCTCAGCAAAGATAATTCCACCGTGCTTGCGCAGCATGGAGATGGGCGGTGATTTGTCCAAAATGGTAAATGATATTTCTTCGAAATATCCACTCTTGCAGTAGAATGTTGTTTAGTTGTTGATTGTCCTAAATGTTAGGTAGTTATAGATAAACCTTAAATTGAACTTTTTTTTTTTTTTTTTTAATGTTTAGTTTTAGTTTTTGAATCTTTTTTTTAATCGAACCTTAAATGTTAAGACCTCCTTTTAGTGACTTAAAATTCGCTTAATAAGTTCTGTCCATCAATTGAAATAACAACATCCCAGTTGGCATGTTTTTATTGATGTCTTCTAATTTTTTGGTTGTCTTTGTAGGCTGTGATAAAGTTGGTTGCTCAACTAAGTCAAAAGATGAGAGAGACATGCGATATATAAAAGACTTCTTAGCATTGATAAAAGGGAAAGGGATATGGCAGAAAGATGCTTTCTGAAGATATGATATGTTTTACTTCCTCCTCCTTTGGTTCTTTCTAAGGTATTCCTCATAGTCTTTTCTTTTATGTCTGAAACTTGTTGAATGCTTCCTATCATTACTTACTAGTGATGCACGTGTGCATGGTATCTATTTAAGTCGTATGTGTTCCTTACCTAATGCATTGACTAAAATAAATTTATATTTTCTGAATGAACTATAAACTAGTTAAGTTGTACATCATGATTACCATGTAAAAGAATAACCAATGTTTTTATATTTGTGCCGAAAGTGTTGTGGATTTCATGTTATAGATCTTCTCATTCTGACCCACAAGTTCAGATAGCATTTTCTCATTTTGACCCACAAGTTCAGATAGCATCTCTGGTATTCCTGATTAACCCTTGTATCTAATGTTATCTCTGGTATTCATTGAGAGGGGGGAGAAGGTAAACTAATGAATGCTCTTTATCCTTTTTTTTTTTTTTTTTTAATTTCCATTGATTGATTAAATGGAATGAAATGGGGGGTGGGGTGTTTTTAATGTACTTCTGTTTGGTTCTGTTGTGGATTTCATGTTGCTGTGGGTCCCACAAACAACAATATAGCACTGTTTTATTTATCAATTGCACCCCCTCAACCAACTGTATCACCTTTAGACATCTGTATTATCCTCAAACAGTTTCCTTTGTATTACTGAAAAACTTATGGTGGCTATATGAAAAAAAAAATCTCTATGAAACCAGATGATAAGGTCTGTGTAAGATGTTAGTTCTATCAAACCATTTTCTGGTTAGCCTATTGTGTTTTTTGTCAATATATTACAATACTTCTAAATGTCCACTTAGATGATTAGTTCCTCTTAACGCTCAAGTATAGAGGCTAAAGGTTTGTGTTATTTTTTTACTATTCAGATCTAAAGCACATTTAAGTTAAGTGGATTAAGAAATTCAGATTGTTTTTGTCTTAATTCAGAGCTAAACTCATGTTTTCAGTTTAAGAAGATGAGCTTCTTGGTGATCTAACGATGGAAACTGAATCTGAATTCTAGGTTCAGAACTAATTATGAATTCAGGACTAAAGGACTGTAAAAAAAACACCCTAGGGAGTTGCTTGTTACTGTCTAGCCTAGCCATTTTTACTTTAGGCAGCAAAAGAATTGAAGAAATATTGCTATAATATTTTGAGCTGTGTCAAGTTGTTTTTGTATCTATCTATTTGAATTAACTGATCTAATCTCCTTTAAGATCTTCAAATGTGTTTATCTTCTGGTATCAATTTACTGTTTAATCAACTTGCTTCTGTTCTAAACTAACTTCTACCTTTGTGTTTTCATTGCCATTACTTTATTGTCTTCAAAGCATCTCCACTTAAATCAACTCCAAAGGAAAACGAAAAGGAAAAGGAAAAGCAACGGAAGCAAGAAAGAGCAGGTCAGAAAGAGATGAGTTTAGGAATTTTTTTTATGTTAACGATATTTTTCATTAAGATGAACAGATGATAGATGGATATTTCGACATCTGTGTTTCTTTCAGGAGTTGATGAGCCAAAACCAAAAGAAAAGCATCTGAAGGGAGCAGGGTCAGGTTTCCTTGCTCCCCTTACTCTTTCAGATGCCCTTGCCAATTTTTTGGGCACAAGAGAAAGCGAATTGTCACGTTCTGATGTGATAAAAAGATTGTGGGATTATATAAAAGAACACAAACTGCAGGTAATTTTCTTTTTTTTAACGCTGAAAATTATATCTGGCTAGCTCTGTGTAAAGACCATGTTAAATAAATTAGCAGCAATAGTATGAACTGGAAATCTCTTGGACACATCAAGAGTAACGACCCTGTTTTCTCCGAGTAATAGTTTCATTTATCTGGCCTGATTCTTCTGAATTTTCTTATTTTTTGTTTTTGTTTTTGCGTTTATAGGGCATTGTAAAACTACTATTGGAACTATTGTGTTAAATTTGTTATGGCTTAGACGGTGACCTTAGAACCCCTTCCAAAGCATGTCACATGTCACATGTTCCGAGTTTTTCTATTTGTTCAGTTCTAGAAATTGTGCATCATTTGCTGCGATACAATTGATTGAATTGTGCTTTTGTTTTGGTAAATCTAGATATACTATGAATTCTCGAGTTCAGACCTATTTCTAGTCGAATACAAAAGAAGACATTCAGGTCATAAATTTTGGATGATTTAATTTGCCATTTGTTTTAGTATATGATATACTTCGATTTGTAATCTGTTCTAGGTTCCCTGAATAGATTTATATGGCTTTAGTCACCCTTTATCAATTGAAGGTAGGTCTTACGCTTTTTACACTTGTGTAATTGCTGGCCTTTGAACCTATTTTCATTTCTTTTCATGCTTTCTGCCATCATTAATATTCGTGATTTCTATGTTTTTGAAAAGGTGTTAAATCCCACCCCGCTAACAGATCTCTCATCTGTTGTGTAATGGAAGCATCAATAATCAATTCATGAAGGTGCAAAATATCTAGATAGCTATTGTTGTTTGGTTGATTTGCTCCCAAGAGTGCATTAGCCAGGCCAAGACATCCAATGATATCTAATAATATATCCTTTCCATGGTAGCCGTGTCGTAGGCACGGGTACACACCACATAGCAAGTGTCTGGTCGATCTTAGTAAGGACTGATTTTGCAGGTGTGGGGCTGTGATTTTGCTGCAGCAACAAAAAAAATGTAATTTTTTTTCGATTATATTAATTTGTAACGGTTTCAAACCCTCGCAACAAACCAATTTTTTTTTTTTTTTTGAATTTTGTTTTGACTTGCAACGGCTTACAACCGTGGGCATTCATTCTTGCAACGACTTAAAACCGTGGTCGTTCATTCTTGCAACGGCTTACAATCGTGGCTAAATGCAAAAAATAATCAAGCGTCCTCGAACATAAAACCGTTGCTAATAAGTGTTGCCACAGTTTATAGCCGTCAAAGGTGATTTGGCGATGCCTCAAATGGCCAAGCCTCTAAGCCGTGGCAATAGCTTACCCCCATGGTCCCAAACCGTTGCGGATGGGTATTTTTGGTGTAGTGAAACCAGCCTTGGAAGAATTCAGCTCAGCCTTTGAGGCCTCCACCTTGGCCTCAAGATTAGCTCGAGTGGCCTGTACTGACTCAAAGTCCGCCTCAGCGCTAGACTCCTCCAGCTGCTTGTTTAAGGAATCTATCCGATAGAGCCCGTCAAAGTACGACTTCTGCAATTTAACAACAACCTTCTCCAAGGCAAGCATTCTATTACGAGCATCAGGGTGCAGCTCACTCCAATCCAATGATACGCTTGCTCCTCCCTTGGACATCATCACTGCCTCGAGGGGACTCTTCGAAAACTTTCGCTCAGCATAAAAAACCTCCTTAACTGTAGGCTCAGCCTGATGCCCAACATCAAGATATAAGGGCAAGAGAAAGGTAGGAGATCCACTCCCTAGTGCGGCCGTTTCGACAGAACAGGGAAGGGGAACATTAGTAACTTCGGTGGCAGGATCCATATTCGAGGGCCGAACAAGTTGCGAAGCTTCAAAACCACCAGTGCCTGCCAGCTCCGAGTCGCCCCCTTTAGGTCAACAATCGGGGCATGAGATTTGGGCAAAACACCTTGCTATTTCAGAACCATTTCTTGGGCAGACTAAGCATATCCAGGTTGCTCGATGGTCACCTCTTCTTCCACTGAAATCAACGGTTGAGAAGAGGAAATGGCCGTGAGATTAGCCCGCTTCCTCTTGTGCCGAGTAATATGCGGCAGTACCGCCTCCAACTTAGCATGCCTCATCGAGCTTGACATTCAACTTCTTTTCTTTGAACGACGACTGTTGGCTTCCTTAGTCGACGTTCTACAGAGTGGGAGCTTCGTGAAAATTCTCGAAGAAACCACTCCACACGATGTTGCTCAAAATTATAACCTCTTCAATGGTCATAAAAGAGAGTTCATTAAACTTTTTCTTTATCGACTTCTCTTATTTAGTGAGAATTGGAGCCATAAATTTCCTTGCTAAGAAATAAAACGACAATTCAATGCAACATCCACAATGATCAGACAAGAAAAATGAAGGGGAACATTACGCTTACTGCAATCAAATTTGAAGTATTAGACAAGCGGACACCCCTCCATCTTAAAGTACGGAGAGTCCAAAGAAGCAAGAAAATAATACTTCTGCCAAGACTTAAAGTAGTCTGACAATGGACCCAAACAATCCGGCATGCTCAGCTGACATGCCCCATGAGCATCCAGTCAAGGGGAAGTCAGCAGATGGACCACCCGCGGAGTCAATCGAAGGCCAGCATCCTTTGCCCCGGTAAATGCAACGATCAAAGTCCTGAACCCATTTAGTACCATCTAAGTGGGAGGAATGCGAAGATACGCCAAGAAGCACCAAATATCTTTCGGAATTGAGAAGCTGAATCCAGATTGAAACATGCCTATTTTTGAAATCCATACAAATAACCCTTATTCTTCTTCTTCTTCCTCGTTCTTCATCTCGCAACCACTACCACCACTAATTGTCACATACACCTTCACGACCCCCAATATCACCTGTGACTACCACTACCACCAACAACACCCCCAACAACACCCCAACAACTTATGAAGCTAGGTTTGTGCCAATAGCACGCCTTGACTACCGCCACTCTATCATCAACAACAAAAGCTTTAGATCTTGAGTTTGGGTAGAATGTGAGATGAGCACGTGCCATGAATTGTATGAGAAATACTAAATGCTTAAATTTTTTGGTGGTATTTCGAAGTATTTGAGTTTTATGTAGGACCATTAGACATTGCCCGTTTTCATATTGCTCTAGCCGTAACGGATACTTGAGGAGCAATATAATATAGGCATATTGGTGTGATGCGACACACGGTTGTGGCACTATGGTGTGGGAGTTAGGGGTGGGCAAACGGGTTGAGGAATCGCGGATCCAAACCAAACCGGACCATTTTACTCCAAACGGTTCGATTTTTATTTTTAAAATTATGAAACGATTCGGTTCGGTTCGGTTCGGTTCGGTTCCGGAACCGTTCTTAAACAGTTCGGTTCCTAAATTTTTGTTTAAAACGATTCGGTTCCGATCCGATAATTAAACAATTAGCTAATCAATTTAAAACCAGAGCCAGTCTCACAACAATGTCTATATGGTCAAGTGGTTAAGGAGACAGATTTGAAATCTGTTGGGCTATGCCCGCGCAGGTTCGAACCCAATTGATGTTTTCATTTTTTACTTTTTTTTTCTTCATTTAACAGAAGCCATGCATTTTGGTTTTTTGCAACTTCCATTGAAACTGAAAGAGACCCTCACAAGCAATGGATTAGCCGCAGCCCAAAGACATCCAACTTGCTCGTCGAAACAGGGGTGAACATGCTTGATTGCTTGTAAAATGAGCTATGTATTGTTAAGATGTTATTAAGTTTGATTTCACTTTAAGAATTATATGTAACTTTATCCTATTGAGATAGATAGATAGATATCTATTAATGAATTGTTGTTTATCGAATTTGACATTTTCTATCTTTCACATGTTGTGTGAGATGAATGAGTTGTTGTTTATCAAATTTGACACTTCACTACTTGTGCAGTTGTGCTAAGGTGGCCTAATATTGAAACATTCCACATCTAGTGGGGGAATAGAAATAATTTTTAGTTTATCACCAACTCTTACTCGCGGTGGGATGCATCTTCAAGATTGCATAATATTATACAGGAACCGTTTTGAACCGAATTGTTGTAAACGGTTCGAGTTAGGTTCGGTTCCAACGTTCAAAATGGAGGAACTGATCCGAATCCAAACCGTTAAAATTTAAACGGTTCGAGTTAGGTTCCTCAAAATTTGGAACCGATCCGAACCGTGCCCACCCCTAGTGGGAGTGCAAGAGTGGAGTGGGTTTCCAATGGCCAAAATGTCTCTTGTCTCTCTCATTCAAAATATTTTCGGACTTGTTTTCTTTTTCGTCAAAACTTCACCAGAGATCAAGATCAGTTTGCGCACTTATTGGTTTGTCATTAGGTCACTCAACCACTCAAACAACATCAGTAAGCTCATCTATTATCATCGCCTCTGTTCACTTCTTCTTCTTGGTCTTAATTTAGGTTCTTGATTACCCTAATTAGGGTTTTGATGCGTTTCAGCTCCTTGATTTAGCTATTTGGACTCCGTTTTATGGTTTTCTTGTAGATTTTCAAGGTGATTGGAAGGCAACTAGAGATGGAAATGGCAAAAAAAGTAGATTGAAATTACTGGAAAAACGATTACAACTTCAAAAGGTGCAAAGACCATTAGACCTCTCTTCTTCTTTTCTCTCTGATCTCCTCTCCTCTGCAAACAACTCTGTTGACAATCTTACAAACACCACCGTTCGATCATTGACACATCTAAGCATCCTATTAAATCAACTAACAACTTTTATAGAATTACTAAAGTACCCCGTGTTTTGAATTTGATTTAATTTAGATTGGCGCCTATTTCTCCTGCTTAAAACTCCCCCTTTTCTTTTCCTTTAATCAGGATATTACTCATGACAATACCCTCTTCTTTTGACCATCCTTGTCCTCAAGGATGAAAATATGGGAACATGGCCCTGATATGCTCGAAATCTTCCCATGTGGCTTCTCTGGCAGACGAATTGCTGCACTGTATCAGTACTTGCATCACTGCTCGATTGTGGCTAGGAAAGTCTGCGAGCCAGGATTTTCTCCGGTTCTGCTATGAAATGTCCTTGTTTATCTACTAAGGGAAGCAAAGGGACTGGTACGATGGAAGCTCCAAGTCGTCTCTTCAGCTGAGACACATGAAAGACACAGTGAATTTGTGATTTGGGAGGTAGTTGTAATTTGTATGCCACTTCTACAATTTTCTCCAAGATCTGAAAAAGACCATAAAAATTGGTAGCTAGCCTCATGTTTTTACCTAGTATAACAGTGGTTTGCTTGTAAGGCTAAAGTTTGAGGTACACCCACTTTCCTATTTCAAATTTTCTCTCAGTCCTTTTATTGTCAGCAAAGAATTTCATTCGTTCTTGAGCTTTGGTAAATTTTTCTTTAATAATGTCTAGCATATGATCTCCTTCATGTATTGAAGCACATCATGTATGGACAGCTGGGAGTTAGGTGGCAAGGCAGGTAAAAGAGGGGCGTAGCCGTAGAGTGCCTTAAAAGGTGAGGTTTGTAGGCTTGAGTGATGGGAAGTATTGTACCAAAATTCAGCAAGATATAGCCACCTTGACCATTGGGAGGGAACATCCCCAGACATGCACCTCAAATAGGTCTCGAGACACGCATTAGTTCTTTCAGAATGCCCATCGGTTTGTGGGTGGTAGGCAGAGCTTAGGGTCAATTTGATACCAAGTGTGTTGAATAAGTCTTGCCAAAAGGCACTAATAAATACTTTGTCTTGGTCTGAAATCATAGTGGAGGGCAGTCCATGAAGTTTATAGATGTTATGAAGGAAGATTTCAGCCACCTTGGCAGCGGTATAAGGGTGTGAAAGTGGCAAGAAATGGGCATACTTGGTGAGCCCATCAACAACAACCAATATAACTGTGTGACTATTGGAAAAAGGGAGTGACTATTGGAAGAAGGGAGACCATCAATGAAATCCATGGCAATGTGTTGCCATGCATGCTCAGGAATAAGGAGTGGTTGGAGTAGTCCCCCGTAGGAGCTTTGATCCCCATGATTTCTTTGGCAAATATCACACTCTGAGATGAGTTCAATGAGCCGAGCCTTCATACTTGGCGAAAAGAAATATCGTCTGACCCTCTCATACGTAGCTATAATGCCTGAATGACCCCCCATAGCCGAGTTTTGAAGCTCCTGTAATATTTTTTTTCTAAGCCTGCCTTGAATCCCAATGTACATAAGGTTTTTGTACTTGAGTAATCCCTTGTGTAGAGAATAATGTAGGCATGAATCTTTGTTCACAGTCGGTTGTATCAAAGCTTGAACAACCATATCTCCATCATAACTGGTAAGTATTTCTTATATCCAGTGAGGTGTAATAGTGGTGATAACATGGAGCTCACTTGTGTGTTCTGGGCACCTTGATAGAGACTCAGCTACCATATTGTGTACCCATTTTTTGTAGAATATTTCATAGTCAAACCCTAACAACTTAGATAACCATCTTTGTTGTAGCATTGTGGTGACTTTTTTTTAGAGAGAATATACTTTATGCTCTGGTGGTCTGTGTAGATGTAGAATTTAGAACCAAGTAGGTGGGACTTCCACTTGTGTACAACCATGGCTATGGCTAACAACTCATTCTCATATGTAAAAAGGGTTTGATTATTTGGACCAAGAGCTTTGTTGAAGTATGAAATAGATTTCCCCTGCTGAGACAACACTGCTCCTACCCCTTTTGAACTTGCATCTGTCTCCATGGTAAAGGGTAGGTTGAAGTTAGGTAACCCCAACACAGAAGCCTTACACATGGCTTCCTTGAGTTGAATAAAGGCCTGAGTAGTTTGGGTTGTCTAGTGAAATGAGTTCTTCAATAATTCAGTTAGAGATTGAGCCACCAATCCATAGTTCACAATGAATTTCCTACAGTATCCAGTGAGTCCAAGGAACCCCCTAAGTTGCTTGATGTTGGTGGGAGTGGGCCAGGTGCTCATGGCCTCCAATTTAGCAGGATCAACCTCTACTCCATCAAGGTTTATAATATGCCCTAGCTACTCTAGCTTGTGTTGCATAATTGAGCATTTGGTAAATTTAGCATACAATGAATGTTGCCTCAGAGTGGTTAATATGGTGTGTAGGTGCTCAAGGTGTTGTTCCACAGTAGGACTGTAAATAAGGATGTCATCCACAAACACTAGGACAAATTTTCTAAAAAATGGAGCAAATACCTGATTCATCAAAGCCTGAAAGGTAGCAGGGGCATTAGTGAAGCCAAATGGCATTATCTTGAATTCAAAGTGTCCATGGTATGTCTTGAAGGCTGTTTTGTGGATGTCTGTGGGATGTACAAGGATTTGATGATATCTTGATCTTAGGTCTAGTTTAGAGAACACAGTTGCCCCATGAAGTTCATCAAGTAATTCATCTATGAGTGGCATTGGGAATTTATCCTTTATGGTGATGTCATTCAACCTTCTATAGTCAACACAAAATCTCCATGATCCATCATTTTTCTTGACCAAGAGTATGGGTGCAGCAAATGGGCTGTGAGAATGTTGTATGATCCCTGCCTCTAGCATTTCTTGTACTAATTTTTCAATCACAATCTTTTGCATGTAAGCCACCTTAGAAGGGTTTTGGGCAGGAGGAATGGGATTTGGTTTAATTGGGACGTTATGATCTAGGTGTCTAGATGGAGGTAAGGTTGTAGGTTTTTGAAACACATCAGAAAAAAGGTTGTAGGTGTCTAGATGGAGTCAAGAAGAGTGTTTAAAATAGGGTTGTTGTTTTCTGTTGGTGTAGGAGTACTCAAGGAGAATAGTTGTCCTATGAAAGCAAGAGAGTGTTTTTTGAAAAACTTGCCTAACCCCTTTGAGTCTATCATGCACAGTGAGCCAGTGTCACTGCTACCCTGTAGTGTGATGCTTTGTCCATTATTGTCCATAGTCATTTGGAGCTTTTGCAAGTTTAGGGTTATATCACCAAATTGTTTCAACCAATCTCCACCTAAGACCATATCATACCCACCCAGTGGGTAACAGCCTGACACTTTCTTCAAAAGGCATCCCCTGCATAGTTCATTGTAATCTTGGGCATATTGCATTGCTAAGCAATTGTTCTCCATTTGCCACCCTAACCACCATTTGAGGTGTCAATGTAGTAGGCCATTTAGTATCCTTTATAACCTTAGGGTCTATGAAGGAATGTGTACTACTTGTGTCTATAAGGATTGAGATGGGTTTTTTCTTAAATAAACCTTTGATCAGTAAGGTGTTGGTAGCAACACTGCCATGTATGGCATGTAAGGAGATTTCCATGTCGGATTGGATTTCCTGAATCAGGTTCTCACACTCAGCAGGATCAACTTCTTCTTCTGCATTAGCTTCATGTTCAGGTACTAGCATATACAAGTGCTAATTCTTGCAGACATGTCCATATTTGTACATTTCATCACAGTTATAGCACAGGCCTTTGTCCCTTCTAGCCTTCATTTGAACTGGAGTAAGTCTCTTAACAGGTGGCAAGTTAAAAGCAAATTTAATAGTATTTGATGGGTTGTTTTTGTAAGAAGGTCTAGATGTACTTGAAGCTTGACTGAAATTGTCTGAGCTAGGTTGTGATGATACATAAGATCATGGTTTACTGTAAGTATTTGTAGTGGTATAGTTGTGTTGTCTGAAATTGTTATTTGGCAGGGCAGGTGTTCTGGTGGTGACTTGCTTGTGTATAGATGCTCCGTGGATTCTAGCTAGATTGAATGCTTTGGAAACAGTGGAGGGTTTCAGCATCTGAACCATGGATTTTACTTCAGGCTTCAAGCCACTTAAGAAGCTGAGAACAAAATAGTTCCATCTAAGTGTTGGTTGTGGGATAGCATTAGAGATTTTAGTTCTTCATATTTGTCGTAGTAATCACTTACTGTCGAGTCTTGGCTGAGCTTATTGAAAGAATCAACATAATTTTCTAGGACTGCCTCTTCGAATCTTTCACAAATATCATTAGCAAATACATTCCAACTAATTACTCCCTTCCCAATTTGATAGTCTAAGAACAATAGATCAGCTTTACCAGTGAGACGAATAGAGGCAATATTCACCTTGTTCTCTCTTCTAAGATCTGGTAGAAGGTGAAATATCTTTCTCCTTTTTTAATCCATGATCGAGGATTTATTCCATCAAACTGTGGGAAATCCAGTTTTGGGAGTCTAGAGAAGGTACCTGAGTTCTCCCAATGATTTTTGGAGTAAGATCTGGTGGCTGGGTCTGAAATTCCAGGAGGTTGAGCAACTCCAGATGGCTAAGCAATTGTAGATCTGCTGAAACTAGCAACACCAATAACTCATTGCTGATTTTGGAGCAATTTCACAAGTTGCTCAAATTGAGATTCTATCCTCTTCTCCAATACTTCCTGGCTTTGTGTAATCTTCTTGAGTTCTCCTTTCACTTGATCTATCTGGCCAGAATTTTCAGCCAAATGCTTCTTAGTTTCCCTCATGAACACCTCTATATCCTTGGATCTGGTTTCCATGGTGAGTCTGTTTAGTTTGTTCAACACAGGTCTAGGGTTTTCTCTAATACCAAATGTCAGATCTAAAGGTGATTGGAAAGCAACAAGAGATGGAAATTGTAACGACCCTACTTTAACATATAATAATTTTTATTTAATTAATTAATTATTTATTTATTTAATTTTAATTTTATTAAATATGCGGTGGCGTCAAGTAGTAAGAGGGGGTGTCCCTAACCTCGAGCAAAGCCCTAATAGAAAATGATTTGGTCTTAGTATGAATAGATAGGGTTTAGGTTCTTCTACTTGTTCTCTCGCCGCTAACAAAAAAAAAAAAAAAAAAAAAAAAAGAGAAAGGAGAAGAAGAGAGGGAGAAAGAAAGAAGGAGAAAAGCAAAAAAAAAAGGTGATTCTCTTTATTGCTTTCAACTTTTACTGTGATATGTTTCTTTTTGTCATTTTCTAATTTTTGCATAAAGATTGAGAATGCTTTGTGCATGATTTGATTCGAGATTGGTGAGTTTTGTTCTCTATTTTCTTTCTTTCAAAATTTTGTGAGATCACTCTTTAAGTCAATATTATGTCAGGTTCACACACTACACACTGTAAAGAATGAAAGTTGTATTCATCCTCATGTCAGATCTCATTCATCGAAATAGTTCTTGGGTCCCACGTATGTTTGACATTAGCAAAAAGGAATTGCAATGGGAATTCATTGTAGATTCGAGATTTTATCTTAGGGTGGGCCCCACTGCAACTTTTTCAGTTGTAAAATTTGAGATTTTATTAAGGGTGGGTCCCACTGCAACTTTTTTTACATTTGCAAAATTTGAGATTTCATTTAGGGTGGGTCCCACTTCAACTTTTTACATAAAATTCGAGATTTTATTTAGGGTGGGTCCCACTGCAACTTTTTACATTTGCAAAGTTGAGATTTTATTCAGGGTGGGTTCCACTAGGTCCCACCTTATGAGGGTATTTGCTACGTGGAATTAGGCTTTCTTTATGAGGTTTCCTTATTTGTGGTGTTTTGTGCTGTAAACGCTTGATATCCAATATTTTTGATCTGTTTGATGTGTGAGATTTTCCTAGCTTGCTGGGTTCATGTTTGGGGTCACCCATGTTTACCATTTTATTGATTGGGTGTGACTTTGTTTGGTTGGTATTTGAATGGTTGATGAATATTAATGCATTGTGATAAATTTGGAAATTTGTATGCATATTGACTTGTTTATGCATTATGAAGAATTTGGATATTTGAATCAAGGAGTGGCTTGATTGCCATATTGTTACATAGTCTGATTAATGAATATGCTATGTTTTCCCCAAAAATGTGGGTGAATAGATTGTGAATCAATTCAGGTATGACAAAATGTCATTGTGGAAGAATTCTGAATTATGGAAAATAAAGGATATTGGTAAACCTGGATTTATGAAAATATAAAACACTTGGGCTTGTATCACTTAGAACTACCACATCTCTTTTGTTTATTATTTTCCCTCTCTTACTAGAGAAACTAAATGACCAGTGGGTCGTCTTGCGGAGTTGGGGCACCCATTTCTTACTAGAGAAACTAAAGTAACCTTCGGGTTAGTCTTGCGGAAATGTGGTGGATTGTATGCCTAAAATAGGCTTTGATATTTATCCGTAAAAAATGTGACGTGAGTTTATGCGCATTGATAGCCCAAGGGTGGCTTTTGGTACTCATATGTTAGGGGTATCCGTGATGCATGCCTGTATGTGATGTCCTCACTTAGGCATGGATGACGGAGTAGTCCTCCTTTATATGAGAGAGGCATACGGGCATGTATGTTCGGCACGGAGGTGGTGCGAATGTGGTATCGTCTAAGTGATCAATCCGTTAAGAAGATGAACCTAATTCAAATAAAAAGAATAAATGACGTTGCATTGATTCTAATTCTTTTTATGCAGGATGGCAAGTCTACTAATATTTCTGCAGGTCCGACTTGCCATAGTCAACTCCTATAGGGTAAGTACAGGTAAATCCATATTTACATATTAGGATGATGATATGATTGCCTCGTTGAGGAACTAAATTCTTGGAACTGTGTTTTCTTGCATCACACCTTTGCCTCGTTGAGGAACTACCTATTGGTGTGATGGTTGGTTGTTTGTGTTTAGCTTGATGTTTATCAAGTGCGATTTTATTGATTTTTGGCATGAAGATTTCTCACACCAGCTTTATTGCTGACCCAAGTGAGCTTTTGCTTCTTGGGTACATTCCTTCGGGAATGTAGCCGACTAGCTTATTTTCAGGATACAGTAATCTCGGGCGGGCTTAGAGCATTTCGTACCATACGTGACGAGCATTGCTGGGAGTTGCGCGTGTTCGAAAGATTAGATCTTTCTATCTGTAGGTGTTAGTTTAAATTCTTGTAATTCGAACTCGGAGTTATTTATTATTTTTTTTGGGAGTGATACATTCGTAAATTTTTGAACTTGTTAGCGTTGGCACTACGAGTTTTAAAATTTTCTTCCTTTGATGGACTTATAGATCAGTTGTGTTTTTCCCTCTATTTGGTAAATTGTGCAAATTTATTATTTCTCGTGGATGTCAACTGTTATTTTTTTCGTGAATGAAAAATTCATGTCCCGACTTTTGGGAAAACGGATAATCCTACGTGGATTTTTGGGATTTTCGTTTTCTCGAAAATCGGGGCGTGACAGTTTGGTATCAGAGCACAGTTTACCCTAGGCTAGGGAGAGTCTAATCATTTCCTTTTTATTGAAAACGGATAATCCTCGGAATGTGGTTATGGGTAAGCTGTAGAGTGTTTTGTGGATCTTATGGAGTGTCTAATCATTTCCTTTTTATTGAAGGATATGGCCGGAAGACATACGCGTCAGAATCCAAACGGGAACGGAAGCGGAAGCAGTGGGAACGTCGTTCCAAATGAGGGTGGCAATGAAAATGGAAATGGCCATGGTGATAATACTATCCAGTTGAGTCAAGCTATGATGATGCAGTTGCTACAAGGATTGCAACAGAATAACAATCAGGGTGACCCTTTTGCTAGAAGGGTTAAGGAGTTCGGGACTTTGGGTGGAAAGAGGTTTACCGGAGAAAATTCGAGAGATGCAGATGTCTGGGTTCAGAGCTGTGAGACCGTTTTCAGGAGGATGCAACTCACTGAAGTCCAAAAACAAGAGTTAGCGGCACATCACCTGGATGGCGCTGCTAGTTACTGGTGGGAGGCTTTACTACCCTCCGTTGATGTTGCGGTTATGACATGGGATGACTTTAAGGATAGATTTGAGAATAGATTTGTGCCTAATGCAGTTAAGGCGCAATGGGCTGCGGAGTTTAATATGTTGAAGCAGACTGGGAATATGACTGTGGAACAGTATGTCACGAAGTTTAACGAGTTGTCCCGTTATGCTCTGTATTTGGTAGACACCCCAGAAAAGAAAAATGCCAAGTTTATTGGGGGTTTGCATCACTACCTGTCGAGGGCTTTTCTCACCGCTGACAGAGAGAGTTTTGACAGAGTTTTGGATTTAACATTGAAGTATGAGGAACAGAACAAGATGTATCATGAGAGTAGAGAGAAAGGCAAACAGAAGTTGGGCGAGGTGTCAGGAAACACTCGCCATCAGGGTGCGTCGCGTGATTTTCGTGGTGATCGTAGCCGTTTCCGTCCTTATGATCAAAGGCAAAGGGGTCGACAGTTTCAGAACCAGAAACCTCAAGGTGGGTACCAGAACCAACAGCAGGGAGGAAACCAGTTTCACCGTCAGGGTGGAAATCAGTCCCAGAGGCAGGGGTATGACCATTCCCAGAAACAGGATGGTAATCAGCATCAAAGACTGAATGGAAACCAATTCCATCGTCAGGGTAACCAGAGACAAGGTTATCAGGGTCAGCAGAATCAGACTGCCCAAACAGCATCAGAGGGGCGCACACTGATCTGCTACACTTGTGGGCAACCAGGTCATCGAATGCGAGATTGGCGTAATGGTAGGAACACGCCCCAGAATAGGCATGGTCAACCCACCCAAGGGCGTGTATTTGCTACCTTACCAGATCAGGAAAACGTTCAAGGTACTTTTGATTTTCCTATCTCTAATATGAAGGTGTTATTTGATACTGGTGCATCATATTCTTTCATATCTCGACGTTTGGTTAATCGAATAATGTTAAAAGTTTTGCCACTTGCTATACCATTATGTGTTACCACCCCTTTAGGAGGCTCAGTGACACTAAATGAAATATGTAGAAATTTTAAGATTTCCTTCCTCGACAAAGTATTCCTTGTCGACTTGATTGTGCTTGACTTTGAGGTGATTTTGGGAATGGATTGGTTGCGTAAGAACTTAGTCACGCTAGATTGTGCAAAGAAGATAGTTTCCATTCATGCACCAGGCATGCCCCCTGTTTCTCACACTTGTGGAAATTGTGAAGAGTCAGTAATGTCTAGTTTTCTGTACTTGGTGGGGACGTCAGAGAGAGAGATTCGAGATGTAGAAGTGGTAAGAGATTATGAGGATGTATTTCAGGAAATTCCCGGCTTGCCGCCTAGGCGAGAAGTTGAGTTCCGAATCGATTAATACCTGGAACCGCTCCTATCTCTAAGGCAGCGTACCGGATGGCACCTAAGGAGTTGAACGAGATGAAAGTCCAGTTGGACGAGATGTTGCAAAAAGGGTAATTTTTCTTGACATTTTGTTTGATTTGGCCATACTTATTGACATGTTTGTTCATGTTAATGTATATATGTGTAATCCTTTTAAGGTGTGTATGAACCAGGTTCATACGTCCGAGTAATTCTCCGTGGGGAGCACCCGCAATTTTCGTTTCGAAGAAGGATGGTACTTTGAGGATGTGTATTGACTATAGGGAGCTGAACAAAAAGATTATAAAAAACAAGTACCCATTGCCTCGAATTGATGATCTTCTTGATCAGTTGAGGGGAGCGGTGGTGTTTTCTCAGTTTGACTTAAGAACTAGATATCATCAGATGGGTATAGAAGAAAATAGTATTCCCCTCATGGATTTTCGTACGAGATATGGGTTGTATGAGTTTCCAGTCATGCCTTTTGGTTTGACAAATGCCCCGGCCTTTTTCATGGATCTGATGAACCGGATCTTTCGACCATACTTGGACAAATTCGTCATTATCTTTATCGATGATATTTTGGTTTACTCTCGTAGTGAAACAGAGCACAGGGAACATCTCATAACAGTGTTGCAGACCTTGAGAGATCAGAAATTATATGCGAAATTTAGCAAGTGCCATTTTTGGGAAAAAGAAGTAAAATTCTTAGGGCATGTTGTTTTTAGTCAGGGGATAGCAGTTGATCCTGATAAGGTGAAAGAAGTGAAAGATTGGAAACAACCTACTAATGCAACGGAGGTGAGAAGCTTCTTGGGGTTGGCTGGGTACTATAGATGATTTATAGAGAAGTTTTCTCTTATCGCTGCCCCGTTGACTAAGTTGACCCGCAATAATGTCCAGTTTATTTGGACTAATGAGTGTGAAAAGGCTTTTCAGGAGTTGAAACACCGATTAACTACTGCGCCCATCCTGACCATCCCAGTGCAAGGTGGAAAGTTGGTGGTTTTCACTGATGCTAGTGGCACAGGTCTGGGTTGTGTACTGATGCAGAATCAGAAAGTTGTGTCGTACGCCTCAGGACAATTGAAGCCTCATGAGAGGCGATATCCTACCCATGACTTGGAATTAGCGGCAGTTGTGTTTGCTTTGAAGATGTGGCGACACTACCTTTATGGGGAGCATTTTGAGTTGTTCACAGATCACAAGAGTCTTAAGTATTTGTTTTCGCAGAAGGAGTTGAATATGAGACAACAAAGGTGGGTGGAGTTCATTAGCAGTTATGATTTTGAGATCCTTTACCACCCAGGTAAGGGGAACGTAGTAGCCGATGCTCTCAGTCGACAACACACTGTTATGGCTTCACTCATGGTAGAGGAGTGGAAGTCTCTTGAGACTATTTCTTCTTGTGGTGTTCAGTTTGTCCAGGGAGCAAACACGGCTTATGTTGGTAGTTTATCTGTTCGACCTTCTTTGATTAGCAGGGTTTTAGAGGAGCAACATAAGGATCCTCGGTTGATGAGCAAATTGGAAGATTTGGTGCTTGATAACCTAGATGATTGTCCCTCCATGTGGTCAGTTGAGTCCGATGGTGGTTTGAGATTTCACGGGAGACTTTGTGTGCCTGAGATTGCGGGATTGAAGAAAGAAATTATGGATGAGGCTCATAAGTCACGTTTTACCATTCACCCCGGAGGCACAAAAATGTACCATGACCTGAAGCGAACTTTCTGGTGGGACGGCATGAAGAAGGATGTGGGAGATTATGTATCACGGTGTTTCACTTGTCAACAAGTGAAGGCCGAGCATCAGCGGCCCTCAGGTTTAATGCAACCACTAGAGATTCCTGTCTGAAAATGGAAAAATATTTCTATGGACTTTATAGATGGTTTACCGAAGACCCGACGAGGTAACGAGTCAATTTGGGTTATAGTTGACCGTTTGACTAAGTCTGCGCACTTTGTTCCGATTGGGGTGCACCGTACTACCGAACAACTAGCCAGACGATACATCCGTGAGGTAGTTAGGCTTCACGGAGTACCAGTGTCCATTGTGTCTGACAGAGATCCCTTATTTGTAGCTAAGTTTTGGGAGAGTTTCCAGCGAGTCATGGGGACGAGACTAGATTTGAGTACAGCTTATCATCCTCAGGCTGATGGTCAGACGGAGCGGGTGAATCAGATTTTAGAGGATATGCTTCGGGCATGTGTGCTCGATTTTGGAGGTAGTTGGGAGGATTATTTACCTATCATAGAGTTTTCTTATAACAACAGTTACCATTCTAGCATTGGCATGGCCCCGTTTGAGGCTTTATATGGGAGGCCTTGTCGATCACCATCCTGCTGGGCGGAGGTAGGAGACACAGTCTTGTTGGGGCCAGAGATGGTTAGGGAGACATCGGAGAAGGTGCAAATTATTAGAGAGCGGATCAAAACTGCTCAAAGCCGACAGAAGAGTTATGCCGATCGGAAGCGTAAGGCGATAGAATTTCAGGTTGGGGACCTTGTTTTTCTTAAGGTTTCACCTATGTGCGGAGTATTGAGGTTCGGTAAGAAGGGGAAGTTAAGTCCTAGATTTGTGGGACCATTTGAAATCATTGCTCGGGTAGGGAGTTTGGCCTATAGACTCGCTCTGCCCCCGAGCATATCAGCTGTTCATGATGTGTTTCACATCTCCATGCTGAGGAAGTGTGTGAAGGATCCTGCTGACATCGTCCAACCCACAGAAATTGAAATTAATGACGACTTCACCCAAGTAGTACGACCAATCAAGATTGTGGATCGTGATGTGAAACAGCTCTGTAGAAGGATAGTGAATCTGGTGAAAGTCCAATGGAGTGAAAAAGAGAATGATGTAACTTGGGAGCTAGAGGACAGAGTGAAACAGTTGCATCCGGAGCTCTTCATCCAGTGAATCTCGGGACGAAATTCCTTTTAAGGTGTGTATAATGTAACGACCCTACTTTAACATATAATAATTTTTATTTAATTAATTAATTATTTATTTATTTAATTTTAATTTTATTAAATATGCAGTGGCGTCAAGTAGTAAGAGGGGTTGTCCCTAACCTCGAGCAAAGCCCTAATAGAAAATGATTTGGTCTTAGTATGAATAGATAGGGTTTAGGTTCTTCTATTTGTTCTCTCGCCGCTAAAAGAAAAAAAATGAGAGGAGAAGAAGAGAGGGAGAAAGAAAGAAGGAGAAAAGCAAAAAAAAAAGGTGAGTCTCTTTATTGCTTTCAACTTTTACTGTGATATGTTTCTTTTTGTCATTTTCTAATTTTTGCATAAAGATTGAGAATGCTTTGTGCATGATTTGATTCGAGATTGGTGAGTTTTGTTCTCTATTTTCTTTCTTTCAAAATTTTGTTAGATCACTCTTAAGTCAATATTATGTCAGGTTCACACACTACACACTGTAAAGAATGAAAGTTGTATTCATCCTCATGTCAGATCTCATTCATCGAAATAGTTCTTGGGTCCCACGTATGTTTGACATTAGCAAAAAGGAATTGCAATGGGAATTCATTGCAGATTCGAG
This sequence comes from Berberis vulgaris, assembly GCA_963556465.1. Lineage (NCBI taxonomy): Eukaryota > Viridiplantae > Streptophyta > Magnoliopsida > Ranunculales > Berberidaceae > Berberis > Berberis vulgaris. The sequence goes on along the minus strand of OY747134.1, from coordinate 66,413,339 downwards.
ATTTTATCTTAGCGTGGGCCCCACTGCAACTTTTTGCAGTTGTAAAATTTGAGATTTTATTAAGGGTGGGTCCCACTGCATCTTTTTTTACATTTGCAAAATTTGAGATTTCATTTAGGGTGGGTCCCACGGCAACTTTTTACATTTGCAAATTTGAGATTTTATTCAGGGTGGGTTCCACTAGGTCCCACCTTATGAGGGTATTTGCTACGTGGAATTAGGCTTTCTTTATGAGGTTGCCTTATTTGTGGTGTTTTGTGCTGTAAACGCTTAATATCCAATATTTTTGATCTGTTTGATGTGTGAGATTTTCCTAGCTTGCTGGGTTCATGTTTGGGGTCACCCATGTTTACCATTTTATTGATTGGGTGTGACTTTGTTTGGTTGGTATTTGAACGGTTGATGAATATTAATACATTGTGATAAATTTGGAAATTTGTATGCATATTGACTTGTTTATGCATTATGAAGAATTTGGATATTTGAATCAAGGAGTGGCTTGATTGCCATATTGTTACATAGTCTGATTAATGAATATGCTATGTTTTTTCCAAAAATGTGGGTGAATAGATTGTGAATCAATTCAGGTATGACAAAATGTCATTGTGGAAGAATTCTGAATTATGGAAAATAAAGGATATTGGTAAACCTGGATTTCTGAAAATATAAAACACTTGGGCTTGTATCACTTAGAACTACCACATCTCTTTTGTTTATTATTTCCCCTCTCTTACTAGAGAAACTAAATGACCAGTGGGTCGTCTTGCGGAGTTGGGGCACCCATTTCTTACTAGAGAAACTAAAATAACCTTCGGGTTAGTCTTGCAGAAATGTGGTGGATTGTATGCCTAAAATAGGCTTTGATATTTATCCGTAAAAAATGTGACGTGAGTTTATGCGCATTGATAGCCCAAGGGTGGCTTTTGGTACTCATATAGTTAGGGGTATCCGCGATGCATGCCTGTATGTGATGTCCTCACTTAGGCATGGATGACGGAGTAGTCCTCCTTTATATGAGATAGGCATACGGGCATGTATGTTCGGCACGGAGGTGGTGCGAATGTGGTATCGTCTAAGTGATCAATCCGTTAAGAAGATGAACCTAATTCAAATAAAAAGAATAAATGACGTTGCATTGATTCTAATTCTTTTTATGCAGGATGGCAAGTCTACTAATATTTCTGCAGGTCCGACTTGCCATAGTCAACTCCTATAGGGTAAGTACAGGTAAATGCATATTTACATATTAGGATGATGATATGATTGCCTCGTTGAGGAACTAAATTCTTGGAACTGTGTTTTCTTGCATCACACCTTTGCCTCGTTGAGGAACTACCTATTGGTGTGATGGTTGGTTGTTTGTGTTTAGCTTGATGTTTATCACGTGCGATTTTATTGATTTTTGGCATGAAGATTTCTCACACCAGCTTTATTGCTGACCCAAGTGAGCTTTTGCTTCTTGGGTACATTCCTTCGGGAATGTAGCCGACTAGCTTATTTTCAGGATACAGTAATCTCGGGCGGGCTTAGAGCATTTCGTACCATACGTGACAAGCATTGCTGGGAGTTGCGCGTGTTCGAAAGATTAGATCTTTCTATCTGTAGGTGTTAGTTTAAATTCTTGTAATTCGAACTCGGAGTTATTTATTATTTTTTTTGAGAGTGATACATTCGTAAATTTTTGAACTTGTTAGCGTTGGCACTACGAGTTTTAAAATTTTATTCCTTTGATGGACTTATAGATCAATTGTGTTTTTCCTTCTATTTGGTAAATTGTGCAAATTTATTATTTCTCGTGGATGCCAACTGTTATTTTTTTCGTGAATGAAAAATTCATGTCCCGACTTTTGGGAAAACGGATAATCCTACGTAAATTTTTGAGATTTTTGTTTTCTCAAAAATCGGTGCGTGACAAAAATGACAGAAAAAGTAAATTGGAATTACTGGAAAAACGATTACAACTTCTAAAGGTGCAAAGACCAATAGACCTCTCTTCTTCTTTCTCTCTGATCTCCTCTGCAAACAACTTTGTTGTTCTACTTATAGCCACAGTGTTAACAGACTTACAAACACCACCGTTCGATCATTGACACATGTAAGCATCCTACTAACTAACTAACAATTTTTACTGAATTACTAAAGTACCCCCTGTTTTGAATTTGATTTAATTCAGATTGGCGCTGAGTTTTGGTGCCTATTTCTCCCACTTGAAACTCCCCCTTTTCTTTTCCTCTAATCAGGGTACCACTCGTGACATAGATCAATTTGTGCTTTGATTGCTTAAACTGCAAGTTTCTTTCTTCTTTTCATGATTTCTGGAAAAAATTTATTGGGGTTTCTGATGGTCAATTTTCTTTTCTTGTATTTGATTTAGGTTTCATTTTTTAGATTGTATTTGTTGTTTCTTGCACTATTTTCTTGATTGATTTGTATTGTGTTGAGACTCAACATCTTCAAAATTCAAAATTTATTTGACTCAACATGATATTCAACATTATGAGTTTCAACTGGAAGAAGACAAATAATTTGATGAAAAGGGATGATGGGGAATTAGTATATTTAGAAAAAATAAATTCATGGAAGGTTAGTCCAAGTAATGGCTAGGTATGTTGCCATGGCTTATATAATTCATTTAATTTGAGTTCAATTTGAGGTAATCTTCGAACTTTCGTTAATGACTTAATTTGGTAGTCTTTCCAAAGTAGTCTTCAGATAAGCTGAAGAGCTACAATGTTATATGCTCCACTTCGACTGAAGAATTCTTGAGGAAGTTATTTATGATTCATTTTATGTGGACACTAATGTGGAGATTTACTATGTTGGGAGGATCCTTTTGTAAGGTACTTATCTGATAATTTTGGCTTGTGCCTTTGAGGCGTTGCCCAAAACTCAAGGAATCTGGTTAGGTGGTCTGAATTCAATGGTTTTTAGTTATTGCAATCTTTATGATATTTGATTTGGACACTCAGATCTCTAGGGTGTTTACCCTTTCGATTTAGTATTTAATGGGTTTGTAATCTACTTCTAATTTATTTTTGTTATTAGTTATATAGAAGTATATTTATTCATATTTAAAAGGTGGAAATATATTTATTGAATTTTGTATTTATGCACGTATTCAGGTCATTTAAAGATATCACGAGGTTAAATATTTTTCATCACTAATTTACTTTGGGAAAATGTGTAGTTAAAAGTCTTACATTTTTTAATTCAATTTTGGATATATGATTGTGTACATCTTATTCTGTACATTCTGTGGAGGTATTTTGGTTTTCTCAAGTTTTTTTTTTTTTTTTTTATAGCAGTTGTAGCTTTTCCATTATAGTTTGATTTATTTCAAAATTCCTTTGCGACTATTTATTTCCTTTGATTTTATTTTCTATTTTTTAAAGATATTTCCTTTTTTTCTTTTCTAGATTTGGCTTTTGTTCCCAATGTTGTTGATATGATTCTTTTTTGGGGTTTTCATTTTTCTTGTCTTTGTTGATATCATCAAGTCTTAATGAATTCCATGTTACAAAACTTAAGGAGTTTCTTTTGTTGTTTTTGTGTAGTTTTGATTTACTTAAACTCTTTTGAGTAATCGTTTTATGTTTCCTTTCGTTTTGAGATTGATGGATATGTTTTGATATCTTTTATCCTAGAGTTGAACCTTTTGGGTTATTAGTTTTTTGTTTCCATATTTTGATATTGTTTCTTTTACCTTTCACTTTCTCTGTGAGTTATATTTATATATGATAAGTTTATAGTTGTACTTTTTCTTTTCTTTTCTTACTCTTGGATTTAGACTTTCCTAATTATTTTGTGGCTCAATGTTTTTTTAGTATACTATGCAGTTTATGATTAAATTTGCTAACATTTTATTAAGACTTGTTTAAGAATGTATTGTTATTGACATAGTCTATTGTCAGACTGTTATCTTACTCTTTACAAAGTTTTTCTTATCGAAGTTTCAATTTTAGCATTTATTCATCCTTATAGTTGTCTATGGTTTTTTTTTTTTTTTTTTAATTATTTTTGGAGTTTATAATTCATTTTGATTTATTGGTTCTTTTTTCTTAAGTAAAAACTTTACTTTCTATTTTTTTGCCTTCTTCAAATAGTACTGCTAATAGTAATTTTCTGCGTAATTTTAAGGGTTTCATTTTTGTTATCTTTAACATGTAACTTTTTGTGAATAATTTTTTTTTATGATTTGCAATTTTTATTTTACTCAGACCTAGTTTTCTATTTTATTTTTAATTTTTTGGTTTTTTTCCTTTATGTAATTAAGGGATTATGGGTGTTCTTACAGTTGGTACGACATTTTATTATCTTTATCTTGTGATATTTGGTTATCTTATATTTATCTTTGTATGACATGCACGTTATTTTTGTTTTAAATTTGAATATTATTAATTATTTTTTGTTTAGCTTATTTCAGTGTATTTTTAATTATATTGTCGAGTTTGCCCAAGGTTTGTGCTTTGAATGTTGGAATTTAGTTTTCTAAGTTCTTAGTATGCTTTAGTTGTTTAATCATTTCATAATATCATTGATGAATTTGTGTTTGTTAACTTATCAGATTGGAATATTGAAATCATTTTAGGGTTTGCATGTTCTTATTTATTTACGATTCTGTTTGGGTTTTTATACTTTAAACCTTTCATTTTCTGTATTGAAAGTTCTTTTGTATGTTTGTTGTTTATCATGATGTATTCTTTGTGAATTTTCTTCATTTGTTTTATTAGTTTTTATTACGGAAAATGACTTTTAAGATCCATTTTTTTTACAAAATAAACCATTTAGATATTGTAGTTGATGTAATAGCTAATTTGTACCTACTTTTATACTTTTATAACCAACAAGGACTATTTTATTAACTCAAGTTCACCTATAAAGTTATAGGACATCTTTACCCTTCCTAAACAAATACAAAACCTATTTTTATACTTTTATGATCAACAATAACTCTTTAATTAATTATTCTAATTATAACCAACCAAAACTTAGATAGGTTAGGTTGTATAACAATGATTTATGGCTTTTATTTTCATAATCACTCTCCAAAACAACCGTTTTTATTATGAGTATTTGGTTCTAAGGGAAATATTTCATGGAAAAACTACAAAAAAGAGAAGAGTGGGTGTGAAAGTGGAAAAAAGTTCTTCACCTAGAGATTGAAGATGAACATGTATTATGCATATTGGGAAAATCTCTTACCCTAAGAAATCTCCTACTTTGGGAAAAACTGGAGGATGGAATTCATGTTCTGCAATAAATCTTCCTCTTCTTCCTTTTTGTTCTCACTTTTGGCAAATTTTATTTGAGAATTTCCTTTAAATCAAGCACACCCTAAAATGTTATTCCTTTCATTGTTTTTGTATAGTTTTTTCAAATGATTGTGGAGTTATTATTTATTTATGTATTTATTTTTCATAATCCGAGTTCATTTTTATTGATAACAAGGGTTAGCTTGACATGATTCAAACTCAATTATCAATTAAATCAGTAAAAAGAAACTCCATAAGCACCCTAAATGACAAGCCAAGGCTATATCTGATCCATATTTTTTTATTGTTGACATGGGCTAGGCTGTGCCACCTGAATTTGTTGAAGGCAACAAATTGTTAATAGTGCAAGATTTAGAATTTGTTGAAGGCAATGAACTCTTAACAGTGTAAGGATTCATACTTGTTGTCCAAGACCCTTTGTCATCCGTGTTTCTGCAACGTTTTATCTCAAGAAAGACTGATCATTCTCGCCACTCTTTAATCACTATGCCTCTTGCAAAAAGGAAAGTTCTGAAAACGTTCTAATGTTACCATATAATTGGCATCTTTTTCTAGCTGATGTCTTGAAATTCCATGTCTCTCTAGAAGTCAGTTTTTGCACCATTGTTTACTTAATATCTCATGTGGGGGATGTGACTCAGACCTGTAAACCTGATGCCATATAAACCAGTTTGGGTTGGGTCTTCCTGGATTAATTTTGTGCTGAAAATTAGTTTACATAAATGAATCATATCAATTTGTATGACCTGCGAACTTTAAAATACTACTTTTACAAAAAAAAAAAAAAAAGGGGGGAAAAACATAAATTAGAAGATAGTGGTGAAAGGCTTTCACGAGTAGAAAACTGGTGTAGCTGAATTCGAGAAAGGGTTTTAGTTGCAAAATACTTGAAGAGAAGCAAAGTGTGGTAAAAAAGAGTATTTGGATGTTGAACTGTCCCATCAGATTACCTGATAGTTGGGAATTTGGAAATGTTAGTTATATTTTGCTACCAAAGCCCTTTGTGGCGCTGAATTATTGGTTTTCAGTTGTTTTGGAGCAATCAGTTTGAAAAGAGTATAGATTGTTTAGAACAATGTATCTTACCCTATGTTGTCTGGGGCGTGAAGCGAGGCGAAGCGTCAACCTCCGCAACTCACGAGAGTTGCGATGAAAGGTTGCAACGAAGTTGAGGCGAAACCATAATATTTTTATAAATTTTATATAGTGTATGGGTCATCACATACTAATTGATGATACATCAAAATAAACCGATCATCATGGCAATACACGTGGCATAGAGACCCATTGAGGATATAGCGTCCAACCTATTCGGCCAGCTCATAAAGCCCAAGAAGAATAAAGCCAATTACAGAGGCCCAGATAAGACCCGCCAACGTGAAGACATGAACAAAGCTCGAATCTATATCTGAACGAATCAGAGCTCGAGTCCAGACCCGACACGATTTCTCTCATAAAGAAGATGAACGTTGCACTGAAAAAGAGTCATGGAGGATGTTACGCCTCCACGGAAACATCTCCATTACGGAAAAGACTGTTACAAGAAATATCTCCTTCCGTTGCGCCTCACATGCTTAAGTCACGCAGAGAATTAACCGCAATCATTATAAAAGGTAAAGGGAACATTCGACACAAGTATGCAACTTTAACTGAGTTTTGTCCAAATTTACTTCCTTCTTCAAACAGAGTTGCTGACTTAAGCATCTGCCCTTGACAGTCTAACATCTTTTTTGCAGCTCAAACTCACAGGAGGACGATTTTTAGACGCATCAGTTTGGCGCGGTCCGTAGGGAGCAACGAGTTTCCTTTCAAAAAATAAGATCCACAATAACAAAACTAACACAATCTGATAGAAGATCAAACAACTATCAAGATCAATGGAACACTCTACAAATCCTCAATTTGGCGATAACAATACAACAGGCTGCCTAATATCGATCCAACGACAACTGTCGAGTCAACCATACCTGCTAGAAAAGAGCTCCAACAGGTAACAGTTCAAACGTCTCTGACATCTTTGGGAATCCCTTCAGATCCTCGATTAGAGATGCTTATGGCATAGATGAGCCACGTAATCAGGATGGTGGATAGAATCATCCGAGACCTGAAGGGCAACAAATCTCAAGAAGAAATTACCTTGCTTAAGAGACATCAGACTAATAACAGTTCCAGATGTAATCAACGAAAGTTTGAAAATCTACAACAAAAAAGCCTAAATGTAAGAAATCTTTCGCGACCTTGATAGCGAGTTGAAGGTGTCAGATGGCCACAAAAAATTAGAGGAGATCCGAAGAAGTGGAGCAAGAACATATACTTTCTCTTCCACAATGATTACGAACACGATACCGAAGATTTTCACAGTTTGAAAGACGAGATTGAATGTCATATCAGATAGGGACGACTCATAGAATTCGTCGAACTCGAGGATGAAAATATCATCTCAAGGGAGCAAGTAAAGGTAACAATCTATGTCTTGCACGACGTAGCCGGGGAAAAAGAACAATCAAATCGATCCCGAAAGCGTATAGTTAGAGACTTATGGACAAATATCATATTCCAAGAATCGTCCACACCACACAAAAACGATGCAGAGGATTCTAACTTTTTCGAACGAAAAAGCAACCGGGGTTAATTTTCCGCACAATGATGCTCTAGTGATTTGGTCATGATAGCTAAATGGGAAATCAAGAGGGTGTTGGACGATACTGGCAGCCCGGTCCTCTTTGAAGGATGTGGTTCACCAATGAGATGCTTTCACCTAGCGATCAAACTATGGTTGGTTTTAGTGGGGATCAATGTCATCCGCTGGGAACGATTCAACTATTGGTCGAAGCAGGAGACCTAAGAAAGCAACGAGTATTGTTGACAGATTTTCTCATCTTCGATGCTCCTGCTGCATACAACATGCTACTTGGGAGACCATGGATACACAAAATGGGCACAGTCTCCTCCACTATGCACTAATGTGTATAATACCATACTGACAATAGTATCGGAAGAATCAAAGGAGTTCAACCAGTGGCCCGTGAGTATCATTTCACAGCGATAAAAACTCCTCATAAATATCAATTACTGCAACGATTGGAAGAGCCTTCACAACAACTTGATGGAAAAGAGTTCGGACGCTCTGGATGATATTACGGCTCCAACTAGTCCGCGAGATCGACCGGACAGCCAGAAGAAGAAACGATCAAAGTCTACCTTGACAACGAAGCGTAAAAAACTGTCCAAATCGACACAAAGATTATTCCCGAACTTGCCAAGGAACTGATCCAGCTGCTGAAAGATAACCAAGATGGTTTTGCATGGACAATGAAAGATATGGTGGAGATTGGTTGGCAAACACGGTGCTAGTAAAAAAGAATAACAAAAAATGGAGGGTGTGCATGGACTACACCAATCTGAATAAAGCCTGCCCAAAGACAGTTTTCCACTTTCATGAATAGATAAGAAAATGGATGCAACTATCAGGCACGAAATGCTAAGCTTCATGGATGCATACTCCGGGTATAATTAGATACATATGTACACTCCTAACCAAGAAAAAACTTCTTTCATAACGGAAAGGGGTACTTATTGTTATTAGGTAATGCCATTCGGATTAAAGAACGAGAGAGCGATGTACTAACGGCTAGTGAACAAAATGTTTAAAGATCAGATTGGCAAAACAATGAAAATTTACATCAACGATATGCTTGTTAAAGCTCATGCCGAGCAGACCACGTCACAGATCTCGAACAGGTTTTTCCCCGGCGACGAAAGTATAAGATGAAACTGAACCTAGTGAATGCACCTTTGGAGTGGAGTCAGGGAAGTTCCTCGGGTTCATGGTCAATCAACGAGGAATGGAGGCCAATCCAAAACATATACAAACGTTTCTCAACATGCAGTCACCGACAAACATAAAAGGTGTCCAAAGTCTTCATGAGAGAATAATAGCTTTGAACATGTTCATCTCCAGATCATATGACAAATTTCTGCCTTTCTTCAAAATTTTGAAGAAAAATAAGACATACGAGTGGAATGCTGAATGCGAGGAAGCCTTTCAAAGCCTTAAGACGTACATGGGAAACACAAAGCTACTAACAAAACCAAACAGAGGATAAGCACTATATCTATATCTATCTATGTCCAATCACGCGTTGAGTTCAGCATTGATAAAGGAAGAAAAAGGCGTGCAATACTCAGTGTACTACATAAGCAAAACACTAGCGGATGCGGAAATCAACTATCCGGCCCTAGAGAAATTGGCGCTCACGCTAATCTTGTCATCAAGAAAATTGTGATCATACTTCCAAGCACACCTAATCACAGTTATGACCGAACAATTGCTTCGATCAGTACTACACAAACCAGATCTGTCAGGAAGAATGGTGAAGTGGGCAATAGAATTCAGACAATTCAACATCAGCTATGCCCCCAGAACTACTATCAAGGCTCAGGCACTAGCAGATTTCATCGCTGAGTTCACATGAAGCAACAACCAACGGGCAGAAAATGAAAACAGGGAAGAATAGCCCAAACCAATCACGATGGATGGATCCTCCGTTGTGATAGAGTGTCCAATGAAACAGGAAGCGGAGCTGGACTAGTTTTGTACAACTCGAAAGCCATCGCATTAGAGAAGCCGATAAAATTAAGCTTTAAAGCCTTCAATAATGAAGCTGAGTACGAAGCTGTGATAGCAGGGCTAAAGTTAGCAAAACACTTGGGTAAAAAAGACATTAGTGTTTTTACTGATTCCAAGCTGGTAGTCAATTAACTAAACGACGAATTTCAAGTCAAAGATACCCGAATGAAAGCTTACCACCAGACACCACAGAGCTAGTATAAGGTTTTTGAAATGCTACCATTCAACGGTGCGCACGGGCAGAAAACAAAAGAGTCTGCGAACTAGCAAAGGAAGTTTCGATAACGAAGGATAATGACAACCCACTCGTCATGACACAAGGAAACACCATACTTGAAAACCAAGTGGAAGAAGCATGCGCCGTAAATCAAGAGAACAACTGGACAATCCCAATCCTTGCGTATATATCAAACAGAGAACTCCCATCGGATAAGATGAAAGCCAGAAAGCTACAAAATCGGGCAGCAAGATACACAATGATCAATGACAAACTATATAAAAGATCTACCACGAGTCCGTTGCTGAGGTGCCTTGCACCAGGAGATGCTCAATACGTTCTACAGGAAATACACGACATATCGAAAATCATCAAGGGGGAGAACACTGGCCCATAAATCTCTCACATTGGATTATTATTGGCCAATGATGCAAGAAGATGCTCAAAAGCTAGTTCGCAAATGCGACAAATGCCAAAGATTTTCCCCATACACTCACATGCAGGGACAAAATCTGATCCCAATGAGCCGCCCCTAGCCATCCGCACAATGGGGAATAGACATTGTAGGACCACTCCCAACATCCGATAAGAATAAGTTTTTCCTCGTTGCAGTAGACTACTTTACCAAGTGGGTAGAAGTAGAGCCCCTTACAAAATTAGGAGAAGCCCAAGTTGAGAAGTTTGTTTGGAGAGACATCATATGCAGATTCGGGATCTCAAGGGTAATTATCTCAGACAATGGGAAACAATTAGAAAGCAAGAAAGTTAAGGAGTGATGTGAAAATTTGAATATCCAGCAACATTTCTCTACACCCGCTCATCCACAAGCAAACGGACAAGCCGAGGTCACCAACAAGACAATCTTGGAAGCGATCAAAAGAACATTTGAGACATCAAAAGGATTGTGGACATGTGAGTTACTCAGCGTCCTTTGGGCGTAGAGAACAACAAAACGAACTCCGACAGGAGAAACTCCTTTCGCCCTCACATACGGTTCAGAAGCAATGATACCCGTGGAAATCAGAATGGCAACAATTTTGTATCGAAGAATTCTGTGCTGGGAACAACATCAAAGCACTGAGAGTTGGACTGGATCTCCTCGAAGAGAAGCGAGAAGCAGCCTCCATCAAAACAACAGCCTACCAACAACATATGATAGGATATTACAACAAGAAGGTGTGAATCCACATTTTTAAAGTTGGAGACTGGGTGCTACCAAAAGTCCAACTCAACACGAAGAAACCTGGCACGGGCAAGCTAAACCCAAACTAGGAAGGGTTGTACCGAGTAACAAAAATCACAGACCAGGAACGTACTGGCTAGAAAACAAAGAGAGCGAAATGCTACCTTGACCATGGAATGTAGAGCACTTGAATTGATATTATCAATGAAATCTTTCGCTCCCAAATTCGAAACAACAAGAATTCAACCAGGACAAGGAAGTCAGATTAAAAATCCAACTCGAGAAAATACTCAGCACGGCTAGAGTATCGAGGAAAAACAAATACATGTACTGGACGAACGAGTCGGACATAAAAACAATAACTTTTGGCATGATCAACCATAAAGTAATAAAGTTCTAGGACATACAAGCTGGACGTTTCTGTCGACTGTAATGTACGACATCGCAATCTGAATGTAGAATAGGATACCGTAAACCAGAGCTTATACATGACTAGAACGTCGAACATTGAAGCAATTCGTAAAAATCTGGACGAACGAGTCAAAAATCTCCCTGGAATGTCATAAATAAAAGTTGACAATTTAGACATACTAGACATAACAAATGCGAAATAAAAAATTTCCATTGATCTTCTAAAAAATGAGATTACAAAAACAACAATTAAGAAAGAGAATCAACATCTTGAGCATTATCTCTAGGCAGCACAAGCTCAAAATGTTCTCCGACATCTGGATCACCTAGTGAATCCGGAACAACTTCCTCGACATCATCAAAATCCTGCTCAGCAAAGCAATGGTATTGAGTCATGTCTAAACCTTGCATTTCTAGGAAATCCAAGAAATCGTGTCGACTATCGACAACTCTCTTCCAATCCGTGGCCTTTGCCACTTTCAGCTTCTCAGTAAAAGATGATAGCTCAGCTCGGGTTGACGCTAACTCTCTGTCAACATCCGCAAGTTTAGCAGAGACCTCAGACTTGTTCTCGACAAACTTGGAATTCAGCTGAGCGATTCGCATAGCAGAAGCCTTGAGCTTGGCAAAACATTCCTCAGCAGAACGAACAACCTCATCATGTTCAATCTTTCGGTAACATCCAGACAGGACCACAACTTGCCCAATTCTACTTCATACATCTCGAGGTCAGAAGCAAACGTATCATGAATAGCCTCGAGTTCCCTCAGCGACGTTTGCGCAGAATCTGCAGTCATCTTATGCTATATGCACTGCGCCTTCAACAAATCCAATTGACGAAAATGTGAGAAAGGACCAGGATGTGTCCTGCTAGTTTCCGCTTGATATGCGCCACCTGGTCACGAGTAAACTTACAATCCGACCCCATCATGGCCGCATAAGTAAGGTGTGTCATCCCCTCCATAAGGTACTGGAGGCCCTCATCAATATGGCGACGTGGTTGGCGTACGGGCATAAGATCTCTATTAGCCAATCGCTCATGACAGCCGCCAATGAGATTGAGAGCGTTGTCCTGCACATCAGCCTCAGATTACCAAAAGATCTCTCGAGCACAGTAGGGGCAGGACGAGACACGGAGGGAGTAGCAGGTGATCCCGAAGTCCCAGTCACGACAGAAGAAACAATGAGCTTAAAATCTCGAGCTCAGGCAGCGACTCGATCCTCCATTGACGGATCATACTCGAAGTCATCCATGGTCTTGGTACCCTCCAGATTCTTCAACTACCAAAGACCAAGCTGAAGCATTTTATTCTCAATAATGTGCGAGTCATTGACAGACACGCCAGTACAGGCGGGCAAACCATAAGAAGCAACAAGATTTTTCTTATGGTCGTCTAAAGGACGAGATACTTCTTTCTTACTCCATTCGAGAACTTGGTTTACTACATTGTCCTCCCGAACAGAAGAATCATCCTCTGAATCACGACTTCCCCTCCAGAGAAAATCAAGGCGAGAGGGAGCCTTAGCAGCATCAAGAACTGTGGAAGCAAGCTTCTTTCTCTTCGACGCACGACCGGAAATGATAGCTAGCATCTTGAAATGACTAGGAAGCCTAGGAACTTTCCGCTTCTTTACAATCAAGCCAACACTCTTAGAACCCCGGAAAATGACTGAAATAGCTCGACCTACGCGCTCGCCAACAAAACCCTCTTAGTGGCCAACGTCTACATCACCAACACGTGCAACAGTCACTTCTGAAGCGCAACCCGCTTCACCCGATGAATATAAGCTGATGATACATTAAAATAGATCGATGATCACGGTCGTACACATGGCATAAAGTCACATCACGAGAATACATCGTCTGATCCATTAGGCCAACTCATAAAGCCCAAAAGGATTGAGACCAATTATAGAGGCCCAGACTAGGCCCACCACTAAGGAGGCATAAGCAGAATTTGAATCCAAACCCAGACGAATCAAAGCCCAAATCCAAACCCGATGTGCATTCTCTCATAAAGAATAAGAACGTTGCACCAAGGAAGAGCCGTGTGGGACCTACGCCTCCACGAACGCATCTCCATTAAGGAGGAGACTGTTACAGAAACTTCTCCTTCCGTTGCGCTTCACATGCTTAACTCACGCAGAGAGTTAACTATGACTATTATAAAAGGTAAAGAGAACATTCAACAAAGGTATGTAACTTTAACTGAGTTTTGTCCAGATTTTATTCCTTCTTCCAACAAAGTTACTGTTCGGCCACCAAAAAGGTGGTCATTGGTAGTCTAACAGTTGTTTTGCAGGTCAAACTCACAAGAGGACGATTTTTGGACACATCAGTTTGGCGCCATCTGGGGGAAACGACGAGTTTCTTGTTTCCTAAATATAAGATTCAGTGACCAAGCTCACGCAACCTGATAGAAGATCAATGGATTACTCCACAAATCTTCGGTCTGATGATAACAAATACGACATGCCACCCAATTTTGATCCAAAGACAACCATCGAGACAACCATACCTATCGGTAGAGAATTCCAGCAGGTAACAGTTCAGATGTCTCTGACATCATGGGGAATCCCCTCGGATCCCGAGTGGAAACACTTATGGCTCAGATGGGCAGCGTGATCAAAATGATAGATAGGATTATCCAAAACTCACAAGGCAACATCTTTCAAGAAGAAATCATCAAACTTAAGAAACATCGGGCTAACAATAGCTCCAAATGCAATCAGAGAACGCCCAAAAGTCTACAACCGAAGAAGCCCAAATATGATATGGCATTCTCGGCTTTGACAGCAAGTCGAAGCGAGATTCTTGAAACGATGGAAAGAAGAAAACATGTCAAATGGCCGTCGAAGATGAGAGGAGATCCGGAGAAGCGGAACAAGCGCAAACATTGTCTCTTCAACAATGACTACGACCACGATACCAAAGATTGTTGTTTCCTAAGAAACAAAATTGAATGCCATATCAAACAAAAAGTTCGCCAAACTCAAAGACAAAACAATCATTTCAAAAGAGAAAGCGAAGGAAACAATCTACGTCTTGCATGGCACAGGCAGAGAAAATGAGCAATCCAATCGATCCAGAAAGCGCATAGTTAGGGACTTACACACAAAGATCAGATTACAGGAACCATCCGTACAGCGTGCAAAAATAATGCAAATGACTCTAACCTTCTCAAACGAGGATGCTGATGGAGTTAATTTCCCACACAATGATGATTTAGTGATTTCGGTCACGATAGCAAAATGGGAAATCAAAAGGGTATTGATCGACAACGGCAGCTCGGCAAACCTATTAAACCGAACAGCTTTTCGAAGGATGCAGTTCCCTCTACGATGCTCTCACCAAGCGATCAATCTATGGTAGGTTTTAGTGGGGACCAATGTAACCTACTAGGAATGACTGGATTACCAGTTGAAGCGGGAAAACCAGGGAAGCAGCGAATGCTAATGACAAATTTTCTCATCGTCGACGTACTGCATACAACTTGCTACTCGGGGTACCATGGATACACAAGATGGGTGCATTATCCTCCACTATGCACCAATACGTGAAGTACCACACTGACAATGGCGTTGGAAGAATAAAAGGGGACCAACCAGCAGCTCGAGAGTGTCATTTTGCTGCTATAAAGATTCCTAACAAATAGCAATTACCGCAACAACTGAAAGAGTCTTCGTAGCGATCCAATGAAACAAGTTCGAATTCTCCAAATGACAATATGGCTCCAACCAGTTCGCAATATCGGTCCAACATCGGACAACTGGAAGAAGAAACGGTCGAGGTCTATTTAGACAATGAAGCTAAAATGGCAGTTCGAATCGGCACAAAAATCCAACCTAAACTCATTATGAAGCTTATAAACTTCTAAAAGATAACCAAGATATTTTTGCATGGACAATAAAAGACATGGTCAGAACAGATCTATCCATAATTTCCCACAAATTGCAAGTGAATCTAGATAAGAAACCGGTTAGACAAAAGAAAAAGATCGGTGGCCCCGGAGCGCAATCAGGCGATAAACGAATAAGTACATCGATTGCTAAGCACAAGATTGATAAGAGAAGCTCACTATCCGGATTGGCTGGCGAACACGGTACTAGTAAAAAAGAAAAACGAGAAATGGAGGGTGGGCGTGGATTACACCGACTTAAATAAAGTTTGTCCCAAAGACAACTTCCCACTTCCATGAATAAACCAAATAGTGGACGCATTTGCCGGACACGAGATGTTGAGCTTCATGGATGTGTACTCCGGGTATAACCAAATACAAATGTACCCCCCTGGACCAAGAAAAAACATCTTTCATAGCGGAAAAGGGGACATATTACTATCAAGTAATTTCGTCTGGGTTAAAGAACGCAAGAACAACATATCAACTAATAGTAAACAGGATGTTCAGAGATCAGATCAGCTAAACAATGCAGGTTTACATCGACGATATGCCCGTCAAAAGCTCACGCAGAACAGACCATGTTACGAACCTCAAACAGGCTTTCGGCCAGCTTCAGAAATACAATATGAAGCTAAACCCAAATAAATGCACCTTTGGAGTGGAGTCAGGGAAGTTTGTCAGGTATATGGTCAACCAACAAGGAATTAAAGCTGATCCAAAGCAGATACAAGCGCTTCTCAACATGCAATCGCCAACAAACATAAAATGTGTTCAAAGTCTTAACGAGAGGATAACAGCTCTATACAGATTTATTTCCAAGCCATCAAACAAGTGTTTGCCTTTCTTCAAAATCTTGAAGGCGAACAAGACATCGAATAGAATGAAAAATGAGAAAGAGCCTTTCAAAACCTTAAGACATACATGGGAAGTACAAAGCTACTAACAAAACCAAACACAAGAGAAACAATGTATCTGTATCTATCTGTGTCCAATCAAACAGCGCGTTCAGTGCTAATACAAGAAGAAAAAGGGGTGCAGAAATCAGTGTACTACATCAGCAAAACACTCGCAGATGCAGATATCAACTATCCAGCCCTAGAGAAACTGGCACTCGCTCTGATCGTGTCATCAAGGATATTGTGACCATATTTCATGGCACACCCGATCACGGTCATGATAGAACAACCACTTTTGTCAGTATTACACAAGCCAGACTTATCGAAAAAATGATAAAATGGGTAATTAAACTCGGACAATTTGATATTACTTATGCCCATAGAACTACTATCAAAGCTCAAGCATTAGCAGATTTCATCGCCGAGTTCACAAGAAGCAACAACCAATCCGGGGATAAGGAAAGCAAAATAGAACAGCCTGAACCAATCCCTAAATGATGGATCCTCCGTTGTGATGGGGCATCTAACGAGGCTGGAAACGGAGTCAAAATAGTCTTATACAATCCAGAAGGCATCGTATTGGAAAAGGTGATAAAATTCAGTTTTGAAGCCTCCAATAATGAAGCCGAATACGAAGTTGGGATAACAGAACTATAGTTAGCAAAACACTGGGGAATAAGGGACATTAATGTCTTTAACTCTAGGCTGGTAGTCAATCAACTAAGCTGCGAGTTCCAAGTGAAAGACACTCGAATGAAAGCCTACCACCAGATAACCACATAACTAATAGAAGGCTTCCGAAACGTCACCATCCGACAATGTGCACAAGCAGAAAACAAAATAGCAGACGAGCTAGCTAAAGAAGCCTCAACAACAAAAGATAATGGCAATCCACTCATCATGACACAAGGTAGCTCCATACTGGAAAATCAATCAGAAGAAGCACACGCCATAAATCTAGGTTTTAATTTGATGACTCCAATCCTAACATACATTTTAAACGAGGAACTCCCAACAGATAAGATGGAAGCCAAAAAACTACAGAATCGGGTAGCAAGATATAAAATGGTCAATGACAGATTGTACATGAGATCTGCCACAAACCCATTATTAAAATACCTTACACCAGGAGATACCGAATACGTCTTAGAAGAAATACACCACGACACATGCGGGAATTACCTGGGGGGGAGAACATTGGCTCATAAAGCTCTCACATTAGGGTAGTACTGGCCAACGACGCAGGCGGACGCTTAGAAGCTAGTTCGTAAACGTGACAAGTGCCAAAGATTCGCCCCATACACTCACATGCCAGGACAAAATTTGATCCCAATGAGCAGCCCCTGTCCGTTCGCACAATGGGGAATAGACATCGTAAGACCACTCCCAGCGTCCAACAAAAAAAAGTTTCTCCTCGTAGCAGTAGATTACTTCACCAAATGGGTAGAAGTAGAGTCCCTCACAAATATAGGGGAAGCACGAGTTGAGAAATTTCTCTAGAGAAATATCATATGCAAATTCGGAATCCCACGAGTAATCGTTATGAACAATGGGAAGCAATTTGAAGACAAAAGGGTCAGGGAGTTGTGCAAGAGCATGAATATCTAGCAACACTTCTCCGCACTAGCTCACCTGCAAGCAAACGGGCAAGCCGAAGTCACTAACAGAACAATTTCGGAAGCAATCAAAATACGAATCGAGGCAGGGAAAGGACTATGGACATCCGAATTACCTGATTTTGGCAAACAAGACAACAAAACGAACTCCAACAAGAGAAACACCTTTCACACTCGCTTACGGGTCAAAAGAGATTATACCCATGGATGTCAGAATGCCAACATTCCGAACCGAAGAATTTTGCATTGAAGACAACGTTGAAGCATTAAGAGTCGGGCTGGATCTTCTCAAAGAAAAATGAGAATCAGCTTCGATTAAAACAATAGCATACCAACAACGCATGGCAAGGTACTATAACAAGAAGGTACATATCCAAAACTTCAACGTCGGAGACTAGGTGTTACGAAAAGTCTAACTGAACGCGAAAGAGCCCGGCGCAGGCAAGCTTAACTCAAATTGGGAAGGACCTATCGGGTGACGAAAATCAACAAACCAGGAACATACTGGTTGGAAGACAAAAAGAGCGAAATGATACCTCGACCATGGAATGTAGAGCACTTGAAAAGATATTATCAATAAAATCTTTCACTCTCAATTTTAAAACAACCAAATCTAATAAGGACAAAAAGTCAGATTAAAAACATACTCGAGAGAACACTCAACATGGCTAGAGTATCAAGCAAACAAATATGTTGGACGAATGAGTCAAACGTAAAAACTTTTGGCCTGATCAACCACGAAGTAATAAAGTACCAGGACATAAGAGCCGGACTTTTACATCGACTGTAACGTACGACATCATAATCTTAATGAGAAACAAGATTTTGTAAACCAAAGCTTCCATAGGCTAGAATGTCGAGTATCGAAGTCACCCACGAAAATCCAGACAACCAAAGTTGGAAATCTCCGAGAAATGTCATAAGTAAAAGCTAAACAAGCTAGACATACGAGACACGAAAATGTGAAAAAACAAATTTTCAATTTATCTTCTAAAAAAGGAGATTACAAAAAGAAAAAAAGAAAATAACAACTAAGAGGAATCACTATTGTGAACAACAACTTTAAGAAGCATAGGGTCAGCGGGCTCCTAGACATCTGGATCACTCATCGAATTTGAAACAACTTCTTTGACATTGTCGAATTCCTGCTTAGCAAGGCTTTGGTAGGGGACATGTTCAAACCTTACGTTTCCAGGAAATCTAGAAAATCATGGCGACCCTCAACCACTCTCTTAAAATTTGTTGCCTTCAACTTCTCCTTAACAGTCGACACCTCGGCTTGGGTAGACGCTAACTCCTTGTCGACATCGGCAAGTTTAGCAGCGACCGCCGACTTGGTCTCAACAAACTCGGAATTCAGCTCAACGATGCGAGTGACAGTAGCCTTAAGCTTGGTAGAACACTCGTTGGCGGAGCCAACAAACTCGTCACGTTCGACCTTTCGGTTAGACAACTCTTTCTAAATAACATCTAGACAGGACCGCAACCTGCCCAATTCTACCTAGGATGTCTCGAGGTTGGAAGCAAACACATCACGCGTAGCCTCAAGTTTCCTCAGTAACTCCCACGCAGAGTCTGCAGCCCTCTCATGTTTGGTGCACCGCGCCTTCGACAAATCCAGTTGATGAAGAACATGGGAAATAACCAAAATGTGACCCGAAATCTTTCGCTCGGCATGAACAGCCTGATCACGAGACGCCTTATAGTTTGACTCCATAACGGTCGCATAAGTAAGATGTGTCATCTCCTCCATAAGATGCTGGGGGCCATCGTCAATATGACGACATGGTTGACGCATGGGCATAAGAGTTTTGTTAGCCAACCGCCCATGACATCCTTCAATAA
Source organism: Berberis vulgaris (assembly GCA_963556465.1). Taxonomy (NCBI): domain Eukaryota; kingdom Viridiplantae; phylum Streptophyta; class Magnoliopsida; order Ranunculales; family Berberidaceae; genus Berberis; species Berberis vulgaris. The sequence goes on along the minus strand of OY747134.1, from coordinate 66,393,366 downwards.
GGTTTAGAAGACTATCTTGCACATTAGCCTCAGAAGGCCAGAAGGTCTCGCCAAGGATAGAAGGAGCATGGTGAGAAACAGAAAGAGCTGTACAAAATCCCAAAGTTTCAGCCACAACAAAAAAACAGTAACCTTGTGATCTAAAAAACGAGCAGCGACTTGATTTTCTACCGTCGGATCATAATCAAAGTCATCCAAAGTCTTAGTACCCTTCGGATTATCCGACAATCAAACACCCAACCGAAGCATTTTATTATCGATGATACACAAATCATCAATCGAGAGGCCGGCAAAATTCGGCAAGCCATTAGAAGCAAACAACTTTTTCTCATGGTCATCCAGAGAAGAGGAAACATGTTTATTACTTACCTCGAGGACCCGATTTACCTCTTTGTCCTCACGCGCAGAGGAATCATCACCCGAACCACGACCCCTTTCTAAAGAAAGGCAAAATGAGAGGGGCTCCTGACAGATTCAAGGATAGAAAAAGCAAGCAAGCTTTTTCCTTTTTGAGACACGGCCAGAACTGACGACCGATATCTTGGAAAGGCTATGAGGCTTTAGAAGTTTCCTTTTCTTAACAATTGGACCAATGTCCTAGGACCTCGAGCAGAAGCAGGGACTCCTACATCGCCAGTGAGTGCAATAGTAACCTCATATTCGATGCCTGCCCTACCCAGTGAAAGCAAACCGCCATGGACAACAGCGTCCGAAGTAAGGAAATCTTCTACCGATACTCGGGGAAGATCACAAAACCGATGACGGAAATCTCGCTCTTCTAAAGACAGTGACAACTCAACCTTCTTAGGCTCCTAGAACGATCACAGAATCTGATTCCCATAGAACCAAAAATGGATAGAAGAAAGAGAAGCGTAAAACTAAGACCTCGACCACCCACATACTTCTCTCGCAGGGCCTCGAAGCAGGGATGAGAACGCAAATGAAAAGTGTAACTAGGGTCCACACTAAACCCTACTAGGAATACAAAACCCTAACATTCATTGAGATGCGAGCAACAACAACCCTCTCCAAGGTCGAAGTCAGTACCTTCCAATCAATAGGAACAAATTGAGCTGGAACAATTCCAACCAAATCCAAATACTCCCAGGCGATAGAAGGAGACGAAAGCCTGAAACCAAAATGGAACATACCTTGATACAAAGCAATGTATCCAGACTGAGGACGAATGACGAACGAATGCGAAAAATCAAAAGGTTAACAACAAGAAAACAAGATGGGCAGAGAACGTGCAAGGTGTGACAACCGCGCAAAATCTTAGAAATCGCGCCAAAACTAACAGGCAGAAGAACAACAGAGAGAAAACAACAGTGATAGATAACAAAGGCACTAACCAAAACAACAGTGATAGATAACAAAGGCACTAACCAAGCCGTAATGCTGTAATCAAAAAGAAAAACCGCCACACACTTAGTGGATACTTGAACATACCCACTAACTAGGGGGGTAGTTGATAATACATCAAAATAGACCGATCATCATGACCATACACGTGGCATAAAGTCGCATCACGAGAATACAACGCCCGATCCATTGGGCCAGCTCATAAAGCCCAAAAGGATTGAAACCAATTATAGAGGCCTAGACTAGGCCCACCACTAAGGAGGCTTAAGCAAGATTCAAATCTAGGCCTAGACGAATCAAAGCCCAAATCCAAGCCCGATGCGCGTTTTCTCATAAAGAATAAGAACATTGCACTATGAAAGAGCCTTAGACGGACTTACGCCTCCACGAATGCATCTCCATTAAGAAGGAGACTATTACAGAAACATCTCCTTCCATTGTGCCTCACATGCTTAAGTCACACAGAGAGTTTACTATGACCATTATTAAAGGTAAAGGGAACATTGGAAAAATGTATGCAACTTTAACTAAGTTTTGTCCAAATTTACTTCCTTCTTCCAATAGAGTTACTGACTTAAGCATCAGATTGCCTTCGAGCACCAAAAAGGTGGTCCTTAGCAGTCTAACATTTTTTTTGCAGGTCAATCTCACAGGAGGACGATTTTTGGACGGATCATAAGCCACTACGGACAATGGCATCCGTAGTAAGAAAATCTTCCACTAAGACCCGGGGGAGATCCCAAAATCGAATGCAGAACTCTTGCTCCTCGAAAGACAGTGACAACTTGACTTTCTTAGGCTCCCGGAATGATCACAAAATCTAATTCCCTCGAAGCCTAAAATGATTGGAAGAAAGGGATGCGTAGAACCAATACCTCGACCAACCCACCTACTCTTCTCGTATATGCCTGAAACAAGAAGGTGAACGCAGACAGCAGGTGTGATTGGGGTTTACACTAAACCCCATCAAAGAATGCAGAACCTTGGCATTTATAGGGATACGAGCTGAGGCAGCCGTTGCTAAGGTCGAAATCATTACTTTCCAACCATTAGGGACCAGTTGGGCCAGAGCAATACCAACCATATCCAAGTACTTCCAGATGATCATAGGAGCCAGAAGCCTGAAACCAGAGTGGAACATACCAGGATACAAAGCAATGTATCCATGCTTATGACGACAAGGACTGTCGCCTTCTCCCGGGACAATGATCTCCAGATCAATTGGCAACGAATAATCATAACGAATGTTGTCCAGAGTCGCGTACTTCCAGATGATCGTAGGAGCCAGAAGCCTGAAACCAGAGTGGAACATACCAGGATACAAAGCAATGTATCCGTGCTTATGACGACAAGGACTGTCACCTTCTCCCGGGACAATGATTTCCAAATCAATTGGCAACGAATAATCATGACGAATGTTGTCCAGAGTCGCGTGCGTGGCCTGTTTAGGCCAAAACAAAGATTCACAAGCATCAAGATCATCGCCGCTCAAAACCCTAAAGTTAGACATGACTGCAGAACGAATGCAAAGAATCAAAGAATTAACAAATAGAAAATGAGGAGGTGCAAAAGGAAGTAAGACACGCTCAAACTTTTCATTTTATAAGGACGAGCGGCGAAAGGTCCTCTCTTGGGAGAACGTGCAAGACATGACAGCCGCACGAAATCCCAGAAATCGCCCAAAAAAGAACAGGCAGATTGAACATAAAAAAGACCACAACAACAACAGATAGCAAGACCACTAAATGTGTCGTAATGATGAAATCGAAAAAAAAACTGCCACACAGTTAGTGGATACATGAACATACCCTCTAAGTAAGGGGGGAGTAGCTGATGATACATCAAAATAGACCGATTATCATGACCATACATGTGGCATAGAGACCCATCACAAGGATATAACGTCCAACCTATTGGGCCAGCTCATAAAGCCCAAGAAGAATAAAGCCAATTACAGTGGCCCATATAAGGTCCGCCAACGAAAAGACATAAGCAAAGCCTGAATTTGGGCCCGAACGAATCAGAGCCCAAGTCCAGACTCGACACGAGTTGTCTCATAAAGAAAAGGAAAATTGCACAAAAAAATAGTCATGGAGGGAGTTACTTCTCCACAGACGCATCTCCATTAAGGAGAAGACTGTTACGAGAAATATCTTCTTCCATTACGCCTCACATGCTTAAGTCACGTAGAGAATTAATCGCGGCCATTATAAAAGGTAAAGGGAACATTCGACACAGATATGCAACATTAAATGAGTTTTGTCCATATTTACTTCCTTCTTCAAATAGAGTTGCTGACTTAAGCATCGGAGTGCCTTCGGCCACCGAAAAAGTGATCATTGACTGTCTAACATCTGTTTTGCAGGTCAAACTCACAGGATGACGATTTTTGGATGCATCACTAATAATAAACCATAATTTAAATAAGATAATATTGAATAAAGCATTTGACTATTAAATAAAATATGAACATGCTATTAGTTACTATAACGAAGTTGACTTGATTCTCTCGATTTAAGGTGGTTTGTTCCTCATTTAGGTTTCAATATTAGTTAATATTAGACTATGGAAAAGTATTATACAGTATTAGTATGCTATTAAATATTATATCTTTTAAAGTTGTTAACATGCTATTTACCGCCTCAACGGAGGTGTGTCTTAGCTAAACCATTGTATTAAAGTGTCAGAAAATGCCAAAAACTTTTGAGGCAGAAATTTTTCGAAGCAAAGCGGCATTAGAAAAATAGAGCTTTGAGAATTGTAACGCTGTCACACCGAAGCTTCAAACAACATAGATTTTACGATGCTATTTCAAAAACTGACTTCCTCAAATCTCTATAGCAGAAGGCTTTAGAATGAGTAACGCTAGTTTCTAAAAAATTGGATGGTTGGTGTATGCATCAACACTAATGCATACATTAACTTTGATGGATGTAGTAACAACATAACATTTGCCACAAGTACTCGTGGAAATCATTGAGAAGGTGATGTACGAGCTCAAATAGCTAAAGAAAATAAGTGCTTGAAGGGATACAAAGCCCTGTTCAAACCTCTATTTTCTGTCATTTTAAAACAATGCTAGTTAGATCTGCAGTTCCAAACAACGATCCTTGGGTTGTTTGATTCTACGGAAACATCATTCATTTTTGTACTTAGACTTACTTCTAAAATGAACAAGCTAATGTAGGGTCATTTTCTTAGAATATGTTATTCTGTTTGAGAGCTTTTGCTTGTAGTCCTTATTATGGAGATTTTTACTAATTTTTATCTCTGATCATCTTGTCGTCCTTGCTTCTCATGTTCTTCTTCTATTTGTTTGACAGCTTTTGTCATGTGCTCTTTCTTGACGAGATTCTACTTGGGTTGAGTAAGACTTCATCCAACTCATCTATCAATGCCTTTATAATTTCCTTAATCTGATCATCCAATCTTCGTAGCCTACACGAGGACTTAGCCAAGGAGATCCGTTATCTTGTTACCTTTTTATTTTTATTTTTTTTATTTTTTTTATCTAGTAGTAGAGGCATTATCTGGAAAGGATAAGAAAAAGGAAACATTACATGGATAAAAGTTAAAGGAAACTACCCTGCTTTCACAATTTCGCTCATCTATTTTTTACAGAAACTGCAAAAATTTTAAACGTTCTTAGTTGTTCATGCATTACCCTCAGGATTAAGGGGATACTGACTTCCTTGTAGTTCCCTGACCTACAAATAACTCATGACCAGAATGTGTTTCCTGATGAGCCTCTGACTATCATGTCAGCAAACGCTCCAAGTAAGATATTTCATGGAAGAGTAAGTATGGATCAAATGCCTTTCTCTACCTGTTTCTTGTACCTATAAAATGGAATCTGAGTTAAAATCGCATGTGTTGTCCAGGCTTGATGGCCAGAATTTGCATTATCTGGCACAACCTTTCTTTTGGTTAGTGGCTTAGTGCAGTTAATAACATGTGCCATTATTACTGTCACGTATGTGTCTGCCATCTTTAATGTATCCGGTATCAGGTCCAACCTCTTAGCTGGCCTAGTACTCAAAATGCCCTCAACATTGCCTCACTTCAAGGTGGGTGGTTAGTTATAACAATAAAAAATGTTAGGAAATCAGATTTTTGCAACTATGTTTTGCAACCCGGATGACGTGGCGTGATCTCGAAATAATGATAAAATCCCCAAAAAGTTTATGTGTATCTCAAGGTTGTAAAAAACATTCTTTTACGATGTCACATCATCCTAGTTGCAAAACCTGATTCTCTAACCTCACTCTATAACAATTCTTCAATATTCTTCTCGCCACAAGTGACCACCATCATCCTATAATACAGATTTAGGATGTATCAATGTTCGGATAAGTATTTTTGTTTCAGAAATTCTAAGTGTCGAGGAAATGAGCGAGGGAAGTGAGGTGGCGGGGGTGGGAGCCGTTCACCTCACTCAAGATGCGTGCGTTGACTTTTTGCGCGCGCATCCCGAGCGGGATGAACGGCTCCCACCCCCGCCACCTCACTCCCCTCGCTCATTTCCTCGCCCATTTCCTCGCTGTGTAGAATCACTCTTTTTGTTTTCACTTTCTATGTCAAAAACTAAGACTTTCATTACTTCTGACAAAGCCAATATTAGACCATCTCTTGGATATCTAGTTTTCATCTCAAGTTGGTAAGTCTTAAAAAATTGATGGGTCCTGCCATTACAAAATATTCTAAAACATCTAACTGATGGCATTCATAAAATTATTACAAATGTTTGGTAGGAACACTCTTCCTCATCTATGGACATGGAATAAAAAAGTTTCATATTAAACTAGGTGTAGTAAATATCCTCTTAGATCAACTTAGCAATTACTCTTTCTTCTCTAAACTTCTTTGGGAACTAGATTCTAACAAACTTACCATTAGAACATCATTGCTAAAATCTGCTTATTTCCCATTATTTTTTGGGTTGTCCCTTTGAACAAAGAGAATTTTTTAATTTGATTTCAAATAATGGGTTCTTAATAGAAAATGGGAAATTGTCTATAGACGCTATAAATCCGATCGTTTAGAAGCTACCTCAGGAAAACTACTTTTATCACCACCTCTTCAGAGAAAGTTTAAGAGATTGAAAAAAAAATCATACTATTGAATCTTGCTTGGGCCGGATCAGTGTTGGGCTGACGCTGGGGTCTGTATTTTCTCGAGATCATCATGACACGTGTATGGCTTAGGGATGTGACCATTTTTATGTATCATCAGCTACTTCCCCCGAGTTAGTGGGTCATCACATCGGTTCGCTAAGTCATCTCTTGAAAAGATATACCGCTCATGATAATGATTGAGTCTGAATCGTTGCTTGAACACCGCGCTGCATTAATTGAACATGTGTCAGTTTAGTGGGAACCTAATCCCTATTTGGGTCATCCGTAGTGCACAGTCTGCCTCTTCTATTTTCCTTGCTTTTGAAGCTACTGCTTTGTTCGTCTTCTGATTAGAAAAAAATGTTTATCTTCTTCATGGCTCAACAAAATCATCTTGATGATGTAACCTTGGCCAAGGGCCTGAAGTTTTTCGAAGACATGTAGCTTTCTGAGTCTCCCTTATTGAAATTCATATGAAGTTTGCGGTCACTGAAGATCTGCCGCTATATGTCCTGAAGGGTGAAAAGATGCCAATGTTGCCACCGACGGGGTTCATATGTTTGCGTCGTGGGATGCTTCAAACTAGAGTGTGCTTTCCTGTTCTGGACATGGTCTGAGAATTCTGGGATCTTCTGGGGATTCCTTCGGCCCAATTGGGGCCTAATGGATATAAGATCATCCTTCTCATCCCGATTAGGGCAAAGGAGACTGGCGTCAGCGTGACTCTGCGAGTAACCCAATTGTTGTTTTCCCCTCGGCTAAAGGGTAACACCGTCTGTAAGATGATGTCACCAATCTGTTTCGTGAATCCGCTCGATGATTTCAAGTTTTGGCAGAAGTACTACTTTTTAGCCCCTGTAAATTTGAAGTATTTCCAGTGCAAGGGTCGTCTGCTTGAACGAGAACTCAGGCTGCTTCGTAAGTTCAGTTTTTTCTTTTGACTTCGGTATGCTTGATTGCAAGCTAGCTAATCGTCGCTCGTGTTTCTTCGTAGGAAGGTTTCCCGCTACTCCTCTTACACTAGAGGAGCAAAACACTATGGAGATGTTTCACGGCTTGTCAATGAAAAACGTGGTGGACATCATAGACGTTCCCAACTACATCCGCAGTGGGCTATAGAACAACTGACACGTAGCCCCCACTATTTACCGAGCGTTGCAACTTAAGTTGGAAGATGGGCCCCTTCTAGGAAGAGGAAGGCTGCTAGGGCGAGAGCTCCCATTTTGTCTGATGTGGAGGAGCCGTCTGAAACGCTTGCCTCATTCATGAGTCGAAGAGGTTCAATGTCGGGACTGGGTTGCCTTCAACACGACCCGCTCCAGTGGGAGAAGTGCGTGAGTCTGATCGGCCTGTCAGGGAGGAAACTGATGTGTCCGAATGGGAAAAGGATTACTTGCGATTTGCAGGGGTTGAAGACAGGTCGAATCTCAGTGATGCGCAGGTTAAAGCTTTGAATGAGTGTCTAGTGCAAGTTGCAATGGCGACTTCTACCAGTGCTAATTCGCGCAGGATTGTTCCAATAGAAGGCTTCTGTGAAGATCCGCCTAAGGTTGTAGAATTCGATCGTCCCATTGGCGCGCCATCTAAAAGTGGTCGTGGCACAGGCCAAATTTCTTGTAGTCCACGTTGTTCAACGTCTCGTTCCAGGCCACAGCTAGAAGTGATGGAGGGTCCTTTGGATAATTCGTTTCCTTATCTTCCTCCAGACCTTGTTGAGCCGTCTCGCACTAAAGGGTCGGCTCTTCATTACAAGGGAAAGGCCACGGAGGATAGCCTGAGAACAGTGGCAACTGCGAAGGGTTGTGCCGGTATGATTCCTAATCCGGGAAGGCTTCATCCGGATGCGCAGATATGCTTGTTTTCACCAGACTTGGTAAGGATGAGCTCTCAGGTCTGGCACCAAGAGGTTCATGTGGAGTGTTCTTCAAGAAAGCATATAAGCAGGCATCATAGCTGCCTGATGGATTGCGCTCCGAAGCCTGAGGAGGATACACTGGAAGGGTGTACGAATAAGAGTTTAAAGTACCTTATGCAGGGTATGTCTCACTTGAGCCAGTGGCCATTGCTGGGATGAAAGTCGAGGTGGCTCGTGAGAGGGTATACACAATGGAGTGTGTCTTCTAGCACATGCAGGCGGTGTATTCTGATGCGCTCTTTGAAATGAGTGGTTACAGAAGCAGGTTGAGGAGAAGAGGTTAGATCAGTCAACCGTGGTCGCTGACTCCGAGGGCTCGTCTGGAAGCCCTTAAATGTGATCTGGCATAGGCGGTGTCTGAAAGTGACGAACTCAAGCAGGTGTTGAGTCGGATACGCCGAGATGTAGAGGTTGCGCAGGAAGCTGCGACTAAGGTGTGTTCTGAATTGCGGTCTCTTGCTGAAGATAATGTTTTGAATGAGGCCGACTAGGCTACTCAGAAGCAGCAACTGGAATCCGATGTGGAGTTCAATGCTCAAGAATCAACTGGAACAGCTCGAACTGGAATGGCATGAGCTCAGTGTTGTGAAGAGCAGTCTGGCCACGAAACAGTCTCAGGTTGACACGCTGACTGGCAAGTTGGAGTTGTTGGAGCGCGTCCTTGTTGGCTCGAAGGCGCAAGAGAAAGAGCTTCTGCAGGAACAAGGCAGATGCGAGTTTCGTTGGGTCGTACATGGTAGGCTGGAGCTACTGGCGTTGATGAAGGAGGAACATCTAAAATGGGACCTCGGTCGTTACAAGAAGATGTCGTATGTAGACTTGTCTGTTTCCTTTGCGTCATCGAGCGAGGAGGACAATTCGGGCCCTGGTGGCCAGGCAGTGGTGCATGCGGACGCAACTCCTACTCCTTCCTCCAATAGGCTTAGCTTTTCTGTTTCTGTACCTTCTCCTGATAAGGAATAAACTTTGTATTCTTGTACAATTTCCGTTCTGACCGTTAATGAAAACAATTTTATTAGTTTTGTGCTTGTTGTCTCTATTGCATGTTTTTCGTTTCGCCTTGTCGTCTTGCTTTGACATAGGCTGGTTGAATAAATAGGACGCCAAGTGGTTTGTCTGTAGTAGAGAGCTTGACTACTTTATATTGCAAATGACTTTGGATCATTGTTGCGAAGTTGATGATACATAAAAATTGTCACACTTCTGAGCCAAACACGTGTCATGATGATCTCGAGGAACTATAGGCCCAAGCATCGGCCCAACACAAATCCAGCCCAAGCAAATCTAAGCCCGCTCAACTTCAGTCCGCCAAGCAGACCCGGACTCTCACAGCATGCTAAGCCCACACGTCTCACAACTATCCACGATACCCATAAGCCATCTTCAGGCAAGTATCTTGAGGATCAGCTTCGGACGGGCAACTATAGCTGCTCTCTGCTTCCAATTAGGAAACAAACACCAGAGTATCTTCCACACAGGGAAACTCCCTTCTACGGATTACTCTTGGATTGGAAACTATCTCCCACGTATCTAGGAGTGCAAAACTAATTGGGAATTTCCCTCCTACAACACTACTCTTAATTAGAGAGGGATCTCCACGAAGTTCTCCTCCCTAAACTACACCTACGATGGCCTGGTTGAACCAGGACTCCTGACACTTTAAATAAGACATGAGGTTGGTAAGGTAAGGTATGCTACAAATTCCCTGTTACAACACTACACCTTCCTCAGATCCTTGTCTGACTTTAGCATCATAGTGCCATCGGCCACCCCACGATAGTCTGTGGCTCATGTGCATTACATGTGCAGGTCAGTAGGAACATGGTCAAAGCAACGAGCAAAAATCGACTGCATCAGTTTGGCACCGTCCTTGAAGACGACATAGTTCTTAACTTTACAGTAAGCGTTGTCTCCTACCAAATCCCAAAGAGATGGTGATCACCAGGTTACGCAACAACAAACCAGGGGACACGTCCAACGCTCCAGTTGTCCCTATACCAGCTCCTACCATTCACAGGCAGCCTACTCACGCCCCTGCACCAACGACGAACCCCAGAATCGAGGTGCTGACATCTCAAATACATCAGGTTATCAAAGCGGTAGACACACTCACACGACAGAATCCACCCGTTGCTAATAGAGAACAGGAACAGCACAGACCTCCACCTCCAGTGGACAATAGGGAGCAAACGCAGAAAGCCAGACCCCCTCTAGTTCCCATTAGACTAGGGGAGGTTGTGCGGCTAACGCCGATCCCGCCGCCAGGACAAAGAGGCTCGGTCTCAAGAACCCTCTCTGTAGAAGAGCGCATGACCCGGACGTACTATATCGCCTCTCTATCCCACCCTTTTTGGAGTGGATCATGAGTAAAGCACTTCCAAGAAAGTTCACTCCCACGAAGCTTGATTCCTATGATGGGACCACCGATCCTTTTGATCACCATTACTAGCACGTAATGGCGCTCAAGGAGGGATCTAAATTCGTCATGTGCAGAAACTTTCCCACTAGTCTTAAAGGCCTTGCATTGACGTGGTTCCACAACCTTCCATCGAAGTCAATCGACTCCTTCAAAACATTGGCAAAGGAATTCTTGACACATTTCGTCAGAAGTCACTGTTTCAGAAAAGGTCCGCACTACATACTCTCTCTAAGGTAGAGGTTCGACGAGAGGCTCGAGAATGTGTCACACTCTTCAACAACGAGCTGACCCTCATCGATTGGTGCAATGATGATACAGTTGTGACAACATTCACTGCGGGCCTCAAAGAGGGAAAGCTCTTCAAGGACCTCACCTTGGAGCCCCCTCTAGACATGGTAGAGCTCCTTAAGAGCATTCAAAGACATCACCCTGGAGGAGTCAAGGACCGCCAATAGGGAGACTGAAGGCAACGGGAAGCCCTCAGCTTCTAGGGTAAAGAAAAAGGGAAAGAGACACAAGGATGAGGAGTGGAACAAGAGAAAGCATACGTACAATAGACTGGATCCTGATCGTCCCAGGCCAGAGAAATCATCCAACTAAGTTGGATCTAGAGCCGTGACACCCCTAAATGCTAGTCTGTCGAATGTACTCAACTCCATAAAAAATTGGGAGGATTTGAAGTTTCCCCCGAAGACACACGGAGACCCTGCCAAACGGGACAATGGCAAGTACTATGTGTACGACAAGGAGGGCGGCCACAACACCAACGACTGCAAAAGTTTGAGTTATGAAGTAGAACACTAGATCCGCAAGGGAAAATTGAAAGACTTTCTGAAGTCTAAGAAGCAGTCAGAACAAACCAGAGACATAGGGAGTCAGTCAGAGAGATAGAGAACGAGATTCCTTGGATAATATACGTCCTTCATGGAGTCAGACCGAATGAAGACCAGTCGCACAGGTCTCGCAAGCGAACTTTGTTGGATATACGGACACGACCTGCAGATGAAGATAGACACATTTGCTATTCGATGATTCAAAACCCCATTCCCACTTTGACTTTCACGGACAAGGACCTCGATGCAGTCTGAGCACCGCACAACGACGCCTTGGTCATCTCCGTTTCCATCGCAAAGTGAGAAGTGAAGAAAGCTCTCGTTGACACAGGAAGCTCGCTCAACGTTCTTTTCAACAATGTTTTCCGCAACATGGACCTCAAGGTGGAAAACCTAGCGCCATCAGAGCACCCGCTGATCGGATTCAGCGGGAAAAAATGTTTTCCCATCGGAAAGATAAGATTAGCCACCATAGCTGAAGAACCGCGGCTGAAGAAGGTCCTATTTCTGGACTTCATGGTGGTAGACGCACCATCATCCTACAACCTCATCCTTGGAAGATCGTGGCTACACCAAATGGAAGCAGTGGTATCCACCCTTTACTAGTGTGTTAAGTATACTGCTCACAACTCAGAAGGAACAATACGTGGAGACCAACCTACGGCACGAGGCTGCCACTATGCCGCATTGAAACAGATAGTCTGCTCTCAAATTCATCAACATCTTGCAAAGCAACTTGAACCAATGTCAGGCCAAACGACAGTGGCTACATCACTTTCAGGAGGAACAGGAACAACAAGCTCTTCCGCTTTATGAGATTAAATGGCCAAGGTTAGCAGAGGCGCATACTCTCGACGCCATGTCAGTACGAAAATTTGCCCTTCTGCCAGGTGTACTCTTCAGTAGCCTATATGATGCCCAACAGTCCGCCAAAGAATCCGCAAAAGTTATCTAAATTCCCTCTGAAGCCAAGCTCAGTTTACCTCCATCAACGGTTAGTTTGCTTTAAGTTGTTTGTTTCCCTTTCCGTAGTCAATATTGAGTTTAAAGTTCTGAAGAGACTTATGTGATTTGCAATCATTTAAGAAATAAAACATGACTTTCATAAACAAACTTTATTGATTATTGGAAAGATGTAACAACAAGCACCTTGAGGCAGATACAAAAGGCTACATACTACGAACGCCCTGAGGCAGATACAAAGGCCTACATACTACGAATGCCCTGAGGCGGATACAAAAGACTACATACTGCAGGCATCTGATAAGCACGGAGTGAGAACTTGCTCAGACTGTCTGGTCTCGTAAGCGACACACACAGTCTAGGGCGAGCTACCTGCAAGCGAAAGGACGCTCCATGGAACGTCGCCTTCAAATATGCTTTGCGGGGATACAAAATCGACAACCAAGAGTACCTGCGAAAACTCAAACCCAATTCCCACACTTTGCGAACTTGGGACAAGTATCACGTAAACTAGGAATGCATACACCTTCCCACGCAAAGGGGAATGGAATATTTGGGAATCAAAGGCCCACTCCAACAGGCCATGCCTGACTCCACTTGCAACCCGGATGCTGACTTCCAACGCAAGGGAGGCGATGGTGTTAATCATGAAGTGGTGGAGGCAGCCACCATGAAGTGGGACACAGATGCTATCTCTGAGATCAAGCATCCAGAAACAACGATAAGGCACCTGCACATAAAAGACAAACCCTTCCCTTGGGAAAGTACCCGTACTACTCCATGATTTGAAAAGAGATTACGAGACCTCAGCAGATTAACTACGTTCCCACCCACAACAGGTGACCACACATAACTGCAACTATCATCATGCTTGTCGATGTAAACATCAAAACTTTCGGAAACTCCAGTGATAGAGATCCAACTTCAGCCTTTAGAAAACCCAAATCATTTCCCTCAACCTTTGGAAAATCCAAAGCATCTTCTCCAGACAAGAACATTACAGGAAATAAACTTAGCAAAAGATGGTGCCTACAACGATTGGAAAGCACCATTATATAGACATAGTGGTTTACCAAACGGGCACTCCAGCATTAACTGCCAAACATTGAATGTCGTACGGGAAAATGGAAGATGACGGTTTTGAAGGAAACTGAACAAACCACGTCAATCAATAAATAGCCACGCAACTCCATCAATGGAGGGGGAGTAACTGATATACTCAAACGTCACGCAACCTACACCATACATGCGTCACCGTGTGATCTACGCCGTACACGCAATGCACCACGCAGGAAACCCTAGCCCTTTCTCTGCGGGCCCATGGGCTCTGCCTGTTATTCGAACAACACCCTGTCGCATGCTTGGCACGAGCACTCGAGGATCCTAGTCAACTTTGACATACAGACTTTACCACTTGCTGAGTTAAGGTAACTTCGTCCACACCATGAACCACTAGGTTCGCACGCCCCTCAGCAGGCAAAACCTTTTGTCAAACCAGGCAAGCTTAGTCAACCAACACTGATGAGGATAGCTTTTGGTTCACCCCGACACCTAGTCTGCTTAGCGCAGGCATCTACGGTTTAGGAAGTGGGAGTCTAATCAACGCTGCCATGCCGTGTGACGATGACTTGCCAGGGATCACTGTCATATTCACAGCCAATGTTCGCCGAACCTAATCAAGTAACCCTAGCTGGTGACGATCAGGAACGAAAGCTTCTAATCAAAACCTAAACTTGTAGCCCCCACTACGAGGGTGTAGATAGTCCAGAAGTTGGGAGCCTAGTCAGTCCCGAACTGATTCTGATGGCTCGCGACCACTGCTTTTTAGCGTGGCCGCCAAATCACCAAACCCAGACTTGTAGCCCGCGCTGCGAGGGTGTAAATAGTCTAGAAGGAGGGAGCCCAGTCAGCCACGACCTGATTTCGACGGTTTTCCACGGGACCACTGCTATTTAGCATGGCCGCATAACCCTCCCAAATTTATAGGTTGGTGCACTCAAGTGTAGATAATTTGGATGGTGGGAGCCTAGTCAATCCCGAACTGATTCTGATTGCTTGCCACGGGACCACTGTTCTTTAGCGTGGTCACCAAACCCCTCTCGAATATGTAGCCCCAATAGCGCAGGGAGGGTGTCGACGGTTTGAAAGGTGGGAACCTAGTCAGTCCCGAACTGATTCCGACGGCTTGCCATGCCCACTATCATACATAACTATGCAGCAATGACCCTGAGTCATTCACAATACAAAGCGGTCAAGCTCTCTGCCGCAAATAGACCAGACAACGTCCTATTGATTAAATTAGCCTATGCCAAAGTAAGATGACAAGGCAAAACGAAAAATTTGCAATAGAGACGCCAAATTTGAAACGAAGAATATTGTTTTCATTAATGGTCAAGATAAAAAGTGTACAAGCACACAAAGTTTGTTCCTAATCAAGAGAAGGTACAGAAACAAAAGAGCTAAGCCTAGGGGGAACAGGAGCAAAAGTTGCATCTATATGTGTTTCGACCTGGACGTTAGGGATCAATTTATCCTCCTCGCCCGACGACTCAGAGGTAACATACAAGTCCACATATGACATCTTCTTGTAACGGCTAAGATCCCATTCCGGATGCTCCTCCTTCATCATCGCCAACAGCTCCAGTCAGCCATGAACAACTCAGCGAAACTCACATTTGCCTTGTTCCTGTAAAAGCTCTTCCTCTCGCACCTTTTCATCAATAAAGTCACGCTCCAGTAGTTCCAACTTTCCAGTTAGCGTATCAACCTGAGACTACTCTGTGGCCAAACTGCTCTTCACAGCACTGAGTTCATGCCATCCGAGTTAGAGCTAGTCCTCGGCCTTCCTCGCCTCTCGAGCATAAAACTCTACATCGGATTCCAACTGTTGTTTCTCAGCAGCCCAATCAGCTTCCTTCGAAGCACTCACATCAGCAAAAGACTGGAGCTCCAAATGAGCCTTAACCCTAGCTTCCTACGCAACCTTGACCTCTAGGCAGAGCAAGCTCAACTCTTGCTTAAGTGTGTCCCTCTCAGACTATGCTCAACCTTTGGTCAGATTATGCTCAAGGTTCTCCAGACGAGCCCACTGAGCCTCAGCGGCCACGGTTGACTAATCTAATTGCATATCTTTGGCCCGCTTCTTAAGTCGCTCAATTTCATGGAGCGCATCAAAATACAGTGTCTGCACACGCGAGAAGACACGCTCCAAAGTATATACTCTCTTGCGAGTCGCCTCTACTTCCGTCCCAACAACGGTCGCGTGGCTCATATGAGACATACCAAGCATAAGATACTTCAAACCCTTGTCCACACGTTGTTCCAGTGTATCCTCCTCAACGTTTTGGAGCATGGTCCATCAGCAGCTGTGACGCCTACTTATATGCTTCCTCAAAGCATACTCAACATCCACCTCTTGGTTCCAGACATGTGAGCTCATCTTTAACAAGTCTGGTGCAAACAGACTTATCTGTTCATCAGGATGAAGCTTCCCCTAATGAGGAACTATTCCAACGCCGCCCTTTACGGTCGCTACCGTCCTTAGATTCTCCTCTGTGGCTTTTCCCTTGTTGAGAATGACCGACCCTTTATTGATAGATGGCCCAATAGGATCCGGAGGTAGAGGAGGGACCAAAGTATCCAAAGGACCTTCCAATAGTTCTAGTTGTGGCCTAGAATGAGACGGTGAGCAATGCGGACATCAGGAGACACGGTCGGTACCACGGCCACTTTCAGCGCGCATCAACGGTGGGGTGATCAAATTCCACCACCTCATGCAAATCTTCAACAGAGCCCTCTATCGAAGCGACCCCACGTGAATCAGCGCCAACAGATGCCGCCAAGCCTCAACCTGCACGTCACTAAGGTTTGACCGGTCAGCAACTCTCGCCAACAGTAGATAATCTTTCTCCAAGCCAGGAACATTAGTCCCCGCCTCAACAGGCCTAGTGGACTCATGCTCCTCTTTCACCAGAGTGGGTCGTGCCGAAGACGGACCAGTCCTAACGCGAGGCTTATTCCTCACAAAGGAAACAAGGGTCTCATATGGATCCTCCGCATCAGATAAAACGTGAGTCTTGGCTCGAGCAGCCTACCTCTTTCTGGAAGGGGCCTCTTCCATCTTAATGCATGACTCTCTGGAAGGGGCCTTTTCCATCTTAATGCATGACTCTCGATACAGAGTGGGGGCAACGTGCCAATTGTCCCACAACCCACTATGAACAAAATTGGAAACTCCTATGATATCAACCACTTCCCTTTTTGCCATGACACAGAATGTCTCCATGGTGGTTTGCTCCTCTAAGGTAAGGGGAGCAGTGGGAAACCTTCCTGCAAAAGAACACAGGCAATGATCACTCAGACCACTATCAAGCACATCAAAGTCATAGGAAAGGAGTTGAACTTATGAAGCGACCTGAACTGTCGCTCAAGCGAACGACCCTTGCACCGGAAATATTTCAAATCAGCAGGGGCCAGAAAATAGTACTTCTGCCAGAACTTGAAATCATCCGGCAGGTTAACGAAGCAATTTGGAAACTTCGTTTTGCAAACAACATTGCTCTGCAGTTGAGGAGCGGTCAACAACTGAATCACCAGCGGGGTCACATTAACGCCGACCTCCTTAGCACTGAACAAAATAATGAGAATGATCTTGTACCCATTGGGTCCCAACTGACCTGGAGGAATCCCCAAGAACTCCCAAACCACGTCCAAAATAGGAAAACATACTCCAGTTTGAAGCATCCCTCGATGTAAACAGATGAAACCGGCCGAAGGTGACATTGTCGTCTTGACGCCCGTCATAAGGTACAACAGCAAGTTTTTAGGAACTCCAAACTTTGTACAGATTTTACCGAGACCAGGCTCGGACAGTAACCTATCTTCAAACAACTCTAGGCCCTTAGCTAGAATAACATCATCAAGAAGGCTTTCTCGAGCCATAAAGAAAACGAACGAACCTTTCAGAACAATGTCTTCAAAAGCAAGTAAAGCAGAAGGGTCAGTCTCAACATTGCGGATGACCTATACAGAATATAGGTTCTCGCCTTTTTTTTCCGCCGAACCAACGTACGCCCAATTAATGTAGCGTGCTGCTCAAGTAACGATTCAGACTCAAACATCATGAGCGTCGCATCCCTTCAAGAAATGATTTAGTGAACCAATGTGATGGCCCACTAACTAGGGAGGAGTAGCTGATGATACATAAAAATGGTCATACTCCTGAGCCAAACATGTGTCATTATGATCTCGAGGAACTACAAGCCCAAGCATCGGCCCAACACAAATCCAGCCCAAGCGTATCTAAGCCCGCTCAACTTCAGTCCGCCAAGCGGACTCGGATTCTCACAACATACTAGGCCCACACATCTCACAGCTATCCACGATACCCATAAGCCCTCTTGAAGCAAGTATCTAAAGGATTGGCTTTCGATAGGATCCTACAGCTGCTTTCTTCTTCCAACTAGGAAGCAAACACAAGAGTATCTTTCACACATAGAAACTCTCTTCTATGGATTGCTCTTGAATTGGGAACTATCTCCCGCGTATCTAGGATTGCAAAGCTAATAGGGAACTTCCCTCCTACAGAACGACTCTTAATTAGAGAGAGATCTCCACGAAGATCTCCTCTCGAAACTACGCCTACGATGGCCTGGTTGAACCAGGACTCCTTGCATTATAAATAAAAAATGAGGTTGGTAAGCTAAGGTACGCTACAAATTCCTTGTTACAGCATTACACCTTCCCTAGATCCCTGTCTGACTTAAGCATCGGAGTTCCATCGGCCACCCCACAGTGGTCTGTGGCTCACGTGATACTTGTGTAGGTCAGCAGGAAAAGGGTCAAAGTAGGGAACCAAAATTGACTACATTAGTAGTCATTTCCGATAGTGAGCACGTTGCGAACAGTTTAGCAGGGGGTTGGGTTGCCCGAGTTGTGATGGTTGAGCGTATGTGTTAGAGCGTTTGTGTCGAGTCAGGAGAGTCGTAAGCTCGGTTTGACATTCTATGTAGCATTTAACCTAGCACTGGCCGGATGATCTATGTATCGGTGCGAGTGTCCTTTGTTGATTTTAGAATGAGCAGTCCATTTGAGCATGAAAACGTTGAACCAGAAGCCTTCGTCATCAACCTTGGCTGACTAAGATTGCCTGGTTGGAGAAGGGTTTCGCCTACTAAAGGGTGTGTGAACCTACATCCACAAACACGGTGCGTTGTGTGGACCGCAAGCATGGTGCATTATGTGGACGAAGTTGCCTTAAATCAGCTAGTGATTCGTAGGTACGATTTGTATGTCAGAGTTGACTAGGATTTCTAGTGCTCGTGCCAGGCATGTGGTAGAATACTGCTTGAATGGTAGGCAGACCCCATGGGCTCACAGAGGAAGAGCTAAGGTTTCATATATGGTTGCGCTATGTGTACGGCATAGATTGTGCAGTAACACGTGTACAATGTAAGTTGCATGACGATTGAGTATCGGTTACTCCCTCTCAATTGATGGGGTTGTGTGTAGCGCCATTAATTGAATGAACGTGGTTTGCGCAGTTTCCTCGGGATCTGTTGTCTCCTCGTTTCCCGTACGATATTCAATGCTTGACAATTAATGCAGGAGTGCCCGTTTAAAATTGTATCCTCCAATCATTATAGGTACTATCTTTCGCAAAGCTTATCTCCTGCAATGTTCTTGCTTGAATAAAATGCTTTGGGTTTTCCAAAGGCTGAAGGTGGATCTCCATCTCTGAATGTTATGATATTTGCACTGATCAGACATGATGATAGTTGTCGTTATGCGTGGTCACCTGTTCTGGGTCGGCACGTAGTTGATATGCTAAGATCTCGCAATTTCTTCTCATATTGTTGAGAAGTAGTACGGAATTTCCACCAAGAGAGATGCCTTGGTCTTACTCTATGCCACTTGTGCCCGCATGTGTGGGGATCCCGATGCTAACTCATGGCTGATCGAAGTGTTAACAGATGTGCGATACTTGCCAGTGTGGTATCTCTCAGTCACTCCAGGTATCGCACATGGGAAAGGTGGCCTCACTTGATAGCATTGTGAGACTTGACGGCATTGTTGTTTGTGGCCATCCTCATCTGCCTTCTTCCACCCCTTGGAGGCCAAAAACCATTTTAGAAAGTCAGTAAGGGGGTGGGATGTCTCTTGAGGAAATCAGTTGCCTGTTGTAAGGTCTACAACGTTGTTGTACAATCACCTTCCTGGGGTGATTTGATGGAGCAATCGACAGCTCGATCCTTCCAATCCCCTCTGACACCTTGTCCTTGATCTTGGGAAGGGGTCGAGTGAAGTCGTTTGAATATCTTTGCTATCATTTGTAGATTGCTCGCATTGGAAGGTCAGCAAGGCCTTCTTCAGATACCTCTCATAGTTGAATTGTCTAAACGAGTCTTTACCTCACGTCGCACTGTATTCAGATGTTTGTAGTATGTAGTCTTTTGTATCCGCCTCAAGGCGCTTGTTGTTACATCTTTCCAATAATCAATAGAGTTTGTTTTTGTAATTCTTCCTTTATTTCTTAAATGATTGCAAATCACATAAGTCTTTAAGAACTAAAACTCTACATTGACTATGCAAAGAGAAATAAACGACTGAAAATAGACTAACTAATGACTGAGAGAAATTGATCCTGGCCTTGAAGTGAATTCAGGTTATCTTGTGGATCGTTCAGTGGATTGTCGAGGCATTACAGAGGTTACTAAAGAGTAAACCTTGTGGAAGGGTTCCCGCTTGCCATGGCCCATCCATTTAGCTAGGCGGGAGATCATATTGTTCCTATACCGCTTGAATGTGACGTCTTTGCCGTCGTTTGGCTTGGCACTGATTCAGGCTGCTCTGCAAGATGTAGTTGGATCTGGGAGCATTCTATCTGTTTCAGTATGGCGTAATGGCAGCTTCGTGTCGTAGGTTGGTCTCGACGTATTGTCCCTTCTGAGTGGTTAGTTGTGTACTTAACGCACTAGTGAAGGGTGGAGACTACTACTTCCATCATGTAGAGCCACGATCTACCCAAGATACAGTTGTAAGTCGATGGTACATCTACCACCATGAAGTCCAAAAATAGGACCTTTCTTAGCAGAGGCTATCCGGCCACTATCGCCAACCTATTTTGCCGATGGGGAAGCATTTCTCCTCGTTGAACCCAATCAGCGGGTAATCTACAGATGTTAGGCTTTCTTCATTGAGGTCCATATTGTTGAGTGAGCTTCCCATGTCCACCAGAGCTCTGTTTACCTCCCACCTTGCAATGGAGACTGAGATGACTAGGGCGTTTTTGTGCGGCGCTCAGACCCCTTCGACATCTTTGTCAATAAAGATCAAGGTGGGGATGGGGCCATGGACCCTTGAGTAGCAAACACGCCTGCCCTCATCCTCAGGTTGTGTCTGCATCTCTTGTAAGGTCTGCTTGCAAGACTTGTACGACTGGTCTTCATTCGGTTTGACTCCATGAAGGACATAGATTATCCCTGGAGTCTCCTTCTCTATTTCTTTAAAAGACTCCCCCCGGTCCTTGGTTCGGTCTAGTCGATTCTCAGAGTTCAGGAATTCTTTTAGTTTGTCTTTGCGGATCCAGTACTCAACCTTATGCCTCAGACTCTTGCAGTCATTGGTATCCTAGCCACCCTCATTGTGGTATGCACAGTACTTGCCATTGTCATGCTTGGCGAGGTCTCTATGTTGCTTTGGGGGCCACTTCAGATCTTCTCAGTTTTTATGGAGTTTAGTACGTCCGACATGAGGGCGTCACATTTCCGAATCCAACGTAGTTGGATGCTTTCTCTGGCCTGGATCAACTAGGGTCTGACCTATTGTCTCCGCGCTTTATTTTGCTCATTTTTTCGTCTTCGCGTCTCTTTCTCTCCTTCTTGTCCTTAGGAGGGCTTATTCTCGCATTAGATTTCCCTCTTCACGGTCCTGAGCTCCTCCAAAGTAATGTGTTTTTGGGGGCCCTTGAGAAGCTCTGTCATGTTTAGAGAGGGCTCCAAGGTGAGATCTTCGTAAAGCTTTCCCTCATTGAGGCTCGCAGTGAAGGCAATCACGGTTTTATCATCGTTGCATCCGCCAATAAGCGTCAGCTCATTGTTGAAGCACATGACATACTCTCTGAGTGCCTCGTGGGACCTCTGTTTGATAAAAAGTATGTAGTGTGGGCCTTTTCGAAAACGTTGGCTCCCAACAAAATGTGTCAGGAACCCTTTTACAATGTCTTGAAGGAGTCGATCAACCTCGGCGGAAGGTTGTGAAACCACGTCAGTGTTGACTTCTTCAGGCTGGTAGGAAAAGTTCTATACATTATTGACTCTGATCCTTCCTTGAGGGCCATGACGTTCTGGTAATGGCCCAGGTGGTCGAATGAATCGGTGGTTTCGTCGTAGAAGTCGAGCTTCGGGGGAATGAACTTCCTCGAGAAAACCTCGTTCACGATTCGGTCCACTAACTGTGGGATAGAGAGACAATACAGCACGTCTAGGTCATGAGCCCCTCTGCAGAAGGGGTTCTGAGGGCCGAGCCTCTCAACCCTGGCGAAGGGCTTAGCATTAGCTTAACAGCATCCTCTAGTCCAATGAGAACTAGAGGGGGCTTGGCTTTCCTGTGCTTGCTCTCTACCATCATCCTAAGACGGAGGCTCGTGCTGCTCCTAGTCTTCATTAGCAGGTGGTGGATTTTTTTGAATGAGAGCCTCCACCGCCTTGGCGATCTGTTGTATTTAAGATGACAGCATATCGATTTTGGGGTTCGTCGTTGTTGTTGTTGGCGTGGGGGCATTAGTCCACTGTCCGTGCATGATCGAAACCGCTGAAAATGGCGGTGCAGCGCCAACATGAGTGTTTGACGTGTCATGTTGTTCTCCATTGTTGCGTGACCTAGTGATCATCATCTCTCTGGGTTTTGAAGGGAGACAACGCTAGTGAAAAGTTAAGAACTTTGTCGTCCCTACAAACGGCGCCAAACTGATGCAGTATTTTTCCGCTCCCTGTTTTGGCCTAGTCCCTCTGACCTGCACAAGTTACTTACGTGAGTACGCACGTGAGCCATGGACCACCGTTGTGGTGGCCGATAGCACTCCAATGCTAAAGTCAGACAGGGATTTGAGGAAGAGGTAATGTTGTAAATAGGGAATTTGTAGCATACCTTAGCTTACCAACCTCATGTCTTATCTATAGTGTAGGAGTCCTGGTTCTATCAGGCCATTGAAGGTGTATTTTAGGAAGGAGATCTCCGTGGAGATCCTTCTCTAATTAGGAGTTGTGTTGTAGGAGGGAAGTTCCATGTTAGCCCTGTGCTCCTGGATATGAGATAGTTCCCAATCCAAGAACAATCCATAGAAGGGAGTTTCAGTGTGTGGAATGTACGCCGGTATTTGCTTCCTAGTTGGAACGAAATAGCCGATGTAGTTGCCCATCTGATGTTGATCCTCGAGATACTTGCCTTAGTAGGACTTACGGGTATTGAGGATAGTTGTGAAACGGTGAGCTTAGCATGCTGTAAGAGTTCGGGTGCGTCTAGCGGATTGAAATAGGCAGGCTTGAAACTGCTTGGGCCGGATCAGTGTTGGACTGACGTTGGTGCCCGTGTTTCCTTGAGATCATTATGACACATGTACAGCTTAGGGATGTGACCGTTTTTATGTATCATCAGTAACCATATGAGCTTTATGAATGTAACTTATGACTAGTTATGTCACATTTAGAGGGGATGACCTATGTTTGTTTTATTGTTTATTTATTTACGTATTTATTCAGGTCATTTAAATATATCAGAGTTTTAGTGAGTAAATTGTTTAGTTTTGGAAATTTTTGTGTTTTGCATTTTTGTTTAACTTCAATTTTTGATGTATATTAATGTTGTTGGAAATTAGAAATTAGAAATTTTTGGGTTTCCTAGAAATGTTGAAGTAGAAAGTGTTGGAATTAGTTTGTAACTTTGAAGGAAACCAAGTTGAACTGGAAAGTAGTGTTGTTAGAAATCAATTTGAATTATAAATTGGTGGTGGTGGATTTGTTATGTTCAACATAGTTTCCAATTTGAATGAGTGGAGTTTTTGCTTTTCTCTAAGGGATGGAGTCTTTGCTTCTACTCCAAGTAATTTCTAGTTTGATCTACCCATGGAAACCTATAAATAAGACCTCTTATGAGAGTTTTAGAAAAATCTTGAAAATTAGTTTTGAAGCTTAAGAAAATCATAAATTGGTTTGTTTCACATTAATTGGTACGTTTGTGCATTTGTTGCTCTCTTTATCAACTGCATTTGATGCTCTCTTTATCGACTTTAAATTTGTGTTCTCTTGGCGCAACAAACGTATAGATATTTTGGTTTTCTCAAACTATTTTAGGGAGGTTGTTTTCTTTCCATATTATTTCTTAGCAAAGAAAAATTTAAACATTTACTCATCCTTTTTTTATGGGTTTCTCTTTGTTTAGATTATTTGTGGGGCATTTAATTCTTTTAACTTACTGGTGTTGTCACTGCTGTGGTCAAGTTTGAGAAAGTTGGGTACTTTGTTCTGATAAGTGTTTGAGTATGTTTTCCAAATTTTATAGATTTTTTTTTTGTAAAGTACAACTTTACTTTCTATTTTTCGAGCTTTTCTAAATACTGATTGCATAGATTTTAGATTTCATTTCCTCTTAAGATATTGCAAAAAAAAAAAAAAAAAAAAAAATTGTCAATTTAAGCGATTTTTCTGTTAATCAAGTTTTTCTTTGATATATATATATAGTTTTACTTTTTAGTCATTCTCTATCTTTGATGAATTTTGAATTTGAATATGTTATCTTGTAAGTTGTCATTCTAGGGATATAATGTTTTGATTTATTCAAAATTCTTTTTGTGGTTATACCTTACATTTTTTTTTTCTTTGGCATCTCGTTGCATGGTCGGTCAGTAGTACCCCAGGGTTAGGGATTTATAGACAAGGGTTCTCCCACCCGGGTGATTCCTGCATATACCGCTGTGGATTTTTTTCAGGACTTGGCTTGCCTCTGAAGGTGGTAGACATCGAAGCAAGGGTCATGTGACTGATCTTTTGTATGACCTGTCACTTAGAAGAATGTATCTTGCTGCTCTGTTTTTTAGTCTCCTTGTTTTGATTTTCTCGGTTGGTAGGGCTTCGGTTGCTATGTACCCCAATATTGGAGTCATCCAATTTGGTTGTGTTTTCGCAGCGCAGATATCTCTATGTTCTGCCTCATCAAGGCTTGATCGTTCTTGATATTCAATGCGGCCGTTAGAGACTTCGTCGGAGGTTAAAAAAAATTTGGCTAGCACGTCAGCTCTTTTGTTATCATCTCGGGGGCATTGCGTGGGTTCACAGCTTTTGAACCTGCCCATTATGCCAAGTACTATGTCGTTGTAGGCTATCATGTGAGGGTCTTTGCTATTAAAATCCCCTTTGACCTGGTTGACTACCAGTCTCGAGTCACTGTATGTCGTTAGGCGATCTTTACCAATCCCTAATGCTAGCTTTAGGTCAAATAATAAGGCTTCTTATTCAGCCTTGTTGTTTGAAGCGAGGAAGTTGAACCTGACGGCCTTTTCAAGGGTGAACCGTTGGGGAAAGGAGTGTGATCCCTACTCCACTCGCCTTTCCAGCCAAGGACCCGTCGCAGCACAAATTCCATGTTTGGACATTTGAATCTGAGGGCTGGTGGTCTGTCTTTGGATCTTGTCCGCCCGTGAACTCAACAATGAAATCTGCCAACGCTTGGGCTTTGATGGCGGTTCTTGGAACGTAGTTTATGTCAAACTGTCCAAGCTCAACCGACCATTTCACCATCCTACCTCATAACTCGGGTTTATGCAACACCGAGCGGAGTGGATTCTTTGTCAGGACTGTTATGGAGTGGGCCTGAAAGTAGAGCCTCAGTTTCCTGGAGGATATGATCAGTGCCAGAGCCAACTTTTCCAGGTCCAGGTAGTTTGCTTCGCTTCTGCGGAGGTTTTGCTGGTGTAATATACTGGTCTCTGAGTCCCTCGATCGTCTCGTATGAAGGCTGAACTGACAGCGTGCTTGGAAACAAACAAGTACAAGTAGAGTGTTTCCCCTGTCATAGGCTTTGAGAGTAGCTCTGGACTCCCCAAGTATGCTTTCAGGCTCTGAAACGCTTGTTCGAACTCTTCGTTCCGGGAAAATCCCTTGCTTCCTCTCAATATCTTGAATAATGGGAGCCATTTGTCGGACGACTTTGACATAAATCTGTTGAGTGCTACCACCCTCTCAGTCAGGTTCTGAACGTCTCTGATATTGGCTGGAGCTGTCATGTCTAGAAGGGCATGAATCTGTTTTGGGTCGGCCTCAATTCCCCTTTTGTTCACTATATAGCCTAGAAATTTCCCAGACTCGACTCCGAACGTGCATTTTTGCGGGTTGAGTTTCATCCGGTATTTTCTGAGTTGGTTGAATGCTTCGGCTAGATCTTGTATATGGTCGGGGCTGCAGAGGCTCTTGACCAGCATGTCGTCTATGTACACTTCCATGTTCCTGCCAATTTGTTTTTTGAACATCAGGTTGACCAATCGTTGGAACGTAGCGCATGCATTCTTTAAGCCAAATGACATTACCTTATAGCAGTATATTCTTCTTTCTGTCATGAAAGAGGTTTTCTCTTGATCTGGGGGGTGCATCAATATTTGATTATAGCCTAAATAGGCGTCCATGAAAGTGAGTAAGTTGTGCCCGGAAGTGGTATCCAAGATCTGATCGATATGGGGGAGTGGGAAGCTATCCTTTGGGTAGGCTTTGTTTAGGTCAGTGTAGTCTATACATACCCTCCATTTCCTATTTTTCTTTTCTACAAGAATAGTGGTTCCTTGATCATGTTTGCACTGAGTAAACATTGTACCTCCTCATTTATGATCGTGTTTCTTTCGTGCGCCAAAGGCCTGGGGTCCACATCGAGGCGATGTGTGACTATTGACTGATCGATCCCCACCATGTCCCGCATGGTCAAGGCAAAGATGTCCTGGTTACGATGCAGCAGCTCCGTGAGGTGCTTTACCACTACTTCGCTCAAGCGGAAACCGATCTGAATGGCCTTGCTATTTTAAGGGTGGTCGAGGTAGATCGTAATGGTTTCTTCCTCTGGTTGTCCAGCATTGGGCTTGCCCCGAGGGCTTATTTGTGTCTCTTTGTCTGAAGTCAGTTGTTCCCCTCCTATAATTTGGGTAGAACAGAGGGTTGTCTTAGCCGCTGGGCTAGCCACTGATCGATAATCGCCAAACGGCAAGGTTGTCATGTATTTGCATTGCCTAGCAACTACCTGGTCACCTTTCAATGTACCGACCGCTCAATTCGTTGGATACTTGACACATTGGTGCAGGGTGGAGACCGCTGCTCCCATCAAATTTTCCCACGGGCGACAATCTTTCACCGCTGAAGTCAATCACTGCATGATTATCATGGGTCAATGTTGTCTCTTCTAGTTGCATGTTGTGGAACGTATGAAGAAACAAGATGTTCATAGAGCTCCCTGTGTCCACTAGGGATCTTCTTATCTCCCAGCCCGCCAGAGAAATCGTTATGGCCAGGGCGTCATTGTGTGGGAACTGTATGCTCTAGGGTCGAAGGGGCCTTGCCTCCGATCGTGTGGTACCCGTTGTTCGCCGTGTATCGCCTAGATCCTCATACCTCCTAGGGCCCTCTTCCTGGACCTGTTGGATAGTTCACACTCTGAGTGGGCTCCATGTAGCACTCATATTCCATTAACCACTTGTTCCTTGGATTTGGCTTCTCTTCGCGCTACCAGCTCTTCTCCTAGGGCGATGAAGCTCTGCGCTTCATTCATTAGGTCTACCATGCTTGCTAGAGGGTCCAGTGTCAGAAAGTGGTAGAATTTTCCTTCCTGCAGTTCGTTAATGAAACCTGAAATGATCGTCGCATTGATGCATACGTGGGCGGTGGTTAACTCACTGTTAAAGCGAGATAAATTTGCCTTTAGTGTTTCGTCGGGCCCTTGCTTCATTGATGCGAGCGTCTTAATCATTGACCAAGCCTGATGCAGCTGTTCCAGGAGCACCAACTCGGTGTTTGCGTGTTGCTCGCGTTGTCGAGGGGGTCGAGTCTTTGCCAGGCTAACCGCCCGATGCTTCCCCTCGCTTTCCTTTTTCATATGGGCTAGTCACCATCTCTCCGTTTCGAGGGGAGACGATGCTAGTGAAAAGTTAGAAACTTTGTCATCCCCACAGATAGCGCCAAACTGATGCAGTCGATTTCCACTCCCTGCTTTGACCTAATCCAGCTGACCTGTACAAGTAACGCACGTGAGCCACGAAACACCGTTGTAGTGGCCGATGGCACTCCGATGCTAAAGTCTGACAGAGATCTGAGGAAAGTGTAATGCTGTAACAGGGAATTTATAGTGTACCTTAGCTTACCAACCTCATGTCTTATTTATATTGGAAGGATTCATGGTTTTACCGGGCCATCGAGGGTGTAGTTTAGGAAGGAGATCTTCATGGAAATCCTTCTCTAATTAGGAGTCGTGCTGTAGGAGGAAAGTTTCATGTTAGCCTTGTGCTCCTAGATACGCGGGAGATAGTTCCCGATGCGATAGAAATTCGTAGAAGAAAGACTCCCTATGTGGGATGTACTCTGGTATTTGCTTCCTAGTTGGAAGCAGAGAGATGTTGTAGTTGCCTGTTCGAAGCTGATCCTCGATATACTTGCCTTAGTAGGACTTACAGGTATTGAGGATAGCTGTGAGACGTGTGGACCTAGCATGTTGTGAGAGTTGGGTCCGTCTGGTGGACTGAATTGGGCGGGCTTAAAACCGCTTGGGCCGAATCAGCGTTGGGTTGATGCTAGGGCCCGTAATTTCTCGAGATCATCATGACACGTGTATGGCTCAGGGGTGTGATCGTTTTTATGTATCATCAATTATCATTATCAATTTATTAGTGACCTAATCCTAGATTAATATGGCTGAAAAACTTGAATTCACAAGTGGTGATTTCAAGCCTGACACTTAATTAAAAAAGTTAGTAATATAAAATAACGTTAGTAATATAAAAGGTAAACAGAAAAGATGCATCACCTGGCTATTTTATCATACAAATTAATATTACTCTCTCGAATTTATGCTAACACTTTTAGGGGCAGTCGACAGTTTAGTGCAAGACACAAATCATGAAAACTATCATGTATTCTTAAGACGGAGATTTTAGGATCCAGGTAGCAACAAAGCACCCTTGAGCCTAATTGTACACAGTTTTGTTTCTGTCCAAAAAAAAAGGGACCTTAGATGTAGAATGTGACATTTAACCTAACATCTTCATTTAGGAATCAAACTGTTGTAGTGTTTATGCCCTCCTACGCATTCCCCTTTCTACTTCACCAATTTTTTTTTATTTTTTTCAATGGAAATTGTTTCTAGCTATGTGCCATAGAACATGCATGATGTTCATCACTGATGAAGATGCTAAAAAAAATTTAATAAATTTTTTTTTTAAAAATTACTCTTACCCTTTCCATAAAGGCACGCAAACAAAGTTCAAGATTATTTACTTGTTGAAGGTTAACAATCGATCGTCAACTGAGATAAGAACAAGAAAGCAACCAAATATTTCAACAGGTAGATGCATGAGTACTTAAAATGACCTCATTGCATCTATAATTGCTACCTTTCTCTAGCTAATTCACTTCACATTCTCCGTAATGGATGCAACATGTGCACCTGCAACAAGTGTTGCTACACCATCGTCTACTTCTGAGGAAGTACAGAAGAAGACCCTCGATCAATTTAAAGCAACCAAGATCATTGAGAAAGGAAATATGAGCACCATATTCTTGGTGCACAAAGTAGATGATTTGTGTTGTCCGCTAGCCATGAAGATGTTGAAAAACAGAGTATAAAAGCATATCAGAAACATAGAGTACCTTTTCATTTTGATAAGCTGGCAAGAAGAAGATGATGGAAGCTTCAAGGCTTGTCCGCAGTGGATCTTGGCTGGACGTGGCTGGAATTCGCTGAATTGTGGCTGGAATTGGTTGGTAATAGAAGATGATAAAGATGAACAATTGGAAGAAAAAGGAGAAAAAGGTGGTGGAAGTTTCCACCACCCTCCACCACCGCCATTGAATGCTATAAAAGGATATGGGGGTTTCCCTATTTGAGATCCCCCTCCAACGATCTGTTTGTGTGTTTTTCGTGTTAGGGTTTTTCCCTTTTGTGGGTATGAGTTTGTGATAGAAAGAAGAAGATGAGAGAGAAAGAGAGTTGTTTTCTTTTGTGTGATATACGCACCCGCGTATATGTGTAGTGTCGTTTAGACACGTGTATTGTGTTGGAAACTCTCTCCAGCTGTATTTTTCAATCTCATTAGTAAAGTGTTCTCTTTGCCCGTGGACGTAGGCAAATTGTTAAACCACATAAATTGGTTGTCTCCGGTATTAGCTGTATTTGTTTTGTAACTTCGCATTTCAAGTATTTGTAACACTTCCGCACATGATAAATTGGTATCTGAGTCGAGGGTTAGTTCTTTGGGTTCATTTAAAGCTGGTGAATCGGTGGTTGGTGAAAAGTATGTTAGATCCTTCAAGTTTTAGATCAAATATGGTTTTTCTAGAGTCGATAACTTTGACGTCGAGAAGTTAAATGGAAAGAATAACTTCGGGATGTGGCAATGTGAAGTTTTGGATGTGTTGGCAGGAGAATTTTGAGGATGTTTTAAGAGATAAAGCGGAGAATATGAAAGAAGAATAATGGAACAAGTTGAATCGGCAAGAATGAGGGTCAATAAGGTTGTGTTTAGTGAATGAGCAAAAATACTTCATTATTAAGGAGACCTTTACTAAGGTGTTATGGAAAAAGTTGGAAGACAAGTACATGACGAAGAGCATTCAGAATAAGCTCTTCCTCACGAAGAAACTTTTTCGAATGAATATGAGACCCGAGATTACGTTGTCTAGGCACTTGGATGAGTTCAATAAGCTTATTTCCGACCTATTGAATTTGGAAGAAGATGTTCCAGAGAATTACAAGGCTTTATGCATTTTGAATTCCCTTCCTAAATAATAGGAGCATCTCACTACAACTTTTTTAACGAGAAAAAAAAGTTGAATTATGATGAGGTGGCTACAGCGTTGCTCAATTATGAGTTTAGGAGGAAAGATTTCGAGGTCCATAGGGATGCAACGTCTAAAGTATTGGTAGGGAGGGAAAGATTTGAAAATAAGAATGTTGGTGATAAAGAAAGATCCCAGTCGAGGAGAAATATGCGGACAGAAGGTTTTTGCCAATGGATGAATGTTCCTTCTGTCATAAGAAGAGCTACTGGAAGATTGATTGTAAGGAATTTAAAGCTACAATAGAAAAGAAAAAGAAAAATTCATATGCGAATGTGGTGCACAATTTGAATAAAGATGACGATGATGAATATCCGTTGTCAGCAACTTCAGCATTGGTGAGTCTTTCTGATGAATGGCTGCTTGATTTAGGTTTTACCTATCACATGTGTCCTCGTAGGGCTGGTTTTCTAACTTTAGAGAGATGGATGGTGGTGTTGTCCATATGGGCAACAATGAAAATTGTAAAATTGTTCGGATAGGTAAAATCAAGGTCAAACTGCATAATAGACTTGTTCAGGTTTTGAATGATATTTAGTATGTACTCGAGTTGAAGGAGAATCGCATCCCCGTTAGTGCTTTAAATTCCAAAAGTTACAAGGTTATGGTAAATGGTGGAGCTCTAAAGGTTATTTCTTATGCACTGGTAGTTCTGAAAGCTATTCGGAAGGATAACTTGTACTTCTTGCAAGATAATACAGTAACAGGTAATCGAAAAGTTGAATTTGGTGGAGTTGTTGAATGCTCTGTAGATGTTGCTTCTGGTGGAGTTATTGATAGCTCCAAGGATGTTTGTATGGATACCTCGAGGGTTTGGCATTTGCATGTAGATAGTAAAGGTGAGAAGGTTTTCCACGAGTTCTTGAAGAAACGTTTGGTAAAAGATATGATGATGTGTAGTATGGAAGTTTGTACACACTGTATTTTCTGAAAATCTTGTTTGAAACTACATTTTAGTCAAGGTGGAGTTTGTTTGTTAGCTTGAGCATGCTTTGGTGTACGACACCTTCGAGTGTATGGTGCATATGAACGCATTTGAAGAGTTGAAGCATGTGATTGTGTTTTAGAGAAGTGACATCGGTTTGTTTATGTTTATTGTGGTTGGCTCAGATTTGTGAAACCTTCACCGAGGTGGAGAATTGTTGAAAAACAAAGTATAAAAGCATCTAGAAACAGATAGTACCTTCTCAGTTTGATAAGCTAACAAAAAGAAGATGATGGAAGCTTCAAGGTTTGTCGGTAGTGGATTTTGGTTGGACGTGGCTAGAATTCGTT
This sequence comes from Berberis vulgaris, assembly GCA_963556465.1. Classification (NCBI taxonomy): domain Eukaryota; kingdom Viridiplantae; phylum Streptophyta; class Magnoliopsida; order Ranunculales; family Berberidaceae; genus Berberis; species Berberis vulgaris. Next base: position 66,361,408 of record OY747134.1, on the reverse strand, counting down.
GGATTGTGGTTGGAATTGGTTTGGCAGTAGAAGATGACAAAGATGAATAGCTAGAAGAGAAGGGAGAAGAAGGCGGTGGAAGAGTTTCCACCACCGCCATTGAACGCTATAAGAGGAGATGGGGATTCCCTATTTTAGATCATCCTCCAATCGATCTGTTTGTATGTGTGTTTTCTTGTTAGGGTTTTTTTCCCTTTGTGGGTATGAGTTTGTGAGAGAGAAAGAAGAAAATGAGGTGAAAGGAGAGGAAAATAAAATTGTTTTGTTTTGTGGTATATGCACCCGCATATATGTGTAGTGTCATTTTAGACACGTGTATTGTGTTGGAGACTCTCTCCAGTATTATTTTTTGATCTCATTAGTAAAATTGTTCTCTTTGCCCGTGGACGTAGGCAAATTGCTGAACTACGTAAATTGGTTGTCTCATAGTAAGTGGATTGTATGTCGCGACCTCAAGCTCAAAAACATTCTGACTCAGTAGATAGGCCACATAGCACTCATTAACTTCAAGCTCAGCCGAACACTCAAACTTAAAAACCTTAGAGAATAATTCAATTGTATATTTATTGATATTTTTTTTTTGGGTATTTATACATTGTATACAACCTTAATTACAAGTAATTGAATTAGGAAAGCAATCAAATATTTCATAAATAGGAAACAATAATACAAAATTTCTTAAGAATAATATCGACAAAGCAAAATATCCTTTAAAAAATGTCGACATACCCTAAAGAAGAATATCCTCATAATAATGTCGACATAGTGTTAACATAATTCAACACTTCCTCTAAAGTTAGTGCATAGATGTCGTACATGACCAACTTGTTCAAAAAAACTCAAAAACACATTTTTTTTGACACAATCTTCGTGAGAATATCAACTAACTAACTTATCCTTTGTCCTGATAGTGGGTAACTCAATGATTCTTCCTTCCAATTTTTCTTTGATAAAAAATATATCAATCTCAACATGCTTCATCTTGTCATCCAACACTGAATTGTGGGCAATAGCCCGAGCAGTTTGATTATCACAAAAAAATTTCATTGGCCGACTATTTGCATATCCCAAGTCATGTAATTACAACTTGAACCATAAAATCTCACAAACTCCCAGCGCCATACCTCTGTATTCGGCTTCTGCTATAGAGCGAGAGACCACAAGTTTCTTACTCCTCCACATGACTAGATTTCCGCCTACAAAAGTAAAATATTCTGATGTAGAGCGCCTATCATCAAGCGAGCTTACCCAATCTACATCAATGCATCCCTCAATTCTGAGATGGTCGTTCTTCTTACATAACATGCCTTTGTCTGGACTTCCCTTCAGATATCGTAAAATCCTCATAATCGCATTCATATGCGACTATCTTGGATCATGCATGTATTGAATGATCACACTCAGTGCATAAGCAAGATCAGGCCTTGTATGCACTAAATACATTAACCATCCAACTATATTCTGATATCTTCCTTTGTCAACTGGTATTTGATCATGGTTGATTCCAAGTTTTTGTCTTTCTTCCGAAGGTGTTGTTGGTGGTTGGCAAGGTGACATTCCAGTTTCATGTAACAAATCAACTGTATATTTGCTTTATGACAAGAATATCCTTGCCTTGGACCTAGAAACCTCAATGCCGAGAAAATATTTTAGAGGACCCAAATCTTTCATCTCAAACTTTGTAGACAAATAGTTCGGTAGTGCTATACATTTTTCTGGATCGTTTCCTATCACCAACATATCGGCTATATCCACAATAAGAGCAGTAATATTACCCTTATGTTTCTTAGGGAACAAGATGTGATATGAATTACTCTGCATGTACCCAAACAGTCTCAAAGATTTTGTGAATCTGCCAAACCAAGCTCGAGGATATTGCTTCAACCCATATAAGGACTTTCTCAGTTTGTATACTTTCTGATCACACCCATCTGGAAAGTTATACCCCAGAGGTAGAACCATATAGACATCTTCAGTCAAATCGCCATGCAGGAAAGCATTCTTCACATCAAACTTTTGTAATGGTCAATTAAGATTGACTACCGAAGATAATAAAACCTAAACTGTGTTGATCTTTGCTACAGGTGCAAACAGGTTTGTATAGTCATTCCCATACTCTTGACTAATACCCTTTGCTACCAGTTTTGTTTTGAAGTGATCAATTGTTCCACTTGCTTTATATTTGACGGTATACACTCATCTGCATCCTACAAGTTTCTTACCAACTGGTAAGTTCATAATATCTTAGGTAGCATTCTTTTTTACTGACTGCAACTTTTCATTCATCGCTGCCTGCTAACGAGGGTTAACTAGAGTTTTCTGCACACTATTAGGAATAGATACAGTAGATAATTGAAGCGCAAATTACTTATTCGATTTCGACAGGTGATTGGTGGATTAATAATTACTCAAAAGATATCGTACATTAGTGTCATGACTAGGTTTATTCGAAATGCATTTGACCTTGTTTGTAGTTGGACTTTGTATAAAGGAATAGAGGCTTATAGTTTTGTTGGTACATAGCATCAGAGGTCATACGAGGGGATGGGTATTGTTTTGGTATTGATTGGTGGGCACTCGGAATTTTAACGTATGAGATGTTGTACGGTGTCGCTTTTCGATGGGGATGACCGACGGGAAAGGTTTAAATCAGTTCTAAATGAAACATTATATTGTAGATGTATGCGAGGTTGATGCTTTGATTGAGTTGATCAAACTTATGTTGGAAAAGGATCCAACTAAGCGTTTGGGGTATGAGGAAGGTGCGGACGACATAAAAATTTGTAAATTCTTTGAAGGGCTTAAGTGGGATATGTTACCTAATAAATCACCACCAGGGCTCAAGGGTCCCCATAAGGCCACACCATTGAATGAGCAGCAGATAAATTTCTTATACAAAATCATTTTAGTATAAAAGCTGATGAAAAAGAGACATCAAGTAAAGTTGTGGGAAAGGATAGCGAAATGTCAGGTGGTAATTATCGATAAACTGAAAAATAAAATAATCAATTACATAATTATTTGGATGCCTAAAAATGTTTGTGTTAAATATGCAAGAATTGTTTTTTCGTATGGTTAATTTAGATGCATTAGTATATGATGTAGTTGAATCCCGCTCTCCTTGACCTTGACCTTGGCCTTGACTTTGACCTTGACCTGCACAGTGAACGCACATGAGTCAAAGACCACCGTTGTGGTGGCTGATGGCACTCCGATGATAAAGTCAGACAGGACTTGAAAATGGCTTAAAGATGTAAATTGGGTTCTGTAGCGTACCTTTGTTCATCAACTCTGTGTCTTATTTATAATGCGAGAGTCCTTGTTCAGTTAAACCTTCGGTGGCGTAGTTTGAGAAAAGAGACCTTGCTAGATACCCTTTCGTAGTTGGGAGTCGTCCATGTAGGAGAGTTTTCCAACACGACTTGCGCTTCTAGATCTTCGAGAAAGGTTTCCCTTTCGGAGTGTTGTCCATGCAAGGAAGTTTCCATGCACGACTTATACTCTGGTATATGTTTCCTAGTCGGAACCAATGTGTTCCTGGCATGCCCGTCTTAGGTGATCCCCCAGATACTTGCCTCATTACGCCTTACGGGTATAGGGCTTTACCATGTGACATGTGTGCTTAATAGGGCGCTACAACTTAGATCCAACCTTCTAGATTCTGCCAAATTGGGTTGAAGTTGTCTTAGCCTTGCCAGATTTGGTGCGCAATCAGGCCCACTTTGTTTTGCTGATGAGATTATCATGACACGCGTAATGTGTGGATTAAGGGACGATGTCCACTTACTTTACTTGCCAATGGTTACACCTACTAGCTCAAGACAAAATAAGCTAAATCACACAAAACCTAGATTGGGTTTATATCACTCCGTTGTCTTACCACGTAGACAACCAATCGACCACCCGACACTTCCTGCAGCATTGCCACCAACAACACCACCACCTATACCCAGGTAAGGGTACACCCATTTGCCACAAAACAAGCAAACGGGTTAGAACTAGCTGGAATGAATAGACCCAATACATTTATCTTAATTAAAATGTATAAAATCAACGAAGACAGATCAACAGGATAAACATAAATTGACAATGCACTCAATCATGATGTAACTATGCACATGAGATGCAACATGAGTTCAAAACCACATATTTTCCCACAATCTCATCCTCCATCGTACCGAACATGTCTCACCCTGACATGCCTTTATACACACACCAATACCACTCCTAGTATGTATGTTCCCAAGCGTGGTGTCGCCTTTGGGACATATATTTCACCACGGAAGATCGGTCGTGTGGCCCCATCACAAAGTATAGCGCGCGTCATGGAACTATCATCCCGAGAAAAATAAACCTCGTTCTCTAGGCCACGGGTGCTATTCTTTTTCACATTGTACCTAGTGTCAAACGGGTGATATGTACTGAACATAGTATGCATATCCACCTGACATGCACCAACCTCGTATGCATGTCCTCCTGATGTGCACCGAACACATTATGCACATATCCCTGATATGCCCCTACCACAGTATGCACATTAAGCATATCAACCTGATATGCACCAAACACAATATGCATATCCATTTTTCTAGAGTTGTGTGAAGATATGGTTTTTAAATGATGCAAGTCAATTATGGAATTCATAATTAAAATAGCCTTATGACTCTTACGCTACATGCCATGGATACTCAATTATACAATCGTTGTCATTGTACAGTTTAAAGCAAAAATCATAATTCTGACTAGCTTTTACACATTCATGCAATTATATGAAATGTCAATAACTAACATGGTAGATTTTCCTATTGCATGGCATTACAATATATCTTCTCCCAAATATTACTTTATATATAGTCGCTCAAACCAACATCCATATCACAAGCTAACCACCAAATATTATGAATATCATTCCAATAAGCATCCAAATTTTAATCTTCATAATAACCAACAAAACATCGAATCAAGGAAATTTCCCTTTTTTTTGAAGATTTTGAAAACCCGTGAACATTTGTTTTTTAAACAAGATGAACTGTAAGAAGAGTTTGCACTCACCAGAGTGGAAATGGGTTTCCAGAACCCAAATCCTACCAGCTTAAGCTCAAAATTTGCGGATCAGCGAATTAACGACTCTGGAAGCTCCTCAAAACTGCAAAAAGAGTCTCGACAATGAGAAACCTGCTTGGCAACAGCGAAAAGGTAAGGAACGGCTTGACGAAGGTCTGGAAAATTGCTTACCGAAGACGCAGGAGTGTCAAAGACTCCGACAAAGCCAAAACTCGACAAATAGCTCCGAAAATCACACTACCTAAGGCCACAAGCCGCGAACTGGTCGGAATAGCACCACCAAGCCACAGGAAGGTGGATCGTAGCTAAGTGGCGCGCAATCTAGATTCACGTCAGTGAACCTCCCCGACAACCTTGCAAACTCTGATTTTTTAGAAATTCCTAGCCAAACCCCCCACACCTCTGCATGTGGGAGTTACAGGCTCTGAATGTCAGCCCAAGCTTCATCGGAGAAAACGAAAAGGAGTCGCTACTGTGTGAGGAAGAAGAAGAGAAAAGTGGGGAATCCTTTTTTTATATGTGGGTGGCTATTCGCCCCAACTAAGATTCTGAGAGCACTCACCTCTAAAATTTAAGAAAAAATAAATTTAAATCCAAACATATATCACACATTGTAGTTAATCCAAAAATTCCAAAGTTAAATAAATTAGCCAAGGAAATTTATGGGTGTTACATCATACACACCTCGAAGAAATCTCATCCTCGAGATTAAACTTAGAATAAGCGAAATATGCGGATGCAACTGCCGAACCCGATATTATAATTCCCAAGTTGCATTACCTCCTGATTACAATTCTCTATTACAGCATCCCGTATTTCCGAGTTAGAAATCTAAATGTTAGATCCTCAAATTCCTATAATTGATAAAAGGCAAAGATGTTCCTTGTGTCCGGCCTCCATGCACCTTGAATCTACCAAAATGTCTTCAATAAATACTAAGAATGAGAATAATGAGAACGGAGATCAAATCAATAGGGAATAATCAGTGTATGCAAAAAGTGATTTGAATCTCCCATCTTAGATTATTGGACACAGGCACACAACAAACAGTAACAACACAAAATAAGAAATGCAAGTAATAATTTTTTTTTAAATGGCACGCTTTTAGAGCATACTTTTATCGTGTAACCTGACAACATATTAAGGAAATATTTGTACCATATGTTCGTAAAATGAACGTGAACATTCCTGCTCTCTTTTCAAACCAAGCACACTTCTATCCCAACTACTAACTTCTTTTTATTGTAAACTTAAAACGGGCACCTGCTAGCAGCTTTACAGAAACTGCACTGCTCTGCACTTAGAGGCACTTATACTTGATACTTGCCAGTTAATTGAATCAATACTTTTGTACAAGTTAACATTCACTGATGTAGCAACTAACAAGGCCACCACCCTAACTTTAATAACTACAACATTAGTAACTTGCATTCCGCACAACCACAAGCTAACACAGTCTCTTGGTTCCGGTTGTGTTACTGACTATAAAGGTAACTAATCTGCTAATGGATGCTTTAAGCATTAATATACAAAGTCCTTACTATGAGTTGGTAGCTAATCTGAATCTCATCAGTCTACAACAATCACATTTACGCATGCATATCATAACTTTTATCACTATTAGTCTAAGGTTATCATCTGAATAAAGCAGCTGTTCTGACCTTGATAACCTAGGGGTGGGCAAGAATCCCGATTCCGACCCGGGCCGATATGATCCTGAACTGATTCAGACCAGGACAAATCGGTTTACACTATTTTTATCCCGATCCTGGTCTCGGACCGGTTTGAACCTGAACGGAATCGGACTGTTCTGGTTTGTCCTGGTTACTGTAATAATTCAAATCAAAACCAAAGCCCAAGCCCAAGTGCCCTACCCATTATCCAATTTGCAATATCCTAGAGTTTGCAAACCAAAACCAAAGCAAAGGTTAGCAAACCCTTTCTCTCATCTCTTCTCCTTTGGCCATCTTCTTTCCTTTTCTGGGTCTTCCTCCCTTCTTTGCGTCTTCCTCTCCAAAGTCTTCTTTTCTGATCTTAGTGAAAGTAAGAAAGATCCCCACCATTCCGATCTCAGTCGAGATGCAATAAAAATTGAAAAAAAAACAATGTGATAGAGAGCAAAAACTCTAGAAAGCCAGGCCCCTAGCTAACCATATATGAAGAAAACATATAAAAAATAGCTCAAATAAAAACATATATGAAGAAAAGTGCAGCAAGAGAGGCACTTCTAGCTAACCATCCTGGACCAAGAAGAGTGGAAGCAAGCACCCCAATTGCAGCACAACTGATTTGTGCGACGAACATGTTATACTTTTGGGCAGCGGGGGATGAAGGGGTGGCAAACAACACTGCACAGACCGCACCTAATAGAGCAATGGTTATTGAGACTCCTTTGGGTGCTAAGAATTGATCAATTTTGCCAAGTATTGCCATGGCTACAAATGCGCCTATTGATGGCCACAGGATGTCACTCAGCGATGGGGCTTTAGTAGTAGTGGTTGTAATAAGGATTCCCACCAAAGTGCATTATTATTGTTACTAGATGATGGTGATGATGTTGATGTTGATGTTGATGATGAGGCAAGAACCACCAGCCTTGATGATGGTTTAGTTTAAAATTCTTTGAAGCAAGCTGCTCCTATGCTATAATCAAAAAGAGGAAGAAGGACGGTGGTGGTATGGAGAAAGGATGAAAAAGAAGTTAAGAGCAATAATTAATTATATATTATCGTAATTCCTCCCTTAATCATCTGTATGAGAAGAATACTGAATATGTAAATTAGATGTGAAGAATACGAAAAGAAGGGAGACGAAGAAATCTTCAGATCTGTTTTTGTTTGAGACACCCTTTTTTTTCTCTCCAACCTCTCTCATCAACACGTGCGAGAGAGTCTCCCTGACGCTAGGGGCCTGGCTCTCTAGACGGACTCGATAGAGAGAGTTTAGTCTTAGCTAGCACCATCTAACTAAATTTGGTAAAAGGAAGAAGAGAAACAAATGGGCAGTAGTGGAGTGAGACCCACATTGTGTCACATCATTCTCTTTTCTTTTTGAACCATTCTTAACGTCGAGGGAATGGCGAGGAAAGACCCATCCCTCACCCATTCCCTCGACCTTTAAAAAAGGAGTTTCTCTTTTTTCCAAAGCAATGCAAGAAGAAGAAGTGACACACTCTTTTCTCCTTTTTCCAAAGCAATGCACGAAGAAAAAAAAAAATAGGAGACACACTCGTCCTTGTCTTCTCATCCCAAAATCTCTTTCATTCTACCACGTGGCTCTTCTTGGTTTCACCGAATTAATGAACAAAGTGAGAGGGCAAATTTGGAATTCTTGCATTTTGCATAGTTTGGATCCTTCTATTTTGATGGTATTGTACTTTTGTATCTCTCTTTATTGCTTGAGCATTTCTTACTGTCGAGGAAAGGGTGAGGAAACCAACGAGGGGGAGGGGTTTTACCACTCATCCCACTCGAGGTTCGAGCTGTTGTGCATCTCGAGGGGGATGAGCGGTCAAACCCTCCCCCTCGCTGGTTTCCTCGCCATTTAGAATTTCTGCTTATTGCTTTGATCTTCATTTTTCTATCTATCTCAAACCACTTAAAACTCAAGATGAAAGATTGTGATAAGAGGCCATGGTGGTGTTATTGGAGCTCATCATTGTTGAAGGTGGTGTTGATTGTGGTTCCATTGATGTTGATGTATGGAGTGACTACTATAATATCAGGGTGCTTCTTCTTCTTTTTCTAAGGTATGTTTATCTTTTACTCGCCATGGGTATGGAGTCTTACTCTACTCGGTACTTCTACCACTACTAGTGGTGGTGGTGATGGTTTTTTTACCACTATGAAGAGCTGTGAGACATCATATAGATTTTGATACAATTAGTGATCATAAAAATGGGATTTTGATGAAGGAAAAAATAAATCAGTTTCCATTCAAAGAAAAATAAAAAATAATAAAAAATAGGATGGCATGGTCCTGGTCCGGGACCAACCGGGTATGTCCAGGAAATTGTGTTGTTCCGGACCATTCCGATCCCGTTTCATTGGACCGGGACAAGCCCAATCCCGAGCCGTGCCCACCCCTATGATAATCATCATGCTATGCTCCCACAAAAATAGTAAGAAGACAGCCACAAATATAGTCATTTGCAAATTCAGACAGAATAGCCTTGCGTTCATTGGTTTCGGATTCAATACTAAGGATGTCTAACCTTAAGCTCTTCAATATTTCAGCTAGTTGGTACATGTATATCACTGAGTATGCTCCACCACAAACTTGCAAACAGTTTCTTTTTTACTTGATTGCTCTTCAGATAAATGAATGAGATCGATACTTGGAGTATTATTTTATTTTTTTGAAAATTGAGCAGGGGTTATTAAAGGATCCCCCAACCTAAAGAAAAAGGAGTGTTACATTTGTAGATATTGTTTTCTGACACTATCCTCATACACAATATTTTTTCAAATCCTTTGCGAAGGAACTCGGATAAAAATAAGGAAAAAACAGAACCTAGATAAATATATAATCTAGACTGACCAAAACCCTAGATCAATGCCTGTACTTGCTGTTACTTTTCTTCATTCTAGCTGATCTACGAGGAAATACCTTAAAGTCTTTGAAGTAGTCATGGTCCATCGTGTTTATTGTTGACATATTCCTCTTATCGAATCTTTTCGTTAATCGAATGTGGTCTGTCTTTAAACCTGACACTATTCTTGACCTAATGGTGTATTCATCCAAATCTTCTTCCTCCAAACTGATTTCATCCGAAATATCGGTATCGGTCTCCAGTTCAGTTTCGCTGTTAGCATTACGAACCAAATAGTTAATATGTTTTATATTCGGTGAAACCAAAGACTTAATGTCATCATCAAATGCGTCTTGCTCTCCCTGCATATTTTTAGAAACCAAGGTGTTAATTTCATCATCAAGCGAGCCCTGTTTTCACGGCCCCAGCATCAGCACTTGCGGCACCAAAACCCCCTATATTCACGGCAACAACCTCCCCTACAGACACAGCACCAAACTCCTCTGCATTCACGCTGCCAACAGCACCAACATCCCCTGCAATCACAGCACCAACATTCACGCTGCCAACAAAACCTACATCCTTTGCATTCACCGCACCAATACTCACGCTGCCAACGGCACCTACATCCTCTGCAACATTCACGCTGCCAACGACACCTACATCCTTTGCATTCACAGCACCAAAATTCACGCTGCCAACAGCACCAACATCCTTTGCATTCACGTTGCCAACAGCAGCAACTCCAGACTCTGTGTCAACCTCCATCACAATCAAATTCGCTGGTTGCATTCCTGTATCAATCGGTGTCCCACTCCTATCCAAATCCTCCTCCAACGCAGCTAGCAATGCTTTTCCAATCTCACAAGAGGTGTACCCAGCAGCTATGCAATCCATTTTAAATTTGGAAACTATCATTTCCATCGAACTCAAATTAGAATCTCCATTGTCAACCGAATTATCTTCCAAAACCGTATCATTGACACCTCCAATGTCTGAATTAGTTTCTAACTTAGCACCATGAGTTAATTCCAACTTAGTAATGCCCAACTTAGCACCTTGATTTGATTCCAACTTAGCACCTTGTTTTGATGTCGACTTAGTAATTTTCAACTCTTTTCCATCTTGCAAATTAGGATCCAAACTTGTTAAAATTTCGAAGGGATTTTTACTTATTGTATCAATAGTCCCCATCTCTTTATGCAAAGCCTTAACGACTTGTGAGGCAACTTCAACTCCCTCGTTATTCTTCGCCCCACTAGGACCAACATGTTCCTCACTAAGTACAATTTCAGCCATTTTCCCCTCGGTGTCCTTTCTGACAGGTCGGTAAATTTGTTTCACATCTCCACCTTTCGTTTGAGGATCTTTGACTTTAGCCCCGACAATCAAAGATTTCTTTTTTTCCTCAACTACTTTATTTGCTCCAACATTGTCCCCCTCTTTTCGGCTATCCTTGTGAATCTCCAATCGTTTCCTACAAGCTTCAAAGGTGTGGCCAATCATAGAACAATTTTCACAATATTTAAAGCTCGGATACACAATTTTTTGCCAAAATCCAGCGGACCCGAAAAACTCCAACCAATTTTTACTAGGAAGCTCCTCTGAAAGATCCATCTCTACGCACATCCTAGCTGCCCCGGGACGGATGAAACCAAGAGTGCTATCATCAATTTTAAGAAAGGAACCAATGGTTTCCCCAACTTCTTTTAAAAACAAGGGATGAAAAAATTGTAAAGGAAGATCCACCCACAAAGGGGCTAGCACCAATGGAGCTCATTTTCAAGGCTAAAATGGGTATGATGATGAAGGGTTAATGCTAGAATATGGGATGCAGAAACAAGGGAAGATAACTGTGACCTTGGGAAAAAGACACATGCTTATCTCTTTAGACATGGGATTAGATTTAGTAGTTCTGAAATCTTTCCAATTTTTTCTATTCCTGCTCTATGCAGAAGAAGCTAGTTTTTCAATGTTTTCATTGACATCATTTCAGTTGCACAATGAGGTTCACACAAGATGCCTATTCATTTAGGCCATCATTTATCAGCTCGAGCTTCTATGCCAAAGAAAGGGGTGAATGTTGTTTTGTCTATTTGGATGAAATTTTTAATTGTTGGAGGTGTCACTTGATAACATATGTTCTAGCGACAATGAACAAAACGGAAAAATTGTTCAAGTAGACATAAATAAGTGACGTGCTTCTTTGTTTGGTGATGAGAGATTTTTTTTTTCAATATTTTTGTATGGATTAGGATAACAGTTGTAATTTTGATGCTGGATAGCGGTTTTATTTCATGTATGAATCAGTATTACAAATGTAGTATGAAAGTAGAGTTGGACAGTGTGGTCTCGTTGACCGGTACTCTTCAAAAGAAATAAGGTATAAATCTAAAAAATACCATCTCCTATACTTCAATTTGATAGGTATATATTGTAAGGGCAAATGGTTCGGCTGAGTGCTCTCGGCCTGCAAGATTTGGGTCCTCGCGCAAAACAAACTGATGGAAGTATTACCCAGTTTACTTCCAAAGGATTGTAATGATCATACTTATTTTGCACCTTCAGATTCGGCAATGCCCCCCCCCCCCCCCCCCCCCCCCCCCCCATTGTTGATAAGAAAAATGGTAATGCAGTTAAGAGTATCAAGACAGTGGAAAAACCTGAGTGTCAAAAGTAATTGTCATCGTCCGATCTTTCAGGGGGAAACGGAAGTAGTTCAAATCTTCAGCTGAGGTGGATTTAGAAGCTTTGCTTGGTGTTAGGTTTTCAGAATATAAATGACATGAACGTTGGTTTCTTAAGTTCCCTGCTGCAAAGGCTAGTGAATCTTGCATATGAATCTGAACTGGCAAAGAACTCGATAAGGTTCAAAGAAGTTATGATTGAATAAGTTCACGCATAAGAGGAAATGAGAACTACTGAAGCGAAGCTTGTGGAACTAAAAAAAAGTCATCGAAAAGGCTTGTGGCAGAGGCTAAAATCCTGAAACCGCAGGCAGAGATTCAAGAGCAGAAGTTTGAAGCTGAAGGTAATGCACCTTGGTGATGTCATTTGGTTAGTCATTATGAACTTGTAATGTTGTGGTTTGCTGTTTTTGCTAACGTGACTGAATATAAAGTTATACATGCTTATAGTCTTTCAAGTGTAGGAGGATTCAGCCATTTTTGTAGACTGGGGCATCCCCCACATATTGTATATCAAACAATGCAAGTTTTTTGGGGATTACAGATTAAGGGTACTGTTTACGGCCAACGTTCAACAAACAGCTCTCAAATGATTAATTAGTAGCAAATCTATCAAACAGTCTGGTTAATAAACTTCAGCTGTTAGGTTTGAATGCAACGTAATGCGGTTATGTTCAAACATTATGACCTCTTTTTCTTCTTCTATCAAAGCCGTGGCTTAGCCTTCAGCATGGATTATTAACCTCCAATCCTCTTATCCAGCATTACAAGTATATATATGGTGTTACGAAAGGTTACCAAGTATATGTTGTGTTCTGAACTCACCAAGGAGACAAGTGTATAGATTGTGCTTTGGGACTCTGCTGGAGAAGGTCATTTTCTGGGTGAATATTTGGTTTCAAGGGACTAAATCAGTTTTTTTCAGTGCATAACTTGGCTTTTAATTGGTTTAGGGTCATGCCATTATGTAGGGATCATACTTAAAGGAGTGTTTGTCAAATTGATATTTTAACACATTCTTGACATTAATGGGTTATTGCTTTTTGTCTCCCATTAGTTAAATGGTAAATAACTTTGGTTGCCAGAGTTTAAACTAATTGCAATTTAACCGTCACCACACATGCTCTATAAAAATCAGCTCAAACTAAAAGCATCGAAAGACATTGTTCATGAACAGGAAGGTTTGATGTGTATGTGTAGCTCTAACGTAATACCCACCTAATTATGTAAATATAAATATTATTTATTTAGTATTTTCTAGTATATATAATAACTATATATCTGGTGTGATGGTACATCGAAATGTAATCTCTCCTACACCGTACACGTGTCATGATGATTTCAAGGAATAACAGGCCCAAGCGTCAGCCCAACACTGATTCAGCTCAAGCGGTTTCAAGCCCGCATAGCGCAATCCGCCAAACGGACCCAAATTACTATAACCTGCTAAGCTCACATGTCTCACAATCATCCCCAATACCCATAAGACCTATTAAGGCAAGTATCTCAGAGATTAGCTTCGGACAGGCAAGCCAGCAGCACCTTGTTTCAAACTAGGAAGCAAATACCAAAGTATACGTTGTATATGAAAACTTTCATCTATGGGCAACACTCCAATTGGGAACTATCTCCCGCATATCTAGGAGCACGAGTCTAACAAGGAAACTGCCCTCTACATGACAACTCCTAATTAAAGAAGAATCTCCACGAAGATCTCCTTCCCTATACTACACCATCAATGGCCTGATCGAACTATAAATAAGACATGAGGTTGGTAAGCTAAGGTACACTACAAATTCCATGTTTACAGCATTAAGCCTTCCTCAGATCTCCGTCTGACTTTAGCATTGGAGTGTCATCGGCCACCACAATGGTGGTCCATGGCTCACGTGCGTTCCTTGTGCAAGTCAGCAGGTCAAGGTCAAGCAAGGAACGAAAATCGACTGCATCAATTTGGCGCCGTCTGTGGGGATGACAGAGTTTCTAACCAATCACTAGCATCATCTCTCTTCAGAATTCAAGAATATGGTGACCACCAGATCCCGCAACAATGGAGAACAGGGGGACACGTAAAACGCTTAGACTGATGTTATACCACTGCTTCCAGCGATGTCGATAATACAAGGGAGCAGGCTCACACTCCCGCACTAACAGCAGCAGCAACAGCGACATAACCCAGGATGGATTTGATGTCATCACAAATACAGCAGATCGCTAAAGCAGTAGAGATTCTCATCCAGCAGAACCATCCACCCGCCGATGGAGATTAGGAGCAGAACAGACCTCAGTCTCCGGATGATAACAGAAAGCAGGTACAAGAGAGCCAAGCCCCTGCTAGTTCTCACTGGACTAGAGATGGCGGCGCGGTCAACGCAGATCCCACTCACAAGGTAGACTGACTCGACTAGCAAAACCCCCTCCGCCGAGGGGCTCACGACCCAGACGTGTTGTACCGTTCTCTGTTCCCCCCTTCGTGGACAATATCATGAACGAGGCTCTATCAAAAAAGCTCAGCCCTCCGAAGCTTGAATTATCTTTTGATTTTTGCACGATATGACGAGACCGGTGACCCATTTGACCACTTGCGTTATTATCAACATGTAATGGTGCTCAAAGAAGGTTCTGAATCGGTGATGTGCATAACGTTCCCTACCAGCCTAAAGAAGTCATCACTGACATGGTTCCACAGCCTCTCGCCAAAGTCAATCGACTCATTCAAGACACTGGCCAAAGAATTCTTGACACGTTTTGTCGGAAGCCAGCGGATCAGGAAAGGCCCGCACTATATACTCTTCACGAGGTAGAGGTCAAATGAAACGCTAAAGGAATATGTCACACGCTTCAATGACGAGCTGACGTTTCATTGACGGCTGCAGCGACGACACGGCTGTGATAGCTTTTATTGTGGTCCTAAGATAGGGAAATTTTTATGACTTCCTCACCTTGGAACCACCCCTGGATATGGCAAAACTTTTGAAGGGTGCCCAGAGGTACATCACCCTAGATGAAATGAGAACAACAAAGAAGGAAACTGAAGTAGATAAGAAACCATCGGTTTCTACAAACAGAAAATATGCGAGAAGACGAAGAAAGAAACAAGCGAAAGTGCAACAATAATAGGTCGGACTCTGACTGCGCCAGGCCAGAGAAATCTTCCAACTATGTTGGATCCAGATCCATGACCCCCTTCAATTCTAGCTTTTTGAACGACCTTAATTCCATGAAAAATTGGGAAGATAAAAAATGGCCCCCAAACCAGCGCGGAGACCCCTCCAAATGCGACAACATCAAGTATTGCTCATACCACAAGGAGGGTGGCCACGACACCAACAATTGCACGAGTCTAAGGTACGAGATCAAGTACTACATTTGCAAAGGCAAGCCAAAGGAATTCTTGGTCTAGAGAAACGGCAAGACCGAACCAGAGAAAGGGGAAGGCAGTCAAAGAAATTGAGAAGGAGACTCCAGACATAATATATGTCCTTCACGGAGTCGAATCAGAAGAAAAACAATCAAACTGATCCTGCAAAAGGACACTCCTTGAGATGCGGACACAGCCCACAAACGAGGACAAACAGACATGTGTATTACTCGCAGGTGTAGACGCTCTTGTCATTTGGGTCTCTATTGCAAGGTAAGAAGTGATAAGGGCCCTGGTGGACATGGGAAGCTATCTCAACATCCTGTTCTACAGCACATTCCGCAGTATGGACCTCAAGCAAGAAAACCTACTACCCGCTGATTAGGTTCAATGGAGAAAAATGTTTCCTGGTCGAGAAGATAACGCTAGCAATGGTAGCGGGCGAGCCACAACTAAGGAAAGTCATGTTCTTGGACTTCATGGTGGTAGACGCACCGTCTACCTATAACCTCATCTTGGGAAGACCTTGGCTTCATCAAATGGAGGTAGTAGTCTCCACCCTTCACCAGTGTGTCAACTATTCTGCCAAGCACTCGGATGAAACCAATCGCGGGGACCAACCAACAGCATGGGGATGCCACTATGCTATACTAAAGCAAATAGAATGTTCCCAGATTCAGCTAGAACTCGCCAGAAAAGTTGAACAAAAACCAGACTCATGAACTGTGGAGAAGTCACTCCGCCCAGATGGAGACAAAATCCTGATAGCAGTGGCTCAACTTAGCAACGGAGAACTTTCCAGCAGTCCACCCTCCAGCCTGACAGGACGTCAGGCCCATCGAAGAGGTCTTTGTAAACGGGAGCACAACCCCACAACTATCACTGGGGGCGGAAGGACCCTCCCACGCAAGGTTTACTCTTTAGTAAACCCAACGGCATCAGCAAAACTTGGCAATTCGCTGAAGATACTGACGATCCAAGCAAAGGGCCATGCGAATTCACTTCAGAGCCAGATCAACCTTTCTCCGCCAACAGTCAATCTATTCAGTTGTTTAGTTTTCTTTCAGTAGTCAATGTAGAGTTTTCATTCTTAAGAGCTTATGTGATTTGCAATCATTTAAAAAATAAAAGATAATTGCACAAACACATTCTATTGATTACTAGAAAGATGTAACAATGATCGCCTAGATACGGGTACAAAAGATTACAAACTACAAGCATCTGAATCCGATGCGACGTATAGTAAAGATTCGCTTAAACAGTCTGACTTCATAATAGGACTCAGAAGTGACAACAAAGGTACCCCAGGTAAATTACGGAGCTCTTTAGGAGTCCCACTCAGCGACTACTCCGAAGAAGATGATCCACGAGCAAGGTCTAATGTACAAAAGGTGTTAAAAGGACAAGCTCGATCCACTGCTCAGTGGAATCACTCCGAAAACAATATGAACCTAGCGACAAGCTGTAGACATTTTCGATTCGGCATCCAACTTTCCAAAAAATGTAGAAGAGGACAGACAAAGGTGCCCACAAGCGACGAGACAGTTGAGGTCTCACAGTGCTGCCAAGCAAGGACGCTTCTCCCATGTGCAATACTCGGGGTGACTTAGAGATACCACCCCCGAAAACAATGTCGAATTTGCCAACGCTTCGATCAACCATAAGCTAGCTGCAAAAAGTGTCTCATGATAGACAGGATGGCACGAGGTATCACTAAAGCACTGGCGAATAAACGATAGACTCATCCCTTGAGAGAAAGTACGTAACTCTTGTTCGCATTACGAGAAGAAATTATAAGGTCTCAACGAACCAATTTGGTGCTCACCCAGAGCATTCCTTCAACTTTTGGGAAACCCAAAGCATATTCTCTTAGTAAGAGTATATGAAGAAGTGCACTTTGAAAAAGATATTGCCTACAATGATGAAATCACACCATTATATAGACATAGTGGTTCACCAAACAGACGCGTGAGCATTGACTACCGTATGGAAAACGAGGAGGCGATGGTTCACGAGGAAACCGCACAGGACCACATTCATTCAATTAATGATGTTGCACACAACCCCATTAATTGAGGGGAGTAACTGATACTGAACCGTCTCACGATCTACATCGTACACGTGTCACCATGCAATCTACGTTGTACACTTGGCACCACGATCCTACGACAAGACCCAATTTTTCTTATACAGACCCATCGGCTCAGCTCACTATTTGAGCGGCATTCTACCATGTGCGTTGATGCAAGCAGTAGAAAACCCTAGTCACTTTTGACACACGGAGCACACCTACATATCACCAGCTGATTTAAGGTACCTCTTTTTTTCTTGAAATTAATAAAAATCAATCCGCACAATGCAATCTATCTGCGGAAGTAGTCTTGCACACCCGTAACAGGCAGAGCCTCGACCTAGCCATACAGCCTAGTCAATTTCAACCGATGACAACGGCTTCTGGTTCACCCCGACACCTAGTTCGCCGTGTGCGAATGTCGATGGCTTAGGAAATGGGAGTCTAATTAGCGCTCTCACGCCTGATGACGATGACTCATCAGAAACTAGCCTAGTCAGTGACGATTGACAACAACAGCTAGCCCAGAACTGTAGCCTGTTCCGAACGGGTGTAAATGGTTTGAAGGTGGGAACCTAGTCAGTTCCGACTGATGTCGACGGTTCACCACTAGACCACTGCTCTTCTACAGACCATGGTCACCAAATTACCAACTCCCAAACTTGTAGTTCGCTCCGCGCAAGTGTAGATGGTTTGGAAGGTGGGAGCCTAGTCAGTCCCGACTGATGCCGACGGCTTGCTACGGGACCACTGCTCTTTTACTGACCATGATCACCGAAAACTCCAAATTTGTAACTCGATGCTCACGAGTGCAGATGATTTGGAAGGTGGGAACCTAGTCAGATTCAACTGATGTCGACGGTTTGCCACGAGACCACTGCTCTTCTACAAACCATGGTCGCCGAATTTTATCATCCCAAACATGTAGCATGCTCCACACCAGTGTAAATGGTTTGGAAGGTGGGAGTCTAGTCAACTTTGGTTGATGTTGACGATTTACCACGGGATCACTTTTCTCCTACAAACCATGATCGCCAAATTCTCTCATCCCAAACCTATAGCCCGCTCTGCGCGGGTATGATGGTTTGGACGGTGGGAGCTCAGTCAGCCCCAACTGATGTTAACGGCTAGCCACGAGATCACTGCTCTTCTCAGGATGACAGTCGTCAAATCCGATTACAGCTCAAGCTACGTCTTTACGCTCACACGAGCTAGCATCCCGTTACCAACAATGGCCACTTGAGCCAACTCAAAAATCAACCCGCTAAAGCGCAGACGAATGTAGCACGGGATACTAGCCTGAGCTTATGAAACCTGACTCGGGCCAAGCGTTCTTGTTCAACTACAACGCATGTGCTCAACTACAACAATTCACTCATACCAATGACTGCAACCGTCGGTCAGATACATAACTTGAGTCTCCAGACTTACCTCAAGGATGAGTTGCAGCCTAAGTAGTGTAACCCGCTGTCAAACCATCCGCACAATGTCCACTATTGGACGTAATCACGCAATAGCAACTCTGAACCTCACAGAAGAACAAGTCAGAATTATTCACGACATAAATGGTTGAACTCTCCATAGTAGACAGACCACTCAGCTCTCTGGTAACCCAACTAGAACTACATCAAAATAAAATGATAAGGCAAAATGGAAAGAGCGCAACAGGGAGATTGAATAGAATATGGGTACAAAGCATACTCAAAAGGTACAAATGTACGAAATTTACTCCTCATCAGGAAGAGGTACAATTAAAGTGGAACTAAGCCTAACAGGAAAAGAAGCAGGAGTTACGTCTGTGCGTGCCTCGGTTTGAGCGTCATGATCTGGATCACCCTCTTCATCTGACAACTCAGAGACCACTCCGAAGTCTGCATGGGACACCTTCTTGTAATAAGCAAGGCCCCATCCCGAATGTTCTTCCTTCATCAACGCCAACAGTTATAACCTCCCATGCATGATCCAGTGAAATTTGCACGTGCCTTGCGCCTTGAGAAGTTCTTCCTCGCACACCTTTGCTTCAGCAATTTTACGCTCCAGCAACTCCAGCTTGCCTGTCAGTGCATCAACCTAACTGCTTAGTAATCAGGCTTCTTTTAGCAACATTAAGTTCATGTTGCTCGAGGAGAAGTTGGTCATCAGCTTTCCTTGTTTCCCAAACATTGAATTCCACGTCGGCTTCTAACTGTTGTCTCTAGGCAGCCCACTCGGATTCCTTCACGGTATTCTCCTCAGCAACAGACTGCGATTCATAGTACATCTTAAGCCGCAACTTCCTGCGCAACTTCTAGATCAAGGCGGACTCGGTTCAGCTCTTCTCTGGATCTGTCCCTTGCGGACACCGCCTTCGCTAAATCATACTCAAGGGCTTCCAAATGAACCATCTGAGTCTCCGCATCAACGGCTGACTGTTCTAGCCTCCTCTCCTCAATATGTTTTCTCAGCGATTCAATCTAAAATTTTGGATCAATATACGACTTCTGCATAGTTGAAAAGACACACTCCATGATGTATACCCTCTTACGGGCCACTTCAACTTTCGTCCCAGCGATGGCCACCTGGCTCAATTGGGACATCCCCAGCACAAGGTGTTTCAGCCCTTTATCATGCGCTCCTCTAGTGCATCCTTCTTGGGCTTCGGAACATAGATCGCCAGCCAGCTATAACATCTTTTTATATACTTCCTCGGAGCATAATCAATGTCAACCTCATGGTGTCAGGTCTGGTTGCTCAATTTCACTACGTCCGGAGCAAACAAACTCATTTGTGCATCCGGATGAAGCTCTCCCGGATGCGAGATTACGCCCGCGCCCCTTGTAGTCTCCACCGCACTGGCCCTCATCTACAGCCTTCCCTTTGTCACCAGCAGCCAACCCTTTGTTGCAAGCCGGCTCAGCGAAATCTGAAGGGAGATGAGGAAGCGAATTGTCTAGCAGACCCTCTATTACCTTGATATACGGTCTGGAATGAGATGGAGAGCAATGCGGACTACAAGAGGGACGATCGACACTGTAGCGGCCACTTCAGACGATTGATTTTCGGGACCATAGTCTAATCTTCATCAGAGCCTTCTAGTAAAACATGTCTAGATTGGTTAACACCAGTAGAAACCGCCACAACAACCAGCATCAGCTTCTCATTCAAATCTTCAGCCTGCTCGATACTTAGCTACGATGCATCATCGACCCCTACTAACCGCGGGTAGTCTTTCTCCAAGCCAGGTGCTACAACCTCCGCCCCAGTGGACAGGTCAGAATCACGCTCCTTTCTTAATGGAGCAGGTCGTTTGGAAGTCGGCTCAGCCCTAGTACGAGACCTCTTCGAGCTTATGAAGGAGGCAAGCGTCTTAGAAAGCCCCCTGTGTATGGCAGAGTGGGAGCCTAAACTTTGGAGGCCTTCCTCTTCTTGGAAGGGGCTCCACCTTCATACTTAACCTTTGACACTTTGAAGAGAGTAGAAACCACATGCCAGTAGGCTCACAATCCACTGCGACTGAAATTGGTAGGGCAAATAACTTCCTCCACACTCATTTTAGGCATGACACAGAATGCCTCCATAGCAGCCACTTCTTCCAGAGAAAGAGGAGTAGTGGGGAACCTCCCTACAAACAACACACGCGATGATCAGCATACAATCAACACAACGGAATCATAGTGTGAAACTATACTTACGAAGTGGCTTGAACTCCCGCTCAAGTGGACGTCCTTTGAACTTAAAGTACTTCGAATCTGAATGAGCCAAGAAGCAGAATTTTTGCCATAATTTAAAGTCATCTAGCAGTTTCCTGAGCAGGCCGGCAACGTCATCTTACACATAGCATGATCATTCAGGCGAAGAGAGGTCAGTAACTGGATCACCCTTGGAGTCACGCAGACACCGGCATCCTTCGCCCTGATCAATATAAGAAGAATAGTCCCTTACCCATTCGGTACCAACTAGGCAAGAGGGATTCGAAGAAATTTCAGAAAGCCCCAGATTTCGTCAAGCACAGGAAAACGGACACCAGTTTGAAGCATCCCATGGTGCAAACAGACGAATCTTTTCGGAGAAAACATTGGCGTCTGATCATCATTCAAAGTATAAAGTGGCAGGTCTTCATGGACCGTACGTCTTTCGAATCCCAGCCAGGCTTGATTCAGAAGCCGGTCTGTCTTCAAATAATTGGAAGCCCTTGGCAAAAAGCTCATCATCAAGGTATTTTGGCGAGCCATGGAAAAGGTGAATAAACTTTCAATCAAAAGCTGAACAGAAGAGAGTCTCTAGAAACGAAGAAATGGAAGAGTCAATCTTTGTAGAAAGGGAGATCTAAATAGGGATTGATTTCCCACCTTTTCTCCACTGAATAGACGCATGTTTAATTAATAAAGCGCGCAGCTCAAGTAACAATTCAGATTCAATCATCATGAGCGGCGTATCTTTTCGAGAAGTGACTTAGTGAACTAAAACGATGGCCCGCTAACTCGAGGAGATCAGCTAATGATACATCAAAACGCCCCCTCTCCTACACCGTACACGTGTCATGATGATCTCAAGGAATAACAGGCCCAAGCGTCAGCCCAACACTAATCCGGCACAAGCGGTTTCAAGCCCGCACAGTGCAGTCCGCCAGACAGACCCAAATTACTACAAATTTCTAAGCCCACACGTCTCACAACCATCCCCAATACCCGTAAGACCTATTAAAGCAAGTATCTTGGGGATCAGCTTCAGACAGGCAAGCCAACAACACCTTGTTTCCAAGTTGGAAGCAAATACCAGAGTATACATCGTACATGGAAACTTCCATCTATGAACAACATTCCAATTGGGAACTATCTCCCAGGTATCT
The DNA here is from genome assembly GCA_963556465.1 of Berberis vulgaris. NCBI lineage: Eukaryota > Viridiplantae > Streptophyta > Magnoliopsida > Ranunculales > Berberidaceae > Berberis > Berberis vulgaris. The sequence continues at coordinate 66,338,866 of OY747134.1, read as the reverse complement.
AGGAGCACGAGTCTAACAAGGAAATTTCCCTCCACGGGACAATTAAACTTCCATCCACAGGACAACTCCTAATTAAAGAAGGATCTCTACGAATATCTCATTCCCTAAACTACACTACCAATGGCTTGGTCGAACCAGGACTCCAGCACTATAAATAAGATATGAGGTTGGTAAGCTAAGGCACACTACAAATTTCCTGCATTAAGCCTTCCTTAGATCCCTGTCTGACTTTAGCATCAGAGTGTCATCGGCCACCACAACAGTGATATGTGGCTCACGTGCGTTTCTTATGCAGGTCAACAGGTCAAGGTCAAGCAGGGAGCAAAAATTGACTGCATCATTGTGTATTGTAGAAGTTAAAATAATAAAAAGTAGGTGTGTTTAGCAAAAATTATGAAACCATATTTAGAATCTTATAAAAAAAAAAGTTTGGAATACCTAGCCACCTTTTTGATAAAATAAAATAATAAAAAAAATTAAATGAGGAAAACCCTACGTAAAGAAGAGAGTGAAGAGGTGAAAAAAGATAAAGTCTTATCCGACTTTGGGTTTTACAAATAAATTGAGTGAAACTCTAATATTGAATCTCACTTTATTCTAATTGCATTTCGATCTTCAATATATCTCTATTTTGTATTGTTATTGATGTTGTTGTTATACCATCTATAATGTTTAGTTTAAGAGTTGTATAATAAATATTTGGTCAATTAATTTGCAAGTTTCCAATGCTTTCAAATGATTTATGGCCACATAACAATGGCATAAATAATGACGTCATACCGTATTCCACTACCTTCCCCTTGTTCTTAGTGTGATTCCTATAACACATTTTTTTAAATCACTTTCAACACATAGGATTAGTTGGATAGGCATGTATCTCAAGTTTCACTATAGGAAAACAATTAGATTATAATAGTGAAACCCAATCTGGGCTTTGTTGAATTTTAGTAGTGAAATCCAATTGGAGTTTTGCTGAATTTTAATAGTGAACCCAATCTGGGCTTGCTGAATTTTAATAGGAAAACCCAATCTGCGTCTTGCTAGGATGGATCTTTGTATCTGAACAATGAAACCAAATCCGGGCTTTGTCTAATTATAATATGGCATGAACTTTGTTTGAATAGAATATGGTTTTTGGATTTTGTTTGCTATGATATGGTTTTGGGCTCCGTTTTATTATAACATGGTTTTGAAGACACCATGTGAGTGCAAACAATAGTATAAGTTTAAACAATTAATTTAGCTTAGTTAAGATTAAGTACTTATTTGAGCTTGGTATAATAATTGTGATTGCATCTCATGCATTTTTTCTTGGAACATTGTTGTAATATGTATTGTACATTTAACTAGGCACACGGTATTTTGATTCTAAGGTTAGTAAAAAAAATGTGAAAAAAAAAGAATGAAAAAGCATGATTTAGTATACAGACTTGTTTATATACTTAGTATATGATTTTAGTATGCAGACTTGCTTGCATTCTGGGTACACAATTTGATCATTAAATGAGAACTAGATGTCTAAGGTATAATGCTTATTGTTGGTATTTTATAATTATGAGATTCTACCACGATGTGTATTATATTGATTTGATAAGGCAACAACTACAAGAACTAGACTAAATTTTGTTGCTCTGTGTGTGTAGGTTAAACCAACAAAAAACCTTCCCACTAAAATCAAATTAGATATTGGTAGAGAAAACGAAGAACTTAATGAGGTTATTATTGATTACCCATGGAAGCCTATGTTATGTGTTGATTGTCATGTTTTCCTGCATTACTCCACGTACATGTAGGAACATTGTACATATGAATCCAGACAAGGATAGTGGTTACCTCTTTCTTTAGGCACTTGAGATCTTCCCTCCATGGTTTGGTAACCATCATCTTGTCCTTGACTTTAAAGGTTCCCATTTCCAGCGCAACCTCATGATCTTCCATATTTGAGAACTTGAAGAAAAAGTACTCTCCATTCGAAGTAACTTCAATGGACCCTTTTGGATTCCATCTACGCTCCACCGCTAATTTCACTTGATTGAAGGGAGGTGGATTTTCAAAGAATATCCCAACCAGTTGGCTTTCCCATATCTCTTTAGCTTCCTGTCGAATACCAGGGGGATTGTATCTTCTTGAAGCATCAGATCTGCAAAGTGAACAGGAACTCCCGACTCAGTACAAGGTTTTTTACCACTGAACAACTGATTCCAGCTTCTCATCTGGTTGTCATTTCATGTTGAACCATGTGATTCCTGCGTGCTCACCGATGCCTCTCCTTCCGGCTAGGAATAGGTTGCAAACAGACTCTCACTCCGCCATCAAATAGATCTGAGGAGAACCCTTTTTTTCCTGTCACCGACCTGCAACCTCAGCCGAAGAGCATGGAGGGAGGGGAGGCATGGATGAGGGGAGGTGGAGTAGATCTGGGGGTGGAGGCGTGGAAGAGGAGAGGTGGAAGGGGAAAGGGGAAAGGGTTGTGGAGGGGGAGGCATCTCTCTCTGGATGAGGGTGTTTGGGCGGCTAGGGCTAAGATTCTCTAGCATTTAGTTTTTTCCCTCAATGCAACATAATATCAAAGTGATCAATATAGATTTTCGTACTATGATATGATCAATATTTTCATTTTTGTCCTAGTGTTTCAATTCTTTTCTACAATCGCACTCTCCTCCCGTGTCAAACAAGTGTCACCCAAGTGTGCTTCTTTTGCCTTCGAAAATACTTGAAGCGTGCATATCTAAAGTGGAGTGCCACATCGAGGGACATTTCATCTCACCCAAAGTTCAATCCATGACAAATATATCACTATACGTACATCCGTACTCACATGGAGCGGTGTACTCAGTATGCAAGCAAGTTTGCATACTAAGATCATATACCAAGTATACAAGCAAAGTATGTATACTAAAGTCACATTTTTTCATTATTTTCTTTCTTTCACAATTTTTTTTTTTTTTTTTTGTGGAAAATAGTTTTACTAACTTTGGAATCAAAACATCAAGTGCCCGGTTAATTGTAGAATACATATGACAACAATGTTCCAAGGAAAAACACATAAGATACAATCACAATTATTATACCAAGCTTAAATAAGTGCTTAAGCTTAAACTAAGCTACATAAATTGTTAACTTAAACTATTTGCCTTCCACATAGTGTTTTCAAAACCATGTTATAATCAAACACATCAAAATCATACCATAGCAAACAAAGTCTAAAAACATATTCTAATCAAACAAAGCACATACTATATTATAATTAGACAAAGCTCTGATTGGGTTTCACCATTAAAATTCAGCAAAACTCGGATTGGGTTCACTATTAAAATTTAGCAAGCCCAGATTAGGTTCGCTATTAAAATTCAGCAAGCATGGATTGGGTTTCATTATTAAAATTTAGTAAAGCTCAGATTGGGTTTCACTACAGGGAGACTTGAGATATGTGCCTTTCCAATTATTCCATGTGTTGGAAGTGATTTAAAATGTGTTATAGGAATCACACTAAGAATAAGGAGAAGGTAGTGGAATACGGTACGACTCCATTGCTTAATTATGTCATTTTTATGTGATCATAAATCCCTTGAAAAAATTTGGAAATTCCAAATTTATTAACCAAATATTTATTCTACAATTCTTAAACTAAACATCATAGATGATATAATAAGAACAACAATAACAATATAAAATAAAAAAATATTGAAGATCGAAGTAGAATCACAATAGAATGAGATCGAATATTAGAGTTTCACTCACCTTATCCGTAAAACCCAAAGTTGGAGAAGGCTTTCTCTTCTTTCACCTCTTAACCATCTTCTTTATGTAGGGTTTTTCCTTCCTTTTGTTTTTTATCTTTTATTTTTTTGTGTATCAAAGAGGTGGCTAGGTCTTCCAAACTCTTTTATAAGATTCTAATTAGGGTTTCCTAAGTTTTGCTATACACATTCACTTTCAATGTTTTAACATCTGAAAAAAAAAATTCACAATAAATATAGTTATATATGTATATATATTACCAAATACTAAATAAATACTAAATATTCACATGTTATTTCTATTTCTGATGTCAATATGCTCAATTGTTAAAAATTTCGCTCAATCATGTGAAAAATATAGTTCATATGCAAATTGGTAAAACTCGTTTTAACCCCTTTTAGTCCCATATTCTATCTTCTTCCTTGGAACTGGAACATAAGAGCAAGTTTTGTACAACACGGTTGGACAGAGGCATCACTTTTTACAGCAAATACAGTTTAAGGGTAGTAAAGAATCAAATTGTGGGTGTGTTCGAGGTGAACTGAACTAATACGAATGTAAATGGTGATATTATCAGAAAAATAGATATATATATATTAAACAGGTCGATCGACTAGGAGAGTATGGAACAAAACCCACAAACGCAACGCAGGAGCGTAAAGGAACAGTACATCCTTGAGCAATTCAGAAATGGCAAAGAAGGAACTCCAAACACTCAACACTCCACACCACATCAATGAAGAAGAACCAACCCCACGTCACAAGAGGCGTTGTTCCACTCATCCCACACTTTGAATTTCACTTGCTGTAAACAATTTTGCAAGTTTTCCATGTACTAGTTTCTCTCTCACCGTTCAAGAGCAACTCCAAATGCAAGCTACCAAACGTATATTGAACATTAATTTCAGAACCAGATTGACAAAAGGTCTTGTGCAAATTCACATTTTTAAAGTGCAACTGATTTGTGCATTTTGGTAGTGCAAAGTATTTATATCATTATCTACCTCTCATTCTTCACATTACAAATTGGATATTGTATCATCTTCATTGCTAGTAGTTTGTTTATTAGTCTCTCAGGACCATGGAACTGCTTATCACCAATTCTGTGCATTTGCAGGCGGCCTTTCTGTCACCTGGTCAGTGCCGAAATGCTGTCAGCAAAATTTTGTAATCATTCATAACTTTTCTTGGAGGATATTTTGTATAATGTGCTTAATGGTAAATACTTCTGATTGTCTGAACCATGGTGTAGATATCAAATCTCATCATGAGAAAAAACACGTGCCTTGTGTTATCGGTTAACTGTTCATCCTGAAAAATCTGGAATTTCCGAAATACGTTCCTTCTGTAATAAATTCATGGAATTCAAAGTTTGCATCTTGCATCATAGCGCGAATGATGGTAAAATAGCATATCAAACCATGTATATCCTGTATTCTGTGGTTGTTGCATTCTTTCTTGTTTGTTTTTAGTCTACCAAGTTTATAATCACAAAAACCCACTGTGAGGTGGTTGCAATGATTAGACTAGTAGATTTCTTGGACTCCCCGGAGATCTATTAGTTTCTGAATTTACTAGCAACTTGGTTAGTGAACAGGTAGATGTTGGTCACCCTGAGATATCTAAAAGGCAAGTTCATATGTCTAATCCACATTTTGGTTTTTTTTCGATGTTTATAGTTATGTTCTCAGTGTGACTTACTATTGCAGCGGAAGAAGGAGATCTCCACTTGACTCTGATCAAACTCGATTCTATACACTACAATGAGCTGAAGAAGTTTGATCCTCTCTACACCACGAGTTCCATAGCTTCATGAAATACATGCTGCCATCACGTGTTACTGGTGGTTTCTGGTTGGTAAGTTTGAAAATCAATGCAAGTTGATTATATATTACTAGGAGACAGTAATTTGCTTTTTGTTCCCAGAACTTCCTTAGCAATTTTGCAAATTGCACTTACCGAAACAGTACAAGATGATATCTTTGGTGGATGAGAATAGTGCAGAACACCCAACAAACTTTTCCTGTTCAGAAGATTGGATTAAGTGGTGAATGGTGAGGGTTTTCGACTGAGCCCAATTTAGTTTAGGAAGATGTCTTAGGTTTTCATTGAGTCAAAGCGACCAATTTCCAGGTGACGTCTTAGACCAGTTTCCTATGTTTTGAACATGACTGATTAAGTAGTCGTTTAACAAAAAAAAAATGACTGATTAAGTTGTTGTTTTTGAATTTTATTAGTATCCTATCCTATCTCGTTTTTCCTTGTTAATTGTTATGTTTCTCTACTGTAGAAGAATTCCGTTTTTCAGTATGTTTCACTAAACATTTCTGTTACGAAATCAGGTACACATGTAAGGCATGTACTCATCTCAGTTCATCAATTTGGAGTTCTATGCCAAAAAGTAAGAATAGGTAAGTTTTATATTGTCTAATAGGAGCGAGTTTTGGAGAACTGCAGCTGTTACATGTCGTGCACCACTCTGAACCAGAAACCCAAGATGCCCCAATTCAGTGGCCCTCTTGTGGAGAGATCATGCACAAGTCCTAACAATTTTAGGAACTTCTCACAAGTTTGTAGGAGTTTTAACCCAACCTTTTAGTTTTAACATCCTGTACTACTTAAAGTGGGCTCAACCCTCCATAAATCTCATGCAAGTTCGAACCTAGGTTCAATCCACTTTTCTGATTTGCTTTTTTTTTTACTTTGAATGTTGGGTCAACGTCAATACCATTGTGATTCTAGTGAAGAAAACAAGACAAGGAAATTGGCCTGGTAGACAGAATCAATCTAACATCAAGGTAACGTGGCTAGCTGACTATGTGTAGTGGCTCTGTTTCAATATCTTTGTATGAAATTGGTTTGCAATGTAGTTGACAATGCAGTCCTGAAAACCATGTACCTTTTTCTTTTTTTCTTTTTTTTTTTTTTTTTTTTTTTACCTTTTTGGGGTTTTTTTACACTTCTACCAATTTTATAGATAGTGTTTGTAGTTGTGTTTTAAAGAGAATTTGTAAAAACAAAAAAAATGCGTAATAGTAAACATGGCTGACTAGACTTGCTCATAAATTGGTTAATGTAGTGCATGTATTTTCTTCAATGGAATTGGAACAGGAGCAAGTAAGTTTTGTACAACAAAGTTGTATAGAGGCATAATTTTTTACAGTAAAACCTGAAAGACAGAGATGGGTTAGTAAAGAAAGAATCAAATTGTGGGTGTGTTTGAGGTGAACTGAAGTGATAAGCATGTAAATTAGATTAAACAGGTTGACTTGGATATGCATTTACATGAGGAGACAAGAACAAAACCCCCAAAGAACCTTGAGTAGTTGAAAAGTAAATCAGAAAATTGGCAATGAAAGAACCCACCCCCAAAATATCCACCATATCAAAGAAGCAGAAGCAGAAGCAGAGGTGATGATCGAGAAGGGGCGTTGTTTTCACTCCTTTCCCAGCGCAACCACCTTTCAGTAATGCCCCTCTTTACCATTCTCTCTGTGTACAATAATAAACAGAAATAAATAGTTTGTGTTTGATTATAGTATTCAGTTCAAAATCCACACTATGGGTTTCCAACTCTAGTTATGTGATTTCTCTTTGAGGATTCAGAAAGAACTCAATGCACTGCAAAATGTAAAAGACTTTTGGGGACCAGATTGACTATCCAAAGCTCTATGAAACTGATTGTGCACTGTGCATTTTGCATTTTCGTGGTGCATCTTATCCCTCACATTCATCAGAATTGGATTATAGAACGTTTACTTCTGTACATGTATCATCTTATTAGTCTTTCACGACCATGGAAATGATTATCTCCAAATCTGTGCATTTTTTTGCTGGGTGGGTGCGGAAATGCCTGCCATGGTTAAAAATTGTATTTATTTATTCATAATTTGTCTTGGATGATATTTTGTTGGGTCTGTAAAATACACTGAATGGTAAATACAGTTCTGATTGCCTACACCATGCTCTAGATATTAAATCTCGTCTAGTTAACTGTTCATCCTGTAAATCAGGGACTTCTAAAATACCTAGTCAGAAGTGAATTCTTTGTGGAGTACAGAGTCCATATCTTACACCATGAAGCAGGTGATGGTCAAATAGGCACATTATCAAACCATTTGTATGTAGTATTCTGTGGTGGTTGCATTCTTTCTTGTTTCTTTTTAGTCTATTAAGTTTATATAGTCACAAAAACTTATTGTGAGGTCGTTGCATAATCAGACTAGTAGTTTTCTTGGACTGCCTCCAGTCTTATTAAGCCTATATGCAGTTTGTTTCTGAATTAACTTGCTACTTGGTTACTGAACTAATAGATGTTGATCACCCCCACGCATCTATAAGGTAATTTCGTATTGCCAAACCACATTTTATATTAATGTTTTTAGTGTGACTTACTTCCTGCATCAAGAAAGAGATCTCCACTTGACGCTGATCAAGCTCAATATGGTGACGGTTTTCGACTGAACAGGATTTAGTTTCGGGAGATGTTTTAGTTTTTCATTTAGTCAAAGCTACCGATTTCCAGGTGGTGTCTTAGACCAATTTTTTATGCTTTAAACCAGTGTTCTAAAAAACGGCCTAGGCGGCCCCCTAGGCGCTGGGCGTTAGAGAAACGCCCAAATTAATGGTTGGGTGGGGTGAAAAATCGGGTAGGCGCCTAGGCGGGTTCTGGGCGGGTCTAGGTGGGGTATGGGCCGGGTTTTTTTTTTAATAAGGCTGATTGTGTTATTATTTTATTTTTCTTTCCCTTTTTTGGAAAGAAACAATTTAATTGTTTTTTATTCAGTATATGTCTGAATGTAGTAAATGATGATTACTTAATAGAATTCTCAAAGGATCTGCGGGTACCAATTTTAGTAATGCAGATTTTATCAAACATGACTGAGGTCATTCATGCAATTTGAAGAAAAATAAAAGAGTAGGTTTGGATATTTGTCCACAAATTCAACTTTGTATAAAGTACCCATCATGACCAACTTCATGCATTTGAGTTTTAATAAATTTTGTTCATGATTGTTAATTTTTTATGTTTATAAAATTTTCATATGTATTTGGGCATTAAATTGGATGTAATTGATAAGGTATCATGCTTAACTTTTGTAAATTATTAAAGTTATAATACAAAACCTAAAACCGCCTAGGCCCCTGGGCGCTAGGCACATGCTCGCCGCCCACCCACCGCCTAGTGCTTTTTAGAACACTGCTTTAAACATGAACCGATCAAGTTGTTGTTTTCGAATTTATCTATTCTCTTCCTTGTTATCTCAGTCAATTTGGAGTTCCATTCAAAAGAGTAAAAATGGGTAATTTTTATCTTGTCTAATAGAATCCTGTATGAGAATTGGAGGTGTTGCATGTTATGCACCACTCTCCCTGGTCCCCTACAATAAGAACCATAACCCCAAGAATCCCCGGTTCAATGCCCCCTTATGGAGAGATCATGGTTGGAGAACAAAAATACAAGTCCTCAAGAACCTAACCTTTAATTTTAACATCCTGTACAATACTTAACATGGGGTCAAACCTCCCCAAATCTCATGCAAGTTCGAAGCTAGGTTCTATCCATCCTTTTGTTTTTTGCCTTTTTCTACTTTGAATGTTGGGTCAACTTGGATACCATTGTGATCCTAGTCAAGAAAATTGGTCTGGTAGACAGAATCAATGAAACATGAAGGGAGAGTGGTTAGCTGACAATAGGCAGTGGCTCGATTTCAATATCTTTGTATGAATTTGGTTCGCATTGTAGTTGATAATGCGGTCCTGAAAACCAGTACCTTCCCTAGAATAAAACAAGTTAATGTGATAGGTGCTTGCGTATGGGCTTGGCTGAAATTAATGATGGTCTTGGTCTTGTAGACTTGGATTACGATGCAAAACAAACTAATTGAGATATTGACTAGGTTTTCTTGATTAGTCCATTATTTGCTATCAAATGTGTTCTTTATTTTGTGTCATTCACATTTTTTTCTTCGTTGTTGACATGAATGATTTAATGCAGTTAGGAGTATCAGACAGCAAAAAATTAGTCTCTTACAGTGTCCAGTCTTACAGCAGAAAACTGAAGCAATTCAGATGACAATTAGACACACAATGGAAATGACAATGAAGAGGTGGACGCAGAAGCTGGTATCTCCTTTTCAGAATCCACTGTTACGAAAATTTCAATGTATATACTTGCACTAAAGGCATTAACTTGAAGTTGGTTGCAGGAATCATTTCCGAGACTGTCGACACTGCTGCCATTAAAGCTAGTCATCTGACCACCTCTCAAGCGGAGTTCTAAACATGAGTCTGATTGCATTTGAGCATATGGGCATGAGGGTTGGTTTCTTATATTCTTGGCCGCAGAGGCTAGTGAGTCTTGCATACAAATCTGAACCAACTATTAAAGCGGATCTTAGGTAACTAAAAAAGACACCGAAAAGGCTCGTGGCAGAGACTGAAACCCTGAAATCAAAGGCAGAGATGCAAGAGCAACAGTTTAAAGCTGAAGGTAATGCACCTTGGTGATGCGATTTGCTCTGTGAACATGTAAAGTTGTGTTTTGCCAACCTGACTGAATGTAAAAGCGCATACATGTTTATAGTCATTTTCTTAGAATGGGCTTCCTCCAAGTATATGAATATCAAACAATGTAAGCTCGTATGAAATATATACAACCAAGGGTAGTATTTACATGAAGCATTTGGTTAATTGTTTAAGCTTTCAAGTAATTAGCAGTGTAAATGTCAGGAGTACCTCGAGTATAAAGTGTAATGTTCTAGTAGTCAACAATGTATCAACTGCATAGATTCTAAATGAAGATCGAAGGGGTTACCTAAGCCTGAAGACACATACTATCATCAAAACAAAAGAATGCAACACATCAGTCTTATCTGTGAGCTTCGGCCATTGGGTTTAAGCAGTTTCTTATCTTCTGTCATAAGCCACATAGGTTGAAATTTCACCATCACAGGTATTTCTTGTTACCAAAATAAGTTCTTCCAAATCAATTACTTGCAAAAATTATAACGATTTTAGAATGTTGAACCTTCCTCGTATTTTCTCCCATCTCACAATTTATTCCAAGAACCCATCCTTCAATGATCGCAAGTTTTATTATAAGATCATTACCATTCACAAATGCTATTTATGCTCAATCGAAATTTATGTCATTTGCACTAAAGTTAGTTGTCTCATCACTGTCAAATTGGAGAAGTTTCTCTCTATGTCACGCAAAAAGGGAGGATAACAGTAAATTGGATATATTGTCCATTCACTATTTGGAACAATGGTTCCAAATATAATATAGTTTCAGATGACATTAATGAAAAGGTAACAAACGTACCTACATTTCATTTGGCTAGAGTTCTAAGGGCAACTTTTAATTTTCCTCTTGTTGAACAAAACTATGGGTATTATAAGAAAGTTTGAGTCGGTTGATGACCCAGATAACCATGACCCATGACCCGAATCACTCACACATGACATTTCTTGTCGTCTGAACAGTATAACTAGTATTCTCCCTTCTTACATGTGGTGTTTGAAGTCCGACAGAAAGCAGAAAAAACGTATAGAAATGGCAGAAACACAGCAGCAGCTGGAGCAACAGCAGCAGCAAGAACAGATTGAATGGGTAACACCCAAACAAGAGGAACCCAAATCTGCTTCTGCTCCCACTGATGATTCTATGACCCTCGCCAAGTTCTCTCGGATTGTTAGAAGCTCAACCCCCATGACTACCCGCTCATCCAAAGTGAAATCTTTTACTTCCCCTCTCTCTCTCTCTTTCAATTCTGTGCAATAAAATTGAATCTTTTGGTTTACTGTGTCTAAAGTTTGCACCTTTGTGTGGTTGTTTGAAATGTTTCTGTTGTTCTAGGATACCCAATGCGTGAAACCCTTTTCTCATCTGTCTGTCCCATGAAATGTTTGTTTCTTTGCCAAGCTTAGAAATTTGTAAACAATAGGTTTTGATGCATGATTATTGAAAATGCATGGACTTGGAGGTTAAGTAATTGATTTAGACAAATGGGTTGGTTAGATTGAGTTCTTTGAAGATGGGTTTTGGTTGATTGCCACCATCAATTAGGAAAATGGGTGTTCACCCATTAACCTAGGTCAGTGCCTCCTGTGAAGATTGGGGGTTTAGCAGCATCATTATTAGCAGTGCCTATTGCGCAGTATGCCGTCAAAGGCCACACCTAGCCGTGCCTAGGTGACCTAGGTGGTCGGTGTTGGGTACGTTGCCACAGCAAACTAATTGCCTCGTAGATCAACTTAGGTTTGCCTAGAATCTCTGCTTCAAATTTCCTAGATCAACCCTAGGTGAACCTCAGTGTGCACTAGATTCTAACATTCAAAATTTAGATGTTTATACTTAAATTGCAAGTTCATTCTCAAAATCTGCTGTTTTCTTCTCTTAATTTATAAACCCCCTCACTATAATTGTCAAGCTCCAAACACATTGAAAACCTTTCTGCTCCGCATGCAAAGCGTGTCCTTTTTTCTTTCCGGAGATGAGGAGATTATGATTATATCTGGGTGTTATGCTAGGTTATTTTTAAATACTAACCTATCATTTCATTTTATGTTCTCAATTTTTAACTTATGTTTTTCATACTAAAGAATTAGAAATTGTTAACTATTGATCTCAAGCTTATTCATGGTTCCTCTGTGGTATTTTGCACCATTTTAAATGTACAGAGGAAAATGACATTATTATAGTCTTTAGTATAATACCTTGTAGGATTACTTTAATATCTAGGAGGATATAGGTAGAATTTTTTCAAATGATTTCCTAAATTGTCTATATTATATTTTCTTTTTCTTGGATTATATTTCTATTAGGTGGAGATTTTCTTAGTTGCCATTTTCGTTTATGTAAGATTCTAGTTCCCTGAATTCTATCTCTCTCTGCAATACATCATGGTACAGAGCTTTGTTCTCCTTTCTTCCGTTCATTATTTTATTTCTTTGCTATTGTTGAGCCTCCCTGAGCCGCCATGCACCACCAGTAGTGACCATGGAGTTTGATTTGATTCCACGATTCACCCCTATGCCTGAGCTCGTCCTGCCCAGCCTAGCGAGTGCCAAGTGTGCCTAGCAATACCTGAGCTCGACTGTCTGCCTCCACTCATCCCAGGGCATCCTTGTGTGTGTTCCCTACACTTTCCAGAATATCACACTAAAGTGATACTAAATCTCAAATAAATTCAAATTTGGCTTGTATTCTCTAACAAATAGAAGTTAACAAATATGTAATATATCACATACTAGTCTATCAGATTGAATAAATTTTCAGGAAAATTGAAAAACTTATGCATTGGTCAACGCGTAGGCGACCTAGTTAATTTTTCCAAAGACATAATTTGTAATCACATAGCACTGAAGCAACGAGTATATAATCATGCATCATCATCCAGGTCCTCCATTCTGCATTCACATGGATGCCCACCCATTATATGGATACCTCTTTTGATTGACCAATAATCTATATCTCCGCGTTGGTAGGGTTTAAGTCTTGAGAATATGGTAAGAATGAGTGGTTATCATCATTATCAAGCCCATAAATCAATCTAGATCAGTGCTCTTCTCAGAGTATTGGGCGTTTAGCAAAGCAATTCTTGATTTATTTTTATTTTTTTTCTGTTCCACTAAACTCTATCAAGAGCTATATCTTCAGCTATCCATCTGGTACCAGGTTATAGCATGGATTGCGCCGGTTCAAATGATATGGAAAAAGACTGAGGCCTAGAGGAAGAATAATAAAAGAGAAAAGGAACAGGGACATGGAAGATAGTAGATGGGAAGTAGTATATTTAGGTAGCATGAGGAGAGAACGACACGCTACACCTACACTCGAGTGTAGTGACAAATGAGCAAGGCGCGCTGCAGCGGCGCCTGGCTGAAGTGTTAAATGGGTAAGGGTTCTCCCATCATTCTAGATGGGGGAGAGTAAAGAAGCTAGTCCAAGCTAGAGCTAGAGCTAGAATGATTAGAATAGTCTCTTGGAGTATAAGAACCTTGATGGGTCCTGCATAGGAGGAAGGTAAACATAGTCTGTCTCCAAGAGACAAAGTGGAAAGGGAACAAGACTAAAGATTTAGAAGGAAGGTTCAAACTTTTCTATTATGGAATAGATGGAACTAGGAATGGGGTGGGAATAGTGGTAGGTAAAGTTTTTAAGGATGCGATAATCGAAGTAGAATGTTTGGGGATAGAATCATAATTATTAAATTAGCTTTAGAAATAGAGATAGTGCATGTTATTAACGCGTATGAGCCTCAAGTGGGTTTAGACAAGGAGACTATGAAAAGTTTCTCAGACTCTTTAGAAGAGTTAGTTCATGGAATCCCCTCTTCTGATAGGGTTTTCCTAGGCGAGGATTTGAATGACCATGTCGATAAGGATAAAGTTTGGTATGAGAGGGTTCATGGAGTTCAAGGCTTTGGGATCAAAATACTATGGGGATTTCTATTCTAGATTTTGCTTTTGCTAAGGATTTTTGGATCGTAAATACTTTTTATAAGAAGAGAGAAGATCACTTATTTAAATTGATTATTTTCTTGTTAGGGGACACGATCTAGGTAGGTGTAAAAACCGTAAGGTTATACCAGGGGAATGTCTGACAAATCAATAGGTTGTTAGTCCTCGATTTTTGTCTTAAGAATAGGGGTCGTATTGCTAAAGGACAGTTAGATCAAAAATTAAGTGGTGGACCTTATAGGGAGATGTGCGTCAAAAATTTAGAAAGAAGATTTTGGGTTACCAGTCAGTTACATAGGGTTGGGAGAATCTAGAACCAAAGGATAGTAGCACATATTTTTTTGAACATTTGGCGAACCGAATAAGAAGAGGGGCGAAGGAAGAGTTAGGAGAGGCCAAAGGAGGAGGTGAATATGATAAGGAGAAGTGATGGTGAAACGCTGATGTACAACAAGCCATTAGTGAAAAAAGAAATGTTTTAAGGAGCGGCAAAAAGATAGATGTCTAGAGTCTTATGAGCTCTATAAGCAAGTTAAGAGGTTGAGTAGTAAAGCAGTAGGGGAAGCTAAAAAGAGAGCATATGATGACTTGTATTGTATCATAGGCTAAGTGCAAAGGAAGGGGAGAAGGATATCTTCAAAATAGCTAAAGCAAGAGAACAAAAAACTAGGGATTTGTGTCTTGTTAAGCATGAGGATGGAAGAGTTTTAATACAGGATAAAGCTATTTTAGATAGATGGATGGATTACTTTTGGAACTTATTCAATGGGACACATGTAGGGGACTTAAAACTTGGAGGGGTTTGTTTCACAGGAAGGGAAGCATTGTGTGTTCCATCGCAAAGTTAGTGCCAAAAAAGCAAAAAAAACTTTGAAAAGAATGAAGACAAAGAAGACAGTTGGACCGGATGATATACCAATTGAAGCGTGGAAATGTCTGGGAGAAGTTGGGATTCAATGGCTAACTAGGGTCTTTAATAGGATTTTGGAAATTAGAAAAATGTCAGATTCGTGGAAACACAACATTGTGGTACCAGCTTATAAGAACAAGAAGGATATTCAGAATTGCTCGAACTATAAAGGGATAAAAAGCTTATGAGTCATACAATGACACTTTGTGAGAGGGTTATAAAGCGAAGACTTAGGAGTTTAACCACTATTTCAGATAATCACTTTGGATTTATGTTGGGTAGGTCTACTAGGAAGGTCATATTCTTGCTTAGGAAAATTTTAAAAAAAAATATATCGAGAGTAACGTAAGAGTTTGCATATGTTTTTTATCCATTTGTGAAAAGCCTATATAGAATCCCCAGAGAATTAATTTGGTGGGTGCTTGGAAAGAAGAAAGTGTCTCAATGTTATGTCAATATCATTAAGGATGTGTATGAAGGGGCTGTAAAAAGTGTTCGCTCACTAGGCGGGATGTCCAGTGAGTTCCCAGTTTCAGTAGAATTACATCAAGGGTCGGCCTTAAGTCCATACCTTTTTTTTTTGGTCATGGATGAGTTGACGAGACGTCTTTAAGAAAATGTACCTTGGTGATGTTGTTTGCAGATATTGTTTTAATTGATGAGACTAGTTAAGGTTTAGGTCGGAAATTAGATAGGTTGTGGGAGACATTAGAAAGTAAGGGTTTTAGAATTAGTCGTTCGAAGAAAAAATATCTAGTGTGCAACTTTGGTTGTGAATCATGAGGGAGGAGTAATTTAATTGAGATCGAATGTGTGGAGGTTCCAGAGTGTGAGACTTTTCGATATTTAGGATCTATAATTCAAAAGAATTTGGCTATTGGAGAAGATATAGAGCATAGGATTAAAGCTGGTTGGATGAAATGGAAAATGATGTCAGGAGTATTATGTGATAGAAGGATGTCTCCAAAGTTAAAAGGGAAATGCTATAAGATAATTGTTCGACCAACCATGCCCTACTATTCAGAATGTTAGGTTTTTACGAGACATTTGCATAGGATGGTGATAGTAAAAATGCTTATGTTAAGATGAATGTGTAGTAAAACCAGTGTTCTAAAAATCGCTAAGCGGTAAGCGAGCGGCGAGCAAAGGACTAGCGCCCAAAGAACTAGGCAGGAGCCTAGGCGTTTATATTTATTTATTTGTTATAATTTATAAAAATTTGAGCACAATATCATATATATTACTTCTAATTCAATATCAAGATACATATAAAAAATGCATTAAAAACTAGAGTCTTAAATTTTTTTATTTTTAAACTAGAAATAAAAAAAAAATTTAAAAGAAAGTTCAAAAACCTACCTAGACGATCGCCCAGCTCGGCGCCTAGACTCCGCCTGGGCCGTTTTTTAGAACATTGGGTAAACCCATAAGGATAAAACTAGGAATGAAATAATTAGGAGATATTTAGTTGTAGCGCCCATAGAGGACAAAATTAGATAAAGGTGTTTAACATGGTTTGGTCACATGCAGAGAAGACTAAACACAACGCTAATTAGAAAATATCTAGATTGGCAAATTAGTGGAGGATGTAGACGGAGGGGACAACTATTGAAAACTTGGATGAAGGCCGTGAAGGAATACATCCTTGAGCTTGGATTAGGCGAGGATATGTGGGAAGATCACATTCTTAGAGAACCAAAATACGTGTAGCCGACCCTGAAAGTATCGGGAATGGGCTCTGATGATGACGATGAAGGAGAAAACGGGAGATAGGCTATCTTGTGTTCCTTAGACAAGCTTTGGCATGACAAAATCTGATAGAAGATCAGTTATGACGATCCTGTTCCAATCATACTATGGCATGTTATTTCTTTCAGTCTTGGATTTGTTAGGCGCTGAGACAACAAAAGCCCATCCTAAGGCTTATGGTAGTCAAGCATTTGTTGCCAATGGAAAAAATATTTGTTCAGTGGCTTCAAAATTTGAACATAAGAGTTTCGCTGCTCATATTAATTTAATTGGGGCATTATCTTGTATTGCTCTGTTGCATCCATGGGGCCCCCTCGCTACTTGGCACATACTGGCGTCAGAGCTCATCTTTGATCCCTGGCATTTCTTTATTACCTAAAACCAAAAATTCTAGCATTTTTCTATTTCTACCTTTCAACCTTTCCTTGAAATTAAACCAAGAAATGTTTGTGAACATAGTACATGTGAAACTAGGGTCTTCAAATTGCTACCCTTTGACAGTCAAGTTGGATTTGGGACAGTCTCCCGATTTCCCACTTGTGTCATCTGGAAGGCACGTAATACAAAGGTCTTTGAAATCAATGTTATGACATTTTACAAATGGTGAGGGTGAACAAAATTTGTATTTGGATGTGCAGTACGACGTGGGGAGTGTCTAAAAGTACATCTTATAAGTCTTGTATGTTCAAATGGCTTATTAAGCATGCAAGTCCTGTTGTCTTTTCCATCTCCATGAGATTCCTCGTCTTTTCAATCTCCATGAGATTCTCGCTTGCGCGAGGCAATAAAAACAATGTGACTCCACTCTGCTGAACTGATCTCAACTTTGTACTAAATAACTTCCTCATTACCATTTTTCTCCACTTTATTGATGGTCGAACCTAAGCAGTCATTGGCTGCAGCATACAACTTATAAAATGGGTTGAATGATTCTGATAGAACCTTTGAATATGATTAATTTGGATAATTTAATTGAACTGAGATACAATCCTTATGTCCTTCAACAGGTAAATGCTGATCATGCCAAGAGTTCTACCAGGTTAGTTAATGAATCAAAAACAGTTTTGTTTAGTTTAGATCTGGCCATTGACTTTCTTTTCATTGCATTGTCTCATGGAATTGTACTTATGTAATTTACCTGAAGCTCTAAGAGAAATAGATCAATGATAGATGAAGATGAAGCAAAACTGGGTGCTATAAGACGAGCCGAAGAACTTCAAGCCAATCTAGATCTGAAGTTTCCTAGTTTTGTGAAATCCATGGTCCCTTCGCATGTTGCTAGCGGGTACTGGTTGGTAAGTGCAATGTCAATTTATTGAAAATAAGACTCTTATTAGAGGCATTTACATCAACTTATTTTTTATTTCCAGGGACTTCCTGCTCATTTCAGCAATTTGCACCTTCCGAACACTCCAACGATTACTTTGGTAGATGAGAACGGAGAAGAATACACAACAAAGTTTATCTATGAAAAGACTGGACTAAGTGCTGGATGGAGAAAGTTCTCCCTTGATCACGAATTAGTTGAGGGCGATGCCTTGGTTTTCCAGTTAATTGAACCTACAAAACTCAAGGTGATTATTTGGCCTAGTTTGCCACATGTTTGTGATATGTTTATGCTGTGGCCTAATTTGACCTATCATATTTTGTCAGCGACAGTTAAATTTTGTTAAATGCCTTCATCTCCTATGCTCCATTCATTCATCTATTTCTTAGATGCAAAGACGAAACTTCATCATAGGATAGGCTACTCTCTTAGTGATGGTTAGCATTTTTATTGTGATGCCAGTATTGGTTTGTGATGAAATCTCCTTTCCGCCTGATTCCATAATATCCACACCAACGGCCTGCTTACCGGTTACAGAATTTTAATTCTCTAATTTGGTCTAATAAATTCTTCTACTGATGGGTCAGTAACATAATCATTCAATTCTATTAGGTGTTGCACAATATACATTGACACATTTATATTAACAAAACAAAATTTGTACATTGTTTATTTAGGTATATATAGTAAGAGCATATAGCTTTGCTGAAGTTGATGGTGCGCTGGGCCTTCTGAATTTGGATTCTCGTGCAAAGCAAGCTGATCCAGGTAATTACACCATTTATAATCATTCCATTAAAATGAGTTCACAATTTTTCTGCAAGTTGAATTTGAAAACTGTATGCAGATCAGCATGTCAAGACTACTAAAAGACCTACAAGAAAGTATAGAAGGTCTCTCCCGTTATGTGTTATTCAAGGGAATAGTTGGAGCCCTTGCGAACCAACTCCAGCTGCAAATCTTGCAGTGCCACCAAGACAGACTGGAAATGACAGTGACGAGGTTGACTCAGAAGTTTTGCAAGGTATCGGGTTATCAGGATCAATGGTTGAGTTCAATGACTTGGGAGGTCTAGAGAGTTTCACCATCAAGTTGAATGATTTTATAATTGATTCTGAAATATCTGAATTCGTGCGGAATAAGTACTATAAGCTCTGCTGCAGTCAGAAGGCTTTACTTCATGAAAATATCCTTAAGGGTATCAACTGCAAGCTGGTTGCAGGAATAATTTCTGAAATAGTGAACATTGTTGATGCTATAACAGCTAGTAATCTCGCCACCCCTCGGGATGATTTTGCAATGTGGGATAAAAGTCTGATAGCATTTGAGCAGTTGGGCATGAATGTTGGCTTCTTGCGTTCTCGGCTGCAGCGACTTGTGAGCCTTGCATTTGAATCAGACGAGGCAATAGACACGAAGAGGTATAGAGAAGTGTTAGATAGAAAAAATGGTATAGAAGTTGAGATAAGAGCTACCGAAGCCAAGCTTATGGAATTAAAAGAGGAATCAAAGAGATTTGAGGCAGAGATTAGGACTCTGAAGGTGAAGGCAGAGAACCATGAGCAGAATTTTCAGGCTGAGGTTAATGCACCCTGGTGATGTCATTTGCACTATAATGGTTTCTTTCTCGCCAACCTGATCAGATAGAAAGGGTATGTATGTTAACATGGTCAGTGAATGACTAAATTCTGTAGACCTAGTTTATGCAATTCTAAGATGTAATGATAATCAGACTGGTGTTAAGAGACCAACACTGTGGTTGAGATCATTTTAATTTGAGACTAGATCAATTGCGCATGGGCATAGAAGTCAACAGTTCTCCACATTTTTTATCAGTAACAGTAACAGCCAGTACAAAAAAGTGTAGTTGGAGTCAAATTTCTCTTAGGCCACAGCACCAGGCATAGAAGATAGTAGTTTCTATCATATGAGTCAGGCAAACATGTATGTTCAGTACTGAGGTATGTGGGATTGTGATATATGCGTACGGAGAAATATAATTGTTGATCACACGGCTTAGTTTACAGGTTTATAATATAAAATACATATAAATTGCATTATTTCATAAGCAATAGCTCGAAACAATAATATTTTTGTTTTGTCTTCAACGTGGTATTTTTAAATGCAGTTTTTTTAGTTTCTCACTGATTTAGTGTTGTTAGATCCCTCTTTTTCTTAAGTACTGTAATCATATATCAGATCAGTGAAATTCCTGCATGACTTGTAGAATACAGTATTCTCACAACTTCTAAGTTCTGAATTTTCCTGGATTATGATATTTTATGTTGTAAGGTTATATTTGACAAAAAAAATTGATTATTTTTCATCTAACCTTCTTTCTTGGAATGGTTATTCATTAACAATTTTGCAGATTAGGCTTGCCATAACAGGCAGAACGGCAAGTGTATATTTTTTTTTAAATGGTTTGGGAAAATGTGATAAGAACCCAATAGCCTCAGCAAGGGGAACTACTTGTCCTGTCACGCGAATGCAAGATGTGCTAGTTGTGGCATGCTAGAAAATCGTCCCAAACTCAGGAATGATGTAATACTACAATCGAGTTGTGGCATGAATGACACATAACATGCTTAAGGCTGTTGAAAGCTTGTGTGGCCAAGGAATTCCATTAAAAAGAATCATTCTTGAGTAGTTCAGTCAATGGTTGGGCAATGATTCCATAATGCATAATGAATTTCCTATAGTAACCAGTCAACCCTAGGAAACCCCTCAATTGCTTTATGTTGGAAGGAATAGGCCAAGAAGCCATTGCCTCAATTTTATTAGGATCAGCTTCTACCCCTTTAGAACTACCCCTTTATAACTAATGATATGTCCTAGATATTCTAACTTATGTTGCATAAAGGAACACTTGGAGAGCTTAACATATAGTTTGTGGTATCTCAAGGTGGAAAGGACTTTGTGTAGATGTTCAAGGTGAAGGGTCATGGAAGGGCTATCAAAGAACACTAAGACAAATTTCCTTAGAAAAGGTTGAAAGATTTGGTTCATAAGGGCTTGAAAGGTTGAGGATGCATTGGTGAGGCCAAAGGGCATGACCCTAAACTCAAAATGGCCATGGTGGGTTTTGAAGGCTGTTTTGGGAATGTCAGGTGGGTGTACTAGAATTTGGTGGTATCCTGATCTTAGGTCAAGTTTGGTGAAGATGGTGGTTCCATGAAGTTCATCTAGTAGTTCATCAATAAGGGGAATAGGAAATTTATCTTTGATGGTTAGCTCATTCAGTCTCCTATAGTCCACACGGAAGTTCCAAGTCTCATCCTTTTCTTAACCAAGAGTATTGGGATGGCAAAGGGGCTGTGTGAGTGTTGTATCAATCCTGTATCCATCATCTCTTGAACAAGTTGCTCCATAATTGCCTTGTGCATGTAGGATACCTTGTAGGGGGAATTGACTTGGAGGAGTAGTTCCCTGTTTTAGTGGAATTTGATGGTTCAGTGGCCTTGTTGGTGGTAATTCAGTGGGGGTTTTGAACAAATCAAAGAACTTTTGAAGCAATTTAGTTATCTGAGTGTTATAAGATTGTTGAGTTCTCAAGGGAGCCATGGAAAATAGGTGGCCAAAAAAGGATGGTGTTTGTTCTCAAGCATACACAGGGTCCCTGTGTCTGAACTCCCCTGTAGTGTCACAGGTTGTCCATCCATGTGAAGTGTCATATGTAACTTTTGAAGATTTACGATGATATCCCCAAAGTTTTTTAGCCAGTCTCCTCCTAACACCATGTCGTAGCCCCCCAAAGGTACTAGTCTCACCTTGCCTTCAAACATCTTGCCTTGCATAGACCATTGTAACCTTGGACATATAGCATTACTAATCAATTGTTGACCATTAGCCACCCCTACTAACATTTGGGGAGTCATGGTTGTAGGCCAATTTGTCTCTCTGAAAACTCTAGGGTCAACAAATGAGTGTATGCTTCCCGTATCTATGAGAATGGCTATGGATTTCTTCTTGAGTAACCCTTTAATAAGTAAGGTATTGGTAGCTAGGCTTCCATGTATAGCATGAAGTGAGATTTCCATCCCAGTTGGGACTTCTTGCATTAGATCTTCAGGTTTCATTGAGTCCTCCTTCTCCTCTTCCAGAATCTTTCCTTCCTGTGCTAGGAGATATAAGTGTTGTTGCTTACAATAGTGGCCTGCTATATATTGTTCATTGCAATTGTAGCATAGGCCCTTCTCCCTTCTAGCCTTCATTTGCGCAGGAGTTAGTCGTTTGATAGGTGGTATAGTTCCTGGAGGTTTGGTGATTGGAAGGTTGCTAGTGCTAGTCCTGGTAGTATTGAACTGATGTTGTGAGTTGAGGGTTGTCATGTTGTTAGGTGCTGTCCTGTAATTGGACTGTTGGACAGGCTGACAACTAGTAGGTCTACTTGTATTATAAGTGGTGTATCCTCTTTGGTGATTGGGTTTATGAGTTGTTGTTTCCTGCATTCTTGCTAAGGAGAAGGGCTGATTGACTGTGGAAGGCTTAAACAATTGCACTAAGGCTTTGATTTCCGGCTTAAGACCACTAAGGAAGCTTAGTACGAAATAGGAATCATCCAAATGAGGATTGATAGATATCATGAGTGATTTTAATTCTTCAAACCTATCATAATATTCACTTACTGAAGCATCCTGAATCAGCTTGTTAAATGAATCTATGTAATTATCAAGCACAGCTTCTTCAAACATTTCGCACAAATCATGAACAAATGCTCCCCATTGGATCATTTTTTTGCCCATTTGGTAGTCAAGGAACCACATATCAGCTCGGACAGTCAAATGTATAGATGCAATGCCCACCTTATTTCCATCGGTTACCCGATAGAAAGAGAAATATCTTTCGCTCTTTTTTATCCAAGACCTAGGGTTCGTCCCATTGAACTAGGGAAACTCTAGTTTAGGGAATCGATTGTTCATACCTCGACTCTCCCAAGGAGTTTGAGAAAGAGACCTATTAGGGAGGTCGGATGTTCCAGATACGTGATGAGGAGTGTGACTACTACTAGCTACACCCGATTGTCCTTGCTAGCCCTGTAAGATCTTGATCATCTGCTCGAATCGAGCTCTAATTTCTTCTCCTGATCCTCACTAGCCTGTGTGAGCTTCATCATCTCTCCTTTGAGTGCTTCCATTTGTGCCGAGGTCCCGAGTTGGTTATTCCGAGTGTCTCTTATGAAATGTTCTACTTCCTTTGATCTGGTTTCCATGGTGAACGATGGTTAGATCTGAATCAGAGTGCGATGAGGTTATGATACCAATTGTCACAAACGTGACTATCAGATTCAGAAATAAGAGGAAATGAAATTTGATTACTGGAAACAAATGGGTTACAATCTTCCTTCTTAGCTCCTTGAGCAGAGACCCTTACTGTTCTTGCACAAATTGATATTTTTCTATGTTCCTCTCTTTATATTTAACTACAGAGAACATAACAAACTTTTGAACAAACCCATTAGATGATCACCACGTGGGTGGCTCAGATGAGTCTAGCTAACTAACACAATCTATTTTACTAATATACCCCTGGCTAGAATATTTGATTTTGGAGCTTTATTTTCTTTGTTCCTGTCTGCTTTGATTCTTTGCTGTGGTCATGACAGCACCATGCTCAACCACAAGAGATCTAGTCATTTCCTCAATTGCCAACTGTTCAGCTAAAACTAAAAGTATCATCCATCCGGATTGGCGTCTCAACCAAAACAGGTAGGTAAGAAAATAAGATCCTAGCTAGGTCATCTTCAATAAGAATTTTTCATGGAAGAATGCTTGACTAGGTTGAAAGACATACTTGTACCCAGCTTAACTACTTATTAGAAAAATAGAAGTTCTTAATAATTCATAATAACGTAATTGTAAGAGGCATACAGTTTTAATATCTTCAGATCTGTAATCTATGACGCGATCAACTCCCATCTCTTTCAGAACATTAGCCTTTTCCTCACCTTCACATGTTGCAACAACTTTATTTCCAGCTAATTTGGCTACCTATACATGCACAAACTCCAGATTAGTAAAATCCATAGCCAAAAAGAAGCAAATAACAACATTGGGAAAGTAGAAAATGTTACTCTGTTTCCTGTATAGTATGCGCAAAGTTGTGATGCATGTAATGTAACCTAAACAAAATTTAAAAATTGCAGACAAGAAAGGGAAAACAAAAATCACAACCAACACGTCTCATTGTGAATACATAAATTAGAAAGAAAATGTATATAGGATTAGAACACACCACTCTACTCAATCTTGATAAAACATGCACATGATACAAGTATAATAACTGGAAAGTCTTGAAAGGGAAAGGTCATGTCAATGATCATGATCAGATATTAGAGATGTAGCGTTCTATGCACTGGATCCCAGACCCCACGTCCGTGTCCGAGTCCAGCACACATACCCATATATGTGGAACCCAGCTTTCAACATCTTCTGAGTTAAGCTTTGATGCGAAATGGCTTGCACCTCATCAAACTCCTTTTTGCTTCTTCAACCTAAGCAGTCAAGTGGGAAGATTTGGTTCTAGCCCATTTCCTACACACTTCAATTCCCTTAAGCTTGTGGTATGCGTTGTGTGTTCCAAGATCAGTTGTGGGTGGGGGTGGGCTTGCATGCAGCAAGTAGAATTCTCTCCCGGTTAACAGAATTTGGCAGATGGGCTTGGGAGAGGATGATTTTTTATTATCACAAAATCAATTATTTGTATTATACATCTCAAAAGAAAGATGGGAGCAGTGGAAAAAGACTGCCCCCAAAACAAAAGGTATACATTATGTACAGGGGAGAGGATGATTCATGCAGTACTTTGGGTGGTTTGGAGAGAAATGAACCTTAGAATTTTTAGCATAAGTCAAATAATAGTTTGTTGATAGACACCAAAGCTATCCTCTGGATGTGGGGCAGAACTGGGACAAGTTTAGGGAAATTCAATTCTCCTCTTGTATGTTTAGTTGGGAGAACATAGTTTACAATGGCTGATGTATACTTTTGTGAGGAACCTCCTATAAGAGCTCCCCTCTTCCCTGTTTTGTCTTTCATACTTAATACAATACTTTCGTTTTTCTGATAAAAAAAATCAGCTGTGGATGCAATGCAAGAGTGGGATTTCAAAGCCTTTTCAAGGGGGAATACATTCAAAGGTCTTGTGGTATCTCCTTCCTAATGCAATTATTTGCTTGACTGGGAAAAATGGCGACAGAAGGGTTTTCAATGGGATGCGTTTTCAAGTGATAGACTCCTTGTTGAAGTCATTTCATTGCTTTGGCGTTTGTATTCCAGGTTTGCATCCTTCAAGGGCTGTTCAAGATTTGATTGTAAATTTAGAGAGCAAGTTTGTGACTGAATTAACTTCTTGTTGTTTTAATCAAGGAGGCTTGTATTTCTCCATGGTTAATGTTTAATAAATTCTTAGCCTTCACTCCACCCCCGCGCAAAAAAAAAAAAGGAAGGAACAACAGTCCAAAATTTTATTCTCTAGACAAGGAATTCTGATCCTCATTGGTTATTACTGCATAACCTCCTAACAAGCTTGCTTGGTGATATGAACTGTTGAATGAAGAACAGAAAAATATTGGACTGAATGTAGAAATCAATCAAGAACTCTGTATTGTATTGCATAAGAGGCTATTCGAGATGCCTTAAATCTCCAGAGAGTTATTGCTCTTGTACAAACCAGTTTTACAAAATGAATGAATGACCCTACTCCTTCTAACTGATTGCCTTTATATAGCATTTACATCTGCTAATGACTAACTGAACAAGATATTACAACTTGCTTCTTGACAGCTTGCACTTAACAACTTGCTAACATAATCCTTGTTGTCACAGTACTTAACAGAATTTGTAACAGAAATACTGCATTCTTGCTGATCCATGTCCTGCTCCTTGCTGATCCATGTCCTGATGATGCATGTTCTCACTTCTCTGTAAATTTCCTGGTGCATTTCACTGTTGTTCCCATTGCCATCCCCTGTGTGAGGTTGTTTAGTCTTGTGTCTCTGATACGTATGAAATATTTGAGGTCTATCAATTCTGCCCCCTAAAACAACCACCTTGTCCTCAAGGTGAAACTCTGGAAATTGTTGTCTAATTAGCCTAGACTCTTCCCAAGTAGCGTCAAAAATGGGCAGCCCTCTCCATTGAATTAAAAACTTCATCAGGAAAAAACATCTTGTAATTGCATTTTTCAGTATTCTTATAGGTTCCTGATACTGATTTTATTACTTTTTGCTTCCTGATATTATCTGATCTTTCAGCATTTGAACTGTGCGAATTCTTGAAGATCCTTTTGCAGCTTGACCTTATCTCAGCCTCTATTTCTTCAAGATCTCTTCCTCTCCCCCTAGCAGGATTTGCAATTTGCATCATTATTGTTCTTCCCTGCCACTTGGGATGTTGTATCAGCATCCGTTCCATTGCCAAGACCTTCAAATTACTCTCTTTAAAGATATCCATATCTTCAGCTCCAAGCAATACATTCTTTCCAGCAATTTGTTGTCTAAGCTCAGAGTAGCTAATAAGCTTCTGACAGCTGCTATCCTTCAAGGGCAATGCCAACCATGGCATATGTTCGATACTCATCTTATAGGCTTCTTATTCTTTGGCAAGGGAGATCAACATAACCTCAAAGCTCTCACCTTTCTCCCTGAGTTTACCATACATTTTTTCAAAAAGTTTGTCAAATTCAAAGGCTGGAACAACATATACATATGCCTCCCAAAGAAACCTATCAAACCGTCCACCATGATCCGCCGAGAACAGTAGCATGTAATGGAAATGAGGCCAAAGTTGTTGCCTACAAAACCCAGGGTAGAATTTTGACAACATATCCGGAGGAGGAAAACAGGCAGTCTTGAACCTCTCCAACAATATTTGTGAAACCTCATCTTTGTCACTTCGAGACTTGGGAGCATCACTAGAGATAATTGGCACAGCTTCCTCATTGAATTTTTCAACTGGTCTGACATAACAATTATCTTCAGTCTCCAGACTTCTACAATAATCTTCATCTAGTTCTGGTGATCCAACATTTTGGTCAAAATTGCTTACAGGATCAGTAAACTGTAAATCAATGCTTGGAGGATTACATTCTTTCATGTGGCCATGGACACCAACCCTTTCTTTCATCATTGATATTAAGTGTTCTAATTGCTGACTAATGGCTTTTAGCCCTTCTTTGATTGAACCCCTAAATTGCTTCAATAGTAACCCTTTAAGTTCTTCCCAAAACAAAATAGGTCTCCTTTTACTCTCCCATTGATACCAAAGTAGTGCATCTGATTCAAAGGAAATTACTGCTACTTCAATTCTTTCTTCATTGTTGTATCTTTGGAAAGAAAAGAATCGTTCGGCTTTCAAAATCCAGCCATCCGGGTTTGTTCCATCAAAGATTGGCATCTCCAACCTTCTAGGTTTTCTATCAACTTGATATCCTTGTGAAGAAGAACCACTCATCCCACCATTTGGACTTTGTGTCTCAGTATTAATTGGAGGAATTTGATCTCTCACTGTGGTAGAAGTTGTTTTCTGAGTTTCTTGTTGTATCTTCATTATTTGATCCAACCTTTGTATCACCTCTTGATAACCCCCTTTCAATGATTCTAATTGATCCTGAACATTTACCACAGATTCTTCTATAACTTCCATTCTTGCATTAACAGTTGATCCAGCACCTTTTCCAGCCATTATTCCTCATAATCGGACAGCTCTGATACCAATTGATATGAACTGCTGAATGAAGAACAGAAAAATACTGGACTGAATGTAGAAATCAATCAAGAACTCTGTATTGTATTGCATAACAGGCTATTCGAGATGCCTTAAATCTCCAGAGAGCTATTGCTCTTGTACAAACCAATTTTACAAAATGAATGAATGACCCCTACTCCTTCTAACTGATAGCCTTTATATAGCATTTACATCTGCTAATGACTAACTGAACAAGATATTACAACTTGCTTCTTAACAACTTGCTAACATAATCCTTGCTGTCAAAGTACTTAACAGAATTTGTAACAGAAATACTAACATAGCATTCTTGCTGATCCATGTCCTGCTCCTTGCTGATCCATGCTGATCCATGTCCTGCTCCTTGCTGATCCATGTCCTGATGATGCATGTTCTCACTTCTCTGTAAACTCCCCGGTGCATTTCACTGCTGTTTCCATTGCCATCCCGTGTGAGGTTGCTTAGTCTTGTGTCTCTGATACGTATGAAATATTTGAGGTCTATCACTTGGACTATATCATGTTCATGACAGATTTGATGCCATCACTGATCAAATATTATGTTTTACTACTACCACCTGAGTCTGGAGACTCTGGACGCTAGAATTGTTGTCATTTTTCTTTCATTGATCTACTGAATCTTTTAGTGCAGCCGGAACATTCGAAGATCATTGAAAAACTCTGCAAACATGGTAGAGGTGTATCCTAGCTTATCAAAGCCCACTAGGGTCTCAGGTAGGCTTCTGCTTAGTTCAAGAAGGACCCAATTTCACCCATCTACTAAATCTCCCTAATCATCCCCTACCCACCACCTGCCAACGGAAGGAAATCTGTTAAAAGCATAACCATTGACTCTTGACTTTGAAATGAAGAAACTTCATGACTCCGACAAAGATAATTTTCCTCCTAACTGAGTGCATTATTGAAACACATGGCATGCGTAAAATACTAAAATAAAATAAAAATTAAGTGTGATGCTGCAATAATGGGGTTAATTGGAATTAAATCACTAATTCTGTAACAACCTGGACTGCAAATTGTCCTGTACCGCCTGCAGCAGCAGTAACTAGAACCACCTTCCCAGATTCCATATGTGCAGCCTACAAGTAAAGCTACAAAATCAGAAGAAAGTAGCACATGATGTTCCCCAAAAGAAAGGATAAATAAGAGGAAAGCAAAAAGGAGGCAGAAAATAACAAGCAAGCACTCATCTGTCAACCCATAACCATAGAAAACAGCAATACTGAAGAATGTTTTATACAAAGTATTAACCAGGTCTTATCAGATAAGTATACCTTCTCCAAAGCAATTGAAGCTGTAAGTCCAGAAGTAAGCATAGCCACTACCTCCGGATCTGGTCTAGGCACTGGGAGAACATACTTTGAAGGAACCTAAAGTTAAAAGTACAAGAACAGCATATGAAGATATTATATGTTGCAACGACAACCACAAATAAAGATTTCAAGAAGATAAGTAGGGTAAAAAAAAAAAAAATTGTGAGAAAAAAAAAATGCACCACCATAAACTCCACATAGCTCCCAAATGTCATAATTGCAGCAGGGCTGCCTTTTTCTAAACCATTCACGGAATCACCTAAAGCAGCAATCAATCCCACGGCCTGCAGTATTAGAGGAAACATGAAAAGGAAAATATCTTAATCCAACAGTAGTAAACCTAGATGTAAAACGAAAATGTTTGGACGAGGCATTGTAGTTCGCCTGATCCATCCAGCTCGAGAGAAAATGAATCAGGCCTCAACCAGAATGTAGAAATTTCCATAGTATTCAAAACAACCATCTCTCCCGACTTGTAAAGATTAGAACAACACTAGAACAACACATCAAATTAGACACTACAGTGTGTGAAGCCTTGCAAACATAAAAGGAGAGTTTTGGGATGGTATTTAGCTACGCAATGTGATGTTGCTTTAGCAGGCTAATTAAGAATGATGAAAATGTACACAAGTATACACAGCGCGATTGTCTTCAGAATCTACTATTTTTAAACAGAAGTTTTTCCTCTACCACATTGAGAGCCTCCTTTCGGAGATTAACCATAAAAGAACCTGAGAGGGCTTTAATTTACAACCACTACAAAAGATAAGGAAAATAATTAAACCATTAACATCAAGCCATTCTCAAATCATAAATCAGCAAACAACCAATGCATGAAGTCCACCCTCCCTTTAGCTGATTTGATCTCTGAATTTCAATAGGTGGTATTGGACTTTGTTTGCTATAGTTGAAAGTGAATTCTAGTTTAGTTTTTGCTCTGGGAACATCCCCTTAGTTGTGCATTGGTCGGTCTAGCGGTAAGACTTGGTATTTGTCAGCATAGCTCCGTCCACTTTAGCACCATATGGATGGGAGAACCTCCCCACAGACTTGCTCTTCTCTATCTCAAACTGCATATTGTTTCTAAATCTGGTTCAGCTTAGAGAAGTGTTCATAGTGAAGAAAAGAAGAGGTGGTGGAATCAGACAAGCTTTCCGTTCTCTACAGCTTCTTCGTTTGTAAGGTAAAGCGGCCGGTTCAAGGTGTTAATGGTGAGAAGCAGCACATCCCTCTCAAGATTCGCTAAAGATTTCAGAGGTCTAACAGTCTATAAATAGGAGGAGAGAAAAATCAGTTGAGATTATCAAGGACGGAATATTTTTCCTTTGGTCCTACTTAACACGTGTCCATGAACCAAGGGCTTGAGATATATTTTTGCCCCCTGCAGAGGGTGCTAAAAATTTCCCCCCACCAGTCCATCCCAAATAGTGGGGACAATTGATGAAATTGAACGAATTGAAATGATAAATCATATATGCCCAATAATTAAAAAAACAACCAAGACGTCATTCATACACATGAAAGAAAAACAAAAGAGCAACTTTCCTAAAGACCGCCTTAAAAAAAAGTTGTGATATACTACACAACAAGTATTTGCAATTATTATCACAAATTTACCAACATTTCCACATTAAATGAAACTAAACTTCTTGTCACCTCAAAGCCAGCGACGAAAGGAAGGCGTGCAGCTAATTCTTTGTCGCTACCACCAAAATAACGGTCGGAACTGAAGTTTACCTGGGCTGGCAGTCACATCAATATATTAAACCCACAAGAAAAAAAGAAAAATAATAATAATAAATATATGAAGGGGCATTGGGAGTTTACAAACCCAGCAGGACCCCTTGTCTTCATTGTAAATTAAGGACACTATTAAATTTAAAAAAAATATTTTAATTCATTTGATCTCTATTTGAGCTGAAATTTTCAGCAAAATTATGCAATAATACTGAAACAACGTGCCAAATTTTCAGACCGTTTCCACACCATTCCTCTAGATACGTGTTTAGGTCACTGCCATTAAATATCTTGATAAACGGTATTTGTGAATGTTTAAGGACCACTCTTTCGGGTGGTTATAGACAATGGGCCCTCACTTGCTTTGTGGCATTAATAGAAAAAACCTATTTATCCCACTGAATGTGTATCTCGAGGCGTGCAAGTCAAAACGACGTGAAACTTTGACACATTGTCTAACATACATCTTTAATTTTTCAGAAAATTTCAACTCAATCGAACTTAAATGATATAGTTTTCATTTAGTCATATGTATGCATTGTCGTTAATTTAAAATGGAAACTAAGGAGGTCTTCCTTGGTTACAAAAAAAACTCATTTTTCCCTTGATATGCCAATACTTAGGCTCCGCTTGATACACTGTAAATAATGCATTTTGCAAATTAATGCATATGTATTAGTTTGCAATGCATTACTTTACATGTGCTTGGTAGTAACTAAGGAAAATCGATGCAAATAAGACAAGTGATTGTAAGTGGTGTTGATGATCATTGTTGCAGGGTCATGGTGGTGGTGATTGTGGTTGTGGTTGTGATGATGGTGATTGTAAATGTGGGCGATGTTGGTGGTGGTGGTGGCAATGGCGATGGTTGTTAAAATGGTGGTGGTGGTGGCGACGGCGGACATAGTGGCGGTGATGATTGCAGTGGCTATGGTGGTTGTGGCGGTGGTAGTAGTGAAGGTAGTGGTGATGTTATGCTATGGTAGTTGTGGTGGTAGTAGTGGTGGTTGTGATGAG
Organism: Berberis vulgaris; assembly: GCA_963556465.1. Taxonomy (NCBI): domain Eukaryota; kingdom Viridiplantae; phylum Streptophyta; class Magnoliopsida; order Ranunculales; family Berberidaceae; genus Berberis; species Berberis vulgaris. The sequence continues at coordinate 66,306,860 of OY747134.1, read as the reverse complement.
TATGCTATGGTAGCGGTGATCGTGGAGTTGACGGTGATCGTGGTAGTGACGGTGGCAATGGCTATGGTGGTGGTGGTTGTGATGGTTTTGTTATAGTGGTGGTGATGACGATGGTGGTGGTAGTAACGGTGGTCGCTATGGTGGTTGTGGTAGTGGCAATGGCGTTGGTGGTGCATGGTTGTTATGTTATGGTGGTCGTGGTGGCGGCACGCGATGACAATGTTTATGGTGGTGGTGGAGATGGTGGTTGTTATGTTATGGTGGTCGTGGTGGTGGCGCGCGACAACAACGATTACAGTGGTAATAGTGAGGTGGTGTTGGTTGTGGTTATTATACTATGATAGTGGTGGTGGAGGTGGAGGTGGAGGTGGAGGTGGTGGTGGTGGCGGTGGTGGTAGTGGCGTGGTGGTTGTGATGGTTATGGTATGGTGGTCATGGTACTAGCAACGATGTTAGCTGTAAAGGTTGTGGTGGTTGGGGTGTTTATGAAAAAGTTGGGAGTACTCGAAGAGATGATGAAAGTTTTGCAAAGTAATGCAAGAGATTTAGTTTCACAGTTTTGCAAAATTTTATAACTAGGAAATGCAGAGGTCCTAAATTCAAATTCCAATAAATGTTTTCCGTAAAGTCAACCAAGCACCCAAGTTTATGAAACTGCCGTAAACTTTTGCATTATGCATTCTTTTACCGCATACCAAGCGAAGCCTTAATATATGAATAATAAAAAAATCAAGACCAATCTGTAGTACGTGGCAACCAAAACCTTTCAACTGACGAAAATCAATATTCTTTTCCGTGAAGCAAAATAGGAAGTTACAAATCATTCAAATAAGAAGAGACGAAGAAACTTACATCACTAGCATTTACACCTGCATATATGATTTTGACAAGGACGTGATCTGATTTGATGGGTAATGTCAAAAGTGCACGTATAATGCCAGTCGCACTTCGAAAATTGTGATTCAAAGTTTGTACAACTCTAAATAACAAAAAACGAAAAATCATTAACAATTCCAACAATAAATAAATAAAAATTCACAAGACAGAAATAAGTTATGCAAAAGTAATGACAAAATAAAATAAAATAAAATAAACTTCCAGTGACGCAAGGAGGATAAAGGCATATCAAATATTAGAGCAATCAGGGATAGAAAAGCTGTGTATCGAAGAATGTCAAGAAAACAACAGAAGTCACTGGGGACAGAAAAGTGTGCTAAGCTATAAATCACATAATTCTAGTGACTGGCTTCTTACACCTGGATCAATGAAAAATTCAGATTTTTTAGCAAATCGAGAGAGAAAAATTTAGCATATTTACACACAGCCTCTCTTTATGGAGCCTGCGGTACAAGTTGACAGATCTTCAAAATGTCAGTTTGATGAAATTTTAATCTTCTGATATTACGAACAGAGAACAAGGAAGCTGACAGAACTGGCTACTATGGATGTCTGACACTGTGGTCCTTCCATTAGCATGAACAAATTAAGTAGCTGATTCACCAGCATATCGTTCACTAGGATCACAAATAGAGAGTGAGGTCAAATTATAAACCTTATCTTTAAACATGACTGTCAATGAACTACTTGTGGAAAGCTGAGCCTTTGGGTCAAAGGTACTATATTTCCCTTTCTCCTATTTGATGCCACTGATCAAGACCAAAGAATAAAATAAAACGGAATGACGAGGAATTGCTAGTAAATAGCTTCGGCTTTGTGTTATTTACAGTGTCTCTCCTTCTCTACGAACCAAAAGTGCTGAAAACCTTGATTCATAAAGGAATGTGCCAAAAAACTAAAGAGGTGTTTGCTAATCTATCAACCCCCCCTCCCCTCTCAAAAAAAAAAAAAAAAAAAGCAATGTTTGGAACCTATAAAACTCAATATAAAAATCTCTCGTCTCCTAATTGTATCTTAAACAGTAAAAATCAATTTGCTATAAATAGTTTAATAAGAGTTTAAGAATAAAAATATTTTTCCCTATTTCATTTTCAAATAAGACTGAACATGCTAAAGATCTGCATATAGAATAATAACCTTCATGATGCATACCCATCTCTCACCTATGTAACGCATATTCTATTGGGGAGTATTCTTACCATGCATACAGATGCATACACTATTAAAGCAACACATTACTTAATAATGATAAAACTTCACTTACAACTTCTCATAACTCGGAGGAATGGGAATATTACACTTTGCTTTGTACGAATATCTTTTTCTCAAATTTGAAGATTTAACCAAGTACTTGGCTTCTTCATTGGGGGTGGGCCAATATTCCATGCCTCTGCGCTTTGTAATCCATAAACATGATCCAGCTTTACTCTCGTCTTTTATTAACTCAAATGCACCTATGAAACCAAGAAAAAGGATAAGAAGGAACATTAATCACACAATGTTAATTTCAACAAGAAGCATGTGAGCATAATTACAAAATATTATATAACAGTAGGTCAAAGGGTTTTAAATTAAGTCTGTATGAACAAGTTATGCATCATAATTATAAGGTTAACTCCTACAGTTAATGTCCAATATTCTTAGGCAACTTGTGTAGATGGCAAGAGAAGAGAAGAATGTCAACCATTGATACTCCATTATGTTTTGAGATTAGTGGCGCTTGTTTGTTCTGGTGTTTTGAAGAGTCTTCAGTTTTGCTATGGATATGATATACCTGTTTATTCTGGTTGTGGAACATTATAAATCAGCATAATGGGGATTGATAGACACCACAAACTCTATACAGATTAGAAAGCGCAGCATTAAAGCCTATTTAAAACAAAACAAGACCTAACCCTAAAACCCTACTTGAATTTAGGATGGACTGGCCCAATTATAATATAAAGCCTAAACTACAACAAATAGACCATATTCCATCATGGATCCTTGGTCCATCTATTTTGAATAAGAGGCAAGAAGGAAATGTCAAACACTGGTTGATATATTGTTGACTATGCAAGGTTGTATTATATTTTAGAGAAGGTTCCACAATTCACTATGGAACAACTAAAGAACATATAAAATAATCTCGGCGTGATTACAAATTTACATCATCAACAAGTTATTGAACCACAACAACACTCTCCCCATTAAGCAGGTATATCAAAGAAAAGCACTAAGAATTTTTGGCAAGAGTTTTGGTGTACCATATGTAAGACTAAGATAAATCAATTCATACATGCGTCTGAGGGTCAAGGAGGCCGACCTGGCATTTCGGGATTAGGAGCTAATGTTTATTACATGAGCTTTATATTAACTTAACAAAGAAGAAGAGAAATTGGTTAAAGATACTTTTGAAATTGCATGACTGGAGGCTAGTAAGGCATATTGCATACCATTCACAACTGCTTCCATAGGCAAGTAGCCTCCTGTCATTTCAATAAATTTCTGATTCATCTTAGTTGCCAAATCAGTCTCGACAAACTGCATCACAGACAGATAGTGTATTCAAATCAGTTCCTACTCAAATAGTAAGAAAAGGAAACAAACCTAATGTTTTTCTTGAAAGAGGTAAGAATAGCATCTTATCCACGCCCTAATGAGTAAACTTGCACATAAGTTTCACACATCACAAGAACAAAATGTATTATTTCCCAAGAGAAACTTTCAAATTGATTTCTCATGCCAGATTATCATTATCAAATCAAGCAATCAAATGATTGATGGACATCTTGGTCGCTAAACAAAGTCAACAATAGTTATAGATCACATAACAGTATCCAGATTTGTTATTTCATTTTAACAGACAAATTGATAGAGAATTTGTTAAAATAAGTCATTTCCCTTTAAGCAATTTATCTAAATCATTACTTTTTAATTTACTTTAACAGAAAAATCGACAGAGAATATGTTAAAATAAATTCTCAGGTGAGTGAAAAACATGCAACACACTATCCTGAAAACAAGGATAACCTGAATCCGTATACCAAGCTGTCAATGAGGTTTTATGGAAAAGAAGACGGGAAGTAAAATGAGAGAAATACAATAAATTTGAGAAAGCAGTGAGTACGCGAGACTGCATATAAATAACAAATGATTTCAACAGGATAAACCTTTCTTCTTGTTATTTTTTTCTCAAGAAAAAAAAATTAATTAGAATAAAACCTTTGCATAAGAGAAAGAAGAATACAATAAAAACCAGAGAGATATATTACGGAAGAGTTGAAACTGCTACTCTCAAGAAAAACTTGAGGAAACCCAGTTACCCCCAAGATACAATCAAGGACCAAAGACCAAAGTGGATTTTAAGCTTATGATAGAATCCCTAAGCGGAAGCAATTGTAGAGAAAACTATCAATTGATATAACAAGAACTTTTATTTAATATTCAAAGATCAAATAAGGATTTAGTTCTAGAACCCTAAGCACAAACATAGAATCCTAACTTTCACTCTTATTCATCCAAGTCAAATTTGAATACAAATAAATCTTTATATTAATGATTATTTATATCATGGTTAAAAAAGTAATAAAGTGCTAAAATTTAAATTGATACCTAATGAGCCAGAACATCCCTGAAATGGAAAGTTTTCTACCAGTTTACTATCAGAGAAAGATGATTTGACATATATAATTGAAAGCAATATTCAATGCAAACAATATGAAGAGACCTAAAGAATAAATTTCCTCTATTATGAAATCTCCAGAGTTCTTTAGATTTACCTCGGGGTAAAGCACATTAATGCGAATTCCTTTACGTTTGTAGGGAAGAAGTGATCTAGTAAATAGCACCACACCACCTGTGAAAATAGCATTCAGAGAGCAGCAAATACATATTATGTAGAAGAATAGTCCAATATATGGATTTGTTTACACAAAAGTTACAGGTTTCATAGTTAAAGATATCACGTAAAGGAACTAACCAGCCCAGCAGATTAAAAAGAGATTAGAGATAAATAATAATAATAATTTTAAAAAAAATTCTGAGAAAGAGAAAATGCCAAACCTTTGGAACTCGAGTATATAGGGTCAGCATGCATTGGATAAAGACCAGAAGCCGATCCCATATTTATGATGACGCCTGGCCTCCGTCCAGCCAGCATTGCTGAATCTGTCAAGAAACTGTTAATAATTGTGTAAAAATAGGGGGAAAAAACATGGCAAACAAATAGTTCAAATAATTTAACAAACCAATAATGGCAAATAAAAAATGACAACACGATGATTAGGATCCGTACATGCGGAGACTTTTTGCCTCTTAATCAAGTTGGATGTCTGAATTTTTTTTTTTTTTTAATGTACTATATTTCGCAAAGGTAGACCTCTATTTATTTAAGAGTTTAAAAAATAACCCATAAATGCTTGATGATACTAAATACATCAACATCCCAGAAATTAAAAGCAAATGTAGAGAAAGAATAAACTTTTTTTTCTATCTCCTTTGAGAATGATACACCATATATATATATATACAAAGATTTGTTCTACAAAAAAGGAAACTAGAAACTAATATCCCACAAAATCTGCTATACACCATATTCCTGTTATTTTTCCAAGTTAATAGGAAAGTATAACAATCAATATGGAATGCTTAACAACCGAATATTCCTACACTCCCCCTCAAGCTGGAATGTAAATATTTTTCATTCCTAGCTTGTTCACAAGGTCTTCAAATGTCGGTTTGTGAAGACTTTTTGTCAAGATGTCAACTGTTTGTTTCTTAGTTGGAATGTATGACATGCAGAAGCTCCCATTGTCAATCTTTTCTCTGATAAAGTGACAATCCACCTCTACATGTTTCGTTTGATCATGATGAACTAGATTGTGAGCAATGCTAATTGTTGTCTTGTTGTCACAATAAAGCGTTATGGGAGAATTACTGGAGATTTTTAGTTCTTCCAGTAGTCTTCCAAGCCAAATCCCCTCACATATACCGTGTGCTAATGCCCGAAATTCCATCTTTGCACTACTCCTAGCTACTACAGGTTGTTTTTAGCTTCTCCATGTCACTAGGTTGCCCCAAACATAAGTGAAGTATCCTAATGTCGATCATCTATCCACTGAAGAACCTGCCCAGTCAGCATCGGTATAGACTTCCAAAGCCTTGTGATCTCCCTTCTTGAAAAACAATCCCCTTCCAGGAGTATTTTTCAGATACCTCAAAATCCTAAAGACTGCCTCCAGGTGTCTTTATTTGGGTGAGTGCATAAATTGGCTAACAACACTTACCGCAAAGGCTATATCTGGACGAGTATGTGATAAGTAGATAAGTTTGCCTACTAGTCTTTGATACTGCTCTTGATCAATCTCATTTCCGCCTTCAAGTCCAAGTTTGGAATTGGGCTCCATAGGTGTCTCAGCTGGTTTACATCCCAACAAACTTGTTTCTTGAAGAAGGTCAAGTACATGCTTCCTTTGAGAAACAACGATTCCAGAACTGCTCCTGGCAACTTCCATACCCAAGAAATACTTGAGTGTACCTAGATCTTTTAATTCAAATTTGCTAGCGAGATACCCTTTTAATGATTCCAACTCAGGTTGGTCGTCTCAAGTAACAATTATATCATCTACATATACTATAAGGATTGCTCTTTTGCCGTCCTTAGAATGTTTGTAGAAGATAGTATGGTCAGATTGTGCTTGTGTAAAACCCTGTTCCTTCAAAGCTTGAGTAAACTTCTCGAACCACTCCCTCAGAGACTGCTTCAAGCCATAAAGTGATTTCTTCAACTTACACATTAATTTTTCTTTCTTCTCAAACCATGGAGGAGGATCCATATACACTACTTCATGTAAATCCCCATTTAGAAAGGCATTTTTTATATCTAGTTGCTGAAGTGACCAATCAAGATTAGCAGCTAAAAATAAAAGTACCCTTACAGAATTGAGTTTGGCTACAGGGGCAAATGTTTCTTTGTAGTCTATACCATAAGCCTGAGTGAAGCCTTTAGCAACTAGCCCTGCTTTGTATCGGTTGACACTACCATCTGCATTAAACTTGATTGTAAATACCCACTTGCATCCCACAGTTTTTTTCCCGCTAGGCAACTCAACAATCTCCCACGTACCATTTTTGTCCAAGGCTCCCATTTCTTCCCGAACTACTAATCTCCACTTTGGGTCTGCAAGAGTCTCCGTAATATCTTTTGGTATCTCGATATTTGTTAAAGCAATAGTGAAGGCTGAAAATTTGGGAGACAGTTTCTCATATGAGATAAATTTTGAAATTGGATGTTGCGTGCAAGATCTTGTGCCTTTCCTGAGAGCAATGGGCTGATCCAGATCTGAATTGTTGCTCAAGTCTATATCAATAGGACTACTAGTAGGCTCAAGACCTGGGAGAGGGACTGATTCAGACTTCTGACCTTGCTGAACATCAGGCTTACTACTACTTTGAGAATGCTTCCTGTGTGAATAAACAAGTAGCTGGGGTATTTGGGAATTATCTCCCCCTGTTTCCAATATTTTCCCTTGGTCACATTGTGGCATAATGGCCTCGATTAAACTAGGTAAAGTAGGTAGTGGTAAGGACATGGGTGTTTGAAGATCAAATTCTTCCGAAGATCCATCTTCTTCTAGAGTCTCCCTCTGAAGATGGGATATTGGAAAATACGGTTGAGTTTCATGGAAGGTACATCCATTGACACATACATACGATGAAGAGAGAGTGAGTAGCATTTATACCCACGTTGTGTTGAAGAGTACCCAATGAAAACACACTTAGTTTGGGTCAAGTTTTGAACTATTCTAACAGTGTACATGAACAAAAGTTCTGCAACCAAAGATTTTGAGGGGAATATAGGAGAAAGATCAAAACATTGGGTAGGTTTGTAGAAGGACAGACATGGGAGTTTGGAATTGGAGGATTTTTTATGGCATACGGTTTATAAGGTGACAGACTGTTAAAACAGCTTCTCCCCAGAGATATTTTGGAACATACATTGTGAACATTAGGGATCGAGCAACTTCAAGTAGATGGCGATTTTTCCGTTCTGCTACGCCATTTTATTGTAGTGTATTGGTGCATGAACTCTGATGAATGATACCATTGGTTGCTAGATAATCACCTAAGTTGGACTTGTAATACTTTGATCCATTGTTGAGGTCTTGAATTGATTTTTTTATCATGGAGTGGAAACTTTGAAAGATTTTGGAGACTTCGATTTTTTCTTTAAAAAGATAGACCCAACATACTCTAGTATGATCATCGATAAACGAAATAAATATTTTTTACACAAGAAGGCCCCCATATATCACTGTGAATTAAGGTGAAAGGATGAGACTCAATGTATGGTTTGGCTGGATATGATGCATGTGTGTGTTTGGCCAATTGACAAATGTCACACTGAAAGGAACTGAGATTTTTATTAAGGAACAAATCTGGAAACAAACGTTTGAGATAATGAAAGCTGGAGTGGCCAAACCTACGATGCCACATCATTACATCCTTATTGGAAGGAGAAGAAATATTCTCAGCTATTGCAGCCTATTTATTCACATGTTCACCATTCTCAAAATAGTAGAGTCCGCCATCCTCCTTAGCAGTGTCAATCATCTTCTCTGATCCCTACTCCTGTATGTGACAATAAGTAACAAAAAAATTAGCAGTGCAATTAAGGTCACGAGTGAGTTTGCTAATGGAAACCAGGTTGCATGCTAATTTTGGAACATGGAGTACAGATGTAGCACAAGTGTGTTGGACAGGCGGATAGATCATTTTCCAGCAACAGTAGAAAAGGTTCCATATGCTATTTTTACTCTTGAGCTCCCATGGCATGGAGTATAGGAGTAAAATAGGGATGAGTTACCTGTGGTCAGATGCGCCAGAGTCAAATATCAAAGGGGTTTGTTTTTCTACATGAAGGGCAGTACCTTGATGAGCAAAACTGTTTGTTGTTGCGCTAAGATTAGTCGTGGTTTGCTGACTCATAAGTTTGAACAACGGTTCGAATTGAGTTTTGTTCAAGAAAATTCCAGCTAACGCATTGTTGTTGGTTTCCTCTGATTCTATAGTGGCTTGAAGTCCCTTGCTTTGAGGTTGTTCCTTGCTTTGAGGTTGTTTCCTTGGCTTTGCATCGGCAGGTCTTCCATGGAGGTCCCAACATCGTTCTCGGGTATGGCCAAGTTTGTTACAGTGAGAACACCGTGGGCGCTGATTAGACTTTTGATCACCATAAGGCCGGTTAACAGTATTTTTTGTTATAAGAGCAGAGGTTTCAGCTGTCTTTCACTTATAGAATCCACGGATGAGTCCTTTTTTTCCCTTTTTTCCCCAAGCATCACTCGACATCTGTTTTCTTCACGACGTACTTCTGCAAAAGCTTCACCGATGGAAGGCAGTGGTCTCCGACCTAGAATCCGTCCTCGTACCTCATCTAGTTCTTTGTTGAGCCCGGCAAGAAAATCATCCAGTCGTTCCTTTTCTAGATGTGTCTTAAACTTTTTGTTGCCTTCGAGATCACCCCAGTCTGCCTCATAGTGCATATCCAGTTCTAGCCATAGAGTCTGCAACATGTTGTAATATTCGGTGATATCCAACTTTCCTTGCTGAATATCTTTGAGTTTATTCTTTATTTTGAAAACTTGTGAGGCGTTTTCAAGATCTGAATAATTCTCATTGATAGCGTCCCATATGGCCTTGGCCGTGCGAAGAAACAAATAAGTGTGGCTGATATGTGGCTCCATTGAGTTAATTAGCCATGCCATGACAATGGAATTATTTAGTTCCTAGTTTTCATATGTTGGATCCATCGTATTGGGACGTTGAACCTCGCCTGTGATGTAGCCCATTTTTCCTCTCCCTCGGATCACCATCAGAACCGATTGGGACCACTGGAAAAAAAATTTGCCATTCAACTTGTGATTCGTGATCTACATCGAAGATCCCTCTCCAAAGGACTGTGCAACCATGGATTATATGGCTGGGTTGGATGTGGTAGATGATGATCCATCCTTACCAGAACTGATTGTCTCTTTCTCTGAACTCATTGTCGTGAGGACCACTGACAAGACAATGAAGACGAGAAGACAGGATTTTTTTTTAAGCCTATGGCTCTGATACCATAAAAGCAAATGTAAAGAAAGAATAAACTTTTTTTATCTATCTCCTTTGAGAATGATACACCATATATATATACAAAGATTTGTTCTACAAAAAAGGAAACTAGAAACTAATATCCCACAAAATTTGCTATACACCATATTCCTGTTAACTTTCCAAGTTAATAGGAAAGTATAACAATCAATATGGAATGCTTAACAACCGAATATTCCTACAGAAATGTTTGAGTGTTAATACTAAATTTTCAGACCCAGAAAATTCGGTGATCAACAACTAACATGACCTAACTCTCTGCTAAAGAAAAATGTACTGATAACAAGAAAAACTAATTAATTTGAAAGAAGAAAGTAATGACATATTCATGAAGAAAATTACTCTATGAAATATGAAAAGATTAAAAACTTCAGAACTTTCAAATATGGCAATCCTAAAATGTGAGATTTAATGCATACCGCAAGGTGGGTGCAGTCAATAATCGCAACAAGGTTTACATTGATGGTGTGTTTCCATGAACTAGTTCCATCGGTTTCGTCTTAATAAAATGGTATAGGATTACTTATACCGGCACTGTTGATACATATGTCCAACCCTCCATAGATCTCCAAATGCTTCTGAAAGGCGGCAGCTATGACCCCTATGCATAATAAGAATTTCTTTCATTAGAACTTTAACACGTCTTTAAAGAATGTCACACAAACAAATACACAACTAGTCGTTAAATGTATATCGATATATATATATATATATATATATATATATATATATATATATATATATATATATATATGGAGTTCACAGTGTTTTAAAACAGTAAGCATTTTTACTCCAAAAAGTAATAACAAAAAATAGTTCAGACGACTTCAAACTCTGTGGATAACGGATGATAGCATTTGTTAACTGCCATAAAAGGTATAGTACTATTTAACTCTTCAGTGCATGGCTAATGTTAAGTTAAGATAATATAAACTACCTAAAAATTATATTGCAGTGAACATCTTGGTATAGTATATTTGACACACATTATAACAAAAATTCTATTCTTTTCGAGAATTGGTTTGTATAGGTGGCATGATCTTCTTGTGATCATTTAAGCTGGATTTTTTATAAAATATAACAATTGGAAATCAGTTGAAGAAGCCTATGACCAAAAATCAAACTACTCATGATAGACCTACTACCACCCCCACCCACATCAAGAGAGAAGCAATGATCTACAAAATACTCTGAAATTTACAAAAAGGATCCCGGTGAAAGGACCCCAGCCACTGTCCCCACTTGGCACCACTCAACTAAACCCCAATTTTATCAAGAAATAATGCATGAAGGGCAATGGAGAAACACCCACTCACACCCTATAACCCCATATCTGACCACAATGATTCTCCTCCATATGACTATCTTCTTCGTCTCTGAAACATTGAAGTAATTTCCCTACAAGGAAGCCCATTCATGATCGTCAAAGCTCGCGCACATAGACCTCCTTTCCTCTTATCAAAAACACAGTTTATGTCATTTAACTAGGCAAAACTTATTGGTTTTCCTCATGATTGTGCCAGAGGTAGAATAATGCAAATCAGCAAGAAACACAAATGAGTATTGCTCAACGTCGAACTATGGAAATCATGGCATATGGAAATGAACTAGTAACTTGAATTTGGAAATACAGCCTACTAGTGCATTTCAAGTATATAATATATGGATAGACAAACTTTACTAAGACAACGAAATCACCAAACATGATGCTATGTGTATGATACAATTGAGTGAGAACACGGATTTCACACCAACTAATCTAGATCATATCAACTTAACAAGAAGCAACAACAAACTTACTTGAACTAGCAACATCACACTTAATAAAAAGAGCTGATGGAAAGCTTAATTTAGAATGAAACTTTGTGTTCTCTTTTTCAACAAGGGAAGCAACTTCCTTTCCCCTTTCTTCAGAGAAATCGACAACTGTCACAAAAATGCCCTTTTTGCAAGAGCCAAACTAAGCGCTTTATAAAAAATGTGCATTATAAATAAAATGTGCATATGAAAAATGTGCATTATAAATAAAAAAAACAATAAGCACTTCAATAGATCCAGAGTGAATGAACCAAGACTCAAGGATACACACTACCAAAACAAAAAAGAAGTGTCAAAGCCAGTGGTGAACAACACCACAAGTGAAATATGTTGACAGCCATGTTTTGTAGGTATCCTAACTTCACCGCAAATATTACTCCAAAGCAAACTTCACTTTGTGATCTAAATTCAAGGGCACAATGCCACAATCTGAACGGAGAAGAATTTGACTAACAAATGGACTTATTTTGACCTCTAACCTCTTTTATGTATATGCTATCCATTAACAAAAGACTGGCCACACTCCCAATCTTGAAAAGAAAGAAAAAAATGTACAAGATAATTGGGGATACTAGCAGTAATTTTTTTGAAAAATGAGTGAAAGTAACAAACTGAATCCAAATTTTAACACAAGTCCATCTTGTTGAGCAGTTGGTTGAATTGGGCTTGGGAAATAGAAATCATTTTTTAGTAATTAGCAGCATCAAAAGCTTACTGTAATCGGATACGATTCAGGTCAATATAAAACATCAATTTCGGAACTTTGATTTGAATTTTAACCTGGAGTGAATCACTACCACCAAAAAATCATTTGATAATTGGTGTCTTGCAGCAACTGAAGTTTGACTCATGCAACGATTGACTAATTTTATCAGTTCGAAATCAAGAATTAAAGAAAGTTTGATTGAAATGAGAAAGAGGAGAGATTGGATTACCGATTCCAGATCCTCCGCCAGTGACCAGAGCAGATAATCCAGGTATGAGCTCCATCAATCACTCACTATCTCTCTTGCTCTCTCTAGGGTTTCAAGAAGATTGGTATCAAAGGTGATGAACGAACAGTGATGCTGATGAAGAATGAAACCAATTGAAAGGAAAGGAAATATATCAGTCTTTCCCTGCGCGGCTATTGGATACTGAATGCACAACGGTGCCGCATTCTCCAAGGTGGATGCCGAAAGTTCCTTAATAGATCAATTGTCTCCCATGTCGAACTCTTAAGATTCGGAGCTAGATGTTTGTCGCTCTTTTGTTTCTCTTTTTCGTCTTCTAAATGTTTTCTCAAGCTCTGAATCGCGTTCTACTAAATTTTCGCTAGATCTTCTATTGCGCATGAACTGGTACCTGAGATAAAGAAAGAAGAAAAAAATCAATAAAAATAAAAATAAATAAATAAAAACTAATTAAGTAATCAACAATTTTTCTAATCCCCAACAACGGCGCCAAAAATTAATGCGTTATTTTAGTAGCACACAACTTAATACCATGCTTTGTGATTGTAGTATAGAATAAGTAGGGATCATTCTAGACCGGAGATTAGAGAGTTTGTTAATTAACACTAATAATAACTAAAAGACAACTAACAACCTAATTAATTAAATAAAAGGGGATTTGATTTTCTAAATTAAAGTATGAAAATAACTACGAAAATGACTGTAAAGATGATAAAACTAAAGGGGTGACAAAGATGAGAAATTAGCTAAGGGTTTATCTCCACACACCAAACATATGCTTATAAATCAATCTTCAATAATCACTTGCTAACTCGTGAGAGACAATGCTCAAGACTAACTATGACCGCACTGCATTAATCTTATTATTTTCCCAAGTTCGTTGAATTAAACTAAGCGTCGATTTCAAACTATTCTTATCATGCTATCTAAACAGAAATCGCAAGTTAAATAACAATCTAAGATCATTAAGTTTTGTGAAAAATATGAACACTGACTAGGCAATTACAAGTATGATCAACATCTTGTTCTTGCCTAGGTTTTTACTTAACCTTACCAACGTTCCTTGGTATTTACTACTTGTGAATACAGGATTATAACAATTAGGTGAAACTCTCCTATACTCTAGCCCCAGATCTTAGCATGCTTACTAAGTTGGCCACCTTAACAAACATACAAGAAAAAGTTCTCTATAAAGCAGTTAAGCAAAACACAATCACTAATAGCAAGGAAGATTAAATTCAATTAATTTATAAAGCACATGTTCGGGGCTTCGAATCCACCCCTAACTAAGAGGAGTTTAACTAGACATATTAATTATGTTCAAACAGTAATCCATAATCAATAATCAAACTAAACTTAGTAAAAGAGTTAAGAGATGAAACAAAACATTGTAGCCTGATCCGTGGTGGTACTGATTAGAAACTGGGTTGCAAATAGCGGACTGAATTATTTCTCTCCTTGCTCACTTCGCAGTCTGCTTCTTCAGCTCCTTGTGCGACTGTTCTGGTGAGAGGAGGTTGCGAGGGATATGGTGACGGTGGTCGGTGTTTGCGTGGCTGGAGGAGATTAGATAATCAGGCGAGAGAGGGATGAGGCGAGAGGATGGAAGAAGGGATTGTGGTTGTAAGGAAGAGGAGATGAACAGAGGCCTACGGTGGTGGTCTGTGACTGTGATGAGAGGATGATGAAGGTGGGTGGCTCTGGTTGCAAGCGTGGATGATGATGATGATGAGAAGTCTGCGACGGTGATGAGAGGACGATGAAGGGTCGATCGATGGTTGATGATGGGTGTTGGCGAGGATGTTGTGCTGGATGATGAACTGAGACAGAGATGGGGGACGATAATGGCTGCGGCTGTGGATTAAGAGGCTATTGATGGATGATGATGGGTTCAGGACGATGGGCCTGATGGTTGTTGTGAAGGAGGACGACGGCGGCTGTGGGAGGATGCGTGGCTTGCAGCGCAGTGGATTAAGAGGCTATGATGGATGATCCCTCAAAGCCAGGTATCGTCCCATTTTTATTTTTGTTTTCTTCTTTCTGTGGTTTCCTTGTTGGTGTGATTTCCTTGCTTGTGTGATTTCCTTGCTTGTGTGATTAGTATTCCTAAATTGCCAATTTGCTTCTATTTTAAAATATTGTAATTGGAAACCTACACAAACATGAAAATAGCAATTAGTACCATAATTAACAAGTAATAGCTAAAAATATATATAGAAATATGGTACTAAAAATAGCCTAATTATGCCCCTATCACACTGCCCCAACAAAATTCCGCCGATCAAACTCAAGAAAGTGACGAAGCCTTAGAAGAACCCCAACAAGGAAACTTCGAGAACAGTGAGCTCCCCCAAGACAAGACCCCACAAAAAAGCATCTCCCACTCGAGCATATTTATATCAAAACGGAAAGGTCAACGCCCTGAATACGATTGCACTAACCGACTCGAGGACTATACCAACAGATACAAATCCAACCAAAGTTACTTACAAAAGAATTAACAACGACAAACTCTATCAAGCCTAAGCAAGCAATGCCAAACAAGGAGCAATAATGGATCAAGCAAATGAGGTCATAAATTAAACAAGAAGGAACAGCAGAGACACGAAACACCAACGCGGGAATAGAAATCAGACAGGCAATGATAAAAGAAAAATCGCTCAATAATGTAATGGAACTGCTCCAGAAAAATGACCGCTAGAAATGGTCGAGACGTCCAAATAGAATAATCAATAAAATTTCAGTTTCGGAATCAATACCTCTTGAAAACGAACAACTTCAAAGCAAGGCTATGCGAAACAATCGGCGTACAAATCCCAAAAGTTGGATATATACAATAAATTGGACGAATGAGTCAACAAGTAAAACAACTTCGAGTCGAGTGAAACATCGAATTAACGAAGTAAAAGTTGGACGAACGAGTCAACTAAGTAAAACGAAATCGGGTCGACTAGAGCGTCGAACCAACGAAGCCAAAGTGGACGAATGAGTTAACTTAACATAAAACTTCGAGTCGACTGAAACGTCGATTTAACAAAGTAAAAGTTGGACGAACAATTCAACTAAGTAAATAAACTTTGAGTCGACTGAAACATCGAGTTGACAAAGTAAAAGTTGAACGAACCAAGTAAAAGAAACTATTTTGAACTGACTTAAACGTCGAGTTAGCGAAGTAAAAGTTGAGTGGACGATTCAACGAACTAGAAGCAACTTCGAGACAACCGAATCAACAAACCAACTCGAAGAGGACAGACTCCGTTTTTATCAAACGAACAGAGCAAACAAACAGATGAGCAAGTCAGCACAGCTCAAGACAACCTTGGATTAACTAACATACCAGATCAACAAAGTAAAAGACAAACAATCAAAATAGCTTTTCAAAAAAGCTCTGAGACGACAAACACAAGGTTAAGACATATTCATATGAAAATTCAAATCAACAAATAATTGCTAAGGATATAGCTGTAAAACATCAAAGCTCAAATACGAATCGTCACGACAACAACGGACGAACGAAGTCAACAAGAAGAAAAATAAAGGAGAAAACTTTTATCATTCATTCAAATTCTATTCTATTACATTCGAAGGTAGCAATAGAAAACTAAGGGGAAAGATTTATAACATCCTCAACAATACCATCTACAAGAGTCCAGTCATCGACAAAGACTCTTTCTTCAAGAGGAGAAGGTGGCATTTCTTTAGCCATTGGATCACTCAGTGGATCTTCATCACCCTCTTCATCCTCGAATGTCTACAATATTGACACAAATCGACACCGAGACCCTCAATATAATCCAGAAGTTCAATCCGACCATAAACAACGCGCTGCCAATCCGCCACTTCTATAACACGGAGCCTATCCTTAACAGAAGCAAACTCACTTCTTACCGCGATAATTTGGCTCTTAGTAGTAGTGAGCATCGTGGAGGAATCATCCTTGACCTCGTCAAGCGAAGCCAGTAATTGCTCCACCCTTTGTTCAGTGTTGTCGCGATTTTTAGAGTGTTCTATCATGGCATGCGCGGCCTCACATGAAGCGCCTTCTCAACGGAAAACTATTTTCAACATCGTGCAAACGTGCGCGGATGCCGTCTAAATCAACTCTCAAAGACTCATGCACAGCCACAGACCGATCCCGTGCACCCTCCATCTCGCCCAACAAAGTTTGAGCAACTTCAGCTGCTTTAATCTGATTAGAGCATCGCGTTTTTAACGCGTCATATTGATAAATAACATGGGAGAATACCAATAGCAACACGGAGAGCTTCCTCTCTAGAGAAATCACAAGATTGTAATTGACATGATGACTCAAACTCATCACCCCCGCGAAAGCAAGATGTGTCATCCAGTCCATTACAAGCCTGACACGATCCTCAAGATGAAGACTCGAATCCAGCACGAGCATCGAAAGCATTTCCACCGACCGTCTATGCCATTAATTAATCAGTTTATGTGCACCATCCTTGTCACGACCCGATCCACAGAGTACTATATTGTCCGCTTTGGGCCCAAGGCCTGCACGGCTTTAAAACACGTAGTACTTTGTAGATCCAACCTCGTACATATATAGCACATCCCCTTCCCTCACCTAGGCAATGTGGGACTATAATCTCCCCTTGGTAGCTCGCCCAACCCCTATTGGGATCCACTGGCCTATTGGGCTTCTCCCGCACCCTCCCCCTCGGGTCCGCCCACACAAGAGTATTACAGTCCACCCCCCTAAGGGAGCCCAACGTCCTCGTTGGCACACTTTCGGCTAGGTCTGGCATTGATACCATTCTGTCATGACCCGATCCACAAAGTAATATATTGTCCGTTTTGGACCCAAGGCCCGCACGGCTTTAAAACACGTAGTACTTTGTAGATCCAACCTCGTACATATATAGCACATCCCCTTCCCTCACCTAGGCGATGTGGGACTATAATCTCCCCTTGTAGCTCTTCCAACCCTTCTTGGGATCCATGGGCCTATTGGGCTTCTCCCGCATCTTCCCCCTCAAGTCTGCCCACACAAGGGTATTACAATCCTACACACCAATACGGGAAAATCAGCAAAACTTCCCATCCGATTTGACACAAATCTCTTCATGAGTAGGTTCCTTCCAACTGGCCCACGAATGAAGAACACGAGGATCCGGCAGTATGGAGGAACCACCAACCACAGCCAGGAATGAAGAAGGAACGACAGGAGAACCACCATCGCCCACTTGTTGCTCAGCAGAAACAGAATGAATAGCGGTCCCAACAAGAACAAGACGAACCCAAGCAGGCTGTGGAAGGCGGGATCTCCACCCCTTCATCAATATGAAGGAAAAAAGAACGAAGAGACTGCGCATCGAGAACTCAATCACGATTGCCAAACTCCTTAGACTGGACAATAACCAACTGGAGCATCTTGTCATCTAAGGATCGAGGATCCTCATTAGAACACTTAACAACATCAAGGCCGCCATAAGCAGAAAAGAACTTCTTTTCACCATTGTCCAGCGAGCGAATGGTATCTATCTCACTCTTCTCCAAGGCCAACTTCATCTATTCAGCCTCTTGCAGAGAGTAGTGGTCTTCCCAAGAAGGATATCTATCGACAGAACCCGAGTAGAAAGAAGTATGACACACAGAGTCAATGAGCCATTTCTTCTTCGGAACACGGTCAGAAGTCGGAAACAACTGCTTTAATGGAATAACAGGTCTTGGTACTTTTTCTCTTTCTGAAAGATGGACCGGTAGCGCCACTGACAGGAGCATTGAGATCCGTAACGCTTGAGCTCACTTTCTGATCAACGACAACATTATCACCTTTTACAATGGCAGCATGGGCAACAATCTTCGTGGCTTGCCTTTCGGTGAGCAGAGCCCGCTCGATTTCATTCATGTTATATAAACCGATGTGCCTTATCATATCATCGGTGAGATAGGCGCCCAAGGGAACTACGAAAAGTTTCAAGAAACACTCGCGGATAACATGCTCTTCAGCGGTCAATTGCAGATTCCAACGCTTGATAGGAACTCGAAAAACCTTACTATCTGCAGACCCCGTAAATTGAGATAGCCAGAGTCAATAGATGCATAAAACCAATCCTGTGACCAACCTCTGATGTCATCATTGATGTTGTTTCACGCTAAACCTCACCAAATAATGCAAAATTCTAGCAGTTAAAGGAATACCAGAAAGGATGGCTCTGGCATACGTGGAAACCATAACCCTCCAACCGTTCTGGCCCATTTGAGTAGGAGGGATACCCAGAAAATCTAGATAAGATCAAAATAGCTCCAGAACTGGAAATCGAAGACCGACATAGAACATCCAAGGGTAAAGCGCAATATATCCCTTCCTCGGGCAACAAGGATTGTTGTTTTCATAAGGAAGAACAATCTCAAGGTCGAGAGGCAAAGCATAGTTGGAACGGACGCTATCCAAAATAGCTTGAGAAGCCTTTTTCGGAGAAAAATGAACCTCACAGGTGGCAAGCTTATCACCGTCCAGTAAGTTATCGGCAGACATCACGAATAGACAAGAAAAGACAAAAAAGGCAATAGGAAAGAAGAAATAACACTAACAGCAAAGATGGCGTAAAAAAGGGAGCAAAATAGCCACATCACCCTTTAGATAACCGAGCAACAAAGAGATTGCTCACGGAGCGACATGCGAGACATAATGGCGAGCTAAACTCACAGAAAATGTGCGTGAAAACGTACAAACAACAAAGTAATCAAGACGATCAACCGACCGAAAGTTATTAAACATTAAGTTCAGTGCAAAAATGCAATCAAAATACCAACCATCACAAAGTTAGTGGATACGTGAACGTACCCACTAACTAAGAGGGGAGTAGTTGATGATACATAAAATAAATAAAAATAATAATAATAAAATACCGCTATTCACGGCCATACACGTGGCATAGAAACACATCACGAGAATATAACACCCAATCTATTGGTCAAGCCCATAAAGCCCAGGAATAATACAACCAATTATAGAGGCCTAGACAAGGCTCGCCATTGAGAATACATAAACAAGGCCCGAATCCAGGACCGAACAAATCAGAGCCCAAATCTAAGCCCAACGTTAATTATCTCACAAAGAAGATGAGCATTACACTAGAAAAGAGTCGTGGAGGGAGTTACGCCTCCACGGACGTATCTCCATCAAGGAGGAGACTGTTAAGATAACATCTCTTTCCGTTGTGACTCACATGCTTAAGTCGCTCAGAGAATTAACCGACCATTATAAAAGGTAAAGGGAACATTCGACACTGGTATGCAACTTTAACTGAGTTTTGTCCAGATTTACTTTATTCTTCCAACTGAGTTGTTGACTTAAGCATCAGAGTGCCTTCAACCACCAAAAATGTGGTCCTTCAAACTCACATAAGAACGATTTATGGACGCGTCAATATCTATACACCTTTTTAAGGAAACTTATAGGTCATGAATTAGGGAAGATTTTGATTGAGCAAAAACCATGAATAATTTACCTGAACATATGAGTCAGATTGTGGTTTAAAATCTCAATTTGTCAACCTATGTATGTTTAAGTAGGAATATAACTAGGCAATTCGGCGTACAGTTATGTCCATACAAATATACAATATATTAATTACTAGGGTATTTCTCGTGCCTTCAGCAATCAAATTGTTTGATAGAAGGAGAATTTTCAACTTTGGTTTGGGGTATTTGCAAACATAAATTTCAGCCTAACACCCTCCCCTCCCCCTCCCCATCTATGTGATCCGTTAGATCTCTATACTTTCAATGCGTATTAGTATTGAAAATATTTATGATGTGAGGTGCATTAGATTACAGTTTTTTTTTGTTTTTTGGAAAAATTAATACGGCGCGAAATGCATATTTAAAACTCTGAGCGTTTGAATTAATGATTGGTTTAATTGGAAATATCTTCAAAAATGCATTTCAACTATATCAAGTTTACTAAAATTCAAAAACTAAGTAAACAATTATGAATATTTGCATTTAAAGAAAAACACAAAAAACCTATATCTCTGCCACATATGCATTCCACCAACTTTTTTATACATTTTTGTTCGTTTTTTTTGCTGTTTGCAACTTATTTACAAAAATGTCACTGTTGATAATGAATCTCCACCGTCAACATCTTCCCCAACTTTTAATCTTGACCATCTTTTATCTCCAAGCCCAAACATCA
Source organism: Berberis vulgaris (assembly GCA_963556465.1). NCBI lineage: Eukaryota > Viridiplantae > Streptophyta > Magnoliopsida > Ranunculales > Berberidaceae > Berberis > Berberis vulgaris. The sequence goes on along the minus strand of OY747134.1, from coordinate 66,285,893 downwards.
TTCTCTATTGTAAGATAAAATAAATATATCAACATCATCCGCAACTTTCAATCCTAACCGTCTTTTATCTCCAACCCCAGATTTTATGCAACTCATAAGGCGTTGCACACTAGGGAAAAAGCTATTTTAATTTTTTACTGTAGGGTAGGATCCACTAATTTTCTTTTGCAAATAAGGATCTGCATGCAATTCTTGTTGTTCATCCATTTTTTCCCTATCTCTCGCCATTCTCTATTGTTGTTAAGTCACCTCCTCTTCCTCTATCTTTTGTCATTTGTATTGTGGGAAACATTGAAGGACTTGAACTCTCTTTTATGCAATATAAATCCACATCGTCCTCCATATCTGTCTTTATTACTTGCAAAGTCTTTTATTTATATTTCTCTTTCTATCTCTTGGATTCTCTCTGTTTAAAAAGTGAGTATAATAGTCTACAAATGGTATAAATATTGTTTTATATGGTATGTATTGATTCAAACTATGTTGACTATGTCAAATTGGTTATCATACCCTACAAATGGTTTAACAAGCATCTATCATCTAATTACTTGTATGGTAGACATTGCTTCAAACTACTTCAAAATGGTAGGCACTTGGTAAATGCACTTTGGATATAGTAGGAAGTTCATCCATCCCCAAAGGGGTTATTTGAATATAACATCATGATAATGATTGAAACTACCGTGGATTCTTTCAAAGGAATTTGAAAATTTGGGTATCGTATATTTGCTAATGATTGTCATGTTGTGAAAGTGAAGGTTTTAGCCTCAAGAATAAAGGAGGTCTAATTGAGTTATTTATGTTATTGGCACTGCAGACCTCCACCATATTATTGTGGAATAAGTTTTATCATTCAAACTGTGAAAATTGAGTGATTCTAAAAGGATTGGTGTCAAATTCAACAAGCTCGCCAATATTAGGAAGTATCAAATTCAACAAGCTCACCAATATCACTAGCTCATGTTGAATTTTTAATGACCCACTGAGTAAAAAGCATTAGGACATAAGCCTTATTTATGATAATTAGTAAACTCGGCAAAATTGAAGAAATGATCTTCTTACCACGTTCACAAAAGTCTAAGTGGCACTCAAGGGTTCCATGAAACATTGGTTTATGGAAAGCACACTCAATTGAAGAAAATGGTAAAAGTTTGTTGAACAAAAAAATTTAAAAGATTATATGTAATTCGATGATGGTTCGAATATTTGCTTTAATATCTAAAGGTGTATGAAATATATGTTTGGGAGTATAGTGAAAGTTCTCGACAAGCCAAATGTGTGATGGCGCAGTGGCGGATGGTATCATTTGATGAACCTGAACTCCCTACAAGTGTGCAAAAACAACTATTGACTTATTCCAAAAGTAAAATCAAACAAGTAGTTCCTTAATACCGAAAATGAGATGTTTTCCCTTCTCATGATGTTTGATGCGTCAAAAAATCGTCCTCCTGTGAGTTTGATTTGCAAAACCATTGTTAGACTGCCAATGACCACCTTTTTGGTGGCCGAAAGTACTCCGATGCTTAAGTTAGTAACTCTGTTTGAAGAATGAAGTAAATCTGGACAAAACTCAGTTAAAGTTGCATACCTTTGTCAAATGTTCTCTTTACCTTTTATAATGGTCGCAGTTAACTCTCTGCGTGACTTAAGCATATGAGGCACAACGGAAAGATATGTTTTTGTAACAATCTCCACCTTAATGGAGATGCGTTCGTGGAGGTGTAGGTCCCTCCATAGCTCTTTCTTGGTGCAACGTTCTTCTTCTTTATGAGATAACGTATAACGGGCTTGGATTTGGGCCTGGATTTGGATCCAGCCTACGCCTCTTTAGAGGTGGGCCTAGTATGGACCCACATAATTAACTTCAATCCTTCTGGGCTTTATGAGCTGGCCCAATGGATCGGGCGTTGTATTTTTGCGATTAAGATTTATGCCACGTGTACGGTCATGATGATCGGTCTATTTTGAGGTATCATCAGCTACTCCCCCCTTAGTTAGTGAGCATGGAGACATATCCACTAATTGTGTGATGGTTGGTATGTCGATTATGCTACTGACCTTGATAATTTTTAGTTGTTTGATCGTCTCAGTTACTTCGTTATCTATTCGTTTTCACTCATATTTTTAAATGTGAGATTATGTCCCGTATGTCGCTTCGTAAGCGGTCTCTTCGTTTCCCAGTTGCTTAAAAGGTATTGTGGCTGCTCTTCTTTTTTCTTTACGCCATCTGTAGTATTATTTCTTTTCTTCTACTGCCTTTTTTCCTTTGTTCGTTATCCCCTGTTTATGATGCTTGCTGGCGATATGTTAGTTGGTGATCAACTTTCTGCTTGTGAAGCTCACTTTTCTCCAAACAAAGCCTATCACGCTACTTTGGATAGTGTCTGTTCCAACTACTCTTTGCCTAAGGACTTTGAAATCATTTTTCCTTGCAAAAACGATAGTCCTTGTTGCCCGAGGAAAGGATATATCACATTGTATCCTCACATGTTCTATGCCGGTCTCCGATTCCCCGTTTCGGAGTTTTTCTAGTCATATTTAGACTTCTTGAGTATTCTTCCTACTCAAATGGGGTCGAACGGCTGGAGGGTCATGGTTGCCACATATGCTAGGGTCATTCTTTTTGGTATCTCTTTAACACTTTGAATCCTGCATTTCTTGGTGGGGTTCAACGTGACGCCCAACAATACCTATTTTATGTATTCTCCTGCGTGTTTTGGTAACCTTAATGACGACATTATAGGCTGATCGCGGGATTAGTTTTATAAGTTTATCAATTCTAGCCACTTCAATTTGCGTGGTTTTCCGATAGTAAGGTCTTTCCGAGTTCCTCTTAAGCATCGGAATATGAAATTGTCTATTGAGGAATAGATTATCAGTGAGCGCTTCTTTGGGCTTTCGGTGGTTCCATTGGATTCCTATCATACTGATGATATGGTGAGGCGCAGTGGTCTATACATCATGAATGAGACCAAAAGGGCTTTGTTGATCGCGAGGCAGGCTGCGGAGATTGATGTTCGTGCTGCCGGTGATGAAGTGGTCGTTGATCGAAAAGTGGGCTCCGATGTTACGGATTTCAATGCTCCTATTCGTACTGCTATCGATCCTTCTAGAAAGAGGAAAGTAGTGAGGCCTGTTAGTCTGTTGAAGTGGTTGTTTCTATCTTCCGACTGCATGCCGAAGAAGAAGCGACTTGTTGATTCTATGCATCACACGACTCTTTATTTGGATTCTGTGGATAGATATCCTTCGAGGGAGGACTGTTGTTCTCTGCAGGAGGTAAAAGAGTTGAAGTTGGCTTTGGAGAAGAGTGAGAAGGATATTGTTCGTCCTCTGGATGATGGTGAATAGAAGCTTATTTCTGCTTATGGTGGCCTTGATGTTGTCAAGTGTTTTGAAGAGGATTCTTGGTCCTTAGATGATAAGATGCTCCAGTTGGATGTCGTTCAATCTGAAGAACTTGGTAGTCGAGGTCTAGTCCCTGAGTTGTAGTCTCGCCCTCTTCCTTCCCTTTTGTTGACGGAGGGATGGAGGTTCCTCCGTCTGCAACCTACTTAAATCCTTCGATTGTCATTCGTTCCATTTCTGCCGAGCGACAAGATGGTGATGGAGGTTCTCCTGTTGTTCCTTCATTTTTTTCGGCCATGGGTGGTGGTGGTTATTCCATACTACCTAATCCTCGTGTTATTCATTTGCGGTTCAGTTGAAAGGAATCTATTTCTGAGGAAATCCGTGTAAAATCGGATGGGAAAGTCTGTTGGTTTGCTCATCTTGGTGTGCAGGATGGTGCGCGCAAGTTGATAAATGAATGGCACTGGCGGTTGGTGGAGAGCCCCCCGATGTCCGTGTTGAATCTGAACCTTCACCTTGAGGATGGTGTTAGGTTTTTAATGGAGAGGATGACTCATCTCGCCTATGCAGGGGTGATGGGCTCGAGTCGTCAGGTTAATCACATGTTCTTTACGTGCTCCTCCTGGTGTTTTCCCATGTTCTTTACCAGTGTGACGCGTTAAAAGCGCGATGCTCTGAACGAAACAAGGCGGCTGAAGTTGCTCGGGCGTCATTGGCCGAGGTGGAGGGTGCACGAGATTGATATGTGGCCGCACTAGAATATCTGAGAGCTGACCTGGAAGGCGTCCGCACACGTTTGTTCGATGTGGAGAAGGGGCTTTGTCACGACCCGATTCTCAAAGAAACGAAATCCCAAAATCCACGAAGGATTATCATTTCCTCCAAACTCGAGACATGAATTGTCATTCACTAAAAGTAACCGTTGGCATCTACGAGAAATAATAAATTGCACAATTTACCAAATTAGAGGAAAATAAAACAACTGATCTAAAAGCCCATCAAAAGGAAGAAAAATTTTAAACTCGTAGAGCCAACGCTAACAATTTCAACAGATCACTTTGTATCTCTCCCAGGAAATAATCAATAAACTTCAAGTTTTATTACACATAATTAAACTGTCACCTACAAATAAAAATAACCTAATCTCTCAAACAACGCGCAACTCCCAGCAATGCTCGTCACATACGAAACGAACTGCTCTAAGCTCGCTCGAGGTTACTAAATCCTGAAAATAAGCTAGTCGGCTACATTCCCGAAGGAATGTACCCAAGAAGCAAATCCCACTTGGGTTAGCAATAATGCTGGTGTGAAATTCTTTGTTCCCTAAAAATCAATAAAAGAAATATCATGATATGATAGAACAATAAAATGCGACAAAATAACCAAAACAAATAGATAGTTCCTCCACGAGGCCATTATGTAAACCTAATAAGTAAAGTGCATTTACTTACACTTACTCTGTAGGAGTTGACTATGGCAAGTCTGTCCTGCAGAAATATTAGTGGACTTGCCATCCTGCATGAACAAGGGTCGGAAACAATATACACATAATGTATTCATTTTCATTGGACTTTTTTATTCATCTTTGGACCGATTGATCACTTAGACGATACCACATTCGCACCACCTCTGTGCCGACCATACATGCATGTATGCCTCTCTCATATAAAAGAGGACTTCTCCATCATCCATGCCCAAGTGGGGACATCACATATACATGCATGCATCGTGGATACTCCTAACTATATGAGTACATAAAGCTACTCTTGGGCTATCAATGCGCATAAACTCACGTCACATTTTTTACGGATAAATATCAAAGCCTATTTTAGGCATACAAATTCACCTCATTTCCGCAAGACTAACCCGAAGGTTATTTTAGTTTCTCTAGTAGGAAATAGGCGCCCCACCTCCGCAAGATGACCCACTGGTCATTTAATTTCTCTAGTAGGAGAGGGGAAATAATAAACAAAAAAGGATGTGGTAGTTCTAAGTCATACAATTCCAGGTGATTTAAATTTTCAGGAGTCAAAGTTTACCAATATCATTTATTTTTGATATTTCAAAATTCATCCACGATGACATTTTGTTATTCCTGAATCGATTCATAATCGTATCCACCCACATTTTTGGGGAAAACATAGCATTTCATAAACAATCATTTTATTCCAATAAGAGGATCAAAGCCCATAAAAATAGAAATTCATGGTGTTATGCGCGTGGGGAAATCATACTTTAAATAGTAGCTCCTTATTAAGCCTAATACAACCCATCAAGGAATGTATCTTTACTTTAAGTATGGTTAACATATAAAAGCCAACATATAAATATATATAAACCCCTACTCAATTTCTCATTATTGTACAACAATAATAACTCCAAATCTCATTATTTAATTACATTACCACATAAATACCATTACAAAAACAAAATGGATATAAGAATATTTGTATCACATAAATACTATTACATGATATAAAAATACCCTTACCATTACTTCTGTTTGTGTCTATGTTGTGTCTTGAACCAGTAATTGTGGCTAAACTTTATGATAATTATTGCCTATTTCATAACATGTTATTTGTGATATGACCTTTGGTTGAATTGATAACTATCCTCATAAAACTAAGCAGTCTAGGCCTACAAATTAACTATGAGGCCTACTCATATCTAGTTCAACAGGTTAATTTCAATAAACTAAGGCTATATAAAAAAAAATGGGATCGAACAGACTGTAGGACCCTTTGCAGAACGACTTCTGCAGTCATGCACTGCTTCTTTTAGTAAGCATGAAAGCATGTTTTATTGATAAAGTTGTATTCTAACACGTATATATATATATATATATGTTTTCAACTCATGCCATGCTTTTGACTTTAAGTCACATCGATTGCATCATGTTCAATGGGATGAATGTACATCATAGTATTAAACACTTTTCTCTAAAGGTTGATAGAAATGAAGACTTTTCCAAGCATCGAGATATGACAAAAACATGTCAAAAGGTATGACAAAGTATAACAAAAATGTATTCAATTGTCTTCAACACAAAAATAGCGAACAAAAAAAAACCGTACAGAGAGAAAAAATTCACCTTTTTGCTTTAATCTTCCTTTTATTTTCTTTTATTCTTTCTCCCTTCTTGCTCATTCTCTTCTCCTTCCTCCCTTTCTCCTTTTTTTTTGTGCGGCTGAGAAACAAAAGAAAAAAAAACCCAAATCTCTATTTAATCCAACTAGAAACAAACCCTACAAGGTTAGGGTTTTGCTCAAGGTTAATGACACCCCCTTTTTTTTGTTATAACTTGACTTAACCTCAAATTTTAATAAAGAAAAAAAAATTATAATGTGCTAAATTTGGGTCGTTACAGGCTTTCTACTGAGAAGGCGCTTCATGATGAGGTTGCACAGGCCATGATAGAGCACTTTAAAAATCATGATATTGCTAAGCAAATGGTGGAACAATTGTTGTTTCGCTTAATGAGGTCAAGGTTGATTTTTCTGCGATGCTTTCTACTGTCGAGGGACACTTATCGTGGTAAGAAGTGAGTTTGCTTCTGTTAAGGATAGACTGTGTGTTATGGAGGTGGCAGACTAGCAACGCGTTGTAGATGGTCGGATTGAGCTTTTGGATTATATTGAGGGTCTTGGTGTTGATTTGACCTAGTATCATCATCTGGTGCATCAAACTTTTGAGGACATGGAAAATGCCGCTGAAGATCCTCCGAGTGTCCCACTGGCTGAAGGACTGCTTCCTCCCCTTGAAGAAGGAGTCCTTGTTGTTGATCCGGCTCTTGCGGGTGATATTGATGTTATAAATGTTTCCCCTTAGTCTTCCATTGTTGCTTTTGTAATCGAACGGATTTGAATGAATGGAATTAGTTCCTTTATCATCTTTGTTCACATGTCGTTGTCTTGAAATTTGCATTTGATGTTTCACAGATGTTTGTAGTAACCTTTTGGTGGTTTGATTCTTCCCATGCTTTAGTGCGCATGTCTTGATCTTGTACTTGTTGTTTCTGAATTGTTGTGGAAGGTTGTTTTGCTTGCGTATTTTCTCCTTTGAATTATTTGCCTGATATCTTGTTTTGCTAGCTTGTCGTGACATGAAATTGCTTTGTTCAATTGGCTCGTTCGTTCAATTTGTTTTGTTGGTGCAACGGTTTAGTCGATTCAAACTTGATTCATTTAGTTGAAACATTTACTCCGTTAGCTAGCTTCCTCGATCATTTTGACATTTTTGTTTTTTGTTTGACTCGAGTGTCCAACTTTTGCTTCTTTTTATGCGACACTCCGGTTGACTCGAATTCATTTCCTTTTAGTTGACTCGTTTGTCCAACTTTTACTTCGTTAACTCGACACCTCGGTCGATTTGAAATTTTTGCTTTTAGTTTGACTCGGATGTCCAACTTTTGCTTCGTTTTATGCGACACTCTGGTTGACTCATAGTCATTTCCTTTTATTTGACTCATTCATCAAATTTTACTTTGTTAATTCAACACCTCGGTCGATTCAAAGTTTTTATTTCCAGTTTTACTTGGGTGTCCCACTTTTGCTTCATTCTGTGAGACACTCTGATTGACTCGAAGTCATGTCCTTTTAGTTGACTCGTTCGTCCAATTTTTACTTCGTAAACTTGACACCTCAGTCGATTTGAAGTTTTTGTTTTCAGTTTGACTCAGGTGTCCAACTTTTGCTTCATTTAATGTGACACTTTGGTCGACTCGAAGTCATTTCCTTTTCATTGACTCGTTCGTCCAACTTTTACTTTGTTAACTCGACACCTCAGTCGATTCAAAGTTTTATTTTTAGTTTGACTCGGGTATCCAACCTTTGCTTCATTTTGTGCGACACTTTGGTCGACTCGAAGTCATTTCCTTTAGTTGATTCGTTCGTCCAACTTTTACTTTTTTGGTTGATCAGATCATAAGTTTATGTGAATATTTGACTTGCGTCTTGATTCTTTATGGGCTTTTTGCGTCTATTGTTTTTTGTAGCTATGCTATGAAGTTGTTTTGCTTTTGTGAGATGTCGATTACGAAAATGAAACTTAATTGATTCTTTGACCATTTTAGAAGTCGTTCTCCTATAATGTCTCTATTACGTTGTGGAACGTTTCTTCTTTTGTTCCTGCGTTGCTCTTGTGTTGGCGTTCGTGGCTCTCCTATTCCTTCTAATTTATGCCTTATTTGCCCGCGTAGTTATTATTCCCCGTTTGGCCCTGCTTGTTGGGGCTAGATGGAGTTTTTTAATTCCTTTATTTTGGTTGAATTTGTTTATGTTGTTGAGGTCTTTTGAGCGTTGGCCTCTGGGATGTGCTTCTTTCCCATGGTGGATGCAGTGTAGAGTGTATATTAATTCCCTTGATCGCTCCCTTGATCCGTGGCGATAGCGTCCGCTTTTTCCTTGCCCCTTAACTGATGTGTCGACAAACTCGTCCAGTTATCCTTTCTGAATCCAATGTTCAATCTCTTCTTTCAATTTATAGCAGTCATCTGTATCGTGCCCGTGATCATTGTGGAAAAAATAATAACTATTTTTATCTCGTCCTTCCGGGTCTCCTTTCATTCTTGTAGGCCAGTTGACATTCTCCTAGTTTGATATGTGTTTTAAGATGTTGGTTCGACATGCTTTTAGGGTTGTGTATGGTTTATACTATTTTCTCATTATGCTGGTTATTCACTCATGATTGGGTCGTGCTGATTGCGATTTCCTGGATTCCTACTAGCTGGATTTTGTGCACCCGTCACTTCGATGTTTCTTTAAATGATTGATGTCCTCCCGCGATCCGCTATCTCATATTCTTTCGTTTTTTCTTTCTCGCTTCCTCGCATGGTTATCCTCCTCTTGGTCGTTCTTTCTCCTCGCAACCTTCATTTCTTCGAGTGAAATATGCTTATGTGCTATTTTCATCAACCGCCATGCCTTTTGGAGGTTCCAAGTTAAGAGCGTCGAAGGCACCTCTCTTCAATCATGCAACGAAAGTCGCAGCGGCCGTGTCGTCGATGCATCCATCAGTCATTGTTAGCTCATTGGTGAAGCGAGTAACATACTCTCGTATTGTTTCTTTCGGCTTTTGTCAAATGTGCAGAAGGTAATGGGTTCCTTTCCTCATCCGCTCGCTCCCGATGAATCTGGTAATGAAAGCAGTGGCTAATGCCTGGAAATAATCTATTGACCTCGGTGGCAAGCTGTTGAACCAGTTCATTGCTGTGGATGTGAGGCTAGTTGGGAATGTTCTTCATAGAATTGACTTCGTGTATTGCTAATTAGGTGATCAGTCGGGTCGGTGGTGCCATCAGATACTTCGAACTTTGGTATTGCCTTCTTCATGAGTTCGTCAGAGAATGGTGGCTTGGCCAATTCATATAGTATGTTGGGATCCATGACTCTGATCCTGAACGGGATCTCAGCAACCGTTCCGCCGCATTGCGGAGTTTTGTCTCGATTGAGTTCGCCGCTCTTGATGTTTCCTTGTTAGGGTTCTGCTAAGGCTTCGTCACTCCCTTGAGTTTGGATAGTGGAGTTTTGTTGAGGCGGTGTTGAACGCGTTCCTGGGTGATATTTACCAACATCTCTGTCATGTATTTCATCTAGGCCACGAGAAAGTCTACCCGAGGGTCCGTGGCAGCGTCGATGGCTGTCTGAGCCGTCTGAACTATTGCGTGTAGCAGATCCACATTCTCGGATGCTATTGGTACAGTGTTTCAGGCTGCATCATCTCCTTGAATTGTTAGTGATGTATCAATGTCACGATCGTTACTGGATTGGGGTCTGTAGATTGCATTATTCCTTCCGATAGCTTCTTCGATTTTTTTCTAGGTTGTGGTGTGTTTTGTCACGCGTGTTTTGTTTTAGAAAAGGAAACTTGTTGTTTTCCACGGACGACGCCAAACTGATGTGACTAAAAAATTGTCCTCCTGTGAATTTGACCTGTAAAACCACTGTTAGATTGCCAATGATCACATTTTTGGTGGCCGAAGTCACTCCGGTGCTTAAGTTAGTAGCTATGTTGGGAGAAAGAAGTAAATCTGGATAAAATTCAGTTAAGTTGCATACCTTAGTCAAATGTAAGGATTGTGATTTCGTTTTTCGAGGTAATTTCAGTTTCTTGATTTTAAGAAATTTTTTGAGTAATATTTCGATGTATAAAGAAAAAACTTGAAAATTTTGAGAATATATAAAATATATATAATAGATTTTATGGGCATTTACATAATAAAAAGTTACTAAATATGAGCTAGTTCTGAAATTTTAATGCGAAGTCATCTTATTAACTTTCAATATGATTGGAAACATATTCTTATATAATTAAGTCAAACTTAACATTAATTGAATGAAATAATGAAGGTTTAAAAATAACATCAACTTGAGTAGCCTGACACTTATTGGACCCCAATGAAACTATTAAATGAAGTACAAATAAGCCTACAACAAGCTCTTTCCCAAATCCCTCAAAAAAAAAAAAAAAATACAAACAACCCAGCCTAAGATAGAGAAACTCAAAAAATAAAATTAGCTTCCCAAGACCAAAACCCATAACCCAAGAAACTCCTCTTCGCTGAGTTTCCTTGTGGTCTCATCAATGTTTGCTCTCTCTTCTCTCTGTCGGTTCTTAGGTTTGCCAACTACTGAATCTATGTCAAGACGGAGGGAGGAAGACGTAGTCAATCAGGGAGGAAGATAATCATGCAAGGATAGGGATGACAATGGGGTGGATCTGTGTCATCGACTCGTCGTTTCCCATGGACGGCGCTAAACTGATAAGTCCAAAAACAGTTCTCATGTGAGTTTGACCTGCAAAACAACTGTTAGACTGCCAATGACCACCTTTTTGGTGGTCGAAGACACTTCGATGCTTAAGTTAGTAACTCTATTGGAAGAATGATGTAAATCTTGACAAAACTCAGTTAAAGTTGCATACCTTTGTTGAATGTTTCCTTTACCTTTTATAATGGTCGTGGTCAACTCTTGGCACGACTTAAACGTGTGAGGCACAACGGAATGAGATGTTTCTTGTAACAGTCTCCTCCTTAATGGAGATGCGTTCGTGGGGGCGTAAGCCCCTCCACGACTATTTTCTTGGTGCAATATTCCTCTTATTTATGAGGGAAACGTATTGGGTCTGGATTTAGGTCTTGTTTATTTTCCTTATTGGCGGGCCTCATCCGGGCTTATGTAATTTGCCTCATTCTTCCTAGGCTTTATGAGCTAGCTTAACAGATTGGGAGTTATATTTTCGTGATGGATCTTTATGCCACGTGTACGATCATGATGATTGATCTATTTTGATGTATCATCAATTGTCATCATAGCCATACGCGTGGCAGAGACCATCCATCACGACGATCAAGTATCCTAAAATCAGATAAATTCATAAAGCCCAAAGAGGGCAAATCTAGTTATAAAAGCACAAACAGGGTCCATCAGAACAAATCATGATCAAAGGCCCAATCTAGGCCCGATAAAGTTCTCCCTTAAAAGGGAGAAACATTATAGAAAAAAAAGTCGTGGAGGGAGTTACACATCCGAAGACATATCTTCATAAAAAAGGAGACTGTTACAGAGAACATCTACGCTCGTTGCGTCTCATATGCTTAAGTCACGCAAGAAATTAACGACTATTATAAAAGGTAAATGAAACATTAGATAAATGTTTGCAATTTTAATTTAGTTGAGATTTATCTCCATCTCCAACTGAGTTACTGATTTTAGCATCGGAGTGCCTTTGACTAACAAAAAGATGGTATTTGGTAATCTAACATTCGTTTTACAGGTCAAACTTACAGGAGCACGAATCTTAGACTCATATTTATTATATTTAAGCTCTAAGAAACATTGATCACTTCCTTCATGAAAATGAGAGGCGAGGAGAAGGAGAAGGCTGTAGAGATTAGAGAATCAGAAATTCTAAATGTCGAGGAAGTGGGCGAGGAAACCAGCGAGGAAAGGGAGGTGGCGGGGGGTGAACCATTCACCCCCCTTGGGATGTGTGCCCACTTTTTTGGCGCGCATCCTGAGGAGGGTGAATGGTTCACCCCCTGCCACCTCCCTTTCCTCGCTGGTTTCCTCGTCACGTAGAATCACTCTTAGAGAATACTTAAACATTGTACGGGGGCTGTCACGAAAATGAGGGGCGACATTTCAATGGTTTAGAAGATGATAGTTTTTCCCACCACGTGTAGCACAGGATACACATCGCGCCTACAAACTAGAAGTTAAACCCGCGGCGCGTTTTTATTTAAAAAATGAAAAAAAAAAGGCGGGACCCTCACACGTTAAAAGAAAGTCCGGCTTCCTCCCTCCCCTTCTCTTGGATCAAAACCGCGTCGTTAACATGTCCGCACATGAACGAACAACAGCAAGAAGATCTTCTACTATCTCCATCTCCATCTCCATCTCCATCACCTTCTCTAATTGGAATTTTGCAGGGTTTCGGGATCCGCGTTTTCGATCGTCGCATCGAATCACATCGTCGTCTCAACTGATCAATCCAACCATCGTTTTCTCTCTCTCTCCGTAAGCGAGACTTGTTCGATTCTTCTTTTTCTTGTCCTTTGTTGCTTCATATTCTCTACCTCATCGATTATATTTCGGTCTTTATTCTTGTTGCTTTCCGTCTTGTAATCGCAACGAATTTGTTCTTGGAGTTGACGATTTTTTAGTTTCTTGATTGAATTGATGACAATTAGGGATAACTACAACTCGAATTTCTTGAAATGGAAGCTTTAGTTTGCAAGAATTTAGTGTTGTAGTTGAAGTGTAACAGTTGTGAAGATTATCGATTGTAATTAGGGAAAGTGACAGAAGAACAGCCTGTAGTTTACTAGATTTCTCATTTGTTTGATTATGAAACCTAAATATCTGCAATTGACGATTACTAGGGTTCAGTACAGGTGTCAACGGTATTTCTTGTTTTCTTGGTCGCTTGCTGCTACAGGCTGTTTTTAGGGGGATTTGATTGAAATAAAGAAGATGGAGGAGTAGACTGGGCATGGTTTAATAGAGCTGGATTGGATTTTGAGGAGGAAGATGTCCGTCCGGAGTGTACATCAGATGGCTCCGTTATCGTTGCTGCTCAAGCGGGAGTTGTTGAACGAGAGCATCCAGAAACCTGATATTTCATATGGACAAGTGAGCCAGAAGAAGAAAGGGGAGGATTTGACCTTGTTGAAAACAGAATGCCAAAGGGTTCCTGGAGATGGGTCGAGCACATTTTCAGTTTTTGGGGTGAGTTGTGAAATATTGATCTATTCATATGTTTGTTTGGAACTCACATTTATATTTTCATTTTGATATTGAAAGAGATTTTTTGGAACTACAATCAGTACTGGGTTTTATGTACATAATTCTAGCGTGCATGAGTTGGTTCAAGCCATAAAGGATACATATACTGTTTGTTAAGTTGTATCTTAGAGCCAATGGTAGCCTGATTGGATGGTTAAGGCTGGCGGCACGCTCTCCTTTAAAAAAAAAGTCGTATCTTAGATTGGATTATGTGTGTGTATTACCTTTTTCCCCTCTCTCAGCTATTTGATGGCCACAATGGATTGGGGGCTGCAACTTACTGCAAGGAGAATCTTTTGAGCAATATTGTGGGTGCCATTCCTTTGGACCTCAGCAGAGATGAATGGTTAGCAGTATTGCCAAGGGCTTTGGTAGCAGGCTTTGTAAAGACCGATAAAGATTTTCAAGAGAAAGGTATACATTGAGAATTTCTCTATGCCTATACGTAGCATGTTATCTTTGTAGTTTTATTATCTAAAACAGAGTTAGGAGAGTTCAAGACCTAATAAGATTGTCCCCAGGTTGATAACTCAGGTGTAATGTGCCTGTTTAAAGACCTGTAAAAAATCTGCAAGTTGCTGATCAAAACTTGGAGGTTTAAAGACCATTCATAAAAAACTTTTCAAGTTGCTTAAAATGAATAAATGTTCTACAAAAAAATGCTGGCTTGCACATGAAATGGAAATCGACCTCTGTTTTATTTGCTCGTGGAATACTGGAAAGGAAGCATTATGGTTGTAACCACGATCATTTGGACAACTAGCCCAATTAGCATGAATATATGCATCTATAGAAGTGTGTTTTTTCTTATACATCCATATATCTCTTCCCTGATAATCCTTCCCATTAGTACTGTAAAACTCTGTGTCATTCACACCCCCCCCCCCCACCCCCCAAAAAAAAAACTATAATCTATCATGTATTACCTTAAATTTTAAACTGCATAAATATACGTGAAAAATCCAATTTTGGTTTTTGAAGCATCTTAGAAGTTAGAAGAACATGTCATTGTTTGCACGTTGGAGATTGTGATCATCTTTCTCAAATTTTCTAACTTTGACATGGGCTATTAGGCATGACAGTTACTTGCACTGAAAGTCATTTTGGTAAATGACTGAATCAAAATGTTCTCACGGAACAAGGTCGAGGTTACCTTGTTCTAGAAGCCTCAGGTTCCTGATGGAACCTGTTGACAAACCATTCACCATGAATTGAGAACTGGTATTTCAAACCTTGCTTTTAATCAATCTCTTCACTAGATTTCTAAATCATTATGAGTTTTCTTTTTTCCAGCATTTTACTCTTCAATTGATGTCACTATAGCCAATTCCTTACTATCTGTGCCTTTGAAATGTTTCAGAATATTCAGATTTTGTTTATGTTACACTTTGAGCATTCAACAGTTGTAAATTGATCACTCGACCATTACTTTTTCAGCACAATCATCAGGAACGACTGCCACCATTGTGATATTGGATGGTTTGGTTGTAACTGTAGCATCAGTAGGTGATTCCCGTTGCATACTCGAATCTGCTGAAGGTGCTATGTATTGTCTGTCAGCAGATCATAGACTTGAATGCAATGAAGATGAGTAAGTTTTTGTTCTAACCATTTGACATTCCACATAAGGAATAATTTAGTTGTTACTTTGGGATTGATTCTTCATACATCCAACAGGGTGGAACGCATAGTAGCAAGTGGGGGTGAAGTTGGTCGACTTAATACTGCTGGTGGTACAGAGGTAATAACCCTTTTGAATGTTTGAGCTGAGATCAATAAACTTGATCTCTGTGCAGAGTCAGTTCGTAATTCACTTTCTTGCCTGCATATCTTCTCTAGTGTTCAAAAAGTCAGTATAGTCAATTCTATTTTCATTTTTTTTTTTGGTTATCAGTCCTAGGAATGGATACGTACAGTTTTGAGGTGATCATGCTTTAGTAAAAACATAGGTATTTGAGGATATACCAGAGACATCTATAAAATTTTATGGGTTTGGGAGAATCGAACATGGGATGTCCCGACTAATAGTCATCCTATACATATTGACTATTGACAGAAATATGGTGCTGTGTCATGACTTGATTGGGTGCTCAATTTACAGCTTGTTAATTATTATCGAATATCAAGGATATATTTTGGATATTGATAATATATCTTCTATATTGACAATATCTCTCACATCAGTACTCAAACACCAGATGGAATCTTGGATATTTAAATTACAGAAATAATTTATGATTAACTTAAGAGCTACTTTGGAAAATAAAATCTATTCTAATATTAATTTATACTGCATTTTTCAGATTGGTCCTTTAAGATGTTGGCCAGGTGGATTGTGCCTTTCAAGATCTATTGGAGATGTTGATGTTGGTGAATTTATCGTACCTGTGCCTCACATAAAGCAAGTGAAGGTTCGCTGATAATTTTGGCTGCCTGCACCTTGAAGTCTTCAGATTTTTGTAGTTTTTCTTAATTCTGCATGCTGCCCTTGGTGGTATAAGATTTTGATGTAGCCTAGTGTCTGAGCTTGTGTTTCAATCTTATTGCAATCACAACTCTAAAAGTTATGTAGGACTATAGACGAGTTCCATCTTTCGTCAATGGTGTTCATGTGGATATTCAAGTACCAAAGCATGATTGTATCATCGTCATTATGCTATTTTTCTAATAGTGTGGTTTTTAACTTGAATTCATTTTTGCCATATACCGTCAACCGGAGTTAAATATTCTGTTATCAAAGATGCTTGTGGGATGTTCAAGTGCCAATTGGTGATCATAGCCGTCCTTAGGTTATTGTGCAGATGTTTTAGTTGCCATTAACTTTTGATTAACGCTATTTGTCAACTTAATGGCTTCATCATTTTTGCCTCAGCTTTCTACTGCCGGAGGTAGGCTTATCATATCGAGTGACGGTGTTTGGGACGCTTTGTCCTCTAAAATGGCTTTGAGTTGCTGCCATGGGAGGGATTCAGATGCCGCAGCTGCTCAAATAGTTAAAGTACGATAGATTTCAAATGAAGGTCTTTTATGTGATGATCTTTGTGCACTAACTTTAATATGGCTTTTTTACTTACTGTGTAGGAGGCTGTTGAATTGAAGGGGCTTCGAGATGATACAACCTGTATTGTGATTGATATATTACCACTTGAGAAGCATGCTCCTCCTTTGCCACCGCCAAAAAAACATGGAAAAGGAGTTTTCAAGTCCATATTTCGAAAAAGATCACCTGAGCTATCTTCTTCATCTTCCCATAAAAATTGTATTGAACCAGAGCCAGTAGAAGAAATATTTGAGGAAGGATCTTCTATGCTTGCAGAGAGGTGTGTACTTTGTTGATTATTAGTAGGACCTATATTTGAAACTTCTTAATCAGGAAACAAATGCTTATAAAGAGAACAAAGAGAATCTTTTTGACATGAAATACATGCATGCTAATCGCAGGTTAGACATAGGATATCCCCTATGCAACACGTTCAAGTTGTTCAGGTGTGCAATTTGCCAGCTAGAGATGAAACCTGGAGAGGGCATCTCGGTGCATGCTTCTTCAGAAAATCCAGGAAAATTGCGTCCTTGGGATGCTCCTTTCCTCTGCTGGAGTTGTCATACAAAGAAAGAAGCCATGGAAGGGAAAAGACCATCAGGAAGTACGTCAACATTAACTCTCTCCCACTTAAAAGGATTAAAAAAGAAAAAAGAAAAAACCGTCAATCTGTTATGCATGAGTCTGATCCTGTTATTTCTTTTCCAGGTGGTACCTCTTGAAATTACTAGCCAATGTGAGAACCATTGTCCTGTTTATTGAATTTGTCGGTGCTAACAATTGTTTCGAAGCTATCAGAAGTTCGAGCAATATTCTCTCTCTAATTCTATAGATTGGTCCTTATCGTGGATTTTCTATGTTTGGTTTCACGTGAGATACACTTCAGGACTGAGGACTTCTCAATTTTGCTGCTTCAATTCAAGCAGGAAGATCAGAGCTTGAACTTCTTCAGTAATCAACCCTTCAGCCCTTAGAACCCTGCAGCCCTTCAGAGGTAAACCCACTTTGTTTCTGGGTTTCTTTCCATTGTATATGAGTACAGGTTATAGAGTTAACAAAATCAAGGATGTCTCACTGTAATATTATCAAGGGTGGAAAAGTGAATATCTATACAACTCAATCCAATTAAGGACACAAAATTACTGCTGAAAATCTGATGTTTTAGTTTTTCACTATTCCACTTTCCTCAACCCCATAAGGAAGATTTTTCATTGGTTAATATACTTTTTAGCCTTTCATTTGTTATCTGCCAGATAAACACCTACCACTGCAGGATAGATGAGCCTCCACCTCTTGAACCAATATGAGTTGTTTCAGATTACTGATGCACATATCATTATGTTAGCTGTGTAGTTGAGTATATTACTCTCTTACAAAAGTCTACTGTACATCTATTACCGTTGTTGGGAGGAAATGATTTTCTCATATATATGGTTAAATGATATGTAAACTATGTTTCATTGCAATTTTCTCTTTTTGCATGTTGACACGGCCTAAGCTTTTTGGTTAGTATTCACTGTGTGCTGCACTGTCTAAACTCACTGGTGAAGTTTGAGTCAGCATTCCACACACACAAATCAATAAACACTAAAGAGAGAAATAAGGATTTCAATGAAAACCCTAGACATTATTAGGAATATCCAATGATAAATAATGTCCAATAATCATAATCCGCACTCCTTGAAGGGTTGGAACACCAGTCTCTACAACTAGAGAAGTCATCTGATCTTCCATAGCCAAGTGTTCAGCATATCAGAATCCTGAGAGAAGAGGAACACTATCAACCCACAAGAGTAGCTCTTTTTTTCCCTCTGGTACACTCCTGACACCTGATGCCTAGATTTCTGCAGGTGAAGTACTTAAAATTAACAGATGCAGCAAGGTAATCAACATGAATCACAATTGGGATTAGGGTTGTTCAACCAGAAACCGGAAATCGAACTATTGGCAAAAATTCAATCCAAACCGAACCGAACCGAACCGAATGTGTAATCAAATCTAAAACCGAAGTGAACCGAGAAAAACTATGCTAAACCGACCTAAACTGAACCAAAAAAAACTATGTATTATCTACTAATTTTTTATATTAGAAATATAAAATTAAATATATCTATTGGTTCAGTTTGTTTTCCTCTCTTTTTTTTTCAACCTAAAACCGAACCAATCACTTTGTTTTCAAAAAATTACAAATCGAACCAAACCAAAACTGAAATAAAACCAAACCAAATTGGTTGATTCGGGCAGTTTAACTGGTTTCGTTCGGCTCTAATTGGGATAGTTGTATCGAAGGGTGTAACACCCACCCTACTCTAATACCACAAATATTGTCTCCACTTGACCACCCCCATAGGTGTGTGTGGAAACCAATTAATCAATAAATTGATCCTGGGGGGTTCAAACCGCTGAAGTGTTGGAAGAGTGCAAGTCCGCTCTTAAGTATCTCCACGAGCTGCCTATGCCTAAGCATGTGGGACACACCCTAGAGCAACCTATACTGTGTTTTTCTTGAAGCACACTTGACCTAATTTTGTAACAGAGACATAATTTTGTAGTTGTAATGCCTTGTACCTATTGAGATCTCCAGGGTGTATTATATTAATCGAAGTTTAGGCAAGTAATTTGGATAACCAGGAGTCGGCGCTATGAGTTGCAGAAACCATAGAGTGGTATATATTGTGACCATAGTGACGAATTGGCTAGCCCTGCCAAAAGTAAATGTCAAGCATTTCCCCTTACCCAAAAGGCCAAAAGGGGAGTTTAAATATTTAGGAGAATCCTATCATAAAGTGACCGAAATATCTTTTAGTAATCTTTACAATGCCAAGCTAGCTTTGAGCATCCAGGTTGAACCTTGACCAACATTGGTGTGCATTCCTGTGGCTTGTACTGTGTTACTATCGCACTCCAAGCTACTCCAAGCTACCCCAGTGCACCAACCCAAGCATGACCATGATAAATAGTGGTGGCAGTGTGGAACAGATACTGTATGTGAAGAGTAGTATACCCCCTTGCTAGAAACATTCGATTCTTGAAGAGTAAGGATCGGCTGGTCAATACCAAGTTTCTAGCGTGAGCTAAACTTCATATGATTTAAATGATTTAACTGTGAAAAATTCCAATTATTAGAATCCTGAAGATCATGAAACTGAATATAGTGTAGATGACCAACAAAAGCTTGTGGGAAATATTTCATGATCATATTCACAAAATCAACCGAGTCCCTTAGGTGTGTTAATGGCTCTGAAAGTGAAGTGCATCTTTTGATCCCTCCTATGACTATATTGATCGTTCTTGTCCCTTCAATATTTGTGCCTCCAACTATACCTATTCTTTTGTAAGGAGCATGGCACAGGTTGATATGAATAATGATGATCATTACTTTAAGAAAATGACAAGAACTCTGCATTTTCATGAGTGATTTAATCACAATATTTAGATTTGTGTGCAAATCTTACTTGACTCGAAGATTCAACCTATAGCAGTATGCTAGTTGGAAAAGATGTGAAAGATAATCCAGGACAGTGTCTCACTATCTCACTCTCTCTCCCCCCTTCTTTTGTTTATTTCATTTATTTATTTATTTTTATTATTATTATATTTTTTCTGTGGTGTTGTTTTGTGAATGCTACTTATCTGGAAGTTAATTTTTTATATGGTGAATTTCAATCACTGAGATAGACGTTGTTGGATCACGATTAAGGTTGGATTTATGAAGGAGATCTTCTATGGAAAGAGTTTGGGTGCTTTCGAGTGCCGACCAGGAATTCACAAAAAAATAGCATTTAGGAAGTTGCTGAAATCTTCAAATGACAATGTTCTCACTTTGTTTTTTCAAATACAAGATACCCCTAATATACCTTAAAAAAAGGTTGCAAAGAGTGTAAAGCATGCGGTATTATAGTCAAGATGGGGAAGTTATCTTCTAAAGTTGTAACCGCAGACTCAAAAGATATTCTGAGTGTCTATGACATGGAATGAGATCCAAACAGATTTGAGAAATTTAGCTATGGAAATTTTACAGAATCTTTGGTCCACCCCCAATTCAAGCTTTTAGTTCCAGTTGGGTCCAATTCTCAAAACAATGCAACCAATAGCAAACCCTTTCATGAAAAGTTTTGAAAGGTAAGTACCCAAACCAAGCTTCCCTCCCAGCCTTGTACATTATAGTCTTATATATTGGATTTATCAAGCTATTTCTAGATTTAGAGAAACTATATATTATGTATTGTCTGATTGATAAAACTTGTGTGCATAAACGAATGTTGTCATCTCTACTAGCTCCAAATACTGTCTGGATGAGAGGGCCCTGTTTAAGAGTATCTCCTAGTGTAACTGTTTGGTTCTATTCTTCTGTGAATGGGCCCGTAATGAATGGGTGAGAGAGTTAGGTCAAATGCAGGTGTCTTGGTCATCTACTGCAACCCTTTGGCATTGGGTGCAGAAAATATTGAAGATGTCTGAGAGTGAGGGGTACATATTCCAAGATGCTTTGGCATTAACATGCCTTTGACTGAAATCAGAGCATGGTAAAACTCAGAAATTTGGTTCCCTTCCCACCACGTTCACAGTTGCCCACCGACAGCTTGGTAGTTTCCTTCAGTCCTTTGTTTATTCTTCTTCCCTCATCTTTTCTTTCTTTTTCCAGTTTCTTGATCTTATCCCAAGGTAAGGTAGAATTAGCACAGTTAAAAATCTCTTTATTACCTAGAACTTATTAGTTATTTTCATCACACCCATAAATCCTATATGGAATTGATCTTGCTGTCTTCAATGCTTGTCCTATGCCAAGATTTGGTCGTATTTGACCAACCTCAACTACACCATTTCAAAGGGGTCCCAATTATATCTCCTGAGAATCAAGACTCGAAAAATTCCGCAGGTATCTTTCCTGCACCATCTAGTCACCATATGTGGTGTACTCACCTTTTGATTTATTGTAATTTTCTGGAATGTTATTTTTAAAGAGAAAGGGTTCTCATGGTGAAGAGTCCTAGTTTCTTTCTTCCAGATTTTTGTACAACCCTCTGGTGTAATCACCACCTTGGGATTCATTGTAATTTTCTAAAATTGCAATGGAATGCTATTTTTAAAAAGAAAGGGGGTTTTTGTAGTGAAGGGTTCTCATAAGCTGAAATAAGTCTCGACCTTGAAACATCTTGGTATAAAACTTTTCCATCCCCACATCCTAAAACCATTCAAAAAAAAATGTGCCATGTAGCAGCCGTTTGAGGTCTTTTCTATGACTTCAATTATTTGTAGCTTTCATATCTTCATACAACCAATGATAAACCCAGTTCATGAATGCACTGTCATAGCTATTGTTATAATAATGTACAAGACACAAGTGGAGATGGGTTGTTGTCAAAGAAAACTTGTGAAATTGACAAGTATCTTGAAATGGAGCCCTTCTTATTAGCGAGGAAACGGGCGAGGGAGGGGGTGCAACCCTCCATCCCCTCGAGATGTGTGATGGCTCAAGGGGGATGGAAGAGTCCCTCCTCCCTCGCCCGTTTCCTCGACATTAAGAAAAAGCGTTTGAGAACCCTTCTTAATAAAAACACAACTCAATGGAGGGTGGGTCACTATTTATTCCAACTACTTCTCCTTCTCAAGAATTAAACTAGCTAGAAGCTAGTGTGCTTCAAAGCTGTCTACCATCTTCCATTAAAGCACTGCCAAACCTTTCCTCTTTGTTTTGACATAGAAACTTTTTTCCCCTAAACCCTTGTTTGAGAGTGATTAGCCCATAATGGAAGCACTGAATGTGGCCTCCTAAAGAATTACTCTTGTCAGCTTGTGCCAACTCTTCAAAGAAAAGGAGAGTGTTTTTTTTTTCTTTATCCCCATGCATGTGACAGACACACATATCCAAACATAAATGTGATTCAAAGCCAGTTGAAAATCAAAAGATTCCATCTGAAAGAGTGACAGATGACTCAATAACAACATTTCTCATTAGTCAACAACACTTCACAAACTCAAGTTACTTCAACTGCAAAATTTGTACACTGAAAAACAGCCAAACATTCACTCCTAGAGAGCTAGTAGTCAATAAAAAAAAAAAAGATGAATCAAAGCTAAAACACTAAAATCACAAACACAATCCCTATTCTGAAATCTTCTTCAAATTTTTCCAAAACCCCTTCAAAATTAGCATGAATACAGTTCCCATGAAATCCCCTCAACAAAAATGCCAATATCTCTACAAGTCAACCCCGCCCCCCCCCCCCCCCCCCCCCCCCCCCCCTCTGAATCAGCATTGTCTTTACATCCCAATTTCCACATCTCTGCAATTGCTTCCTCCATCTCTCAACTGTCCATGCAACAAAAAACCCATATCAGTATCAACAAAACACACTGTAAAACTGATTTGAAAGAAATAATGAAAATGATCATGACTTCTACTTCACCTGTGAGTTTTTGCTACCATGGGTTTCCTCATGAAGCTTCCCTATAGAGTCATCATCACTCTTGTCACCTTTCTTGGACAAAATGTGGGGCCTCTTCAGACCCAGAAGCTCCTTCCATCTGCTGCTAGAACCCTTGGGTGGTCTCGACGACGACACGGTTCGCCCGGTGTCCTCGTTGTCATCAACGAGAAGTTCTTCTCTCAAGGTCAGTTTCTGCAACCTCTTGTTGGTGGTGCAACTGTCCTTGAAAGGCAACAGCCTCCCCTTGCTGAAGAGTTCATCTGCAGCCATCATATTGTAGTTTGTTACAGAGAATTCGAAGTCTGATGAAGAAGGTGGTTGTGGGGTGCGTTCACGAGTGATCATTTGTTGTTGGGTGTCGATGAAATCATTTGAGAAAGAGATTCTTGGGCTCATTGTGGGTGCATAGCGACCATTATTGTTGTGCTCGTTGTTGAACATGTCTACGCATGCCATGTAGAGGCACCTCCTCAGCTTTCCAAACACACACACAATACCTAACACTAATATAGGAGAGCTTATCTACCCCCCCCCCCCCCCCCCCCCCCCCCCCCCCCTCTCTCTCTCTCTCTCTCTCTCTCTCTCTCTTCCACTGTTACAACTCACATGTGTGTATTTATATTATGTTTGAAGGACTGAGTGTGATGCGTGCATGTCTCTGTATATGTATGTATGTATGTCTAAATGTATGTGTAATGTAGTGTTATAGTATGTATGTATAAATAGTTATGGTGGATTTAATGCTGGGTGACTTCTAGATCTGTCGTTTGTGAGTCTCAAGATGTGTAGGTTTTTGACTCTCAATATTGAGCAAATAAATATTGTTGTGTAATACATAATTCTTAGAGATAAAGATGGTAATCTTCTTCTAAGAATCAGGTGTGAGCTGGTAACATCAATGCTTGAGTTTGAATGGGACGGGGACATTATAATTATAATATGATTATGTGAATTCCATACATGCAGCTTCTCGAGCGGGATGTTTTAGAAAGTTGTTGGCACTAAAGTGGATCAGGTTATAAGTTATTAGTTGTTCAGCCATTACTTTTTAGCACTAAAATGGATCTCTGATTGCTAAGTAATATTTTCTGCATTTGCTTTTAAATTTTCAATTAAATTTACAAATCAGGCAAAGCCTTCCATGCACCTGAAAGGAAGGTTTTTATTTATTTATTTAATTATTGTGTGATGCATTTGACTAAGTTTTGGGGAAGTAGGCAAATATTTATTTTTTTATATCATGCCAGTGATCACATCTTAGTCTATATGCTAATGGGTGCTAGCTCAGACTTGTAGTTGGTAAGTTGATAAGAGGCGATAGGTATCACAAGGTTAGGGCTCAAATCTTGCCAAAGGCAATCCCCAATGAAAACCCTGCTACTTCTTGTTTCATAGTGTGGTAATTATATTGTAGGCATATCAATAGCTAAGTTGATACGATTGTTATCACTATACATGAAAGTTATGAAAGAGAGACATATACAGATGAATCACATGAGAGTATAGTGAGTAGGGTTTATAGCTACCAAAAATAGGGGAATCATCATTGATGAAGGGAAGGAAAGTCTGTCATTGCCATGAATATAGAGGAAAGCAATGGGAGTGAAAATATTAAATGGGTTTGTATAGAGGAAGACCCCAAAGAAAGATGTTTATTATTAAATTCTGTTTGAGGGTACAGAAAGACAGAGAGCTGCAAAGAAGAAAAGTTTCAATAACATATGCTGCTGCTGCTGCTACTGCAGCACTGCCCTTTCTTTGGTCCTGCTTTGAGTTGCTTCTTATTTACCACCACCGTATGAGCTGGGTGATGCTGACGGGTCGAAAGGGACCAGGTGATTTCGTTTAGTTTTACTTCCAACACCACACTTTACTTCTTCTTCAATTTTAGTCCAACTACATTTCCATGACTTCTTTAACTAAGTTTTGAAGATGTCTGCATTTAGAAACAGTGTTTGAAAACATTGAGGTTTATATAAGCTAGCCGGCTATTCATCCTAGAATCACATGGTGATTTATATCAGCACATTAAGGGTATATCACAAATTCTATCCTACTCTCAGGATTGGGTCAAGATAACGTGCTATATCATTTTTATCTTTTTCAGTCTTTATCTCGTCAAACCATTTTGTTTTCAAAATGCTCTGGTATAGCCCTTCTAAATGAAATCTCACCGCTTTCCCGCCTTTACAAGGCAATCATCGAGGTTCTTGCCAAGCTTTCACATGCAGTAATCAATAGGCAATCAAGATTATCTTACATAATATAAAAACGGTGTTAAAAATCTAACACATGAATACATGAGGAGGCAGTCTAACGTTTGGTAATATAAAGAATGTCAGTGTATCAACTACCCATGTTTTTAAAATACTTTTCTCAGTATGCAACATCTTCAACCTCTCTAGGAAACTTTTCCTTGGAACTAAACACAATCTTATTTCCACGAGAAAACACGAGTAATATCACTTTCAGATTGTTCTCTTTCTCCCTTCCTCTTTTTTTTTTTTAGCCATTATACTTAGAATAAACACAGAAATTCCTGAAAATTTGTTACACTTGTTACCCCATTAAAATTTCAATTGTTTGATTGTTGGAATGAAAATTGTTCCAACCAGTGCTTACTGATACCAAGTTAAACTGCCAATTTATCTAAAGCTAGTAATTAAACATGGTATTAGAGCTTGGGTTTGAAAAGGTCAGAGGTTCGATTCTTGCGTAGCACAATTACTGAGGTCTTGATATAAGTTGGCAATTTGACAGTTAACGAGAGCAAATCAAGGGATCAGACCATCACATGTTCGGAAGGCAGAGACATCCCTTGCTCCAAGTGAATCTGTGGTACTTGCTGTTATGTTTCAAATTTAAATTATGACTTTCAATATGAGTTGCAACTTTGTTAACATGATCGATTAATGTTCTTTGTACGAGTTAAACACAAAGTTGGACAACATTTTGATAGTCTATCTTAGTGTACCATTCTCAAATTTATGACAGCAACGATCTTTACGAGGTCTCTACTGCCCGTTTGAAGCATAGGGTGATGATTAGGTGTAGAAAATGTGTTTCTTTAACCCAGCAGAATTGACTGTCCTCCGAATTGCAACCATAGCAAGATGAAACTCAAATGTCATCAAATCAAACTATAATTAAAAAAAAAATTCATCTCTATTATGAAGACATTTTAAAACCCTGATTCTAAAACAAGCCCGCCAAAATAAGGTTGGTGCGTAGTGTTGTTTCAACCTTTTTTTTAGGAGAATCTATGTGAGAATCATGAGTTATTGGTTGACTGGGTTGGTAGTCTTAGTTCAACAACAACATCATGAAGGCAGGGCATGCAGGTACTGTTGTTCTTCACATGGACATGGTTTCTCTCTGTAATGGAACTACAATCCAAATTAATGGGCAGAGTCTAATGGATTCCACAAAAGTATAAAAATCTTGTGAATGAACTTCTATGGAATCTTTCATACACATTTTGAAGTTTGGTCTCCTCTCAAGCTAACAAGGCTTGTTCTCTTCTACTTTACTAGCAACATTTTAAATCTTTCGTTTTGTTTTTGACATAATGACTCGACTCGATTTCCAAAGTCAGATCAGAAGAACAAAAATTATGTATTATTATTTTGGTTTTTTAATTTGCTCTTAATGAAGAGTACATTTTGTTTTTTCTAATATATTAGCAAAACTAAGGGTTATCTAATCTTTCCCTTCATTTCTTCTTCTGAGTATCCATGACTATGGACCGTATAGAATCTTTTGTCCAAAATCACATAGAGTCATAACCCCCAACATGCTATATTTAGCATTTTCTTGTTAGAGGTCTCTTAAATCTGGAAGGGAGACGAAGATGTAATTTGCGTCCCAATGCCCTTCTCACAGAGGCTGTAGAGGATATAAGTCATTGTTTGATCCAAAAACAAGTATACAGCCATTGGAGGTGTAAAAGAATAAGTATCTGAATCTACTGAAATAGTCAATATGGCCTCGCGAGACCATACAATGCATGTGACATAGGCCATTTGAAAACTCTAGCGTTTGATCATTGGAGAATATTCACCTTTCCATATGAGTTTTTGGGCTACTTTGACGGTATGCTTTCGTACTTCAATGGATGACTGGAAGCTCAACACGTTCCAAGTTTTAGCCCAAACCATTGAATAACCATTAGTATAAAAGAGAATAGGGCAGTTTCATTTGGGAAGAGCTACACAAACAAACGAGTCTTGAGCATGCAAGATTGTGTGATGTGGACTATTTTAAAAAGGTTCCTACTAAATAATACCACTAAATCCACTGAAAGATACCACCACCACTTTTTTTTAATTTACTGAAGGACACCACTACTCATGCTCACATTCTCTTCTCTCTTCACCGGAGCAACACCTTGGCCAGCCCCACCACCACCTCGCCCCGCCACGCCCTTCCACCACCGACCGACAATGGTGGTTGTCACGCCCCGACCCGCCACGGGAATCGCAGCGTGCCGATGCATGAACTAACCCGTAATACAGGCGGATCGTAACCGGCCACAACATCATAATATAACACATTCTTGATACGAGAATGAAACGAAAATAAAAACTACGATAAAAATTTGAACAAAATAAGAATATATATTTGATTCGCTCCGCCAGAGTCATAGCGACAAAACCAGTATACAAGCATATAGTATAACAAGATAATACACCTGATAATACAGAGGAAGCAAAACATACCCGTACAGGGTGGACACGACCAAACAACACAAAACGCGCCTACAGTGGAAAACTGGGCCTAAACGCCACGATCAGCAGGAGCTCCAACACTGTCTGCACTCCAATAAAAGCACACCCCTTGCGAGGACAGCATAGCACAAAGCTAGCTAGTGCGAGCAAACTAAATACAAATAATAGAATAATTTACAAGAAAAAATTCATGCCACACAACAATGGATAAGTAACAAGTTCTAAAGTCTAAATCACACCGTGTCTCTAAGGATAATATTTCTAAGTTCAAGCAACAAAACAAGCATTTCAGATTCAACAATAACTACAAGTTTACGATATATGCCGATCATTACACGTGATTCAAACATGGTAAATATCAAGCGATGAAAATAAAGACAATCTCATAATTCTTCATAGTCTCCTAGGTATAGCAATCAAGTCGAAACCAAAAACCTTGTAAATTTATGTATAAGTCTCTCATATCGTATGTATCTGCATACCCTACGAATGTGTCTCACCCAGACACATCCCACAACGTGCACCAGTACCACTTCGGGCTTGTTTGTATCCTAATGGGGTGTCATCTGCCAGGATACAAGCTTAAACATCCCGAACGACTGGCCTAACACAATCAAATTCAAGCGCGCTGAGAGGGAAAGCGAGTAATCTCCAAAGCACGTCCTTCGGGACCCGTCCTACTGCACTCTCTAGTGGAAAGTGCGTGCGGGAGCTCAACGCACCTCAGCAAGCTTGCCACATGCAATATCGTCCTCAATGTCAGGTGTGAGTCATCTCAAGCACCATCCAACTCACGATGCGAGCAAGCTCCTAAGCATCGGCACAACATGCATTATAGCGGGGTAAAGACACTTATACTAATATCAACATGCACAAATGATGAGTCTGTAAATAATCAAATGTAACAGACGTGCAACCATAATCAATTCAACAATTTTTTATAAATCCACGACTACGCCAGGGTCCCAACATGACCCAATTCACCACAATCAATTGATTCGAGTCGACTATCATACATGCTCAAGACTCGACAATCTACGGTAAAACATGACATACTATGCAAACTCGAAAACAAAGCATACAAGCCTAATGCCATTACATCAAAGCCTAATCACACCCAAATTCATCAACTATATGATTTCATTCAAGTATATCATGCTTTCAGAAAACTCTATGCGTAATTCATTCACAAAGAAACAACACAACCATCAAAATCTCTAAAAGTTCCGAATTTCGGACTTACATTCAATTATACACAATTGACGATATACTGTAAAAATTAAATTCAAAATTTAAAATACTTATTTCTCAAAACCCAATTCCTATCGGTCGAAGCTCCTAACTCGCAAAACAACGAATGCGGGACCACGAAAATTTTTAAAACTGCAAGGCGGACTTAAAGGTGAGCAAACTAGCCGAAAATTGAAAAAATAAATAAATTACAAGCGGCACGTGACTGAAAGAAAAACTTACAGGCAATAAAAATTCGGCAAACACCTCGCCGAAACCCAAAGTTTGTCGAAAACTCGCCGAAACCCTCCATACTCCAGTCTGATCGCCTCCGAACAACACAACAGGCCGGAAATAGGTCCAAGCACACCTGAATACACGGATCGGCAGCTCACCTACGCTAGGGATGGAAACGGGGCGGATTTGAGCGAATTGGTGGATATCCACCCCGCCCCGCCAATCCGTTTATGGTTTGCGGTTTTGTTATTGGATTGTCGGGTCCCCGCCCTGTCTTTGATCTCAGAAATTACAAAAGTTACAAAAAATATTCTTGATCTCAGAGATTACAAAAAATATCTTTCATATCAGAGATTACAAAAAATATCTTTGATATCAGAGATTACAAAATATTACAAAAAATATTTTCAGAGATTACAAATATTACAAAAAATATCTTTGATCTCAGATCTGAGATCAGATCAGATCGATCAAAGATCATAGATCTCATATCTGGATCACAGATCTCAGATCTCAGATCTGTGATCAACCATCCTGCGACTCGGCCACCCTTCGACCATCTTGCGACTCGGCCACCCTTCGACCACCACCCTGCGACCACTTTTGAGTCCGAGACCACCCTGCCTGCGACCACCCTTCGACCACCCTCCGACCACCCTTGAGGCCGAGGGCCCGAGACCACCCTTCGACCACCCTGCGACAACCATTGAGGCAACCTTCGACCTCGCTGTGAGAGTGAGTGAGACCCCTTTGTGAGAAATGAGAATGAGGGTTTATTCCCTATTTATAGGTTAAGGGTATTGTAGTAATTTAACCAGTTAAGCGGATATCCGTAGCGCGGATATGGTTAAATCTGTATCTGCCCTGAATATTAAATAGATACAATTTGGATATCCGTATCCACCCCAACCTCCATATACCCTTAACCAAATCCGCCCCAAACGGGGCGAGTGAGGCAGATATCCGTGAAAATCCGCCCCACTGCCATCCCTAACCCACGCGCCCAAAGTCCAGATTCACGCCGAATAACCCTCAAAACGGACATGCACCCTGATTTTTTTTGAAAAATTCGGCCAACCTCGAAATCATCCTTGCATGTCGAGTCTACGGGCTCCAAATGACGCCACCAAGGCCCCTCAACGGCTGATCGGAGCTACGAAATCCAATCAAACAACCCACCACGTCAAACCCAAATATGAAAACTGATTTTTTTTTGTGCAAAACTAAAATAGAAACGAAGGGGGGAAGAAATGAAGGACAATGGGCGAGATTTTTGCGAAGGAATCGCTTGGTCCGCCGGCAAGCACGCAGGCGGAGGAGCAGCAACGACAGGGAATTGCTCTCTGTGAAGGAAAAGAAAAAGGAAAGAAGAAAGAAAAGGGGAGGGGTTTTGTCTTTTAAAGGGTGGGTGGCTATGTGCCCCCACCAAACTTACTGAGTACACCCTCTCAAGCAATTTAAAAAAACAGATATTACAGTGGTGCTTGGGAGAAGAAAAAGAGGTGAGGAGGAGAGGTGGCAGGGTGTCGGTGGTGATTGATGGTAAAGAAGAAGAATAAGAATTAGAGGGGGAGGAGGAGGATGAGAGGTGGCAGTGGCGAGGTGGTGGTGGTGAAGGGGATGAGGAGGATGAGAGGTGGCGGTGGTGTGGTTGATGGAGAAGAAAAGGAGAAAGGAAAAGATAGGTACAGTTTCTTTATTTATTGGTGGTGTCTTTCAGTAGGTGGTGATATCCTTAAGAAAGGAGGGTGTTGGTGGTGTCCTTCAACATATATGGGTCTTTCAAAAAATGGAAGATTGTCTTACGTGCACAGGATAATCCCGCGTGTATAATTTTTTTAAGCCACTCATTGGATCACACCTATCCTAACTTCAAATGTGCCCAAACTTTTGAGTTTGAAGTTGAGGTTAAACTCTTTTTTGTTTTGCAAGCCTAGAAAATGGGAAATGAGATAAATTGATTTTGGGCCAAATTATTGGGCTAATGTTAAGGGGGTGTTTGACAACTAAAAACACAAACACTTTTTTTTTTTTAATCTTAGCAAAACTTATGCTATGAAATAAGTAGTGGTTTTTGTAGTTTAGTTTGGTTACATTGCATGTATCGGAGAGAGGAAGAATTGAGGATGTGTATGAAAAAAACAAGGGTATGGATAGTTATTTTTAGAAGCCAAAATATTTTTAAATCACAAAAGCAAAAACAATTGACTGGATTTAAGTAAAAAAAATAGCGCCTCTTAAATTGACATTTTGGATTTCCCAAACTTGCTTAAGGTAGTTTTAGAAGGTTATATAAGCGAATAAGTTGCTTTTTGAGTGAGTTCCCAAACACCCCTAAGTGGATATTGAGTTCACAATTTCTCAATTGGGCAACAACCACAACTCTAACTTGCACATTTTCTGCCCTTGTAATTAAAATCTAACAAATTGAGGCTTCAACACACACAACCTAAATTATAAAGGCAGCGACTATATGACACAACCAATTCTGCCGAAGGACATCACAACCCAATTTTTTTTGGATGCGCTGAAGGACACCACCACCCCTCACCTTCCCTTTTACACCTTATCTTTTTATCTTCACAAAAGCAACACCACCCCGCCTGCCTCACCACCGCCTTGCCGGCCACATCCGGCCTCACTACTACACCTTGTCCACCGCCGACCGCACCACCACTCCTTTCTTCCTCTTTTCATTTATTCTTGTTTTTTTATCTTCATTTTCTTCATCTTCTCCTCCTTTGTTTTCTTCTTCTCCGCCATTGTTATCTTCTTCTCCCCCTTTGTTCTCTTCTTCTTTTCTCTATTTTTTTCTCATCATATTCTTCTTCTTCTATATTCTCTTCTTCTCTATTTGTCTTCCTTTTTTTTCTTCCTTCTTTTCATCTCTTATTTGTTTTTCCTTCTCCTTTTATTATTATTATTATTATTATTATTATTATTATTATTATTATTATTATTATTATTATTATTATTATTATTATTATTATTATTATTATTATTATTATTTTGTTTTTCTCCTATTTTTCTTCTTTTTCTTTTGCTTCTCCCCTCTTTTCTTATCATTTTCTCTAATTTTTTTCTTCTCCTCCTCTCTCATTACATTCTTCTCATTTCTTCTTCTTTTCCTCAGTTTTTTCCTCATTTTCCCTCGCGGAAGTTCCTATAGTGGAGAACCCCCACGCCAGAGGTTTGTACGAGTGTGGATTCTCCACTCGCAGGAGCCTCCGCGAGGGCGAAGGAGAAAAAAATAGGGGAAAGGAAGAAGTAAGGAGAAGAAAAAGAAGAAGAAAAGAAGAATGATTAGGGCATGTAAATACACTTTATACAAAGTTAATTATTTTCACTTGTTAAGATTATTTTGATAATTGATTGAATTATCTGACAAGTGTGGCCTTTTGGAGAATTTTGTGTGTTTAGTGTGTGTTTTCAAGTAAAATGCCCTTAAAGATATGATAAAGGTGATCCACAACTTCTGTACCAACCCAAGCAAACCCACATGTGCTGGCCTGTGGGGCGTGTTGGCCTATGAGGTGCTGGCCCATGAGATGAAACCCTAGGGTTTCATTATGTTTTGTAGGGCCGCCTTCTTTTTTCTATGTTTATAAAAAAGACTCCTTAGGCATATTAAAATGATGGAATTTAGAGGAGATCACATACAATTTTCGTTAGACTTTTTGGAGATATTTTGTCGGCTAGGCTAATTCTTCAAGAAAGGTGAAGAGATGAACACCTAGATGTAGTTGGTTAAATTTGTATTTGATTTAGTTTTACGCTTTCACGATGAACAATGGCATTTGAGAATTTTCCCCTTTAATTAATATAGAAGATATTTTTTCGTGTGACAACCGATTATATTTTCTTCTTCCCTAGATTCTTTTATTCCGATGATTGTTTTATTCTTCTCTATATAAGTCTAGCCATGCTCTTCTTACTTGTGGAATATTAGGGTTCAATTGATCCCGGTAGATTGGTTATATGTAATTGTCTTTTACTGCGTTATTGTCTCCGGATATATCGTCGATTTAAGATATCATATATGACAAGTCTTTGTGCTTTCTAAAAAAAAAAGATTTCTCATATCTATTTACATTAAAAATTATATTCCAGTTATGTTGTTTGAGATGTGAAAATCATAATTAAATTATCATAATTAAATCATACAAGTTGAAGCAGTGAAATCTAGGAGGGATTCTTAGACCCTTGTGGTTTTTCGTCCTTGATTTTCATTCACCAAAATTCAATTGCTTATTTTTCTCAAGATTTTCTTAGTTTTAGTTCCTTGTTTTGTTGGTATTACTTTGAACCTATTTTGTAGATCGCTTTCCTTGTGGGATCTACACCCCATTCTTTATTGATTGACAACATGTATTGTTTGGGCGTATTCAAAGAAGAATAATAATAAGAAAAGAAAAAAACAAAGAAACACAAAAGAGGAAAAAAAAACTGAGAAGATAAGAATATGAAGAAGAAGAAAATATAGAAGATAAGAAACATGCAGAGGCTGAGAGGGATGCCCGACGTCATCGAGGTCGAGGCATTTTTAACTTTGGGGTTTCACATATAATCAAACTTGTAGTTTCCAACTCTTCAATTGAATTTGTGATTTTGTTTGACATGAAAAATAATTCAAAATTTTTAATGTTAAATTTTACGACTTAAAAGAAGAAAAATGCATAAACAATATAGGAAGCTTCAAAGTTTTACAAACAATAATGCAACAAATGCTAAGTAAATGGTAAGAGGGCTACAATATGGGCGACTTGACCCGTTCGACCCAAGATTTGTGTGGGAGGGACAAACATATTAAACATAATAGCAGTTGAACTTAGGTTTTGTTTGGTTGCACAAAAACAGACATGAAAATTGAAATCGTTTCCGTGAATTCAATTATGAGGCCTCCTCTTTGGACATGGATTTTCATGTGAAGTGGAAAAATAGTCTTAAGAAGAATCGATTTTTGTAGTAAATAAACAACCAAACAGTAAAAATCTATATAACAAGGGAAATTGAATCCATTTCCCGAGAAAAATGGCTAACCAAACATACCCTTACTTGAAAAGGTTTGGGTTGCTCATGAGAAAACTGAGTCAACTCGCATAATCAATAAACTAAGTTAACTTTACAAATAAGGACATGTAGGCAACACTATCAAAGATTGGAGTTGCCAAAGACAAACCTTCAAAGTCACCCAACTTGCAGTCATAGGAATTAGTAGGGTTGGTTGACTGCACAAAATTCACTAAATCTTAAGAAAAATTGATTTATGAGAGCTTTTAGAAGAAAAAGAAAAACTATTGATGGAACCCATTATATGGTGAGGGCGATAGGGTGCCCATTCGGGTCACACCACGAGACTAAGGACATTGTGGATGCTCTAACAAATTGAAAGCAAACCTTCAAGCTTTACCTTTGGAGATAAATCAGAGAGTTTTGAGAAAAAAGTTTTTTGAGACTCAATTGCATATTGCATAGCAGACTCGTGCTTCAACTCTAGCTCCAAAAATAAATTGTTTCCAACCACGGATTCAGGTTTTCATCCCGAATTACAATAGTCATCTCCTCTTTTTTACAATTATTCCTCATTTATTACTGTTTGTAACAGGTTCTCGCCTATTTGACATAGTTCTATTACGATATTAATATTATTGTGACTAAAATAGGAGAGTTTATTGTGCATATCTTTTGAGAAATATTAGTCTTTGTATTTTAGGTAAATATATCTTTGTGATTAGGAGGATTTTTAGGAGATCATATCTTTGTGATTAGGAGGATTTTTAGGAGATCAACCGAGCCTTGAAGAGCAAGGTTCTTGGCAATGTTTTGTAATATATATACTTCATTATCGTGAATGAGAAGGGCAAGAGAAATTGGGTGGAGAATTTTTCATGGTATCAAGAGCGTAGGGAGATCCTAGGGCAAACACAATTTTTTTTTCTTCTCTCAGTACTATAGCCTCCACGAGAGATCATGGCTGGCGGAGAGGGAGAAAAGAAAGGAGATGGTGACAAGAAGGTGGATATGACGTATCATCTTGGATCGAGTGACGGTCCGGGCAACATCATTACCCCGATTCAATTACGTGGTGAGAACTACGATGAATGGGCGAGGGCAATTCGAACCTCGCTAAAGGCGAAGAGGAAATTTGGCTTTGTGGAAGGGACGGTTCGGCCAACAACAGAGGAGAAACTTGAGGATTGGATAGCTGTGCATTCGATGTTGGTGTCATGGCTGACCAACACCATTGAGCCGTCTGTTCGGTCGACAGTTGGAGAATATGATGATGCACAACTCCTGTCGAACAATCTCAAAAACATGTTTTGTGTGGTAAGCGACACTCGTATATGTCAATTAAAAACGTCCTTGGGGGAGTGCAAGCAAGGAAAAACCGAGACTGTAGCAATTTATTTTGGTCGTTTGTCAAAAATCTGGGACGAACTGACCACATATGTGAAGGTGCTGGTTTGTAAGTGTGGAGGTTGCACGTGTAGCATAGTCACGCAGGTAGAAAAATTGAGAGAAGAAGACTATCTACATCACTTTCTTATCGGCCTCGATGGAGCATATGCTTCCATTCGAACAAATCTGCTTGGCCAAAAGCCATTGCCGACGCTTGATAGAGCATATGAACAAGTGATTCAAGCGGAAATACTGCGTGGAGGAGAGTTGTCCTCATCCAAGGACGAACGAGATAGTATCATGGCCTTCGCAATTCAGCCTGATACACGTGGTAAGTCTCGTTTTGTGGATAATACTGACAAATTTTGCAATCATTGTAATAGAGAAAGCCACGATGAATCCTCTTGCTTTCAATTACACGGGTTCCCCGAATGGTGGGGGGACCGACCTCGCGGAGGAAGGGGATCGGGTCGTGGTGGAGGACGGACAGGAAGAGGAGGTGGGCGTGCAGGTTCTGGCCGTGGCAGAGGGTATGGTGCACCGCCTGTCCACGCAAATAAAACTGGCGGGGCTGGAACTTCGTCTGGGCAGCAGGCAGGGAACTCGCAGGGGCTGGCGGGTGCGACCGAAGCAGCGGGTCTTGCGGGTGTTTCAGCAACGCAACTGCAGCAACTTCTTGATTTTTTGAACTTGACCAAAATAAAAGATCGACTGTATGGTAAGAACAGTAATTTTAGTTGGATTATCGACACAGGAGCGTCGACGTGTGACTTATCTATTTTGAGAAATGTGAGAAAGGTGAAACACTGCCTGGTGGGATTGCCGGATGGAAACACGACAGAAGCAAACCAAGAGGGGAGTGTCGTGTTGCCAGGAGGATTGAAGCTTGATAATGTGCTTTATGTCCCACAATTAACATGCAATTTAATTTCTGTGACTCAATTAATCGATGAATCAAATTGCGTTGTCCAATTCACTAATAATATTTGTGTTATACAGGACCAACCGACGAGGAAGGTGATTGGAGCGGGTGAAAGATTGGATGGACTTTATTTTTTCCGTTGTGTTCCTCAAGTGAAGGTCTTGACAGTGGATGGTGATTCGTCGTTCGAGTTATGGCATCAACGAATAGGGCATCCGTCGGAGAACATATTGAAGATGATACCGGCTGTGAGCCATTCTTGTAGGAAACATAATAAATTTTGTGATGTGTGTCCGCGTGCAAAGCAACCTCGATCTAGTTTTCCCATTAGTACGAATAAAGCTGGTAGGATTTTTGAACTTGTTCATTTGGATTTGTGGGGGGCTTACAAGGCTCGTTCTTCTTGTGGGGCTACCTATTTTTTGACAATAGTAGATGATTTTTCAAGAGGAGTTTGGGTATATTTATTATGCCATAAAATGGAAGTTGAATCTATGTTTCTTAATTTTGTTGCCATGGTTGAACGACAATTTGAATAAGTCATAAAACGTGTGAGAAGTGACAATGGGACCGAGTTTAATTGTTTGCATGATTATTTTCAAAATAATGGAATTATTTTTTAGACTTCTTGTGTTGGGACTCCACAACAAAATGGGAGGGTTGAGAGAAAACACCAACATATTTTAAATGTGGCTAGAGCGTTAATATTTCAAGGAAACTTACCAATCAAATTTTGGGGAGAATGTGTGTTGGCAACATGTCACTTGATTAATAGAACACCCTCTACTTTACTTAAGACTAAATCGCCATATGAAATGTTGTTTGGGAAAGTGCCTTCTTATGATGCTATTCGTGTATTTGGGTGCCTTTGCTATGCTCATAATCAACGACACAAAGGTGATAAATTTGCAAGTAGAAGCCGTAAATGTATCTTTGTTGGCTATCCATTAGGGAAGAAAGGTTGGACATTGTATGATTTAGAAACACATGAGTACTTTGTATCGAGGGATGTGAAGTTCTTTGAGAAAGAATTTCCTTTTGCGACAAACCAACCACGGAATGTGGTGACTCCTATGCTGGCGAACAATGAGGATGGGGCATGGAGTGAGGATGAGGGTACCGATGAGTGTGATGTGTGTGTTGAGGGGGGTTGGAGGCCGCGTCCACCCTCGAGGGGGAGTCGTGTGCTGCGGTGCAGCCTGTGCAGCAGCCCGCACAGGAGGACGTGCGTGATGAGGGGCTGGAGAATATGGTGGGGGAGCAAGGTGTGCATGTTGACGGTGAGCTAGGGCGAGGAAAACGAGCCAAAACTCCTTCAACACGGTATCGTGATTTTGTTACTCATACTATACGGAAAATAAGTCCATATGAGAATTCATCTGCCCCTTCATCTTCCTCAGGTACGCCCTATCCTATAACATATTTTGTGAATTGTGAACGTTTTTCTGTGAGACATAGGAATTTTCTTGCAGCAGTGACAGTGGGACATGAGCCAAAGCATTTTAAAGAAGCAATGAAAGACCCGGGATGGCGAGATGCGATGGGTAAGGAGATACGAGCCCTTGAAGACAATGAGACTTGGGTAATGGAGACTCTTCCACCCGGCAAGAAAGCACTAGGGAGCCAGTGGATATATAAAATTAAGTATAAGTCTGATGGCAGCATAGAGCGGCTCAAAGCAAGACTTGTGATCTATGGCAATCATCAGGTGGAAGGAATTGACTATAACGAGACATTTGCTCCTGTGGCAAAAATGGTGACGGTTCGTATTTTTCTTGCAATTGCTGCTATTCAAAATTGGGAGGTACATCAAATGGATGTGCATAATGCTTTCCTTCACGGTGACTTAAGTGAGGAGGTTTATATGAAGGTTCCTCCAGGTTTCAAGAATACAAATCCTAACATGGTTTGCAGGTTGAAAAAAATCGTTGTATGGTCTGAAACAAGCTCCCCGATGTTGGTTTGCAAAACTGTCAACAGCGTTGAAGAATTATGGATTTGTGCAATCATATTTAGATTATTCATTATTTGGGTTGTGCAGGGGAAGAACTCAGATCAACGTGTTAGTTTATGTTGATGACTTGATTATTGCAGGGAATGATAAGGTTGCATTGACAACTTTTAAAGATTACCTTGGCAGGTGCTTTCATATGAAGGATTTGGGAGTTTTGAAATATTTCTTAGGGCTAGAGGTAGCCCGTAATCCAGAAGGAATCTTTCTTTGCCAAAGAAAATACACCCTCGAGATAATTTCTGAAACGGGTTTATTGGGAGCAAAGCCTGCGGCATTTCCTATGGAACAAAATCACAATTTGGCCCTTGTAAAGGGCGAATTTCTTGCGGATCCGGCGCCGTATAGGCGACTTGTAGGGAGATTGATTTACTTGTCTGTGACGAGACCTGATCTTGCATATTCGGTTCATATTTTGTCACAATTTATGCAACAACCTCGTGAGGATCATTGGGAGGCGGCTCTCAGGGTCGTGAGATATTTGAATAAGAGTCCGGGGCAAGGGATTTTGCTTCGTGCTGACAGTGACCTAAGGATAGAAGGGTGGTGTGACTGAGATTGGGCTAGTTGTCCACTTACGCGGCGTTCCTTGACAGGATGGTTCGTGTTACTTGGTTGTTCTCCTGTGTCGTGAAAGACCAAGAAGCAACAAACAGTGTCTAGATCGTCTGCGGAGGCCGAATATAGATCAATGGCGGCGACAGTGTGTGAGTTAAAGTGGCTTAAACAACTTTTGGGTGACTTGGGTGTGCGACATTCGAAGGGTATGAAGTTGTATTGTGATAGTCAGTCGGCGTTGTACATTGCTCAAAATCCAATTTTTCACGAAAGAACAAAGCATATAGAGGCAGACTGTCATTTTGTTCGAGATGCAGTGACTGAAGGGATGATTTGTCCATCTTATGTTTCCACTAGTGTTCAATTGGCAGACATCTTTACAAAAGCGTTGGGGAAAGCAAAATTTGAGTTTCTACTTCGCAAGTTGGGCGTTCGAGATCTACACGTTCCAACTTGAGGGGGGGGGGGGGTATTACGATATTAATATTATTGTGACTAAAATAGGAGAGTTTATTGTGCATATCTTTTGAGAAATATTAGTCTTTGTATTTTAGGTAAATATATCTTTGTGATTAGGAGGATTTTTAGGAGATCATATCTTTGTGATTAGGAGGATTTTTAGGAGATCAATCGAGCCTTGGAGAGCAAGGTTCTTGGCAATGTTTTGTAATATATATACTTCATTATTGTGAATAAGAAGGGCAAGAGAAATTGGGTGGAGAATTTGTGAGAATTTGTCAAATTCTCCCCTGTTTGCCATAGTTCTCCCCTGTTTGTAACAATTTTCCCATGTTTGTCATAGTTTCATAGTGGCTTATAGCAGCAGTATCGTTTCCTCTATAATAATATCTCATTATCTTGTTTTCTCGTTTTTGTTTTTTCTCTCACTGTTATCTACTCTATTCATTCATATAATCAATGTGTGGTTAGCCTCATTCTCTGTTTTCCCATAACTTTTCTCTCGCTCTTAGTTCTCTCCCTTCCATCTCTCCTTTTTATCATTTCTTTTTGGGCCTTCTCCTCTCACCTTTTCAGTTGCATCCTCTCCTGCTAAACAATCCTAATATCACCTTGTCACTTTCTTAGATGTCACTATTTTTCTTTTTGTTTATGATTGTGTA
Organism: Berberis vulgaris; assembly: GCA_963556465.1. Taxonomy (NCBI): domain Eukaryota; kingdom Viridiplantae; phylum Streptophyta; class Magnoliopsida; order Ranunculales; family Berberidaceae; genus Berberis; species Berberis vulgaris. The sequence goes on along the minus strand of OY747134.1, from coordinate 66,245,580 downwards.
GGTCTCTTGTTGCTGCGTTCGGGTTTGAAAATTCTTTCGATTTCAGATGAGAAATTCTAGCTGGCCTGGGAGGCGCGCCTGGGTGGCTGCCTGGACGCTCCTTGGCACATGCGCCTGGGAGGGTCCAAGGCACGTGAAAGAATTTCGGTTTGGAAGGAGTTTCAGCAGCAATTTTTTTTCCCAATTTCGATTTGGAGGGAGTTTCAGCAGCAGCAGCAGAAAACCGAGAAGCTCCCAATTTCGATTTCAACTTTGGTTTATCCTCCCCATCGAAGAAGAAAACCGAGAAGCTCCCAAGTTTCTCGAAGCTTGGGTTATCCTCCCTCCATCGCATCTTCCCTCCCCATCGAAGAAGAAGCTCCATCGCACCCTCCCTCCCCATCGAAGAAGAAGCTCCATCGCATCCTCCCTTCCCATCGTCGACTCCACCGAGAGAAGAATCGAGAGAATCAATGACCCATCGTACGAAGAAACCAGAGAAGGTAAGTGCCAAACTTGATTTCTTCTTGTGGGGTTCTAGATCTAGGGTTCCTGACAAACTTTTTTTTTTTTTTTTTTTTTGTATGTGAGTTTTAAGAGCAGTAGTTTTTTAAGAAACAATGCCAGTGTTCCGATGAACATTGTTGTGAACTTCTCTGTGTACAGTTGTTGAAGTACGACCAAAAAAAAAAAAAAAAACTCAATCAAACTAAGGGAGACCCAGCAACAAAATTATGGCTGCCATTGTTTAACCAAGCAAATTATATATTTTAAACCAAGAATGCTTAAATGCTCCAACAATAAAGCTCCATAAGTGGGATGGCAACAACTAAGTTGATGTCAATTTTTCAGGGATCCGAACATTTTTTTTTAATTAATTTTGAGGGACAATGTGTTGGGTGATGCCTTATAGTTCAATGAATTAAGAGATTGATGTAATTGTTGGTGTATTTTCATATGATTTTAGATAATATGGTAAATGGAATTGAATTGTGTGAATGTTGTCAGGTTTGGCTTGCTATGCATCTTGCTTGATATGTTCCTTTTCCAGAATGAGTGTTGTTGTTACTTGAAAAGAGCATTCTGTCGAAATAAAACTACATGGTTTTCTTTCAAGCCTGCCTCATTATTGTTTATCTTCTTCATTTCTTTCAAAACTTTCTAAGATCTATTCTTGTTGAACATCTCGTTATACTAGCTCGCACCTAGTATCGACACCGTTCTCTCGAATAGTTTACAGAAGTGTCTTTTGAAAATCTTGTTTTATTTACAGTAGTGTATTCTATCTCTAAAATCCCTCAAGCTATTAGTTGTGCATTTATGTTATAACAGTTGTTGTATGTTATAACACATATTTCAGGAATGGATAGTGTAGAAGATAATGAATTGATGGAAAATGAAGAAAATTTAGAAGAGATAATGGATCCTACAGAAGGGATGCAGTTCAACAGCATTAATGAGTACCAACGATATTTTCATGATTATGGTAATAAAATAGGATTTCCAGTGAAAATAAAGAATACGAAAAAAGATATTAATGGAAAACCTATATTCATTACGCTTGCATGTGGTCGGTCTGGGCAGCATAAAAGTCAATCACAAAATGTTGTAAAAAAGCGGAGTACAACTAAATGTGGATGTTTGATTAGAGGTAAAATTCGCTCTGATGGAACAGTGTCAGTGACAAAAGTAACACTTGATCACAATCATGAATTGAGCCCCGAAAAATCTAGATTTTATCCGAAAAATAGAGTTATGAGCTCGTATGTGAAGAAGAAGCTGGATTATAATGATAGGGCGGGTATTAGGCCAAATAAGAGTTTTAATTCATGTGTGGTTGAAGCTGGTGGTCATGATATTCTGCCTTTTTCTCAAAAAGATTGTTACAATTATCTGGATAGAATGAGGAGGTTGAGGCTTGGGGAAGGGGATGCGGAGGCCATTCATAACTACTTCCAAAAAATGCAAGCTAACAATGCTGATTTCTTTTATATGTTGGATTTGGACAATAAAGGTAGATTGAGAAATGTCTTTTGGGCTGATGCATGGAGCAGAGCAGCTTACAAGGAGTTTGGAGATGTTGTTACCTTCGACACTACATACTTAACAAATAAGTATGAGATGCCATTTGCTCCTTTTGTTGGGGTGAACCATCACGGTCAGTCAATTCTTTTGAGATGTGGATTGATATGTGGTAAGACCATTGAAGAGTTTGTTTGGCTTTTCCAAACTTGGCTTGTGTGTATGAATGGCAATGCTCCGACGGCTATAATCACTAATCAAGATAGGGCAATGAAGAGGGTCGTTGAAATTGTATTTCCCAACACACGACACAGATGGTGCTTGTGGCATATTATGAAGAAGTTGCCTGAAAAGTTGTCCGGTTGCAATCAATATGAGGGAATAAAGTTTGCAATGTAAAGAGCAGTTTACGATTCCTTGTTTCATGAAGAGTTTGAAGTAAATTGGCATGGTTTCATTGAGAAATATTGTCTGCAAGAAAATGATTGGTTGAAAGGATTATATCTTGAAAGAATGCGTTGGGTGCCAACATATCAAAGATCTACTTTCTGGGCGGGGATGTCTTCAACTCAAAGGAGTGAAAGCATGAATTTTTTTTTTATGGTTATGTAAATTCGAAGACCACTTTGAAGCAATTCGTTGAACAATATGAGAATGCACTACGAAGTAAGGTTCAAAAGGAAACTAAAGCGGACTTTAAATCGTTTAACCGACAGATCCCTTGCATTACTCCTTATGCAATAGAGAAAACTTTTCAAACTGCCTATACTACAAAAAAAATTTAAGGAGTTCCAAGAAGAGATTGCAGGGAATATATGTTGTACAATTCGTAGTGAAGTTATAGATGAGAGTGGCTTTGAGGTATACACTGTTAGACAAGACTTGGTGATAGGAGATAGACAACGTTCAGTCAATTATATAGTATATTTTAACGTTGCCGACTTCAATATCAAGTGTAATTGCCAATTGTTTGAGTTCAAGGGGATCTTATGCAGACATGTATTGAAAGTATTGTTTGAAAGAGATATTCATGCTGTACCAGATAAATATGTTCTTCGGAGGTGGAGGAAAGATGTGAAGATGGCGCATACAAAGGTTAAGATTGTTTATTTAGATTGGGGAATGAAGCCTGAAAATCAAAGGTTTGACAAGATGTGCAGTCACTTCAAGGAAATGGCCGACTACGCCGCTGAGGATGAAAAGAAGACATGCCAAGTTCATGAATGGATCACTTTGAAAATGGAGCAACTCAAAACTGATGATGGTGATGAGGATGTTGATTCACATGGGTTATTTGAAATTGGCTCCAATACTACTAGTTCTGGGATACAATCCAACATTCATAGTCCATTACCGGTTCGTAGCAAAGGCCGACGATCTAATTCAAGGATGCAATCCACAGCCGAAATTTTTTGTAAAAAGATACAGAAGAAAAAAAAAACAAGCAAATAAAGATCAGGCCCTTGAGAAGAATGTGGTATGTTTTTATGAATATTTAATTTTTTTAGTCTAGAATATTAAATTTTATGTACACGTCATTTGTAGGGTTGTTCCCAGATTGGAAGCCTTGGGTCAGAATATTTGACACCTCATTCATTAAATCCAAATACACAGGTTTGAATTTAATATATTTACTGACGCGTACTATCACTTATGATTGTTCACTTATGATTTGTATTTGTCAACTTGAAGGATGAAACAATGGGGTGACAATCTGGTATTCATGGATCAATATTTTTCATTGATGTCACAGGTATATAAACCAAGGGGTCACACTATTTCTTAGTACTGTTGTTAATTTTGCAGTGCTATTATTTATATTTTATTAATTTGTTTTAGCAGCCACCACCTTCAAGATGAGTTGCTGAAAATTAAAATTTTGTGAAGATGTTGTCAAGATGCTGAAAATGTTGTGAAGATGCTGAAAATGATGAGTTTAAGCAGTGAAGATGCTGAATGATGAAAAATGAAAATGCTGAAAATGTTGAATTTGCTGATTTGTTTGAATTTGCTGAATTCTGTAAATGCTGAATTTGCTGAAGTTAAGTGGTTGAATTTGTTGAATTTGTTGAAGTTAAGTTGCTGAAAATTAAATGCTGAATGCTGAAATTCTCTTGATTTGTAATTCAGAATGTTGAATGCTGAAAATTAAATGTTGAATGCTGAAATTCTCCTGATTTGCTGAGTAGACTAGCTTTGCTTGATTTGCAAGAAATTGAATGCTGAAATTCTCTTGATTTGTAATTCAGAATGTTTACATTCAGTTGCTGCTAAAATTTAGGTGTTTTGTTGTATTTAGGTGCTTTGGCAACATCATAGCAAAAGCTATGGTTTTAGCAAGCTTTGTCAGTGCTTTGTTGTATTGAATGCTGAAATTCTCTTGATTTGTTGTATTTAGGTGCTTTGGCAACATCATAGCAAAAGCTATGGTTTTAGCAAGCTTTGTCAGTGATAATTCTGCTGCCCCCTTGAAAGTGTGTCAAATCCACGGGACTGTTGTAGAGTTTAAATTTCATCATGAGTGCGACAATAAATCTCACACTTTTATTGCATTTCGTAAACTTGGATGAGAAGAGACAAGTAGCAGGTGGTTGTAGATGATGCCAATGAGGCTCCAATGCACAACAACAAAAATTGCAAAACAGTATAAATGCAAAAAATCCTAAAGAAAAAGAAAAGGAAATGGATTTTACTGCATAAAATGCAAGAAACAAGCCTCCAATGTACTACAGCGTTACATTCATTATACTGCAAAAAAAATACAAGAAACAAGCCTCCAATGTACTACAGCATTACATTCCTCTGACTTAAGACCTGGTGAACTTTTCATTGGCTATCTGTTCACAGCGTACAATTGCAACCATAACCTAGAATATCACAAAAAACAGCATGAAAATCAAGTAAATAAGATTTTCCTAGTGCTAACCATTGAGAGATTATTTCCTTCATCACCTTGTGGGCAGGAAGGTTAAGGTCTTTGTTCTCTTTAATGATTTTCCATATCTGTTGTGCGCTAAATGAAAACCCTGAAGCAGGAACTACAGCCCGACGATCTCTAGCAAGTCCACCAGGAGCAATAGATGGAAAAATCGTTGCTTTAGATTAGCAACCGTCACACAGAAGAAAAAAACAAATAAGAAGTGAACATAACATTAGGCAACAGGTGATTTCATCATTGTCCCAACCTACAGATTGCCAGCTGAGTAGTGTGCCAGGAATAGAACAATGGCCACCATAGTAACAAGACAATGTCCTACAATGAACATGGTTTCCATTAATATGATGGCATGCATCTTACCTGTTCTTTGAACTGCTCTTCCTTCTTTTCATAACTTGACAGAGCTGTAACTTCAACCTAGCAATTCAAAGAGTAAGAAGAAAACTATTTCTAAGCAATAAAGAAAAACAGGCGGAAAATCTTATTGAGTGAGATCATAATATCTTACGTTAAAAAATTCACTCAGTGGGGTGTCTTTGTGCGCTTGTGGTTTAGGAACATTATCCCATATCTGCAAACCAAATACAATAAGTACAGAGATAACACCATTATATTGACAGATGATGCAACGATCATTACCTTCTTAATGTCTTCCCTTAGAACAGGTTCCAAATTCTCCAATGGTGTCTACATATACAAACAACATGAGCAACAACCATATTCAAAACAGGAAGATGGGAAGAAAAGAAACTTCTCAAACAACAAATCACCAAAATAAAATTATCTGAGACATACCCTTGTTTTATCACGTATGACAAACAACAAAGTTGTTCTACGAGGACTAAACAAGCGCATCATGGCCTGTTCCCCTAAAGATCATTTCCTTGGATTTTCAGGGGACTACTTTGACCACAGCTTGCGTTCAAAAAAAGAATAACAAGAACAATATGAAACAAAAGCATACCATACGGAAGAAAAAAAAGAACAATATGAAACACAAATTTCATTGGATTATGAAATATATTCACATAATACATATGTATGTACATATTACATTACATATAATTCCATCATTCGTCCAAGAGCTTAAGAATAAATATTAAACCTAAGATAATAAGTACAATTATCAAAGTATTGATTAAGTCCCCTCGTAAAATCCCAAAGATCATTGTTCCCTTGGGTGACATTTCTTTGATCATTTGATGGACCGGCTTGATCGTCAAAAACTACATCGTTAACTTCGACATCTTCATTGTTGTTGGATTCTTCCGAATCTCTCCTCACCACTTCTGAGCGAACCCACAACTCGTATGATTCCTCAGCTTCTTCGACTAACATAAACCCCTTGTAAGAAACACCCCTATACCCTGATACCGCGGATAAACATGCGGGCCAGTTTAGGTATACTCCAGGCTGACGACCTCGATAGACAACGTACACTCTGAATGCCATTCCTGCATTTAAAAAAATAAATGCCCCGATAGATACGCATGTGGATGGTGTTTCTTCTTAAACTACCTAATGGTCATATCTCATTATCTTCAGACTATAAACAACAATTCTATACTTCAGAGTTTCTAGTGTTGAACAACACAATGCAAAACTCGATTACTTTTCTAAATTGTGTATGTATCAAGTGACAAATATTTTAAATTGGGAAGAACTCCACCCATCGATCTTCTCCATTTCAAACCATAAATCATCTATTGAATCAAGCGTAGTTTGAAGTTACCAGTCACAACAGGAGGGGATATAAGGAAGAGGGAAGTATAGTGTGAGAGGCTGTTGGAATTCAGGCGTGCGAACAAAGTCGAAAATCACACAAAGGTCTAAAAGTTCATTAACATCTTGAAACTTTAGTACATAAAGCTAAGATGTACAGACTATTTCTGAACAAAAATCGTAAACCCTAAATCAAAACATAAATGAAATACAAAACATAGAATCAATACAGAGATTCTATCTTTGATCGTATTTCCACATCAATTAGTCCTCGTCCAAGTCAGAGAATATTGTCCAAGTTCAATATTAAAATACTTGTAAACTCTGATCTCTACTACTTGGCTTTGTGTTCAAACCCCATTTTTCCCCAATATTTTGACCAAATCATTTTGCAGACACCATCTTGAATTCTTAAACCTAATACATACATGTACAAACATCTGAATCCATAAAAGGTTCTTTGAGTATTTTAATGAGGCAGGCTTGATTAAATTTATGATCAGATCACACTAGGTATTAAAGTATATATAAAGAAACACTACCCATTCAATCTCTAAAGTAGTATATATACATTCAAGTACTTCCCATTTTGAAAGAAGAAAACAACAACACTCATAGCCAGAAATACAAAGAAAAAAAAAAACCCATGTAGTTCTATTTCGACAGAATGCTCTTTTCAAGTAACAACAAGATTTTCAAAAGAATACACTACTGTAAATAAAACAAGATTTTCAAAAGACATTTCTGTAAACTATTCGAGAGAATGGTGCCAATACTAGGTGCGAGCTAGTATAACGAGATGTTCAACAAGAATAGATCTTAGAAAGTTTTGAAAGAAATGAAGAAGATAAACAATAATGAGGCAGGCTTGAAAGAAAATCATGTAGTTCTATTTCGACAGAATGCTCTTTTCAAGTAACAACAACACTCATTCTGGAAAAGGAACATATCAAGCAAGATGCATAGCAAGCCAAACCTGACAACATTCACACAATTCAATTCCATTTACCATATTATCTAAAATCATATGAAAATACACCAACAATTACATCAATCTCTTAATTCATTGAACTATAAGGCATCACCCAACACATTGTCCCTCAAAATTAATTAAAAAAAAATGTCCGGATCCCTGAAAAATTGACATCAACTTAGTTGTTGCCATCCCACTTATGGAGCTTTATTGTTGGAGCATTTAAGCATTCTTGGTTTAAAATATATAATTTGCTTGGTTAAACAATGGCATCCATAATTTTGTTGCTGGGTCTCCCTTAGTTTGATTGAGTTTTTTATTTTTTTTTTTCCTACTTCAACAACTGTACACAGAGAAGTTCACAACAATGTTCATCGGAACACTGGCATTGTTTCTTAAAAAACTACTGCTCTTAAAACTCACATACAAAAAAAGAAAAAAAGTTTGTCAGGAACCCTAGATCTAGATCTAGAAACCCTAGATCTAGAACCCCACAAGAAGAAATCAAGTTTGGCATTTACCTTCTCTGGTTTCTTCTTGCGATGGGTCGCTGATTCTCTCGATTCTTCTCTCAGTGGAGTCGACGATGGGGAGGGAGGATGCGATGGAGCTTCTTCTTCGATGGGGAGGGAGGGTAAGATGGAGCTTCTTCTTCGATGGGGAGGGAAGATACGATGGAGGGAGGATAAACCAAGCTTCGAGAAACTTGGGAGCTTCTCGGTTTTCTTCTTCGATGGGGAGGATAAACCAAAGTTGAAATCGAAATTGGGAGCTTCTCAATTTTCTGCTGCTGCTGAAACTCCCTCCAAACCGAAATTCTTTCACGTGCCTTGGACCCTCCCAGGCGCATGTGCCAAGGAGCGTCCAAGCAGCCTCCCAAGGCCAGCTAGAATTTCTCATTTCAGATATGACTCCATTTGATCTAGTTCTCAACTAATATTGGGTATCTAGTTCAAATCGACATCACTCCACTGTGTTGCATTTACTACCCCCTTCTCTCCCACCTTCATTTATCTCACACCTGCTATATCAATTCCAAATCCCATCACATTCCTTCTCACTGCAAATTCGCCCCAACATTCTGCTAGTGGGATATTTAATGAGTAATCATAAGCACTCAAATCAGAGGTTACTCCCGACCTCCAGTGGATCTCATTCCATTTATTCTTCACATCATGCAGTAACATGCTACACCTTCATTTCACAAACATATCCTCTCTCTATGATATTCTATTAGACATATTTTTTCATCATCATTGCTACTAGGCATTAACCAAGGCTAAAAACTCTACCACCTATTCTTCATCTCACATCACACCTCCTGACATACATTCAAACCCACCTTCCACTCCCACTCTTACAGACTCTCTTTTGATATTAGATCATAGTCACAACCCTTCTCGCCACAGAGTCTTCTTCCATCCGCTTCTAATCTTCCATAATATCCGACCTAATCCCTCAACTCTCAGTCCACGATCTGTCTTTTCTCCACCACTATCAACAATATTGTCTTCTTCTTCTTCATCCTCTGACAACAACCATCACAACCTTCCTGTTCACCCTACACTTCTCAGATGCCAACCAACAATAGTTCATTCAACAATATGAACTCTGTAGCGCCTCAACATTATCTAGATCACCATCTTTCTCATTTTGATACTCATGCGATTACTCATCCTGTTCCTGAACTTGACCAGGCTCACGCCTCAGCTACAAATATCTCCCAACTAATTGCACAGTTTGCTACAAACCTCCCTATCCCTGAACCCACTTACAAGGTGACTATGAACGAGGGGCTTGAAGACCCTTCTCTTCGCACGGTGGCCAAATATTACCATGCACAACATCTTAGTCTGGCTACTTTTGCTTACAAACTCTTACCTCAGTGGGAGCACATGCGAACGGTCCATGTTGAGCAGCTTGAAGGTCACAATGATAGCCAACATACCTGCTATCTGATCCAATTCACTAGTATGGAGGACAAAAACAGAATCATCTCCTCGGGACCTTGGTCGCTGTTTGAGTGGCTAGTGTCTCTAAAAGACTGGATTCCCAATTTCATTACAACAAATTTTGATGTGATTCCATGTTGGATCAGGTTCCATGAGTACCCCATTCAAAAACTCCCACTCCCCAATGTGGAAACACTAGCAACTTGCATTGAACCGGTCATGGAGGTGGATATTCAGGCTCTTACAATGTTCTCCACTCCATATATTCGGTTCGAGGTTTGGCTCGACGTCTCCAAGCCTCTACCGAGCTGAATGCACACATCCTTTGGCATCACTAATGGCAGGCAATACCTAGTGAAGATATCCCAACTTTCTGCTTCTGTTGTGGTTTGTTAGGACACAAGGCAGGAAAGCAATGCCAAATCTTCACACAGGCTGTGGCGGCTACGTCTATTAGCTATGAGGAATTGCTCAAAAGGTTACCCTTTAATGCTTATTCTAAGATTAATCACCGTATGGCACATCGTTCTAGTATGGCTCATTCTATCGGCAATCAACAGGCTAACAAGTTCACTTACAACTCGGTATTGATGCCCCATGACAACTGTTGCGCCTTATTGCGGAAGCGGGTAGACACCAACAATTGCACACAAGTACCACAAGGATTCAATCAATTAAATAGAGCAACTAGCAATGAAAGAAATTAGAGAAAATTAAGAACATACCACAAGAGACACAAGGTTTACGTGGTTCAGCAAATTGCCTACGTCCACGGTGAGGTGATTCCACTATATTCAAGAACAAGGTACAAGAAGATGACAATTCTCACACAATCTCTCAACAAGAGATGAAACAATTTCAAGGAATTATCTTCACACAATCTCTCAACAAGAGATGAAACAATTTCAGCAATTGTCTTTCTCTATTCCCTGTGCTTCACAGTTTTTCTACATGGAATCATCTTAAACAAAACACCTACAGTTCCTAGTATATATAGGAACAGCAGTTTCCTGTTTCACAGCAGTTTCCTGTTTCCTAGAATTTATTTCCTGTTCAAAAAACAGTTTCCAGAAGTCCAAACAGTTTTTCCTATTTCAAACAGGAGTCCAAACAGTTTCCTGTTTCAAACACGTTTCCTATTTCACAAAACAGTTATGTGTACTATTCCTGTTTGTGAAACAGTTTCCTGTTTCACAAAACATGTTGTTTCCTGTTTCACAATTCTCCACCTCGGCAAATTTTTTATAAGGAAAAAATGAGCCGAAACAAGGCATAAGAATAAACAGATCAACACTCCATCATAGCTTTGTCACCTCACGAAACCGCCCCGAAGGGCAACGCCCCAAAGGGCCCTCAATCAACATGAGTCAATGTGGAGTAAGTCCAAACAATGTTGGAACTTAACTCCAGGAACAACCTTTGTCAACATATCAGCAGAGTTGTCTTTTGTGTGTACTTTCACCAAAGACACATCACCATTCTCAATTTCATACTTCTCCACATGTACCTTGCTCACCTTGGATGCCATTGCAAACAAAACCTGTGACTTTCTAGACAAGAAGTTTCACTACGGTTTTTCTTCAAACAACTTGTGCACAAACAAACCCTAGAACTTTTGAATCTTCACAATCTTGAGTAGAACAATTCAAGATCAATTTCCCTTAGTGCTCTGATACCAATTGTTGCGCCTTATTGCGGAAGCGGGTAGACACCAACAATTGCACACAAGTACCACAAGGATCCAATCAATTAAATAGAGCAACTAGCAATGAAAGAAATTAGAGAAAATTAAGAACATACCACAAGAGACACAAGGTTTACGTGGTTCAGCAAATTGCCTACGTCCACGGTGAGGTGATTCCACTATATTCAAGAACAAGGTACAAGAAGATGACAATTCTGACACAATCTCTCAACAAGAGATGAAACAATTTCAAGGAATTATCTTCACACAATCTCTCAACAAGAGATGAAACAATTTCAGCAATTGTCTTTCTCTATTCCCTGTGCTTCACAGTTTTTCTACATGGAATCATCTTAAACAAAACACCTACAGTTCCTAGTATATATAGGAACAACAGTTTCCTGTTTCACAGCAGTTTCCTGTTTCCTAGAATTTATTTCCTGTTCAAAAAACAGTTTCCAGAAGTCCAAACAGTTTTTCCTATTTCAAACAGGAGTCCAAACAGTTTCCTGTTTCAAACACGTTTCCTATTTCACAAAACAGTTATGTGTACTATTCCTGTTTGTGAAACAGTTTCCTGTTTCACAAAACATGTTGTTTCCTGTTTCACAACAACAACCTCCTACAAGGTACAGTCAACCATGCTATGGATACTCTAGTGAATCACCAACCTTTAAGCAACCCTATTTTGGCAGCTTCAATCCACAATCCCTCTAGCCAATGCCTCACCTCGCTTCAAATCGACCTCAATACCTCCGCCGACATTGAGCGGATTGACCCTGTGGGTCATGGATCGATCCAAGAACATAACCCAACCCAGTCATCTTATTTACCACAGCTCATTACTTCCACTTCTCAACAACCCTTACTCACCCAAGCCCATAACACATCATATTTTAGTGTTTTGGCCCAAAACACACTCACCATTGCTTTAAATAGTTCCTCCTCCATTTTTCATACTCTGCCACCACCACTACCGAACTACGCTCACACACAACTTTGCCACTCTGACCTCAACATGACTCCCAACACCACCACGCTGACCTCTTCAACATCGCCACTATCACCTCTGTTATCTCATGGTGCTTCCTCCTCAAACCTTCCCCATTCTTTCATCAACAATACACTCCCCTGTGCTCCCACAGGTTACACCTGCCCTACTCCAGCATCCCCTCCCTCGTTGGTTTGTGTTAGCCACCAACGAGAAAGTAATATCACTGGCCATGCATTGACGCAGCAGGTGCGAAGCTCAGTGGGAGTTTCATCTTCTTAGGCTCATCTCTTGGAATATATTGCATCTCAATATACAAATATAGAGGTTCATTCGCAGCAGAATAACAAGGGATCAAGGGATGGAAACGAGGTATTGGCTCAATCTCATTCACATGATGGTTTCCATATCAACAACTCCAAGTCAGTGATCGAACAAATTTTTGGTCCACCTTCCCCAACTGTCAATGCAATATTGGACTCTTTCTCAGTGGAACCGACGACTCTTCAGTATCCTGATCATGCTCTGGAAATTATTGCAATACCTGTTGGGAATGAACAACGGGAAATTGATTAATCACTCCCTCATAGCTTTCCTACCCAACAGAGAGCTATTAAATGTCGCAAGATTCTTCGTATGCAGGCTCACTGTTTGAATCAAATGCATACCCCCACATTCAGACCACTCAGCTAAGTGATATCAATGGTACATGCAATGTTGACAACACAGTGAGTATGACACAGTCTGCCTCTACAGTGATTACAAGGAAAACAAAGCATATAGCAAGTAGATCAGTGCGTGGCAAGGCCACGGGTCCTCGATCTCGAAAAGAGAAACACAAATGTGAATCAATCCAGGAAAGTGGCTTCATGACTATAGGAAAAATGAAAGCTATTGGTATATCATTTCGAGATATAAGCAGTCAGCCACAGACCCGTATGGAAAACACTTTCTCCTTGCCTTATATTGCTTTAGCTCGGCCAGTTAGCCCTCATTTTCTAGCAGATCAAGACACTATTGAGTCAGCATAGCCTCCTCCTCTAGGCCTTCCTACTCTGTTGGGTGCTGACATTTTATTTAGAACCACAAGGTTTGACCCACATCACAGTCATCCGGATTCCTCCAGTCAATCCTCCATTACTCTAGGGGATGCCATCCAGGAAGCGGTGACAACCTTCATAGTGTCGCCTAGGTCGCCATGATACTTAGTTGGAGTGCAAGGAGCCTCGGGTCGCCCTGCGCATTTAGATATTTGAAGGCCCTCTCGGGACAGTCCAATCCCGACATAATCTTCATATCTAAAACGAAAACATCTTCGGCCTCTATAGAATGCATATGCAGGAGACTGGGCTACAAACATAGAGCTTCGGTGCCAGCTAGCGGTCTTTCAGGTGGTCTTGCTTTGTTTTGGAAGGATGGTATGCATTTAAATATTATTTCTTCTAGTAAATATTTCTTTTATTGTATTGTTGATGATTTTTATTCGCTTGATACCTGGGCTATTTTTTTTGCTTATGGAGAACCAAACCCCTCTCTCCGTGCACCTTTCTGGGATGCTCTTTCCCAGATTTCTCTCAACTACAGTTTCCCACTATGTTCATAGTAGATCTCAATGCTATAGCTTCTCAGGATGATAAAATGGGTGGTGGGAAAGTCACAAAACAGAATATCAGACATCTCAGCCATTTCATGAATTCACATAACCTAATTGACTTCCCACTGAACGGATCCAAATTTACATGGCACAACAAAAGGCGGAATAGTCATGGAATCAAATCTAAATTGGATAGAATCCTAGTCTCTATGGAATGGATGACAACCTTCCCCTCGGTTGTTGCTCGATTCCTTCATGCATCCTCCTCGTATCATAGAGCCATTTCCTTACAACTAGTGTCTACCGTTAACTCTGGTCCCAAGCCTTTTCGGTTCTTTCATATGTGGACAAGAGATCCTCGTTGTTGTCACTTGGTTCAAGCCTCCTGGGCGTATGATCATCACCCCCACCCTGCTCATAACTTCTCTACTAATACTAAAACCTCTAGCCATACACTCTCTAGGTGGAAAAAATTGTTTTTCGGAATATTGTTGAAATCCTTGAGAATTTGGATAGGCTCCAAAACTCCCCCCCCCCCCCCACCTACAAATGCCTCGGCTATCTCTGTCCTGGAAGCTTGACTCTTGGAGTTATATTACAAACAAGAACTCTTTTGGCGGAATAAGTCCGAGGAATCTTGGTTTCAAGATGGTAATAAAAACACTTGGTTCTTCCATCTCTCTGCCCTACTTCGTCGTAAAAGGAATCAAGTCCTTAGGCTTCGAGATCCTGCTCACAAATGGCACTCCTCCCGGGATTCTATTGGTCAAATCCTTGATGGATATTTTAAGGATATCTTCCAGTCAGTTTACCCTGAACCTAATCCTGATATTCTTTCTTTATTCGCCCCTGTGATTTCAGATACAGATAATGCGCTCCTTCTCCAAGTTCCCGACGAGAAAGAAATTTGGTCTACCATATTTGGCATGGGTAGTCATAAAGCCCCAGATGGTTTTCATGTTTTCTTCTTCCAACACTATTGGGACATTGTCAAACAAGATGTCATTAAAGTTATCACAAACTTCTTCCAATTTCGGTCTCTTGACCCCAAACTCAATGAAACGTTTATAGCTTTAATCCCTAAAGCGTCAAACCCGACCACTCCTAACAAATTCAGACCTATTGGATTATGCATGTCGTTTACAAAATCTTCTCGAAGATCCTGGCTAATCGACTAAAACCTCTACTTGACAATATTATTTCACCAAATCAAGGGGCTTTTCTTCAGGGACGATCCATTTTCGATAATGTCAATCTTGCTCACGAAACATTCTTCCAAATGAAACATTGTCGCAAGAAAAAAAAAGGTTGGATTGCAATCAAAATCGACATGTCCAAAGCTTATGACCGATTTGAATGGTTCTTTCTCCTCCAAATACTTAAACAACTAGGTTTTGCTGACATTTGTATACAACTTATTGAGCAATACATATCAACATCCTCTGTGAGAGTACTTCTTAATGGCTCACCCCTTGAGACAATCAAACCCACTAGAGGTATTCGTCAAGGCGACTCCTTGTCCCCATATTTATTCATTATCGTCGCATAAGCACTTTCCTATTTGTTAGCTCGAGCTGAAGCTAATATCGCTCTTAAAGGCATCAAACTTCAACGGTGCTCCCCGTTCATCAGTCACCTTCTTTATGCGGATGACCTCCTACTTTTCTATAGAGCTTCACTTGTGGAAGTTCATTTGGTCAAGGATGTTATTTCTAATTATTGTGATGTTTCGGGGCAGGCAATTAATTATGAAAAATCCTTTGTCTTCTAAAACTCCAATGTCCATAAAAAACACGCCAGAACGATTAATCGAATTCTTGGCTTTAAGTTGTATAACCGTAAAGACAAGTATTTGGGTTCTCCTCGCCTTCTTAAAAAAAGGTCATAGACTTCCAATTTCTCGTGGATAAAATCAACAACAAATTGTCCTCTTGGAAGTCTAAAGTTCTATCTCAAATTGGAAGGATGGGCATGATAAAATCGGTCATTCACTCCATCCCGATTTACAATATGCAAACTTTTCTCCTTCCCAATTCAATCACCACTCAAGTCGACAATCTGGTCCATAATTTCTGATGGAATGGCAGTGAAAATGGGAAGGCAAAATTAGGGATGGCAGTGTGGCGAAAATTCACGGATATCCGCCCCACCCAATCCGTATGGGGCGGATTTGGATATGGCTAAACGAGGTTCAGGGCGGATACGAATATCCAAACAACATCGTCGAATATTCGGGGCGGATACGGATTTGGCCATATCCGCCCCACGGATATCCGCCCCACCCAATCCGTATGGGGCGGATTTGGATATGGCTAAACGGGGTTCGGGGCGGATACGGATATCCAAACAACATCATCAAATATTCGGGGCGGATACGGATTTGGCCATATCAGCCCCACGGATATCCATTTAGGTATGAAAATTTACATAGATACCCCTGGCCCTTTAAAAGGAAAAAAAACACCCTCATTCCGCCATTCAATATCTCACATCTGATGAAGGCTCATCCTCAACAGGTTCTTCATCATCTGATGAAGGCTCACCCTCAACTCGCAGTTACCATCAGCTGATGAAGGCTCATCCTCAACAGGTTCTTCTCACCGAGGGCTCTTTTCACCGCCGGCTCTTCTCACATCTCATCTCTCTGAGGGCTGATCCTCAACAGGTTCTTCATCATCGGTTGAAGGTTCTTCTCACCGCCACACCCGTTCTGAGTTTCAACCACCTACCTTCGACTTCTTCGACCAGCAGGCTGCTCATCCTCAACAGGTTCCAAAGCCGAGTGAGACTAATCTTCGTCATCGCCATTAAGGGGTCATGAAGATGATGGAAGATCAATCAAGTACTAAAACAATTTGTATAAATACTATATTATGGTTCCATTCTTCATCTTTTTTCTCAGATCTGAGATATGTTTTTTTTTCCGTGTTAAATGGGGCGGAGCGGATATCCACCTAACCGTCCAGGGCGAGGATGGTTAAAAAAAATAATAAACGGATATGCGGGGGCGGGGATGGGTTTGCTCAAATCCGCCCCAATCTGCCTCGTTGCCATCCCTAGGCAAAACATTTGTGCACTTGGGAACAAATTGCCCGTCCATGTCATCTGGGAGGTCTTAATATCCTACCGGCACGCCTAAAAAACTTGACACTCAAAGCTAAGCATGTTTGGCAAGCTATAGTGCAACCACTCAACCCTTGTAGTGCCCAACTGAAAGGCATTTATTTTCGCAACAAGGGTATCCTTCAACTCTCAAACCCCCCCAATATAGCTTCTTTTGCTTGGTGCGGCAATCTCGCGACCCTCAATAAAATGAGAAATCGTCTCATTTGGAAAATTCGATCAGGTAATGAGATTAATTTATGGAATGACTGCTGGGTTAAACCTGGCTTATGTCTAGAAGATTGCGCTCTATTACTTGGTCTTGCACACTCTCTCTTCAATCCAGGACCTCTGGCTTTGGGACGCTAACCACTGGCCCCAATGGAACGAAGACATTATCTTATCTTTATTTCCACATCGAGTGGTAAAAGATATTATGGATATTGTCATTCACCCCTCCACTGATCTAGACACCTTAATATGGAATTTAGACAAATGGGGAATTTTCTCTGTTAAGAGCGCCACAAAAGCCTTTGTTCTCTCAAATCTGGAAACTTCAATCTCGGAACCTCAGGCCAAGCTCCTTTCTCCTAAAATCTCGAGAGAACTTTGGTGGATCAAAGCCCCTGCTATGACTATTCTCTTATTGTGGAAAGTTTCCCGAAACTTGTTGTCAATCTTGTCCAACGTAGCCCGGGTTCATGTCCCGGTGGATAATTCCTGCAAATTTTGTCATAACAAGATTGAGGACATTGAACACCTACTTTTTTTTGTGTCCAGTGATCCAACGACCCTGGCTTCGCACCCGTCTCCCTCTTGATTGGGGAAGAACAAACCTTCCAGACCTATCAGTGAATGCTTTTCTTACGTTTCTTTGGGAAACTGTGGGGGCTCATCCCCTCAACCAAGACGAGATGCTTTCTCAATTTGCAGTGGTCATTTTCTCAATCTGGCGCCTTCGAAATGACATGATATTTAGAACACACAAGTTTTCCAGCCAAAAATTTGTTCAGATCATCAACCACACATGGTTAACATGGCAAAAACAGTGGTTCCATACATCTCACTCTAGCCATCAAACAAACCGACCCACTTCCTTACACCATGTCCTTGAAAATGCAATATGTGCCAATCAAACTCCTAACACCAGTATTAACCCCATTAGCAACCCTTTGTCATATCCTCTATCGGAGGAGCAAACATCCATAATTCACATTATTCATGATCAACTTAGAGCTGCTAGGGATCACAGACTTAACTCTTTCACCCGGCCAATCCCTAACACTTTTCCCATGATATGACGCTTGTATCTTATGACGCCTGTTTTTTTGGATCCACTCAGCAGGGAGCTTTTGGTGTACTGGTGGTTGACGCTTTTGGGAGAGTGCATGCTAGTGTGACTGACGCAATACCTGGTCGGGTTACAGATAGTACCATGACCAAATGTTTTGTTGCTGAAGCTGCTCTATTACTTGTACATGCAAGAAACTGAACATCAGGGTTTATCTTAGGAGATTCTGAGAATTTGAACTTTCTTTTGCATTCTGAGATGGAGAACCAATGGGTAGACTCGAGGTGAATTTGGCGACCTATAATGTAGCATCCAATCACTTTTATCATGTCTACTTAGCTACTATTGCAGGATGTTAGTTATATATAATATTTGCATAATGACTTAAAAAAAAAAAAAAAAAAACCTTACCTTCGGAGAAAACACGTGTGGAAGGACACCATGCAATCTTTCTCAGCGCAACAACTGTCAAACATCCACCAATGCTCGCAGCTCGAGACAATCCATCCAACGGCTAAAGACCCTCATCGATCTCAGAAAACCTTCGACAATGGATCTCTTTCTCTGTTCTGCGTTAGAGAAAAAAAAGGAAGAAACTTGGGCACAAGTCACGTAACCATGAAAAATGTCACACCAAACTCGAATTACACATACTGACGTGGACGTTTCAGATCTCTTCTCTCTTCGAGCGACAACCCAACAAACCTCCCCAACCCCCTCTCTTCCTCGTCGTTTTTCTTCACAGAACAGAGAGAGAGGGGCCGGGAAGGACGAAACCCAATTGGCTTTTTCTCTCAACATTCATTCTCCAGGTCAGTCCACTTGAAATAAATTAATTAATTTTTTTTTCCTTTTTTAGTTCTGCCTTGTTTGAGTTTGATAATGGGGATATTTGCATTCGATTCATTAGGATTTATGCGAATATCCCATTCTTATTATTGTTATACATCGCTTTCAATAATGGGAGCGTCGTTTTTTGATGTTTTTGATTTGGGGTTGTTTGACTTCGCTTTCTTTTGTGTAAAAGAGGGAAACTTTTTCAATGGGGTTTGGTTGTTTTTTCTGATTTTGATTGTGGGGTTTTTGTTTTGACAGTTGCTTGATTGCTGGTCAGGAGAATTCCATGAAATTGAAGGGATTTCTGGATTGGGGTATTGCTCTGGAGGAGGTTTTGACGATATTCGGATTGAATTCATCTTGTTTTGACTTGAATTTTTAGGGGTTGGGTGTTTGGAGTTATTGTATATGAAGGATGATTGAGATTTTCTGATCTGGGTATTTTTGATTTGGGAAGATGTATGCAGTAGGGAGGCTTAGTAGCTATATTTCGCAGGGGGTTTACACGGTTTCGGCTCCTTTTCATCCATTTGGAGGAGCTGTGGATATAATTGTAGTTCAACAGCAGGATGGGAGCTTCAAATCATCGCCTTGGTATGTCAAATTTGGGAAATTCCAAGGGGTTTTGAAGACAAAGGAGAAGGTTGTGAGTATAAATGTTAATGGAGTCGATATGGACTTTCATATGTACTTAGAACACACAGGAGAAGCTTACTTTCTTAAAGAGGTGGATATTGAAGAATGTGAATCCAGTGTCATCGATCCTTCCTCTTCTGGTGAGGAGACTGATGATCAGTCTCGGAATAAAAGTAATGAAAAGGCTAAGGGTCAGGATTTTGATGTGAAGCAGTTGAGTTTGAATGCTCAGATTGATGGGGGCAATGGGAAGATTATTACGAGAACGAATTCACGCCGTTCTCGGATCTTCGGACTCTTTGGGCGGAAATCCATGAAGAAGGACGCTAGGCAGAGAGAAGTGGTTGATGATCCTGTGAAGAGGGTTACTTCAGTGGAGCGCGCTGAGATTGCAGCTGACCTCCTGGAGGTGAACTGGTCTACGAGTCTCACTACTAATGGGCCAACAATGGATGAAGTTTCCAGGTTGTCTAGCATAAATGTGACATCCAAGGAAGTTGAAATGAATTTGCATGTTAATGAGAGTACGCTTGTGGATAGCATTTTGCTACATGATAGAATCAACGACAGTTTTGATAATTCCAGTTTACAAAAAGCAACAGCTCCATCAGATGTTGGAATGGGTAAAATTTGTGGGTCAAAGCTTGTAGACACAGAGCAGTCTAATGGGATAAATAGTCCGAAGGCATCTTGTACAAGTTCTGAGAATCTTGATAAAGAAATATCCACGGTGGAAGCAAGTGATTCGGAGGAGAAATTTGAGGTAATGCCTGAAACATCTATAAGCAAATTTGATGGAGATGCAAGTATGCAACGCAATGCCCAACATGAATCTGATGGAAACGTACAATTCTTAAGTGCTGGTGTTCACAGTGATGAAAGTGGAACTTTGTATATATTCTCTGGAACATCCGAAAGCTCAAGAGTAGGTTTTGATGATTCTGATGAACAAAACCGAATCAGTGGGAATTCTTCTAATGGAGAAAGTAAGAAACCCCTAGTTCATGATAAAGTTCCAATTGACAAAGTGGAGGCTAGACCAGAACAAGTTGCACTTATGGCTAAAGAAGATTCAAGTGATTTAAGATCATTATATGAAAAACATTCTAGCAACTGTTCCTGCACCAAAGCCATTTGTGGAAGTGAAGGAAGTTCTTTTGGTAGAGAAACAAGGAGTATTGTGACAAAATCCCATTGTTTGTATGATATACACTTGCTAACTTCTGCATCTGGTGGAGCTGAGATGTTGGACATTATTGAACAAGAAACAATAACAGAGACGCTTACCAAGGAGAGAACTTCAGAGACAAATACCTTTGAGGTTCTTGAGAATGAATCACAAGTAATGGGACATTCCCGTTGCACGCCAGGTGTTAGTCGCAAGGAACTTGAAGAGTCGGTTAGGTGTTCTGAACCCTGTCTTGAACTAGTCAATGGCAACCAAATGATTCATTCCGTCGAAGAGGCAGCGCTACAGTGCAATGGTAAGTTAGGTGGTAGTCAGGAGGAACTTGAAGAGTCGGCTAGGAGTTCTAGACCCCATCTTGAAGTAGTCAGTGGCAACCAAATGCTTCATTCAATTGAAGAGGCAGAGTCACAGGGAAATAGCACATCAGGTGGTCATCAGGAGGAAATTGAAGTGTCGGCTAGGAGTTCTGGACCTCATCTTGAAGTAGTTAGTGGTAACCAAATACTTCATTCAGTCGAAGAGGCAGAGTTACAGGGCTATTGCACATCAGGTAGTTGTCAGAAGGAACTTGAAGAGTCGGCTAGGAGTTCTGGACCCCATCTTGAATTAGTCAGTGGTAACCAAATACTTCATTCAGTTGAAGAGGCAGAGCTACAGGGCGATTGCACATCAGGTCGTAGTAAGGTGGAACTTCAAGACTCATTTAGGAGTCCTGGACCCCATCTTGAAGTAGTCAGTGACAACCGAGTACTTCATTCAGTTGAAGAAGCAGAGCTACAAGGCGATTGCACGTCAGGTGGTAGTCAGGAGGAACTTGAAGAGTCGGCTAGGAGTTCTGCACCCCAGCTTGAAGTAGTCAGTGGCAACCAAATACTTCATTCAGTTGAAGAAGCAGAGATACAAGGTGATGGCACATCAGGTGGTAGTCAGGAGGAACTTGAAGAGTTGAGTTCTGGACCCCAGCTTGAAGTAGTCAGTTCCAACCGAATACTTCATCCAGTCGAAGAGGCAGAATTACAAGGCAATTGCATGCCAGGTGGTAGTCAGGAGGAACTTCAAGAGTCGTTTAGGAGTCCTGGACCTCATTTTGGTGTTGTCAGTGGTAACCAAATACTTCATTCAGTTGAAAAGGCAGAGCTACAAGGCGATTGTTCATCAGTTAGTAGTCAGGAGGAACTTGAAGAGTCAGCTAGGAGTTCTGGAGCCCTTCCTGAAGTAATCAGGAGCAACCAAATACTTCATTCAGTCAAAGAAGCAAAGCTACAGGCTGATTGCACTTCTTCCAGCAATAGCAACACAACTAGTCTACTTGAAGAAGAGAAAAATTTTGGACAAGAAACCGAGATGAATAAGCTCCACCAATCTTCTGCATTCGTTGATGATCCTCAGTTATCGAGTACTGAACATTCTCCAACTAAAACTACACCATCACAAATCCCATCACCAAAGATATCAGGGGAAGGTCAATTTACTTTCAGTGATGATACCAACAATTTTGAACCTGGTGCTGTTCATCGTGCGGATTCAGGTTCAGATTGTGTAGATACAGAAAAATACCCCTTGGTTACCATGGGTAGTATTGAAGAATCACAGGGTTCGAATGATGTGAATCTTGGGTCATACTTTTCTTCAGTTAATAATGTCCAGGAGCCTTCAATAAGCGCTTCTGAATCTCCTATTGAAGAATCAAGGACTACATTTTTATCCAGTCCAATTAGTATTCCTAGAAGCCGAAAATGTGAAGGGGCTAAAGTTGATTGGATGACGAAGTCTGTACCTAATTTTAGGTTTCACAATGATGATTTTGAGATATCTGGCATACGTCACCATCTAAGCCATTCTCTTGATTCAAATTCTGAAAATTTCAAGTTAGAGTTCCAGAAGAATGGCGTGTCTGGCTCTCTAACCTGTGATTCAGACACTGAGCAGCAGCTAATAGAAGATCTCACTAATGATGACATTCGTACCTGGGAGGAACTTAAAAATATGTCAACTGACTCTGCAGTTGGTAAGAGAATTCTGTATTTTTATTTTATTTTTTTGTATTACTTGTGTGATCCAGTTGTTTTTATATTGCTTACAATCAAATTCTCATGTTTCCCATGCTTTTCCAGAGATATCTCTATGCAAACACATGCTATATGAGGGAATGGGGGCTGATGCTGCTTCTCTATCATTTGAAGCAGAAAAAGTGGGTTTGGAGAAGTTTGTATCTCTGGGTCCTGGAATTCTGAAGAATGATAAGCTCATTGTTAAAATTGGTGGCCAATACTTCCCATGGGATGCTGCTGCGCCTATTATTTTAGGCACATTGGCATGTGGTCATGATCAGAAGTTGGTGCCAAGAGGCATGATTCCTGTGAAGCGAGTTGAGAAAACTGTTAACGGGGAACAAACAACAGCCACTGCTTTTTCCAGTGGAAGCTGGAGAATATGGCCTTTCACTTTCAAGAGATCCGGTACCTTGAATTCTGCTCAGCCAGCTCAAGACAGCATGAATGATTCTACTTCTGTGAGCATGTCAGAAAGCATTAGTCCTGTCAAAGAGAACAGCACTGGCAATGTCACAGAGAACAGCACCAGTAATGTTACAGAGAAAAACACTGAACGGAAGGTCACTAGAAAGAAGGTGAAGTCACTTGTTCCATCATCTGAACAGTTGGCGACCTTGAATCTTAAAGAAGGGCAGAATGTGATAACATTCACATTTTCAACTGCAATGCTAGGGAAGCAGCAGGTAACGTGTTTATTTTTATTTTTAAAATAATGTTATAATTCCAACAACTTTGGATTTGCAATAATTTTGTTCTAGAAAAAAAAGTTCTTGAGTATTCAAATGCCAAAGTCTGTTACAACTCCTACAGTTCTGAACAGTATTCCAAAACTTGTTTGCATAAATATTAGTTTATCGAATTACTGGGAGTTGCTTCCAGACACAACCCTTATCTATTTATTTGTTGATGTTTTTCTTTTGCATTTAATTAGACTTCTCTTGGTTATGTATATGTTCTTACTTGATACATTTTCTTGTACAGGTGGATGCTAAAATATATTTATGGAAATGGAATACTCATATAGTTATATCAGATGTTGATGGAACCATTACCAAGTGAGTGCTATTTTGTTCTACACCGACTCTGTTTATTCCTTAAGTACTCTGTACTTGGCCGAAATTGTGACATTTGTCAAAGTATAACAACGTTTCATGTAGCACGCGTCAGTAAAATACACTAATCAGTTTCATAAAGGTTAATCTACATGAGGCAGCACGGTGGATACAATACGTGTCTGTAGCTTTGTTACAGAGTGTCTAGGTATTTGGCCTTAAACATATGCTATAAGGATTTCCTATGGTAAGCTTAGGTAGAGTGACCTTCTACTGTTGAAATTTGGTCTGTTTATTTCGATAATTGTTGTATCTGTGGTTAAGATGACTTAAAAGATTTATGAGGAACACCCTTTTGATACCTCTGGGGTTTTCAATCAAGAGTGAAGATTCAGAATCAAGTGTGTTAGCTGTCACATACGCTGCTTTTCTGCAAAGGAAAACCACATTGAGGTGGAATGTCATTATA
The DNA here is from genome assembly GCA_963556465.1 of Berberis vulgaris. Taxonomy (NCBI): domain Eukaryota; kingdom Viridiplantae; phylum Streptophyta; class Magnoliopsida; order Ranunculales; family Berberidaceae; genus Berberis; species Berberis vulgaris. Next base: position 66,221,095 of record OY747134.1, on the reverse strand, counting down.
CTGGTTACAAAGTAATAGAGCGGCTATTGGGAAATAGGTTAAAAAAGAAGGATCACAAGATATTAGCCCGTCCTGTGTGGTGGAATAAAAAATAATTCGTTTTCGCTAAATCCTTAAAATGGGGTTTAGAATAGTAGATGTCTTGTTGACCTCAACCCAGTCTGTAGAGGAAAGAGACAAAGCTACTAACTATAGAAAACATCAATAACTTGATTAAATCCATATTTCACGATGTCACCTTTGTTTGTACAAAATTTGCTTTATGTCTCGACTCTTGATCGATCATTTGCTAAGTTCATTCTTAAGGGTGAAAACCATGATTAAATCCATATTTCAGGATTTAACCCTAGTTTTTCATAAAGAAAATGCATATCTACCTCAAAAAAGCCGTACAAAACCGATAAAATAAAATTTCAGCATGTGACTGAGGTTACAATTTTTTTTATGGGGTGCTTTTGACTTGTAACTAACTAGTAAACCTGCTCATGTGATGTGCGTGTTATATTAAATTCTGCACGATAAGAGAAAAATCAAGTTTTTTCTCACATGTCCTCAACCTTTTCTCTCTCCTGTGGATGTTATTTGGCCAAATTAATTGCAATAACTACCTATTTTGTAGCAAAAGTGTTTCTACCGAAGTAGAAGTGTCAGTGTTGTTTGTGGCAAACACTACCTAAGCATGAACTTGGTCAAGTTTATTTTGGTTGAAATTTTGTGTACTACCTTTTGGCCTATACACTCTTTTGAGACATTCTTACCTCGGTATTTTCTTTATGAGTAAATTGAGATTAACTTTTATATTTGAGTTTTAGCTGTCATTTTAACTTATCTGATTTCTCTTCTTTTGCATCTTATTAAAGATCGGATGTTCTTGGGCAGTTCATGCCTTTGGTTGGAAAAGATTGGTCACAGACAGGTGTTGCACATCTTTTCTCAGCAATAAAGGTTAGCTCTTTCTCTCTTAGTTGATTACAAATCCCAAATTACCGATTCAACTTATGACCTGTACCCAGGAGATCTCCAAGAATAGTACAGTCCCCTTAGTTGAATTATCTGCTGTTGTAGTTGAGGCTTCCTATGACCCTGAGATGATATAAACTTCTAAAATACTAATTATAGCTGCCATTTCCAATTTGCAGGAAAATGGGTATCAATTACTTTTCCTTAGTGCACGTTCTATCTCTCAAGCCTATCTTACACGACAATTCCTTTTCAACCTAAAGCAGGTGATGCACAGAGCTCTGTTACTCATCTGAGTTTGCAGAATTATTGAACTAATTTATTTCATGTTCTTTTGTTGTAATTTCTCCAAATTCTCTGCAAATTGGAGTTTTTGTTGATACTTTGCATCTTAATAACAGTTATTGCTTTCATTTGTAGGATGGGAAAGCATTGCCAGATGGGCCTGTGGTCATTTCCCCTGATGGACTTTTTCCTTCTCTATTCCGGGAGGGTATGTATCTTGTAGACATTCTTTCCTTTTCTTTCATATTACTTGGAAAATAATTTTCCTGGACAAATATCTTTAATTAATAACTACCTTGCCAATAACTGTTATTAGTATTTATGCTCATGAAGCATTGACGTGGTATAAATCATTAATGATCAATCTTGAACATAGTTGATTCATGACTATCATGTTTGCTACCGGTGAATTATCTCAGCCTCATAAGTGTTTCTTTTTTTGAAAAAAAAACCAAGAAAACTTCTGAGGTCAGTATTTTAAAAACTCAGCCTCATAAGTAAAATTCATGACTAACATACATGTTATTCGGAGTCTGTAAAGACACCAAATGAATTTAGAAAACAGTTCCATTAGCTTCCTTTCGAAATGGTCTTCCCATCACAAGAAAATATTACTATGGTCAGGCATTATTTTGAAACAAATTCCCCATTCTTTCACTTAATTTGCATTTGTCCACTTTTATTGTGTCTCTTGATACTACAAGTATTGGTGCGGACACGAGGAAACAATTTCAGAGATATCATCGATGCACTAAGATGTTTATATTTCTTTGTTTCCTAATAATTCTAGGATTGGTTACAATGATTTGAGGGTTCTCATAGGTATTAGATTCTAAATGGAAGTTTTGTTCCTTCGATAAAGTGGAAATTATTGCACATATTATAAGGGGAGAGTTTTAGATGAATTTATGTTACTTTCGGGGTCAAAATCCTAAATTTCCAAATGAAGGTTTGCTTCATATCTTTTCACACTCCAAGAGATGGCCCAAACCTATTATTTCATTTGAGCTTGTTGTCATTATCTGGCTGGAGCTACCCATACTAAATAGTCCTTCACGCGCAAGATTGTCTTGCCTGGTTACCTACCAACAACTAGAAAATATGCCAGCTAGTGTTGACCATATTTTAACTGTTTTTGAGTTTATGTCAGGTCCTGTCAAAACCTCTAAATTTTATCCTTTTAACTTGAGCCATCTGAGTTTGCGGCTAAAGTTTATTTCATTGAGAAGCAGTGGAAAAAGAAAAAAAACTCTTATATGTGAGGTCATTCAAGAACAAAGAGAGAACATAAATTTGTTTTGAATCAACTCCAACAACTTGTGTAAGAAGAAGGGAACTGAAGAAATTGAGGGAAAGAGACAATAACGTATGAAGGATCGATGAGAGAGATAGAGTGACATGCTTGCTAGCAGCTGTTGCCGAACAGAGAGCTTCCTATCTTTGTCTTCGTGCAACCTAAACATATTCGTCACAACACCACACCCATTTTATGGAGTTGGGTTCCCTTCAGCCTAACATGCCCTTAATTACACAAAGAAAAGAAACTAATCTCACAAAAAGTTGGTTCCTATTTTTTAAATCGTCATTTTCCCTCAAAGCTTGGCAATAAATTATCAATACCGCAAGAGAGGGCCATGAGATTTGAACACAGAGTGGCAGAACATGTTGTTCTTGTCCTTGAGATAAAACCAGATCTTTTAGACATAGGAGATAACAATTTGAACTGTGGTTGATGCCTCCTTAAAAATTCTGTGTGGGACTTGAACTTCAAAAACCAGTAGGTCTGGATTAGGAATTTTACTTCTGGGTTGCACATGATACGGGTACGCGTGTTAGACTTGAACACGGGTGTGGGGTGTTGGCATGGCGTATCTAAAAACAGAAGACTTGGGGACACTGGGTTGTGTTTATTAATTATATATTTTTATTTGCATATGACGTACAATACTTATGATACAAGGAAACGATCCTGACAATATATGTTATGTTTCACTCAAACAATGACAAATAACAATAAAGAACTAGGCTATAAAGTTGGAGTTTTATTGTTTATCTAGGCTATATATCTCAAATTGCAACAGACACGTGTCCTACATGGTGACACCGCCCTTGTAGAATTGTCTGGACAATCAAGCTTTTCATGCAAAAGTCAGTTTTTGTTGTATCAGCATGGTCATATTTCAGTGTGGAATTTACTTCAGTCTTCAGGCTTGGTTTCCTTTGTACAATGGGGAGGTTCTCATTTTTTCTACTGGAAGTTTTACCACCAAAGCTTTCATTCAAGCATGACTTTTGCTTTACTGCCAACTTTGTGTGCAAATGCCGCAGATAACTTGTAATCCTTGGTGATTGTAGTTATTTCATTTTTTTCAGTAAAATGTCTCATGTGCTCAGTGTCCTGAATTAAGAACTGATAATCTTGTTTTACTGTTGTCACTTGTAATGTTTGTGATAAATGATTTATCACCTTTTCTCAAGTGAGTCCTTTATTATAGAGGTTAAATTGTAACATTGTGGCAATTGCCATTCTTTACTCTTATATTTTGTAAGGAATGATCTGAGGAAAAGTTTGTTTCCTGTTATTGTCAACAGTAATCAGAAGAGCTCCTCATGAATTCAAGATTGCATGCCTAAAGGTAGGTTCTTTTTAATTAAATTTGGTATTTTCCCGCCTTTCATGCTAGATGCTGTGTAGATTTTGATTTGTTCAGTTAGTTATATACAGTTGGGTGTGAAGGATCCATTTCATACAAACTGATTAATGTAGTAATTCAATTTTGACATCAAGGGAAAAAGGTAAGTTGGTAGCAATATTTATAAGTATTTTCTGCTCTTAAGAGAAGGCAAAAGAATACATTTATTTCAGGAGCACCATTAGTTAATTATTGAATTTTTTCAAATTTATGTTGCATGGGCAGATACATAATATCTGTTTATCTATAAGAAATAGTGTAGCACTTGATCATTTTTCTCACAGCATTCACTTAACCGAATTCTCCCACTTTGCAACACTATCTCTCTGTACCACTAACTCCTTCTGTCGGTGATAGTCTGGAGAAAAAAAGACTACTTTCCTTGAGAGATATCATTATTTAATTTAACACACTTTTGATAATCGTATCATAGTAAAATTACTTGAGAAAACATTGAAATCTATATCACCTCGTTAAAAAAAACACCTCTGTAACATCTCTAAAAAAAAGATATACATATATTTAACACATAGCAAGATTATCCTAAACTTTTGAAGATATTTTAAAAATTTTGACGGGTATAAAAATAATTTATTGGATCGTTTCCCTCTATCGAAGTTTCATTTTAATGGGATTTGCATGTTAATATAATAGTATAGAACATTTAATGGTATGACTAAATAAAATGTTATGTAAGTTTTTAATCATATTTGTTCATATATATTAAACTTAGTTACAGTAATCCAGCCCACCCTAACATGAATTCCTGGATCCGCCTCTGCGGCAGATGGTATTACAAGTCTAGGTTTTGAACCTTGTTAGCAGTCTCACCTCCAGTATTTTCCCAACAGATACTAGCTCAGTTGGTAGACTTGTGGGTTTGAAACCTGCCGCAACTATTTTAAGATTCTGGGATCCAATAAAAACCATTCTTCACCCTTAAAAAAAAATCAATCTAGAACTTGATGTGTGTTTATGCAGTTACCAGAACCGTTGTGACTGACATTGCACTTTTACCTCGAGACAGTCAGTTTATCTTGTTAAACTAGTTTTGAGTTTATTCAAAGATATGGTTGTGTCCTTTTTTCCTTTTGACTTCTATTCTACTAGTGGATGAGTTTGTAGACAGACACTGAGGGTTTGATGCATTTGTAGGAATATGTTTGTGGTTTTTTTTTTCTGATGCATTTTTTTTCTTCTGTTCCAGGATATCAAAGATTTATTTCCTCCTGATTGCAACCCATTTTATGCTGGCTTTGGCAACAGAGATACAGATGAGTTCAGCTACCTTAAAGTTGGAATACCAAGAGGAAAAATTTTCATCATAAATGCTAAGGTAGTCTTTATTCCTGACGCGAGTTGATGCGAAACAGGCTACAGACTATATACAAGTTCTCATCGTAGTTGTCTTTCTACTTCTTCATGCTATTGAAATTGCAGGGTGAAGTTTCTGTGAACCATCGTGTTGATAGAAAATCTTATACATCCCTACACGCACTTGTGAATGGCATGTTTCCTGCCATGTCTTCAGCTGCAGCTGAGCAGGTCTTTGTCGCAACTTGTATTTCATCTTTCATTTAAGCCCATCAGCCAAACTTTTCTTTTCTTCCTACCGAACTGAAAAAAAAAAAGGCAGCAATGATCTTCTTGTAGTAATCACTAATCAACAATAACCCACTCCGAGGCTAATGGAAACTTCTATCAACTGAGACAAGTGTTTTCTTTCCAGGAGGAATTTAACTCATGGAATTACTGGAAAATGCCACTTGTGGATATCGGCTCTCAATGATACCAGAAAAATGTTTTTCTCCCTAACCTGGTGGAGTTGAAAGCAAAAGGATGTAGAGACGCTGAGTTCGGAATCATCCAGGTAAAATTCTTGATTGATTGTAAGCAGTTGTTAAGTTCTGTATTCCATTTAAGTCTAAAATTTCCAATTCATCTAAATTACTTGATGTTGGTATTGTCTCCACTATATTACCTATTAGTTACCACAAGTGAAACATCATTTATTTCATTGTTTGCACTGACATACTGCTGATCTACAACATTTAAGGTATTAAATTCCAAAATCTCTTCGAATTTTCATTCAGTTGAAGTCCCGCGATATTTTCAGAAGATTGTTTTGGCATGTGGAAGTTATTTATATCTACTATGCCTCTTACTAAATAGTCAGAATATTATTATTGAAATGGGAGTTACTTCAATCCATGTGAAATACAGCTTTGTGCGAGTTAAAAACAATAGAAATTTCAATTTTCTCCTCTCACAATGCTGAAACTACAAAGAGGGCAGATGAATATCAAGTTGTGTAAGGAAGCAAAGTTTTCGTAAACTTCACTACTGCATTAGTATCCCTCCATATTATGAAGGTGGTTGTGTAATTCCTTGCAGCTATTTGAAAAATATGGATGATGTGCGGACTGCTGGGAAGATGGTGACCGATAGTGGATGGAAAGTACACTGCACAGTGTTTCTGTGGATTGGATGATTCGTTGGAGGTGAAATGTACAGACGAGTTATTAGCAACTCATTCAAAAGGTTTTCAGTTTGTAAAGCCGAAATGTAATATATTGTTATCATTGAGAGACACAGGAGAGCAAGGTACATGATGTAAGTTATTGATGGGTATGGGAAAAGGGGAAAATAAAAATGTTAAAGATAACACATTGTATCATTCATTGTTTACATTAATGTAAAATCCATTTGTCAGTTGATGTGTGTACCTACAAGTTCATTAGATGCTTTATTGAGTCTCATAGTTTTGGCTAGAATGGTGTAGGATAGGACATTTCTAGAAGCACAAATATCCTTTTAATATAAGAATTACAATGTACGTTATTGCGAAGAATGGTAAGGCTGAAGAACAGGGCAGGAAGCATCACATACAGACCTGCTTATTCTTTCTGGAGTTGCACTACAAGGTACAAACAGCAGAAGAAGGAAGTTTGCGCATGACTATCTTTACTCCTAAGTACTTTTCTCCAAATGCTACGAGATCATTAATCTCTTTGTCATCAACAAACCCATCTACAGCACTCACTGCACGTGAGCTCCTCCACGTCGTGAACCATCCTCCAACCAACACTGAGAAGTACTTCACGGAGTTCGTCTCTACTTATACGCCCATCCCCATCCCCATCCCCATCATAATCGTATTCCTTCAACCATTGCTTGAACTCCTCAGTTGTCATCTCAAACTTTCCATTGCTGGAGATGACAGCTTTGGTGTAATGGGGGTGTTGAATGCCATGACTGTACTCACACAAACTCAAGGAACAAAGCTGGATCTCAGGCTCTGGATACAAATGAACACTAGGGGCTGACTGATTTATACTTCGTCAGATCTCATCACCACCAATTCACTTTAAAATATCCACTTGACTATGGCATAAGTCTCATTTGTTCCTTATTATCAAAACAGAACCACTATTTAAACAAAGCACCTAAACTAACCAAGTTCATTGCATAAACCCGCGCTTAAGGAAAGCGGTATTACTTAATTAAATACAATTTCTTGGCCTATTGTTCGAGACTGTTTGATAATCAAGTATTGTATTTTTGTTAGCTTAGCTACATGTAAATGCACGGAATAGATATATTCTTATTATAGGTGGAAATGGAGCGAGCATGTGCGGCACACGCATGTTTCATTCATAATTAACAAGCGTGGTAATTCAGAATGGGTTCAACGCGCATTTACTGTTATTTTGATTATTGTTTACATCCTATAATTTCAAGGACCTACTTGCTTACCTACGCCTTAATCTCAAAGGCTCTTTTTGTCTTTTTTTTGGTTCTACTGTTCTTGTCGAGCTGAGACAGTGTCTGTAATAATTTGAGTTATTAAAATGGACCTTGGCCAAATGAACAAGTTTTAAGGATTATTAATGCATCCAAATCAATGTTGATTTCTGAACTATAAAAATGAAAAGCGGTCAACTAAAGACCACCGTTGTGGCCGTCAAAGGGACTCCGATAAAGTCAAGTGATTGATCAAGGATGGATATAGACTGATAAAAATTGGGGTTGCATGTACGTACATTCTCTCATCCGTATTGTTCACCTTATATAATGAGCATTTCACTCCTTCATTGACTCTACCATTGAAATCGTGATGGAGGGGGGGGGAGATCTTGCTTAGAATCTCACATGTCCGTGACTGATTCTCCTTTGGCACTTGGCTCTATTTATGACCCAATACTTTATCAGACAAAGAGGTGTGCAAATGGACATTGGGTCTGTTATAGTCCAAAGGTCTGTATTCGAGCCTTATTATCTAGGGCCAAACTCTGAGATCCTCGCCATGTTAGGCTCACATAATCTAAGTTTGGCGCCTGACTTACAGGCTGAATAGTAATTACCTTGGGCAAGGTTTGGACCTCCTTAGTTCAGACTTTTTCATAAGCGTTGATTTGTGCCACGTGTTCGGCTATGCTCGGATGATTATTTGATATCTCATCATTTATTCCCCCTAGTTGGTGGGGTTGCATGCATGTCCATTAACTCATTGATTCGAAACTTGTGCAGTATATTGGTAATCGAATTCAACGGTTCTTTGACTTTTGCGCAACATTTAACATTGATTTGACTATTGGGTGGTTGCCCTCCACAAACGCTGCCAATATAAGCTTGGTTTGGTTGGATTGGGCTTTATTCTTAATTTGCAGATTTTTACTTCCTCTTTTCCAAATGGAGTTATTTGAATGTTTTTCTGCCCTGATTTCTACAAGGGCTGAGGAGGAGCATTCGTTGGCCAAGTCTTTGTATATTCTGACATTTGCAGCGATGAGTTCTAATAAGATTTGCACTTTGGGAGAGCACACTAGATTGAGTGTGCTTCCAATTGCTTTTCGAGGGCTTCCAAATTTACCCTTATATTGTGGAAAAGAAGTCGAGGGTACCTCCTTGATCCTGAGTTTGTCATCCAACATGAGGTGCACCCGCAGCTTCTCCCGCCACCTTTCAGAGATAGTACCGACATTTTTCTCTATCATCACGTAGTTGCTCTTGCAGCTTCTTCTTTAGCTGCACCTCTGACATTTCCTATAAAAGACAGACTAACAGAGCAGATTCCCAGTATGTGTTCTGGTAGATCTTCTCTCGCATCTTCCTTTCCACCAAGCTTAGATGCTTGTTGTGTGTAAACCTTCGATTCGATCAGTTGGTTAAGCGTTGTAAAAACTTTTTGGTTAATCAATAAAGTTTGATTTCTTGTCTGGTAATATGTATGATCTGACTAGATGCGAATCATATTAGCTCTGGCTAGGATGTTATGTCGGTCCAGGCGGATTACACTTAAGCTGACCATCTCTATCCAGACGGACATGGCTTCATAATATAAGTTAGTTTAATCTTTAATAGGAATTAAGCTGACTCGATCCGAAGGACTTAAGTTACAAGGAAGTCACCTTTGTTCGGTCAGTCTAGGGTCCACAATAAGACAACTTAATCCTAAATAGGAGTTAAGCCGTTGAGAAGCCATTTCTGCCTGAGGGGACTAGGTTTCATGATGTGAGCCAACTATTTACTGAAGAGGACTTAAGCATTAGATAAATCATCTTGGTCCGAACGGACTAGATTTCATAAGATAGTCTAACTTAATCCTGAATAGGACTTAAGCATTAGAGAAATCATCTTGGTCCGAACATACTAGATTTCATAAGATAATCTGACTTAATCTTGGGTAGGACTTAAGCATTAGAGAAATCATCGTGGTCCGAACGAACTAGATTTCATAAGATAATCTGACTTATCCTAACTAGGACTTAAGCATTAGAGAAATCATCATGGTTCAAACTAACTAGATTTCATGAGATAATGAATGGACTAGATTTCATAAGGTAATCTGACTTAATCCTGAGTAGGACTTAAGCATTAGAGAAATCATCTTGGTCTGAAAAGACTAGATTTCATAAGATAGTCCGACTTAATTCTGAATAAGACTTAAATAGCTGAGAAGTCATCCTGGTCCAAACGGACTAGACTTCTGAATATGTTAACATAATCCTGAAGAGGACTTTAATTATAGAGAAATCATCTTGGTATGAACATACTAGATTTCCTAATATAAGCTAACTTAATCCTGAAGAGGACTTAAGCTGCAGAGAAGTCATCCTGGTCCGAACGGGCTAGACATCTGAATATGTTAACTTAATCCTAAAGAGGACTTAAGATGTAAAAAAATCATTTTAGTCCGAACGGACTAGATACCATAACATAAGCTAACTTAACCCTGAAAATGACTTAAGCTGAAGAAAAGTCATCATGGTCTGAACGCACTAGACTTATGAATATGTTAACTTAATCCTGAAGAGAACTTAAACTGTTGAGATTAGGTCATTCAGATGCGGTGAGTTGTCGTTGTTCTGAATAGGACTAGACTTGACCGTTGTGGTTCCTTAGACGAACTAGGTCACTTAGATGTGGCGAGTTGTCGTCATCCTGGATAGGACTAGACTCGGCCACTGTGTGCCATTGTGGTCCTTTGGTCAGACCAGGTTACTTAGATGCAGCGAGTCCAGTGTCGTCGTCGTCATGAATAGGACTAGACTCGGCCGCGGTACACCACTATGGTTCCTCAGACGGACTAGGTCTATGAAATGCGACGAGTAGTCGACATCCGACGAGTAGACTCTGATCAACACAGTATGTGTGTCATGATAATCTCATCAACAGAACAAAGCAGGCCTGATTGCACCACGCCCAATCCAGCAAGGCTCAGATAACACTAAGCCCATTATTGGCAGGATCCAGAAGGTCAGACTCAAATTGCAACGTGCGACTGAGCCCACACGTCACACGATCAAGCCCCCAATACTCGTAAGCCCTGATAAGGCAAGAGTAAGTCATGATAAGGCAAGTATCTAGGGGATCGACCCAATACAGACAAACCAACAATACATTGGTTTCGATTAGGAAACAAATACTAGAGTATAGGTCAGGCAAGAAAACTTTCTTGCATGGACAATACTCAGAAAGGGAAACCTCTCCCACAAATCTAGGAGCACAAGTCGTGTAGGAAAACTTCCTTACGTGGATAACTCCCAACTAGGAAAGGATCTCCAGTAAAATCTCTTTCCCTAAACTACGACACCAAAGGCCTAGCTGAACAAGGACTCTCGCATTATAAAAGGGAGATAAGGTCGATGAACAAATGCACGCTATAGAAACCCAATTTATAGCTTTAAGCATCTTCTAAGCCTTATCTAATTTAAGCATCGGAGTGTCATCGGCTGCCACACCGTGGTCTTTGGCTCACGTGTGTTTCCTGTGCAGTTTAGGTAAAGGCGTAAATGGGAGCAGAAGTAGAGTACATCAGTTTGGCGCTGTCCGTGGGAACGACAAAGTTCCTTAGAAGAAACAGTAGTACCACCTTTCTCAGAGAGCCAGAAAGATGGTGACAACAAGGTCTCGTGACAATGGGGATGATGCTAAACCATCGAACGCTCGAACTAGCAGAGTGGCGCCAGCTTCCATGGTGCCACCACCGTAGGAGGAACCCTCTCAGACTCCCGTGCCGGTAGCAGCCGCGGCGGACCCAAGGTGGATCTACTATCAACCCATATGCAACAAATCGCACGAGCGATGGAGATACTCAATCAGTAGAATCATTCAACCGCAGGAGGATGTCGTGAGCAACGAAGAGCCTAGTCTCCAAAAGGTTCCAGAGAACAAGTTCAGGAGAGCCGTGCTGCCCTTGCAGCTTCCAAGTGGACCAGAGGCGGAGGAGTGACCAACATAGACCTAGCGTCCAGAGCCAATAGACACGTTTTGCAAAACCCCATCCGTCAAGGGGCCACAAATCTAGACGTACTGTTCAACCTCACTATCCCTCCGTTCATGGATCATATCATGGACGAACCGCTACCAAAGAAGTACACTCCGCCAAAACTTGAGTTTTATGACAGGACGGGAGACCCATTCAATCACTTGCACCACTTCCAGCATGTGACGACAATCAAGGAAGGGTTCGATGTGATAATGTGCTGATCATTTCCTACTAGCCTGAAGAAATTACTGCTGACCTGGTTCCACAGCCTCCCCCCGAGGTCTATCAACTCATTCCGAACATTGGCGATGATGTTCCTCACATGCTTTGGGGAAGCCAACGAATCAGGAAGGGCCCGCACTACCTGCTAACCTTGAAGCAAAAACAGAACGAGATGTTGATGGAATACGTCACTCGTTTCAACGATGAGTTGACACTCGTCGACGGCTGTAGTGATGATACTGTCGTCACAACCTTCACCTCGAGTCTTAGAACATGAAAACTTTATGATTTCCTTACTATGGACCCCCAACCAATATGGCAGATCTGCTGAAGGATGACTGAAGTTATATCTCTTTAGACGAGATGCTGACTGCCAAAAAGGAGGTGGAATCCGAGAAGAAACCCTCTGTCCCCAGGGACAAGAAAGAGGGAAAGAAGAAGGAGGACAATGACGGGAAAAAGAGGAAACACAATGACAATAAGACCGACTACGACCGCACAAGGCAGGACAAGGCCTCCAACTATGTCAGGTCGATTCCATGAAGAACTGAAATGGTTCCCCAATCAGCAAGGAGACCCTACTAGGCGCGACAACAACAAATATTGTGCCTTCCATAAGGAAGGTGGACACGATACCGAGGATTGTAGAAACCTCAGGGGAGAAGTCGAATACTGGATCAGGAAAGGGAAGCTCAAAGAGTTCCTGAGCTCGGACAGGAGGCAAGACCGGGCAAAGGAAAGGGAGAACGCCGTCAAGGAGATTGAAAAGAAAGCTCCTGGCATCTTTTATGTCCTCCATGGGGTCTCTCCCGAGGGAAAATAATACAACATGTCCCGCAAGATGACCCTGATCGAGATGCAGATGCCACCCCAGTGTGAGGACTGACAAGTGTAGTATGCATGAGTTCAGAGCCCGATCCTACCATTGACGTTTATGGATAGGGATCTCCAGAGTGTACATTCTCCTCTCAATGACGCCCTGGTCATCTCCGTCCTTATTGCAAAGTGGGAGGTGAAAAGGGTCTTGGTGAATATAGGAAGCTTACTTAATGTCTTGTTTCTCAGCGCATTTCAAAACATGCAACTCCAGGAGAAAGACTTGACCCCTGCCACTCATTCCATAGTCGGATTCAGTGGAGAGAAATGCTTTCCTATCAGGAAGATCAATTTAATGGTGGTGGCGGGATAGCCACAATTGCAGAAGTACCTTGTCCAAGAATTTATGGTGGTTGATGCTCCAACCACCTACAACATTATGCTGGGAAGGCCTTGGCTTCATCATATGGAGGTAGTAGTTCCCACTCTGCACCAATGCATCAAGTATACAACCAACCAGACCCAAGGAACTATCCGAGGAGATCAACCTGTAGCAAGAGACTGCCATTATGCAGTCCTGAAACAATTGAATTGCTATCAATTGCAGCTCGGGCCCGCAGAACATATATTCAGACACTGGGCTTAGGCAAAGGGGGAAAACCAATCTGTGTGGACAGAGAAAAGCCCCGACAGCCGAAGCGCAGCTATGCAGAGAACAAGATTTCAGAGCTGGAGACTCAATCCAGATTAATATAAAGCTAAGCAAACATACCCCTACGCCAAGAGCTGATAATGGTCCGCTCTAACGCCCAGTCCGTTAAATGGGTGCCAACGGTTCGGAGAGTGGCAGCTTAGTATGCGCTATAATGCCTGATTGAGACAGCTTGCCAGGGATCATTGTCCACAGATGGGCAATAGTGACCGAACCCAACCAAAGCTTAGTTGGTGACAAACGATGACAATAGCTTCTGGTTTGCTTGAAGCCCAGTTCACAAATAATGGCTTAGAAAGTGGGAGTCTAGTTAGCGTTCTTGACGACTGATGATGATGGCTTGCCAGTGATCCTTGCATGGAAAATGATCGCTGAATACGACCGGAGTTTAGTCAGCGGCCACTGATAATGATAGCTTCTGGTCTGCTCCAAGCCTAATCTGAATAGAATGGACGATGATGGCCTAGAAAATGGGAGCTTAGTCAGTGCTCATGTAGCCTGGTGAAGATGGCTTTCTATGGATCATTGTCCAACTATAGATAATGATCGCCGAACCTTTTCACTCTAACACCTAGTATGCAAATAGCGATTGCCGATGAGTTAGAAACAGGGAGCTTAGTCAGTGCTCATGCAACTTGGTGAAAACGATTTGCCAGGGATCATTATCTTTCTGTAGACAATGATTGCCGAACCCTTCCAAAGTTTAGTCAAAACGACTGACAATGATAACTTCTAGTTCACTCCAATTCCTAGTTCACCAAGGCGGACGACGATGGGTTGGAAAGTGGGAGTCTAGTCAGTGGCCTCGATGCCTGATTAAGATGGATTGCCAGGGGCCACCGTTCAATCACAAATGATGATCGCTGAAACCGACCCCTTTAGTCAGTTATAACTGGCGATAACAACCTTTGGTCCAACTAAGCCTATTATGCTAATAGCAGGTAAAGACGAGTCGAAAGCCCGGTCAGAGCTCTGGAAGCTCAACTCGGAGAACTCACGAGGACTATTGTTCGATCATCTATGACGGTGCATGTGCTAGGACCACAGTCTAACTAGTTCGCTTACAATAGCAACAATAGCTGTTGGTTCAAATACAACCAAGCCACTAGGCAAATGGTGAATTGCACTCCCCAATTTCTAAAAGGATTCTGACAAGAATTGCACGAACTATCGCAACATAAGCAGTCAGAACTCTCACCAGCAGATCAATCATACAACTTCCTGACCTAGTAGATCCTTTTGTCTAACAACTAACGTGATGATAAGACAAAATAGATAAAAGCTAGCAGGGAAAGTAAAAAAAACACGCACAAGTACAAAATGCTATTTGCAAGCAAAAAAAATACAAGGTTTACTCCTCATCAGGAGGAGAGTCAGATACAACAGAGCCAGACTTAGCAGGAGACAATCCTTACGTACTGCCTCTCTATTACCCTCATTAGGGTCACCTTCTTCTTCGGACGGATCGGAGGCCATACCAAATTCAGCATATGCCACCTCTTCGTAATCGGAGAGATCCCAATCAGGATGTTCCTCCTTCATAAGCTACAGTAACTCCAACTTTCCATACACAACTCTGCTGAACTCAAACATGCCCTGGGCCTTAAAAAGCTTATCCTCGTGCACCCTCGATTCAGTAAACTCCCGCTCCAACTGTTCCAGCTTGCCTGACAACATGTCAGTCTTGGACTGCTCGACGCCCAGCTTATCATTAACAACACTCAGCTCACTCTGTGCCAGAAGAACTTGCTCTTCCGCGGTCCGTACACTTTTGACATTAAAATCAACATCAGCCTCTAACTGCTGACATTGGACAACCCATTCTGACTCCTTTTCGCCCTTCTCAACGTTCAAAGCCTGTATTTAAACATGTACCCCAATCACATTATCCTGGGCAAATTGTAAGTCACGACGGACAAGGTTCAGTTCATTCTCAAACCGATCCCTTGCGAACACTACCCCTGTCAGGTAGCACTCGAGCGTTTTCAAGCGAATCTTCTGAGCTTCCGATCTTTTGCGCCAGGACTGTGCTCCAGCATCTGAGTGAGCTTCGAGTTGCTTATTCAATGATTCAATTTCGTAGAGAGTGTTAGAGTATGACTTCTGCAAGTTTGCAAAGACTTGCTTCATGGTATACAATTTCTCACGAGCGGCCTCGACTTTAGTTCAAGTTGCAACTACTTGATTCAGGTATGACATCCCCAGTACGAGATGCTTCTGCTATTTATCCATACGCTCTCCCAGAGTCTCTCCTTTGGCTTTGGAGCACAGTTTGTTAGCCAGTCGTTTCACTTGCTAATATGCTTCCTTGAAGCGTAAGAAACGTCAACCCCTTGGTGCCAAGCTTGGTTGCTCATCTTTACCACATCCGGATCAAACAAACGGATCCGCACATCCGAATGGAGGTCCTTCGGGCTTGAAATCACTCCAGCATCACCCTTTACTGTCTTCACTGCATTAGGGTCCTCATCCACAACTTTCCCCTTGCCCGCAACGATCGACACTCTTTCATGAGCAGATTCAAAATCAGTTGATGGGGAAAAAGGAAGCGAGTTATTCCTCGGACCTGTCTTCACCTCAATATAGGGACGGAAGCGAGGTAGAGGATAGTATGGGCGACACGGAGAGGACCTTTCGTCATAAGGACGACAATCAAGCGACTGTTCAGCAGGCCTAGTAGGGCCGCGATCCAAAGAAGAGCGATACTCAAAGTCTTTCAATGAAAAGGGACTACCCGGTCCCGCACTAGACGAAGCTTCTACGCACGCCTACAACAACGTTTTGTTTAGAACCTCTGCCTGCTTTGTACTCAACTTTGTTACATCTTCAACCCTAACAATTTCTCAAAGTCAAGAAGGGAAACATGAGCCTTTGTCCGAGCATCATGTCCCTCGGGCACAACAGTCTCTGCCCCAGCGAACGAATCATGAACTTCTTCGACAACTTCACGTCCCTCGAACGAGGCTAAACGTAGGCGGATGGGCCTGGACTCAACACGAGGCCTCTTCAGATGAACAGGAGAAGGAAGTGCCTTATTTAGTTCTGCCCTCCTTGAAGGACTCGAAATCTTAATCTTTGGGAACTACCTCTTCTTCAAGGAAGATATGCCTTCGGGTTTTGGCTTCAAAACCCTAAAAAAGAGTGGAGTCTCATGCCAATGAGCCCACAGTCTGCTGCGCTTGATATTAGAAGATTTAACGACGTCTACAAAAAGCACAAAGGTAAAGTTGATATGCATTTAACATAAGCATGATCAAGAAGAGAATTGAACTTACTCAGTTGCCTGAATTCCCACTCTACCGGACGACCAGCAAGCTCGAAATACTTCGAGTCCACAGAGGCCATGAAGAAAAAATTATGTCAAAACTTAAAATCATCGGGTAGACTGACGAAGCAGTCCGACGATGTCTGCACACACATACACAACATGCTCGTTTATCCGAGGAGAAGTAAGTAGTTGGATTACCCTCAAAGATACTTGAACACTAGCGTCCTTCGCCTTAATCAGAATGGCGATCACAGTCCTATACCCGTTTGGCACCAATTGAGTGGGCGCAATACCAAGGTACGCAAGGAAATCCCAAATTTCTTTGATGAAAGGAAAGCGAACACCCAATTGAAGCATACCTCGGTGAAGACGGATGAAATTCTCTGGACGGGACAATGACGTCAGATTGACGCCCAGAGTGAAGAACACAGATCCTTAGGAATCCCGGAGAACTTCCAGACTCGACTCAGAAAGCGACCTCTCTTCAAAGAACTTGCGGTCCTTAGCAAACAGTTCATCAGAAAGCTGATTCAGGCCCGCCATGATAGATCGTACAAGCTTTCAATTATGAAGGTTGAGCAAAGTCGAAAGCATGAAATGTGGTACGACAAAGCAAAGTCTCTGAGATCAAAAGAGTAAATAAGCCAAACTCCGTAGAGAAAGATCTATATAAAAAACAAAACTCTCGCCTTTTTCTCTTTCGAATAGACGCATGTCCAAATAATGAAGCTCGCTGCTCGAGGAAACAATTCAGACTCAACCATCATGAATACATAGTTGCTTCATGAAGTGACTTGGTGGACTGATGATCTGGCCCACCAACTTGGGAGGAATAGCTGATGATACATCAAATTGTCCTCTGGTCAGCACTGTACGCATGTCATGATAATTTCGTCAACATAACAAAGCATGCCTGAATGCACGCCCAATCCAGCAAGGCTCAGATAACACTAAACCCATTATTGGCAGGATCCCAAAGGTCATACCCAAATTGCAACGCGCCACTTAGCCCACACGTCACGCGGTTAAGCCCAATACTCGTAAGCCCTGATAAGACAAAAATAAGCCCTAATAAGGCAAAAAATTGGGGGATCGACCCAAGACATGCAGGCCAACAATACATTGGTTTCGACTAGGAAACAAATACTAGAGTATAAGTCGGGCAAATAAACTTCCTTGCATGGACAACACTCAGAAAGTGAAACTTATCTCGTGGATCTTGGAGCACAAGTCGTCACTACATTATAAATGATAATTTGTAACACACTAGCTTTGTTCCTAAAATTTTTTGTAACACCACAAAAGTCTTGCAAGTCATGGCATTACAAATATTAGTAACATCTCAACGTGTTACAACCTTCAACTTTTGTAACAGTTGTCCGATGTTGCTAATGGCACTGTAACATGTTACAATGTTCAATATTAGCAACCTCCCCACATGTTACAAATGTTTTGTTTTTACAAAAATCAATGTGTAAAATTTTATTTGTTTTTAATTAAATAAATAAAAAAGTATCAAGAAATGAATGACATCCAATGAGATTATAAAACCCAAATATCCAAATACCAATGTTAATACCCAAATTAAAATAATCTTGCAACCATTACAAAGTGAAATAGTTGCAATTAATTACAACATCGTTTTTCATATTAGATCATTATTTAAGAAAAAATACATGTATCAAATACATCATTAGTATGCTAACAACTAAGAAAACTAAAAAAAACAGCTCTCGATAATTCCATATTGGGAACACCCTGGAAATTGTCCTCAAATATAAGAGCACACAAAATGTCCGATGTGTCAACAAATGGGGAGGCCACTGCTAAGAAAAGAAAAATGGCTGACACTCTGATCCTTTTCCAATCTACTAATGGCTTGATGGAAACCTGGGTCTGCATGACATCTCCATCTATGACTTGATTGTGTTGACATCTCTAGCTTCAAAACATCCGATTCTGAATCCGATCAGAGTCGAACCTTATTCACACATGAGAAGGAAACAATATTAAAAATTATGGTTGATCACGTAATTATTGGTTGGAAATCAAACCTGCAATGAAAACTGTTGCTTCAAATTCCTTTGCATGTTTGATCCACTCCTCTAATGAGAACTTTATTGGTGGAACATCAGATATGTCCAAAAGAAACCTTATTCACACATGAGAAGGAAACCGTATTAAAAATTATGGTTGATCACGTAATTATTGGTTGGAAATCAAACCTGCAATGAAAACTGTTGCTTCAAATTCCTTTGCATGCTGGATCCACTCCTCTAATGAGAACTTTATTGGTGGAACATCAGATATGTCCAAAACCTCTAAAAACCAACTCTGTTTACTCAGACCATCAATTAAATCAAGCATCACTTGATCACGTAATTATTGAGAGGCCAATGCAGCTCTAGTTGGTTCAATAGCTTCTAAACCTCGGCCTACAACTGGAAGATAGTTGTTATGAGGACAAAACGCATAAGCAATTTCAAGTTTGATCCATTGTCCCGTGTTAAGCACATCTGTTGCAACAACTAATGAATTGCCTTCGACATCACTGCATCATTTGTAGTATCTGAATCAGTGTTGAAAGTCTTTTCCAACTAGTGAAGCCTTTTTTGCATTTGAAAAATGGCCCCCTTGCTAGACTTTGAACATGAACCTGAACCTTTGTATCAAGCAATTTTCAGATATATAGCATCCGGCACAAATAAACAAATGCAAAAGGAATTCTACTACCTTTCCAATAGGGTTCATCTTAAGGAACACGGGAGTTTTGTTAGAGACGCCCATCTCAAAATCTTTTACTAGTTCAACCTTGACACCAATGTACTCTGCAGCGATTAGTGCCTTGAAAGCATTTTTGTTAGTGCTCCCTGCATGCAAGGCCTGCAGAATAGAACACAAAGATAAAGTAATGATCAGTGATCCAGAGCTTCTTATTAATATCAGTGGCAAAATGAAAGAAATCTTTCAATAAGAACTTTCAGAAATTCTAAATGGCGAGGAAACCACCAAGGGGGAGGGTGTGACTGCTCATCCCCCTCGAGATGTGCGCCTGCACCCTCGAGTTGCGCAGCAGCGCAAATCTCGAGGGGGGGGGGGGTGAGTGGTAAAATCCCTCCCCCTCGCTGGTTTCCTCGCCCCTTTCCTCGACAATAAGAAAGGCTCAAGAACTTTAGAACAAATTTGTTCTCTTGCATGTGTCACACTAGCGCTCAACTTGAAATTACGAAAAAGCCACAGTAAAGCAACATACAATATAAAATCGTACGAGTTCAATATATAACAAATTTTAAAGGAGCTTAGAATTGATCACTCACCTGTTTCTTCTGTTAGTGATATCTGCAAAATTGTTTTCATAGGTTAGAAGCAGAGCCTTGTTTTGCACTTTCCAATGAGGTTTTCATTATCAACGCATATTGCCTAAGGTACCAGATGAGTTCTCATAACTTTCAGAAGCCTCTCACTGAAAAACATCAAGAACGTGTCAAGTGTGAGGGTTCATGCACATGATTCTTTTCACAAATAAGCTAAGACAAAGGAATAGAAGTTTCACCATTTGCTCAGTTGCTAATTTGAGCCCACAGCACATACTGACATATGCAAAGTCATTAGGTGCCCCATCAGCTATGAGTGAAGATCTTGATGACTTCAAGTAGGGAACCGGAAAACACAAAAGCATCAAAACCTGACATTCAACACCAACTTTAGCAAGCCATCATAACAATAATGCCAGTCTCTTCAAAAATTTACCACTGAGAAACTTTTTAATGGAGATCATGGCTCTTTCCCTGACGTGGTGTTTGTTGTGAGAGCATGCCCAGAAGAACCTGCAAGTTAGATTGCAGAATCAGAAATCCAATACAAAGTTTGTTAGCCACTTGCAAACACCAAAGAATGGTCATGGCTCTTTTTAATGGAGATCATGGCTCTTTTTATTTTAGGAGGATTTTTTATATTCTCAAAATTTTTAATTATATTATATCCTATCATTTACGTTTTATATATACGTTTATAATGCTCCTTTCAAACAAATAAGATCACAAACATGACACTTATGTAAGGCAGAGTTACCTCCTTAGAACTAATATTTTCTGGCACAGTGTTAGCACTAAGGTAAACAAAAACTTCTTTGGTTATTTTATATATTACTCATCATTACCAAGCTATGTTTGTATCCCCTTTTCCATTTATAGCTTAATTAACAAGACAAGCACATACCGTACATGCATCCACATTTCTTCAACTGATAAGGCATTCATCACAAGTATCCAACTAATGAAGCTTCCCACAATGAGGATAATCCTCCAGAACACTATTCACCAAAACCTGATCATCCCTATAAGAAATGCAAGTCAGGAAACAATATTATTGCCTGATCACTGCTACATTGTGGCTGAGGTTTGTATGGCTAGTTTTGAGGCAATATTATTTTCTGGTTGGATGGAAATTTTCAGGCTCATGTCACCATAAAATTCCCCTGTTTTTGGACCAAAATTGTAGCTTTGACGTCGGCCTAATTCCCTCCCCTTTTCAGTCTACAGACCATCAATTACTAACATTTTTACTAGAAAATATAGAGAATAAAGTTACAAACAATCAATCTTTTAAAAGTAGCTTTGACAATTCCATTTATCTTTTTGCTATTTTACTTTTGATTTTTTTTTCCCCATTGCTTCTCATTTTGCAAATGATTCTTGTTGCCTATCGGTTCTACATCAACCATATAAATTTCGATGAACATTCATTTATCACGACAGTCAATGCCTTCAATATCTTAAAGAAATACATAAGAATAATCCCATTTGGCATTATAATATCTCGAGCAAATAAGATATCATCAACACAACCACAAAACCCCACTCAAAAAAATTACTCTAAACCTAAACAAAGGGAATCTCATAAACACTTCCAAGCCACCGAACCATCATCACTAAAAGGTCACCTTCAATGCAATACACCAACTCACTAATTAAACACCACAAAATTAAACCAAATAATGCACCCATCACTCCCTCCCCCCACCATATATATTAAACTCTAATCATCAAAACAAGCTTAGTTTTTGTCCAAGTCTACAATTACAACAAAGGAAATCTATTTGAAGATGCCACGATATCCAACCAAATGCCGCGGACTTTACCAAACTGCACAACAAAGGTTCCTCAATTCACAAGAAACTCAAAGCATGCAATTCCGCCCAAAACGTCACAAATCAAATCAATAAACAACTAAAATTCCACCAAATTAACCAAAACACTTGCATGATTGCATTCAATTGACCACGATCAGGTTCGAAACCAATCAAGAAATCAAATCTAGGGTTTCAAAAGTAGAATTCAACACGAAATAGCTCGAAATGGAATAAAAAACCAAAAAGAAGAAACATGAAGTGAAATTTTGTGGAGACCCTTGCGTGGACGGACCTGAGGGGGATGGTGAGGGTTGGAGCCCAATAGGCTCAGGCCCAAGACGGTTGACAAACTACAAAGGGGGGAGATAGTCCCACATCACTTGGGTGCGGAAAGGAGATGTGCTACTTATGTGCGAGGTTGAATCCCCATAGTAACACGCGTTTTAAATCTATTGATTTCATTTTTTTAAAAAAAAATTATTTGGAAAGGGTGTACTCAGAAAGGTTGGTGGGGGCACATAGCCACCCATCCTTAAAAGAGAAAATCTCTTCTCCTTCTTCCTTCTTTTCTCTTTTTTCTTATAGGGAGCGATCTCCCTTTGGTTCCTCTTTTTCGCCAGATTTTGTTCGAGCAAATCGAACGATTCCTTCGCAGAATCTTGTCCATTGTTCTTCATTTTTTCTCCTCTGATTTCCCTCTTCATTCGCGTTTTTTCGCAAAAAAAAAATAAAAAAAAATAAGTTTTCAGATTTGTGGGTTTGACGGTGTTGGTTTGATTGATCGGATTGCGTAGCTCCGATCGGCCCTTTCAGGGGCATTTGTGGCGTCATTTGGAACTTGTAAACCCCACATGCAAGGGTGGTTTAAGGGTTAGCCGGAATTAAAAAAAAAATCAGTGTGCATGTTCGTTAGGAAGGTTCTTCGGCGTGAATCCGGGCTTTGGGCGCGTGTTTGAGCTGCAAATTCGTGATTTCAGTGTTCTTAGACCTATTTCTGGCCTATTGTGCTGTTCGAAGGCGATCAGATCGGAATAGGGTGGGTTTCAGTGAGTTTTGCTGAATTTTGGGTGTTTGCCGGTAAGTTTTTCTTTCAGTCACGCGCCGGTTGTAACTTATTTATTATTCCAGTTTTAGGCTAGTTTGCTCACTTTTGAGTCCGCCTTGCAGTTTTAAAAAAAATTTCCTTGGTCCCGCATTTGCTGTTTTGCGAGTTGGAAGCTTTGACCGGTAGGATTTGGGTTCCGAAAACCCATTACGTTTAGGTGAGTGTAAATATATTATTTACATTGAGAAATATTTATTTTAAATCTTTAATTTAGTTTTTACATTATGCCGTCGATTGTGTATAATTGAATACAAGTCCGAAATTCGGAGTTTTCGAAGTTCGATTGTTGTGTTGATTCTTTTGTGAATGAATTTATGTATTGGGTTTTCTGAAAGCATGATATACTGAATGAAATAGAATAGTGGTTGAATTTGGGTGTGATTAGGCTTTGGTATAATGATATTGGCTTGTATGTTGCGTTTGAACGTAGATTGCTGAGTCTTGAGCATGTATGATAGTTCGACTCGAATGAATTTATTGTGGTGAATTAGGTCATGTTGGGACCCTAGCGTAGTTGTGGATTTATGAAAATTGCCCAACTGATTATAGTTACACGTCTGTTATATTTGATTCTGTACAGACTCATAATATGTGCATGTGTGATATTAGTGTAAGTGTCTTTACCCCGTTGTAATGCATGTTGTGTCGATGTTTAGGAGCTTGCTCGCATCGTGAGTTTGAAGGTGCTTGAGATGACTCGCACCAGACATTGAGGACACTATTGCATGTGGCAAGCTTGCTGAGGTACGGTGAGCTCTCGCACACACTTGCCACTAGAAAGTGCAGTAGGACGGGTTCTCGGAGGACGTGCTTCGGAGATTACTCGCTTTCCCTCCCAGCGCGCTTGAGTTTGATTTGTGTTAGGTTGGCCGTGTTAGGCTAGTCGTTCGGGATGTTTAAGTTTGTATCCTGGCAGATGACACCCCATTAGGATACAAACAAGCTCAAATTGGTACTGGTGCACGTTGTGGGATGTGTCTGGGTGAGACACATTCGTAGGGTATGCGGATACCTACGATATGAGATACATAAATTTTATGGTTTCGACTTTCGATTTGATTGCCATACCTAGGAGGCTATGCATGATTACTATATTGTCTTTGTTTTCCTCGCTTGATATTTAGCATGTTTGAATCACCTGTAATGACCGGCATATCTCGTAAACTTGTAGTTATGGTTGAATCTGAAATGCTTGTGTTGGTGCTTGAACTTAAATATTATCCTTAAAGACATTGTGTGATTCAGACTTTAGAACCTGTATAGGGACACATTTTCTATTTTATGGATCATGCATCTATGATTACTCACTTATTCATTATTGTGTTGCATGAATTTTTCCTCTATATTATTCTGTTATTTATATTTAGTTCGCTCGCACCAGCTAGCTTTTTGCTTTGCTGACCCCGCAAGGGGTGTGTTTCTATTGGAGTGCAGACAATGTTGGCATTCCTGCTGATCGTGGCGCTTAGACCAGTTTTCAGCTGTTGTTTTGTGCTGTTTAGTCGTGTCCACACTGTACGGGTATGTTTTGCTTCTGTTGTATTGTCTTGTTAAATACTAGATGTTTGTATATTGGTTTTGTCGCTATGACTCTTGCGGGGCGAATCGTACTCTTATTTTGTTTAAATTTTATCGTAGTTTTTTATTTCCGTTTGATTCTCGTTGCAAGAATGCGTTATATTATGATGTTGTGGCCGATTACGATCCGCCTGTATTACAGATTAGTTCATGCATCGGCACGTTGCGATTCTCGTGGTGGGTCGAGGCGTGACACATACCTTCGGTGTCCGAAATCAAACTCGCGTTAACCGAAATTCTACATGATTGACTGAAATTTCAGAGCAAAACTTACATTTATCGATCAATTCGAAGATATCATCTTCCTCCATCTCTTTACGCTCAATGAGCTGCAACTGGTCGTGTTCTTCATATCTGAGGTTGATCATGGCGAAACAATGAAGATGATCAATTTTGTTGGGACAAATACCAATAAAACAATACCAAAGAAATAATCTAAAGCAATAATAAATGAGACACTAAGATTTACGTGGAAAACCCTTCAATGTGAAGGGAAAAACCACGGGACAAATTCGAGAAAATCCACTAATCAAATAAGAAGAAGTACAATAACTTCTCAAGCTTTTTGCCCAAAGCTTGAGTAATACAAGGAGTAAATAACACGGGTTACCTCACAGTAAATTAACCCAAAAGCTCCTTCAACTTCTTCTACCAAATCAATCAACAAAACTAAGTCGATATTGCAGCCACACGTCACACTTTTTCACACAAAATCGCGCCCAAAGAATCAGACACAAAGTCACCGTCCACGTGCACGCAGCCGCACCAAACACCAAAGAGAATACTATGTTCTCTGTTGCTTATTCACACAACAACTTATCTGAAAACTCTATGTCATAAAACTCTGTATTATGCACCTATTTATATTTATTTGCAGTCACCCAAATAGAACATTGTTTCTATTTAATTAACTAGCTGCCAAATAGAATTTTGTTTCTATTTAATTAACACCGCCTCAAATAGAAATTTGTTTCTATTTATTTTTGTTTTTGTTTTCTATTGAAAACATTTTTTCTTATTCAATTAAACTTGAAATTATGTTTGATTACATACCAAAATTGGATCCACCTTAATGGGCTGGACCTCAACAAATCTTCAATGGTGATTCAACTAAACAACTTGCGGGTTGAAACAAAAATGGAGAAATTATAAAGGTGCGTAGCTTCGGGCCTTCGATGGAGGTATCAATCTAAATGGAAGAAGAGATCTTCGAATTAGGGCTTTTGCATCGAATTGCTGGAGGTTTGAGATCGATCGATGGAGAGTGAAATGAAGTTGATATGCTAACCTCTCTTTGGAATGAAGTTTGAGATCCAATTCACATTCCTCGAATCGCTCACAAACTCACTCAATCACAGTTCAAATCTCTTTTATCGTCAATTGAACGACTTGGAAGTCGAGAGAGCTGGACAAGAATCGGCTGAAACGCTACTGTTTTCGATGAATGCAACAAGGACGAAAAGCCTGATTTCTTCTCCATTGGTCCACAAAATTGAATACCTTGTAATTCAGAGCTGACACAAATTTTGCAGTTGCCGCTCAAAATGTAATATACATAATTAAGACTTAAGACCATGTTGTACTTGGTTTTGTTTAATATATATCAATGTGTTTTGCGTGAGAAAAAAAATAGTAACCCAAAATCATGTAGGCTGGGTAGTAGTTTCATTGATCAGGTTAACAAAGAAGGAAAACCGAGAAGTGAAGAAGAAAATAATAGACAAGTTTTACCCAATGGAAAAGAAAGAAGAGAAGATTTACAAAGGGAAATAATTATAATAATATAATTATAATAATATTCTAATTATTATTTCTCATTTTACTATTTAGTAATTTACCAAAATATTTTTTATTTCTTAGTTAAATAATAAATTTATAAAATTACTAATAGTAACTTAAGTAAATAATTAGTAACATCCTTTTGTGTTACAAGACTTGTAACGCAATGAAGATTTACAAATAAAAAAAACATTGATGCTACTAATTATACATTTTGGTGTAGTGTGTGTAGGGAAACTTTCTTACATAGACATCTCCCAATTAGGAAATGATCTCCTGTAAGATCTATTTCCTTAAACTACGCCACCAAAGGCTTAGCCGAATAAAGATTCTCGCACTACAAAAGGGAGATAAGGTCGATGAACAAAGGTGCGCTAAAAAACTCAATTTATAGCTTAAGTCTCTCGTAAACGTTATCTAACTTAAGCATCGGAATGTCATCGGCCGCCACACGATGGTTTTTGGCTCACGTGCGTTCCCTATGCAAGTTTAGGTAAAGGCGCAAAAATCGACTACATCAAGGCCCTTCCTAGTTTGGGCTCAGCTTGCCATCTCCTGTGTCTTTCGTGTTCTGCTAGGTTTTTTGAGCACCCAATCGCCTATTTTGAATTCTCGAGGCTTAACATTCTTATTGTAGTATTGAGCCATTTTTTGCTGGTAGGCCGCTATCATCTATTTGTTCTTCGAGCAGATCTAGTCCGACTTTCAGAGCTTCATCATTGTCCTCCAACCTAAACTCATTCGTTCTGAACATTGGCATCCCTAACTCCACTGAAGCCACTAGCTCGAACCCGTAGGTAAGGGTGAATGGCGTCTCTCTAGTCGGAGTCCTTTTTGTGGTCCGGTAAGCCCAGAGGATGCCTAGTAGTTTAGAAACCCAGGACTCTTTGGCTGCTTGAAGTTTCTTTTTTATTGCTTCCAATTGTTTGGTTGGTGATTTTCGCTTGTCTGTTGGCTTGGGGATGTCCCGGTGTTGAATAATGGTGACTGATGTTCAAATTCGCTCAAAGTTTTTTTTTTTAATACTTTTTTGCCTTCGAACTGGGTCTTATTATCACTGACCAATGTTTTCGAGATTCCAAACATGGAAATGATGGACTTCCAGAGGAAATTCTCAATCTTTTCTCAAATCTTGAAGAGTGGTTTTACCTATAGCCATTTTTTGAAGTAGTTGATGGCCACAAGGAGAAATTTCTTCTTTTCGGAGGTGGGGAATGGGTCTACGATGTCCGATCCCCACTGCACAAAGGGCCATGGACTGGTCATTGAGATCACTTCTGTGCGGACATATGCATGTACGGGGTGTATACCTCTGACACTTATCACATTTTTAGACCAGATCTTTAGCCTATTGCCGCATCTTGGGCCAATAATACCCTAGGATGAAGGCTTTGTGGGACAATGTCCTTCCTCCGGGATAGTTCCTGCAAATTCCTCCATGGATCTCTCTGACGACATAATCCGCCTCATAGGGAGGTAAGCATCTGAATAATTGGTCAGTTGTTAATCTTCTATTTAATTTGTCATTAAGGAGTGTGTACCGTAACACCCTATACTTCAGCTTACGAGCCTCCATCCTTTATGCTGGGATGACTCCTTTTATGTAGCTGATTAGGGGACTCATCTAGCTAGTCTTCTCATTTGCGGAGAAAGCCTCGTTGATTCCCTTCTCCTTTAGAGCCGATTTTTCTTGGAACTTCATAAATTTTTCGAAACTGTCAGTTGTAGACGAGGCCATCTTTGCCATAGTATCAACTTCCTTATTGTCTATCCTGGAATAGCGGCGGAGTAAATTTTTCTTAAACCCTATCTTGATATTAATTGCTTTTTTACAATAGGCCAGCATATGAGGGTCTTTAACATTGAGTTTGCCATTCACTTGGTTGACCACCAGTTGGGAATCGTTGAATATTGTGATTTCTTCTACTCCGATTCCTCTAGCCAATTTTAGCCCGGCTATGAGGGTCTTATATTCTATTTCATTGTTCGAGGCACTAAAGCAGAATTTGATAGCCTTCCTAAGGGTGATTCTCTCTAGGGTATAAATAACAATCCCAGCTCCACTACCTTTCTCGTTGGATGGCCCGTCGCATTGCGAAATCCATCCTTATGAGAGTGGTTTTTCTTAGATTTGAACCCATAACTGATGATTGGAATTATAATAGATACTTTTTGTTTCCTGCTCACACACGCCCATATTCTTTTTTTTATTTTTTTTATTTTTTTATTTTATCAATATCTAATTCTAATCTTCCTCCCCAATATGATATTATGGTATCGGTATAGACCGAAATTCCCCTATGGTCCAACTCTGAACTGTAATAAATAGTCCCTGCGTGCTCGACCTTGGCAGAGATAACGACCCAGATGGATGAGGATAGGGAATTGAACCCCCACGTGAATCCGTGACTGGATGAAGACATACGCGTTTTCTATTCGAAAATTCAGAACCCCGTTCCCACTTTGACCCGGACAAGGACCTCAATGGAGTACGAGCGTCGCAAAACGACGTTTTGGTCATCTCCGTTTCCATCGCAAAGTGGGAAGTGAAGAGAGCTCTTGTTAACACAAGAAGCTCGCTCAACATTCTGTTCTACAATGTTTTTTGCGGCATAGACCTCAAGGAGGAAAACCTAGTGCCATCAAAGCACCCGCTGATCGGATTCAACGGGGAAAAATGTTTTCCCATTGGAAAGATAAGATTAGCCACAGTAGTTGGAGAACCGCGACTGAAGAAGGTCATGTTTCTAGACTTCATGGTGGTAGACGCACCATCATCCTATAACCTCATCCTCGGAAGACTGTGGCTACACCAAATAGAGGCAGTGGTATCCACCCTCCATCAGTGTGTTAAGTATACTGCTAGACACTCCGAAGGGACAATACGTGGAAAGCAACATGCAGCATGAGACTGCCACTACGCCGCACTGAAACAGATAGAATACTCCCAGATTCATCAACACCTTGCAAAGAAGTTTGAACCGGTGCCAGGCCAAACGACGGTGGCTGCATCACTTTTAGGCAGGATAGGAGCAACAAGCTTTTCCGCTCTGCGAGATAAGAAGGCCAAGGCTAGTAGAGGCACATACTCCCGATGCCATGTCAATAAGGAAATTCGCCCCTCTGCCAGGTATACTCTTCAGTAGCCTGTATGACGCCCAACAGTCCGCCAAAAGATCCGCGAAAGCTATTCGAATTCACTTGAAGGCCAGAATCGAATTCTCTCCGTCAATAGTTAGTTTGCTTTAAGTTGTTTGTTTCCCTTTTCATAGTCAATATTGAAGTTTAGTTCTTAAAAAGCTTATGTGATTTGCAACCATTTAAGAAATAGAATAAGAATTTCAGGAACAAACTCTATTGATTATCGGAAAGATGTAACAACAAACACCTTGAGGCGGATAAAAAAAAGCTACATACTACGAACGCCCTGAGGCGGATACAAAGACTACATACTGCAAGCATCATATCAGCATGGGGTGAGGACTTGCTCAGACTGTCTGGCTCCATAAGCGACACATACATTCCAAGGCAAGCTACCTGCAAGCGAAAGAACACTCCACGGAACGCCTTTGTCATATATGGTCTGCGAGGGTACAAAATCGACAACCAGGAGTACCTGCAAAAAATCAAACCCAATTTCCACACTTTGCGAACTTGGGATAAGTATCAGGTAAACTCGGAATGCATACACCTTCCCACGCAAGGGGGAATGGAATATTTGGGAATTAATGGCCCACTCCAACAAGTCATGCTTGACTCCACCTTCAACCCGAATGCTGACTTCCAGCGCAAGGGAGGCGACAATGTTAATCGAGAAGTGGTGGAGGCAGCCACCACAAAGTGGGTCGCAGATGCTATCTCTGAGATCAAGCATTCAGGAACAACGATAAGACACCTACAAATAAAAGACAAACCCTTCACCTGGGTGAGTACCCGCACCACTTCTCCGTGATATGAGAAGAGATTACGAGACATTAGCGGATTAACTACGTGCACATCCACAACAGGTGACCACACATAACAACAACTATCATCATGCCTGGTTGATGTAAACGTCAGAACTTTCGGAAACTCCAGTGATGGAGATCCAACTTCAACCTTTAGAAAACCCAAAGCATTTTCCTTAGCCTTTGGAAAACCCAAAGCATCTTCTTCAAGCATGAACATTACAGAAGATAAGCGTTATGAAAGATAATACCTACAACGATTGGAAAACATCATTATATAGACATGATGGTTCACCAAGCAGGCACTCAAGCATTAATTGCCAAACATTGAATACCGTACGAAAAACTGGAAGACAACGATTTCCAAGGAAACTGCAAAGACGACGTCAATCAATTAATGGCGTTGCACGCAACCCCATCAATTGAGGGGGAGTAGCTGATACTCAATCGTCATGCAACCAACGTCGTACGCATGTCATTGTGTAATCTACATCATACACGTGTCACCGTGCAATCTACGTCGTACACGCAACACACCATGTAGGTAAACCCTAACCCTTCCTCTGCGGGCCCATGGGCTCAGTCTATTATTCAAACAACACTCTGTCACATGCTTGGCACGAGCGTAGAGATCCTAGTCAACTTTGACGTACGAACTTTACCACTCGCTGAGTTAAGGTAACTTCGTCCACACCATAAACCACTAGGTTCGCATGCCCCTCAGCAGGCGAAGCCTCTTGTCAAACCGGGCAAGCATAGTCAGCCAACTCTGATGACAATAACTTTCTGTTATCCCCGACACCTAGTTTTCTTAGCGCAGACATCAACAGTTTAGGAAGTGGGAGTCTAATCAGCCAGGGATTTACCACGCTTGGTGATGACAACTTGCCAGGGATCACTACCCCATTCGCGGCCAGTGTTTGCCGAACCTAATCAGGTAAGCCTAGCTGGTGACGACCAACATTGAAAGCTTCTGATCGAACCCTGGACTTGTAGCCCCACTGCGAGGGTGTAGATAGTCTGGAAGGTGGGAGCCTAGTCAGTTCCGAACTGATTTTGACTGCTCGCCACGGAACCACTGCTTTTCAGCATGGCCGCCAAATCACCAACCCTGGACTTGTAGCCCCCGTTGCGAGGGTGTAGATAGTCTAGAAGGTGGGAGCTTAGTTAGTCCTGAACTGATTCCGATGGCTTGCCACGGGACTACTGCTTTTCAGCGTGGCCGTCGAAAAACTCCCAAATTTTAGCTTGGTGCACTCAGATGTAGATAATTTGGATGGTGGAAGCCTAGTCAGTCTTGAACTGATCTCAATGGCTTGCCATGGGGCCACTTCTCTTCAGCGTGATCACCAAACCCCTCTAGAATATGTAGCCCGCTCCGCACGGGGAGGGTGTCGACGGTTTGAAAGGTGAGAGCCTAGTCAGTCCCGAACTGATTCCGACAGCTTGCCGCGGAACCACTGCTCTTCAGCCTGATCGCCAAACCTTTACTCCTCGAATTTGTCGAACACTTTGCTTGGTCATAAATAATTCGAAAGGTGTAAGCCTAGTCAGTCCTAAACCGATTTCGATGGTTTACCACGGGACCACTGCTTTTTAGTGTTGCCGCCAAAACTTTACTCCCCAAATTTGTCGACCTCTTTGCTTGGTCATAAATAATTCGGAAGGTGGAAGCCTAGTCAGTCCCGAACTGATTTCGACGGCTTGCCACGGGACCACTGCTTTTCAGCGTGGCCGCCAAAACTTTACTCTCCGAATTTGTCGGCCGCTTTGCTCAATCATAAATAATTCGGAAGGTGGAAGCCTAGTAAGTCCCGAACTGATTCTGACGGCTTGCTACGTGACCATTGCTCTTCAGCCTGGTTGCCAAACCTTTACTCCTCGAATCTATCGACCGCTCTATTCAATCATAAATGATTCAGAAGGTGGGAATCTCAAACAACTCTCCACACGACTTTCGTTCTCCCCCAGGACAACGGACGCAAATATGAGCTTAGCTGAGTCAGCGCCTTCACGCTCAAACGGATTGACATTCTAACATTAGAAAAGTGCCACTAGTGCTGATACAAGGATAGTACAATCGGTGCCCAGATGAAAGCTAATTAGGATGCCAACTCGAGTTTACGACGCCTGACTTGGTGCGAACGCTTTGACACGTACTTTCAGCCACCACAGTTTGCCCGTGGTAATAGCTATAGCCGACACAAACAAGAAAAAGCTCAAGTAGCTTACCTGTGGGACAGAACACAACTCGGGTGACTCAACCCCCAGTTAAACTATTCGCAACATGCCCATTATGGGACATAACTATGCAGTAATGACCCCGAGTAATGACCCCATACAACGTCCTATTGATTCAACTAGCCTATGCCAAAGTAAGACGACAAGACAAAATGAAAAACATGCAATGGAGACGCCAATTATGAAATGAAGAAAATTGTTTTCATTAATGGTCAAGACAAAAAGTGTACAAGCACACAAAATTTGCTCCTAATCAAGAGAAGGTATAGAAACCGAAAAGCTAAGCCTAGGGGGAACTGGGGCAGAAGTTGCATTTATACTTGCTTAAACCTGGACGTTAGGGATCGATTCGTCCTCTTCGCCCAACGACTCAGAGGTAACAAACAAGTCCACATGTGCCATCTTCTTGTAACGACTGAGATCTCACTCTGGATGCTCCTCCTTCATCAACGCCAACAGCTCCAGCCGGCCATGAACAACGCAGCAGAACTCCCATTTGCCTTGTTGCTGGAGAAGCCCTTCCTCTCGCACCTTTGCATCAATAAGGTCACACTCAAGCAACTCCAACTTGCCAGTTAGTGCATCGACCTGAGATTGCTCTGTGGCCAGACTGCTCATCACAACACTGAGTTCATGCCATCCCAGTTCGAGTTGGTCCTTGGCCTTCCTCATTTTTCGAGCATAGAACTCCACATCGGATCCCAACTGTTGCTTTTCAGTAGCCCTGTCAGCTTCCTTCGAAAAACTCTCTTCAACAAAAGACTGCAGCTCAGTGATCATATCTCAAATCATACCACAAACGCACGGTTATCTATTGAGTTAGATAACAGCAAATACGGGTCGAATCCCACAAGGAGAGCTATAAATCGGAAAATTAATCTTTAAATCTATCTTAAAACTTAACCTAGTTAGAAAATACGTGGTTGATGAAGTGATTGAACTAAAAGCTAAATAAAAACTATGTAAACAAATTACGATCAAATATGAAGATACTTAGGACTTTAGAGATCACTACCATGGGTTGATGTTCTCTTAGGCTTATCTCAAGATTTTATTCTTCCAATCATAACTCATCCTTAGATAGGTTCTCACCTCACCTAAAGATGGAAAATTATATAATGAAGCTTATGTAATCAAACCAATTGGATAATCATTTCTAAGATTATAAGCATGATCTAAAAGCATATAAGGATTTCATACTTAAATGAAATACCTAATATCTAACAGATCATGTATAACCTTATACTACAATCATACTTAAAGCATTAAAGGGGTGGGTTTGTTAGACTCATATTAGTGAAGACATCTTGAATCTATGACTTTAAAAATGATGAAAACAAGAGTAAGAAATGTATCCATGATTATGAAAAACAAAACTTCAATTGATTTCATTAAACATTGATATTCAAGTACATAGAGTATGCTAATCACAAAGTTGGTCTAATTTACATGGAAGAAAATACCTTGAGAATACCTAATTGAGGTCATCCTCCCATGGGGCTCACTCACACCCTAAGAGGGTGTTTAGCCACTCATGGTAAACCTTAGGCTTCTCATGGTGATAAACATAAAGAAAATGGGAAAACTTACAAGTAAAATTCTTCAAGACTCTAAATCTCTAACTCTCAATTTTCTTTCTTTTCAAGTCCTCCCCAGTATACTCCAAGCATGGGTTATTTATGGGTGAAGAAGAATGAGAGGTGGAGTAAAATAAGGAAAATATATTGGCATTAAATAAGGAATTGTATTGGAGAATGGATAGTGGAGTAGGAGGTGGAGTAAAATAAGGAAAAGATGTTGGCATAAAATAAGGAATTGTATTGGAGAATGGATAGTGGAGTAGGAGGTGGAATGTGTAGAGATTCCTTTTGCTATGTTGAAGTTTCCATGTGGATGTTCAATTTGATTTTCTCGAGATTTGTAGATGATGATACTTTTTTGGGCTTGATTTCATGGGCTTTTGGGCTTGAAAATCCTTGATCCTTAACGATGCATGTTTGAACTTTCAATGAGCTTTTTAGTTGTTGAACTTAGCCTTATTGTGTCATTTTGTGCATATTTGATGATTAATACTTGAATTTTTGCGTTATACATAAAATACACGTAATTAGAGAATTAGGGGCGTAAAATGTACCATTTATAAGCCTATCACTCAGAATGTGCCTTAGCCGCAGTTTCATGTGCTACCTCGACCTCTAGGCGGAGCCGGCTCAACTCCTGTCTAAGGCTGTCCCTCTTAGACACCGCCTCAGTCAGATTATGCTCAAGGTCCTCCAGACGAGCCCTCTGAGCTTCAGCAGTCACGATTGATTGATCCAACCGCATCTCTTCTGCCTGCTTCTTAAGCCGCTCAAGATACGCTCCAAAGTATATACTCTCTCGCGAGCCGCCTCTACTTCTGTCCTAGCAACGGCCGCGTGGTTCATATGAGACATACCCAGCATAAGATACTTCAAACCCTTGTCCACACACTCTTCCAGCATATCCTCCTTGGATTTTGGAGCGTGGTCCATCAACTAACTGTGACGCCTGCTTATATGCTTCCTCGAGGCATACTCGACATCCACCTCTTGGTGCCAGACATCTAAGCTCATCTTCACCAAGTCCAATGCGAACAGACTTATCCGTGCATCAAGATGAAGCTTCCCCTGATCAGGAACTATGCTAGCGCCACCCTTTACGATCACCACCGTCCTTAGACTCTCCTCTGTGGCTTTTCCCTTGTCAACAACGACCGACCATTTATTGCGAGATTGCTCAACGGGATCCGGAGGTAGATGAGGGACCGAAGTATTCAAAGGATTACAGGAGATGAGGGACCGAAGTATTCAAAGGAGGCAGATGAGGGACCTTCCAACAGTTCTAGCTGTGGCCTAGAGCAAGACGGTGAGCAATGCGAATTACAAGAGACACGGCCGGTACCACAATCACTTTTAGGCAAGTTAACGATCGGGTGATCAGATTCCACCACCTCAGACAAATCTTCAACAGAGCCCTCTACCAGAGCGATCCCACATGAATCAGTGCTAGCAGAAGCCTCCATTGCAACCCACACTAGATGATCATTCAGAGCCTCAACCTGTGTCACTTAGGTTTGACCCGACAACAACTCCTGCCAACCGCAGATAATCTTTTTCCAAGCTAGGAGCATTAGTCTCCACCTCAACAGGCCTAGCGGACTCACGCTCCTCTCTCACCAGAGTGGGTCGGGCCAAAAACCCAGTCCTAACGTGAGGCTTCTTCCTCACAAAGGAAGCAAACATCTCAGATGGATCTCTGCATCAGACAGAGCGGGAGTCTTGGCCCTAGCAGCCTTACTCTTCTTGAAAGGGGCTCCATCTTTCAGCTTAATGTGTGACTCTTGACACAGAATGGAGTCGACGTGCCAATTGTCCCACAGCCCACTACGGACGAAATTAGAAACTCTTATGATATCAATCGTCTCCCTTTTTACCATAACGCGGAATGTCTCTATAGTGGTTTGCTCCTCTAAGGTAAGGGGAGCAATGGAAAACCTTCATGCAAGAGAGCACAAACAATGATCACTCAGCCCACTATCCAGCGCATCAAAGTCACAGGAAATGAGTTGAACTTACAAAGCGGCTTGGATTATCGCTCAAGCGAACGACCCTTGCATCGAAAATATTTCGAATCAGCAAGGGCCAGAAAGCAGTACTTTTTCCAGAACTTGAAATCATCCGGCAGGTTAATGAAGCAATTCAGCGACTTCATCTTGCAAACAACATTACTCTGCAGTCGAGGAACAGTCAACAACTAAATCACCCGTGGTGTCACACTAACGCCGACCTCCTTAACACTTAGCAGAATCATGATAATGATTCTGTATCCGTTGGGTCCCAACTAAGCCGGAAGAATCCCCAAGAAATCAAAGAATTCCCGAATCACGTCCAAAAACAGGAAACACACTCCAGTTTGAAGCATCCCTCGATGTAAACAGATGAAATTGGTTGGAGACGACATTGGCGTCTGGTCGCCGTCAGAAGGTATAACGGCAAGTCTCAGGAACTCTAAACTTTTTATGAATTTCAGTGAGACCAGGCTCGAACATAAGCCTATCTTACAAAAACTCCAGGCCCTTAGCCAGAACAACATCATTAAGAAGGTTTTCTTGAGCCATGAAGAAGACGAATGAACCATTTAGAACAATATCTTCAAAAGCAAGTAAAGCAGAAGGATCAGTCTCAACACTGCGGATGACCTATATAGAGGATAGGTTTCTGCCGAACCAACGCACGCCCAATTAATGCAGCGTGCGGCTCAAGCAACGATTCAGACTCAATCATCATGAACGTCGCATTCCTTCACGAGATGACTTAGCGAACTTATGTGACGACCCCCTAACTCGGGGGGAGTAGTTGATGATACATAAAAATGGTCACACTCCTGAGCCGAACACGTGTCATGATGATCTCGAGGAACTACGACCCCAAGCATCAGCCCAACATAGATCAAGCCCAAACGGATCTAAGCCCGCTCAACTTTAGTTCGCCAAGCGAACTCGGACTCTCACAACATGCTAGGCCCACACGTCTCACAACCATCCCCAATACCCATAAGCCCTCTTTAGGCAAGTATCTTGAGCATCTGCTTCGGACGGGCAACTACAATTGCTCTCTGCTTTTAACTAGAAAGCAGACACCAGAGTATCTTCCGCACAGGGAAACTCCCTTCTACGGATTGTTCTTGGATTGGGAACTATCTCTCGTGTATCTAGGAGTGCAGAGATAACATGGAACTTCCCTCCCACAGCACGACTCTTAATTAAAGAGGGATTTTCACGAAGATCTCCTTCCAAAACTACGCTTACGATGACCTAGTTGAACCAGGACTCCTTGCACTATAAATAAGGCATGAGGTTGGTAAGCTAAGGTACGCTACAAATTCCCTATTATAGCATTACACCTTCCTCAAATCCCTGTATGGCTTTAGCATTGTAGTGCCATTGGCCACCCCACGGTGGTCTGTGGCTCACGTGCGTTACTTGTGCAAGTCAGCAGGAACATGGTCAAAGCAGGGAGCGAAAATCGACTGCATCAGTTATGCCAGATGTGTGATCTAGAAGGCCATGTAGCTAGTGATTTTCCATGGGCATTTGTTTTAAGTTAGGTACATGTAGTACTTGTGATCTTTGTATCATACTGCATTGTAAGTGTTGGGTATTGTCAGAGCATTGTGTTGCCCATTGCATTGAATCATGTTTAGTTTTTTTTTTTAAATTGAACCAAATAATTGTGCTTTTTGTATTGCATATTTCATTGAATCAGGTGATTATGGTGCTTGAAAGTGTTGTGTATTGTCAAAACTTTGGCTACAATGTTTATGGTAAGGGTTGGTGCTTGAAAGTGTTGCATTCAAAGCATGCATTCTAAACATACTTCCATTCTTATTGCATTCAAAAGACACCACTTCATCACTTCAGATACAACCACTACAATCTGTACCGCCATGTTTATCATGGTTAGCTATTTAAGAAGTCAGCTAAAAGTTTTTCAAGGCTTACCACAACCTTCACTTTCAAAAATTTAGGGTTCAGGTTACTTCTAGTTGTTGGCAACCATTGAAACCCATTACAAGTGGGGCATTTGAAGCAATGTTCTAAAAAACGGCTTAGGCGTTAGAGAAATGCCCAGATTAATGGCTGGGTGGGGAGAAAATCAGGTAGGCGCCTAGGCGGGTTCTGGGCGAGGTCTAGGCTGTCTGGGCAGGTTTTTTTTTTCATGGTTGCAAAAATTTATGTGAACAAGGAGTTGAGATTGGTTGTTCTCAGGCTGACGAAAGAGGGTGCTGAGACTAATTTGAATAAGGCCGATTGTGTTCTTATTTTATTTCTTTCCCATTTTTTGGAAAGAAACAATTTAATTGTTTTTATTCAGTATATGTCTGAATGTAGCAAAAGATGATTACTAAATGGAATTCTCAAAGGATATGCCGGTACCAATTTTAGTGATGTAGATTTTATCAAACATGACTGAGGTCATTCATGCAATTTGAAGAAAAATAAAAGAGCAGGTTTGGATATTTGTCCACAAATTCAACTTTGTATAAATTAACCATCATGACCAACTTCAGTCATTTGAGTTTTAATAAAATTTGTTCATGATTGTTAATTTTTCATGTTTATAAATTTTGCATATGTATTTTGGCATTAAATTGGATGTAATTGATAAGGTATTATGCTTAACTTTTGTAAATTATTAAAGTTATAATACAAAACCTAAACCGCCTAGGCCCCCGGGTGCTATGCACCTGCTCACTGCCCGCCCACCACCTAGCGCTTTTTAGAACACTGATTTGAAGTACTTTATTCCATTGAATTATCAGCATTAGAAACCATTACTATCCTAACACCATCATAATTACGAGTTTGACAACTTAATTCATTCCAATCTTTCAAAGAACAAACATTGCACCATTGTCCTATCTCACTAAATGTAAATCATGTATATTTTTTTTGCATCTACAATACCAGAGCCTGAATTCTTTGTACCTCCAACACTAGAGTTTGAAGAAGAGGACCAACATGTTTAGGAGTTGTTTCTTCCTTGGATTATTCAATTGCTTAAGATAACCCTGGCAGTGCAAAACATTTGTAATATTGACAATCCAAATAGTTTTTTACAAATATTGTTTTCTCCATTGAAGTAGTTAGAACTATCAATCCAAGAAATGAAAGCCTCAAGCAATGTAAACCCATGGAAATCACCAGCAACATGGCCTTGTAGATCACACATCTAGCATACCTCTTGTTAAAAATTACAATACAATTAGCTTTTGACCCCCACTGTTTCTACATAAATTGGAGATTGGTACACGCCATGTTCAACATAACATCAGTAATTGTTGAAGCAGAAAGAAGATATAAAAAACCAACCAATACTCCTAAAAAACCCGAGCTGTCAAGGAGCGAAAAATCAATTACTTAACTAGGATCGTAACATTCCACCATGCTTCCAAAGTCGACGTCCTTGTCCGCATACTCTATCGATATTGGCTCGATGGTAGCCCTCTCCCTTTGGTAGCTTCACTCACCTACTAATATTCAACAACTTAGCATTATGCCCATACATAATGCTAAGTTATTTTAATTTAGCCTCTAGGCCGCCCCTCCCAGAAATTGAATCTTGGACATAGGGTTTGGCTCTGGTACCAATTATTAAGAACCAACCAATACTTCTCAAAAGTCCAAGCTATCAATGAGCGAGGACCTTTTACTTTCATTTTGATTTTTTTTCTTTTTTCATATTGAATAAGTAATAAGAATGAGATGTGTACTTAACTAGGATCCTAATATTTCACCACACTTCCAAAATCGAAGTCCTCGTCGGCATACTCTATCGACACTGACCCGATGGTAGCCCTATCTCCTTTGGTAGACTAATTACTTAACCAGGATCCTAACAGAAGATGAGTGATTACCTTTGGTGAAAATGTGGTGGAAGCAACGACAGTCCTTTCCCTCCACTACCCATCATGGACACTCAACTACTATACTTCTAGTTTTTCTTTTCCGTCTTGGATTTGGTCAAGAATATAAAGGAAAAATATATAATGGTTATTTCAAAAGCACCCCCAACCATCCGATTTTAAAGGGGGATCACAACATGTGGCAGATAAATCATTCAAACTTAACTAGCTGTTAGGGTGAGGGTATTTGGGTCATGGATCAAGTCAAGGGAAGTCAACGTGACTAACTTTACAGTTCCGTCCAGTTTTAGGGATCATACTGAATTAGAGTTTAAAATGGGGGCTGCAAAAATTTGCACAAGAATAAATGGCGGCCAAATTTAAAATAACCCTATTAGTTTTGATACAAATGAACACCATATGATGCGGTCGTTTTTCGCTCCCTATTTTGATCATGACCTGCAAAGCTGCACAAAGAACGCACGTGAAACACGGACCACCGTTATGGTGGCCGATGACACTCCAATGTAAAGTCCGACATGGATATGAGGAAGGTGTAATAATGTAAGAGTAAGTCTAGGCAGCCAGGTCAGTCAGCCATTTTTTGGCCATGCTTGGGCTTTCTTACAATTTTACCCCTTCTATTTAAAACACAACCACAAACATCATCTATGGAAGGGGTAAAATTGAAAATTGGCCCAAACTTGGCAAAAAAAGTGGCTGACTGGCCTGGCTGTCTAGAATTTCTAATGATGTAAACAGGGAATTTGTAGTGTACCTTAGCTTACCAACCTCATATCTTATTTATAGTGCTGGAGTCCTGGTTCGACCAAGCAATCGATAACGTAGTTTAGGGAAGAAGATCTTCGTGGAAATCCTTATCTAATTAGGAGTCGTGTTGTGGAGGGGAGTTTTCCTGTTAGCCTTGTGTTCCTAGATATGCAGGAAATAGTTTCCGTTCCGAGGGTAGTCTGTAGATAGAAGTCTACATGTGTGACATATACTCTAGAATTTGTTTTCTAGTTAGAAGCAAATAGCTGTTGTAATTGGCCGTCCGAAGTTGATCATCGAGATACTTGCCTTAGCAGGGCTTACATGTATTGAGGATAGCTGTGAAACACGTGGGCTTAGTAGGCTGTAAGAATTCGAGACCGTTTGGCGGACCGCATTGGGCGGGTTTAGAACTGCTTGGGCCGGATCAGTGTTGGGCTGATGCTAGGGCTTGTTATCCATCGAGATCATCATGACACGTATACAACACAGAGTTGGAACCGTTTTGGTGCATCATCACCATACATGTTGAATATATAGAGTAGTTCTCACTTCTCTAAATAATTAATCAAGCAGTCTTGAATTGATTTTGATTTGATAATGTTCCATCCATCTAATCTAACTTGATATAATTAATTCCTTGATTTTTCTGTTCTTATCTAAACAGAATCACTGTTAAAAGAAAAACCTTAAACTGTGCAAATTAATTATCAAGTTCACTACAAAGCGAACTCAAAGAAAGCTTAGTTATGAAGCATATTAGATGTTTAAAATTATACAAGTGGCTATTTGAATTATCTTTGTTGAGCATGTTATGAGTATCATAAAATTAAGATTGATATGAAGGCTAAGAGACTAAAAAAGAATGATCCGACCAAACCAAACAACCAAGTTGAAGTAAATGATTGGTTTTCATTAGTTTCTTATATTTGTTTGGTTCGGTTTTATAAAATTTTGAAACCAATTAGATCGGTTTAATTTTGAAAAAAAATTATACTAAACAGTTTTAAGTTGGTTTGAGTGAACATTTTGTTAGATCGGTTCAGTTTTGGTTGATGTCTCATCTCGATTTTGTTACGCTTTGGTTTCTTAATAATTTTGCTTCAGTTGGTTTCGAATTCTGCCAAATCAACTATGCTCAAGTTCAATTCATTTGACCCTTTTCATGGAAAAACTAAACCGAACCAAACTGTGCACAACCCAAATGCATAATACGATTTTGTGTCTAATCTAATTAGAAACCAACCAAGGCTTTTAGGCTTCTAGCATCTCATGTAAAAACATACCACCAAGTGTTTATATATTTATGCATGCTCAATTTTTTTTTTCATATTTACTAATGTCTGAGACATCTCTCATGTAACATATAGCTTTAAGTCTATTGGGTTTTTTACTTTAAAATTTTTTTTATATTATATGGCTTAAAGTTTGAAAATGGACATGTAAAATGGGAAAAGACCCATTGAAAAAAGTTTACAATCCTACACAAGTAATTAGCCCTCCATTCTTTAACAACTGGGGCTTTTGACGAATATTTCAAACCTCTGTGAAATTTTTTTTTTTTCTCGAAACTATGAAAAGATAGTAGAAGGAAGAAAAAGTAATTAAAGTGTTGAAGATGACTATGTGTCAACAATTTTTGCTTTCCAAATTAGCTTTTTTTTTTTTTTTTTTTTTATCTCTCTTTCGGCTCCTACGCATTTTTCACTTCTTTTCCACGATTTTTATTTTTAAATACTAGCATGAATTTTAGCGGAGCCCAGAACCACTCAATTGGAAGTTTGAACCTTAGATAATCATAATATTATCCACCGCAAGTTTTACCAATTGTTCATTATTGTGTCACAATTTTAAAAATTAATGTTTACAAGTTATGACTATGTCGTCAATTAGAGTATCCACATTTTGGTATTTCACCATTCATCAGAACTTCCCAGCTGCCTTGTATATCAGACAATTTAGAAATTAATATAATTAGAAATATCAAATGTACTTTCATCAAAATTGTTTGTTGGTGCCTATTCCTATGAAATTAAATAATAATTAGCACTGATATATAT
The DNA here is from genome assembly GCA_963556465.1 of Berberis vulgaris. Classification (NCBI taxonomy): domain Eukaryota; kingdom Viridiplantae; phylum Streptophyta; class Magnoliopsida; order Ranunculales; family Berberidaceae; genus Berberis; species Berberis vulgaris. Next base: position 66,178,331 of record OY747134.1, on the reverse strand, counting down.
AATTTCATAGTCCCATTTCTTCCATTATGATACTCTATTAGAAAGAAAAAAAATGATGAATTCATTGTTGCAAATATATATATAACGTTATTATATAAACATCATATTAATATCATTACATATCATCACCAAGGAAAATTAAAGTCATGTCATCACATATTCTTGTGAATATTTATTGATGTATTACACCCAGCATGAATTTTGATTATATAGATAGCTAGGCGGTCATTACAATCTTTAGACCCAAATACTTTTCTCCAAATGCAATGAGATCCTTAATTTCATTATCGTCGACTACAAATCCACTTCGATTAGCATCTGCAGCACGTACTGCACGCCAGCTCCTCCACGTTGTGAACCACCCTCCAACGCTGAGAAGCACTTCTCGGAGTTCATCTTTACTAATACGCCCATCACCATCATAATCATATTGCTGCAACAATTGCTTGAACTCTTCGATTGTCATCTCAACCTTGCCATTCTTATTCATGACACTACGTTTGCTTGAATGGGTCTTGAAAGCCACCAACAAACTGAAAGAAAGACCTCTCCAACTTTCGATACAAATGAAAGCCAGCATGTTCTTTCTTATTTATACTTGAAAAAAAATTTCTGAAAGTCTTTAGCAGCAGCCTTTCACTTTAAATATTCCTCCTAACTTAGGTCATGATTCCCTTATCGAAAAAGAATCATTGAGTAAGAAAACCCATAAACTAATTAGTTGAGTACATAACATATATAGCTTAGCACACGTGTTTAAATAAATTAAATTAAGCTACAATGGCGCCACAGATCCAAAAAAATTCTTAATATCAAACGTTAGTTGGTGATTTATTCAACTAGCTAGTTTTCCTTTCCTTTTGTACAAATTAAGAAGAAGAAATTCCTTTTCGTACTTCAAAGTTTATCATCCTTATCATGTTGCTTTTATTCTAAAGTTGCACATTCTTAAACCCAACAACAAAATTGTAATCTTATTACTTTGTTGAAAATTTCCATCAAATCTGTACAGCTAAAGGATTCACAAGATCTTCTCACCTCATTTTCAAGAATGTCGACCATTGTTATAAATGCGCGCCCAAAGTTATTTCTTGCGCTTTACTATTTGTAACTAGCTAGCAAGTTGAAGCTCTTTAGTTTAGACTGAATGCATATTAACTATTGTCACTTAATTTTAGAATTTTTTCGTCGTGGTATTTGTTCGCACCATACATACATCTTAATATTATATATGCATGCAGTAGGATTGTTTGCGATAGAGGAACCATTTCACTGTTCCTCAGTAAAATTAAAGTTTCGTTATAGTAATGATGTGTTTTATTGTTGCAAATTATTGAAATTTCAATTTCAAAAGCTTTAGGTTTTACTCCAAAGTCAAAGAAAGATGTTAAGATTCTTTATTTTTCTAGATAAAATGATCATTATTGGTGAGTCAAGTATGAATTGTCCCCCAACCTTCTGTTTACGTATAAGCATTCGGCACATGAAGACTATTAGGCATTGTAAAGTTCACATTAGAATGAACATTTAAACCCCAAATCACCGTAATAAAGTCTTGAAATGGTTAATAATATGAATATGTGTTTGAAAATGTCACGTGTAATACAAACAAAGCACTAATATTGCACTTGATGCAAACAAAAAAAATTTGAATATTTTGAAATTCACACATAAAACTTTCATAATAAATTGTGAATTTTAGCTGACAATATAAATTTAGGGTATATTTGATGGATGGAGTCTCATTCCATGGAAATATAGGGGCATTGAGCCATGAAAGAGCCAGGGAAGAGTGAAGGAGATGAGAAAAAGGAGAGAAAGTGATGTAGCTAGAAAAGTGTGTCTTGGGCAAGGATCGTGATTTCGCGAAATTATATTTGTTTTTTTTTAAATTATGAAAAAATAATGAAAGAAAAATTTCATTTTTTCAAAAAATTTCGAGGGTTTTTTTCGTAAAAATATAAAAATCAGCTACTAAAATTTACATTTTTTTGAAAATTTTCGAGTTTTTTCTTCTAATTATTATTTATTGATTTTTGAAACCACGCCCTAATTTCCTAATTATCACTTACTCTACTTATATATTGATTTTTTAAACTACCCATTGATTGTCTAATTATAGGTATTTTGGTTTCATTTAATGTATTTAATACATTTATTTACTTGCATATTATTTTTTCACATATTTAATATATCATCGAAATTCATTATATATTTCATGTATTCTTAAAATTTTAACCTTTTTCTTTACATACCAAAATATTTCTTAAAATCAGGAAATCGAAATTAACTCGAAAAATGAAATCACAATCCTTGGTCTTGGGGAATCACATTCTTGCCCCCTAACAAAAATTGAATTGTAGTATTTTTTATGTTAGTATAAGAATATGATTTCTATATTAAAAAAGAAAGAAACTTAGTGTTCACCATAATGTCAAAACACCCTTGAGAAACTTATGTCGACATTTTTTTTTCTAGCTTTTCTTTGTCACTATTATTTTGTTTTTTGTTTTTATGGAAATTTATTTTTTATAATTGTAGCTTCATTTTTTATTTTTATTATTATTATTGATGCGTCCGAAATTCAGTCTCCAATAAGTAAAATGTCACGCCCCGATTTTCGAAGAAAACGAAAATCCCAAAATCCCACGTAGGATTATCCGTTTTCCCAAAATTCGGGACGTGAAATTCAATAACAATAGAAACATTTAGTAGCAACAACAACTTAAACAAGATTTAATTACTGAAATAAATAAAAACTCTAACTAGGAATTCCGACGTCACTAGCCCAACTAGCGGAACTCCCGTAACGCTGCTAAAAAATCTCTAAACCTGAAAGGCTAATCGGCTACATTCCCGAAGGAATGTACCTAAGAAGCAAAACTCACTTGGGTCAGCAATAAAGCTGGTGTGAGTAATCTTCATCCCAAAAATCAATAAATTCACACATGATAAACATCAAGCTAAACACAAACAACAATCCATCACACCAATAGGTAGTTCCTCAACGAGGCAAATGTGTCATGCAAGAAAACACAGTTTAAAGAATTTAGTTTCTCATCGAGGCCATCATATCATCATCCCAATTAAGTAAAAATGCATTTACTTATACTTACCCTATAGGAGTCGACTATGGCAAGTCTGACCTGCAGAAATATTAGTGGACTTGCTATCCTGCATGAAAAGGATTAGAAACAATATAAACGTAATTTATTCGTTTTTATTTGAAGTTGCTTCATCTTTTTAACGGATTGATCACTTAGACGATACCACATTCGCACCACCTCCGTGCCAAACATACATGCCCGTATGCCTCATCAAAGGACTACTCCGTCATCCATGCCTAAGTGGGGACATCACATATAGGCATGCATCGCGGATACTCCTAACTATATGAGTACCAAAAGCCACTCTTGGGCTATCAATGCGCATAAACTCACGACACATTTTTACGGATAAATATCAAAGCTTATCTTAGGCATAACAATTCACCTCATTTTCGCAAGACTAACCCGAAGGTTATTTTAGTTTCTCTAGTAGGAAATAGGTGCCCCAACTCCGCAAGACGACCTGCTGGTCATTTAGTTTCTTTCGTAGGAGAGTGGAAATAATAAACAAAAGAGGTGTGGTAGTTCTAAGTGATACATTTTCCGGTGGTTTATATTTTTAGAAATCAAGGTTTACCAATATCATTTATTTTTTAGAATTCAGAATTCCTCCACAATGACATTTTTTTCATACATAAATCGATTCACAATCGTATCCACCCACATTTTTGGGCAACCAACATTTTCATATACAAACTTTTTGTAATAGAGCGGGGATCAAACCCCATTTAATACAAGAAATAAATTTCATTTCAGCAACGCAATTTGCATAACCACCAAATTTAAGTCATACACATACAAATGCAAATTCGTAGAATCATGCAAATACCCCAAAATATGAACCCAGCAAGCTAGGTAAAACTCACACATCAAACATATCAAAAATAGTAAAGATCACGCGTTTGCGACACAAAACACCACAAATAAGGCAACCTCATTGCAAGATTATAACTTTCCTCTTGTTTATCTAATTCTGGAGCTACCTACTTGTTTCTACTCAAATGGGCTTCAAAAAAGAGCTTCAGTCACAATGGGGTTTCACACAAACAGAGTTTCAATCATCAATGAGGTTTCACAAAAAGCTTCAATAATCAAAGGGGTTTCAAAAAAAGAGTTCCATCATCAAAGTGGTTGCAAATTACTACCCAAACACAAACTAAAATGAAGCAAAAGAACTCAAACAAACATCATAAATAAACAAAACAGAGAAATGGGGTCATCATCACTCAACATTCTCAATTCATACAAAAACCTAAAAAGGAAAATGAAGAAAAACTCACAGGTTAGTAGCACACAGCCTCGACAAACCAGACATCTCTCTCGTTGCAGCAATCATCTCGCCAGACCACCACCACATCGCCAGCAACCTAGCCATCTCGCTCTTTTTTCCTCTCCATCTCTTGAGACAAAGAGAGCATCCACCATCGCCACATAGTTTTCACAATCTCCCTCGCACAAACCCTTCTCACTGTCAGCCGCCATCGAATAAAGAAAATGAGGAAGTACAACTCTTCCTGTTGCACAAGAGAAGAAAGAAGGAAGGGTTTTTCTTTATATAGTGTAGGTGGCTATTCGCCCCCACTAAAATTTTGAGAGCACCCGCCCTTTAACTTCACAAAATTAAAACCCTAGAATTTTGAAACCTGAATTTAATTAAATGTAACCATATTTTATTTCATTCAAATTAAAATAAATTAGTTTTATGAAATTTAGGGGTGTTACATTATACACACGTTAAATGGAATCTTGTCCCGAGATTTGAAAGGTAAGAAAATTGACTGGATTTTGAGAAATACGACTTGTCAAACAAAAGAAGATTTAAAAAAAAAAAAATTTCAATTGAATTTTATGAACATAAATATTTATTGTCCTTGGAAAAGTAGGGGTGTTACATAAAACCTGCAAAACAACTATTAGATTCCCAAAGACCATCTTTTTGGTGGCCGAAGGCACTCCGATGCTTAAGTTAGAAACTCGGTTCGAAATGAAGATAAATTGGACACAACTCAGTTAAAATTGCATACCTTTATTGAATTTCCATTTACCTTTTATAATGGTAGTAGTTAATTTCCTGCATGTGAGGCGCAACGAGGGGAGATGTTCTCTGTAATAGTCTCCTCCTTTATGAAGATGCATCTGTGGAGGCGTAACTCCCTTTGCGACTCTTTTTCTATGTAATGTTTTTCCCCCTTGAGGGAGAACTTTATCAGACCTATATCTAGGCTTCTGATTATAATATATTATGACAGGCGATATTTGGGCTTTCATGAATGAATTCATCTTTTTGGGCTTTATGAATAGACCTGGTCTTAGGACATTTGATCCTCGTGATGGACGGTTTCTGCCACGTGTGCATCTAAGATGTCTTTCTTATTTGATGTATTATCAACTACTCCCCTCTTAATTAGTGGATATGCTGACATGGCCACTAACTTGGTGACAGTTGGACTTTCGACTTCATAATTGCCTTGCATTTAATACCTTTATCAGCTTTTAGTGAGTTGACATCCCGATCTCTTGTTTGTCCGTTCCTTTTTTGCGCGTATTTTGGGATTTCGTGCAGTCATTATATCCCGCACATCGTCCTATGAGCGATCTTTTCGTTACTCGACACCTAAAAGGAGGCGTGATTGATTTGTTTTCTCTTTACGCCATATTTGAGATTAGGGCTTATTCTTCTTTCTCCTTTTTCATTTTCCTTGCTATTCCAATCCTTAACGATGTCTGCTGGTGATATTCTAAGCGGTAAGGCGCTTGCTACTTGTGAGGCTTACTTCTCGCCCAATAAGGTTTCTCAGGTGACGCTGGATGTTGTCCGTTCTGGCTATAACTTGCCACCTGACCTTGAGATCGCTCTGCCTAGACAGAACGATAGTTTTTGTCGTCCGAGGTATGGGTACATTGCACTCTATCCAAGCATGTTCATATTTGGCCTTCAATTCCCAGTTTCAGAGCTGTTTTGGGAGTATCTAGAGTTTTAGGCATTCCTCTTGCTCAAATGGGTCGTAATGGTTGCAGGGTTATGGTTTTTACTTATGTGAGGGCCATCTTATCTGGCATTCCCTTGATAGTTAGGATTTTGCATTCGGTGGTTGGTTTGCTGATGAATAAGGACAATTGCTTTCTCCATTCTCCCGTCTGTTTTGCAAAGCTCAATGGTGATATTAGAGATTGGTCGAGGTTCTAGTTTTATGTTTCTGTTAGCTCTGGCTACTTCAAACTGTGAGGTCGTCCGATTGTATGGTTATTTCGAGTCCCTAACAAACAGAAGAATCTGCAGTTAACTGCGGAGGAACAGAGGATCAGTGGCCAATTTTTGAATGTTTCCCATGGAGGCATTTCTTTTTTAGGACATTTTGGAGCGTAGCGGCTTGTACCATATGAACAAAGCGGAGCGGGCTTTGCTCATTGAATCCCGCGCTAAAGAGAACGCTGCTCACATTGTTTCTGCTGGTGTTAGTGATGCTAACAATGATATGGAAATGAGTTCGAGCAGACATGTTACAAATCTTGATGCTCCTGTTAACACCAGTGTTACTGACCCAACTTCTAGGAAGTGGAAGCTCCCAAGGCCCACTAGCCTGTCAAAGCAATTGTTGATGAATCCCGACCGTGTTTCGAAGAAGAAATGACTTTAAACCCGTGGTGTTGCTCGGACTGTACCTCGTCCAAGTTCTTCTGGTAGGGAGGTTATAAAAGAGGATATGAACTTGGTGCTGGAAAGGAGTGAGAAGGAGGCTACTGATCCATTGGACAACAATGAAAATAGGTTTTTCTCCGCTTATGGTGTTCCCAATGTTGCTGAGTGGTTTAACGATGACCGTTGGGCTATCGATGATAAGATGCTCAGGCTGGCAGTGGAGCAGTCTAAGGAGGTTGATGACCGTAGTCAAAATTTTGAGATTTTTCTTCCTTGATCTCCTGCCATTCCTGTCGATGATGCGGCGGGGTTCTTAGTTTCTTCCCCCTCTCGTCCGGATTCCTCAGCTCCTGTTGCCACCACTTCTCGTTCTTTTCCTGTTGCGACCACCTCGCAGCGAGAAGGCAAGGGTGGTTTTTCTATTATAACTGTTGTTTTGCCCGCTTTTCTGGATGTTGGGGGCAATTCCTCGATGCTTTCGGATCCCTGTGTCCTTCATTCTCAAATTAGTTGGACGGAGCCCAACCCGGAGGACATCCGTATCAAATCGAATAGAAAGTTCTGTTGGTTTACTCAACTTGACGTGTATGATAGTGCGCGTAAGTTGATTAATGAATAGCACAGACGAGCAGTGGAACGACCTTTGATGCCAGTGTTGGATCCTAGCGCCTATATCGATTATGGCCTTAAGCAAATAATGGATGGGATGAATCACCTCACTTATGCCAAAGGTGATGGGATCAAAGAACGGGGCTGGTTGCGGTCAGGTGGCTGCTCTCGAGAGAAAGTTGGCAGCATTGTTGTTGGTGTTTTCTCACGTCCTTCACTTGTTTGACGTGCTGAAAGCGCAGTGTGCGGAACGGGAGATGGCAGCTGGGACCGCTTTATCCTCTTTAAAGGAAGCAAAATCTACGCGAGATGAGCCTGTTGTAGAGTTTGAGACTTTGACGGCCAATTTGGATGGGGTTCATGCACGATTGGATGAGCTGGAAAAAGAGTTGTCTATCGAGAGAGTTGGCCATGATGAGGCTTTTCGTTTTGTAGTTAAGCAATTTATCAATCGTAGGATTGCAGGATTGCAGAAGGGCGGGTGGCACAATTAATGGCCACGCTTGACGAAGTTAAGTCGGATATCTCAACCATGCTAACCACTACTGAAAGGTAGCTGATTTCAACAAAAAGGGAGCTCGCTGCCACTAAGGATAAGTTGAGGATTGCGGAGGTGTAAGACTGGAGGAGAATTTTTGATGGCCGAGTCGAGCTTCTCGACCATATTGAGGGGTTTGGTGTCAATTTATCTGAGTATCATCATTTAGTTTATCAAGTCTTCGAGTATGAAGATGTTGAGGAAGGTACTCCTGTTCTTCTAAGCGATCCCGTAAGTGAAGGGAGAACCTTATCTCTTCCCTTTCTCGATCAGGATCCCTCCCCTGCTCTTGTTGTTGATGAAAAAACCTCATTTCCTCCTGTCGTTGGATTTGTTGCTCATCTTCTGTTTGATGCTCTTGCTACTCTTACTATATTTTCTCCGAACTTTCAGTTTTCTTCTCCATCTCCTTCCTCAGATGTACACTCTTCTTTTCCGGACTTAACGGAATGATTTTATGAATGAAAAACTTTTTCTTTTTGACAATATTGTATTGCCCTTTATTTAATTTTTGCTTCGCACGCTTTGAAGTCGTGGCATATTTTGGGTCGTGTATGTTGACTTGTTGTTCATGATATGTGTGTTTCTCCTGTCAAGTCTTTAGTGCCCCTACTCGGGTTACAATCTCGTGTTGTGAGCTCTGCTTATCTACTTTTGCGCTTTCTTGTCGACCATCCAAAGTTTTTCTTGTTCTTGTCAATTGAGGGATTTTCCTCATTTGGACCCTCGAGTATTCGTACGCCAAAGTATTCTGAAGTATTGACTCGTCCCTTTGTTCCTTAAGGACCATCTTAGTTGTCGAAGTGAATCATATTGCGTATCTCCAACTTTTACTTCATTGGTCGATCATACCAGAAGTTTTGGTTTGATGTATCAGTCGACTTGAAGTTTTATTTGAATATGTTGACTTGTTCGTTTCTTGGTCCGATATTTTGTTCGGCCAGGGAGCATCTATGGCTATTGATATTTCTTGCTCCGACGTATAGAACTGAATAAGTTGACTGACTCGTCCCACCTTTTAAATTCGTTCGCCCGACGTGTTAGTCGACTTATTCATCCTGACTTTTAGTTTCATTCGTCCGACATATTAGTCAACTCAAAGTTTATTGGAATAAGTTGATTGGTTCGTCCCAACTTTTAACTTCGTTTTTCTGACATGTTAGTTGACTCGAAGTTTATTTGAATAAGTTGTCTGATTCGTCCCAACTTTTAACTTCGTTTGTCCGACGTATTAGTCGACTTGAAGTTTATTTGATGAAGATGACTTATTTGTCCCGACTTTTTACTTCATTCGTCCGACGTATCAGTCGACCGAAGTTTATTGGAATAAGTTGACTGGTTCGTCCCAATTTTTAACTCCGTTTGTCCGACGTGTTAGTCGACTTGAAGTTTATTTGAATAAGCTGACTGATTCATCCCAACTTGTAACTTCGTTTGTCCAACGTGTTAGTCGACTCGAAGTTTCTTTGAATAAGTTGACTGATTCGACCCAACTTTTAACTTTGTTTGTCCAACGTGTTAGTTGACTCGATATTTCGTTGAATAAGTTGATTGATTCGTCCCAACTTTTAACTTCGTTTGTCTGACGTGGTAGTCGACTTGAAGTTTCTTTGAATAAGTTTACTGATTCGTCCCAACTTTTAACTTTGTGGTTGATCAAACCACAAGTTTTGTGTCTGACTTATATGTCCTGACGTTTTGTTTTTGGCTTGGTATGGCGATCGCTTTTCATTATCGACTTTGATGCCACAATTTTGGGAGTAAGATGGAGAGTTTTAAACTCTGAATTTTAATGACAACCCCCGTTTCAAGTGCTTAAGAACCTATAGTAGTAATTTTTCTCACAGAGTCATGTTGTGGAGTTTGCGTTGTATCTTCTTGATTGTTGCTTGATTTGTGCTGCCTTTAGTGGTCTTAGCATTTTCGCTGCAACTTCTTCCTCCATGGTTCCCTGTAGTTTTTTTTGTATATTGTTGTTGTGAAGTAGCTAATGAACTCGGAATGCTCTTTGATCAAATCACCATGTGTGTGCCATTGGCAGGTTGGTTCATGCGGCTTGAATAGAATGTAATCCCAAATTGTCCAATCATGCTCACATCAATACCTACTGCCAAGGTTTCGTTCGTCGATTCATGGAATTTGATCGCGTTGTCTTCATTGTTAGTAATGTAGGAGGCGTTGTTGGCCTTAACGTGGATAATGGTTAAGCTTGTAGGCTTATTCGAATTTTGTTTGTTGTTTGCCTCCATTTGAATTGCCAACTTCCTTTACGCTCATTGCTTGAGTCGACGTATCGATTTATCTGGTGTCGTTTGACAGTGTTGGTATTTCTAGTTTTATGTAGATCATCTCGAATGGGAGATGTTACCGGTTCTCTCTTTGGTGGGCTCGAATGGTCACTTTCTTCCGTTACACAGTGTAAGGCATATATCAGCTCTTTGGGTTGTTTCTTTGATCCCATGGTGGTGTCTGCCTTCTCTTTCCCTTTGGATTGTTTGTTCGATAAACCGACCAATTTGTTGTGTCGTCCTCTTTGAACCCAATACTCGATTTCGTTTTTTAGGTTGTAGCAGTCTTCGATGTCGTGCCTGTGATCCTTATGGAAAAAATAGTATTTGCTCTTGTCTCGCCCTTAGGGTCTCCTCTCATCTTGAGTGGCTAGTTGACATCTTTCCATTTCGTCATGGGTTTTAGTATGTTTGCTCGGTTGGTCTTCAAGGTCGTCTATGGTTTGTATGTGTTTATCATCACGTTTGTTACTCACTCATGTCTTGGCCTTGTCGTATGCAGCTTTTCGGGTTTCTACTGGTTGAACTCGGGTCTCCGATTAGTTCGATTTCTATTGGAGCACCCAGTGTGGGCGGGCTTTGAGGCTGGTAGATTATCTTGTATGGGCGGCCTCTGAGGTTGGCAGCTCCATGTGTGGGCAAACTCAGAAGGCTGGCTGACTACCTTTTGTGGGCGAACTCAAAGGTTGGCAGGATACCAGGGGTTATAGTCTCACATTGCCTAGGTGAGTGAAGAGAACGTGTTATGTATGTACAAGTTTGGATCTACAAAGTACTATGCTTTTTAAAGTCGTGTCGACCTTGGGCCCAAAACAGACAATATAGTACTCTGTAGATCAAGTCGTGACAAACCGATTCATGCGGACAAATTCATTCTCGAATGGTCTTGGTTACTGTAGCATCATCACACCCTTCCCCCCACAAGAACCCATCGACCACATACACAACAACCACCTCCTTCTATAGGATGTCCACCTAAGATCAATATGGTAGATGCAAAGTGGATGGGTTGTTTACCATCATTTCCTTTTGTTCCGGTTCGTCCATGTGCATCTCCATATTTGTCATCACCATCTCCTCGCTCAATTATCATCTCTCAAAGGCATTGAATTCGCTCTCTCTGTTGTTCGATATGGGATCTCAACTCTTCAATCCTCTGTCCTTCGTGTTCGTTGCTCATCCTCATCGCTAGATCCAACTCAAAACCCTTCAACTCTCCAACATTCATCAAACATCTTAGCTCTTGCAATCTTCCATTAGGTTTTAAGATTATCCAAGAAATTGAGGGACTAAATGGCCATCAACTTCAGAACCAAAGAAATATGATCTCTCTAAGGTTGCGCAACTACACCGAGAGATTCAAAGCCTTTGTGATGAGAATTCACTCGCTGGAATCACTTTTATTGATGACCAACTTTTTTTTTTGCAATCCATTTCATAGCTCTCTCCTTCACCAAACAAACAAGCTAGCCCTCACCACACACATAAAACTGATCGCAGTTCTTATCTTGCATACACACAACATCTCTCTCGCTCGATTCATCTCACGTCATACACAACCGCAACAATTTCTCCCCTTCTTGCAACAACCACTCACGCACAGACCTCTCTCAGCCTCGCCGCTAGCCATAGCCAACTACCGATCAACAACTTTGCAGCCATGGTTGGGGTTTTCTTTCTTCTGTGGACAGATAGAAGAGTAGTGAGTGTAGAGGAAGATAGAGAGAATGTGTGCGCGCGCGTGTTTGATTTTAAGAAGAAAAAAAGGGGAAGTGGGTTAAAATAAAGAGAAAATGAGAGCAACCGATTGTCACACAAACAAAACTGATTGTCCTTCACGTTCGTTGCAACTGCAAGTCGATCGCCTGCGCTTACATCTCCTTCACCACACAACTAATCTAGCTCTCACGCCTCTTGTTCGAATATTGAACCCATTCAAATTATCTATGGGACTAAATTGTTCATGTGCTTATCCACGATAGTACCATGTGAATTTACAGTTTAATTGTAGGATTGGTATCCTACTGATATATGTTGTAGTCCCACGACCCCTCTCTCGCTTTCGCTTGATATATGATTGGATTCGTCATCCCTACAAGTTCAAGCTTTTAGAGAGTTGGTAATTTATCATCTCTCTCCACCATCAACAGAAGGGGTTGTTTTTGTTTCTCAGAGTGTGAAGAAGAAATGGGAAACAAGAGAAGAAGAAGAAGATTGGGGAAACAAGAGATGGACTTAGGTGGTGTTTGGGCCTTTAACCGATGGAATTAGAACCGGAATGGCATAGTTTCATCCCAGTTCAAATCAATCCTGGACCAATCGAGTCAGCAAAAAAAAGAACCCTCTATCCTAGACTATTCCGATCTCATTTCACTGGACCGGGATTGGGACAAGCCCACCCCTGTTGCCCGAGCTAACATACAATTTTCGACTAATATCATTATCTAATATGAGCAGGAAATACTTTTTCCACGATATGCTTTTGCTCATAATGATACTTATCATCAATTGCATTCCCTGAAAACCTATAATGATTACAATATGCAATTTTCTTCCTAAAATGAAAATTGAATTAACTTTTATATATTTTTGCACTTATATGTAAGTAGAAAGGTACTAACCATGCACACTGATTTCCATATTATAATTAGTACAAGATAATCTTTACACCCAAATACTTCTCAGCAATGGCTACAAGCTATTTAATTTCACTATCATCAACAACGTTCTAAAAATTGGCCTAGGCGCTAGAAGGTGGAAAACCGTCCAGATTAATGATTGGGCGGTTTTGGGCAGTTCTGGGCAGTATGGGCGGTTTTGGGCAGTCTGGGCTAGATCTAGGCGGGGTCTGGGCGATTTTTATTTTTTAATAAGGCTGATTGTGTTCTTATTTTATTTTTCTTTCTTATTTTTTAGAAATAAACTATTTAATTATTTTTTATTCAGTATATGTCTAAATGTAGCAAATGATGATTACTTAATGGAATTCTCAAAGGATCTGCCGGTACCAATTTTACTAATATAGATTTTATCAAACATAACTGAGGTTATTCATGCAATTTGAAGAAAAATAAAAGAGTACACAAATTCAAATTTATATAAAGTACCCATCATGACCAACTTTAGTCATTTGAGTTTTAATAAATTTTGTTCACGATTGTTAATTTTTCATGTTTTTAAATTTTGCATATGTATATTGGCATTAAATTGAATGTAATTGATAATATATTATGCTTAACTTTTGTAAATTATTAAAGTTATAATACAAAACATAAGACCGCTTAGGCGCCCGCCTAGGCCTCTGGGCGCTAGGCACCTGCTCGCCGCCCGTCCAGCGCCTAGCAATTTTTAGAACACTGGTCATCAATGAGCCCATTTCCGTTGGCATCTGCAGCACACACCGCTGGTGAGCTCCTCCATGTCGTGAACCATCCTCCAACACTGAGAAGTGCTTCTCGGAGTTCTTCCTTGCTTATACGCCCATCGCCATCCGCATCATAATCATATTGCTTCAACCATTCCTTGAACTCTTCAATTGTCATCTCACGCTTCCCATCGCCACTAACACCACGGGTAGCATAATAGGGCTTAAAAGACATGACAGCCTTGGCAAAACTCAAAGAAGCTAGCTAATGAACAGCAGAGAGAACAAACTGATGAATCAGTATTAAATTGTAGATACAAAATGAACACCTTGTTCTAACTCATTACTTATAATACTTCTCATCAGTTTTTTGTTTTTGTTTGTTTTTCTTTTCCTCCGCGGCATTTACTTTAATCAAATATATTCTGTGCCTAACTCAGTATAGGTTTTCTTTGTTCCTCCTTACCTAAAAGGAATCACATAATTAAAGCTCATAATGTTAAAGTCCATTGCATGTGTATACTATATATTCAATTCAAGCAAGGCTTTGTACAGCTGTAAGTACCATTGGATGATCTTAAGATCAATCCTCGGAAAAGCTATTAAGATCATCCAATGGTACTTACAGCTGTACAAAGCCTTGCCCATATATATGTTCACGGATGGAATCTCTTTGAATGATCTTTGGTTGAATTGAAACAATATTCTCGAGGAATATTTTGTGAACGTGGCACGCATTTTTTATTTATTTTTTATGTTGAATGCGTTTTTGAATTGAACATGATATATTAGTGTACATATTTGTTAACATTAAGAATATATATAACAATGAAATATAAAAATTCAAATTTAAGTTCGCATGTTCAATAGACAATAAAAAATTAACAAATCGTCAATATCAGCAGCTCAAAATTAATGGCGCCCACTATGGCCGCAAACACATTTCCTCGCAAACCATACCAAGTTAACATATATCATAATCTCCACAACTCCACCACCAAAGAAAACAAATGAACTTTTTTTTTCCCGATAAGAAGAAAACAAATAAACGAAATTGTTTATCTGATGGACATTTGTGGGGTTGTCATGGTGTTCGTTCCAGGCCCATAATTGAGGATTTGATGCTTTAGTTTGGGGTTGTCATGGTTTATCATTTTCAATACAGGTCTCATCCTGTTAGACAGTTTAAGTCCAAAAAATAATATAGACCTAAACAACTTCAGCTCAAAGACTATAATCAATATTATAGTCAACCCAAGAAACATGGTACGCATAAATCCAAGCCTACCAAACCATTCAAAAAGTATCCAGCCCATACCCATTCAAAGCCCGTTTGCTTTAAATGTGGTCGTCCTGATCACTATGCAAAGAATTGCAGAACAACCCAAAAAATTCAAGAGCTTCAAGCTCCTGAAGATATCAAAAACAAGTTTTTACAAGTTTTAATGAACTCTGAATCAGATAATTCAGACGAAGATCTCTAAATTTTCAATTTGAATTATTCCTCTTATTCTGATCAGTCTGACAAGATCGACGATGAAGCCTGCGCAGAGGCATGTCATTGTCATAACCTCCAAAGCATTAATATGCTTTCAAAAACAAAAAAATTCAGTATTCTTTAGATTTTGTTGATCGTATTGAGGATCCTACCCTTAAAACAGAATATCTTCAACACATCAAAACAAACTTAACCACAAAACCAACCCTAGAGGTCATAAATCCATTTTATGATCACAAACAGATTATTGATAAATTTAGAAGATCCACATCTTCTATCTCTGTTAATTTATCTGATCTTCAGCAAGAAGTTAATCATATCAAAAAAAAATATTATGATTTTGAAACAAAATCATTCTCTCCTTGATATTCGTATCAATGGATTACAAAATACATATTTACCTGATATGCCCTCTTCTTCTGTAAACCCAGTAGAGATTACTCCTCATCTTTTTCTTAATGAAATCAACAAGGTTACACATCAACGATGGTTTTGTCAAGTAAACCTCGTTATCAATAAAGAGATTAGTCTCATGTAAAGCTCTTATTGATTCCGGTGTTGATCTTAATTGTGTTGCGGAAGGATTAATACCTACCAAATATTTTGAACTTACAAAACAAAAATTGTATACAACCACCAATTCCAAGTTGGCTATACAATATAAATTAACCAATGCTCATATCTGCCATGATAAAGTTTGTATCAAACAAGATTTTTTGCTTGTTCAAAACATGGTCAAAAAAATGATTCTTGGAACACCATTTTTTGCAGCAATCTATCCGTTTTCTGTTACAACATCGGGCATCAAAACCCAAATTCTTGGAACAGACGTTGAGTTTCCTTTTCTTTACAAACCTGAAATTATAGAAGTCAACAATATCAGAAATGATACTTGTTTTCTTAATTTCATTTCTCAGAAACAACAACATTTGCAATCCCTCAAAGCAGACATTGCATTCAAACGCATTGACCAGCAAGTTCAAGACCCTAAACTCCAAACTCAAATTGTTCAATACCAAAAACATTTGACAATGGATGTATGTTCTGAACTTCCAAATGCTTTTTGGCACCGCCATCGTTATGTTGCTCGTCTTCCTTATGAACCCTCTTTCAAATACTCAATGATTCCAACTAAAGCTCGACCAATTCAAATGAATTCAGAACTCATGGAACATTGCAAAAAAGAAATCAAAGTTTTGCTTTCAAAGAAACTTATTAGGCATTCCAAATCACCCTGGAGTTGTGCAGCTTTTTATGTTAACAAAACAGCTGAATTAGAGAGAGGAAGTCCTAACCTTGTTATCAATTATAAACCTTTAAATCCGGCTTTGCAATGGATTAGGTATCTCATTCCTAACAAGAGAGATCTTCTTAAGAGATTACATTCAGCTTGTGTATTCTCAAAATTCGATCTCAAATCTGGATTCTGGCGAATTCAGATTCATCCTTTTGATCGATACAAGACAGCGTTTAATGTTCCATTTGGTCACTTTGAATGGAATGTTATGCTCTTTGGTCTCAAGAACGCTCCTAGTGAGTTTCAGAATATCATGAATGATATTCTCTCTCCATTTTCAGCCTTTACAATTGTGTATATCGATGATATACTTGTTTTCTCATAATCAATTCCAGCTCACTGGAATAATTTGTATCAATTTGAAAGAATTATTAAAGAAAATGGTTTAGTTCTTTCTCGAACAAAAATCAATCTTTTTCAAACCAATGTCTGATTTCTTGGACATAAGATTTTTCATGGGACTCTCACTCCCATATCCAGAGCAATTGATTTTGCAAATAAATTTTCAGATGAGTTAAAAGATAAAAACCAATTACAACGGTTTTTAGGATCTCTTAACTATGTTGCAAATTTTTACAAAGGCCTTCGAATTTTATTAAAACCCCTGTTTGCAAGAATTAAGAAAAACCCAGGCCCATGGACTAAAGCCCATTCCCAGGTTGTCCGTCAAGTCAAGTCCAGAGTCAAACATCTTCCTTGTCTAGGGATTTCCAATCCAGAAAATTTCAAGATTGTAGAAACCAATACGTCCAATTTAGGGTACGGTGGTATTCTTAAACAGCGTCTTCCGGATTCTACTTCTATCCAATTGGTCCGATACCATTTCGGTATTTGGAACTCCGTCCAATTCAATTACTCCACAGTAAAGAAAGAGGTTTTATCAATTGTCTTGTGCGTCATGAAATTTCAAGATGATTTAATAAACAAAAGATTTTTATTACAAGTTGATTGTCAATCCGCCAAAGAGATTTTAACTAAAGATGTTTTAAATTTCGTTTCCAAAGAGATTTTTGCCAGGTGGCAAGGTCTTCTTTCAGCCTTTGATTTTGAAATTAAGTTTATAAAAGGAGCTGACAATTCTCTTGCAGATTTCCTCACAAGAGAATTCCTTCAAAGATGAGTTCTTCTAACTCATTTTCCTCTCGCCCTCCTCCTTTTTCCAAACCCAAATCAAAATCCCAATATGCTATGACGCCTTCTGCCTCCCAGCATCAAGCCCCTCTTTCTTATGCTCTTTCCCTTTCACAGAAGTTCACTCCGTTGAACCAAAAAGAAGCAACTGGTTCCACCATGACCAGTTTTACAAAGCTGCCAACTTCGGCACCAAATTCATATATTCCTAAAGCATGCCTTGATTATATCACTATGATCGAGCCCTCCATGTATGCTTTAGTCAAGGAGCCCCATCTCATCGCCAAGAATATGTTTCCTCAACAACAACAGTTTGAAGAAGCATACATTACAAAATCACTGGAGTTCTATGAGTTCATTCTCGTAGATTCTGATTCTGTGATCATCACCCATCATCATGACAAAGATCATCAAGAAATGATCACACATTCCAAGTGTCAGATCCTCAAAGTTCTCTCGGAAGCTGATTGACATCAGCTCCCTCACTACCACAAGAAGTTCTCGGTGAACTATGTTCCCTAGACCTAAAATTATCTTGGCTACAAGCTCGCCTAGTCAAAAGCCTTCTACCTACAATCGCAGAATTGTGGCCATTCATGGTTCTATTTATTCTGCAAAAAGTTCAATCAGAAGTTTGTTCCTATTTGGTTCCATCACATTTGGTGGAGTCATTTTGGTATGATTCAAGACATTCTTCCCCCTGCTGTCCAAGAGGGATAGAAAAATTTTCAAGAAAAGTACCAACATCCAATTCCTGTTACAGAACAGGTTTTGTCACTTTGGTTCTTCATCAGATTTGGTTTGGCCTGGATTTTATGTTGGGACTATACCTGCTCAGCTTTGTGCAAACCTTATCAATCCAAGAATGCTCCCATGTGGTTCTGTCGCCGTTTTAAAATCAAGTGGTGGGCACAGTTTGACTACTCCAGAGTTACAAAAGAAGGAGTTTTCCACTTCTTCTCAGGCAAAGATCATTTTCCTGAGAAGAAGCGGAAAACTCCTTTTGTAACTCTAGAGTGGTCAAACTGTGCCCACCACTTGACTTTAAAATGGCGGCAGAACCACATGGGAGCATTCTTGGATTGATAAGGTTTGCACAAAGCTGAGCAGGTGTAGTCCCAACATAAAATCCAGGACAAACCAAATCTGATGAAGAACCAAAGTGATAAAACCTGTTTTGTAACAGGAATTGAAGGTTGGTACTTTTCTTGAAAAATCTTTCATCCCTCTTGGACAGCAAGGGGAAGAATGTCTTGAATCGGACCAAAATGACTCCACCAAATGTGCTGGAACCAAAGATGAACATACTTCTGATTGAACTTTTTGCAGAATAAAATAAGATAGAAAAAATATGAGTTTGCTCTCACATTCAAATCCTACTATTAATCGATTATGTATCTACAACTCGGGTGATAAAATGTCTGTGTTAAGTCCTTATAAGTCTTTGATTAATGGACCACCTAGCTAGCTGCATAATTTATGAGAGACATGCGCATGCATTTTCATTTATTTCACAGACAACAGAAAGTCGATGGAGAAAACATGCAGTTCAACATCTACATCTACTTGACTGTGTGAACATAAACCGTTGGGGGGGGGGGGGGGGGGGGGGGGGGGGGAAGACTTCCCAAAAATAATGCACCAACATTAAACCATTTACTTTTATAAAGACTAGTGTATCAGTCGTGCCTCCCTGCACAATCTCCACAATGTGTACCCATGCCGTACCGTGTCACCGTCACGACAGAGGTATCGTGTCACATCCTCATTGGGTCTTGTTTTTCATCATGCTTTATATTTTCTTCTTGTTTTTCTTTCTTAAGATTGAAATCAAATGCATGCACAAAATGAGTACATTACACACTCATTTGGATCCTTATTAATATGATGAAATGGTCAAGTACACAGGATAACTACATCACACTTTTTTGTTAAAAGCCTTAGACAATATATTAATAACTAAAAGCTATTACAACTAAGTCTGCCAGCAACCGCTGCCAAGTCATGACCCTTACTATTAAGGTCTCTAGATATATATTTACATTGTCAATAAGGAAACATAAGAAGCAGACGTTTAATATTACAAATAAGAGAGTGCCAGACCCACTGCATAGGATAGAGCTGTGTAGAATCACCATCTTGGATGAGGTCAATAAGGGTCGCCGAGTCTCCAAGCAGAAGTTCGGTCCTCCATTGTTGGGTTTGGATGAGCATCAATGCCGCTTCGACTGCGTATCCTTCTGCCATCGTACTGTTCGAAATTTTGTTGCCTATCTGAGATGCCTCAGAAGCCAGCATATTCCCTGCCATGTAGGTTGTTGAAACTCCCACGCCCCCTGCTTGTTAGACTCATAGAAGCAAACATTCGTTTGGATAGTCATTAACATCGATTACTTTATCTTACATATGTTCAATTGACAAAAGTTACAGTGAAAATTTAACTTGAATTATGAGAAAAAATAGTGAATAAAACATTAGCTATTAGATATATAATATATACCCATTGGTTTAAAACAATAATATATAAGTAAAAGAAACGATAATTAGAAAATTAGGGGGATGGTTTCAAAAATCAATAAATAATTAGAACAAACCCCAAAGTTCACAAAAAAAAAAAAAAAAAAAAAAAAACCTCGAATTTTTTCCAAAAAAAAACCTCGAAAAACTATAATTTTTGGTAGCTAGTTTGTATTTTTATGAAAAAAACAAATTTACGAAATAACAACGAAATTTTACATGAAAACCTCGATTTTTTTTTTAAATCTCGAAAAATGTAATTTTTTCTTTTGTCCATTTTCTTTTCGTAATTTCAAAAAATGAAATTTTCATGAAAACACAATCCTTACCCCCAGTAAGCTCAAAATTGATATCAAATGTGCACATTTGTTTTATTGTACTTGAAACCCTGCCAAAAGAATGTGTAATCTTAAGGCGTTATCCTAAAAAGTGACATGCCATTTGGGATGGCGCGACAATGGGGCACTATCCCAATGGCTATTCTCCCCCACACACTTTCAAAGTAACTGACACATTTTTCATTTGTCATTTTCAAACCCTCATTTCCCTAAATAACGGCTATGTTTCCTTGCCTTTGCTATTTTCCAAATATGACTGCATGCATGTGCAAATATAGAGGACTGAAAAACCCACAATCATAATTTCCAAATATAGAGGTGTACTGGGTGTGGGGCTAGACATGTTTTTCATGAAGAAAGCCATCTAACCATTTCATTCATTTCAATGACAATTTACCTTTGGCCAAATTGTACATGGTGCTCCAATAGGAAAAATGTCAAAATATATAAGACTTTAGGTCAAACCTAAAATCCATCCTAATCTACCAGTCTTAGTTGTTGAAATTAGTGTAGCTCAAAAGTTGTTCATCTATCCAAAAGTTCTAATTTTGTTGCAGCATGTATAAGTTCTTATATTTGGTTGTACATATGTTGGCAAATAAACACAACTTACACATGCTATTGAAATGTGCTAAAATGTATAAAAGACCTTTAACAGCCTATACACAACTTCAACAGTTTCGGCTATGTATCCTTCCGCCATTGTACTGTCTAAAAATTTGTCGCCTATCTGACATGCCACAAAAGCCAGCATATTCCCTGCCAAGTAGGTTGTTGAAACTCCCACGCCCCCTGCTTGTTAGACTCAAAGAAGCAAGCATTCGTTTAGATACTTATTAACATCGATTACTTTATCTTACATATGTTCAACTGACAAAAGTTACTACAAAAATATAACTTAAATTATGAAAAAAGAGTGAATAATAGAAAATTAGGGGGATGGTTTCAAAAATCAATAAATAATTAGAAGAAACACCAAAGTTTACAAAAAAAAAAACTTGAAATTTTTCAAAAAAAAAACCTCGAAAAACTATAATTTTTGGTAGCTAGTTTGTATTTTTTATGAAAAAACAAATTTATAAAATAACCACAAATTTACATTAAAACCTCGAAATTTTTTGAAAAAACCTAAAAAAAATGTAATTTTTTCTTTTACCTTTTTTCTTTTCGTAGGTTCAAAAAATGAAATTTTCATGAAAACACAATCCTTACCCACAGTAAGCTCAAAATTGATATCAAGTGTGCACCTTTGTTTTAGTGTACTTGACACCCAACTAACAGAATGTGTAATCTTAAGACGTTATCCCAAAAAACATTGTAGTTAAGTCGTTGAGGCGAAAGCAAGGCGGACGATGGGCCTGAAAATGCCCCAGGCTTGAGGCGAGGCGGACGCCTCACTTCACTGATGCGGTCTTAACATTTTAAAGTTTTTTTATAATAAAGTGAAACATATTAGCATGGTAGTATACATCATCATTTTGATAAGAGTTAACTCGTTCGTTCAACATTTACTTCGTTAACTCGATGTCTCAGTCGATTCGAAGTTTTTGTGTTAAGTTGACTCGTGTGTCTAACTTTTACTTCGTTAACTTGATGTCTCAGTTGACTCGAAGTTTCTGTGTTAAGTTGTCTCATGTGTCTAACTTTTACTTTGTTAACTCGACGTCTCAGTTGACTTGAAGTTTTTCTGTTTAGTTGACTTGTGTGTCCAACTTTTACTTAGTTATCTCGTCGTCTAGTCGACTCGAAGTTTCTGTGTTAAGTTGACTTTTTTGTTCAACTTTTACTTCGTTAACTCGATGTCTCAGTCGACTCGAAGTTTTTGTGTTAAGTTGACTTGTGTGTCCAACTTTCACATCATTAACTCGACGTCTCAGTCGGCTCGAAGCTTTTGTGTTGAGTTGACTCGTGTGTCCAACTTTTACTTCATTAGCTCGACATCTCAATCGACACAAAGTTTTTGTGTTAAGTTGACTTGTTCGTTCAACTTTTACTTTGTTAACTCGGCATCTCAGTTGCTTCGAAGTTTTTGTGTTAAGTTGACTCGTGTGTCCAACTTTTACTTTGTTAACTCGACCTCTCAGTCGACTCGAAGTTTCTGTGTTAAGTTGACTTGTTCGCTCAACTTTTACTTCATTAACTCGATGTCTCAGTCACTCGAAGTTTTTGTGTTAAGTTGACTCGTGTGTCCAACTTTTACTTCGTTGACTCGATGTCTTAGTTGACTCGAAGTTTCTGTGTTAAGTTGACTCATGTGTACACTTTTACTTCGTTAACTCGACGTCTCAGTCGACTCAAAGTTTATGTGTTAAGTTGACTTGTTCATTCAAATTTTACTTCGCTAACTCGATGTCTCTATCGACTCGAATTTTTGTGTTAAGTTGACTCGTGTGTCCAACTTTTACTTCGTTAACTCGACGTCTCAGTTGACTCGAAGTTTTTGTGTTAAGTTGACTCATGAATCCAACTTTTACTTCGTGGTTGATCAAACCAGAAGTTTATACATATCTGACATTTGTCGCGATTTCTTACTGCTAGATACACCGATTGCTTTATATGGCTAATTTTTTGACGTATTTATTTTATCGTCCACGCATAAAATGGGGATTCTGAATTTGTAATTGTATTGATATTCTCTTTCTGTAATACCCGCCTAATTAAATAAATATAAAAATTTCTTGTTCATTAATTGTGGCATATATTGTAATCTCAATTATTTGGAAAAAAAGATTTTTTTTTTTTTGTTTGCCATTGCTAAATAGAATAAGGTGTGTGTGCGTTTAGCCAAAAATTTGTAAACCCTAATGTTGATGGGTTGTTACTCAATTGTATCTGGGCTTGGTTTTGGGCTTTTATTAAACTAATAATTAGGGTTTTATTTTGTGAAGTTAAAGAACGGACTGCCCTTAGAATTTTAGTGGGGGCAAATAGCCACCCACCTTATAAGGAAATAAACTTTTCTCTTCTTTGCCAAAAAAATTTTCTTTCTCCCACTGTTGTCAAGCCCCGATTTTCGAAGAAAACGAAAATCCCAAAATCCACGTAGGATTATCCGTTTTCCGCAAAATTCGGGACATGAGTTGTCATTCACGAAAAGTAACAGTTGGCATCTACGAGGAATAATCAATTGCACAATTTACCAAATAGAGGAAAAAATAAAACAACTGATCTGAAAATCCATCAAAAGGAAGAAAATTTTAAAACTCGTAGAGCCAACGCTAACAAGTTCAACAATTTACGAATGTATCTCTCCCAGAAAATAATAAATAACTCCGAGTTCTAATTTCAAGAATTAAACTGACACCTACAAATAAAATGATCTAATCTTTCGAACAACGCGCAACTCCCAGCAATGCTCGTCACTTATGGTATGAAATGCTCTAAGCCCGCCCGAGATTACTATATCCTGGAAAAAAAAAGCTAGTCGGCTACATTCCCGAAGGAATGTACCCAAGAAGTCAAAGCCCACTTGGGTCAGCAATAAAGCTGGTGTGAAATCTCTTTATTCCCCAAAAATAATTAAAGGAAATTACAGGATATGACCGCAAAAAAATAGTACGATAAAGAAATCAAAACACACAGGTAGTTCCTCCACGAGGCATTCATATCTTAATTCTAATAAGTAAATATGCACTTACTTGTACTTACTAGATGGAAGTTGACTATGGCAAGTCTAACCTGCAGAAATATTAGTGGACTTGCCATCCTGCATGAAAAAGGATTAGAAACAATATAAACGTAGTTTATTCATTTTTATTTGAATTTGATTCATCTTTTTAACGAAATGATCACTTAGACGATACCACATTTGCACCACCTCTGTGCCGAACATATATGCCCGTATGCCTCTTTCATATAAAGGAGGACTACTCCGTCATCCATGCCCAAGTGGGGACATCACATACAGGCATGCATCGCGGCTACTCCTAACTATATGAGTACCAAAAGCCACTCTTGGGCTATCAATGCGCATAAACTCACGTTAGGCATACAAATTCACCTCATTTCCGCAAGACTAACCCGAAGGTTATTTTAGTTTCTCTAGTAAGAAATGGGTGCTCCAACTCCGCAAGACGACCCGCAGGTTATTTAGTTTATCTAGTAACATAGGGAAAATAATAAACAAAAGAGGTGTGGTAGTTTTAAGTGATACAAATCCAAGTGGTTTATATTTTCAGAAATCAAGGTTTACCAATATCATTTATTTTTGATAATTCAGAATTCCTCCACAATGACATTTTTTCATACATAAGTCGATTCACAATCATATCCACCCACATTTTTGGGGAAAACATAGCATATTCATAAATCATGCTTTATAATAACACGGTGATCAAGTGACATTTTGTCATTCATAATGAAATCCACCATTTCCTCTGGGAGAACATAACCATTTTAAGATGCATACATACAGAGGAACACCATTAATCTTAAATGGTCCTACAATAGAATCAACGAGACATCAAAACAAAACAAACCAAAGTGCAAAATCAAACACTACTACACATAGTACTCTCCATATGAATGTGATTTTAGGGATAAACACATACATCCTAGTTTGCCAGAAAGTATCTCAAAAGCTTAATCCAACCAAGCCACTACATGCAATCTCCGAAAAGACAATTTCAATACATAAACATGAAAATGCATGACAATCATGGGTGAACACTAACTTACACCGAAGCAACCAACCTCATTCGGCTCCAAACAATATTTTTCTTTACATCAAATGCAACTCAAGACAACCCAAGGAAGACCCTAAACAACTATGTTCCCATCCCCAAAACAGTCATACAAATAACCTTGCCAACAACACCGAAATGAACAAGCTGTCCTAACCGGGTAGCTTGACCAATCATCACTCAAATGTACATAACTCTCACGTTAGAACCTCAATATGCATACTGTTTGGGGCAATGAAAAGTAGACACCAAGAGGTTTCCAACCATATAAGGCATACCCCATGATTATGTCTATAACAATACAAATTTTAAAACCAAAGCAGGCCATCTGTCAGCCTTCAGCTGATTTACCTATTGTCACTAAAATGAGTATATCTTCCTATACAAAACTCAGACTTTGATACCGTAAGATCCTTTAAAAGCTAGACTCAAACAGAAAACTTTTGGTATATAGCATGATACTGTACTTACTCAAAACCGCAATCAAAACCCTTATAGAAACCTACACAAAATCAGTCCAACTACAAGACGCCTGCTTAATGACGGGGCGTGACAACAACAGTGACTTCAGACATGACTAATTCCAGAGTCAGATCTTCGACACCAACTCATTTGTCTGAATGACAACAAAAGTAACTTCAATAATCACCTCTTCTAAGAGGCAAACTCAATTTTATCTGAATTCCACAAATGAACATGACAAGTCTTCATAAAATGCAGACTAATCAACAGATCTTAAACATTTCTAACAAATTATACCGACTATATAATTCTCAATTCTAGATCCAGAATAAACCGAGTAGAAAACTGCATAAAATTTAGTTTGCTCCTATTTTTCTAAACTATATTTTTGTCATTATTGCTAAATGTTTTTGTTGTTATTGAATTTCACGTCCCGAGTTTTGGGGAAACGAATAATCCTACGTGATTTTTAGGATTTCATTTTTCCCGAAAATCGGGACGTGACAACTGTGTTCTCATCTTCTAACCTAGCAATGAGCTTGACCTGCGGCTTCGTTTGCTATGGGGAGAGGGTTTCGATGGCGGCTGACAACGGAAGGGTTGTGGCTGATTGCAAGCAGGAGGGGATGACGATGTTGTTGGTAACTGTTGCGTGCAGCATTGTATGCTGCGAGGGAGACGAATGGGTGGATTTTTGAACAAAAGAGAAGAGTGGAATCGAGAGAGAGCTCGGTCGGAGTTGTCGCCAGCTGCCTGAGCAGCCTAGCTCCAATCAATCCTTTGGCGGTGTGTGGTGTTGCGGCAGAGAACAGTCGATGTGGCGATTAGAGGAGTGAGTTCATTTTCAATCTCTTCTTGCTTTGATTTTTTGATGCATTTCTTTGTTTACCCAGAATATGCTGTAGTTGTTTGATCAATTTGATTGGGTGTTTGATTGTTTAAGTTTATAGATGAAGCATTTGGAGTCAGTGATTATTCATCAATTTTGATTGTTGAGACTTGAAATGGTTTGGTCTACTTAGTTGGCTAAGTGTTTGGTTAGAATGTTTAGTTAGCCTGTGGCAGTGAATAATGGGTATATGGTTACAATTTTATAGACACCCACAGAAGCTCAAATCCTTTTGGATTTGATTGATTTTTATTGTGGTCTCATTTGTTCTCAAAGAAAGTGTATCACTTGTGTCTTGGAAAGTAAAACAGAAATGCATGTTGCTACTTTTCTGATTAATATCTTATAGTGCTAGTAAGTGAGCGTCCAAAAATATGTAGACCACAAGCTTGAGCTTGTTAGAACTTTAAGTGATGCTTTCGAATTTTCAAATGCAACATAAAACTTTTCTGACTTGATGAAATTCAAAGGCTATCTAAAAGTCACCATTTCTGTTTCATGTTGAGGCTGATACTCAGGGGTGATGGATTCGAAGTTCTGTTAAAACCGGATATCTAAAAAATTTGTGAGTATTTACAGTTACCATGTTAGCAACATAGGTACATGGATACCTGATTCTGGTTTAACTTTAAGCATAATGTGGAAGAAACCAATACAAAGAATTTATTTGAGCTTAAATGTTGATATAAGTTGGATAGGTGTCTAATTGCTACCAACACTTGTACTTGAATATGCAATTTGGGTTCTTGCACTTGCAGTTTTTAAGTGGAACATCAAACCTACCACCCCAACTGATGTATCCACTGCCACTAATCACAGTGGTTTACCAACATTGTTACTATATGCAAGGGAGGAGCCGTTGGTGGGTTGATCCGGGCGAGATTTTCAGAAAAAAAATGAGTTATATATATATTTTTTTTCAAAACATAACATACCAAAACATAAAAGATTTGTATCCTAACAGAATAAGTGAAATAGATGGAAATGAGATTTTTGTAAGGTTACCATTGATCCAATTTTTGGGTGGTGATTTTTTCATACAATATGAGCATATCTGATGAATATATGTTAGATAGAAATTGATCAGTACTTATCATTTTGATAATCCTTTCATGAACATTCTTTAGCTCATGATGGCAGAGTCAGTCCTAACTAGAGATTATGTTTTGACCTAATGGGGCTAATTAGCATGTTAGATGGTTTTAGCTACTTGGTTATTCTGAGTGTGCTAGATTTCACCACTATAAATAAACTTGGGTATTAGTAGTGTTATGAAGGTTAGTATTTGTAATTTTACATTATGACTTGAAATACGTGGATAGTATCTGATCAGATGATAAACTTGCATTTGATTGATATGCAAATTGTCTTGCATCATTATATTGAATGGGTCTGATCCATGTTTTTTTTTTTGTTATAGAAATGTATTTATGAAAATATTATTTGTTCCCCAAAAGAATGGTGGATACCATGGTTGATTGATTTATGGTTGACAAAGTGTCGCCATAAAAGAGTTTTGAGTTTTAGTTGATATTTTTTTATGCTCTTTTCCACAACTCCAAAAAAAAAATGTGAAAAGAAAAGAATTGTTTTGTATACAGACTTGATTGTATTCGTGTGATAGAATTATGGGTATGCAGACTTGCTTGCATATCGGTGCATCGTTCCATGTGAGTTCGGTTGTACGTGTAGATTTAGCAAATGCTTGCCATGGATCGAACTTGGGGTGAGATGACATGTTCCTCGAGGTGGCACCCCACTTGGAACATGTACACTCCGAGTGGTTTCGAAGGCAAGGGAGGCACACTTGGGTGAGGTGTGTTCGGCACAAGGAGGATAGTGCGATTGTGGAAAAGAAGCGAGATTTTTTGTGTATGTGCTTGATTGCCTTAAAGGAAGAAACTAAATGCTCATTCAATCATTCAATGAGAACTATATATCTTCCTAAAGGTAGAAAATGCGTTTTGTTGATATTTTAATAATAATCTGATATGACTATGATTTGTATCGTAGTTTGAAAGTAAATTACATTTATGAGGATTGATAATTTAGAAATATTATCCGGTTGTTTCTAACCTTTCCATGCAGGATGGCAAGTCCCCTCATATTTCTGCAGGTCAGACTTGCCATAGTCAACTTCTATAGCGTAAGTAGTAGTAAATGCATATTTATTTATTAGGATGATGACAACTTTGCCTCATTGAGGAACTACCTGATGGTGTGATTGTTTATTGTTTTTGTTTAGTTTAATGTTGTCATGTGAGGATTTATTGATTTTGAGATGAAGATTTCTCACACCAGCTTTATTGCTGACCCAAGTGAGCTTTTGCTTCTTGGGTACATTCATTTGGGAATGTAGCCGATTAGCCTTTCAGGTTTAGTGACTTTTGAGCAGCGTTAATGGAGTTTTGCTAGTGGGGCTAGCAACGTCATAGTCTTTCCGGGTTAGAGTTTTATTTGTTTCAGTAATTTAATTATGTTTTAGTATTGTTGCTATTTGTTTTTGTTGTTATTGAATTTTCACGTCCCAAGTTTTGGGAAAATGAGTAATCCTACATGGATTTTAGGATTTTCGTTTTCTTCGAAAATCGCGGCGTGACACTTTCGGATGCTCTCACCAGCCCTAACTTGTTAAAGCATTTATGTTGGTTCGAAGAGCGTTGTTTTGCCTTTTTTTGCTTGATGTCGGTCCACGTATTAGAGATTGATATTTTTGTTGTTTCTTTTTTATTTGCTTGATGTTGATCCTCGTTCGTCATATATGTTGTCTTGGATAGCAGACTCAGGGTGCCTTTTTATTTGGTAGCTGTGTAGTGCTGGTTTGTTCGATCATGTTTGCGTCATCACCAAACTGTTGGATCATTCATTCATCAACACTAAATTGTCTGATCATGCTTATGTCACCAAACTGTCCAATCATACTCACATCAGCACCGGATTGTCCAATCATGATCACATCTACACCAAATTGTTCATCATGCTTATATGCTAGCTTCATGTTTGGTGTCAACCGCCAAAATTCAATTGAGTCAGTTGTTGTCAATTTTGTTGTTGGTTATTCAGTTCGAGCTTGCATCAATCGGTAGGGTATATGAATCACATTATTTGGTTGATGCAAACTTTTCCATGTTCTATGCATTAGTAAAATGGCTTGTCTAGTTTCGTTAGTCTTCTTGTTCTGATATAAATCAATTCGAATGGGAAGTTTTCCTGACTACTCCTATTAGGTTGACCATTTTGCTTCTTTCGGTTATGTAGTGTAGGGCATATATTAACTCTCTGGGTTGTTCTTTCGATCACACAGTGTTATTTGCTTTCTCTTTCCATTTGAGCTGTTTATCTGGCATTTCGATGAACTCGTTGAGCCGTCCTTTCTGAACCCAATGTTCGATTTCATGTTTTAGATTGTAGCAGTCTTCGATATTGTGCCTATGATCCTTATGGAAGGAACAATATTTTCTTTTGTTTATTCTTTCTGGGTCTTCTTTCATCCTAAGCGGCCAGTTGATGTTATCCCATTTTGCTATGTGCTTCAGTATATTGGCTTGACTTATTTTTAGGGTTGTATATGGTTTGTATGTCTTTTTCATCACGCTTGGTACTCGCTCGTGTCGGGGCGGCTAATTGTAGCTTCTCGGATTCTTGTTTGTTCAAATCAATCCTTCTGTCATTTCGATGTTTCTTCAATTGGATGTTATCCTCCCATTGTCCGTCATCCATACTCCTTTCTTCATTTCTTTCCCGTTTCCTTGAAAGATTCTCTATTTCTTGGTCATTTTTCCTCCTAGCCGCCTTCATCTCCTCGAGAGATGTGTTTTTGAGCCGTTTTCAATAACACTGTCATGCATTTTGGAGGCTCCAGGTTAAGGGCATCAAAGAAAGGGTCTATCTTCAGTTCTGCGATGAAGGTCGCAACAACTATTTCGTCGCTACATCCATCAATAATCGTCAGTTCGTTGGTGAAACGAGTGACGTATTCCCGTATTGTTTCCTCGGGTTTTTGCTTGATATGAAAGAGGTAGTGTGGTCATTTCCTCATCCGCTGGCTCCCAATGAATCTGGTGATAAAAGCGGTGGCTAACGCTTGGAGTCTATTGACCTCGGTGGTAGGTTCTTGAACCGATTCATCGCTGTGGAGTTGAGGCTAGTCGAAAATGTTCTGCATAAGATCGAAATCGTGGGTTCCTTCAAGGCCATTACGTGGTGGAAGTGTCTCAGATGATTGGTTGGATTGGTAGTACCATCATATACTTCGATCTTTGGCAGAGTGGATTTTTTTGGCATTGCTATTTTCATGAGGGCTTCGGAGAATGGCGACTTGGCTAACTCGTATAGTAAGTTGGGATTTGTGACTCCTATTCTAAACAAAATTTCAGCAAGCGTTCTGTCACCTGTGGGGGATCTGTTGGGACCTCGTCACTCCCTTGAGTTCTGTTGGAGTTTTATTGGGGCGGTGCCTGAACAAGGTCAACTGGCTGAATGTGCTCCTGAGTGATTTTTTCATACATTTTTGTCATGTAGTTCATCTGGGCCATGAGTAAGTCTACCCGAGGATCCGTGGCATCGTTGCTGGATGTTTGAGTTATTGAGTGTTGTGGATCCGAATTCTCAGGCGTCATCGGTCTGATGATCTGGGCTACTTCTTGTTCGTGAGTTGTTTTTTATGCATCGTTGCCAGTAGGAGAGTTGTTGCGATCATCGCTGGTTTGAGGATCTATAGAGTGTGTCATTCGTTCTGACGGCTTGTTGATCTTCTATCAGATTGTGGTGAGCTTTGTCACTGTGGATCTTATTTTTTAGAAAGGAACTCATCTTTCCCACAGACGGTGCCAAACTGATGCATCAAAATCCTATCCTTCTGTGAGTTTGATCTGCAAAATAGATGTTAGATTGCCTAGGACCACCTTTTTGGTGGCCGAAGGCACTCCGATGCTCAAGCCAACAATTCTGTTTGAAGAAGGAAGTAAATATGGACAAAACTCAGTTGCATACCTGTGTCGAATGTTCCCTTTACCTTTTATAATAGTCGCAGTTAATTATTTGTGTGACTTAAACATGTGAGACGCAACGAAAGGATGCATACTCCCTGCATGACTCTTTTTGGTGCAATGTCCTTCTTGTTTATGAGAGAACTCGTGTCGGGCCTAGATTCGAGCTCTAATTATATCTTCTCGTTAGTGGGCATTGTCTGAGCTTCTGTGATTGGCTTCGTTCTTCTAGGGTTTTACGAGTTGGCCCAATAAAAGGAACGTTGTATCCTCGTGATGGATGTTCTCTGCCACTTGTGTGACCATGATGATCGATCTATTTTAATGTGTCATCATCATTATGAACTCAAAATTATTTAAAACTTAAATTTTCTACCGTATATGGTATATACCTTGGAAGCGATCGTGTAGGTTTTGTTTTCTTTCCCTTCATTTTCCTCTTTTATCTATTTTCTTCTTCCCTTTTTGGGCCAGGGTACGTGTTGTGTTGTCACGCCAGAAATTGCAAATGAGAAGGTAGGTGACAATTAATTGTGTGTGTTTCTCGTGATTGAGGGCTCCCATCATATGGGATGCATAGGAGAAAGGGTCTTTTTATGTTTCCCAAAGGGTACTCTCTACCCACCCACTTGAGTCTAAAAACAATTTGAATGGTCACTTTCATCTTTAATAAACAACACACAACTAAAAAAAAAAAAAAAAAACACAAGACACTATCTATACCCCCGTCCATTTCAAGGAGGGGTCAAGTGCATCGACATGACAATTGCTTCCCTCAATAATTACTTACTAATTCCATATTAGAAATAAACAAAATATCAGGCAAATGACACGATTTTCATGTTTTTTTTAATCTGAATTTGAAATTTCTGTGGGCAATGGGTGCGTAGCTTCTCCCTTGATAACCATTTCCTTGCTGGAGAAGAAAAGTTGTGTTTTAATAAATATAAGAAACGATTCATTGTGGGGTTGAATTTAAGGGATGGAAATGTCAATCCAAATTCTAAGTTCAACAAATATTTCAAATTGTTAGTCCCGTCATTTGTAACAATAAAGATCCTTGATCTCTCAAGGTTATAGTATTAAAATTTTCTAATCTGAATCAAGAATGGGAAACAAGACAGTACTTTTATTTGGTTATAGCCAGGGTGGTGTTTTTCAAAATTAATTAACCATTAAAAATGGAGTGCCTTCACAATATATTTGTAGATCTGTTTTTGTATCATTTGTAGTAAAAATGATGTGAATGATCAAGTTGAGTCAAATTTCACGAACTGATAATTCAAAATCATTTAATAAATAAACAAACTGTAGTATGGGTAACTTACACAGTATTCAGTAACGACTCGATCGAGGGGCGAGAAACGAGTTTATCAAATAATCGGTAAAACTCTCCGATTAATCCCAACAAACATGTTTATATTTCTACACTAGGAACACTTAATCAGCTCAAGGATTCAATATTTCAATACTTGTCATCAGTAACGGAGCCAGGATTTTGTTGGGGTGAGCGGAGTGATGAGTCATTGTTAATTAATGATAATATATAATAATTAATTATTTTAATATAATTTTTTAATTTAAATAATACATGAATAAATACAAAAATATTAGGAAACTAAGTTTTTGCAACCAATTTCTACAACCAAGGTGATGTGGCGAGATCATGATGTTATAAAAATTTCTACAACTAGGTTCTAAGTGTTTATGCATATCGTGATGTTATAAAAATGTCCTCTGATGTAACACCCACATTTTTTCAACTATATAAATATTCATTACAGATAAATCAATAAAGAAAGTGAGAGTTTTCGTAAAACAAATAGAAAGAGTTCAAAAGCTTTGAATCTCCGCAACAGTGGCGTCTTGATAAGTTCTTGATGTAAGAGAGAGGATCGGAGATGTATGAGGTGCGTTTTCGATGAATTTCGACCTTTTCATCAGATTTGGAGGACTTGTGAGGATTGGATGGAGGTGATTGATCGTTTTGATGTTCGAAAGAGTTACTAGTTTTGGATTGAACTTGTATAAGAAGAGGAGCAGTAATGGTGGTAGAAGAAGGGAGGAGAACGGGAAGTAAAATAAAAATAAAAAGATTTGATTCATAAAATTTAAAATAACAATGAGAGAGAAAAAGAAGCAAGAAGAAATAGAGAAAGAAGAAAGGGGAGAGTTATGCTCTCACCCTTTTCTTTTTTAGTAGAAAAAAAATGAGGAAGATAGGGCATGCGTTTTGCCGCGGGGGATGATTTGTGAATGCGTTTGCTAGTTTGCATGGTGTGCATATTAAATCTGTGATTTTTCTCAATCTCTAATATGATATTAATTTGCTATTTTAGTCAACTTTTGGTGTGTGTGCGTGCGCGCTTTGGCTATGATACCTATTTTGTTTGTTTTGATGGTTGATTTGCTATTTTTGTTTTGTTTAGTTTATGGGTTTGGACTTAA
This sequence comes from Berberis vulgaris, assembly GCA_963556465.1. Taxonomy (NCBI): domain Eukaryota; kingdom Viridiplantae; phylum Streptophyta; class Magnoliopsida; order Ranunculales; family Berberidaceae; genus Berberis; species Berberis vulgaris. Next base: position 66,144,535 of record OY747134.1, on the reverse strand, counting down.
ATTTAGAAAGAAAGAAAAGGTTAGAGCTTAATTAGGAAAATGAAGATGGAGATGTTTTTGGTTATATGTTAGAGGTATGATAGATCTTGGAAAATTTTGGGTTTTGAATTAGAAAGTGCATGAGGTGCTAGTTTAAGTAGAAAGTGGGGACATAGCACTATAAAACGTAACTGAAATCAGTCAACAACAGACCAATGACTGTTGCAATACCGTAGCTATTTGAATTGTCACTCCAATACAACATCAATAATGGACTTTTCCGTGGCTATTTGGCAACGGTATGTGACCGTCTCTAAGTTGCAAAGAATATGTCCCTAAACCAATTCAAACTCGAAAGTTTATTTGAGACGAAAGTTATTGGCGACGACTTTTCAAATATCTAAGACGGTTGTGGTTGTTGCAACTTGACAAAATAGAGACGGCAGTTGTCGTTGTAAATCAGGGACGGTCAAATGGTTGTTGCTAGTAATTTAACTGTCAATTGATTAGCCACTATATCTTGCTGTGGCTAAAAAAATTACTTAACAATGAAATTTCAATTTTTTAATGGGATTAGTTTTTTTTTTTTTTTTTTATCATTCAAATTTTCATCGTAAGTGATGATTAAAGCACTATAATCCAATATCATCACCAATTTAATCCACTATCAACACCACTTTAAATCATCCAACTTGACATCAAAGGTGTTTGATGAGATTGATTATCATCCCATTAGGGGTGATTGCAAGGCTTCTGCATCTGCCATATTCTATACATCAACAACACACAAAAATTAGATTTAGACTTTCTTCATAGTTCAAACATATCCACCATTAGCCAATAACCACAAAAAATAGAGTATAAAAAAGGAGGAGGAAGAGATTTGCAGTGAGTGGGGTGGTTTGGCGTTGAACCATGGTGGGAGGAGGAGGAGAAAAAAAAACATTAGGAAGAAGAAGATGAGATCTAATGAATAAAAAGAAAGATGAGTGAGATCTGATGAAGATGACGAAGAAAGATGAGACAAACCTGGTGAGGGACCGGTGGTGGATGAGATCCAAAGAAGAAGAAGAAAAAGGATGAGATCCGAAAACAAACCTGGTGGTGGATGGAACTGGACGATGCTTACTGTATAAAAAGAAGAAGAATAACACTTGAAGAAGAAGAAGAAGAAGGATGAGATCCGAAGGTAACAGAAAACAATGAAAATAGGAGCCAAAAAAAATCTCACCTGACGGTGTGAATTTATAGGCACTCTTGACACTAGAAAGAGCATTGAGATTCGTAACACACTTATCCGAGCTCACTTTCCAATCAATGCTAGCATCACTAACACCATCATGAGCAGCAATAGTTTCAGCACGAGACTCGGTAAATAAAGCTTGTTTCGCTTAAGTAAGAGTGTACAAACCACTACGCTCCAAGATACCCTCGGAAAGAAATGCCTCCACAGGAAAACGGTGAAGCTTCAAGAATCTATCACTGATCCTTTGCTCTTCGGCAGTTAAGTGAAGATCCTTTCGCCTGTTGGGAACTCAGAATGATCGAAAAATCAAACGGCCTCGCAATCGAAAATGGATGGAGTTCAAGGAAACGTAAAACCAAGACTGCGACCAATAGCGGATGTCGTTATTGAGGTTATCGAAACAGTCTGGAGAATGAAGGAAACAAATATCCCTGTTCACCAATAGACCAACTACCGAATGCAAACCCTCGCAATCAAATGAATGTCGGATAAAATGGCCCTCGGGTAAAAGGAAACCATCACCTTCCAACCATTAGGACCCATTTGGGCAGGAGGAATGCCCAAGAAGTTCAAATACTCTTAGAACAACATTGAAACCGGGAACCGAAAGCCCGAAGAGAACATGCACGAATACAATGCGATGTACCCAACCTTCATATTACAAGGGCTATCATCCTTCAAGGCAGAATAATCTCGAGGTCGAGTGGGAGATTATAATAAGAACGAAGACTGTCCAGCATGGCCTGAAAAGCTCTATTAGGAGAATAATGAGCTTCACACAAAGTTAGCGACTTACCACTTAGTTTGTCACCAACAGACATCGTTGACGAATAGGGAAATAATGAAAATGGAGAATATGAAGGAATGAGAAAACCCTAGTTTCAAAGATAGAATGAAGAGGGAAAACAAATTCGTCACATCTTCTTATATATAGTTGAGCAATGAAGGAACGACTCATGGGACAATGTGCGATATATGATGGCTACACGAAATTCCAAAAATGTGCACAAAAATTAATGGGAAAGCAAATAATCGAGATACCAACTCGCGGAAAGCTACTGACAGTATTAAATACAAGGTAATGATGAAATTGAAAGGCAAACAGTCACGGAGTTAGTGGCCACGTCAGCATGCCCACAAACTAGGGGGAGTAGCTGATGATACATCAAAATAGACCGATCATCATGACCGTACACGTGACATAGAGGTTCATCACGAGGATATAACGTTCAGCCTATTGGGCTAGTTCGTAAAACCCAAAAAGAATAAAACTAACTACAGAAGCCCAAACGAGACCCGCCCATGAGGAGACATAAACAGGGCCCGAATTCAGGTTCATACAAATCAGAGCCCTAGTCTAGGCCCGACATGAGTTCTTTCATAAAGAAGATGAACGTTGCACCAAAAAAGAGCCGTGGAGGGAGTTACGCCTCTCCGAACGCATCTCCATTAAAGAGGAGACTATTACAAGAAACATCTCCTTTTGTTGCGTGTCACATGCTTAAGTCACGCAGAGTGTTAACCATGATCATATTAAAAGGTAAAGAGAACATTCGACCCAAGTATGCAATTTTAACTGAGTTTTGTCTAGATTTACTTCATTCTTCCAATAGAGTTATTGACTTAAGCATCGGAGTACCTTCGACCACCAAAAGGTGTTCATTGGGAGTCTAACAATTGTTTTGTAGGTCAAACTCACAGGAGGACGATTTTTGGATGCATCAAAAGCCATAAATGACACATTTTTGTGAAAAAAAAAAAATGAGAAACACCTATTTAGAATCAAAAGATATGAAATTGAAATTTGGGGGTTTAGTAGGAACATGTGGTTTCCTTGTCTAAGCGAGGGAGTAGAAAATATTCTTCATCTTGTAAAGACAAGTGAAGTAAATCGGTCTGTTTTGTTGGCATGTGTATTTCTGAGACTCCATTCCATTATTTGATAGGATAAGTCATGGGTTATGACAAAATTTTCAACCTTGTCATTTAGACAAGATGGTGTTGAAGAGATTTATGCTTGAATTATTGAATTGCTGAAGTTGTTGAAGTGAAAGGGGAAGAAAATGGATCCAATAAGCTACTTTGTAGCAGCACAAAAGATAAATATATAGGGGGCAAATCAAATTGATATATAAAATTAAAGAGCAAACACTCAAAGTCGGTGGGAGCACTTGCCCGTAGATTTGTGCCTATTTGTCATAATACGAATGCACATCATTATTGTTAAAATAATGTTACGCTAACTTAAAAGTACCACAAGCATCTCAAAGTCAAAAGTACTTAACTTACTACATAATACAACACATGAACTAAATGTGAAAAAAAATCATTAAAACAGAGTAAATAGGACAGAGTCCTGTTTTTTAAAACAGAACCAAGTGACCGGTACCGAGTAATCACTAAGGAAATTACCCAGATTGTAATGAACACTAACAATGTAGTTTCTTGTTCCATAACAATTAATTTAAAAATGATATATACAATTACTATATAGAACTTTTCTTAGGAAAAAATTAGAAAAAGAAAGAAGAAACAGGAGAGAGTAGGAAAAAACAAAATGTCAATCTTAAGGTTAAATGTTAAAGATGAGTCTATTTTTATTTTTTTTTTTAAATCTTAGATCCCCTAAGAAAATATTTTTTCATAATTTTGTAACATAATAAGAAGATGAGTGATGCTAGGCGGCGAGGAAACGGGCGAGGGAGGGGGTTTTGACCCCATCCCCCTCGAGATTCACACGGGCGCACATCTCGAGGGGGATGGAGGGTCCCACCCCCTCCCTCGCCCGTTTCCTCGCCATTTAGAATCACCGTAAGAAGATATTGATCATCATAAAATTTATGTTTGTCATTCTCTTTCATTCCTTCCTCTCCCTTCTCATTTTTGACAAAATTTTAATTTTTTTCCTTGAAATCACACACACCCTAAATTAAAGTTGTCCCTAGTCATGGAATGAGATTTCACGAAATTTCGGCAAAATTTTTGTTTTTTATTTAAAAATTTTTAAGTATGAAAAGAAAAATGCCGAAAGAAATAATTACATGTTTTCGAAAATTTTCAAGGTTTTTTCGTAAATTTCGTAAAAAAATACAAAAACCAGTTACCAAAAATTACATTTTTTCGAAGGTTTTTTTCATAAATTTCGAGGTTTTTTTCTTCTTCTAATTATCCCCTGATTTTCTAATTATTATTTCTTTTACTTATATATTAATTTTTTAAACTACTCCTTGATTTTCTTATTATATATTGATTTCATGTTTGTTTCATTTCTTAGTATTTAGGATTCATTTAATTGTTTAATAGATTTATTTAATTCGATGTTATTTTTTCACATATTTCATATATCCTCAAAATTGGTTATATATATTTCATGTACCCTCGAAATTTTTACATTTTTTCTTTGTACACCGAAATATTTCTTAAAATTAGGAGACCGAAACTAACTCGAAAAATGAAATCACAATCCTTGCCCCTAGTAGACTATATATACATTTTATCTCTCTGCTTCATTTATATCTAGATTTTCTCTGTGACAATGCAATGATTTTTGCCTAAACATAGTGTTCCTTGAAAATAGCATTTGCAATGGAAGCACTTACTTCCCATCACTTATTATACACTTGGAATTTTTGCAGTACATAGTGATTTCCTTTTAACAGTGTGTTTAAAAGATTTAAGAAAAGTCACACTCACATTTTTCCGAAAAATGGGAAAATTGAATGTCTTTGATGATGATTGAAGGGACTGGTGGTTGGTTAATCATTGAAAGCAAGTTTTTAATATGAACAAAATGCTCAGTATAGGACGATTTCCAAATCTATGGTTGTCAAATAAACATGCCCCACAACCATATTGTATGAACCAAAACTTCACAGATTTCATATAAGTGGTGTTTTTAGGGACGCATTGCTACAAACATCAATTCTCAATGTGTACTAGTAAAAAATTGGGGAGCTGGACCATGGTACCTTCAACACAAATGGAGCATTTTCTAGGCGTGAGGAAAGGTGCATGGACAGAAGACGAAGACATTCTTCTGAGAAAATGCATCGAAAAGTACGGTGAAGGAAATTGGCGACATGTTCCATCTCGAGCAGGTACCGATATGTCCATTTCAGTTTCAAAGTTCTTGTACTTGGTTTATTTCTCTCAATTCAATATCATGTCTTTTTAGTAGCTAAATGTTTATTGTGATGTTTGGTTTGGATTTTTAGGCTTGAATCGATGTCGTAAAAGTTGTAGGTTGAGATGGATGAACTATCTACATCCCAAAATCAAACGAGGCGAATTTTCTTTAGATGAAATTGACCTCATTGTCAAGATGCACAGATTACTCGGCAATAGGCAAGTTAACATTTGGAAGACTTTCTCACCAGAATATGTTGAGAAATATTTATGCATGAGTCAAGAGTCCAAGTCCAGGCTAGGCAGGTTTCGTGAAAATTTTCATTTCTCTTAGGAGGGTGAGAAATGCATTTCATCATATTATTTTTCTCAAAATACATGATCGAATAGCAATTAACGAGTTTTTTTTACATGATGAAATACTCCAACCACAGGTACTTAATCTCTACCACCACAACTAGATCATTAACTATCATACTTGTTGCATCTTTACAGATGGTCATTAATAGCTGGTAGACTTCCTGGAAGAACAGCAAATGATATAAAGAACTACTGGAACACCTATATCAACAAAAGGTTTCCTTCTCAAAGCAACTGCACCAACAACAACAACAACAAACACAAGAGGAAGAAGAAGGAGATTGACATTGAGATTGAAGATACAACTCTGAATACCCAAGTTATAAAACCTCAACCTTGGACCTTGTCGAAGAACTTTCAAACATGGCATTACAGAGAAACCATGCAATGTGGTGAAGCTTCAAATAACAACTCTTCTCAAGAAACAAGTCCCCTTACAGAGAAAAACATACCATGGTGGGAGAGCACTCTATTTGATAAAGCTGATGGTGAGGAAGAGCTTTTAACAAGCTTTGCCAAAGATGATGGTTCAGTTCAACAAGGGAAGAGTGATTGGGATGATTTGTTTTTGGATAATGTTTTGGAGCTTTGGGATAAATAGTAAGTGACTTTTACTTTTTGGATAAATAGTAAGCTTTGCCATCAGTGATTTTATTTCTCTCTATTAGATTCGTGGAAAATAAGTTTATCTTTGGATTTAGTTTGGATCCAAATGGAAAAAAATGTTTGAAATAGTGAATAACTCTAGTACATTCCTGGAAAATTTTGTCCTTGAAAGAGATTATGTTTTTTTCTTCTCTTTTCACTATTGTGGTTAATCTTTTCACTTTGTAACTCTACTCTAAGTCTGCGTTGGGAGGGGGGGGGGGGGGGGTATCCATCATTCGAGATATGACGGAATGGGCAGGATTGAAAATCTCCATTTCAATCCCATTCAACTCTAGATCGGGATGAGTTTGATCAATCCCCAAAGAACTCGAAAAAACGGGACAAGACCAGGATGTGATCGAGATTGCTAGATGAGATGCCCACCCCTAGATCAATAGACTATATTTTATTTAACTATTTTAACTATAATTTCAAAACCAAAAGCATTGACAATAATTTTCAAAAGATGGAAGCGATGTAAACTATAGTTGTAGGAGGTGGTTTATAATTGGGAATTGCTACATGTGTCCGACTATTTGCATTGGTTGCATTAGTATTTTCAGATGTTGTGACTTTGTTGTACCAACCTAAAGTATGTAACACCGACTTATCATTTCTTCATAAAAAATCATTTGGTGATGAAATTTTCTCATTTAGGAACGTAAATTGACTATGAATGAAAGAACAAAAAAAAAAAAAAAAAAACTATTACATTATCTATATAATTACAGTTCAGTCATACATTCGTTAAATAAAATGTGTTCGTGTTCGTTCACTGTGGAGGGGTCAGTGTCCACCAAGGCCCTTTTTCACTTCCAACTTTGCAATGAGGACCGAGATGACCAGGGCGTCATTGTGAGAAGAATGGACACATTGGAGGTCCTTGTCCATGAATGTCAGTGGTGGGATCGGGCGCTGAATACGTGCGTACTGCACTTGTCGGTCCTCACAGGTGGCATGCGTCCACTTTCGGGATCTGTTGGATTGCTCACCTTCCGAGCCGACTCCAGGAAGTACATATATATATGATGCCAGGAACTTCTTTTTCCTTAACTACATCTTCCCTTTCCTTTCCCCGGTCATGCCTTTTGTCCGGGCTCAGGAACTCTTTGAGTTTCCCTTTCTTGATCCAGTACTCTATCTCGCTCCTGAGACTTTTGCAGTCCTCAGAGTCGTAGTCGCGCACGGGAGGGATCTCCTTGTTGTTTGGCTGGCCACTTCATTCTCCCCAATTTAAATAGAGTTGAGGACGTCAGACAAGCTGGAGTTGAGAGGAGTGACGGATTTAGACCCAACGACGTTGGAGGCTTTATCTTGCCTTGCGCGGCCAGAGTCGGGCTTGCTGTCATTGCGTTTCCTTTTTTGTTGTCGTCTTCTTGTTTCTTTTCCTCATTGTCTTTGGAACTAAAGGGTTTCTTTTCGGACTCCGCCTCCTTGGTAGCCAACATCTCATTGAGAATGATGCATTTCTGGGCACTCTTCATCAAGTCTGTCATATCGGTTGGAGTTTATTATTTAGCATTTAACAATTGAAATGATTTTAATAAATAATAATAATATTAAATAAATACATTTGGGACAAGACGAAATGGGCGGGATTGAAAATCTTCATCCCGGTCCCATCCACTTTAGATCGGGATGAGTTTGATCAATCCTCAAAGAACTCAGAAAAATCGGGACAAAACCAGGACGTGATGGAGATCGCGGGATGGGATGCCCACCCCTAGATCAATTGACTATATTTTATTAACTATTTTAGCTATAATTTCAAAACCAAAAGCATTGACAATAATTTTCAAAAAATGGAAGCGGTGTGTACTATAGTTGTAGGAGGTGTTTTATATTTGGGAATTGCTACATGTGTTCGACTATTTGCGTTGGTTGCACTAGTATTTTCGAATGTTGCGACTTTGTTGCACCTACCTAAAGTATGTAACACCGATTTATCATTTCTTCATAAAAAATCATTTGGTGATGGAATTTTCTCATTTAGGAACGTAAATTGACTATGGTTAAAGAACAAAAAAAAAAAAAAAAAAAAAAACCTATTACAGTATCTATATATTTACAGTTCAGTCATACCTTTGTTAAATTAAATGTGTTCATTCACCGTGGAGGGTTTAACATCACTTTCAAAATTCTTGCAACGATTAAATCATATTCAAAAAAATTAGGGGTGGGCATAGGACGGGATGGACCTCATCCCTATCCCTATTCCATTTGTTCGGGATCAGGACAGGATAAACCTCATCCTGACCTCGTCCTATCCCAAACGAGTTTGGGACGGGATAAGCGTGTACTAAATTTTGGAAGAAAATTTAACATGCAAGATTGAAAATTTTGGATTTACCAAAAACACAACTCTAAAAACAACTATATAATTTTAAGCCATTGATTATTATTTCCCCATTTGTTTTTAGAACCACTATTGAAGATAGCCATTTTTTTGTACATTGCTAACGAAAATGATCAATGAGTTTGTCATTTAAAAACTACGAGGAACATACATTGTTGTTGTCAAGAGTTAGGAAGCGGAAAAAAAGAAGGGAGATGGTTTTTGTTAGATTCATTATCTAGGTAAGTGGCATGGAAGCTTGTGAGAATAAAATAGACATGTCAATAAATAAACAGAAATTCTAAATGGCCTGGGTTTCCAGCCTGGGTTGACTGCCTGGGGGGGCGAATTTACACTTTTGCCCCCCCTCTTTAACAACATTTTTGAAAAAAGTGTTTAAAAAGGAGGGGGCAAAAGTGTAAATTCACCCCCCCAGACAGTCAACCCAGGCTGGAAACCCAGGCCAGCTAGAAAAGCTCATAAATAAAACAACAAATAAAAGTCATGTTAACAAATAGTTTCTTCATAGTAAATATTAAAAAAATCAGTTCGGGATGAGCATGACTGGAAATTTTCATCCCGATCTCATCCCACTCTAGATCGGGACGGGATGTGATCGGGATGAAATTGATCAATCTCAATAGGACTCGAAAAAATCGGGATCGGAATCGCAGGATGGGATGCCCACCCCTAGAAAAATTTACATTTAAAATCTAAAAATACCTAGATCTCAAAGTTTATAATACTCCTTGCTGGTAACAAAACAATAATCTTCTTTTCCCAATATTTTTTTTTAAGGTTAACAAAATATGGTTCGATACACCAAGTAATTTTTAAAAACTAAAACTAAATTATAAAATTAGATCATCAAACCAAACCGGTAAAAAACACATAGCAACTCCCTTATAATTTATTCTGGACTTGCACCAAAGAATACGATATTCACACATGAAATTGGATTGGATTACTATCTTCAACCTTATTTCTCTCTTCATCTTCTTTCTTGTCCTGGTTTTCTATGATTTATTAGGAATCAAATTCTTGCAAATGCAGCCAAAATATCTTCACTAGCTAATAGTCTAATACGAGGCAGGCAGGCATGCATGCATGAAGTCTCCAACCCAGAATCTGATGTATTTTTTTTTTCTTTCGAATTTGGCGCTTGAAAGCAACTAGAGAGAGCAATCAATGTGTGGTCACGTAACTATCACAGCAATAGAAGCATCCATAACCACACTATCCCACCTACATAATACCTACATACAGATTTGATATTACTCAATGATTTGAAAACTAGAAAACCCCCATTTTTTCACTCATTCCATTAAAAAAATAATAATAACATAAAGTGAAAATCTGGTATTAAAAAAAAGTCCTTAATTTCTCTAAATCCATCTTGTTCTCAACCTCTCCAACCCCAATCAAGTAACCTCCATTAATAACTCCACTAAGAAACCACAATAGCAAATAATGGTCATCTGGAACTCAATGGTTATGTTTAGTAGATGTTATGTAATACTTTGTTTGTTTGCTTACTATATGTTTTGAGTTAATATTAGAGGATCTCAATTTAGGTTGATATGCAATCAAACATGGTGGAATCGCCTAAGGAATTATGTTAGATGTTTAAAATTTTGATTTGGTTTGTTTGGTGAAGATTTGGGGAAGAAGATGATAGAAAGGGTTGGAGGAAAAACAACATTATTTTAGAAAGAGAGTAGATGATTATTGTTTATTACAAGAAAAAGGTTTTTTTTTTTTTTTTTTTTTCCATACTTCCAAATAAATAGTTCAAAAATTTCCAAGTGGTTTTTTTTTTTTTGGTAAAATATGATTTTTTTTAATGGATTCCCTCCTTGCCCCCACCCTACATGAAGACTTGTTGTTGCTCCCGATCAATCCGTATTCAATACTTGAAGGCTAATCAACGACGAAGCATGTGCTTCAAATAATCGGGCGAAAACTAACAAAATTCAAACTAGTGAGTCTTGAACCAATAACCTCTCACATGGAAAGGAGATGTCCGACCAACTGAACTACATTTAGTGGACAACATTTTCAAAACAAATCATTTTCATTTAAACCAAGCAAGGCTAATTTATATAGAGAAAACTCCTTGATTTACACTCCCATCCATGTACTTAGGTTTTAGTAAATTACGAGGCATAGGTCGAGAATTTGTGATCCAATCTTTCAATGGAAGTTAATATATGATATGAAATGCAATGTAAGTTAATCTTCAATCTTACATCTATAAATGCAATTGAGCGAATGCCCTCGCCTAAATTACTATATTCCCAACCCGTCCCCATATCCCAACACCTCTCTCCCTTTCTTATCGCAACCTCCTTTTGTAATCTCCCCCTTTACGCTCCCCTGCTTTCCCACCGCCTCCCTTTCTCCATGTTCACCATCTCCGCACCAGCGCTAGCAACCAAATCCCATCAGATTCCCTTCCTATCACTCTCCTCTCACACGTTTTGCCTGTCTCTAAGTCGTCCTCTCACGATCTTCTTCCTCACAACCCCCTCTCTCACTCTCTCTAGTCTTTGTTTTTCACGGCTCCAAACTCTAATTGCTCTCAAAAGTTGAAGTGGTTAGGTCGAATCCTCCCTTTCTCCCCTCCTTCTGTAACTCGAATCAAGTATTTTCCTCACTATTCCTTTTTCATGCAAAAATCGTGGTGGATTATCAATTGAAACCCACCAAACCAAATATTGTTTAGATCTGATGGAGTTGTTATAGAAATGTGAAGGTGAAGGGTTGGTAGATGGAAACAGAGAGGTAGAGGGGCGAGTGGAGGAATCGATTAGTCGTTTGATTGGTATTAAAGCAAACCCTAGGAGGCATTTAAGTAATAACACACAGACACAATGCATTTTTTTTGCATATGTTTTGTTTTCTCTGTTTCTTCTCATCCTACCCTCTCTCTCTCTCATGTTGGATCTGTTGATATCATTAATCCCTTTGGAAAAACCACCCTAGCAACTAGGTGCTAATGTTAGTATTTCCCCAACCCTTTCTACTTATAACAAAAATCAGAACTCCCCAAACCTCTTCAATTTCAATTCAGATACTGCCCCTACCTCCCTCTCCTTTGATTGTTTCCATCTAAGGTGAGATTCACTGTATCCACACAAAAGATTTGGGTTAGTGTTTGTGTTGAATTTTCTTCTTATTTATATTTGGTTTTGTCTTTTGTAGTTAGTTTGGGTATTTATGTTTTGTTTTTTAAGCCGAGAGAGAGTTCGTTTGTTTCAATTGTATTTGTGTTTTGGTGGTGAGTTTAGCATGGAATGTGAGTTATTCAATTTGATAAACTGGGGTTGATAACGTGTAAATAGAGGGAGAGAGGTGAAAATTAAGTATGTATTTGAGGTGAATGAGAAGTGGGTTGTTTGGCTTTGCTTTGGTGATTGGATGAAAGGATATATGAATTTTTTCAAAAAAAAAAAGAAGCACATTGACTATACGTTCATGTAGAGCGGAACCCTCTAGTGTAAGTTAATATTCCAATCTCTCAACTGTAAGCCAATCTTTGGTATACACGTCTCTATCTATAACTAGAGATGAAAATCATTGTTCAATGTGTGTAAATGTGTCAATCCGTCGTATATCAAAATTTTGAAAGTGCCCTATGTAACTCAATGTTATTTCAGAAATTCTAAATGTCTAGGAAGTGGGCGAGGAAATGAGCGAGGGGAGGGAGGTGGCGGGGTGGGGACCGTTCACCTCTTTCGGGATGCACACATCCCGAGATAGACTAGGATAATTAAATAAAGTTGGACTTAACTTATTATGAATCGAATATTTCCTTATATTTATTTTCAAACATCTCATTAATAAGATGGAGTAAGGTGAGCGTATAAGTTTGCATAGAAAGGGGGAGTAGTTAGTATGGTTCCATGATTCTAGAGAGCCAGGCCGACAGCGCGACAAGTAATTGTCAGACCAGAAACATCCATCAGCCACCGGAGATTTGTCATCCCTCATTAAATAATGAGCTCACTTACCTACCTATCCATCCCAAATCGACTTATCCCATCATGCTTCCCTTTCTCATAATCATAAATCTCACATTGGAATGAAAGAGGAGTAAACACCGCCATATACCAAGCATGTGTGTTCTTTCAATTTATTTAGGTTACATTTTATTTTTATTTTCATAAGATCCATGATCATGACAACATCTCCAAGAGCTTATAAAATAAAAATGCCGCCTCCAACTCTAAAGGGAGAATATATTTATAAAAAAAAAAAAACCATTTGAAGTAGGTCTAAAAATTAGGTCATCTTCTTTTGTGGGTGGGTGGGTGTGATAATTTCATCCTATCTTCAAGTGATATAATGATGTGGCATGCAATTGATAATTCAATTCAAGTAAGTGGTTTCCGACTCTTCATTTTCCAATTTCACTTGCCCGATAGGGTATGTAGTATTTGTCACTCAGTTTCAGCAGAAGCATGTCCACCATATTTATTTATCTTTTATTTTTAGATTTTTCTTTACTATATATCTTTTTTTTTCGAAAAACAAAAAACAACAAACCTTGACGGACCCTTAAACAAGATCAAGAAAGGTGTGTAATAAATAGTGTCCTCAGTGAGGTGTCTGATCATATTACTCTTTTGTACAGGTTACCTCTTGGTGTCACGAGTGTACTGTGTTATATAGCAAGTTTATTATCTGTTAGGAGCGTCTTATATATATATATATATATACACCACTGGACACCCTTAGATCCCAAGCTGTTTATGAACTTTCACTAAATCTCCCAAGGTGTTACGTGTTAGGATTACTCATTCAATCAAGCTGAAACATACACTCGTGGTCTTCTATATTGTTCCACACATGTTATTCCCAATTCAGTTTAAACGTAGTCAGTGAAAGGCCATAGATAAATAAAAAGTTCAAACATATATATAAATTATTTGCATACTACATGTGCATGGCATGTCTGCCCTTAGGCAACTGCAAGGACCATGAATTAATAAGTGTAACTTAGTGCAAATCAAGGTATTCCAACCCAATATCATATTTTTTTAATCATTTCTTTTCAAACGAATATATGAAAGGAGTTTGAGGCTTTGAGCAATTTGTGGAGTTGTCTACCCTACAACAAATTAGTAGCAAAACAACAACTACTACAAGCAACATAAACAATCTATTAGTGCTAAAGTTGATCCACCCCCCTACAATTATACACCCTTTGATTTAATCGGGGATATGTGAGATCCACATCCTAATGAGATTTAAGATGGCCCACACGATTCTCGGCCGAGACACAGATAGTACTGTGATTGAATGTTTTGCAGCAGAAGCCTCTCTCTTACTAGTACAAGCAATGCAGTGATCATTATCTTAGGGGATTCCAGTACTTTACTAACTATTTTGCATGCCAATTTGAAAGAGGAGAAGACAGACATACAATGAGTATGTAGTGTTCATACTCTTCTTACAAATTTGCCTAATTAGGTTTGTAAATATATCCCGTGGGATTTAAATGGTGAAGCACATGTTTTGGCTTCAACTGCAGAACAACAATTATGTAGTAACTTTTAATTTTATATTATTGCATATGTTTTACCAAAAAAAAAAAAAAAAAAAAATTAACTAGTCGTCGAGTGTGATACGTAGGCAATTTTATTTTTATTTTTAGCTTTAACTTTTCACATGACCAATATTCTTGGTTTTATTTACATCCATGAGTTTTGCTTTTTTTATTATTATTATTATTATTATTATTTTCTGTACATCCATGAGTTAAGTGAAAAATATGGTATAAATGCTAATGATTTTGGTGGGATCATGACTTCAAGTGAGCCAGGTTTACATTGTTGTATTGTTAATTTATGGAGTGTTGAATGCTTAAAAATGACATTAACTAAATACCTTAGGAATAAAAATGAAATTAAGGGTTCAAAGAATAACCTTTATTTTTTTTTCTTTCATAATGGCATTGAACTAGAATGGTATATGTGTAAATATGAAATTTGGTAATGGCATTCTAAAACAATTGGTGCGTGAATGAACGAAGTGGTGAGTCCCTTCATCCAGGTTTTGCTTTGCTCCAAAAGAAGTGGAAGAAAATAAAATAAATTGATCTCATTTACTACAGTGGTATTCCAGAAACTAAATTGAAGAAGGGAAGGGTAGTTTCTGAAAATGAAAAAGTTGTGCATGATGGACGCACAGACAGACACTTTTCCTTAATCCAATTTTGGTTATAAATGTTAGAAATAGAAACGAGTTGTTGGGCTCGTGTCTAGTGAATTGATGCAACAAAAAGATGTCAATTTCAAATGAGACTACAGAGTTTTAATTATGCAAGACAAAACAATACATGAGCTTCCCTTTTCTTGGCATGGGCACTCTAGGACCACATGTGTTTTCAGATATAGATGATAGCTCTATTTTCAAACTTCAATCATTTCTAAATTATTGGCAGTGAAGCATAAAATATCTCACTCTTTAGTTCATCTTGTAATAGCAACTGAGGGAGGGCCAGGCACGGAGCCACGTGGGGGCAAGTGCCCCCACTGACTTTTTGAGAATTTTTTTTTATTTTTTATGTATACCCCAAATCCCTAAAAGTGGCTATGGGGACTCAGCTTATCTGCCTTTGATACCAATTGAGAAGATTACGAAGGTCTTTGACCGTAAAGAGGCTGCCACTGGGCCCGCTGTTGAGATGGCACCCATCGAGGTGGCGCAGTGAGCATCCGTTCGATTTGGTTTCGATAGTAGTAGTAACGATGATGTATATCGAATCGCTTTAACTAGTAATGTTAGTGTTTCAGTTTGGTTGATGTCACAAATTTTGTTTTGGCCTGCATGATATGGTTGGTTTGATTAATTTATGTATGCAGGTTTGTGGACAGGCACGGATTCAGGTGGGGGCAAACTTGCCTCCACTTACTTTTGAGATTTTTTTTTTTTTTTTTAATAATTTATTTGTCTCTCAATTAGTTTTTAATTTGCTCCTCTATTCGACTATTCTCACTTTTCACTTCAATCAGGACTTCATCCTTCAAATCATATACATATCAAATTCAAACTCTACTTTTAGAGTTAGAGATAGAGGTTAAATCCCTCAAATCTCTCAAAGAACAGAAATTCTAGCGGACCTGGGAAACTAGCGTGGTTTTCCTGCGTGCCCCCTCCCCCCCCCCCCTCTTTAAACACATACTCCAAAAATGTGTTTTAAAGAGGGGGGCAAAAATGTATTTTCGCCCCCCAGGCAGGGACCAGGCTGGTTTCTCAGGCCAGCTAGAATTGCTCCTCAAAGAAATCAAAATCCACAGTTTCTTCTTCACACTCCATCGATTGGATAAGATGAGGGAAACCCCTATATTTCATCATCTTCAAAGATCTATAACTATTGAGTTATTTGAGCTCATCTTCACAAGATCCAGTAGGATCCAAACCACCTTATTCTTCTTCTTCTAGGTACCAGGTGCCTTCATTAATCACTGTGTTGGTCATCTCCACAAAAAAAATCGTAAGCAACTCAATCTCTTCCTTCTTTTCTTCATGTAGTAGTAATCAACGATTCAAACCCTTATCTTCTGTTGTGTTTCTATAAGTAGTAATCATCTTCAATGAATATAATAGTAATCATCTTCAATGACTGTCTTTGTTGTACTCCCCTTTTTGCTATAGTAGTAATCAATGAATATAGTAGTAATTCTACAGGGCCTGAGTCCTCCTGCTTGGTTTGCTGCATGGGGGGTAAAAATACATTTTTGCCCCCCTCTTTAAACACCTTTTCCAAAAAGGTTGTTAAATAGGGGGGCAAAAGTGTATTTTTGCCTCCCCAAGCAGCAACCTCGCCGGTTTTTCCAGGCCAGGAAGAATTTCGGATTTAAAAAAAAAAATTCATGTTAAAATAACTAATTTTTATATTATATTTAATTAATTATGACATCACTCTGCCCCTCCAACAAAAATCCTGGCTCCGTCACTGGGGAGGGCCATGCAAACTTTGCCAGTTTAAGCTGAAAGATTCACGATGACGAATTCATACTCAAAAAAAAAAAAAGCTTTTAAGTAAGTGAAGAAATAGGTGCTGCGTAAAACACAATTTCCCAGAACAACTAACTAATAATGATGGTACGACATCCCTCTTAAAGCATCTCCTCTCCAATCCAATTAATAAGCTCAAAAGCAAGATTTGAGTTTCGCTTGAGAGCTTTAAGGTGTAGTATTTTCAAGCCCCAACGCAAGGCCAAAGCTCAACCGGCTCGAGGTTCAAGTCCAAACAGGGAATTAGTACGAGTCAATTCCATTTTGCATAAGTGAAATAGTTTTTTTTTTTTTTACCATTAAAAACCTTACAGGCACGTGATTCCATCTAACACAAATTTACTGACTCTGCTAGTATCATGTTGGCCATAAGTGAAACAGTTATGGGACTGTATTTCGCGCAGCCATTTTTTTTTTTTTGTCAGATTTGAGTTTTTTTTTTTTATTTACATTTTTACCTTTTCACTTTAAAGCACAATCACAAACATCATTTATAAAAAGAGTTGAAGTATAAAAAGCCCAAAACCTGACAAAAAAATGATTGTATTCTCAGGCTGCCTAGCTAGAATCATTGATTTATAAAAGGTGGCAAAAGTATAAACAGATTGACAACACAGCCACGAGGATATCCTACGGCATAAGACAGTCTTGCTTGCATGTAATAAACTTTTAATGGGCCATTAAATCACACCGACCCTCAACCTCAAATGGATCCAGGCTTTTTCAGTTTAAGCTCTCAACTAGAGATACTCTTACAAGCATCTTTGCGTCGCTTGAAAATCAATACCAATAACCGTCCCAATTAAAAATCAAGACCAGTAAATCAAAGGACATCATAGCTTCACCACACAAGCGTGATCTTAGGACCTCTCTTGCATACTACTACATCCTTCATGCATTCCTCTCTTTTTTAGCTCTTACAGAATGGTACCTAACTATTTTAGGAAGTCCCAACCTCGCTGAAACCAAATAACTGCTACATAGCTACTGCATCTGGGTGGAAGCTGAATGAAAGATATGAACTTACAATAATTGCAACAAATATGCACACTCTTTCTCAAGTTTTAACATAGAAATGAGAAGATAAATTAAATGGAAATGCCTTTCACAATTTTATATAGCCGTATGATAAGAAACAACTCAATGTCAGAGATCATTACTCCGACCAAGGCTGACAGCAAGATAGAGTTTCTGCACTTCTGCTCATTCTTTAATTGTCAAGTTACTACATCTATTTACAACAGAAAAAAGAGCAGAAAGTGGCAAGTGCAATACGATTGTGAGACCATAATTGGTAAAATAAGCTCTATCAATGATTCAGGCAAAGTTCTCTTGTAGCACCATAACTTATGGGAAAAATGAATGGCTGGAGTGGGTGATAGTACAACACAATTCGTGCCAAAAAAACAGCATTATGTAAGAGCAAAAATGAGGGTGAAACAAATGAAGGGCTACTGCATCATAATTATGATTCTCAGTGAGGGGAATAAGAGAATCATAATTAAATTAAGGTGGCTTTCCATTATCTAAATCCTCCATCACTTCAATGTCCTTACGAGCTGTCATTTTCTGCACATAACCTGCATAAATAAAAAGATCACAATTGAATTTTGGTACCACCAGTGCAATTCCAATGGATAAAAGATTCATATGTTATCTACTTTTATCAGTTGTTTTGGTCTCTAAGCTTTCACTAGACCTCATAATCAGACAACATTATAACATGACAGCCGAAAAAAGTTCTGGTAATATCTGAAGTTTCATCTGACTATGTTGGCAAAGTACCTTTCCTATTCTTTACAAGGGAAAAGTAGCAGTGGAATCTGTTAAGGTAGTTATGTCACTTATTAGTATTATAAGAAAATGAATGCCTCTGGCTCCTCATGGTCCCCCACATGGATTCCATGGAAATGAATTCCATGCGACCAAACACACCCACACTTGAATTGTCAGAGACCATAGCTTTAAGCAGAATACAGTTGGAACATGATTCATTCATCCAACTGTTATCCTCCTCACCATGACACCCAAGCAACAGTCTAACAACTCCTGGAAGCGAACAACTTTCCTCTCACCATTATTTAACTCTGCCATAATGCTCAATATGCGACACCAATTCCATCCTTTAACACATTACTTTCAACCTAACTAAGTCGTACATCATCATGCCAATAGCCATCAGATAAGAGTGTTTGGAAAGAAAAAAGGTAAAGAGTGTTTGGATTGGATACTAGTTTTTTTTAATCGACCTCCATGCACTCTTTAACAGCATTATTCAAGATCTGATATTCCTACCAAATCAGACTAGTAACTAGCATAAGATCAACACAAATCGTTTCAGCACAAGAAACCGCACATGTCCTATAAACACAAGTAGTTCTTAAGCAACGGATCTCAACAAATGGGAACCGAGTCCGCTTTGCTCCGAATTTCAATAGAAAAAGGAAATACTAACACTGCTACAATGGGAAACCATTCATTCCATCAGCACTCACATTTCTGACGAACTCTTTGTAAGGAACAGGATAAACACAAGGAGTCCTTAAGCAATGGATCTCAACAAATGGGAACTGAGTCCGTCTTGCTCCGAATTCCAATAGGAAAGGAAATATTAACACTGCTACAATGGGAAAACATTAATTCCATCAACATTTTATAAGGCACAAGACTTTTCAAAAGCAAATAGACTTACTCTCTTTCGAGTTGAGCTTGGATCTCTCAATCGATCTACCTATGCAGTTGCAGCTAAAAGCAAGAACGTGACAATTGTACAGCAATATACATAACGTATTGTGGTAGATAAGGTCATGAGAAAAATGAAGTTGGAAGTAATTAGAAACCCGAAACTCCTTTAACAGCGAGGACAAGGCTATACCAATGAAAAGGAGAAAGGCTTGAAGTTGAACAGAGTGATCATGGAGTCAAAATGACGAGATCGCCGACAGAAAAGTAGTAAAATTTGAAGTAAAAATGACCAGAACAGTTTTGTCTCACCACAACTCAGATTATACAAACAAATCTAAAATAATCTTAAAAATCCTTATGCTGGCAGCACGTGTCACATAAATATGATGTAGCCTAGAAATCCATGGATATGATAGCAGCAATATTTTTGGTTTAAGAGGTAAACCTAGAGATTTCAAATAAATCAGGGGAGATCCAGTGAAGATTTAAAAACAAGAGGTTAAGGAACAAAGAAGTCAAACTACACTTTGGTTAAAATTTGTTCCCCAACTGAACCTCAATGAGAAAGGAAGGTCTTCAAGTGTTTTTTATTTCAACCAAAGAGCAAACCCGCTCTGCTTCACCTAACGAAACTTACCAAATTATAACCATTGAAGAAACATAAGAGAGAAAAACTGTCTCCCATAAAAAAATAAAATAATAATAATAAATTAAAAAATTAAAAAAATAAAAAGGAGAGAGAGAGAGACCCTCAAAGAGACGCAGACAAATCAGAATTGATGCTCAAGTCTTCATATCGATATAGAGGCCAAAAATAATGTTTTCAATCACCACAGCTTACAGTAGTTAGATATAAATAACTTCTAAATGGATATGCCCATGTACCAGAAACTTCAGAGATCAATCTGGACATTCTTGCAATATCTAGATTGTTGTGCCCAAGTGTTTCAGCTGGAATTAATCCTTCCTTTTGCATCCCTTGATTCCTGCAGTGGTTCAGTATTCTACGTTACATAGGCAACTCAAGGTTATTATTAGTTTCTTTCATTTCTTTGTTTATTCTAAAACTGCCCTGGTGAGTCCGTGGAAGGCCCAACACAAATTTCACAGCACCTCCAGATGATCCTTTCCAGTTTGACTAGTATCGCGCCTCTTGATAAAATTCCCAACATAATGCTTTAATTTAAGGCCAAATTACCTTCATCCACTTAAATCAGGTTCTTGCTCTACTTGATGACCTGAATCATTACCATGAAGAAGACGTTCTCACAAAATGGCCTTAATAAATAATTAGTTGCTTTGGTGGAGAAAACTTTTTCAAGGATGTAAATCATTGTACTTGGTTGCTCAGTTGAGGGCTAATTCTATAAATCACTGGAATCTGCATGATGCCCATATCAATAAGTACCTCAATCCCACCACTTCACTAGGCATATCGACAAGTAAGAAATCACAAGACGCGGGTCATTAGCCACCTTGTCTAGCAATCTTGATTTGCGCTTGAGAACACAAGTTAATTATTTCAAAGGGGAAACTCAACAAGCACGCATATTGCTCAACGGTTAGAGCTTAGCAGATGGTACCACTAGGTCATGGGTTCAAACCCAGCTTGCGGCATCTTTAGTGGGTTCTGGGATCCTAGAAAAACCTTGCTTGCCTTTCAAAAAAAAAAAAAAAAACAAGCACGCATATGGTTGCGGGTAGTGTAGCTTTTGAGAAAATAACTTCAGTTAAGTGTAAACTCACTACAATTAAAGCTTATATGTTGCCACTAATGACTATCACCTGCGTCAAATCTTACTCTAAAAATTGATAGATCCCACTATTGATATTAAATGCTCCATTCTAACCCATCTTGGAGTGAGCCATAACTTTCAGTTTGTCCTCAGTGTACCCATGAGAATACAAGATATTGACACCACAAACCCTAAAAGAGTAAGGCTATCTGTGCAGAAAACTTAAACTTCTCAAGATTGATGTATGGTTATTCACTTGAACCACAGTTAATAAATAAATAAATAAATCCGACACCTGTTTCCATCTTTATTGTGACAATGAACTTACTGATAAAAAAACTTAAATCAACTTGGAAAACAACCAAGCACCCTCTAGAATCCAACCATAAGGTTATAAATCCATGTCTATGCATATTCTTTGACTATCATCCTTCTTGGGAATCAAAAGAACAGGCACTACAGCCTCACGCTAGGACATATGAACCCTTTTCAAGCAAGTCATCAACTTACTCCTATAAGATACTATTCTTACATTGGACTCTTCATGTAGGATGGCGAATTAAGTGAACTCGACCCCTGAAACAAAATCTTTATCATGCTGAGAAACCCGCATTGGAGGGCAACAAGGCAGCAACTTGTAGGAAAACAAATAGTTGATGCAGATTACAACTTACAACTAAGATGGAAACTTTGTAGACTCCAAATAATCCAGTTTTATTACCAAGGGAAGGATCTCTCCCGTCCCCACAGACTCCTCAAGGATTTGTTAAAGACTAAGAAAAGGTAAACCCCCACTCGTCAAGTCTCTCTCCTTTTTTAGGGAAAGTTAACAATAACATCAACTGCAATTTTATGTAATCCTTATACTGCTTCTCAGCTGAAAATCAATGTTGTGCAAAGAAGCTACTTCAGTGGTGCCAACATCCTTAATCAGAGCAATAAAGTATGAGAAAGGGTGCACCACCGTAGGAAAATAATGCACTTTATCAACCATTAGTTTTTTCTCTTTTTTTTAGATAGAAGCGGAGTGAGAGAGGACAAAGAGAGAAAGAGAAGCCAAAAGAATTTCATACCCAACAGTGTAATTTATTACCATCAATGACCAAGTCATATATCACTTTTTATCATATAATTGATGCAGCGGATATTGTGTTGTTCAAGGTGTAACTCCTGTTTTTTAACATATAATTGGTGCAAAAGATATTATGTCGTTCAGGTTAACTCTTGGTCTGAAGCATATACTCTGTGACTCTTCATCCTCACAAATCCAACCTCTTCCATCATCTGCAGCTTAAACAACTTCAGCCACACATGTTCCACCATGTTCATGCTCTAAAGCACGGACATCACAAATATTTCAAAGTGTCAGACTCTAAAGCACAGACACTACAAATATTCCAAAGTGTCGGACACTGTTGGAAACCGACACCTCCTTGGATACTTGGTCAACGTTTTTGGAATGTTGACCGAGTCGGAAACTAGTTGGACACTGGCTGGAAAATAGTTGGATTTTGCTTATTTGAAAGCTATTGTTTACACATTTCAATAGTAGGTGTACATAAGCAAAATGCACCCACATGTCGTGATAGGATTAGAGTACATACTATTTTTCAGTTAACTCTTCGAAAAGAAACAAGATGACACCACAAAGAGATGAAAGACTTAGGATGTTTGCATTTCAGCATTCACATTATATCAAGGAAAACTCTTGAATACCTTCAAGGTGAGATTATGATTTGGGATATTGGAGGTTAAATTTTGAAAATTTAGGTATACGAATACTTGAAGTTTGAATCTTTCTCTTGATGAACAAGATATAGAAATGTGGTATTCACCAACGGTGATGACAACATAATAGATGAAGATGAACTCTTCGAAATTTGAGTAGGAGCGTTATTTTGAAATTTGAATAGGAGCGTTGTCAGTTTTTTTTATTTATTTTGTTTATGACTTGTAATTGTCAAATGTAGTTAACAAAGTTGGGCATGTTAAATCATACATTTGTTTTGCAGGGATAGTATAATAGATTGTACAATTGAATGAATGAAACATTTTGAAATATGGAGAATTGAAACATTAATGTCAACATAGTAAGATTATGGCATGAGTTATAAATTTTAGTTAGTGATAATTATTTGAATGTTTTGGACTTAACCTTTATCTTAATATGGTTGGACCATCGTTCATTTTGCTTAAGGTCTTACATGTATTGAACATATTTTAAATTATAAAATCAAATTATATTAAATCATAGTAATTATTATATTATTTCCGTGTCCATGTCTTACTTTGTTTTAGATTGTGTTCGTGTCCGTGCTTCCTAGCATGCAAGTCAATATTACACATCCGTGATTACGACAACTTTTTTTATTCATAAAATATAAAACTACAAAGCCCTCAGCCTAGCAACAAAAAAGAAATTACAAGACAAAAATGTCTCCAATTTACTACAGTCTACGTATGCACCCTCCTAAGCTCCTCAAAGGCCCATGCATTGACAATAAAGAATAAAGAAGACTATTGATTCCAAATATAACCCTATCCATGTCTTCAAGATAATCATAAAAAATAATCTATTGCCTTCCTACCAAAAGTTTAGTATAAATTTGGGATGTAAAGTTTAGATCACCCTTTGGAGGAGCAATCCAAACCTTGATTGTCCATTCAATGACGTTGACCCTTGTCAAAGGTTTGGTAAACAAGTATAGACAAAATTATTCCTTGTTCAAAATGCAATTTATCAGCCATTGGCCTTTTTTTTTCTCCCAATATGAGAGAAAGTGAGAACAAAGAGAAAGAGGAGAGGAGCCAAAAGAAATTCAACCTAACCCTTTTACTTTTGATAGGATCACTTACCAATAATCACCAATGATCAAGTCATACATTTTTTTTTACGTAACCATATAGTTGGTGCAGAAGATATCATGTCATTAAGGGTGTAACACAAGTCAGACATCCATTGTCCTTTGTGAGAGATTGTCGGTTAGAGGCTTGCCAATGAAATTTCGTTGGTTTTTGCTTGATTGTTCGGAGCATATGTGCGTGTGGCATGTGGGTGTACTCTTATTGAAGTGTAGACATAGGAGGTGTTCTAGGTAGCAGAGTTGTGCTGCAGAGTCTTTCATTTCTATTTTCCAATTCTTTTTGTCTTTCTGGAATTTTGATGTATCTCTCATGCTAATTGTACCTTTGATGATTGGTTGCAGGTCTATCTATCCGTTTATGTTCTAGTCTTTTGGCAGTGACGGTATAGTATATATTTTAGCTATGTGATGGGCTTCAAGGACTTGTATATTTTGGTATTTTCAATTGTACACTATTTATCTCTTTTGTTTGAGTTTTTTGTCGGTTCGAGTTTTATTTTATCGTTTTCACGTCCTGAGAAGCTTTGTAAAGTTCGTTGAGGTTGGTTGATTATGTTGTGTGTCAACTCTTTGTTGGTTTAGGAGGTTTCGTTCGTGATGTGATTCATTGGGTGGGGGAGTGACAAAAAATTTCTATCATTTCTTTGGTGGATGCTTGGTGGCAACAACCTCTACTTAGTGACATGGTTTGGTAACCTTATGCAGATAGTGATGTAGCCTTTGGGATGGTTTTGATTGCTCTTCGAGGGACTCCAATGTAAACTTTGGTGTGGATTGAATAAATAATAAACGATTAATGATCCAATTTTTTTTTTTTTTGAAAAAAACCTCCTGATCTTAAGCATATATTGTGTACCCCTTCATCGTCATAAGTTCAATCTTCTTCTATCATCTAGAGCACCTTCAGCTGCATATGTTCCACACACCCACAATTAGTGTTCTATAACTCCTAGGCGGCCGCCTGGGCGGGTTTTTTAATTATTTTTTATTTCCAGCTCGAAAAAATTATAAAATTAAGGCTATTTTTTTATAATTTTGCTTATGTATTTTGGTATTTGAATTAGAAGTAATTTACTATTATGCTTAATTTTCTTAAATTATAATTTATATACAGAAAAAGAAAATTGCCTTGGCCTCTAGGCGCTAGTCCCTTGCTCGCAGCCCGCGTACGCCCTAGCCATGTTTAGAATACTACCCACAATACTCATGTTGGTCAATATTTAGAAAGCCTTGATTTGGCAATTTCATCAAACCCACCACCCTTTTTATTGTTAAAAGAACTATGTAACAATGACATAGATATGGGTACGGTATCCGACATGAATACGAAGTGTTGGACAAGTTGGTTAGAAAAACACAATTCGATATATGCTAGGGACATGCTTGTACATTTTAGTAATATTTACTTTTCAACATTAAGTTTTAAATTATTAGTCATATTTGTTCACTTGTAGGTCAATATTGTTACTCGTATACTACTAACTTATCATAATATGCTTGCAACATTTGTATAAATATTGAAAATTTTCAAAGATATGTGAAAAAATTGATGATCCAAGCATGGAGTGTCCGATAGGAGTATTTGTGAGTGTTGACACGATACGTGTCAATACGATTTTTTTTATATAAAAATAGAATGTCGTCACATTGATAAAAAAAAAAAAAATAAGAGAACGACAAAGACGAACGAAGATATTTATCAATTGACTACATAGCCTTCAAATAGATCCTCCCAACTCCTTTAAGGTCCTACATTGACAATTGACAATTGACAATAAAGAAGGCTTTGGATGCCTAACAGAACCCTATCTACGTCTTCAAGATAACCGTAAAATTTTATTCTCTTACACTATGTAGGCAAAAGGAATAAGGACATGAAGTTTCTTCTCTTCAAAAGAGAATGATGCAATTAAAGAAATTCTCTTATTGTCTATAGCAAAACCTACCTCACTCCAGATTCTACAAGGAATGAGGACCAAAGTCAAACCTTTGTAAAAGAAAGGACAATACAAGAAAATGTGATTGATTGACAGAGACGGCAAGCATTGACACCAACTTTCTTTCACTTCCAAATGTTATCTTGAGGAAGAAGTCTGTCAAGAATCAACATCCATACAAAGAAAGCAAAGAGCTTGGGAGTTGGGAATCTCAAACCAGTTTATATTCAAAATGAAAAGATTAAAGGGTGAAGGTTAGGAAGTTTCCCTCTAAAAGAAGGTGGCATGGCTGTCGTGACACACTGCTTAATCAGAGTTATCTTTATAAAGCCTAGTGTTGTAGTTGATTTGGATTCCAGCATGTCTAGCTGTGGTTGTAATTCTCATTAAGGAGCCTACCACATTACTTATTTCTATTTAATGTTTGCTTGGATATAGTAGAGGGTTAGGAAGAAAGCGCAGGTAGTTGCATAGAATAATGGATCCCCAGGATCTCAAATGAGTTATGACAAGCTCCCGTTTTTAATTATGATTAGTACTGTAATGGCTGATGGTTTCAATATATTTGCCTGTTAACCAAAAATAAGATTGTAACGAATTGAAGGACTACTAGAAAACTAACAGCTAAGCTAGAAAAGCAGAATAAATTCAAATTGGGAGAGATGAATAGTACCAATTCCAAGACAAGGGATGCATTTGCAAGTAATCTCCTTCTTTCCTCTTTTCGGGTAATAGCTAACATAACCTGATCCTTGGCAACTCCTACACTTTCCCGTCCATTCATAAACCACTTCCTTACAATCCTAAAACAGACGAGACAAAGAAAACACAACTTTTTCATAAAAATCATATATCGACACCAAATTCATGAAAAAAAAAGTCAAATATCGACACCAAATTCATTCAAATTCAAGAAGAGGAAAGAAGAATTCAATTCACCTCAACTTGGGGATCGCACCTCAATCGCTTGTCAATGACATCGGGCGATACTGGGGAAGAATTCGGATAAGTCATGGGTAGAGGAAGAGCGTCATCATCGTCCTTAAGGTAGCTCTCCTTGTCCCGAGACCACCGTCTGTCCTTGGCATTGACTCGCGTGTTGCTCGAGCTCCTCCAGTCTGAGTCGTTGGTGGTGGTGGTGGTGATGGTGGGTTCAATGGGTTTTGGGAACTGAGACCAGCGAGGGGCGGAGGGGCCTACGGCGGGGATGTCTGCGGCTTGGCAACGGAGGGAGAACGGTGAGAGCTTGGGAGTGGATAGAATTGGGGGCTGGGGGAGGCGAAGGAGGAGGGAATTAGGGTTTGTTAGGGACATTTGTGTGAGGGTTTATGTGGAATGTGAGGTGAAGATTATAGGGTGAATGAGCATTTGTTCTTCTGGATTCTTTTTTGGGTGTTTTTTAGCGGAAAAGAAGGAGAGAGTGGTTTGGTTGGAAAGAGAAGATTGGAACTCAAAGAGAGCAGATGTTGGTGGGAGGAGATTTCATTGGAACAAGAACCGGAGATCAGGGGCTTTGTATCACGAGCGGAATTTGTTTGTAGAAATGCGTCCAAGGAGAGGAGGACGATGAATCCCTCAAGAGATATGTATCTAGTGTGTGTGTGCTTGTTAGTGTCAAGCGTGTGCGTTATTGGTTCCTGAAGGTGGGGGGAGGTGGGATGCTGTCCACCATACTTGTTTCGTGCTAGCTGACGACATGGGTTTGCCACACAACACACTACACTTGGTCCAGATAATAGACGTGTGGTGGCACCGTGATTATTTAGCATGCCAAAAGTTCAAAATTAGCACCTTCACCTTGCTCTCTACATCGGAGTCTGTAGGATATATGCTCTCACAAATATGTACAAGTGATGTTCATGTTCGCTATCGTGCTTGTACCGGTTTGCTTTTTTGAAGTTGATACTGTATCGTACTCCATCGGTCATGTTCGTTATCAAGTTCAGTCCGCCCCGAATATTGACACCAACAACAGGTTTTCATTGATTGACAACAAAATTATATCTCGATCTCAAAAGACTCAATTTTTTTACCACAATAATAAGATAGATAAATATTAAATAAATTGTTTTTACTTACTTTTTTTTTAACTTAGATTATGTTTTTATCCTTATTTTTGCACAACAAAATAAAAATAACACGCTACCACCAAATTTAATAATTAAAAAATGACTAATTTACTTTACTGTTCGATTCAGTTCGGTATTTTTAGGTATTCCAAAACTCAAAGTCAGTATCGCACCAAACAGTAACAACTCGATTCCTTTTTTCCCAAACAGTAAAACAGTGATTGGTCTGATTCGGTACCGAGACGGTATGATACGGTTTCTGTTCGATTTCTGTTTTTTAGAAAATTTTGTCCACTCGTACTTATTGATCCCATGTCCTAGGTAGTGTCTAGGTTGGCCGCTGATCTTTTTAGGGTAACTCAAGGCTATTCAATTATAGGCCAAGCTTCCATTTTCAAAAATGCTTAAATGCTAAAGTCTACAATTGGTGATATCCATAGTGAACTTGCCAAGCAAGCAAGGGAGCATTCAATCAAGCATACTATTGTGAGGCTAGCTTGTGGATAATTTTCCAAAGGATATGATCGTGTTAAAATACTCTTTTTTTCAATAGTAACATATTGCATCAAAGTACACTTTAGTTTTTATTACTAATCGAATAGGTAATGGATGAGGTTGATCCAATCATCAAGGTGCATTGACTGCCCTAAAGTAGTATGACCTAATTCTCAAAAAGCCAAACTCACATTGGACATACTATATCTCAATGGTGATGCCAATCTATGGTGGGGGACTAAGTTCACTCGAAAAGAAGTTGGTGAGGGCTATATTAACCAATAAGAGAATTCAATGAACGAGCAAAACAATAAATTTCTTCCAAAAAATATCAATTTTTCCATGTATGATGCTTTGGTATCACCAAAATGGGTTGTGCTCGCAATCTTAATGTGTAGGATATATATGACAAAGAAAGATACAAAAATATTAAATTGTTATACTCAAATAACTGCCTAAGCATGCCGGGCACAACGAGGCACAACATCATCCTACTAGGTGATATTTGGTATCCCCGCTTAAAGGGGATTTGTTAGTATGTGAGGGCTCTCAGAGACTATATAGGGTGCAAATGAGTACATCACTATTGGTCAAGTATAATACCTCACTTGAATTGAAATTGAACCCCTCGACTCTCCCCCATTTCTCTCAGACTTTCACTCACATTGGAAGGAAGCATTGGAATTCCCTTCAAACTCACTTCTATCACCAGTCTCCTCTTTCATCCACCAACATTGCCTTTAACTAGTCACATACCTCTCCACTTGAATCGAAGACACCAACCAAACCCTCGCAAATGTCGTATCAAATTGGTCTCCAAGACGTCATCTTGGTGGTGGCCATTGCAACTCATCATCCCCATCTCTCTTCGCTTCCCCTACCCAACAACGCCTTTGACCTCGCTTTGACATCCGATTACGTCACCAAGACACTTGCAGGGTGTCATGCCCGATTTTTTAGATAACGAAAATCCTTATATCCACATAGGATTATCCGTTTCCCCAAAATTCAGGATATGAAAAAAAAATTCAATAATAGAAGAACATTTAGTAACAATAGCTGAGACAATTTAATAATTGAAAACAAACTATTAAAAAAAACCCTAACCAGGAAACTCTTTAACATTCACCCTAACTATAGAAAACTCCATTATACAAAATCTCTAACCTGAAAACCTATTTGGCTACGTTCCAAACGTACCCAAGAAGTATAAACTTACTTAGATACATTCATAGTGGAATGTAGCCAATTAACCTTTCAGTTTAGAGAGTTTGTGGGCAGTCATTAGAGTTTTTTTTTTTTTATTGTTGGGGACTTACTTGGGTACGTTCTTATTGAAACGTAGCCAATTAGCCTTTCAAATTAAAGAGTTTGTGGGCAGCCATTGAAGTTTTTTTATAGTTGGGGCGAACGTAAAAGAGTTTCCTATTTTTTTGTTTTGTTTTTTTTTCAATTATTAAATCGTCTCAGTTGTTGTTGCTTAATGTTCTTCTGTTTCACGTCCTGGATTTTAGGGAAATGGACAATCCTACATGGATATAAGGATTTTTGTTTTATTGAAAATTGGAGCGTGACAATTTGGTATCATAACTGGACCCAGTCAGAAGTGTGCCAACGAGGACGTTGAACCTTAAGGTGGATTGTAACACCCTGTGTGGGCGGGTTCTGAGGCTGGCAGGCTACCTTGCGTGGGCGAGCTCTTAAGGTTGGTTGCTCCATGTGTGGGCGGGCTAAAAAGGCTGGTATGCTACCTTGTGTAGGCAAGCTCATAGGCTGGTAGACTACTAGGGTGTTATAGTCCCACATCGCCTGGGTGAGAAAAGGAAATGTGCAAAATATGTGTGAATTTGGATCTACAAAGTTCTACATGTTTTAAAGTCGTGTGGGCCTTGGCCCAAAGCAGACAATATAGTACTTTGTGGATCGGGCCATTAGGGGTGGATTGTAACACTATGTGTAAGCGAGCTCTGAGCTTGGCAGGTTACCTTGTGTGGGCAGGCTTTGAAGGCTGACAACTCCATGTGTGGGCGGGCTCAAAAGGTTGGCAGCTACTTTGTGTAGGCGGGCTTAAATGTTGACATGCTACCAAGAGGTTATAGTCCCATATCGTTTGGATGAGGAAAGGAGATGTGCTAAATATGTGCAAGTTTGGAATTACAAAGTACCATACGTTTTAAAGTCGGGCAGGCCTTAGAACTATAAATGACTAGATAGTACTTTGTGGATCGAGTCGTTACACAGGGACTAAAGTCTACACTCTGAGCAACTCCAACAATGAGTTTGTGCTCATATCTGACCCCAACAACCTCAAATCACTTGGCCTTCTTCTGCTTTTGACATGAGGACACTGAAACACTTTTTGCCCAAGTGAGTTTTCCTTAAAGTTTTTATCTTTTTCAGGTTTTGTTTGTTGGCGTGGTTTTGAATTTTGTAAAATGTGTGTTGGGTTATTTTAGGTTCAATTGAAGCAGCCAATGTTGAGTATAGGAGCTAGGGTTGTTCCGATTACACTTGATCAAGTATGTGTTTCTTGTTTTAGTTTTGGAGTTTGTCTAAGAAGTCTTTCTTTTTTAGTGAGCTCGCATTTGAATTTTGAACTCATTTTATGAGTTACTTTATATAAAGTTTTCATCTTTAGAGTTGGTTTCACTTTTAGGTTGGAGCAAAGGAAAGGGTGTGAAAATGTCTAGTTGAAAAGAAGGAAAAATGCTAATGAAAGACATCATAGTAGTTTTTCAAGAACCATGGAGTCTAAATTCATATAAGTTGCACATACTTGATGTTTCAATAAGATCAAAACATGCCGACATAGAGTCTTATTGGCTGATCAGGTTGTCTATAGACTAGTCGGAGTTGTTGAAGTGGTGGTGGCGTGGGGTTGTCCGATCATAGATGGTTGATTGACGGCTTATGGTTTCCAACACTGGAATATTTATCGCTTCAATTTTTCAACTGTTATCCTATAATCAAAGTTCAAGGCCATCATGTTTCTTGATGTTATGGTCAACATTCTTGTTACGCTGATATCAAAAGTTGGCTTGAGCCATCACGGAAGTGAGAAGGTTTGACACAAAACATTCAACTAAACATTTTCCCAATTGAAATGAAGTTTGGCCTTTTATAATTGATGCAGTCGTTTTTTGCTCCCTGCTTTGACCTAGTCCTACTGACCTGCACAAGTAACACATGTGAGCCACGGACCACCGTTGTGGTGGCCGATGGCACTCTGATGCTAAAATCAGACAAGGATCTGAGGAAGGCATAATGCTGTAAACAGGGAGTTTGTAGCGTACCGTAGCTTACCAACCTCGTGTCTTATTTATAATGCAAGGAGTCCTGGTTTTACCAGGCCATCGTAGGCGTAGTTTTGGAAGGAGATCTTCGTGGAAATCCTTTTCTAATTAGAAGTCATGTTGTAGGAGGGAAGTTCGTTGTTAGCCCTGTGTTCTTAGATATGCAGGAGATAGTTCTCAATATGAGAGCAATCCGTAGAAGGGAGATTCCCTGTGTGGAATGTACTCTGGTATTTGCTTCCTATTTGGAAGCAGAGAGTTGTTGTAGTTGCTCGTCCAAAGCTGATCCTCGAAATACTTGCCTTAGTATGACTTATGGGTATTGAGGATAGTTGTGAGACGTGTGGGCCTAGCATGCTGTGAGAGTCCGGGTCCGTTTGGCAAACTGAATTGGGTGGGCTTAGAATCGCTTGGGTCAAACCAGTGTTGGGCTAATGTAGGGGTGGGCACGGTCCGGATCGATTCCAAATTTGGAGGAACCTAACTCGAACCGTTTACATTTTAACGGATCCGGTCCGGTCCGGATCCCTTCATTTTGATAATTGAAACCGAACCTAACTCGAACCGTTCTAAACGGTTCGGTTCCGGTTCCAAACGGTTCCAATTGAATCAAGAAAAAATTGCCTTCAAAAAAAAAAAAAACAGAAAAATAAATTTGGTGAACAGATCCATAATACAGATTAAACATATCATACAAAAGCATACAACAGAAAATCAGAAATCATCATTGATCCATAAGAGATCATCATTGATCGATCAAACAATCCATCATCGATCCATAAGATCTCCTCGCCACAGATCCATCATCGATCAACAGAAATCATCATCGATCCATCATCCATCATCGATCAACAGAAATCATCATCCATCATCGATCAACATAAATCATCGATCCATCATCTTCATCATCGATCCATCATCATCCATCATCGATCAACATAAATCATCATCCATCATCCATCAACAGAAATCATCGATCCATCATGGATCAACAGAATAGGAAGGAGTAGATCTGAAGAGGAAGGCGCACTCCATCATCAATCTGAAGAGGAAGGATCGGTGCACTCCATAGGAAAAGAATCAGATTTAGAACCAGAACCAGTCACTTCATCGTCTCCGACTCCACCTCTGCCTCCGCCCAAGAATTTGAACCATTCATCGTCTCCGACTCCACCTCTACCTCCGCCCAAGAACCATTCATCTTCATTGTCTCCGCCATCTGCTACTGCTGCTTCTTCTCGAGACAGAGACATAGAGAGTAGCTTTCTTTTTTGCATCAGGAACGACAGGAACTCAGGAAGATTTTGGCTTTTTTGCTCGCGAGTCGCTGCTGTGCTGCCTGCTCATGGTTGTGGAGAAATGAGAGAAAAGGCGAAGAGCTCTTCGACTCTTCGTTGTGGAGAAATCAGAAATGAAATGAGAGGAGAGGAGAACTTAATTAGGGTTAGAATCTAAAGTAATGGGTTGGGTTACTTGGGTATATATATTCGGTTCGAAACGGATCGGAACCGAACCGTTTGAAAAAAAAATTAGGAACCGGAACCGAACCGTTTAAGAACGGTTCCGGAACCGAACCGAATCGTTTCACATTTTTTAAAATCAGAACCGAACCGTTTGGAGTAAAATGGTTCGGTTCGGTTTGGATCCGCGGTTCCTCGACCCGTTTGCCCACCCCTAGGCTAATGTAGGGGCCCGTAGTTCCTCGAGATCATCTTGACACGTGTATGGCCCAAGGGTGTGACCGTTTTTATGTACCATCAGCTACTCCCCCCGAGTTAGTGGGTTCTCACATCGGTTCGCTAAGTCATCTTTTGAAAAGATGTGCTGCTCTTGATGATTGAGTCTGAATCATTGCTTGAGCTGTGCGCTACATTAATTGAACGTAAGTCGATCCAGCAGAAAAGAGCTGGGAACCAAATCCCTATTTAGGTCATCCGTAGTGCAATGTCTGACTCTTCTATTTTCCTTGCTTCTGAAGCTACCATTCAGTTCATCCTCTGTTGAGAAAGGATTGTTCATCTTTCTCATGACTCAACAAAACCTTCTTGATGACGCAAACCTGGTCAAGGGCCTCGAGTTTTTCGAAGACATGTTGTTGTCTGAGACTGACCTTGCCGAAATCCGTACGAAGTTTGGGGTCCCTAAGGACATGTCGTTGTATGTTCTGACGGGTGACCAAACGCCAATGTCGCCTCCGACCGGTTTCATTTGCTTGCATCGTGGGATGCTTCAAACTGCTTGATTTTGGAGTTCTTGGATCTCCTGGGGATTCCTCCGGCCTAGTTAATGCCTAATGGATATTAGATCATCCTCCTGATTCTGATCAATGCTAAGGAGGTCGGCGTCAGCATGACGCCGCGAGTAATTCAGATGCTAACTGATCCCAGATTGAAGAATAACGATGTCTGTAAGATGACGTCGTTGGCTTGCTTTGTGAATTTGTCCTATGATTTCAAGTTCTGGCAAAAGTATTGTTTTTTGGCCCTTGCGGATTCGAAGTATTTTCTATGCAAGGGTTGTCCACTCGAGCGAGAGTTCAGGTCGCTTCGTAAGTTCAACCCTTTCTTGTGACTTTGATATGCTTGATTGCGGGCTGGCTAATCATTGCTTTTTGTTTCTTCGCAGGAAGGTTTTCCACTCTTCTCTTTCCTTAGAGGAACAAAACACCATAAATACGTTTCGTGGTTTGCCAAAGAGGAATGTGGTTGATGTCATATGAGTTTCCAACTTCATCCCTAGTGGGCTGTGGGACAACTGGCACGTTGCCCCCACTCTGTACCGAGTATCGTAAATTTAGTTGGAAGATGGGGCCCCTTCAAGAAAGAGGAAGGTTGTTGGGGCCAAAGTTTTCATTCTGTCTGACGTGGAAGAGTCGTCTGAAACGTTTGCCTCTTTTGTAAGGAAGAGGTCCCATGTTAGAACTGGGTTGCCTTCAGCACGACCCGCTCCAGTGAGAGAAGCTAGAGCGCGAATCTGCTAAGCCAGTTGGGGCAGAGACTGATGTGTCCGGCTTGGAAAAAGATTACTTGCGGTTCGTAGGAGTTGTAGACAGGCCGAACCTTAGTGATGCGCAGGTTGAATTTGTAAACGATCGTTTGGTGCTGGTCGCAATGGCGGCTTCTGCCGATATTGATTCGCATGGGACTGTTCCGATAAAAGGCTCTTGTGAGGATTTTCATGAGGTTGTAAAATCTGATCGTCCCGCTGGCGTGCAGTCTTAAAGTGGCCGTGGGGGCACAAGCCAAGTTTCATGTAGTCTGCATTGTTCATCGTCTTGTTACAGGCCACGGCTAGAAGTATTGGAGGGTCTTCTAGATAATTTGCTTCCTCCTCTCCCTCTGGATCCCGTCAAGCCATCTTACAATAAAAGGTCGGTTGCTGTCGACAAGGGAAAAACCACATAAAAGAGCCCAAGGACAGTGGCAACCGTGAAGGGTAGCGCTGGCATAATTCCTGATACAGGAAAGCTTCATCCGGATGCGCGGATAAGCCTGTTTGCACCAGATTTGGTTAAAATGAGTTCACAACTCTAGCACCAAGAAGTGGATGTAGAGTATGCTTCGAGGATGCGTATAAGCAGCCATCACAGCTGGCTAGTGGATTGCGCTCCAAAACCTGAGGAGCATACGCTAGAAGGGTGTATGGACAAGGGCTTGAAGTGCCTTATGCTAGGTATGTCTCACTTGAGACACGTGGCCGTTGCTAGGATGGAAATCGAGGCAGCTCATGAGAGGGTACACACCTTGGAACTTGTCTTATCACACATGCAGGCATTGTATTCTGATGCGCTTTATGAAATTGATCGGCTACAAAAGTAGTTAAAAAGCAGGCTAATGAGAAGAGGCTGGATCAGTCAATTGTGGCCGCTGAGACTCAAGGGGCTCGTCTGAGGGTCCTTGAGCGTGACATGTATGAGGCGGTGTTTGAGAGAGATAGACTCAATCAGAAGTTGGATCGGACCCACCGAGACGTAAAGGTTGCACAAGAAGCTGTGGCTAGGGCGCATTTTGAACCAGGGTCTCTTGCTGAAGAAAATGCTTCGAAGTAGGCCGACTGGGCTGCTCAAAAGCAACAGTTAGAGAGGCGAGGAAGGCTGAGGAACATCTCGAATTGGAGTGGCATGAACTTAGTGTTGTGAAGAGCAGTCTGGCCACAGAGCAATCTCAGATCGACGAGCTGACTGGCAAGTTGAAGCTATTGGAGCGTGAACTTGTTGATGCGAAGGCGCGCGAAGAGGAGCTTCTTCAGGAACAAGGCAAATGCTAGTTCCCCTGGGTTGTACATGGCAGATTGGAGTTGCTAGCGCTGATGAAGGAAGAGCATCCAGAGTGGGATCTTGGTCGTTATAAGAAGATGTATGTAAACTTGTTTGTTACCTTTATGTCATCGGACGAGGAAGACAATTTGGGCCCTGATGTCCAGGTCGTGGCCCGCATGGATGCAACTCTTGCTCATTCTTCCACTAGGCTTACCTTTTTTTGTTTATGTACCTTCTCCCGATAAGGAGTAAACTTTGTGTGTTTGTACCCCTTTCCGTTTTGACCATTAATGAAAATAGTTTTATCCGTTTCGTGCTTGTTGTCTCTATTGTATGTTTTTCGTTTCGCCTTGTCGTCTTACTTTGGCATATGCTGGTTAAATCAATAGGACGTTGACTAGCCTATTTGCGATAGAGAGCTTGATTGTTTTGCGTTGTGAATGACTTAGGGTCATCGATGTGTAGTCATGTACGATAGTGGGCATGTTGCGGGCAGTTTAGCTAAGGGTTGAGTTGCCTGAGTTGTGTCATGTTCCCAAGGTAAGCTTCTTGAAGCTTGCCTTACTTGTCTGATCGATTCTTTGTGTTTCTATGGCTCTTTTGGGGGATTTTGGTAGACACCACATTCGACTGAGAAACATTCAAACATGTGTTGGTGGGGTTCCATTAGGAGTAGATGCAGAATTGTAACGACCCGATCCGCACAGTAAGATATTGTCCACTTTGGGCCCAACCAGCCCGCACGGCTTTAAAAGGCCTCTTACTATGGGGATCCAACCTCGCACATATATAGCACATCACCATTCCGCACTTAGGCGATGTGGGACTATGATTTCCCCTTGGTAGCTAGTCCAACCCCTCTTGGGATCCACAGGCCTGTTGGGCCTATTGGGCTCCAACCCTCACCCTCACCTTCCTCCTCAGGTCCGCTCACACAAGGGTCTCACAATCCACCCCCCTTAGGGCCCAACGTCCTCGTTGGCCACACAGGCCTAACGTCCACATTGCCCGAGGGCCCACCTCCATGTGGCACACTTTCGGCTGGGTCAGGCTCTGATACCATTCTGTAACGACCCGATCCGCACAGTAAGATATTGTTCGCTTTGGGCCCAACCGGCCCGCACGGCTTTAAAAGGCCTCTTTCAGAGTATGCACAACGGACACTGGGCCCCTCTTTGGCCCTACTCATCCAGATATTGTCCTCTTTGGCCTATGGGGCAGCATTCCGCACCTCAGGGGGCGCACACTGATCTGCTACACTTGTGGAAATCGTGAAGAGTCAGTAATGTCTAGTTTTCTGTACTTGGTGGGGACGTCCGAGTGAGAGATTCGGGATGCAGAAGTGGTAAGAGATTATGAGGATGTCTTTCAGGAAATTCCCGGCTTGCCGCCTAGGCGAGAAATTGAGTTCCGAATCGATTTAATACCTGGAACCGCTCCTATCTCTAAGGCAGCGTACCGGATGGCACCGAAGGAGTTGAACGAGATGAAAGTCCAGTTGGACGAAATGTTGCAAAAAGGGTAATTTTTCTTGGTGTTTTGTTTGATTTGGCCATACTTATTGACATGTTTGTTCATGTTAATGGATATATGTGTAATCCTTGAGGTGAGGGAGGTGTGGAATGCTGCCCAATAGGCCAAAGAGGACAATATCTGGATGAGTAGGGCCAGAGAGGGGCCTAGTGTCCGCTGTGCATACTCTGAAAGAGGCCTGTGGAGCCCCAGTAGGTGGGTGGAAGCAACAAATCCTTGAGGTGAGGGAGGTGCGGAATGCTGCCCCATAGGCCAAAGAGGACAATATCTGGATGAGTAGGGCCAGAGAGGGGCCCAGTGTCCGTTGTGCATACTCTGAAAGAGACCTTTTAAAGCCATGCGGGCCGGTTGAGCCCAAAGTGGACAATATCTTACTGTGCGGATCGGGTCGTTACAAGAATCCTCCTTTCTGCTACCTCTTTCACTTCTGCTATTATCTGCAAATTTTAAGCTTGCCTCATGAAAGCCTTTCTCTTTTTCCTTAGAATTCTATTCTGATGCATAGTACTCTTCTTCTGTGGCGTTTTTCACAGCTGATGGATCACAAAACATCCCACCCCACTGTGGGAAGTAGATCAAACCTCCTGCGGCTCCTCCTCCTCCAAATTCCACTCTTCTTCTGCCTCCCTTGCGACTCCTCCTCTGCTACTCCCCTCATCTACTATTGTATATTATAAATTTGAGTTTTGGAACAAGTTTGGAACATTCTTTGGACAAGTTTGCATATGCTGATTAAAATTTGGGCATACAAATTAATAAGAAAACTATTTGGGCTTTGGACCAAGACCGACCCGGCTCAGCCCAAAATTCGATTAACCGAGACCTTGATTAACCGGCCCAACTTGGTCAGGTCTCGGTCCTCAGAATTTTGGGCTTAAAAATGTCAGTTCGAGCTTCGATTTTTAATTTTTGGGCCGGTTAGTGGGCTCGCTTGTGTGGCCACTAACCTGTGAATGAGGGTTTTCTTTATTTGTTTTTTGAAATCAGTATGACAAGTCATTGGGGTCGGACTGTGTGAGTTCGGACCGGATGAAATCATCAGATTCGGGCTGCATGAATTCTGACTAGATAAAGATTTTTTGTGATGAATTATTGTACTCGGACTTCGTGAGTTCTAACCAAATGTAGTATCGTAGTTGATTATGTGAGTCCTTTATTAGGTGATTTCCATGAGTTCGGACCAGATGTCATCCATGACATTGTAGTCAGTTATGTTTACTAGGAGATGTAATCTTCATAGTCAGTTTCATGATTCTGGATTAGATGAAGTTAGCGCGATCAAAAGTACATGAGTTCAAGGAAGATGAACTCAGTTTGACTAGTCTTAAGTCAGGCATGCAGACCTGATCCTTGCCGGATTCGTCTCTTGTTGGACCTGATTCTACTCAAGCCTGTCGGATATGTTTCCTGTTCATGTCGGATATGTCTCTTGTCGGATTTGTCTCCATTTAGGCCAGCTTCTAGCCGGGTTCATTCTTTTTTCATGGGTTTTTTTTTTTAAGTTTGAAACTTATTAGTTTATACCTATTATATATCGACCTTCATTTCGAAAATTAATTGAGTCTATCACTCGTTTTCTGACTAAACAGTTAAGTCCATGTCATTGACGGGTCAAAAACTAATATTTGGACCCTTTTGACCTTTTTTTTTTGGAAGGCGAGCTGGGTTTTTAAGGATCCCATAACCATCAACTGGGCGACCTATAGGTCAACACCCATTAGAAAGTAACCATGCCGCAGGTGGGATTCGAAGCTAGGACGTGGGGGACAAATCCACACAGCCCTAACCACTAGGCCATAACACCATTGGCGACCCTTTTGACCTTACCTTGGGTTAAAACCTAAAAATTCGGGTTCCCATTTTGCCCTCGAACAAAATTCCAACTTCCCAACATATCCCCTCCTATTCTCTCCCACTGTTTCAGCACCATCGCCCTCTCCAAACTGAAATCACTAGCACCACCAAGAATAACCCATCAAGAATCCCTGGAAAGGACCAAATGTATAATCTTCCCTAATCACATACCCACCATTTTCCAGGGAAGTTTGTGGTAAGTTTTATTGTGATTAGAGCTTCTGGATGCTCCATGTGAAGGGGAAGATCAGGAAACCCAATATGGCAAACAGAGGTCGCGATGCCTTCATTGTTGATTCCTCACCAAATGGACCTCTTGAGACTTCAAAGTATATATATCATAAAGATTAGTGGGATGCACTTTAACGTCTTTGATTTGGTTTATTGGGTTTGTGGGATTGGTTGTTGGTGACCAGATTTTTTATATTGGTTTGATGCAAGTAGACTGTTGTTGAGAAATTGATAAGTAGGTGGAGGAAAGGTTCCACCTCCCAACCCCATTATTTTGGTATTGGAATTGGAATTGGTATTTGCTTTTCATGCTACTTTGTTGTTGTGGACTTGTATTTCTTCACTAGTAGCACTAGTTGGAATCATTTTGCATTAATTGGTGTAGTGAGAGGGGAATAGTTGTAAAATCTTGAAATATCTTTTGTGAAAATGGAAGGGGCCAGGGTTGGGTTTTATCACCAAAACCAATAACAACTCATTTGGTTAAGTTCGTGTATATCATCAATCATGGCATATTGCAATCCAGCCTTACACTGAATCAAGATAGAAATCCAATTGGACAACATAATCACACTCAATTAGCTTCTCCCTCCCCTTCCTCTCTCCCACCACTGGCCTCCTCTTCGATCGCACGATGATGGGAGAAAGGGTTATTCTGAGGGCCATTGGATGGTGACAAAGCTGTGTGTGTACGGCGAGGGATTGTATAAATGTAGAGATAGAGATTAGCTAAGCCATAACTATGATTTAACCCAAGGTAAGGGCAAAAATGTTAAAAATAGTTTTGACAAGTCAATGACGTGGACTTAACGGTTTCGTCAGAAAATGAGTGTTAGACTCAATTAGTTTTTAAAACAAGGGCCAAAATCTAATAGGGATAAACTAATGAGTGTCAAACTCAAAAAACCCTTCTTCATTCGGGCCCGTCCTCCGGGTTTGCTTCCATTCGGATTCGTCATCCGGATTCGTCATCCGGATTCCTTTTTTATTTTTTATTCGAGTTCATCCTCTACGGGCTGGCTTCTAGTCGCGTCCGTCTTCCGGACTCGTTCTCTGGATTCGTTTTTCATTTGGGCTTCTCCTCCACGAACTAGCTTCTATCCGAACCCGTACTATGGGTTCATTATCCGAATTCATTTTTCATTTGGATTCGTGCTCCATGGGCTAGCTTCTACTCGAGCCCGTCCTCCAGATTCATTTTTTTATTCGAGTTCATCCTCTACAGGCTAGCTTCTATTCAGGAATGTAAGCCTGCGAACCTGCCGAAGACTAGAACAACCAATAAAAGTTTAAACTAATAATAATGTTGCCAACCTAGTTTGAACCCACGATCTGAGGTCTTCTAAACAATGCCTTTATGAACTCTACTTGTGCTTCATTGATGAAATATTTAGTAACACATCATTATATCCAGATGTACTCGGATTACCTGTCTAATTCACAAGACACAATTTTAGTCATTTAAACCCAAATAGAATATTGGAATTTTTGTTACATTGATATTGGAAATGACTCAAGATGATCGTAATATTCTCCCGTCTTGTTGCTCAGTTGCGATCAAGCATA
Source organism: Berberis vulgaris (assembly GCA_963556465.1). Lineage (NCBI taxonomy): Eukaryota > Viridiplantae > Streptophyta > Magnoliopsida > Ranunculales > Berberidaceae > Berberis > Berberis vulgaris. The sequence continues at coordinate 66,103,296 of OY747134.1, read as the reverse complement.
AAAAAAATTTAGAATGGAAACTTGTCATTTCCCATAGACGGTGCCAAATTGATGCAAAAAAAATGTTAACTGCCAAACACCACTTTTTTGGTGGCCGAAGGCACTCTGATGCTTAAGTAATAACTCTGTTTGAAGAATGAAGTAAATCTTGACAAAACTCAGTTAAAGTTGCATAGTGTAGATAGGATAGTCGAATTGACCTCCCTCGAATCGAGTTGAGATCTGAGTTGAGAGCCAATTGAGTCCCATGTTCATACCTTTTTTTTACCTTATATAATGAGTGAATTGATGACTACATTCAGTTATGTGCATGACTTAAGCTCGGTTGGCGCAATGAAGGGGGGCGCTTATTGTAACGGTCTTCTCCTTTATTGAGATGGGAGTGATGCCCTCCATTTCCTTCGTAATTGTCCATCAATATTTATGATGACGTAAGCCTTTGTAATGACTCTCCAGCATTTATGGTGACTTGAGCCATGTGTATGGACATGATTAGGTAACAATTTCATGTATCATCAATATGCATTGAGTGTGGAGGTGTGTACAATGTTAGGGAATTGGTTCATGCAGACAAAGGGAACAAACTTGTCAGGTATTCTTTATCAGCTCACTCCATTTTTTGTTATGTGGGAAATATGGATTCAAATAAATAAGTTGTATGAAGGGAGGGAAGTCTCAGCTAACTACGTGGTCATAAAAACTTATTATTGGATTCGATGCGTGTCTAAGCTCTTTACTCCTTAAAAAAGAGATGAGAATCATATTATGTTATGCAGGCTTGGTATGCAAACAAAGGTGGTGGGTTTTGGTGCCACCTCTTTCTGAATGGTATGCTTTGAATGTAGACGGTCCTCAATTGAAAAAGTGGCGACTAGGGGAATTGTTATTAGAGATTGAGTTGGAGCCTTTGTGACAAAATGTCAGGTTCATTGTGGACATGGTTCTAACAACGAAGTGGAAACTCGAGCTTTGTTGGAGGATTTGAGTATTTGTAAACGGAATGGGTTCCGAAACTGTATGATTCAAACCGACTCAATGTTGGTGAAACAGTGGATTTTTAGATAAATAAAGGTTCATTGGTCTCTTAACAATCAGTGAGAAGAGATTTGGGACATTTGCCATTCGTTAGTAAGCCATTGTAGGCATATTTTTCGTGAGACAAATGTTGTTGAAAACTCTCTGGCAAGGTTGTTTCAAGAGGAAGGGGTGTCAAGAAGCTATGTTTGGGAATCATAACCAAATAGGTCTAAATCTCTCCGAATTTTAGACAAGAATAAAACTGGATACATCAAGTGAATGTAAAGTCTGTTTTGTGGAAGTAGTTGCCTTGAGTGTGAGGTGTTTTGGGCGAGCAATCATGTGCTTTTACTTAAGGAATGATGGTGTTTGGCAAAATTCTTTTTTATGGACGGATATGACAACAATGCAGCAAGGCGCAAGCTCTGCTTTTGGTTTTGTCAAAGGATATGGTTTGGCTCGGGCTTTCGAAGATGGTGCTGGATTTTCTGCTGGCCAGAATGGAGCGAAAAAAGGACGGACTGATAATCAACATCATTTGTATCATAATATATGTGCAACAGATGTTGTGTCTCAAAACATGGTTGCAGCAGTAGTTGGTTCAGCTTCCAGCAACAATTGAGATTGTTTTGGAGGGTTGTCAACTGAAGTTTATAGACAGGGTTTGTGTCTTATGCGAAACTGGTTTGAAACCCAGGAAAGATGGAAAAGTTTGAGGCCCATCTTAGGCTGATCCCTAGATACTTGCCTTATTAGACCTTACGAGTATTAGGCTTGACCTTGTGACGTGTGGGCTTAGTAGGGCATTGTAATTTGGGTCCAACATCCTGGATTCTGCCAAAATGAGCTTAGTGTTGTTTGGGCTTTGCCAAATTGCATGGGCAATCAGGCCCGCTTTGCTCTATTGACGAGACTATCATGACACATATATGATGCAGATTAAAGAATGATTTGGTATATCATCAGCTACTCCCCATGAGTTAGTAGGCTAGCCCGTCGGTCCACTAAGTCATGTCATTAAGGACTTGAGCGGTCATGATGTTTGAGTCTGGATCATCTACTTGAGCAGCGCGCGTCATTAATTGGGCGTGTGACAGCTAAAAGAAATAAGGCGAGAATTCTACTTTCTATATAGATCCCCTTATCTGCAAATTTTAGCTTCTATACTATTCCGATCTCAGAGACTATTTTTTTGTTTCACTTTCTGTGCTTTTGACTTTGTTTAACTTACGTGATCGAAAGTTTGTACATTCTTCCATGGCAGGCTAGAATCAGCTTTCTGATTAACTATTTGCTAAAGGTAGTAGCCCATAAGTTCTTCGAGGAGAGGTCAATCTAATCTGGAAATCCTTCGCGAGAAGTATGGGGTTTCTGATGATCTGGCGCTCTTCACATTAGGCGTTGGTCAAACGCCATTTTCTTCTCCAAAAGGATTTATCTGTTTGCACCAAGGTATGCTTCAATCGAGCATTTGTTTTCTTGTCAGGAAAGAGATTTGGAGCTTCTTGACGTACCTCGATATTTCTCCTGCTCAGTTGGTGCCAAACAGGTATAGGACGGTGATCACCATTCTGATTAGGGCATAAGATGCTGGTGTCCAAGTGTCTCTGAGGTGATCCAACTTCTCACCTCTCCTTGGATAAATGAGCATGTTGTGTGCATGTTGACATTGCCGTCTTGCTTTGGCAATGTGCCTGACGACTTCAAGTTTCGGCAGAAGTATTGCTTCATGGCTTCTACAGATTCAAAGTATTTCGAGCTTGATGGTTGTTCGATTAAACGGGAGTTCGGGAAAATGAGTAAGTTTTATTTTCCATTTTTAATCTCGCTAGTATTGATTGTTTATTGAATCGTTATCCATTTTTGTAGGGAAATTTTTTACTACGCCATGGATAAATTTCATGACATACCTTGGATGCAGTGGAGGATGTCGTCCAACCTTCTAATATCAAGAGCCATAGACTTTGGGCTTACTGGCATAAGGCCCCCACTCTTTTTAGAGTTCCGAAACCAAAGTCTGAAGGCAAACCCTCTTCAAAGAAGAGGAAGTTTTCAAAGGTTAAGACTCCTAGCCTATCAAGGAGGGCGGAGTTGAATGAGACACTTTCTTCTTCCTTGCATTAAAAGAAGCCTCGTGCTGGGACGCAAAGTTGTAAGGAAAGATCTTGACTCATCCGCTGGGGGGGGGGGGAAGCTGTTGTGTCCGAGGGACATGCTGCTCAGGCAAATGCCCCTATTTCCCTTCCCAACTTGGAGAAGGAGTATCTACAAATGGTGGTGGTCGAAGAGCAACCTGTTGCTGCAGGCAGGTATGGCTGCTTCGTTCGATGTGTGCTGGACTCGACCTTTTTCATTGAAGGATTTCAAGTACAACCCCTCCTTGGATCGCGAGTCTTCTCGGCTTGCTGAAGAGTCGTCTGACTGTTGTTCTTATGGAAAAAAGTCTCATCCTCATCGCCTGTATTGTCCTCCATCCTGATCTTGACCTCACGTTGAGGTGACAACGGGTCCGAGGGATAACTCACTTTCTTCTTCCCCACCCACTGCGTCTGAGTCGACTCATTAGAGAAAACCGAACGTTGTGAACAAGGGGAAAGCAGTGGAGGAGGGCCATGATGTTGTGAAGACAACGAAGAACAATGCTAGAGTGATTTCAGTCTCAGAGTACCTCCATCGGGTTGCACGGATTAGTTTATTCGCCCCGAATGTGGTAAAGATGAGCAATCGGGCTTGGCATCAGGAGGTTGATATTTCTTATGCTTCCAATAAGCATATTAGTATATGCAATGATTGGCTGGCGAATTGTGCTTCGACGTTAGAAGGTGATATGCTTGGAGAGCGTATGGACAAGGGGCAGAAACATCTCATGCTAGGAATGTCATATCTGAACCAAGATGTCGTCGCTAGGACAAAAGTTGAGGCTGTAGAAGTCGTATTGTGATGTTTTTCACAAAATTGAGTCATTGAAGAAGTAGCTTGAAGAAAATAGGCCTACCCAATCGACCGTTGATCCTGAGGCCTCGCAGGCTAGATCGAAGGCTCAGAGGATTTGCTTGAAAATGCTTGAGTCCAATTTGGCAGAGGCAACGTCCACGAGGGATAGATTCGATGAAGAACTGAACCTTGTCCATCGTGACTTACAATTTTCTCAAGAGACCGCGGCTAAGGCTCAGGCTGAAATGCAGACTCTGAATGAGGAAAAGGCCAAGAAGGAGTCCGAGTGGACTGCCTGATGTCAGCAGTTAGAGTTTGATGTTGACTTCACTGTCAATAGTGTGGGGACAAAAGAAGAGCAACTCCTTCAGGCGCGAAATGAACTTAGTGTTGCCAAGGACAACCTGAGTATCGAGCAGTCCAAAGTTGATGTGTTGTCGGGCAAGCTGGACAGCTAGAGTGAGAGCTTGTTGAGTCAAGAGTATGCGAGGAGAAGCTCTGCAAGGTCCAGGGCACATTCGAGTTCAGCAAAGTTGTGCACGGAATACTAGAGTTGTTGCAGCTAATGAATGAGGAACATGATGGTTGGGACCTCTCTTATTACAGAGAGGTGCCCATTGCGGAGTTTGGAGAAGTCTCCAATCAATCAGAAGAAGAAGGTGAGTAAGATCAGGGTGTCCGAGTGGTAACACGTGCAGACAAATCCCCTGCTTCTTCTCCTGTCAAATCTAGCTTTGTTGTATCTAAACTTCTTCCCGATGAGGAGTGAACTCTGTATTTTTTTGATTATTAATGAAAGATGATATGTTGAGTAGAACTTTGCACTTGTGAACTTCTTTGGCTTTTTCAGCTTTGTCTTATCGCAGTATTAGCTTTTAGAAAAAAAAGGTTTTTCTGAGTCAGGAAACCATAGGATTGATCTACTGATGAGAGTTCTGACCATTTATGTTGCAATAATTCAGGCAATCCAGGTCTGTATTCTTTGTAGATCGAGAAGTTGTACTAGCCAAGTATTGTAAGTTGGCTAAACTCCATGCAAGGGGATAATCTTGGCTGGTAATAGATTATTTGGACCAGGTCGTTGTTCACCTTTGTGATCTGCCATTGTAATTCGCCATTTGCAGGCCAGGCTATAGAACGTATCAGCAGTTGTTGTTGCTCATATAAGCAAACTGGTTAGACTGTGGTCAAGCGAATGCATCATCGTAAGTGTCGGACAATGGTCCTTGTGAGACATCTAAGTTAAGCCTCCCGAGCTTTGATTGAACTTTTAAATCGTCTTTGTCCGTTTCTTGCGAACTAGGCTTCGAGTCAAACTAAAAGTTATCATCATCAGTCGTAACTAAATAAACTTAGGTTAAGTTCAACGAACATTGTCTGTGGTTGGACAATGACCCCTGGAAAGTCATTGTGATCAGGCACTGAGAAAACTGATTAGACTCTCACTTTCTAAGTCATTTTCACCTGTGCTTGGCGGACTACGGTCTTAGAGCGAACCATGAGCTATCATTATCAGTCGGGATTGAATAAGCTTTGGTAGGGTTTGGTGATCATTGTTTGTAGTTGGATAGTAATCCCTAGCAAGTCATCGTGATCAGGCATTGAGAACGCTGATTAGACTCCCACTTTCTAAGCCATCTTCACCGGTGCTTGGTGGACTGGAAGCTATCCTCATCAGTCGACACTGACTAAGCTTTGTTAAGGTTCAACGATCATTGTTAGTGGTTAGACAAGTTATCATGATCAGGCGTTGAGAATGCTGACTAGACTCCCACTTTCTAAGCCATCTTCACCCGCGCTCGGCAGACTACGGTCTTAGAGTGAACCAGAAGCTATTGTCATCAGTCAAAACTGACTAAGCTTTGGTAGGGTTTGACGATCATTGTCCATAATGGGCAATGATCTCTAGCAAGCCATCGTGGTTGGGCATCGAGAACACTGACTAGACTCCCACTTTCTAAGCCATCGTCATCCGCGCTCGGCGAACTAAGCGTCAAAGCGGACCAGAAGTTATTATCATCAGTCGTTACTGACAACTTTGGTCAGGTTTGGTGACCATTATCTTTAGTTGGACAATGATCCCTGGCAATCCGTCTCGATTATGCGTTAGAGCGCTGACTAGGCTCCCATTTTCTAAGCCATCTTCATCCGCGCTCGGCGAACTATGGTCTTAGAGCGGATCAGAAGCTATCGTCATCAGTCAGAACAGACTAAGCTTTGATCAAGTTCGACGATCATTTTCTACAGTTGGGCAATGATCCTTGGCAAGCCATCGTGATCAGGCATTGAGAACCCTGACTAGACTCTCACTTCTAAGCTATCTTCACCCGCGCTCGGCAGACTACAATCTTAGAACGGACTAGAAGCTATCGTCATCAGCCAAAACTGACTAAGCTTTGGTCGGGTTAGGCCTCCATTTAGCCTTGGGCATGTAAGTCTGACTTGGGGGTCCTGACTTACTTAAATCACGTAATAGTCCGTCATGGAGATTAGACCAAAAATTCTGATTCTGGAGTCGGATTGCCATAGATTGACCAGACTGAATGTCATTCAGACTTAATGAACAACAATGGAATTTTAATAGAACGGATACCTCAGATTTATTGATGATATCATTATAGGAGTGTTTTGCATTCCATATGTGCTTAAGGCCTTCGCTGTTTGTGTCTTTGTGTGTACGGGTCGTTCTCCGTATTTTAGGTCGGATCTGGCGGGGCACTCGCTTGGGCCCATGTGTATGACGTAGATTGCGAGGTAGTTTAGTATCGGTTACTCCCCTTGTTAATGGCGTTGTGTGCAGTGCCATTAATTCAATGAATGTGGACTCCTGCAGTTGCAAATGGAACCTTCGCCTCCTTATTTCTCATACGACATTTAATGTTGAAGTAACGGTTGGTTGACTTCATTTCGTGAACCGTCGCATCTATATATAGGCTGGTATCCATACCTGCTTTATCATTTCAAGAATTGGCATGAATGTTGTAGAGCATATATTTCAAATGCATATATTATATATAGGCTGGTATCCAGACCTACTTTATCATTTCAAGCATTGACATGAATGTTGTAGAGCATATCTTTCAAATGCATATATCCAGAAAATATGCTTTGGGTTTTCCAATTAGATTGCATGTCTTCATTGTTAGATTCTTCGAATGTTCAGACATATGTAGCGGCGAGTCTTGACAAGACGTGTTATTATGTGATGCTGCCTGGTTTGAGTGAGCATTCAATTGGTTCTATAAGACCTTGTAATTTCTTTTTACATTGCAAATAAGAGTTACAAACTCTCCCTCAGGGTCGAGTCTGTTTTTCATATTCCGGTGCTCCGAGGGCGTCTCGTGCCATCCAATCTCAGAGATAACACCCACAACCAACTATGGGTGGCTGCTCCTACTGTATCTACTGAGCTTCACGCGTGATGCCATAGCTGAAAGGCAGATTGGCGGAGCAGAGTCCTGATCAACGCGACCTGCGATCATGAGGTGCTAACTTTGCATCACTCCAAACATTCCTTGTTTGAGAGACATCCTCATTCGCCTTCTTCTACTTTTACCTTTTGAATTCTCTTTGAAGGCAGATCGATGGAGCAAGGTGTCCACAATCTATTTTGAGTGTCTTTACTGCCGCTTTCAAATCATCCTTGCGAGGTAGATTGGCGAAACAAAAAATCAAGCGCGTACCTACAGCCTGTAGCCTACTTTGGGTACTTTTGCTTTCATTTTTGAATCCTCTTTTAGAGGCAAATTGACGGAGCGAAGTCTTGACGTGCGTTTCAGTGGATTCATACTCGCGCCGGACATAGATACTTATAATGTGCAAACTTTTGTACTAGGTAGTCGGGCAAGATTTGTAACAACTTTCTTAGTAATCAACAAAGTATATTTTCTCTAATTCATGTTTTATTCCTTGAATGAATATGTCTCATATAGGCTTGTACGGACAAATCTTCTAAACAGAAAAACAAAAGAAATCAAAACAATAAGATAGTTTGACCTTGAGCGGGGACTATGCTAATTTGGTCCCGATGGAGATGCGCATGGTCCTAGCTCAGACTGTGTAGCTCCGTTGAAGAAGTGTCATGTTTCGCCAATGCTAGTGAAGTTATTGAAAAGTGAACTTCGTGCGGACATTCCTTGCTGGTTGCCAGCTTTTGGAGTAGGCGCTTATTTTTTTGAAGTGTTGTTACTTAGCTTTGTACTGGACTTCATGATGTCTCCAGTGCTGAATTCTGGCTCGTCGCATAGTTGAGCTTCGGTTGTCGAAGCTTTGTCTCTGTCCATGTGAGGTGATTCTTCTCCCTTATCTGGGCTCAATGTTTGATATGTTTGTCCCGCGGGCCCGAGTTGTAATTGCTAACAATCCAGTTGTTTCAGCGTTGCGTAGTGACAATTTCTCGCTTAAGGTTGGTCTCCTCGAATAGTTCTTTGGGCCTGGTCGGCAGTGTACTTGATGCATTGGTGCATAGTAGAAACTACTGCCTCCATGTGATGGAGCCAAGGCCTTCCTAGGATGATGTTGTAGGCAGATGAGGCATCGACCACCATGAACTCTTGGACAAAGAACTTTTGTAATTGTGGCTCTCCCGCTACTACCATTAGACTGATCTTCCCTATAGGGAAGCATTTCTCTCTGCTAAGCCCAATCATAAGGTGATTGGAGGGTATTAAGTCTTCTTCCCTGAGTTGCATATTGCAGAATACGTTGAGAAACAAGACGTTTAGAGAGCTTCATGTGTCCCCCAAGGCCTTTTTCACTTCTCGCTTTGTAATGAGGACCGAGATGATCAGTGCATCATTGTGAAGAGAATGGATGCCTTGGAGGTCTTTGTCCGTGAATGTAAGTGGTGGGATCGGGCTTTGAATACGTGCATACTGCACTTGTCGGTCCTTGCAGGTGGCCGCGTCTGCATCTCGAGAAGCGTCCTCTTTTCGGGACATGTTGGATTGCTCACCTTCGAAGTCGACTCCATGAAGTACATATATGATACCAGAAGCATATTTCTCTATCTCATTGACTACATCTTCCCTTCCCTTTGCTCTACCTTGCCTTTTGTCCGAGCTCAGGAACTCTTTGAGATTCCCCTTCTTGATCCAGTAATCTATCTCGTTCCTAAGACTTTTTTCAGTCGTCGATGTCGTGGCCACTCTCCTTGTGAAAGGAACAATATTTGTTGTTATCGCACCATGAGGGATCTTCTCGCTGTTTTGCAGGCCACTTCAATTCTCCCCAATTCTTAATGGAGTTGAGGACGACGGACAGATTGGAGTTGAAGGGAGTGACTGATTTAGACCCGATGAAGTTGGATGCCTTATATTGCTTTATTGCGGCCAGAGTTAGGCTTGCTGTCATCGCGCTTCCTCTTTCTGTCATCGTCTTCTTGTTTCTTTCCTTCATTCTTGTTTCTGGAACCAGAAGGTTTCTTTTCGGACTCCCCTTCCTTTTTGGCGGCCTACATCTCATTGATATAGTGATGTATTTCTAGGCACTCTTCAGCAAGTTTGCTATATCGGTCGAAAGCTCTAGAGTGAGGAAATCGTAGAACTTGTTTCTCCTCATACCTGAAGTGAAGGCTGTGACTGAGGTGTCGTTACTGGAGCCATCGATGAGGGTCAACTCATCATTGAAGTGTGTGATGTATTCCCTCAATATCTCGTTTGGCTCTTATTTGATGGTGAGCAGGTAATACGGGCCCTTCTTGATTCGTTGGTTGCCGACGAAGCGGGTGAGAAACTTTGTCGCCAACATCCAGAATGAATCGATGGACTTCGGAGGGAGGCTGTGGAACCAGGTTAGTGCTAACTTCTTCAGGCTGATAGGGGATGACCGGTACATTACTGTTTTAGATCCTTCGTTGAGCGCCATTAAATGCTAGAAGTGACGTAAGTGATCGGACGGGTCCACCGTCCTGTCATGAAACTCCAACTTTTGCGGGGTGAATTTCTTTAGCAGTGGCTCATTCATAATGTGATCCATGAACAGGGGGACGGTGAGGTTGAACAGCACGTCAGGATTGGTGGTCCCAAGCCGGAGGGGGGTTCTGCGAGACGAGTTTGTCGGCTCTAGACGTTGGGTCTTCATTGGCCGCTCCTCCACCTCTGGTCCACTAAGAGCCCATAGGGGCAAAGTGGCTCTCTTTAACATGTTCTTTGGTTGTCTTTCGGGTACGAGTCTTTTTGCTGCTCCCTGTATCCTTCAGTGGTGGAAAGTTTCGTTGAGTATCTCCACCGCTCGTGCGATTTTCTACATCTGGGTTGAGAGTAGATCCACCCTGAGGTTCGTAGTGGCTGCTACCAGCGCGAAGGTCTGTGGTTGTTCCCCCCGCAGTGTCGAGGCCGCCGGATCTGGAGGCGCTCCGCCAATTCGAGCGTTCAAGGGTTTAGCAATGTCTTCATTGTTGTGAGATCTAGTAGTCACTATCTTTCTAGACTGTAAGGAAGGGTGATATCACTGTTTTCAATGGAACTTCGTCGTTCTCAACGGACGACTACAAACTGATGTAGTCGAATCTTGTTCCGACCTAGACCTGCACATGGAACACACGTGAGCCAATAACAACCATTGTGGCGGCCGATGACAATTTGATGTTAAAGTCAGACAAGGCTTGAGAAAGGCGTAAAGCTGCAAATTGGGTTTTGTAGTGTATCTTTGTTCATCAACCATGTGTCCTATTAATAATGTGAGAGTCTGAGTCTTTGTTCGGCTTGACCTTTGGTGGTGTAGTTTAGGGAAATATATCTTGATGAAAATCTTTTCCTTATTGCGAGTCATCCATGTAGGAGAGTTTCCCTACATGACTTGTCCTCCTAGATCTGCGGGAGAAAATTTCCATTTAAGGTGTTGTCCATGCAAGAGAGTTTTCATGCACGACCTATACTCCGATATTTGTTTCATAGTCGGAACCAATATATTGTTGGCCTTGCCCGTCTTAGTCGATCTCCTAGATACTTATCTGATTATGCCTTATGGGTATTGGCCTTGACCATGTGACATGTGGGCTTAGTAGGGCACTGCAAGTTGGGTCCAACCTCCTGGATTCTGCCAAAATGGGCTTAGTGTTGTCTGTGCTTTGCCAGATTGGGTGGGCAATCAGGCCCACTTGGCTCTCCTGACTAGACTATGATGACACGTGTATGGTGTGAATTAAAGAACGATTTGATGTATCATCATAAGGTATTGCCCATTCCAAAGAGGGCTTAGAAATGATGGTGTGAAACTCCCATCTACAAAGTCGAGTAGCAGTGTTTTGGGACAAGAGTGAAGGAGTTCACACATTGATTAGGATTTTATAATTTAAAGTTGATTTGCATTGAAGCAACTTTTAGTTTCTCTACCCTCTAGTGAATGGATCATCATCCAGAGTCTCCCTCCGCACCTAGTTCGATCATCAGGTACTAGTGGCAGTAGAAGAGATTCTGCCTTAAATACAGTGGACAATTTTATAAATCTGTGATAAACTGAATATTATGGGTCTACTTATAGGATGTATACCTATGGTCCTATTACATAGTATGTGATGGAAGATAAGACACATTATGATCAATCAAGTAAAAGGAATACGAATAAATAGTAAACTTCAGTTCCCCGTCTCTCTCTGTTCTTGGTTGTCATGCCTCTGAATTGCTTGTGTAAACTTGCTTGCTTTCTGTGTTAGTCTTAAGGCTTGATAGATTATAAGGTGCAAACATAACCTTTCTCCCAATCTGTTGAAAATTTATGTCCTTACTGCCTCGGCCCTCCATGTACTTTTCATGCAGATTTTGTGATATGGTTTCCTGGAGTAACCCTGTAGAAGGATCACATGTTAGCACTAGATGATTATTATAGTTATATATGATCGTAATTTAGACACATTTCACCTTTTGTTGATTTATAGTTGGCCTTTAGTTTGTGCAAAGATGGATCAATTATGGTTCTTAAGAACAGTGAAAGATAACTGGAGGAAAGATACGTAAGCTTACCTGATATCTATTCCTGGTCTTTTTTTGAGGGATTCTGGAAGCTGACCATTGAGATTGTTGTTTTGGAGATATCTGTCACATAAAGCTTGACCTAAGCCAACTGATGATAAACATTGATGCTAAATGTTATGTTGATGGTATTGTAACCATGCCAAGTTATGCAACTTACATTTGGTGGAGATTGGAGAGTTCTCCCAACGTCTTAGGGATTGATCCGTCGAACTTATTATCCTCCAAATGCCTTCTCAAGTGTTTGGAATCAGACAAATGATTAGAAAAAGTTATGTAATTCAGAAACTGAGATGTAAAAGCAAAACAGATGCTGTAGAGGAGGCAAGTCACGAATTCTGAAAAACTTACAAGGCAACCAATGCATACAAATTGCTCAAGTCTGGGATAGGACCTGTAAGTTTGTTCCCTCCAAGCCAACTGCAGATATCATGTCATCATATAAGCGCATTTCATGAATCAGGTACATGCTTGCTGGATAAACTGAGTTTTTGTTTACTGTTTGAGATTTTTTGAGCTAAGTTTAAAGGTCCGCGTTTAGTAAGTTTTGCTTACAGGTCTGTGAGTGAACTTAAATCAGCTATGCTCGGTGACAGTGTTCCAGACAAGCAAAGGCCGGTTAGGTTCCTGCAACATTAATGCAACAGAATCAGAACTGCTGTCCTCTAGTAATGTTGAAGTATACTCTGCTTACTAGAATTGAATGACGAATCTCACGTTGCAGAACTCACAGAGAAGTGACTTGGGGACGTTTCTCCATGGAACATGTCACCCCTGTCCATGCATTCTGGATAGGAAGACATGGATCTCCTCTCCAGTCTGCGGGTGGGTTTGTCAAGCATTTTGCTACATTTTTCATTGCCACAACTGTCATTGTCACATATGCGATGTGTCACAGATAGGATGAGATTCAAGATAGGATGCAATTACTGTGGTAACAGATTGACATAGTATTTTGGTTGACGATTTTTAGGTAGGTAAAAAGAGTGATATTAGAAAGTTGCTTACAGTCTCTGGTGATAGTCCTTCCACCAAGATTTATGATCTGAAAAATCTCTCCAGCGTTGATAATGGGGCCAACAGGCGATCCAGTCGCTGGAATCAAATTGATCTCTAACTCCCCACCAAGAGGCCATCTTGTCCCAAGCACAGCTGCACCTGATGTTGTCACGTTTAGGCCTTTGTAGAAGTTCATTCCATTCACATTGACATCAAACACTCTCCAGCTATAGGGACTTGGAGTTCGATTGTCTTGAAAGTAGAGGGAAATATAGTAGTAGCTGCTGCGTAAAGATACGGGTGGCCATTTTATACTGAGTGTCTTGCCTCGGCTTGTTGTCAGACCATTCTGGAACACATTTGGTGGTGGTAGGTTCCAGAAGTTTGATGAAGTGACATTCGATTGAGTCTCAACTCTAGGATGGATGTCCTTGAACGATTGCCAGTATCGGTTGAATGGATCTTCTGGATAACTAGTTTCAAGTTTTATGGCTATGTTTCAGTGATGTATTCACAGTTGAAACTGTAGAATCACAAGAGAGGAGAAATTCTGTACCTGATGAGATCACCCTCGTAACCAAAACCATTTCGAGCCACAGAAATGAGTGCGTGCTTGGCGAAATCTGTAGAGTTATACATGGTATCCTCCAGGTTCTGCATTTCAATAGCATTGATGAATGGGCAAGTCTTAGTGTTTTTGTTTCGTGCAAGACAGATGCTCAGCGTCTCCCCTTTGGCTTCTATAATGACTTCGTAGAAGGAACTTTGACCATTTGCATAATCTTCAGTTGTGTCAACAGTGCCCCACATGGTTCCGTCAATAATTTGATCAAAGACTGATGGTTCCTTTGATCCATCAAAACCTCCATGGTAATAAGTCGTGCGCACCATGTACCTTTTTCGTTTAACCGCTGGAAGCTCATAACAATACTTCCGTGCAGTCGTGTCTGGGAAAAACCTCAATGTTGCCACAATGGGCACTAGACCAGGTGTTTCAAGTGTTGTTATGTTCCCAGTGTTGATGAAGCCTTCATCGGGGGTCCACTGGAGGCCACCCACAGTTGTCTCATTTGCCGCTCCACAGTTAAGGAGGAACCCTGCCAGATTGGACCTTAGTATGCATAAAATGCAAGAAAATAGATGCAAGAGTGAATATGTAGCAGTGTGTTGGTTTGCTGGGTAAAACACTTGCATGAAAAGTGTGAAAATTTTAGATATTTGAACCATGTCAAAATATCACCCTTTTCTAGCCAAGAGGCTAGCAAGCGTCAAAATGCTTGTGTGTGTGTATATATATATATGTATGTCTGGGGTTTCCAACCAGAACGAAGATCAGAATGCATGTTAGACTACATATTTGCATGATCGACGGGATATACCCAGCAAATCAATGGAATAAAGTTGTGTACCTGTTGGGTCAGGGCTAGGAGCAATGGGACCTGGGGCATGGTGAGCACTGATGGAGAAAGGGATGCTAACAAGCCACAAGAGGAAAACAGAGAGAGACATCTGCAGGCAGTTTTTTGAAAGAGAGGAGACAAGGAAGGAAACAAGAGAGAAGAAGAAAGAAACCATGCAATGGGATGGATGGATTCAGAAATGAGAAGGTTTGCTTGGTTTGGTCTAACAGTATTAACAGGTGGATGGTTGTGCATGAAAATAGAAAGTAATTAAACAAGCAAGAGGTGGTTTCTCATTAAGATATTTTGATCCACTAATTAATCCCTAGGTTGTCATAGTGTGTTTCTGTGCAAAAATACACTAGAAGAAAACAAGGTGTCAATAGGGTGTGATCTAAGGTAGATTCAACCTACCAGAGTTCACAGTTAAATTTATATAATCTTGGGAAGTTTTCTATAATAAATCTATCAAAACATCACCCACAAAAAGCTACATCAATTGAAATTAATAAAAAAATTTAATTTATGTTGCAAGTCCATTTTTCATGAAATTGGCCGATTGCTAAGAATTTCAATATTTTGGTTATTGTCGTGGTGTATGGCAGCATGTTAAATTTTTTTTTTACCAGAACTTGCACTCATTTTTTTTATAAGTGCAGATCATTGCTTAGCCTTAGTTTTTTTTTTAAAAAAAAAGAAAAGAAAAGAAAGAATGCCACCTCTTTTCCATTCCATAATAGGTTTTTATTTTTTAAAATAAAACGAAAAATGAAACAATAATAATAATAATAATAATAATAATAATAATAATAATAATAATAATAAAACTTTTCATTCTCGTGACAATGGGTGAACTTGTGGAGCATTCCCTTAGCATAAGCATTTAAAAAAATGCCTTATCAATTGTGCAGGGGAGAATCAAACTCTAATGGAAATTCTATGCCTAATCTAAGCGGTTAAAGAATCCAAACCTGTCATATACAAACAGCATAGGTGCATTGACAAGGAATAAAATGGACTTTAGTCTTAGTTAGCTCAGGGTTTTTTTTTTTTCTAACAATATAAACTACTGATAGCTTTGGCAGTTGATGTGCTTCTAAAAGAAACAAAAATGAAATTCTGGTATGTTGCCTTTATATTCCTATTGTCTAAAGCTCTTGAAGTTGAAAAAATGGCAATAGTAAAGAAGACATTGTTGATGCAAGAAGAGTGAAAAGAGGATTTAATTAGTAATATAGTTGAATATTACTTTGGATTAACAATCATCAAGTGGGGTAGTAAGGTTGCAAAACAACATTAATTGTTTTTTTTTTGTTTTAGTTAGCCTTTCAGACATCAAAGTCTACAGTATCTGAGACACCAAGAATAGATTATTACAAAGTATAAATAAACAATATAAATGATACCATATGAACTGTATTTTTTGTGTCACATTTTGTAAGGGAGAAATTATTGTGACAATTATTTCTAGGTGAAATGGACGCATCAACCAACCAGTTGTTGGAAGGCCTGCCCAAATCAAAATCAAAAATAAAAAATCGAAGTCAAGTTTATCAACCACATTTTCTCACCTAAACTCTCTAATTCTATATGCTTAAGCAATCTGTCATCCCCTTCTTCCTGTCCGCAATACTACTACTAAATATTTTCCACTAGTCCTATGGACACAAAAAAGAAGAGAAAAGAAAGAAATAATAATGATAAGATCCATTGACATACATTGTTGAGTCATTTACTGTAAAAAAAAAAGCTTAAGGTGTTAGTAATTATTAAACATAAGAGAAGTAATGTGCCAACCAAACTGCTTGGGTCAATAATTACTGGACAAAATGTTTGATCTTACTAGGTAATGGCACCTTGGATAACTCGAAGGAACCTCTGATGGATCGGTTTGACGATCTACTTAGTTGTTTATCGAATATAAAAAACCCCATCATAGTATATAGGAATAGAATATGCACCCAAAGGGATTAAAAGAGTGCGGGCACAAAATAAAATTGGTTGTAGTGCTTAAGACCAATTTAGAGAGACTTATAGAATATTAAGATGCAGTTGATCAGTTGACATAATTAAGAATTTGGAAACAAGCATTTTGATTGTTGTAAATTCTAGCACTAAAAGTAGTATTCAAGCAACAGCAAAAAACTCAGCCTCTAGAAACTTTAAAACATAGAACAGATTTATATGTTTGAAATTCCTCCATTTTTATTTATTTTTCCTGGGAGAAGCTTTGGTTACTCCAAAACAAAGAAAGGACACATGGAAGGATTACTTTCATCAACTCTTCTTTCATAATCAACCCAACGTCACACAACCACCCCCAAAACCCACCAAAATGTGATTGTAACAATAGTTTATAATCAATGAGAAGAGCCACATTTCAATACGAGAGTCTCTCTAGAGCCTAGTTATATATAGCTCCTCCTATGATGCAATCATCCTTGAAAATATTGCATTTGAAGGACATGGCCTTCACCAAGTTGATGATGAAGGCCACACCTTCAAAAGCACTTGTTATCAGGATCAATCTTGTCTTCCTTGCATTCTTCTTAATTATCTATGCCTTCTTGGTATTCAAACCGACAACTTATATCGACAGTTCTACAACTTTTGTTCGGTGTTCATTGAGAGAATGCCAACACAAGAAGGTAAGGTGAGTAAACCTTAAGTTTTGTTTTGTGGAGATGTCAGGATTGTTGTTTTGATATTATTAGTTACCCTTTTTGTTGAATTTGGTTTTTTGTAGGTTAATGATGGAGTACGGATGAAAGTGGTCTTGGAGGAGACTAAATTGCATGAGAAGAGAAGAATGGTTCAGAGGGAGAAACCAAGTTTCTTGGATGAAATTGGGATGAGCAAGAAAACAAGAATTGGATTGTTGAACATGGATGATGAAGATTTGAGTGATTGGGAGTTTGAACTCCAACCAGTTCTCTTTGAAAGAGTATCCAGCAATTTCAATTGGAGTGATATATTTCCAGAATGGATCGATGAAGAAGAAGATAATTCTATACCAGTGTGTCCTGAAATACCCATGCCAGATTTTTCAAGTTATGGGGAAATGGACATTGTGGTGGCTAAATTGCCATGCCAGTATCCGAACAAGGGGTGGGCGAGGGAGGTTTTTCGGCTTCAAGTTCATCTCATAGCAGCAAACTTGTTAGTGAAGAATGGGAGGAGAGATGGGAAAGGGAGAACCAGAGTGATATTTATTAGCTCATGCAGGCCAATGTTGGAGTTGTTTAGATGTGATGATATGGTGAAGAGGGAGGGTGAATGGTGGTTGTTTGAACCTGAGATGGGAAGGTTAGAACAGAAGGTTTCACTGCCCATTGGATCTTGTAAACTGGCTTTGCCTTTATGGGGTGAAGAAGGTACGTAGCATTATATTCAAGTTTCAGTTACAAGTTTTGAATTAGTTGTACATGAAAACTAGGCTAACCATAGCACATAATCTGTTACAGGAATCGATGAGGACTACGATCTTTCAAAGATTCAAAAGAGCACTCAAACTGTCAAAAGGGAAGCCTACGCTACTGTCCTGCATTCCTCGGAATCCTACGTATGTGGGGCAATAGCTCTTGCCCAAAGCATCATCCAAACGGGCACCAAACGCGACCTAGTCATGTTACTAGACAAGACAATTTCTCAAGCAAAACGTGATGCGCTTGCCGCTGCTGGATGGAAGATTCATATAATCACACGTATTAGGAATCCTAGAGCAGAGAAAGGTTCCTACAATGAATACAACTATAGCAAATTTCGACTCTGGAAGCTCACTGGCTATGACAAGATCATCTTCATCGACTCCGATATCGTGTTACTACGGAACCTTGATCTATTATTTCATTTCCCTCAAATGTCTGCCACGGGCAATGACGTGTCAATATTCAATTCTGGTATCATGGTAATTGAGCCATCTAAGTGTACTTTCAAAATGTTGATGGAACAAAGAAAGGAGATAGTGTCATACAATGGTGGTGATCAAGGATTCCTGAATGAGATGTTCGTGTGGTGGCATAGGTTGCCCAGAAGAGTAAACTATTTGAAGAATTTCTGGGCTAATACTACACTTGAGTCAGGATTGAAGAACCAGCTTTTCGGGGCAAACCCTCCAAAGCTATACTCGATACATTTCCTTGGACTAAAGCCATGGCATTGTTATAGGGACTACGATTGTAATTGGGACATCCCCAGTCAACATGTCTATGCAAGTGATGTAGCACATTCAAGGTGGTGGAAGGTGCATGATGCAATGAACAAGAGTCTGCAAGAGCATTGTGGGCTTACAGAGCAGCGTAAGATTGAATTGAAATGGGAACGAATGAAGGCTAAGAAAATGGGGCTAGAAGATCCGCATTGGAGGATCAATGTCACAGATCCAAGACGACGCAAGTGATTGCACACCTTTTTCTTTGTTGTCCTTGAAAATGATTGTGGTAGACTTTTTTCTTTTTTCTTTTTCTTATTATTCTTTTTCGACATTGATATACATTTACCAGTTTCATGGTTTCTTTAACTTATATGTACGTATGTGGATATGAAAAAAAAAAAAGATGAATCATTTTGTTGAGATGAACTAAGAATCATGTTGTTATAAAAGATGAATCACTGGCTAATGAAACAATCATTAGTTTAGCTAAAAAGGGTGAACAGTCAATCAATAAAGACGGTAGAACAAAATAATGGTAATGAGGGAGTGCAAAGCAAGATATAATATTTTGATTTAACAAGAAAAATAAATCTTAATCAAAGGGGGAAAAGAATAAGAAGAAAAAAAAAATAATCAAGAAAAAGGTAAGAGTTGGTATACCAAACTCTATATTTCTGTTTATACGTCTTCTTCACTGTTTGGTTTATGTTGATGGTCCACATACTTGTTTATGGTTTCATGAGATTGAGTAACAGAGAAACTCTATCATTAGTCATTTTTACATTCACAAAAATGAAGTTTGAGAAATTCTAGATGTCGAGGAAATGGGCGAGGGAGGGTGGGTTGCACGCGCAGAGCTGACGTGGTAAAAAAAAAAAAAAAAAATTGCGGGGGAAATCCAAAATTTGGGGGAGAAGAAGAGGGAATCGACAATCGACATTTTCATTCCCTCTCCCGCTCCCTCTCCCTCTCCCCATTTTCGATTCGACAGATTCTCCCTCCCTCTCCCCATTTTCGACAGATTCTCCCTCTCTCCCAAATGAAGCTCCCCCTCTCCCCATCATCGTCATCGACTGAAACGAAGGAGAAGAGAAGAAGGTCAAACGAAAATTAGGGAAAAAGAAGGAAAGAAGGAGAAGAGAAGAAGGTCTCCCTCGTCCCTTTCCTCTCGCAAAAGGTAAATTTTCCCTCTCATTTTCGGTTTTAGGTTTTAGGTTTTAGGTTTTAGGTTTTTGGTTTTTAGTTTTTGATTTTCCCTTTACTTAGGTGTTTTAGGTTATTGGTTTCGGACAAGAAGTTGGTTTTCATCGCTCAAACGCAGAGGTAAGATTTCGGTCTCCCTTTCTTCTTCTCTTCGTTTCGTCTTCAGCCCAAGAGCTTCAAAATTTTTTTTTGCTCCTCTTATTTTAGATCTAGGGTTCATATCTGGTGTTAAAAAAAAAAAAAATTTCTCGTGTTCAGAAATAGTCTGTAGAATTTTTTTTTTTTTTTTTTTTAATTTCAGTGTTCATATCTGATTGAATTGTGGGTTTTTTTTTATAATTTCAGTGTTCATAGTCTGTAGATTTTTTTTTTTTTTTTTTAATTTCAGTGTTTATGATTAAGAAGTTTGCTTTTATAATTTCAGTTTTTTTTAATTTCAGTGTTCATAGTCTGGGTTTTTAAGAAGTTTGTCAATGGGCGAGGAAATGAAAAAATGGGACTGAAAAAATTCTACCTGTCATAATTTCAGTGTAGTTTGCTTAAGAAGTTTGCTTCTTTTTTTTGCTTTTTTTAATTTCAGTGTTCATATCCAAGATATTTCTGTATTTTTTGTACATATTAAATAAATAACATATTTTCCCTATCTCTGACTATCCAAGATCTGTTATTAATTGAACATCTCGTTATACTAGCTGAACCCTAGTATCAGCACCGTTCGTTCTAACAGATCAAAGATAGAATCTCTGTATTGATTCTATGTTTTGTATTTCATTTATGTTTTGATTTCTGCATATCATACTGCTTATCATCTCTCTGTGATTAACCATTGTTGTTGTTATAATGAAAATAAAATCGAGTGTGAAAATCCTTTAGCCTTTTATTTGTAAGTCTTTCCTTCTGTTCTTAAGCTTTCATCTTTCTGTATTTCTTGTACATATTAACTAAATAAAATCTTTTCTCTATCTCTGACTATCCAAGATCTGTTATTAATTGAACATCTCGTTATATTAGCCGAACCCTAGTATCGGCACCGTTCGTTCTAACAGATCAAAGATAGAATCTCTGTATTGATTCTATGTTGTGTATTTCATTTCTGTTTTGATTTCTGCATATCATACTGCTTATCATCTCTCTGTGATTTATAAACAAACATTACAGGAATGGATAGTGTAAAAGATAATGATTGTATGTTGGTGGAAGAAAATGTAGAAGAGGTGAGGGAACCTAAAGATGGGATGGAATTCGTCAACCTTGACGAGTTCCAACGATATTATCATGAATATGGTAATGCAAAGGGATTTCCAGTGAAAATAATGACTACTGAAAAAGATGGTGATGAAAAACCTACGTTCATTCAGCTTTCATGTGGTCGGGCTGGGAAGCAAATAGGTGATGGAAAAAATGTTGTGGGATTGCGTCCGTCGACCAAATGTGGTTGTAAGGCTAAGATTAGAGGTCATATACGGGTTGATGGAACAATTTCAGTGAAAAGAGTTACACTTGATCACAATCACGTGTTAAGCCCTAGTAAATTGAAATTTTATCGAAAGAACAGATCTATGAGCTCGTATGTCAAGAAGAAGCTTGAATATAATGATAGGGCAGGTATTAGACCAAATAAGAGTTATTCGTCATGTGTGGTTGAAGTTGGTGGGCATGAAATGTTGCCTTTTTCCCAAAAAGACTGTTACAATTATTTGGACAGAGTGAGGAAGTTGAGACTTGGTGAGGGGGATGTGATGGCTCTTCATAACTACTTCCAAAGAATGCAAGCTAATAATGCTGATTTCTTTTATATGATGGATTTGGATGATGAAGGTAGGTTGAGAAATGTATTTTGGGCTGACGCATGGAGCAGGGCAGCTTACAAGGAGTTTGGGGATGTTGTTACATTTGACACTACATACTTGACAAATAAGTATGAGATGCCATTTGCTCCTTTTGTTGGGGTGAATCATCACGGTCAGTCAATTCTTTTGGGATGTGGTGAGACGATTGAAGAATTTGTATGGCTTTTTCAAACATGGTTCGTGTGTATGAATGACAATGCTCCGTCTGCTATAATCACTGATCAAGATAGGGCAATGAAGAGGGCCATTGAAATTGTATTTCCTAGCACACGACACAGATGGTGCTTGTGGCATATCATGAAGAAGTTGCCTGAAAAACTGTCTGGTTGCAATCAATATGAGGCGATCAAGTTTGCAATGCAAAGAGCAGTTTATGATTCCCTGTCTCATGATGAGTTTGAAGAAAATTGGCATGGTTTTATTGATAAATATAGTCTGCATGAAAATGACTGGTTGGGTGGATTATACTATGAAAGGATGTGATGGGTGCCAATATTTCAAAGAAATGGTTTTTGGGCGGGGATGTCTTCAACTCCAAGGAGTGAAAGCATGAATGTTTTTTTTTATGGTTATGTTAATTCGAAGACCACATTGAAGCAATTCGTAGAACAGTATGAGAATGCACAACGAAGTAAAATCCAAAAGGAAGTTGATCAGGACTTTAAATCTTTTAGCCGAAGGATTCCATGCATTACTCCTTATGCAATAGAGAAAAAATTTCAAAATGCTTACACTACAAAAAAATTTAAAGAGATCCAACAAGAGATAGCAGAGAATCTATGTTGTAGAATTGTGGGTGAAGATATGGATGGGGGTGGCTGTGAGTTGTACACTATTAAACAAGACTTGCTGATAAATGATAGGCAATGATCGGTTCATTATGTAGTCTCTTTAAATGTTGACGACTTTGGCATCAAGTGTAATTGTCAATTGTTTGAGTTCAGGGGGATTTTATGCAAGCATATATTGAAAGTCTTGTTTGAAAGAGAGATTCATGATATACCTGATAACTATGTTCTTCGGAGGTGGAGGAAAGATGTTAGGAGGGCTCATACGAAGGTGAAAATTGTTTATTTAGATTGGGGAATGAAGCCTCAAAATGTGCGATTTGAAAAGATGTGCAATGCCTTCTATGAAATGGCTGAAGTCGCCGCTGAGGATGAAAAGAAAACAAGCGAAGTTCAAGAATGGATCACTTTGAAGATGGACCAATATAAAATTGTCGGTGGTGATGAGCATGTTGATTCACATAGGTATTTGGAAGTGGGCACCACTACTTCTAGTTCTGCCATCCAGATTCATAGTCCATTAGCGGTTCGTACCAAAGGACGACCGTCTAAATCAAGGATGAAATCCACCGTCGAGAAGGTGTGTAAAGGGAGAGAAAGGAAAAAAAAGAAAGACACGCAAATGAATCAGGCCATTGAGACTAATCTGGTATGTTTTGCAATGTGTTTTATGAATGTATATTTTTTTAAGTTACATATATTGAAAATGTTATTTACAAATGTCATTTGTGGGGTTTACAGTGTATGCCTTATGTTATGCCTCGTGAAAGCAATCCGATGCCTAGTCAAAGCAATACACAGGTTTGTTTGTTATATTTACAAGGTATGAATCAGTAAGTATGTTTGCCCACTTATGATTGGTATGTTTGTTATCGTTAAGGATGATAATACGGGGTCACGCGATTTACAACCTGGAAGCGTTGATCAATTCTACTCGCTCCTCTCACAGGTACATATTATGTATTTTGTATGTATCTCTTTGTACGGTTTGTTAGTTTGTTATGTGTTTTGTATTCCTCCTATTATTTCTTTTTTTATCAGTATTATTTATTTTTGCAGCCGCCCAGTTCAAGCCACGGAATGGACTATACAAATTATAGGCTATGATAAGGTTGGTCAAGCTTGTTCATGACTTTCATGTTTATTACTCCTGTTCATGCATTATCAGTGTATGCTAAGAATTGCTAGTGCTATAGAGGCCAGTGATTGCATTTCTAACAATTCTGCCAGTGATTGCATTTCTAACTTATATAGATTCCCGTGTGCAATCATGTAAGCCTTCAAGGATTTTCCATAAAATTTTTGACATTGCAACCGAAAAATGTATTTATTTATTACAAATTTGAAAATGGTTTATTTCTACTTCCCGCATGTTGCTTTAGATACATCACTTCCATATCAGTATATGTGATAACATGGATATGTGCTGTTTTCTCAGGTCCTGTGGCTGAGGACATGTTCCATTGGCAGGCAACAATCATGGGACCTCCTGACAGCCCTTATTCAGGAGGGGTGTTCTTAGTTACCATTCATTTTCCTCCAGATTATCCTTTCAAGCCTCCTAAGGTACTTTTTCATATTTTTGTTGAGTTTTTCGTTCAGTTATATATGTTAGAATGTATTTGTCACGTGTGTATGCTTATGTACAAAGGCTTATATTTTGAGCTGAATAGATTGAAGGCTTATATATGTTAGAATGTATTTGTTTCATCTTCTAGATTTTTGGGGATTCTGAGAGTATACTGCATTTGTGTTTATAAAAGGGTCAATTGGTTCTTCAGAATGGAGATATGCCCTGTGGTGGTTACCCATTGTATGTGAATGTGCAGCTGTTTCAATCTAAAATGATATCATGTCTGCGATAAGTAGATAATTTGCATTGTTGATGTATTTCCTAGATGGAGATGAGTGGGAACTTCATTGATTAATTTCTTGCTACTTCATGTATTGCTATTTATATAGAGTAAATGAGTAGTGTTTTATATGGGATTAAATTATGCATTTCTTACAAACGTAAGTTGTTCCATGTATGGAATTATGTTTGTTGACACATGGGTATTGGTGTCAAATTTTCAACGAAAAAGGGGTGGGAGAAGTTGGTGCAAGGAAAAGAGGGTTTAGTTTTTTCTCGATTTTCCTCATGGGTCATTCTGTCTGGTCATTTATTTCATGTTTCAATTCTCAACTCCTGATGTCATAACATAAGCAAAAGTATGCAAAATCGTGTCTTGACAATCTTTTGCCTGCCAATATATCAGGTTCTATAAACATTTCTCTGTAGCATGCTTACAGAGAAATGTTTATAGAACTATGTAAAGAAATATGAACTGCCATATAAAGTTCTGGTGTTGAGATTTCTGTGGTGACTTGACTGTGAACTTGATTACCAGGTGAATTATGCTCTTGGAGCTCTCTATTACCTCTGCAACCCTGCAACTAAGGAAGAGATATTACAACCTGAAGTAATTGAATTATGCTCTTGGAGCTCTTGGAGCATGCTAATGCATGGGTGCTGCGGCATTTGTCTCCAAATGCACCCTTGCAAAAGTTTTCTTTTCTCCAAATGTAATTTGTTCGTATGGGGAGTATGTTGAATACTGAATTGGATGTGATTTATAATTTTTGGTAAAACCCTGCAGTTGTTCCTTATACAGTGAATTACTTCAAAATGTTTGTTTGTGAAATTGTGACTTTTCATGCAATTTTTGAGATATGTCGTAATATTGGGCTTTATACATTGTTGTGAATATGTTGAATGATGACTGCTGAAATCTACAATCTTTTCAAATTTTCGTAATATTTCGTAATTGTGACTTTTCATGCAATTGTTGAGATATGTCGTAATATTTTATCCTTCAAATTTTCACCAGATGCCACAACTGCCAGTTTTGAAAGGAGTGGATCCAAAATTTCCTTGAAAGTGCTTCATAAGATAGTGCTTAACATTACTAAGGTTGAAAAGATGGAATTCCTGACAGTGAACTTCAAACTATGAACCTTCGTAAATATATTAGGAAAGCATACACAGGCATGCCCACCACATCATATTATTCTTGGAGAGGAAACATAGCAGACCTTAATCCAAAGAAAACAAGGTAACAAAATTGGATAATATCCTTGCCAAACATAAAAGATTCAAATTCGATCAAATAGAAATCACTGTTAAGAGCACTTGCTCAGATGTACATTCGTTTATACAATTCATGAATGAATGCAATGTTATACTAATACCTCACAGAGGCCTTTGCAAAATAACTAACAGAGCATTTGCATTCTAACAGAGCACTCTTACATCAGTATTTCTCTAACAGATGTATTCTAACAGAGCAATTCTTACACTCTTACACTAACAGAGCATTCTAACAGAGCACTCTGACAGAGCAGCATTTTCATTCTTTTACATATTACATCTGTATGTATCATCTTACACCAGTAACAACTGGAACTTATTGCATGCTTCAGGGTTTTCTTGTCTCCTCTTCTCCTTCTCAATATCCTGACATCCACATAGAACATACAATTACCATAAGAATCCCATTGATATTAAAGAAAATACTCAGAGTCACACTGTTATCCTGTCCTAATTAATGGGAAAACTCATAATAAGAAGGCAACAACTAACAAGTGAATGAAAACTATTGACTGTATGTTTTGCAATGTTGAATTCTATTGTGCGATTGAGTTTCCTCGCCCATTTCCTCGACATGAAGAATTTCTCATAATCTATATATAATAACCGATTGATATTGTGTGTAAAGACTAAGATTAAATGAAAATATCTAAAGCATTGGAAAAAAATGATAAAGAAAACACTGAAGTACATACGTGATCGTATTCATTTTCTAAGTGTCGTCGATGCATGATCAATAGTGACAATATGAGCTTCATCTTTCAGCAAATACTGGTAAGTTTAAGGTTGTATTTTTTACCTGAATCCCAAGATGGGCCACATAGGCAAGCACAACTCCTACAGGAATACCTACTACATAGTAGCTATCAATGTTCACATATGCCACCACAGCTTGCCAACCAACACCAATAGCCACCCCTGCTCACAAAATTTTGTAAGAAGACAAAAGGTCAAAGGAGTTCCAACAAGAAGGAAACATTTTAGAAAATGCGTTTCATTGATTGCTGAAATAAACATCACTTGCCTCCAAGAGCTGCTTGTACACTGTTGAGCAAAACAGAACAAGCTAGTAGAATTGAGAGGCTTGACACCACTTTCGCCACCTCTGAGCTATTAGAAAATATATATGATATGTCATCACCAAAAACCCAAGTCACAATGAAGAAGATAATCCCAACAGCTAATGAAGTTGCCGTTATGACTTTGATGGAGAACTTTGCAGCTTCTGCATCTCCTCTCCCCAATTCATTCGAGACCCGCACACTATATGGAGCAACAAAAAAAAAATAGTCGTTTCAAACATTAATATCATAGTCACGCAGAGAAACATATACGGATATGAATCTCATTTTTTGATCCTCTATTTTCTTTTACCACTCAAAATTGAAAACAAAAATGTATTTAAGCATAAATAAAATAATAAATATAAATAAATAATTAATCTTGTGTGAAAAGATATTGAAATAATAATGCTTGAATGTGAACTATTATAAGATGGCCTATTTGATAGAGTGATCAGGGGGGAAATTGTAGTGATGAAAGTATACCATACTACAGTCAGGAAGCCAAGGAATATCATTAGGAGCCAAATGAATATGTTGATGCTGCAAGTTCATAAAGATAAATTTGGACTGTTAGTGAACTTTTACAGAAAAAGAAGTTGAGAGATGCAAATTAATGAATAAAAGATCATCTGTCAATGATGTAGAGTGCCCTAACAGTGTTGAAGCTTGGATAAGGATGGGTTCAAGCTTGCAGAAAATTTACAATTACCATAAGAATCCCATTGGATCCAGCAGAAAAGTGCATCTTAAAGAAATTATTATGGTCTATACAAAAATCAAGCCCTTATATGGTATATCAAACAGAAAAAAACCAAGTAAATCTAATATACCTTTTCACATTTCTTACTGCAGAACCAGTTTCCTTCAGGACAACCATCCAGCTTCATGTGTCTTATTTTCCTTAAGCACTTATATGTGTCTTATTTTCCTTAGGAATACATGAACTCTGTCTGTTGATCTGAATTAGGTGATTCCATCCTGCAGAGCATTACAAAAACAAGTCAGATCTTATCACACTATTGAATAAGCAAATCAGTGCACTTACAGAGAGTAGGAAGTCTGATGAAGCATCCTGGCAGAATTTGGAATGCAAACAGCAAGCTACACTCCGCAACCACAGCTTGCGTTAAAAAAAAATAACAAAAACAGTATGAAACAAAAGCATACCATACGGAAGAAAAAAAAGAACAATATGAAAAACAAATTTCATTGGATTATGAAATATATTCACATAATACATATGTATGTACATATTACATTACATATAATTCCATCATTCGTCCAAGAGCTTAAGAATTAATATTAAACCTAAGATAATAAGTACAATTATCAAAGTATTGATTAAGTCCCTCGTGTAAGCCCAAGGATCATTGTTCCCTTGAGTGACATTTCTTTGATCATTCGATGGACCGGCTTGATCGTCAAAAACTACATCGTTAACTGTGACATCTTCATTGTTGTTGGATTCCTCCGAATCTCTCCTCACCGCTTCTGAGCGAACCCACAACTCGTATGATTCCTCAGCTTCTTTGACTGACAACAACCCCTTGAAGCACCCGTATACCCTGATACCGCGGATAAACATGCGGGCCAGTTTAAGTATACTCCAGACTAACGACCTCAATAGACAACGTACGCTATGAATGCCATTCCTGCATTTAAAAAAATAAATGCCGCGATAGATACGCATGTGGATAGTGTTTCTTCTTAAACTACCTAATGGTCATATCTCATTATCTTCAAACTATAAGCAACAATTCTATACTTCAGAGTTTCTAGCGTTGAACAACACAATGCAAAACTCGATTACTTTTCTAAATTGTGTATGTATCAAGCAAACGGTGCCGATACTAGGTGTGAGCTAGTATAACGAGATGTTCGTGCAGGAACAGTTCTTAGAAAGTTTTGAAAGAAATAAGAAGAAGATAAACAATAATGCATGCTTTAGCCCATGTGCTCCAACAAAGCAATACCAATCAAAGCCTTAATTTTATTTTCATTATAACAACAACAATGGTTAATCACAGAGAGATGATAAGCAGTATGATATGCAGAAATCAAAACATAAATGAAATACAAAACATAGAATCAATACAGAGATTCTATCTTTGATATGTTAGAACGAACGGTGCCGATACTAGGGTTCAACTAGTCAGAGATAGAGAAAAGATGTTATTTATTTAATATGTACAAGAAATACAGAAAGATCTTGGATATGAACACTGAAATTAAAAAAAGCAAACTTCTTAAGCAAACTACACTGAAATTATGACAGGTATAATTTTTTCAGTCACATTTTTTCATTTCCTCGCCCATTGACAAACTTCTTAAAAACCCAGACTATGAACACTGAAATTAAAAAAAACTGAAATTATAAAAGCAAACTTCTTAATCATAAACACTGAAATTAAAAAAAAAAAAAAATCTACAGACTATGGACACTGAAATTATAAATTAAAAACCCACAATTCATCAAAAAAAAAAACCCCACAATTCAATCAGATATGAACACTGAAATAAAAAATAAAAAATAAAATTCTACAGAATATTTCTGAACACGAGAAAAAAAAAATTTTAACACCAGATATGAACCCTAGATCTAAAATAAGAGGAGCAAATTTTTTTTTTGAAGCTCTTTGGCTGAAGACGAAACGAAGAGAAGAAGAAAGGGAGGCCGAAATCTTACCTCTGCGTCCGAGCGATGAAAACCAACTTCTTGTCCGAAACCAATAACCTAAAACACCCAAGTAAAGGGAAAATCAAAAACTAAAAACCAAAAACCTAAAACCTAAAACCTAAAATGAGAGGGAAAATTTACCTTTTGCGAGAGGAAAGGGACGAGGGAGACCTTCTTCTCTTCTCCTTCTTTCCTTCTTCTTCCCTAATTTTCGTTTGACCTTCTTATCTTCTCCTTCGTTTCAGTCGATGACGATGATGGGGAGAGAGGGAGCTTCGTTTGGGAGAGATGGAGAATCTGTCGAAAATGGGGAGAGGGAGGGAGAATCTGTCGAATCGAAAATGGGGAGAGGGAGTCTGTCGAAAATGGGGAGAGGGAGAGGGAGCGGGAGCGGGAGCGGGAGAGGGAGAGGGAGCGGGAGCGGGAGAGGGAATGAAAATGTCGATTGTCGATTCCCTCTTCTTCTCCCCCAAATTTTGGATTTACCCCGCAATTTTTTTTTTTAACCACGTCAGCTCTGCGCGTGCGACCCACCCTCTCTCGCCCATTTCCTCAACATCTAGAATTTCTCATGAAGTTTCATTTGAAAAATAGAACATGACAAGGCCAAGGGGTGCAATTTGGATGGGTTGAGTAATATTCATCAGACCTCAGCTGCATACTGAGTTGGGCTTGGGAGATTTAAGTTTTGGTGGAGTTTTTTTTTTTTTTTTTAGCTTAGAGCATCTCCAATGGTAAAAGTTAAACTATCCCCATTTTAACCAAAAGCTAAATTTAGGGGTCCCCTTAATTTTTTTCACCATTCCAACCACATCCCCTATTTTAACTTTTTTATCATTATTTTAATATATCTTCAACTTTTCTATATCAATTTAATTTCAGTTATACTCTTATTAACTTTAACTTAATATAATTATATTAGTTTCAATTATGTTATTATAATATTATTAAATATATATTATTATCAATTTCAACTTAAATATATAATATTATTATTTTTAATTATACTATTATTTAGATACATTTTTAATTATACTATTATTAATTTCAACTTAATTTAAATTTGACTAATTAAAAAATTTAAGAGTTTTTGAAAAAATTAGTATTAATAATTAATTTATTTAATCATTATTTAAATACATCTTCCACTTTTTTATATCATTATTTAGATAATTACATTTTTAATTATACAATTATTTAAATTAGTATTAATAATTACTATTAATACTTTTTTATCATTATTTAAATTAGTATTAATTTATTTTTAATTATACTATTAATACTTTTTAATTAATTATTTATCATTATATCCCCGAAAATCTCGGGAATGGGCTTTGATGATGATGATGATTTATCATTATATAATTTAGTATTAATAATTACTTTTTTAATTATACTATTATTTAGATACTTTTGTTTTTATTTTTTATTTTATTTTAATTTTGAAAATTAAATATTGAAAATATTTTATTATTAAATGAGATATAAGGGATGATTAACTTCCTCTTAAATTTAGGGAAAAGTTGGAAGTGGAGCTATTATAGGAGATGATTGGAGAGGGAGCTATTATAGCTTTTTTGCTATTTTAGGGGATGATTGGAGATGTTCTTATTTGATGAAAGTTCAGTGTTACTTCATACTAGGGCTAGGCAGGTTCGGGTAACTGGCCCAAAATGTAAAAATCGAAAATCGGCCCGAAAAATTTAAGCCCGTGTCTATGAGACCTGAAACCGGACCGAGTTGACCGGTTAACCGAGGTTCCGATTAACCGAATTTCGGGCCGGTCAAGGTCCTAAGAGCAACATCCAAATTGAATTTTAGAAAGTCCAAATTTCAGCCCAAAGTTCAGCCCAAATTGAATTTTATAAAGCTCAAATTTCAGCCCAAAGTGCTGAATTTTAAAAAGCCCAAAGTGTTTGCATATTCATTTGGATCTGGGGATCATGGTGTGTTGATTGTAGATACCCCAGTTTGTTCCTCAGTCCCTTATGGAGGCATTTGCTGTGATCGAACCGGACATCGATCAGATGTTTGTTACATGAGAGGTGATATTACAATTCACTTTGCTTCATCTTCATTACATGTAGCCGATTATTCTTTTATAATATAAGAAGTTTCGAGTATGATTAACAGAGTATTGCAGAAAAACAGAGTATGATTAATAGAGTATTGCAGAAAAACAGAGTATGATTAACAGAATATAAGAAGTTTCGAGTATGATTAACAGAGTATGATTAACATGTATGATTATATTAATATATTGAAGAATACAAATTTGACAGTAAGTCTCAGTCAGAGAGCTCCTGAATTAACCTTCCTGCAAACCAACACACATGGTGGGGCAATGTCGTGCAGAAGCAAACACAAATTTGAACAACTCAGGTTCTCACACAACCCATGTTTCAGGCCCCTCCATTATCAAGTACCTATCATGCCATACTACCCCACTTCACATGGCATTTTCACCATTGCATTATGTATTTTGAACTTAATTGTTTGATGAAAAAACATTCATAGTTTCATAGGGGCTTTTGAAATCTTTATCACATTTTCATGTTTCATCTCTGGTTTTCATTCAGTGTTCAATCGTAACATCAACCTTTGCAATTGTTTTGGTGTAATCAGTATTTGTGAAGAAGATAAACCAACCCCATTTGAGATAAATAATGTTAAATGTGATAAACTTACATGTATGTGTGCCTATACAAACAAAAACCATTGGCATTGCATGATACACCCAAATTATATTTTGTTGATTTTTTTTTGGTTGTGTATTGCAGAAAAACAGAGTCACATTGTCACAGACTTGATAAATTACCTTTGTGAAGAGAAGTAAAGACGACATAGAGAGTCGAGGAGGAGAAGTCCTAGAGAAGTAGCCAAGCCGGGGAGGAGAAGAGTCACACAATAGCAGGGAGGAGAGAAGTCGCCACAAGCAGGAGACTTGAAGTTGAAAGTTGAAACGATTAGCGGCCTTTACCAGTAATTATAAATGCTATTTAGGGTTTTTTACTTTTTAACTATTTAACCTGGGTCGGGCCGGTTACCCGACGAGTTTTAGAAAGGGAAACCGAGGCCCGAACCAGAAACTTCGGGCGGGGCCCTGTTTTAAAACCGAAAAATTTATAATTAATAAAAAACCGATCCGAACCGACCCGATCGGTCCAGTTGTCGGTTCGGTCCGGGTTTTTGGTCCGAAATGCCCACCCCTACTTCATACCATTCTTTTCTATGGGAATAGTGATAAATATGAATAATATCATTTTGATTTTTCCACAATACACAACTGATGGTATCAATTGGCAGAAAACAAAATCCCCAATTCTAGGTAGCTAGGCTTTATAGCCACTTGTTTGCCAGGTTTGGTATTTTTTACGATTCTATAGATAATGTTTGTGGTTGTGTTTTAAAGAAATGAAGCAAAAGTGTTAAAAAGTCAAGCCTGACCAAAAAATGGCTTTAAAGTCTGGCTTCATAGATAAAGCAACATCAATTCTAGGGAGCGAGGTTTAGGAGCCACTTTTGAGTCAGGTTAGGGATCTTTTACACTTCCACCCCTTCCATTAATGGTATTTGTAGTTGTGTTTTAAAATTTTTTTAGATAAAAGTGTAAAAAAAATCAAAACCCAGACTCAAAAGGGTTCCCAAACCTAACTTCCAAGACTTACTCGTAAAGCAAAGAGATGTGCCTGATATCGTTCCACTGAGCTACAGGCGCATGTGCTTATCGTTTCTAAAATATAACGCTGCTGTATATTGCTTCCCCAAACAAGACCAAAGAGCGAGAGAGAGAGAAGCGAAGAGAACGAATGGCGATTGAATCGAGTGAAACCCCATCTTCTTCCCCTTCTCCCTTACCATCCCAATTCAGGTATTAACTAATTTCACTTGATTTCCTCCTCCATCTCAAACTCTCCCATTTGAACCGTTGATTCTATTAAACTAACAAATTTTGTTGTCGTTGTCGGTGTCGTTGTTTCAGCCAGCCTCGCCACTTCTACCTTGCAGTCGACAGACTCCAATTCAAGATGGTCGGTACCCCTTTCACTCAATTTCCCAAATTTATCAACTTTACAGTAAATTTCGTTTTCAAGATTTGATTTTTACTTACTTTTGCAGGAGACATTGGTGGATTTATTGGGTGTTGCGGGGCATCGAGCCTCCCTACCGATGGTGCTGTGTTGCAGTTCACGTGATGAGCTTGACGCCATCTGCTCGGCCGTCAATAACCTCCCCTTCATTTCTTTGGTTTCTCTCGTAATTTCTTCTCCTCTCCCCAATTAACTTAACTTGTTCAATTCCTTATCATCATTGAAAACGTGGGATTTTTAATGTCTCTGTGCAATTTCAATTTCGATAAATGTGAATGCAACTGCAATTTTTGGTTTTCCCAATTTAACATATTATTGTTTTAGTAATTCCAAAAGATTTAGGGGGTGTTTGTTTTAGTTAGAGGTCTAACCTCGTAAGAGCTAAACTCTAACTAGAGATAAATGTCTTATTCAAAATTTTGTAACCTATAGTCAGACATATCACTCAGACAATAATAACTCCCATTTTTTCTTAATAACCATTTTTGTAAATAATGCCTGATTCAGTGATGTAGACAAAGACCCCTTAGAGTTGTTGGGGTTCCACTGTGCAGTAGTGTGGCAAGAGAGAACCAGGGGGTGTTTGAGTAGTCTTTCAACACTGGGGATCACATTGTAATGGATGTAAGCTCTTTCCATGTATGTTTCAAGGGCTTTTGCTTCCAAGATTTCACCGTTAATTGGGAGCAATTAATTAATGAGGCTTTGATAACTTTTTGGAGGCGTTGGGCTTCCATTTCCTATATATATATATATATATATATATATATATATTTTTTTTTTTTTTTCTTTTTCTCAGTGAAACAAAATTTGTACATTCCCTAAAAAAGTGTTCGGGCTTTAAGGGTACAATGGAGTAGATGAACTAACATCTAACTTAGTTCTAGGTTCTAATGTCTCAAAGCATAGTTCTAACTTCCAACTTAGTTCAAATCCACATTGAGAACATAAAAAACAAGTGAGACTATGAAAAATACCTCTTAAAGCCAGTGTCTAACCTCATGCAAAACCACTTGTGGAGGTTTTCTGTATTTTGGAGATTTTTTTTTTTGAAACCTCATTTAAGACACAATCAATATCTAGAGTGTTTAAAATTTTAAATATTTTGAAAACTTCCACATGTAAAATACACTTAAAGAGTGTGGATACATAGTGGGTCGAAGTTCCATGCATGGATTTCTCGTTGTGATGTCTTTATGGTCATGAATGTATCAATGTGACACCTAGACAAGACACCTCGACACGAAATTTGCCAACTAAGTTTGTTAGCTGGAGTAGAGGCTGGGCCATCCCTGGGACTTTAGAGGCTCCGTGCGTATATAAAAGTTGGGGCCTTTTTACACACAAAGGGTGTCTATTGTACTTAAAAAGGTTCCTCAACTCAATTTAAATAAACAAAATTAAATATTTCATCCAACGCATAATGTGTTTTTAAATTAAATTCTATTAGGGTAGGAAGTAACTCGAACATATAACCTTGTCAAAAAATGGAGAGAAATGACCATTGGAGCAAGAAAATTTTGGATGGATGTGAATATGATAAGATAAACCCTAAATCAAAGATAATTAAGAAATCAATATTCTTTCATTCAATCAACCGGAGAACAATAAATAATGCCTTGTCTTATTGACAATCTCCCTAAATTCTCTGGCTAGCTAACTAACCTAACCTTCATTGTCTAATAATGCCCTAACTATAATGGGTTTCACTTAATATGTCCAATTACAATATTAATAACTAGTACGACTAAACTAACCCGCTTACATCAACCTCCCCGGGTTGAAGAAGCTTGTTCACACCCTTAAAAGGTGCAAGTTGTGTCTTCTACTATCAAGGAGATAAGTTCGCCTTCACGGCTTCACCATCAACTGGAGGTACCGATTCCATATATTCTTGTTCATCAATCTTATCTGTTAACAACATAGACTTTCCTTTCGGGCAATTACTTCGAACATGGCCAAGTTGACCACATCCAAAGCACTTAATATGACCATCAGTAGTAGGCCGCGGTAGGTAAATAGTGGATGTGCATGGTAGAATTGTCAAAGACTTTTTCTCCGAGTGGTCCTGTAATTGCAACTTCATTTCAGCTCGTTTAGCCACGTTCTCAGCCGCCAAAAGTGCATCAAACTCCTCCAATGCTAAGATAGATCTGACCCTCGCATCCAAACCATGGTAAAAACAGAATGCAGTTTATCGTTCTGACTCTTGCGGTTTGGCTCACATACACAAAGTATGGAATTTTGTAGCGTAGTCAATAACTGTGCGCCCATTCTGTGTAACTCCCATCAAACGCCCAAAGAGATCTCTCAATCCATAGGACAAAAGCAACACGCATCAACACAGGCATGTCGTCCCAATTGTTTACAAGGATAAACGCGTAACTGCTCGCCGCACACATTCTTCTCGCCACCAAATATTGGCAATACCCTTCAACTTAGTAGCCACCAATTGTACCACTTTCGATCCTCACATGTTCTTAAACTCAAGAATACACTCAATCTCGATAGACCAATCCATAAAAACATCACCAAGCTCCAGTCCATCATAAGAAGGTACTTCCAACTTCAAGCCAATATCATCCCTGAGCTCCATCGCTACAATCAACCGAGCCAATAATCATTATCAAAAAAATTACCTCCACCTTAGTGATATTCTCCTAAATTAGGAGGCCGAAAAGGATGATGACCGCCTCTCACAACTCCTCTGCCACGACATAAAGGGGGGTCAAAACTGTCATCTGTCCTGTGCATGCAACCAAGGTGGATTAGGATTTCTTTGCTGCTCTTTCTCACTATAAGACATGTTCCTGTGGAAATTCAATCAGATCTGCCATAGATAACCTGGGGACACTCCAAATTTTGAAGGGACCTTATCATTGCATTCAATTTGGTTGATGCAAGGGGGTTAGGCTGCTGAATTGGGCAACCGGGTAATTGGTAAGTTGGCATTGAGGAAGTTAGGATTCAACCAATTACTTGACCTGGGATAAAAAATTGTATGACCAAGGGTTTGGTAGGGATAATTCGGATTGGGGACAAAGTCGGGATTCAAGGAAAGGGTTTCGGAGCGAGGACGAGAGGAAGGAGGGGTGTGGAAATGGGTTTGTTGAGGGTGGGAACCTTCCAGGATGGCAAGGAGGGCTAGAAGAGGGTGGGAAGATTAGGAGGGAGGGCGAGGTGGCGGTGGGGTGCGGGCTGGAGTGGTGGAAGGAGGTGTAGGTTAGGCAAGGACGCTGGAAGGGGAAGAGAGGATGTCAGACGAGAAAAGGGTGCGATCGGTTGGGTCGATGGACCCACTTGCTAGTGCGCCCCACCGATGGTGTCGTGCGGTCCATGGGGGTCGACGGACCTCTTTTGTAGGTGTTCGTTGGCCTCTTTATTAGTTGAGAGGAGTCTTGTGATCATCAGTTTCATCTTCTTTATCTCCCTTTCGACTATCTTCTTTATCGACTTCTCTACTGATTTCTCAATCTTTGCTTGAATCCATTGTTGCAACCTTGTTACCTCAATCTTCTTGTCAACGGATTCTATCATGTTCAATCTCTGCATCCAAGGGATCTTTCAATCAGTGTTCTAAAAGCGCTAGGCAGTGGGCGGGCGGCGTGGGGCGAGCAGGCGCCTAGGCGGTCTTAGGTTTTGTATTAAAACTTTAATAATTTAAAAAGCTAAGCATAATACCTTATCAATTACATCCAATTTAATGCCAAGATACATATGCAAAATTTAAAAATATGAAAAATTAACAATCATGAACAAAATTTATTAAAACTCAAATGACTGAAGTTGGTCATGATAGGTACTTATACAAAGTTGAATTTGTGGACAAATATCCAAACCTACTCTTTTATTTTTTTTCAACTTGCATGAATGACCTCAATCGTGTTTGATAAAATCTACATTACTAAAATTGGTACCGGCAGATCCTTTGAGAATTCTATAAAGTAATCATCCTTTGCTACATTCAGACATATACTGAATAAAAAACAATTAAATTGTTTATTTCCAAAAAAGAGGAAAGAAAAATAAAAAAAAGAACACAATCAGCCTTATTAAAAAATAAAAAATAAAAAAAACTCGCCCAGACCGCCTAGACCCTGCTTAGGCTGCCCAGACCCCGCCTAGACCACCCAGACCCGCTTAGACCGCCCAGAACCCGCCCAACCATTAATCTGGGCGTTTCTCTAACGCCTAGGCCGATTTTTAGAACACTGCTTTCAATATCTTCCAACCTTCCATGGCGTCAACTGCTCTGGTTCTCTTTCTTCAATCATCTTCCAGGCTATTTCTTTTGCACACCTATCAGATTTGGTTTGCGTAGGCATACATTAGAGGATCGTTTCTTTTTCATACCTATCAGATTTGGTTTGCGTAGGCATACATTAGAGGATCGTTGCCAATTGATAGATCTAAGCTGCATAAACTAGAACTAAACTAAATCTAAGATAAACCTTAATTCAAAGATAATAAGAAATCAATATTCTTTCATTCAATCAAACGGAAAACAATAAACAATGCCTTGCCTTATTTATAATCTCCCTCACTTCTCAAGCAAGCGAACTAACCTAATGCCCTAATTATTATGGGTTTCACTTAATTATTATAAATAATGCCCTAACTATTATGGGTTTCACTTAATAGGCCCAATTATAATGTTAGTAACTATTACTACTAAAGTAACTCACAACAAAATATGTTCAAAATAATAAATTTGTATAAAACAATTTACTAGAGGAAAACAATTATTATCGAGTTTGGACCTTCTATGGTCGCACTTGCTGCACATGCTTGGGCAAGGCTTGAGTGGAGGGTTTTAGGTAGATCCTAGTTGGTATTTTTGTCTCCATTTTCCATTATTCCTATCAATGACATGGTCTGATAAAACAACATTTTTACTAGCTCTCGTTCCAGCCTCAAGGATTGTGATTTCGTTTTTCGAGGTAATTTCGGTAAGTTGATTTTAAGAAATATTTCGTTGTGTATAGAAAAAGCGTAAAAATTTCGATTGTAATTTTGAAGTTATCAATATAAGTTAAGCATTTTAAATTCTTATATATTACATAAAGAATACCATGAGACTCATAATGTCATAAAAACTACATATTGCATAAGAATCACTTATATAACAAAATTTTAATACTAAGCTAAAATTATAATGGGTTAAAATATACCGATATTGAGATTGACCTAATGAAAAAAAAAAATATATATATTTTGGTTTCGAAAGAAATTTCGGTAAAAAAAAAAGAGAAATATTTGGTGAAATTTTTCGAGAAATCACATTCCTTGTCCAGCTTGTGAAGGAGTTACTGTTTCTAGTGTGTTGACACTTTGTTTTGAATGAACACAACCGCCCACCCTCTTGTTCGAGTTTTGATAATATGAATATGATTTCACAAATGATTAATTTTTAGGTCCTAATCATTTGGATGAATTAATTTTTTATTCTACGCATTTCCTTCATTTCATTGGAAGATGAAGTTGCTAATGCAAGTCACAAGCTAACTAGTAAACAATAGAACTGTCCAACTTCATGCAAGACAAACTCTTTTAAAAAAATGAAACAACATGGAAGAAAACTTTGCAGTTAAAAATTTTGGGACAAAAGAAATGTTTACAGAACATTGTGAGTATGGATAGATGGTAAAGTTTCTCTAGTTAAAAGAAACTAAATGATTAATGCAGAAAGTTAGGGTGTCCCCGTTGTAAGCGGTGCGCTGCACCTATGTTCGAATGTAGTGACAAATGAGCAAGGCGCGCTATAGCGGCGCTCGGTTGTAGTGTTAAATAGACAAGGGTTTTTGCACACCATTCTGGACAGGGGCGGGTAAAGAAGCTAGTCCAACTAGAGCTAAAATGATTAGATTAGCTCTTGGAACATAAGAACCTTAACGGGTAAGTCAATAGAACTAGTGGATGTCCTGCGTAGGAGGAAAGTAAACATAGCTTGTCTCCAAGAGACAAAGTGGAAAGGGGAACAAGGCTAAAGATTTAGGAGGAGGATTCAAACTTTTTTATTCTGGAACAGATGGAACTAGGAATGGGTTGGGAATAGTGGTAGATAGATGTCAGATATGCATATCAAATTTCAGGATGCGGTAGTCGACATTAGGAGGTTTGGAGATAGAATTATAAGTATTAAATTAGCTTTTAAACTAGACATAGTGCATGATATTAGCGCGTGCACCTCAAGTGGGTTTAAACGAGAAGACTAAGAAGGGTTTATGGGACTCTTTAGAGGAGTTAGTTCATGGAATCCCCTCATCCGATAGGGTTTTCCCAGGCGGATATTTGAATGTTGGGCTACTAAGGGACAACATACAGATAGGATGACGGTAGTAGAAATAGTAGAAATGCGTATGTTAAGTTGGATATGTGGTAAAATCTGTTTGGATAAATTAAGAATGAAAGAATTAGTAGATACTTAAATGTAGTTAATAGAGGCCAAAATTGATAAAGGTGTTTAACGTGGTTCGGTTATGTGCGGAGGAAACCAAACACAACGCCAATTAGAAAATGTCTAGATTATCAAGTTATTGGAGGGTGTAGATGGAGTGGACAATCGTTGAAAACTTGGATGAAGGCGATGACATCCTTAAGCTTGGATTAGGCGAGAATATGTGAGAAGACCGCATTGCTTGGAGAACCAAAATATGTGTAGCCGACCGTTAGAGTATCGGGAATAGGCTTTGATGATGATGATGATGCAATATGCTTCTATTTTGTATTTTCCGGTGAAAGCTGTAAATAATTTACAGACTATGATTTAAATGAGAGTAGCCCGTAATCATGTGTCTTTGTTGACAACTAGTACTCCTCATTACTTCTTTGTATGTGAATGTGCCTAATATTGCTTTACCACTTTGCAGTACAGTGACCAGTCTGAAGCCGAACGTTCAATGATATTAGACATGTTCTGCCAAGCAACTATGGATTGGAACCACACCATTCCTACTAAACCAGGGAATAAGTCTGGATCTGAAAGTCAAGATCATAAATCTTTTGTGATGGTTGTAACAGATGCTTGCTTGCCTTTTCTTACTTCAGGGGAGTCCCCATTTTCAGCACGCCTTCTGATAAACTATGAATTACCGACAAAAAAGGTGCAACGTTTTGTTTTTTGGTTGAGATGGATGTCCATTTTGTTATTTCTTATTTTGTGTACCCTTTTATGTTAGATTGCAATTTCAGTCAGATATGCATATCCTGAAATTTGATTTTTGGTTGAGATGGATGTCCATTTTGTTATTTCTTATTTTGTGTACCCTTTTATGTTAGATTGCAATTTCAGTCAGATATGCATATCCTGAAATTTGAGGAGTCTTGATGAATTGTTCATATGCTTGGTATCCAGCTTATCATGGTACAAAATAAATAAGGAGTCTTGATGAAATATCAAAAGCATAACAAACTTGACGTATCTTGATATAAACTATCAGAATAAAAATACAGAAGTAAATTAAAGAAAGGACATGATACGTGTATTTTGAAGATTTATTTTATGGGTAAAGACAACAACCGAATAAACCACCAGGGACACCAGAATAGAATCATCCCCGTCCCTTTCCCCAAGTCGCTGTAGCTAATGGTTTGAGCTCATCAACAGAATCAACAAAAAATGTGGTTTATATAGCTTTTTGTAATATGTTGATTCTAGTTTGGCCTAGTTATTATGCATTGTGATTGACCCATAGGCACTTTTCAGGGAAGGTTATCATGAGACCATTTTTATACCGTTTTAACACATTTATATGGATTTACTTTGAGTAGATTTAATGGCTTTCTGATAATGGTCTCACGATCACGAAGACCATGAAGATCATTTTATAAAAAATAGCTCATTTGGGCATTTTTAAATACATCAGAAGCCGGTATCAAAATCTTAGAATATGTCTGTTTTAGGACGTCCATTTTGTTCAAACTTCAAAATAGCATCTGATGTAGCCATGTCCAAATGAGCTTTGTATCTCTGAGCATTGGGGATGTCATCATTGAAAACTTCATTTCGACGTTGCTACCTCAGAATGGCATCACTTTTTGCATGCTGGCAGGGTTGATTGGTGATGCCTTGGTCCATTGTCGATGTGTTAGGTGGGTGGAAATGTCCAAACATTTTCTAAAGACAGGGTTGTTTGGTCTCCTTGTGTCATTGTCTAGGTCATTTGGCAAGAGAGAAATAGCTGGGTTTTTGGGAGCTTTTTTGGCCTACAGACCGTATCGTCATGGATGTAATGGGATTTCTTTGGTATTTGTGCTCCTCTCACTGTGTTTTCAAGGATGTTAGGTTCATCCAGTTCATGTTATATGTGGTGCAATAGGCAGGCCGGCCTGTGCTTTTGGGGAGGGGGCTTTTACCTTGTAATTGTTGTACTCTGCTCTGTATAGTTTCTTTTGTTTTTGAATAAAAATTGAATCACTTTAAAAAATACATATACAGCCTTTATCTCTGCTCCACCTGGCCCAATGAAAGAGCGCATAAAGGAGTAATCATGATCTAGCCACAGAGCGAGTGATCCCATAGTTACTGAACTTATAGCCTCATCCCATGTGGTTTGCATACTCTAAGTTGATAGCCTATTTATCTACATTAAAAGTAAATCATGAGCTTGTATAGCACTACAATTATCAAAAAATGCTGATCCGGTCCGGCATAATCAATGTAAGTAGAGATAATGAGAACCATCATCTCACAGCCTTACCATATTTCAATTGGTTGTTTTGCAGGAAACATATTTTAGACGCTTATCGACTTGTTTGGCAGCAGGTTTTTTCTTCCTTCTCAATATTATATTACATACTTTTGGGGTCCAAATGTTGACATGCTTGTGATGTTTGCAGATGGGATTGTAATCAACATGGTTATTGGGGGTGAAGTGGAGACCTTGAAAAGCCTTGAAGAAAGCAGTGGTCTTCTCATAGCTGAGATGCCCATACATGTACGTCATCTCTTTGCTTGTTTGCTAGAGATGAAATATATGTTGAACTTGATATTTTTCTTTTCCTGCAGATATCGGAGATTCTGTGATGCTTTCATGCAAGTTGCAAGAATGGACCATATTAATTCTCATGGATGTGTTTAGAGAGGGCCACAACTTGATTCAATCTGATCCTTAAGTTCATAAATTGTCGCATTGGCTACGTGACATGAAGGAAAATGGCTGATGAAACTGTAGCTTGGATTTTTCTGAATTGGTCAGGTACCTGAGCTGGATTGTCTGTTCCATAATTTCAGGTGTTGATACTGTTTACCTCCGTTCTTAGGCTCATATCTTGGATTAGATAACTTCATGTTAGAGTTAGAATACAGGCATGAGTTGTGAGTTTACATGGTATAATGGTGTACACGGAGTGGAATAACTCATGTAAACAATTTTATTTGAAATCAAACGACAAGAAGTAGAAACCCTAGCAAGTTCATTCTCAAGAACCCTAGTTTCTTTTATTTGAGATTATATCAAAACTTATAAGTTATAAGTTCTACTCTCTACTCTGGCCTAAGAGGTTATGTGTACCTCTTTATTGACTAACTACAACTACTAACATCAAAGCGTATTTTGCTAACAACACCTGTACTACTATCTATGATACCATTAGTATGCATGACCTTGTCAAAACATAATGCCAAAACACGATACACTCTTATTACTAATTTTTACGTGTGAGCAACGCAAATGAACTAAACTAACTTGAATACATTTTGAAGAATCATTAGCTCACTTTTGGCATAGTACATTAATCATGAGGCGTCCATGTGCTCAACATCTTATTGGAAGTGAAAACTATCTCGGGGTTTAAAAAAGAAAAAGAAAATTTTGTGGTACCATTGTGCAGACAAACTTACCATTAGGCTTCTGATAACACAAAAACAGTTCGCTGAGTGAGCTGGATCTGTTTATTAGGTGTATCAAATGAAACTGGTTTCTGTAGTGTCATGATTGGTCTTTTGATTGGGTATTATATGATACCCAGACCCATTGCTTTGTTTCTTGACAAACCACAATACATTGTCTGCTATTTACCTGATGTATCTTCCTACTTTTCATGTCCTTTTGGTCAAGGAAAAAAAAGAGCCTACATCAACAAATATATACTCATTAATATTATGGTATTCATAAATTAGATAGGTGGCAGGAGGCATTAGAGAGTAAGGGTTTTAGAATTAGTCGTTCGAAGACAGAATATTTAATGTGCAACTTTGGTTATGAATCACGAGATAGGAGTAATTCAATTGAGATCGAAGGTGTGGAGGTCCCAGAGTGTAAGGTTTTTTCGATATATAGGATCTATAATTCAAAAGAATGAGATTATTGGAGATGATGTAAACAAGCTAGTTGGACGGAATGGAGAATGAAATCGGGAATATTATGCAATAGAAGGATGCTTGCAAGGTTAAAAGGGAAATGCTATAAGACAATTGTTCGACCGTTCATGCTCTACGGTTCAAAATGTTGGGCTATTATGGGACAACATACGCATAGGATGGTGGTAGCATAAATGCGTATGTTAAGATGGATGTGTGGTAAAACCCGAACGGATAAAATTAGGAATGAAAGAATTAGAAGATACTTAGGTGTAGTGCCTATAGATGACAAAATTAGAAAAAAAACGTTTAACGTGGTTTGGTCACGTGTGGAGGAGACCAAACATGACCAATTAGAAAATGTCTTGATTGACAAGTTAGTGAAGGGTGTAGATGTAGCTATATAGTAAATGCGGATAACGGACCCTTTGCGGTCCAGGACCTATTTAATATTAAGCGGATTAATCGGATATAATTGGTCTACGTTTTCAAAGTAACATTTTTATACCTTCACTAATGAAAATTATAATAAATAACATATCTTGACAATAAAGATTAATAAGACAAACATTATAGAGCAACAAAAGTCATATTATAGAGCAAATTCTGTAATCATGTCCAAGACATCCACATTATAGGGCAACAACCACCACCCAACAGAACATCTCGATTTATCACTGATTTTTTTTAGTCACCGATTAATCGATGACCGCTAAACCCAACTGCTAAATACCTAGTTTGGATCGGTCTACCCCTGATTTACACTAAATCACCGTATAAATAATCCAGACACGGAGGGGATGACTGATAAAAACTTGGATGAAGGCGGTGAAGGAAGATATTCTTGAGCTTGGATTAAGCGAGGATATGTGGGAATACCGCATTGCTTGGAGAACCAAAATACGTTAGCCGACTCCGAGAATATCGGGAATGGGCTTTGATGATGATGATGATGGTGGTGGTTGCTAGGGGCGGATTTATA
Source organism: Berberis vulgaris (assembly GCA_963556465.1). NCBI lineage: Eukaryota > Viridiplantae > Streptophyta > Magnoliopsida > Ranunculales > Berberidaceae > Berberis > Berberis vulgaris. The sequence goes on along the minus strand of OY747134.1, from coordinate 66,058,738 downwards.
GCTTTACCTATCTACTAAATGGTCCTTTAGGATCCTCGTGTCACTGTATTTATCTTGGAAGTCATTCCAATCCAGTTGAGACTTAATTTAGTTTGATTGCAGATTAAAGTAGATCTTTGTAGTTATTAGCCAGTTACACCAACCATAAGTACAATTCTGATTATGTTGCAAAGAAACATTTATGTGTCAATCTGTAAATGCAGTATGTTTAATGGAAATGCCCATGTTCTTGAAAAGCTGTACATGCTATGCTTTAAAGTTGTCTGCTAAATCATTCTATATCTTGAGCTGTGGACAACAGAAAAGGAGATGCAAATGAGAGACAATGGGTCGATGTATAAGTACAATTCTGATTATGTTGCAAAGAAACATTTATGTGTCAATCTGTAAATGCAGTATGTTTAATGGAAATGCCCATGTTCTTGAAAAGCTGTACATGCTATGCTTTAAAGTTGTCTGCTAAATCATTCTATATCTTGAGCTGTGGACAACAGAAAAGGAGATGCAAATGAGAGACAATGGGTCGATGTTGTCTCTCTTTAACTGTATACAGTTTGTCGTGCATCAGTACAAATCAATAATGTATTTTCCTGGATACGTTGGCTGGGCCACTTAAAGTTAATTAGGCTTTCTGATTTTCAAGAGTACATGTTTTCATTAAAATCTCTAGTGGTGTTGCTTGATTGAAGTTATTAGTTTGCGATCTTTAAATATAGTATGGCATGTTCTGTGATGTATATGTGCTCAAAGTTGATTTCAGTAGACCTTACATCATCAACTGTGCTTACAGATTATGATCCCCAACTATACAAAGCGAATTGATGTCGACTTGTTACAATCTTAAGTTCATTGCAAGGAACTGTTAATTGTGTTGCAAGGTCACTGTTTCCATGCAGGTTTAGGGTTTACTTGTCAACCACCACGCGACCATTGACACTTGTTAGCATGCTAAAGCAATGTAATCATGGAGAAAATCCTTCCACATGATAAGGTGTTAGGATTGGATGCATCAATTGGGTGTAGAGTTTTACTGGTTCAGATGACCCTCTGATAATGATGACAAGCAATTATTTTTTGCAAATAATGCAATCAATTATTCTTTCCAGTTAGAAGAGGCAGTTTGCAGTTTTCAGCATTTCAAATATATTGTTCTATCTCCATTTCATCAAGTAGGGGCTCTAGTTCAAAAAAAGTAGCTTAGGTTAAAGAATAGAAGTCTTAGGTTAAAGAAGGGGCTCTAGTTCAACATGGTTATCCTACTCGGTGAATCTTAGCAGCTTGTTCTTACCCAGATCCTGTAGCCTGAGCAAGGGTGTTTTTTTTTTCGGTTCTCTGGATGAGTATAAGTCTGTCTTTTCTTTTTCCAAAGCTGAAGGATTGGCGGAAGCTTAACTAATAGGATTGTCCAATATGATGTGTTTCAGGCTTAGTTGAGGTGCACTTCACGAAATATTTTAGAATAATCAAACAATCTGGCGGCATGTGGGCAACAGTGAAAAAAAATGTCAATTTTAGGGATAAACCTTTGAGACCCTGCATATTTTGGGTCTAGGGGTTAAAGCTCGAGCAGGCTTCTTGCACACCAGTTTATTATTATTTTTTTTGGTTGGAGTTTAGGTATGTCTCATTTGTACTGGACTTGGGACTGTGTGATTGAATTTCCATTTTTAGATGATATAATGAATATGAGGTGTGGTCCAAACTCCAGAAGGCATGCAAGACTATGAACATGCATGTTGCCCGTTAGATGAGGAATCAGCATCGGTGCTGTTGTAAAAAAAAAGTAGCTCTGCAATTGGGACACTGCTAAATTGGAAGAAGTGGAATGGGAAGCCACCGCCCACAGGCACAAGAAAAAATGATGAATGAGAGGAGGATAATTGGGTAGGTGGTGGGAACCTAAATAGGGTTCTAATTCATCAAGGGGAATCTACTGCCATGTGAAATTTCGTTCTAATTGCTTGTCCATTTACCGCAACTAATCAATTTTCAATTTGTCCACTCTAGATATATCAAAATTTGAAAATGAACGAGTACAAAATCAAACAAAAAATGCTTTCATTGTATACGACTAGGGAACCTGTCTATTAGAAGGGGAGAAAGGAGACAAACTACCTTACCATTCCCCTTGTTCTTTGTCTACTATATAGTCTCTAGCTACATTATAAATCCACTAAATCTATTAATTGTTTATAATTATATTGAACTGACTGCTTGGAAATCCTGATATTGTGCTGCAATGCATTAGTATATAATGTCAATATTTGTTGGCAGTATTTATGATTGGATTACGGATATATGTGGTGTGGTAAGTTAATACTTAATAGATCGGATCATATACGTTATGTACATTGCAGTCATGCAGAGTATATATGATGTTCGATCATTGGTGTGAAATAACACAATTGTTAATTCTTGTTTGGCATGCAAAGAGGATAGGTGGTGGAGGAGTGAAGTGAGTGACAAATGATACCAAAAACTCATCCATCCATATCCATGATCCACCGCACCTACCTATACGCTATACATGGCTGGCTATATAGAAGTGGAAATCTGGAATGATGGTAGAGCGAGTGTTAGGGAGAGGGAAAGAAGGGTTGGGTTAAGATTCCTTTGGGGGGTTTGTCTCACTCATACTACTGTGGATGAGTTAAGCAAAACAGTACTCTGTATGTCCCACTATATTGACATGCATGCATGAGAGTCTAGAGTCAGACTGGTGAGTGTACTGAGTCGATCGATGGCCTCTCTTGTTTTTTCTCTTCTCTTCTGTTGTTCTGTCATCCTCCATTCCTTCTCTGCTCTGCTCTTGGTTCCACTGTTCCACGTGCACACACTAAAACCCCCAACAGTAATACTTACTCACTGCAGATTAATTCTCACTGTAGTACGTGTGCTCTTCTTCTGTTCTTCAAACCTGTATTTCCACAAACAAGCTAGACAGCAGAACCCGATTCGATCTTGTATTTCTTCTTCTTCTAAATCACATTTTTTGCCCTCCCAATATGTATGCCCTGCTACCCTCTTATGATTTATGGCTCAATGGGTTTTGGTTGGAATGGAACCTGCATCACTAACCCTCCAGTTAAAAATATAGTTGGATTTATGAGTTTATGCCGTTACTTAATTCTGCACACATTTTCTACATCAAAAATATATTCTAGGTGTGTCCTCCTATCAAACATTACATAAGACTTTTACGCGAGAAGCTCTAAATATTGGGTGATAATAACAGTGGTCATGTAAATGTTTAACATTTATATATAGACAGACCCCATAAGAAACTAAAGTTGAAGAAAATTACAAGAGCCTGTGGGGTGTGGGTTCCATGGCAAAGGCTGCCATGCTCGATCCGTACATATATAGCTGCTGATAGCATCAATTATGCATGCCTCCTTAATATTGGGTAGGGGCAGAAGTGGGTGGTGGCGCAGCAGAACACGAGCTTACTGGAATGGAGTTGTTGAACTCAGACTCGTTTGAACTGACGATTTTTTAGTGCACAAGGGGACCATAAAAACAAGGAGCACTTGTCTCCATTCTCGTCAACCTTCAGCTTTTCATTGTTTTGGATTTTCCCCAACTTACAAGCATGAAAACACCAATGGAGGACTGCCCCTCCACCCATTCGTCTTTCCATGTTGTTTGTCTAGTTTTGGAGGGAAACTTCGTTTGTGCTGACTAAACACACATGATTTTTAACAAAATTAAATCTATATTTTCTTTTCCAAGTAATGGACATTAATCACGATAGAGCGACTTCCATGCCAATGAAAAATGTTAACACACAGATAACAACGGGGATCAAAGTTGGTCTATAAAAGGAACATAGATCCCATACCAGTGGGAGTTGAACTAGAGAAAGAAAGCTCTGGCTCATTTGCGAGATAAATTCTTAATTGACTTACAGACTCGAGTGTCCAGAGGCTCTTGGAGCTATTTCTGGTTGTGCTTCCAAACCAATGAGAACGTAACATAGATAACAGTTGGGAACAAAGTTGATCTATGAAAGGGTAACATATCCTATATATACAGGTGAAAGTTGAACCGGATAGAGAAATTCTAGCTCATTTGAGATATCTCTAGTTAACTTTTCTTTCATCTCCTTGTTAGTCGTTACATAGGAGGCTCTTTCAAACCATCTGTGCTTGAGAACAAAAAACATTAGACATGCACACTAAACAATGACATTCTTGAACAAGTGAAAACCGATTTGGTAGGTTTTTCAAGCCAAACAAAACAAATTACTAATTTCATAGTTTAAAAGAAAATGTAAACCCAAGTTCATAACCCTAGTCAAACCGTTTCAGACCGAAATGATTCCCGAGGTTTGGCTTGGTTCGTTTAATTCAGTTTTTTTGCACAAACACTAGCTCTAGTGCTGGGTCTTCTAAATTGAGTGGAGAATGGTATTTTGCACACTCTGTACTCAACTTTTCCCTTAGCAGTACGAACCTTTATCTTATCATGCACAGTGGCCACTCGTGTTATAGCCTAACACAGAGCAATCAAGCAACAGAAACCGTGGGTCACTCACTCTTACATGCTTGTGGGGGGCCTGGCTGCCAAAACATTCAAATTTTCACTATAAAAAAACTGTTTGAATAAATCCCAAAAACACCATGAAATATTTTTTGTTAGCAGTGAAAATAAAAAATGATTCCTAGTGGAAGAAGAGAATGTTGTTGTTTCATGGGTCTGTCAGGCTAATATGGTATGAAAATATCCCTTGAATAGACCTCAGATTTTGACCCTCTACTACTGCTGCTGCTACTACTTACAATCCATCCTCTCAATCAATCAATCAATCATTCATTTCTTCTTCTTCTTCTTCTTCTTCTTCTATCCATTTTACTTTCTTCTTTTTCATAAAGTAAATAGAAAGAAAAGAAATGGGTTTTTCCTTCTTTTGGTTGTTGGTTGTGTGGGGTTATCCTTTATTACAACATCTTCTCTTCTCAACCTTATTTAAGCCCCCTCTTCCAAATGAAAACACACTCAAGAGTATCTTACAACAACAACAATGGATACCACTTGGTGTCCTCCATTGAAGGTGATCATCTTTCGATCTCTATTTTGCTTTCTTCTTTCCATTTCACAGTTAAAACTTTAATACTCAAAAGATGGATCTTCTTTTATATGTCATACAGGTTGTTGAAGAGATCAAACAATTATACTCCATAGCATTCCCCATGATCCTCACAGGACTCGTCACCTATGGAAAATCAGTGACATCAATGATGTTCATGGGAAAACTTGGAAAGGAAGTACTAGCAGGTGGTTCACTCTCCATTGGCTTTGCAAACATCACTGGCTACTCTATCCTCGCAGGGCTATCTATGGGCATGGAACCCATCTCCTCCCAAGCTTTTGGTGCAAAGCAATACCACCTCATGTCTCTCTCCCTCCACCGCACCATTGCCATTCTTATCTTTGCCACCATACCCATTTCTTTCCTTTGGTTAAACGTGGAACCCATCCTCCTCCGCTTCGGACAAGACCCCAACATTGCTTCCATCGCTTCCATTCACCTCACTTTCTCACTTCCGAACCTTGTAATCCAATCCATCCTCAACCCACTCAAGATATTCTTAAGGTCTCAAAACATCACTCAACCATTGCTTCATGGTTCAATTCTTTCTCTACTATTTCACATTCCTATAAACTACTTACTTGTTAACCATTTTAATCTCAATATCACCGGAATCGCCATTGCTACTTCTTTATCCTACCTCAACTTCCTCATTGCCATTCTAGTCCATCTCCATCTTTCACAAGCAACTGCAAAATCTCCACAAGGCTTTTCGCTTTGGTTTTCACTAGCTGAATCATTTTGTGAGTGGAAAACAATTCTAACACTCGCGATTCCTAGCTGTATTTCGGTTTGCTTAGAATGGTGGTGGTACGAGTTCATGATTATTTTCTCCGGACTTCTAACTAACGCAACCGAAGCGATGGCAGCAATGGGAATTCTAATACAAACCACCTCCCTGGTCTACATTTTCCCATCTTCACTTAGTCTAGCCGTGTCAACTCGAGTAGGGAATGAGCTAGGCGCAAACCGGCCTGATCGAGCACGTGCGTCAACTCATGTGGCGCTAGTATGTGCATTTTTTACGGGCTTCATTGCTATGGTGTTTACCGTCACAATGCGTGGCAAGTGGGCACGTGCATTCACCGATGACGAAGGCATTATAATGCTGACTGCATTAGTGATGCCAGTGGTAGGACTTTGTGAGCTAGGGAACTGCCCGCAGACAACCGGGTGTGGGGTGTTGCGAGGCAGTGCGAGACCGTCGTTGGGTGCCAACATAAATTTGGGGTGCTTTTATGGGGTAGGGTTGCCTATAGCAATTGTAGTGGGGTTTGTAATGGATATGGGATTATTGGGCCTTTGGCTGGGTTTGCTTGGGGCCCAGGCCACATGTGCTCTTGTGATGACTTGTATGTTGTTGGGGACAGATTGGATGTTGGAAGCAAATAGAGCAAGAGAGCTTACAGGATGTGTTGGTGGTGGTGGTGGTGGCGGCGTGGAAGAGAGTGAAGAAGAAGAAGTAGACAGGAGTAATAGCCCTCTATTGGAGGGATGTGAGGGTGTCCTGACTTTGGTGTAAGAGCACGTGCATTGCACATGATTTATATATTTATTGAAAATGCCAAAAAAAAGAAAAACCAAGATAGTTCAAATTCTTATTCATCCCAATCTTTGGAAGATTAAAATAAATAAATAAACAAAAATCTGTTAAGGGTTGACCTTCCGAATACCATAAAACGTATTAATTATGCAACGCATATAACAGTTTAAGGGGCACACGTACATTGGAAAAGACAGACACATACTTATAGTTTCGCTAGAAGAAATTATATTTAAAAAGAAATAAGTAAAATAACCAACCCGACATGTCTTATGTTCTTTGATCAAATTGTAAAGATTTTGCCCCACAAAACAACAATTTGGCGGAGTAATATCTTGTGCCGATCAAAAAAGAGAAAATAGAACAACAAATTAACAAGAGCATGATTGAATTTTACTAATGTATTTACTTTTGTTTCCTCATGTCTACAAGTTTTCTTTAGGCAGTAAATTTATGACACCACCACTCCCAATTTTTTTTTTCTTTCTCTCTCCCCACTTTCTTCTCTCCAAAGAACAACAACGTTGTTGTCATCTGACTCTTGCAGCCTAAGTTGTGAGATCGGGAAGGAAGAGAGGAGGGGATAAAAGGGGAGCGAGGGCAAGCCATAAGGCGGGGAGGCGGCATTGTTGGTGTTGTTCTCTGAGAAGAAAATGAGACGAGGGGAGAGAATATAGGGAAAAAAAATAGTGGTGGTGTTAGAAGAAAAGGTGGGGTGTTAAAAAGTGGAAGTGATGGTGTAAAAAAGTCAATGTCTTTTCATTATGGAACTAAGAATTGTTGCATGTCTTCCAACCTTGGAAATCTAGTGTTTTATTGTTGCATATATTTTTGATAAAAATAATTTGTTTTTTGTTTTTATGTTTTTTATAAAGCTTCGGAGGGAGGGCAGCTATGGGATGCCAGACCTTTGTTATTAATGTCCAAAAATGGACTCAATGATAAACCAATGAAGGGGTACCCTTGTCCAAACACTACAACACAAATGCTCATTAATAGTGTTTCAAAAACGCTATTGTAGGATATCATAGCATTTTAGAAAACGTTGTGTCTGCCAGAGCTATAATAGATGAACCCGTCTAATCATCGAGGGAAACGGCGAGGAAAACAGCGAGGGAGGGAGAGAGGGAGGGTGGGGACCGTCCATCCCCCCGGGATGCGTGAGTTGAATTTTCTTGCGTGCATCCCGAGGGGGATGGACGGTCCCCACCCTCCCTCCCTCGCTGTTTTCCTCGCCATTTCCCTCGACAATTAGAATTTTTGATAATAGATACATGGTAATTTATAGCGTTTTAGAAACGCTATTGTAAGTAGACCATTTATAACGTTTTTGAAACGCTATTGGTAACTATACAATAGCGTTTTAAAAGTGTTATTGTTTAGCTTGTGACAACACTTAAAAAACGCAGTTGTATAGTTACCAATAGCGTTTATGAAACGCTATTGTCTTCCCTCACGTAACATTTAACAAATGCTATTGTATTAGTTAATATAACGTTTCTCAAGGCTTTTTTTTTCTATAGCACTCATCAAGTGCTATCAAATGACTTTTTATAACATCTTATAAGTTTTATTTCTAGAAAATAAAAACTTAAATGTGCCAAACACTTGAACATTTTCATGAACGGCGAGACACAATAATGTAATTAATAAGATAATGTATTACATCGAGTCACAAAATCTATCAAATAATAAAGATCAGACTACATTTATTTCAGTTGAAGCATGGTAAACAACTAAAAGAGGCTAATGGGATAGGTCTTTGTAATCCATAGGTCCATAAAGTTCAAACAACTCTGCGAAAAATCCCTTCTTTCTTTTGGGATTGCATCCTATATTGTAACGACCCGATCCGCACAGTAACAATATTGTCCGCTCTAGGCCCAACTGGCCCGCTCGGGTTTAAAATGCGTTATTACTATGGGGATCCAACCTCGCACATAAGTAGCACATCCCCCTTCCACACCCAGGCGACGTGGGACTATCTCCCCCCTTTGTAGCTTGCCAACCCGCCTCTTGAGTCTGGTCCTATTAGGCTTCAACCCTCACCCTCCCCATCAAGTCCGCCCACACAAGGGTCTCCACAGTCCACCCCCCTTGGGGCCCAACGTCCAAGTTGTCACACTTCCAGCTAGGTCAGACTCTGATACCATTCTGTAACGACCCGATCCGCACAATAACAATATTGTCTGCTCTGGGCCCAACCGGCCCGCAAGGCTTTAAAACGTGTTGTTACTATGGGGATCCAACCTCGCACATAAGTAGCACATCCCCCTTCCACACCCAGGCGATGTGGGACTATCACCCCCCTTTGTAGCTTGTCAACCCTCTTGGGCCTAGGCCTATTGGGCTCAACCCTCACCCTCAGATCCTCCCACACTAGGGTCTCCACATATATCCTTGCAGAGAAGATCATTGTACCATATTTGAAGCTTACCCCTTTGGCCAAGAGTTCATCTACCTGGAAAACTCATTTTCCTTAGTATTAGCTAGCGCATATGAACAAGAAATCTAAAGCATTGTCTACGACGGACAAATTTACCTCATTGACCCTTGGTTTCATGAAATCAACAATCATGGCTTGGAAAACCATACCCTCCTGTCCTCCCCATGTGCACAAGTATGACAACAATGAACATGTAAGTCACCTAGCCTCATCATTGGTCAACACTAGGTCATTCTCTAATTTATATGTACACCCATTCGTTTGGGTCAAGAATAGTGAGTTTCTTGTTCAAGTCCCCACCCTTTCTTTTGCACTTTTTCAATGGCTTTGAAGTCTTCCTGGCTGCAACAATCTTGATCTCCCTGGTTCGCTTACTACGTTGGGGCTTTGCCTCAGAAGTTGTGTTGGAATAACAAGGCAATTAATTAGATCCACATTAGACTAAAAACCGGATAAATTCAATATGATATTGAACAAGAGGATAATAGAACACCTGATTGCACTGTGTATGCCTTCTATGTAGCCACTTATGTAGTCAATTCTAGCAGTATCGTTATGCGTCTCATTGTGTGGTCCTGCAAGACCTGAAACATACATGATTTCTCATCATGAAAGATGAACTTGCATAACATTTGTTCATGTTGTTTTCTTGAAATATAGGCGTTTAGAAGGACTACATTACCATTTTCTTGGATGTAAACTAGCGGATTGCCATAATGGTCCTTGAAATACCCCAGTAAGCCTTCCATACCAGATGGATTGTAGGGAAATTTACTTGGGTCAAATGGAGCAAGTGTCTCTTCTTTAAAAACTATAATGCAGATTCAAATGACATGGTTAGGAATCAGATTGCACATTCTCAAGTATTTCAAATTCTTCAAAGACTTGGATTTCAAGGGAAGAATAAACCTGATAACTTAACATCCATATCAGTAATATAATCCCCCGCGCCAGTGTTCGGGATATGGGGACCTTCTTCTGCATAAATGCTGATATAGTGATTAACCCAATGAAGTCAAATGATCCCTTCAGTAATTCAGATTCCTGTTTTGTGAAAGATTGCATCCTTGAGCCTACATCCTTCTTCATGATCTTCGGGTAGTCTCCATAAATGATGGGATTGATAACTCTGCAGTTTTGTTACAAAAAACAATTTGCCTAAATCTGGCCAGTCCATTTGAATTACACCAATTCATATTTGAAATAAAAGAACATACATTGGAACACCCTTTTAATAAGAAAACTCTAATTTATCACAAAATATCGCCTCCATATGCACACTATATAGATTTTAATAAAAATATATATGCATGTACTTACCAACCAATGAAGAAATCGTTAGCTCGTTGAGTTTGTCATGGGAGCACACCACAACCCAAAAGCGTTTATTCCTATTAAACCATTTTGCTTAGCCTGCAGGGCGAATATTTACCAAATGCACTTGTCAAAAAATCTGTTGTCTTGAAAACCTTCTTAATGCCATTTTCTTACTTCTTCAATTTACTAAGGGGCAAAACATGACTCACTTGGTATTTGTCTCTGTACATCGTTACAACAGATGAATGTGCGAGTAAAATATATATGGTTCAACGGATGAGTTCACTGCACTGCAGATTGGAGGCGAACATCGCTGAGGTGGTGTCATTCCAGTACCATAAGATGATAAGGCCATTATATTTGGTTCATTGACGGTGGTCCAATAGGAGATTCAATCACCAAACTCTCTGAAACGCACATCCGCAAAGGCTGCGAAGCCCTCACTATATAGAAAAAAAAATCAACATAAAATGGTTAGAATTATATTGTATAGTTCATATATAGATATGATAGAAAACGAAAGGGGTAGGGAATGTATTGTAAGAAGCAGAGGTGAAATTACACAATCTGTGGGCTCAGCCATCTCCCATATTCATCTTGAAGTATTTGAGGAAGATCTAAATGGAAAATGGTAGCATGCAGTTCAATTCCTACAGTTCATAGAAAAAATCACAAGTAAGATCATCACTGTATGTGTCATCTTGTTGGGGGTTTAGTCTCCACATTGTATCTATACAGTCTCCAACTTAAACGCCCAATTATGAAAATTGATGAAAGACTTCAACCATAAACACAAATTGTTTGATCCGCTCATTTCATTAGGCTCAAAAGGCTGAAGAATTACCATGATATGCAAGGATCATTCGTATGCTCTAATCCCAAACCTCTAAACGACCTCTTCCTCTTTTGAGCAGCTATATATTCTCCAATTAGTGCGTTGCTAACCTGACTCAAAACATTCAGATCACAGATCAAGCTACTTCAGCCAATTTGTTAACATACAGAGCTGTCAGAGCAAATAACACCCAGATCTATGGTACTCATTCTCCCTATATTGATCTTTAAATTTGTCTAGCACACTAACTTGTTCTAACTTTCAACATTACTGTTTTTTCCAACAGAGACAGAGGAGATAAATTTCTTTGATACACATACATATTCAAGTATTCAAATAATAGCATACACATTTTGAATTATCACAGGGCACCATTACAACAATACCCAGCTTTTTTTGCTGTTTGGAATCAAAATTTTGAGCATAGCAAGGCCCCTTACATAACTAATTTCCTTACAGGTGTATACGGTTCTAATAACAAAATCTTTTAGAATGCATTCAATAAAATGTTACCCCTTACTCTAATTTGAACAAAAGCATCAATTATATGAACAAATTCTGCTTAAACTAAGGCATCCTTGACAGCAAAATTAAATTCAACACTATGGTTTCTAATGTCGATTTTGACAGCAAAACCATTAATGTCTAGCAAAACAGTACACTAATAAGAAGAAAAATTCAGCACTTGGAACAATAGACTATCAAATTCAATGCTATGGTTTCTAATGCCGATTTTGACAGCCAAACCATTCATGTCCATTAGACTAATAAGAAACAAAGAACAATCAAAACAAGCAAAGCATAACAAAGCAAAGGAAAGCACAACACCGTACACATCCTGTTTTGATAGTCTATTTCACTATAAAACTAGTTCATGACCTAAGATGAGAAATTTAGCAAGTGACTTGGGTCAATTGTGTCATCATGAAGCAGAGATTGAAGAACATATTCATATTCTTTGTAGTTTAAATAGAGTCTTTTTTTTTAAATTATGAATACAAGTTTTGTTTGTTATTAAGCATCATGGAATCTTTAAAATTAGAATATTGGAATTTCAAGCAATAAGAGACCTTACCTGCCAATATGTCAAAATCCTGCAACTTAGACTTGTAACAACAGCTACTGGACCACCCACCCAAGCCTAGCAGAGTGACAAGAAATTGTAAATGACCCAAGCTTCATACCAACAACATGATTGGTATCTAATCTATGATCATTAAAGCAGGGAAAATCCAACTTTGATGCAGCGGAAAGCCTATGAATGTCGTCTGAACTAATACCATTTTCATCACGGTAGGCACTCCACCATGTGTATTATTCCTTGCTCTTTCTTTGATAGACAATAACATGATGTTTCTCCTGCCTTGTATTTAGAAGAAAGCCAATGCTGCAGCTTATCTTTCAAAAGTTCTTGTAAAAGCAAATCCATTGTGCCAACTAACAGTGCATCAATTATATGTTCCCATGGATCTCCATCTAGTTTTGGTAGGTCACACAAAAGCATTTGTGTCAACTGAACGATTAATAACATCTCTTCCATACTCCTGCTAGCATCATTTTGCAAGGAGCTGCAGTTTTTGCAGATACTTGGCTTGGCACGATATTCGAATTCTCTCAATTCACTACAGGATTCATGGTTGCTGGATGTAATGCACAAAGTGACCTTTCCAGGAATACGTGGAGGAGCCTCACAACAAAGAACATCTTCTTGAATGATTTGTGTGGTGACTTCAACATCTCCAAACATACATGACCATGCACACTCTGAGGGATCACACAGAAACTTTCCAATGACGATAACCTGCAAGAAATAATGTGTTGTTCAAACTTCCAAAGATGAAACTGGTGTTTTGAAAAGCTTTACTCAAGGTGGTAAAGGCATATCAGTGACAAGACATGAAGTACATTGTCTGACAAGTCACCAAGTAGTAGCCTTCAGCCTAAACCTCTAATTTTGGTAAGGGTTGATAACATCCAAGGATGAGGCACCGTACATGATATATAAGAAATAATGTGCAGGCTTAAGCATGAAATAATGTGCCATTTAGACTTCCAAACATGAAATTGGTATTTTGAAAATTTTACTCAAGGTGCTAACTTCAAATGCATGAAGCAACATGCCTGAAGTTAAGCTTCAGTTTCACACAATTACAAAATTGAAAAAATTAATTTTACAAATCCGTAAAAAACCAAGGTAAATAAGTTCAAAATCTCCTCAACTATGTTTAATGGTCACCTTCATGATGAGAAACCAATGCATAACTCTTCAATGAGATAACTTGTATTACTGAATTTAGCAGCTCTAAAGTAATAATACCTTTGTAACATCGGTGGAGTATCCACATTGTGGGGATATTTCTTGAATAGCAAATCTCTGTTTCGGTGGAGCAGTTACCTTCAAATCTGGCCCGATAGAAATTTCTGGCGGATTTACATGGTCAGCGTAGTGGTTAGATATTGCCTCATGAGTTTTTGCTCCAGTAGACTATACTGAAATAGTAACGTTTTCTCCTTCTCGAAGCAGTGGGGTTGAAGTTTCCTACATAATACCATTGGAAGACAAGGGAAACTGTGTTGCTTCTGAAATTTGCAATCCCAAAGCATTTTCCATTATGAAGTGAGAATCTTCATTATTGTATAGTATGTTATTTTCATCGCCGTCTAGCCACTGGAAAGGTTCTGTGTTGGTCACAAACATGTCCCTTCCCTCTTGACGACAATATTGGCATTTCCTGTAAACATGTCCAAATTGGTATGAAAAACGAGTATTTCATTCATGATTGAATTAGTTAATAACAAAAAAAAATTTATCACTTAACACACAAGGTTTTCTTTTACATCCATGTATAAAAGAAACAAACTCATAGGTCATGCTTAGAACAATATCTCCCCATCTGTTTTCCGTTCCTCTTATCTTAAGATATACCTACGCTATAATAATTAGAAATTGGGCTAAAAGGCCCAATTAACCCCCCTTACATAATTGTTTGAGTCTCAGATAGGAGTTGTTCATCAATGACAAAAAATTGAATCAACCTGACATTGTAAGAGATAAAAGAGGGTATCCAACAAAGAAACATAAATTTATATTTTGTGAAATCCTTGGATTTAGAGCTGATCTATTCAGAGATAGAGGGCGTTCAACAAGCAACACAAGAAAATCTAAATTACAGTCAAGAAAATATCCTTACATATAGATCTGATCTAGTTAGAGCTCTGCACTGAGGACTAAGCGAATATGAATTAATATACTGCTCGGGTAGCTCATTCCAAATTAAAGATTCTTTATTTTCAGTTTCACCTGCAAACCAGAAAAGTACAGTTATCGTTTGTATCTAGTAATTTGATAAAAAGTGAGAATGAAATATGGGATGCAACGAGCAACATAAATAGGCGCACCAAAACAATACACACTAACCAGATCTAATCTATCAACAACTAAGGATTCTCCAATATCAAAACTCGAGAGGAAAAATATATAGAATAAAAATACAACAGGAGCAAAATTTTAAAATATTAAGCTTGAAGTTATTTTCAAGATCTCTCTTAATTATTTCTGATGGGAATCCATGAAACTATATGTCCTCTTCATTTAATGACATTTCATTATATTAAAAAGGCAAATTGTGAATAAGATATAAGCTTGACTAAGCAGAAACATAGTCAAATGCCATTTAGAAAGATAGAAATGAGATTGAGAAGTTAAGTGCTTTAGTATAAAATTAAAATCTTAAAACAAATTTCTCTCCTAAATGCTATCAAACAATATATGACTTAAATGAATTTGAAGGCTGTTACACTATATGTTTGAGAAAAAAAATCAAATCAAGAGCTCGATAAAAATAAGCCACTTATATAGTTTTATCTCTCCATGAAATAAAGAAGAATCTTGAGTTTGGTTGAAATGGACAAAAGTAAGGAAAATGTGAATGGGTCACGAGTTCTGCTCGCTGGATTAATGAGACAAACCTGAATTTGGTGGAAATAGACAACAATTTGATTCATTTGAGGGCAAAATTTCATTAGAACTATCCGCGTGTTCTGGCACAAATGTTAGAGCAAAAAGTTAATCTTGGTTGGATCTCCCAGAATCTAGAACTCCTGAATCTTTGGACATCTCATTCTCTTTATTGAAAGGAAAATTTCCAGCTATGTAAACCTTGTTTAGGCTCAGCTGATGCTCAAGCCTTTGCAGTGCTTGAACCTCTACCATGGGCGTACTACTAAACTCGCCTGTTTTACCAGTCTCATCAAGCAGATTCCATCCACCACTCCTGCCAAATAACTCAGAACTAACTTCCACGGACTCTTGACTCAAATGACTCTAATTCAGATATGGTTCACTTACTGCAGAAATTGAACCTTGATTTTGGAGAGTATAAAAGTCGTTACTTGGAACATAAGAGTATCCTTTAACAATCCCAATCATTCAAACAATCAAGAATTCCAAAAATCCGAAACACCACATTAACATAAACAATTATTCAAACAAAGAGAGCGCAAAAGGGGTTACCGAAATTGCGACCAACGATGCAATGCAGACAATATGAAATGTGTCTATGGAGTTGCCTCCAGAGCCGACAACCGACTTGGCTCACAACTTGCTCAAGAGTACAAAACACGGTGAGCTGCAAAGAGCATAGGGAGAGGAAGAGAGGCGAACAAGAGGAGAATGAGAGGAAGAGAGGCGAGAAAGAGCAGAGGGAAAGGACGAGAGGTTGAGAAATTTGAGCCCCAAATTTCACTATTGCTAACCTAAACCTAGCAATTTCTCAACCTCTCGTCCTCTCCTTCTCCAATTAGATAGTGAGCAGAGGGAGGGGAGAGGAAACATAGCAGAAAGAGAGAGAGGAAACATAAGGGTTGAGCGAATTTTTTTTTTTTTGGGGGGGGGGCTTCCATTTACAACGTTTTTTTTTTTTAACCCATTGAAATTTGGTTTTTCATAGCATAATGGTAAAAAATGAAAAAATAAAATAAATCAGGACACAAATAATATTCAAACAACTACAAAGTAAATTAAGAATTGTGTATAAAAGACATCATTGGGCACATACCATATATAGTTCAGCACCATGCGTGGGTTTTCCATCATTTCCCGTGTGACAAGCAATCCATATGTCAGTGCGTGTGACTGGTTCCCCATCAGGGTTCTTCTCAACCTATATACTTGAAAGATTAGTCTCAGCCTATATAGTTAAATGGTTATTATTGTATTAGTAGCTAGAAACACAATTACCATTTCATACTCTACTTCTGCAGCACTCTTTTGACCACCCCCCCCCCCCCCCCCCCCCATACATACTTTGAAGCCTTTTTGTTTTTTGCATTTTGGGCTATAATTGCCTTCGCTTCAGGGGTGCTCTCATAGCGAACAAACTCCTTCCAATCCTCCTCTCTTACACCATTTGGAACATGCTTCTCTTGTTCCTCACTGGTAGGATACTTATCCAAATAATTCTTCCTAAGATCTGCCTTGAACCTTCTATAATATTCAGGCATTTTCAAATGCACACTCCTTTTCACATAATTTGGGATGTCATATTCACGCTGCAAATAAGCCATTGAGATATAAGTTGAAAATAAAATAAGACATTATGAAAATCAATGATGTAAAATCTCACCTTGAGGCCATTCCACACATCCTCTTTGTAGTTGTCAGTAACATGGTGCCAACCCTTGAATTTGATGGGCACAAGGGTTTCAACAAGCTTTCCAATGTTGTTATTGAAATTTCTAGCACCAGGTCCAACTGCTAAACCGTGGAGGTTGAACTGTATGGTCTTTTTAACTTCACTGTCATCATTTGTAGATGTAGTGACATCAATAGTGGAGAGATTGCCGCGAGTACTATCCATTTCTATCAATGACATTATAGATATTAACCATTATCAAACAAAAAGAAATAAGAAACAACTATATACACCACATTTATAGATATTAACCATATGTAGCCATCAATGCATTGTTTACTATGATAATTCCAACGGAGAAAGCATAAGAAAATGAAAAACAAAAAACATTGATAGTTCATAGAAAATACCAAAATTGAAACCATATGTAGCCATCAATGCTTTGTTTACTATGATAATTCCAACAGAGCTAACAATATTGAACATCCATGAGGCTGCATCTAATGTTGCTTTCCTGTCAGCCTTGCTTGTAGTTGTTCTTAAGAATAAAATTCGAAAAATCATACTACATAGCACATGGAAAGCATAAAAAAGCTTTAGGGTCCTATGCAAAGAATCAGGGAATCAATAATCTTCTGTTGTTACACAGACTTGGGGTACTATTTCCCTTTGCACTTATAATGGCATTACATGCTAATGAAGAATAATATTCATTAGTAATACCACCCACATGAAAGATGGGCTTACACACTCTAACTTTTCAGTCCTACTAACAACATTTATAATAAAGGCTTATGCATTTACGCCTTGTTGAAGTAAACTTTTAATGTAAACATCCATTTTTTGTATAATTGAAAACTTTAGAAAATGTCCGAAATGATATTTCTAATGAGATCAATGATGCAATGAAGGAATGTTTGTGTGGAATCACCATATGTACATGTTATAAATATATGACATGAAATTGGATAGATCATGGGATCAAATTTTTAATAGGTGTCAATTGGAGTTGAAGATTGATGAAAGATGTACAATTTTAAGTCAAATTATCGATCCAAACGAATTTAGAACTCGGGCGGATATCACTTTGTAGGATTCTTTATGTTAAATAGATAAAAATAAATAAATGAATTTGTTATGAATTTAACAGTGTAAAGGAACATATAAACCCTACAATATTATTGTGGCCGGCCATTTGGGACTTGCAAAGTTCAAAAAGGAATTCAAAACATAGTACATTCATGTGATCTGAACACAAACAATAACTCTCAATTTGAAAGCATTTGTCGAAGGCATATTTTTATTGGAAAAAAGGTGAGTCAATCACAGAAATAGTAGAGCTACATTGATGTTGAGGATGTTTTGCAAAAGTTGTTAAAAAAAAAAATCAAATGACACTTCATGCTTGAAGTTTCATTGTTGAGTCATTGAGTAGGAAAAATCTAAATGTCACTTGATATTCACATAATTATTACATAATATATCCCTTAATTTATATATGTTAGTATTTCGATTATTATATTTTATAATAATTATTTCGTTTTCATGTCTTTGTAGGAATTTGAGCGTGAACGATGAAATCGTATGAAGGCGATAATTTAAAGAATTACAATTGGTCGATTCTAGCGGTGGTACAAAGCAGAGGGATAACTATCTAAACCTAACCCTAATAAACCTAGGTCCACCTAATTTAACCTAAGCCCAAACCAAAAAAATGCAAACCTAAAAACCCAAGCCCAATATAATATGAGAACCCTATTTAGCTCCCCTCTTCTCCCTTTTCCATGTTCCTTCTCCCCTCCTCTATTTTCCAGCCACCACACCAATCCACCCTGCCGGCAATCCTCGCTCGATAGGAGAGCCGGCAGTGCGATAATCCCGCCATCACCCTTCATCTCGTCATCTCTCTCGTTCTTCCAGCCAACAACCACCTCCTCCTTCATCCCACTGAAACAGGGGCGTGACAACCCTGTTTCACGTCATCACGCCGCACAGCCATCACCACCACCGAGCACCACCTCAGCCACCTCACGCACAGGACAGCACCCTCTTTCGCCACAGACCTTCCTCCCCTCTCTCGGCCCTCCTTCCCGTTTCCCTCTCTATTCCTCCACTTCTCTCTCTCTCACGACCACCGTCGCGAACAGAACACGCCATCAGCCGCCGCCGCCGCGAAACAGAGCCGCAACCACCGCGACTCTGTTCCGCCTCGCCACAGATCCTTCTCCTCTTCTCACGGCTTCTCTTCGTCTCGACCTCCTTCCTGCCTCCCTCTCTCACGACCACCGTCTCGAACAGACCACGCGACCACCACCACCACCACGCGAGACAGAGCTCGCGACAGAGGCCTCCCTGTTTCGCATCCTCCTTCGTTTTCTTTGTGTTATCTCATTCTTTCTTCACCCTCTCTCTCTTTTGCAGGTTCAGAACCAGGTCGGAGGTGAGGAAGCTCGCGAGGAGCGAAGCAGACGCGGCGGAGCAGACGCTGTCGCGCTGGAGAAGAGAGTCGCGCGTCTTTGGCGGGAGAAAACTGTTTTTCAAACAGTTCAGCTATTTGCACCCCGAGTTCTCTAAGAGCCACCACAGTGCCATTAGCAGCTATTTTCTCGGGATTCGCGTTCGTGCAGAGATGAGTTGCGGCATACCACACCACGAGGAGATGACCACCGCTACCATGATCAGCTAAACCATTCGCCAAGGCTAAGATGAAACCACAGAGTTTCCTAGAGTTTGTTGTATTTAAATTTATTGTTTTCTTTATGCTTGAACGTTAAACACATTTGATTTTTGATTCTCAATAATTTGCTTTCACTGATTATATCCTGATTAATTATCTAGACTAGTCTGTAGTTAGAAGTACACTTTATGGAAATTCAAAGCCTGATTTAATCAATTAATCTGAATCTGTGATTGTGTGTGCCGTAAGAAGACACGCAATGCTAGGGGTTTATACCTTTGCTAAAATCAATTGCGAACTTAGATTAATCTTTAGGTTAATCATGTTAAATCTTGAAAACAATATTTTTGATTACACAAATCTCAAAGAACCTGTGGTGGATTCAATGCCTTGGTTTCCCTTCTCATATTCATTAAAACTTTTTATTTTGTTTTTAATTTGATTTTTATTTAGATATTTTAATTGCTGTAACCCCATTTAATTAGTTTAAGTCAACTTGGAAAATTTAATTGCAACCACAGTCCTTGTGGGATCGACCTGTACTTGCCCTTGTCTACCAGTTAGACACTGTGCACTTGCAGTTATTAAAATTAGGTTAAATTAACCTATTTATTTAGGTTAGTTAAATTTGCATCAAGTTTTTGGCGCCGTTGCCGGGGATTGTAGCGGTGTAATTGGATTTAAGAGTTTATTTTCACTAGTTTGTAGTTTAAGTTAAAAAAAAAAAAAAAAAAATTAATAAATAAAAAAATTAGGTCAGATATAAGATTGCTTTTGCTTTTAGGATAGGCTTGATTTAATTTTTTTTAGTTATTTCTTTTAAGTCTTAGAAGTTTTGATACTTGTTTTTGTTTTTATTTTTTATTTTTGCAGGTATTAATAGGCAGGAAGCATATATTACAGATTACACGCTTCTCGAGAAAATTGAACGATCCTGCAAACGTCAAGCAAAGTTTTTATTTTTTTTTATTTTGTGAGGAGAGTTCTAATTTTATTTTCATCTCGTATTACGAGTGTGTGGTGTAATAATTTTTAAACTCTACTATTTTTCATTTTGTTTAATCAAAAAAAAAAAAAAACCCTAAATTCTCTAAGTCAAAAGAAAATATAGGGAAACGATTTTAATTGTTACCCAATAATTTCTTGTGATTTAGAAATCCGACTTCTAAGACCAAGACCAGTAAATTTATTTGCATGTGCTTGTGTGTTGAGTGAAACGGATAAAAAGAAGTCGGACAATTTTTTTTAAATTGTGCTAACTTTTTTTGTGCAGAACGGAATACGCACTCTGTAAGTATTTCTATCACACGCAACATATTAGCGACTCGGGTGCTTTGTGTAATTGTTTGAAATTGTGTGATTGGTTGTTTAATATCTGTAATTGTGGATGCTAAACTTTAGTAATTCATAATAAGCAGACCCAGCTTCTAAATAGAAACTGGTGGGACTTGATATCCCCACCTCATCACTCCAGCTGTGTGCAACCAATAGCCAAACATAATTAAAATCAATTAGCAAGTTAGATAGAGCCATTTTTTAGGTACGGTGTTCATAGGACAACCAAGACCAAGGTGAATCCAATAATTTTTGTGTTGACCAAACTAAAAGTGACGATGGGTTTAATCATTCAATGAACTCCGAGAGGCCACTGCCACAAGGGTAATTTACCCGGTACGCCGAGTCATAAGCAAGCTACGATCCACAAAAAGAATTGGTGTAACCAACAATTTTGGGTTAAGAACACAAGCCTCAAGTGTACATCTAACGTCACATCGTTCTCACATCTACTGGCTTACAGAGCGGTAGCACAAGGAAGTACTTAATTGGACCATTGTGACCTCCTTCTCTTGTGCTATAATCCGGTTTCTTTGAAACAAAACTCTAGCCTACTGATTTTGAACTTTGTGGTGTAAAGTGTACACTCTTAAGATCAACTTGTAGCACACATTGCTTTGTCATAAAGATTACATAAGAAATAATTGTCCCCAAAAAAATAAAAAGATAATTGATCTCAAAAACGTTGATTGCTTAGGGAGGCATGTTTCTTGTGCATTTATTGGTTGCTGATTGCGTGTAAGTCTGTGTATATTTTTAGAGTTAGTGCTTTTTAAAAAAAAAAAAAAAAAAAAAAAAAAAAATTATTTAGGAGTGTTGACTTTGCACCTTCGTTGTCCATTAGTTTATGCATACTTGGGTGCGTGATTCTAAGAGTAGACTTGTTCGACAAGAATTCGAAGAGTTCGTTGAAGTCCCCATTACCTATTTAGGTTCATCATCCTTGTCCACTGAGATGGTTGAGGGGAAGGCCTTTAAGGATTACTTCGCCCCTCTTCCTAGGAGTGCTCCATCTTGCATTATCTTACCTGAGACAAATGCAAACAGTTTTGAACTCAAACCATCTATTATTCATCTATTACCCACTTTTTATGGTTTTGAGAAAGAGGACCCTTATCTTCATGTCAAAGAATTTCTTGACATCTGCGCTACCCTGAAGTACCAAAACTTTTCTGATGATTCGGTCCGTCTTAGGTTATTTCCCTTTTCTCTGAAAGACAAGGCGAAATCATGGTTAAATGCATTAGAGATAGGATCCATCACATCATGGGATGCGTTATCAAGAAAGTTCCTGACAAAATACTTCCCCATTCATAAAACAAATGCCCTCCGACGAGATTTATCTAATTTTCAACAAAAAGAGGGTGAACATTTCTATGAATGTTGGGAAAGGTTCAATGAGCTCATTGTCAGGTGTCCCCATCACGGATTCGAGAAGTGGCGGCTAGTTCAATACTTCCAAGACGGTTTAACCCCTCAAAACCGTCGTATGATTGATGCCACTAGTGGTGGGTCATTAATGAAAATGAGTGTCAGTGAAATTTGGGAATTTTTTGAGAAGCTTTCCGAAAATTCTCAGCAATGGGATTATTCGAGAAAGGAGTCTGATAGGCGTAAGGGTGGTATATATGAAGTTAGAGATACATCTGTTCAACCCCCTTCTGCCTCAAAGTTAGAAACGGCTGTTATGACCATGACTCAAAAGATAGATGCACTTTTGACTTTAAGTCAACCTGTACCCCTCGCAAACGCGTCATCTGAAGTCTGTGCTGCATGTTCGAGTCCTGGTCATTCAATAGCTAATTGTGACTTGCAAAACGATTATCCTGCATATTATGCTGAGCAAGTCAACTCCTTTAATGCGATACAGCGACCTGGCAATAATTTGCAACCTAACTATTACAACTCAGGGTTCACCAAACATCCAAGTCTCTCCTGGGCCCATGGCCCACACCAAGGGGGACCTGTTGTTGTCTCCCAGGCTCCTCAAGCCCCTAGCCCTGTTAGGCCCCACCATAACCAAGTTCCTCCATCCAACACATCAAGTTTAGAGGAAACGATTAATCAGCTTTTGCACCGCTCAGCAAGTATAATGGATCAGAATTCTAAGGACATATCTGAGTTGAAAGCCGCGACTCAAAGACTTGAGATAGCTGTGAGTAAGATTACTCAGTCTTCTTCTGAGAGAGAGCCAGGGAGATTTCCTAGTCAACCTGTTCCAAACCCAAAGGGTCAATTCGCAGTTGGTAGTACATCTGAGTCTTACAATGAAGATGTCAAATCTATTACTACCCTTAGGAGTGGAAAACATGTTGACAATCGAGTACAAATGCCCGATTTGAGTATTGGTGCATCCACGTCTAAGTCAAAACAGGTTGTATCTCCATCTGATAAGGAGGCTGATAAAGCCTCACCTTCTACAGATGCTCATGTTGACTCTGACCCCACTCAGGCATCTTACTTGCCTAGAGCCCCGTTTCCATCACGGTTAACTCCGGCAAAGAAAGGAACAAATGTAAACGATGTAATGAAAATTTTTAAGCAAGTTCACATAAATATCCCATTACTCGATGCTATCAAGCAAGTTCCTAACTATGCCAAGTTTTTGAAGGATCTTTGCACACAAAAGCGGAAGCTCCATGTGCACAAGAGGGCCTTCCTCACCGAGCAAGTGAGCTCAATTATTCAACACAAAACCCCGCCTAAGTTTAGGGATCCTGGTTGCCCGACTATTTCTTGTATTATCGGTAATCATGTGATAGATAAGGCATTATTGGATTTAGGGGCGAGTGTTAATTTATTGCCATATTCTGTTTATGAGCAATTAGGTCTCGGTGGGTTGAAACCGACTAGAGTAACACTGCAATTGGCAGATCGGTCTGTCAGAGTCCCCCGCGGTGTTATAGAGGATGTGATTATCAAGGTTGAAAAATTTTATTACCCTGTGGACTTTATAGTTCTTGATACACAACCTGTTCACAATCCCTCTAGTCACATTCCTGTCATTTTGGGTCGACCATTCTTGGCCACATCCAATGCCATTATTAACTGCAGGAATGGAATTATGAAATTGTCATTTGGCAACATGACCGTCGAACTCAACGTTTTTAATGTTAGTCAACAACCTCCCGAGCCCGAGGATGTTTGTGTGGTTGACATAATTGAGAGTTCGATGGAGAATTCCTTATTGGAGTCTGTATCAGATGATCCCTTAGCAGCATGCTTGACTCACTTCGGTTTAGACTTTGATGTTGATGATTCCATTAGGGGAGTCAATGATTTGCTTGACTCAGTCCCCATTGTGGATCCTAGTTATAAATGGAAGTCTAAAGTGGAACTCCTTCCACTCAGTGAGTCAAAATTGAACCTTTCTGCTGATACTATTGGAATTTCTGACCCATTCCCTTTTCCGCGTGTTCATGATGACCCATTTGACATAGGTCCTCCTTGTGACTTCTACATGAAGTCTGATCCTCAGTATTCCTTGGAGAGACTACATGCCATAGGTTGTGCTAATTCTAGGTTTGGGGGTGTTGTTACGTTGTCTAACTCATCATCTTGGTGTAGTTCATTTTGTTATGATGAGCCTGTACCACCTGATACATCTATAGTTACATTTACCTGCATCACATTTCCATTGACCAGGGCTAATTATGTGGATCCCATGTTCCTGAGTGAGGATTTCAATTTTCACCATCTTGATGTGGAAATTATCCAATCTTCTGATTTGGAACCAGACTTAGGATGTTCCATTTTAGGAGTAAGGGAGGCTCCTCTGTTGCATATCACTACTTGCGACCCATTCATGTTTAAGATCCCTACCGACTTCCAAGGAATGCGAACTTCTTTACAATTTCTATTTGATTTTAGATGGTGTCCTTGCAACTTTTGGGATGTGCTAGTATATCTTGTGTCGCATATGGTTGCTATTTTTGAGTGGACTGATCATCAACTTTTCAGGTTGTTGGTATACAATTCCTTCACCCTTTTGAGGTGAATGTTCCCTATGTTCTTCCTCGTCACTTCATGATATATCACTCATGAGGGAGAATATATGTCGGGCTGACGACGTTAAACCAAGCGCTCCTAGGAGGCAGCCTAGCTTCAGTTGTGTCATTATGGTTAGTCTGGATTGATTTTCGAGTCTTTTCTAGTTGCATTTCACTCATACTCGTTAGCTCCGTAACAATTTTGACTTACAACTGATACATGTAATTATTATTATTTTTTATTTTTATTTGTGTCCAGTATTGTTTTTATCAATTTATCATGATGAGTCCACAGTTCTTATGTCTCTGAGCTTTCATTGGTGGACGATTTCGTCGACATTGGTAAAAACTTTCCCATGGTAATATCACTTTAACTCTCATCTTTTCTTTTTCCTGCATTTGTCATGATCATCGTTTATACATTGAGGACAATGTTTGGTTTAGGTTTGGGGGTGAGGTTTATGAGTTTTTTTTTTTTGTGCATTTTTCAAGAAATTTTGAACTAAAATTTATTTCACAACTTACTATGATTATGATTGTGTGAAAATTTTTCACTTTGAAAATGCATCCAAGATCTAAGTCCTTTCCAATGAAGAGGATGTGCTTTCAAGTATGCCTGAAATTTTGAGAAATACATGCTTTCGCTTGTCACCTTTATATATCAACAGGAAAACATATGGTTTGATATAATCCTTAAGTTAGGTCTATTTCATGAGATTTTTTTCAACTCGATTACTTTTTGCACTATAAGCCATATTAGCATGATTTGAAGTTGATGAGTGAGATATGAGCTAGAAAACCTTAGAATAATAGTGGAGACTTAACCCGTGAAAGTTTTGAGCCATTCTTTTCTTTCTGAGTGTTAGATAAATATACTCTAATTTTTCTTGAGTTCGCATTAAGTCATTGATGATCTCATTATTCTCATTTTTCTTATCAATTGCTTTAAGAATGACATTAAAATTAAATTATTGCACTAGAACTTTTTAGTTTATTTAGTTGAGATGTCATAATACCAACCTGAACTTAAGAAATGATGTAGGCAAGTTTTTCTTAAACCTTTTCTAGCATTTTTACTTACCCACTCATTAGTTCCCTTTTGAAGCCCTTTGAGCCGTTGATAGCATTTTATTTGTTAACCCCTTATCAATACCCAATTTATCTAAGAATGTATATGGATGAATGTTAGTGGAAATGGGCAATTAGAAAGAGCCGAGTCAAATATACCATGAGTCCTCAGTGTTGAAACATTCTATTGAGTAGAAGAGGAAAAGCATGTAGTTGAAAAAAAAAAAAAAAAAAAAACAATGTCAATGAAAAAAAAAAAAAAAAAAGTAACGTTGGTTAGAACATTGATTTACTCTTCACAGCCCTTGTGTTAGTTTAATGGGTATATACATTCTTAGAGATTTTTTCGTATACCTTTTTCCATTCTTTGTTAGCCATTACCTAAGCCCCATTACAACCTATTAAAGTCCTAGTTGATCTTAAGAGATGGTTAGTTTCGTAGATGTGGAGATTAAATAAATAAGAACTATGGTGTATGATTTAACATTCTCAAAAGTAATTGATATTCCTGTCCATGAGATCATATTCATTCCATTCTTGAAAAGTCTGTTCTTCATATTACTATATGTGAGATGATTGTTTTCCATTATTTACTCTTTTCCTCACATATAAACTGAGTGAAATAACAAATCTCTGAGTGTTTTATTGTGAGTGACATGAGAGGTTTGAAGTCAAAACAAACTTTCTAAAGGAGATTTAGTAATTGTTTTACTCTGAAATAAAAAGTTATGTTGATATGGCCATGCACACACACACTTCGAGTTGGGAATAATTGATGAAATTTGTTTAACCTTTGGGTATTATTGAATTGTTGTGAGACTCTTTGATATATTATTGTGAGACTGTTAGCTATTTTCAAAATTTTTTGGCAATTAAATTCTTACTCTGAGGATAATAGACTGAGTTGCCATGTTTTGGAAATTTATGAGTCATAATGTTTGTGGGTAACATTTCTGGAAACCCTCACGAGACTATAACTCGTCCACTAGAGGTAATCTAGGGGTTTAAAGCCTTGTTGTACGTTTAAGGTAAGTGCAACCGATGATTCCTGCGAAAGTGAGTTAGATTTTATTTTTATTGTTTTGCTCGAGGACTAGCAAAATATATGTTTGGGGGTATTTGATGGGCATTCCACACATCCTCTTTGTAGTTGTCAGTAACATGGTGCCAACCCTTGAATTTGATGGGCACAAGGGTTTCAACAAGCTTTCCAATGTTTTTATTGAAATTTCTAGCACCAGGTCCAACTGCTAAACCGTGGAGGTTGAACTGTATGGTCTTTTTAACTTCACTGTCATCATTTGTAGATGTAGTGACATCAATGGTGGAGAGATTGCCGCGAGTACTATCCATTTCTATCAATGACATTATAGATATTAACCATTATCAAACAAAAAGAAATAAGAAACAACTATATACACCACATTTATAGATATTAACCATATGTAGCCATCAATACATTGTTTACTATGATAATTCCAACGGAGAAAGCATAAGAAAATGAAAAACAAAAAACATTGATAGTTCACAGAAAATACCAAAATTGAAACCATATGTAGCCATCAATGCTTTGTTTACTATGATAATTCCAACAGAGCTAACAATATTGAACATCCATGAGGCTGCATCTAATGTTGCTTTCCTGTCAGCCTTGCTTGTAGTTGTTCTTAAGAATAAAATTCGAAAAATCAGACTACATAGCACATGGAAAGCATAAAAAAGCTTTAGGGTCCTATGCAAAGAATCAGGGAATCAATAATCTTCTGTTGTTACACAGACTTGGGGTACTATTTCCCTTTGCACTTATAATGGCATTACATGCTAATGAAGAATAATATTCATTAGTAATACCACCCACATGAAAGATGGGCTTACACACTCTAACTTTTCAGTCCTACTAACAACATTTATAATAAAGGCTTATGCATTTACGCCTTGTTGAAGTAAACTTTTAATGTAAACATCCATTTTTTGTATAATTGAAAACTTTAGAAAATGTCCGAAATGATATTTCTAATGAGATCAATGATGCAATGAAGGAATGTTTGTGTGGAATCACCATATGTACATGTTATAAATATATGACATGAAATTGGATAGATCATGGGATCAAATTTTTCATAGGTGTCAATTGGAGTTGAAGATTGATGAAAGATGTACAATTTTAAGTCAAATTATCGATCCAAACGAATTTAGAACTCGGGCGGATATCACTTTGTAGGATTCTTTATGTTAAATAGATAAAAATAAATAAATGAATTTGTTCTGAATTTAACAGTGTAAAGGAACATATAAACCCTACAATATTATTGTGGCCGGCCATTTGGGACTTGCAAAGTTCAAAAAGGAATTCAAAACATAGTACATACATGTGATCTGAACACAAACAATAACTCTCAATTTGAAAGCATTTGTCGAAGGCATATTTTTATTGGAAAAAAGGTGAGTCAATCACAGAAATAGTAGAGCTACATTGATGTTGAGGATGTTTTGCAAAAGTTGTTAAAAAAAAAAAATCAAATGACACTCCATGCTTGAAGTTTCATTGTTGAGTCATTGAGTAGGAAAAATCTAAATGTCACTTTTCCAAGCCCAATATAATGTGAGAACCCTATTTAGCTCCCCTCTTCTCTCTTTTCCACGTTCCTTCTCCCCTCCTCTCTTTTCCAGCCACCACACCAATCCACCCTGCCGGCAATCCTCGCTTGATAGGAGAGCCGGCAGTGCGATAATCCCGCCATCACCCTTCATCTCGTCATCTCTCTCGTTCTTCCAGCCAACAACCACCTCCTCCTTCATCCCACTGAAACAGGGGCGTGACAACCCTGTTTCACGTCATCACGCCGCACAGCCATCACCACCACCGAGCACCACCTCAGCCACCTCACGCACAGGACAGCACCCTCTTTCGCCACAGACCTTCCTCCCCTCTCTCGGCCCTCCTTCCCGTTTCCCTCTCTATTCCTCCACTTCTCTCTCTCTCACGACCACCGTCGCGAACAGAACACGCCATCAGCCGCCGCCGCCGCGAAACAGAGCCGCAACCACCGCGACTCTGTTCCGCCTCGCCACAGATCCTTCTCCTCTTCTCACGGCTTCTCTTCGTCTCGACCTCCTTCCTGCCTCCCTCTCTCACGACCACCGTCTCGAACAGACCACGCGACCACCACCACCACCACGCGAGACAGAGCTCGCGACAGAGGCCTCCCTGTTTCGCATCCTCCTTCGTTTTCTTTGTGTTATCTCATTCTTTCTTCACCCTCTCTCTCTTTTGCAGGTTCAGAACCAGGTCGGAGGTGAGGAAGCTCGCGAGGAGCGAAGCAGACGCGGCGGAGCAGACGCTGTGGCGCTGGAGAAGAGAGTCGCGCGTCTTTGGCGGGAGAAAACTGTTTTTCAAACAGTTCAGCTATTTGCACCCCGAGTTCTCTAAGAGCCACCACAGTGCCATTAGCAGCTATTTTCTCGGGATTCGCGTTCGTGCAGAGATGAGTTGCGGCATACCACACCACGAGGAGATGACCACCGCTACCATGATCAGCTAAATCTTTAGGTTAATCTTTAGGTTAATCATGTTAAATCTTGAAAACAATATTTTTGATTACACAAATCTCAAAGAACCTGTGGTGGATTCAATGCCTTGGTTTCCCTTCTCATATTCTTTAAAACTTTTTATTTTGTTTTTAATTTGATTTTTATTTAGATATTTTAATTGCTGTAACCCCATTTAATTAGTTTAAGTCAACTTAGAAAATTTAATTGCAACCACAGTCCTTGTGGGATCGACCTGTACTTGCCATTGTCTACCAGTTAGACATTGTGCACTTGCAGTTATTAAAATTAGGTTAAATTAACCTATTTATTTAGGTTAGTTAAATTTGCATCAAGTTTTTGCTCCCATGCCATAATTTGCATGCGTAGGCCATATCAGTATATCATTTAATCAGTTGTTGCACCATCTCGAGGACATGGACGCTCATAACGCCTATTCGATTACTTGTTCTATGGAAACATAGTGATCCAAAAAATATGATTTAATAGTGTTTTCACTACTCAGTCACAGACATTAGCATAGAATGTCAAGGGATTATATACTTCAAAATCAGTTACTATTCCTTGGTGGTGATCTATACATCTTGGACACCATAAAGAGCACTCTGAAATCTCTGATTATATACTTACTACTATTATATCAACAATCGTCCAGAAACTAAACAATTCAGCCAAACAAGAAACAGCAAGTATTAGACAAAAATTATTAGGGTGCAGCAGATTTTAGTTTCTCTTCATGGGCTGACACACTCTAACTTTATCCTGGAACAAGGTGACCTGCTTTTCGGATATAATTATAGAATAACTCGAAACTTTGTTCTTTCTCTGAGATTTGCTTAAGGTGCACAGTCACACATAATAGCCATTGTCAACCATCATAGTAGGTTTACTGTTTTAAACTAATTTATAAATTAGCAATGACTTACTTCTACTCTTAATCTATATTCCTGAGATGTATTTCCTGGTTTCAAATTATATCAGGAATTTCATACAAAAATTAAAGATTCAAAAAATTAAATTATATCAGGAATTTATCAGGCATACGGTTTTGAGCCCTAGAGATTCAAACCCTAATTTCAAAAAACCTCTAAATAAAACCTACAGATTCGAAAAACAATTCAGGAACCCTAGAGATTCAAAACCTCTAAATAAAAAAACTCTACATTCAGGAACCCTAATTTCATCAAAAATAAAACAGAGAGAGAGAGAGTACATGTACGAGAGAATGGTTGCAGTCGCTGATCGATTTTGCAAATGGTTTGGAGGTTGAAGACGCCGAGTAAGGAGGGAAGACCAGGGAAGGAGGGGAGGAGGGAAGTCGAGGGAGGAGCAGGGAAGTCGAGGGAGGAGGGAAGGAGGGGAGGAGGGAAGTCGAGGGAGGGAGCAGGGAAGGAGGAGCTTCGAGTGGAGTGGAGGGGAGCAGAGAGGGTCGATGTCGAGTGGAGGGAAGGTTTGTTGAGTGGAGGGAAGGTTTGTCGATGGATGTCGAGTGGAGGGAAGGTTTGTCAATGGAAGTCGAGTGGAGGGAAGGTCGAGCGCCAAAATAGCCCTTCCAATTTTTTTTTCAGCTTTTAGTTTAGCCACGGTTTTGAGCCGTTGCTACAAATAGCCACGGTTTTGAACCGTTGCCAAATTTTTTTTTTGCAACGGTTTTGAGCCGTTGCAACTAATACCCACGGTTTTGAGCCGTTGCTACTAATAACCACGGTTTTTAGCCGTGCCAAATACACCAACGGTTTTTAGCCGTGGCCAGGTTTTTTTTACCCACGGTTTTAAGCCGTTGGTAATTATAGCTACGGTTTTTTGCCGTGGCAAATAAACCAACGGTTTAGAACCGTGGCCAGCTCGGCGTAGCTAAACTGGCCTTTTGGTGTAGTGTGATGCTAAATGAACAACAACGTAAGGGATGCATCAAGAGCGGTAGTAGTAGATCTTCAAAGAAAAAAAATCAATAAATTTCCATAGTGGGTACATCTTAGAAGAACAAAGTAAGAATGCAAAAGCTCGGCTCTTGGCATATTTGATAGGATGGTCCTGAGGGGCTTGGTGTGGGAGTACGCTAGGATGCAGCAAATCAATACTAATGGAGCTCTACATTTGAATTAGCGAATGATAAGGTCAATCTATTGCAAATTAGGATAGAGAAGTATATTCAATAAACGTCAACATTGTTAAGATTTCAATCTAGGAAATTGATGAATTTAACCCTTATCGATACATCATACATCTCTTTGAACTAAGGGAAAAAGAGGAAAAGGGGGAGAATGGAATGGGAAGACAATGGATATTTATTTGTTTCTTCTTGTTTACTTAAAAAATGCTTGCTTGCAGTGAACGTCGGTGGTTTTAATGTTAGCATAGGTTAATATGCTCATCAATTGCTGTTGTTCGCAAAATGGGAGTGACCAGTATAACACAACTTTAAAATAAGGCCATGGCAATTGCTCATTGCATGATATTCAGGTATGATTCTCTCTTTTTTTGCTGGAAAAAAAGGGATTGTTTACATCTAATTTTTTTAACGGCAATGGGCTTGAGGAACAGTGCTTTTGTAAATGTGTCATGCACAAAATTTTCTCCTAAAAGTGCCCTGGCCTAAAATTGAGAACCCCAAACCATCCCCTCTCTTAATTCTATTTACATTTAAGTCCAGTCCCTTCCAAACATTACTTAATTATAATTCAGCCCTAATATAATTTATTTTAAGTCTCAATTATATGTAAAGTATAAATAAGCCATCATATCTAACTTTTATTCCCATTTTGCTCTCCACATTCTATACTTTTTTACCGTCAAAACAAACTATTTTCTAAACATTGATTAATTATACCCAAACCCTAACATAATTTATTTGAAGCCCTAAATTATTTCTAAACTATAACAAGACCCTTATGTCAAACTCTTAGATTTCTCATTTTGCCATCTACATTATATATTTTTTACAATAAAAACCAACCTACTCTTAAACACTGATTAATTATACTTAAACCCTTAACTAATTTATTTGAAGCCCCAAATTATATAAAAAGTATAAATAGGCCCTTACAACAGTGAGAGTGTAGTATTTGATTACAATATTTTTATGATTATTTTGCTTAGAAATTTTTAGTCAAATCTCCTAAAATTTATATTTACTTATTATTGAAGTTATAAAATAAATAAATACTGAATATTCACGCACGTTGGAGTGCGTCCACTCTAGTCAACATGATAGGATTGTTTGGGTATGTGGTTGTGTAGCAGGTCTATTATGTATCTCTTCTCCTTTTTCTAAATCGAAAACAAAACGTTGCGCCTCTTGGCTTTCATGCATCTCATAATGAAAAGACATTGTAAGCTTACAGCATTGCATAACCATTAAATAGAGTTATTATGCTCATAACCATTATTGTTTAAATGACTTCTTGTGTTTAGTGTAACCTTCCTCAAGGTTGCCTTTAAATAGTAGTTTCACCTGAAAGTAACAGCTTTTACATAGGAATTGTACAATTCTTCTAGGTATCGAGGGAGGGAACGAGGGAGGGAGCGAGGATGCTCCCTCACACGTGAGTTTTTTGCAGGTTCAACTCGTCCAGTTTTAGAGATTGAAATTTTTTGGCTCCAAAGTGAAAACTGGGTTTCCCTCCATTTGGCTTTCTCTCTTATCTATTTCTCTCTTAATCGAAGAAATCCAACTGTAATCGAAGCTGTCTCCCCATCGAAGCTGTTTCTCTCCCCATCGAAGCAAAGTTCGATTACAGTTCTGTGACAGCTTAAACTCGAAGCTGTTTCTCTCCCCATCGAAGCAAAGTTCTATGTTTCTCGAAGAAATCAAAGAAATCGAAGTAAGTTCTTTGACTGAATCTTCGTATATCACTTGAATAGTTGCCCTCATATTTACTGGTTATTACGAAACATAAGGACATATCTATATGCAAGGCTGGTGCTATCCTGCCATTCCACTCAAATGTTGAATTACTTAATTACTCATCTTTGCTTAATTGCTGATCTGAAAATGGACAAAGAAAAAGCCTTACCTTGTAGTCAATAATGTGTTTCTCTTTTATATGAGTGCACACAACGATTGATCTAACTATAACTTATTGTATATCAGGTAATAGAGGAGTGCTTGGAGAAGACCATATCTATATGCAAGTACGTGCTAGCTTTAAGACAATTGGAAAGACGATAAGGTGTGATTCTTTTGTGTTATATCTCAGACAAACAGTCATTCTTAATTGATAAAGGGAATGTCAGATTATTAACAGGGATTCCTGGTCATTTAGGCCATCACAGTCCAAAAACTAAAAACCAAGTGATTTTGGAGGATGCTTATTGTTAGGACTTAGCAGATCTATGCCATTTAGTACTTATTGTATGCTGAAAGCATTTGAATATGGAAGTTTTACTAGTTGTGAATCAATACATGATGACTTCAAAATCACAGATTTATTTATTTTAAGAGAAAGCTGGGGTTGGACTGACCCTTGCTAGGTTTGCTCATGCATCATGATGAAAAGTATCCATTCTAGTTGTTACAATACAATGTTACAACATCTCATTACTCACAAAATCATCTACACATCTCACAAAATCTTCGAATATCACTTGAATAGTTGCCCTCACTTGAATATGCTACGAGTTACTGTAGTTTGATTTTTATCTATGCTTCTATGTTTTAACCGATGTTGTATATTATAAACATATTTTCAGGAATGGATAGTGTAGAGGATAATGAATGTATGTTGTTGGAAGAAATCAGAAGTGTCGAGGAAACCTACATAAGGGATGGAATTCATCAACCTTGATGAGTTCCAACGTTATTATCATGAATATGGTAATAAAAAGGGATTTCCAGTGAAAGTAATGACAACCGAAAAAGATGTTGATGGAAAACCTATATTCATTCAGCTTTCATGTGGTCGGGCTGGGAAACCAAAAAGTAGAGAAAAAAATGTCGTGGGTTTGCGTGCGTCGAGCAAATGTGGTTGTCTGGCTAAGATTAGAGCTCATATACGGCCTGATGGAACAATTGTAGTGAATAGAGTTACAGTTGATCACAATCATCAATTAAGCCCTAGTAAATCAAATTTTTTTCCAAAAAATAGAACTATTTGCTTGTATGTCAAGAATAAGCTTGAATTTAATGATAGGGCAGGTATTAGACCAAATAAGAGTTATTCGGTATGTGTGGTTGAAGCTGGTGGGCATGATATTATATCATTTTCCCAAAAAGATTGTTATAATTATTTGGACAAAATGAGGAAGTTGAGACTTGGTGAGGGGGATGCGATAGCACTTCATAACTACTTCCAAAAAATGCAAGCTAATAATGTTGATTTCTTTTATATGATGGATTTGGATGATGAAGGTAGGTTGAGAAATATTTTTTGGGCTGACGCATGGAGCAGAGCAGCTTACAAGGAGTTTGGGGATGCTGTTACTTTTGACACTACATACTTAACAAATAAGTATGACATGCCTTTTGCTCCTTTTGTTGGGGTGAATCATCACGGTCAGTCAATTCTTTTGGGATGTGGATTGATATGTGGTGAGACGGTTGAAGAATTTGTTTGGCTTTTTCAAACTTGGCTCGTGTGTATGAATGGCAATGCTCCGTCTGCTATAATCACTGATCAAGATAGGGCAATGAAGAAGGCCATTCAAATTGTATTTCCCAACACACGACACAGATGGTGCTTGTGGCATATTATGAAGAAGTTGCCCGAAAAGCTGTCAGGTTGCAATGAATATGAGGCGATCAAGTTTGCAATGCAAAGAGCAGTTTATGATTCCCTATCTCATGAAGAGTTTGAAGAAAATTGGCATCGGTTTATTGATAAATATAATCTAGATGAAAATGATTGGTTGAGTAGATTATACTACGAAAGGATGCGTTGGGTGCCAGCATTTCAACGAAATACTTTTTGGGCGGGGATGCCTTCAACTCAAAGGAGTGAAAGCATGAATGCTTTTTTTATGGTTAAGTGAATCCGAAGACCACTTTAAAGCAATTTGTAGAACAATATGAGAATGCACTACGTAGTAAGGTCCAAAAGGAATCTGAAGAGGACTTCAAATGTTATAGCCGAAGGATTCCTTGCATTACTCTGTATGCAATTGAGATAAAATTTCGGGATGCCAACACTACAAATGAATTCAGGGAGTTCCAAGAAGAGATAGCCGGGAATCCATGTTGTAGAATTGTCAGTGAAGCTATGGATGGGAATGGCTTTCAGTTGTACACTATTACACAAGACATGGTGATAAATGATAGGCAACGATCGGTCAATTTTATAGTCTCTTTTAATGTTGCCGACTTCGCCATCAAGTGTAATTGTCAATTGTTTGAGTTCAGGGGGATTTTATGCAAACATGTATTGAAAGTCTTGTTTGAAAGAGGGATTCATGATATACCTGATAAATATGTTATTCGGAGGTGGAGGAAAGATGTTAAGAGGGCTCATACAAAGGTGAATATTATTTATTCAGATTGGGGAATGAAGCCTGAAAATGCGCGATTTGAAAAGATGTGCAATGCCTTCTATGAAATGGCTGACTTCGCCGCTGAGGATGAAAAGAAGACATGCCAAGTTCAAGAATGGATTACTTTGAAGATGATGCAACTTACAAGGAGTCATGGTGATGAGCATGTTGATTCACAAGGGTATTTGGAAGTGGCCACCACTACTGCTAGTTCTACCATCCAAATTCAAAGTACATTAGTAGTTCGTAGCAAAGGACGGCTGTCTAATTCAAGGATAAAATCCAGCGCTGAGAAGATATGTAAAATGATACAAAAGAAAAAAATAAAAACAGGCAAAAGGATCAGGCCATTGAGACTAATCTGGTATGTTTTGTAATGTGTTTTATGAATGTATATTTTCTTAAGTCAAGAATAGTGATTAGTGACTTATATTAATACAAATGTATTTTGTAGGGTTTACAGTGTATGCCTTATGTTATGCCTCGTGAAAACAATGTGATGCCTCTTCAAAGCAATACACAGGTTTGTTTGTTATATTTACAAGGTATGAATCAGTGAGTATGCTTGCCCACTTATGATTGATGTGTTTTTCGTCATTAAGGATGATAATACGGGGTCAGCTCATATACAACCTGGAAGAATTGATCTTTTGTACTCGCTAGTGTCACAGGTACATATTTTGTAATGTGTGTTTTGTATGTTTGTCCTTTGTAGGGTTTGTTTGTTTGATATGTGTTTTGTATGCATCATATTATTTATTTTTTAATATTTATTATTAATTTTTGCAGCCCCCAGGTTCAACCAACGCAATGGACTATACATACCTTTGAAGATGATCAGGTAGGAAGGCAGAAATGGTCTACGACTCTGTGGAAGAAATGGTCTTTATATTCAACTGTGGAAGAAATGTCTTTATACTCAACTGTGGAAGAAATGGTCTGTGGAAGAAATGGTCTTTATGACCAGGTTTGGTTGTTTGTGATGTGTTTGTTTTGATGGTTTTGAGTTGTGTTTTGAATGACAGTCCTTATATTCAAAACACTGTGTTTGTTTGTTTGAGATGTGTTATGACCTGAAAGATGTATTTTGTATGTTTTGTATGATAATAGTGTTGTGTACAAGGTTTGACAGTCTTTTTGAGATGTGTTTGTATCAATTTACTGCAAATTCTGACTTTGTATCAATTTGAAGCAATTCAGATTCAGTTTTTCAGATTCATTTACTGCAAATTCTGACTTTGTATCAATTTGAAGCAATTCAGATTCAGTTTTTCAGATTCATTTACTGCAAATTCAGTTTTTCAGTTTTTCAGATCAGCAATTAAGCAATTCAGCATTTTCATATCAGACATACTCAGCATTTTCAGATCAGCAATTCAACATTTTCAGATCAGCAATTCAGCATTTTCAGATCAGGCATACTCAGCATTTTCAGATCAGCAATTAAGCAATTCAGCATTTTCAGATCAGGCATACTCAGCATTTTCAGATCAACAATTCACCTATTATTCAACTTTTAACTTTCAGCAATTCAGCAATTAAGTTTCAGCTTTCAGCAATTAAGTTTCAGCAATTCAACTTTCAGATCAGCAATTCAACTTTCAGATATGCTGATCAGAAGCAATTCAACAATTCAGATAACTAGCAATTCAGATTATTCAGAAGCAATTCAGATAACCATCCAAAGTCATTTACATCTCTGAACAAATTCATTTACATCTCAAAATCATTTACATCTCTGAACAAATTCATTTACATCTCACATACTATCCAAAATCTTAAAAAACAAAAGTACAAGAATCAATAAAACTACCACTAATATACTGTTGATTAGGTCCTTTGTAAAAGCCAAAGGATCGTTGACTTGGGTTTCATGAGCTTCATCACGAGCATTATTTGGTTGGTCCACTTCATCTTCAGTGTTTGTTCTTGACTCGTATGTTCTTGACTGGTGCTCTCTTCTCGCCTCGTGCTCCTTCCACATTTCATAATCTTCGTAGGCTTCTTCAATTGAATTGAAACCCTTGTAGACAGCACCATTGTACTCGTTTACTTGTAGTGCGCAACTTGGCCACGTAACATAAACACCAGGAACATGCCCACGATAAACAACGTAAGCTTCGTACGTCATTCCTGCGATGACAAAAAATTAATATCAAGACCTTTCACAGAATCAAGGTATGAATCCTACCTTTTTCCTATATACACTTTGATGAGCTACAAGGACTTAAAGTAATATCAATTCCATCCCCACCCAAAGTTCAAGCAAGCAACACTCATGAAGTAGTTAGGTAAACAATAAAAGTGAGTCGAATGAGTATCATGTTTGTGAGTAAATGGCATTTTATCCATACATTGCAACCAAATATTTCCCAAAAGTTACAATTTTCAAGTAATGAGAGTGAAAATTATGATATTGGGTAAGCTCAACATTCCAGACATCATGATTTTTCATATATAAAAGCAAGGATATGAGGAGATTCCCAACAAACTATACATTTAATTTTCTCCTAAATGTGCAATAAAGTACGATGAAAGCCTAAAAAAAGCAATAAAAAACTCTACAATAGGGAAAAATCAGAAGAAAACATAACACATTGCTAAATTCAGTTAGCTAAAACATAACACATTCAGTAACAAAAAAAAAATTCAGTTAGCTAAAACATAACACATTCAGTAATAAAAAAAAATTCAGTTAGCTAAATTCAGTAACAAAAAAAAAATTCAGTTAGCTAAAACATAACACATTGCTAAATTCAGAAGAATAATAGGGAAAAATCCAGCTAGCTAAAACATAACAAAACGTGAAAAAAACTGATAATGAGGAACAAAACGTAAAAAAAAAAAAAAAAAATTGATAATGCAGAAGAAATTATATTGCCATATATGCAATGCTCACTGATGTTCGTCGATGAAGCTAAGAAGAAAAGGCAAGCTAAGGGCATACAATACTCACTGATTCATACCTTGTAAACTCACTGATTTCAGGGTGGAGAGAAAATGCAGATTTCTTCGACTTCGCCGGAGTTAATGCTCCAGATTTCTTCGATTTGCTAGGAGTCGAGGGAGCTTTGCTAGGAGAGAAACAACTGATTTTTCTCTCTGAGATTTCTCCGATTTGCTAGGAGTCGAGGGAGGGAGGGGTCGAGGGAGCTTTGCTAGGTCTAGGGTTTGTGGGAGAGATTGAAAAAGGAGTCGAGGGAGGGGTCGAGGGAGAAGAGAGAGTTTGATTTGGAGAGAAAAATTCTGATAGGGCAATCAAGGGAGAAGAGAAAGAGTTTGATTTGGAGAGAAATAATCCCCAAATTCATTTACATCTAGGGTTTGCTTTGGAGCCAAAAAATTGGGGATTTTTTCACTTTTGGAGCCAAAAAACTCACGTGCGAGGGAGCATCCTCGCTCCCTCTAGGGATGGCAACGGGGCGGATTTGGACAAATCCATCCCCGCCCCGCTGGAGATCACGGATATCCAAATCCGTCCCGAATATTCGTTTACCATATTTTGTAAAAACCATCCCCGAACCGGACGGATTGGTGGATATCCGCCCCGCCCAAAATACCCGGAGGAAAAAAAAAAGATTCTCAAATATCAAAACAATAACCAACAGATTCTCAAATATCAAATATCAAAAACAGATTCTCATATAATAATTAAAAAAAAACAGATTATAATATATCGAATCACACCACCATTGCGCAAAAAAACACATTATAAAAAAAAAACAGATTATAACAAATTTGGTTTTTGTGAGATCATACAGAAATTACAAACCATACAAAAATTAACAAAAAAATAAAAAATTAGAACAAATTCAAAAAAAAAATTACAACAAATTCAAAAAAATCGATCTAAAATATTCGATTTCTGAGATCAGATTATATCAGATCTTGATCTTAGATCTTGAAATCTGATCTGATCAGATCAGATTCGATCTCAGATCAGATCAGATTCGATCTTGATCTTGATATCTCTTGATCTTGATCTCTGATGGGGGAGAGGAAGAAACCCTTTTGATCTTGATATCTGTGAGGGAGATCGCGGCGTGAGGGAATAGGGAGGATCTCGCGGTGTGAGGGAGCAGGGAGGCAGATCGCGGCGTGAGGGGAGGGAGGATCTCGCGGCCTGAGGGGAGCAGGGAGGATCTCGCGGCATGAAGGAGCAGGGAGAGAGATCGCAGCGTGAGGGAGGGCGAGGTGGTGTGCGGTGTGAGGGAGGTGTGAGGGAGGGCGAGGTGGTGTGCGGTGTGAGGGAGGGAGGGAGATCGCTCTGTCTCTGTGAGAGGGAGAGCTTGGTGAGGGAGCGATTGGTGTGAGGGAGTGATTGTATTTGTGAAAAAAGAGTTAATCTCTTTATATAGATGAAGGGTACTTTTGTAAATTTGTTGGTTAAATGGATATCCGCGGGGCCTGCAGGGCGGATATGGCTAAAACCGTATCCGCACCGAATAGTAAACGGATATTTTTTGGATACCTGAAACCACCCGAAAAACCATCCAGCCATATCCAAATCCGCCCCATACGGATTGGGTGGGGCGGATATCCGTAAAAATCCGCCCCACTGCCAACCCTAGTTCCCTCCCTCGATACCTAGAAGAATTGGTTGATGAAAGTCTCTGCAACTGCAACAGACAGTATCACATGACCTCTTTTTTTTTTTTTTTTTTTTTTTTTAAGTAGATGTGATCAGGCTAGAAGGCAAAAACAAAAAATGTAACACTTGGTTTTCTGCCCTAGGTGATTTTCGTCCATTATATCTCATTTTTTATTTTTTTTCCCTTTAAATATTACTCATGTTTTTCTGGTTTAATTTTTGGGGATTGCTTCATGGAGCTCAACGATGCATACAATTTTGTACAGGTAATTGTGTGCATTCTGGATAAGACAAACTAATATGTTGACGGAGTCTGTTTTACATGGGATCGAGGGGGGCTCCTGCACACAGTGGGCTGGATGAGCTCCTGTGCAGGTGTCCCAGCCGTTGGATCAGAATCCAACGGCTCATATCATATCAGAGGAGAGAGGTTTTGGGCGAGAATTTTTTTTAAATTAAATCTGGATTTCAAATTCATATGATATGAGCCGTTGGATTCTGATTCAACGATTGGGACACCTGAGCAGGACCCCCCTCGATCCTTTTACATGCCGAAATTGAAAAGGTTGTTATAATGATTCCAGATCCATTAGATAAGGAAACATCTTGTATTGACAATCAGCTCTTCTGACTTGTATTGTTGGATATGCTCATCCAGTTGGACTTGCATTAGGTACAAGTACATCATTCTATTCAAGATAAGATAAAACTTGGACACTGTAAATCATGGTCACTGGTTTTTGCTGTTTGCTTATCCATGTGCATGGGATCATTTTAATATTTGGTTAATTTTGTGATCGATTTTGGACCACAGGTTTTCATTTTTCTATTTTCTGACATATTTTAACTAGAGATTTCTGAACTCAGTGTTCTTGAGCTTGATCAAGCTTTGAAAATTCAGTCAGGAATGGTTTCATGATTTCCTCTTTCATCTGACAATTCTTCTTAGACTTTAGCAGTTCATGCATCAACGCATAAGGTATTTTTCTGTCATATGAGTTTCTAAATTTTGAAAAATACCAATATCTTTTATTTCATTTCACAGTGAGCTTTGAGAAGCATTTTATTGATCTCATGCTGGAACAGGATGTTGAATATGCTGTAAAGATTGAAATTAAAAGATACGAATGAAGGTACCAATTTGTTTTTGGGTTGATTTGCGGACTAGGTCGCTCTCTTTAAGACGTTTCGCGGCTCTGCTCAAAATTGTGCAAGCAGTCTAGTAGCCTCGCTGTCCCCAGGATAAAATAGCCCAGAATCTTCTCTGTCTCGTTCAAACAATTGCACTATTGATGAACGGAATACTAGTCACCCTTAAACTCTTGTTTTGCTCGAAATCACCAAAACATTGTAAATAATTTAACAAAGCAAAAAACATTTCTTTGATTGAAATACAAAATGAATTAACTGATTGCAAAAGGAAAAAGAGTTGTTCTCTCTAATTGCAAAACGAAATGCTCTTGTTTGCAAAAGACGTTTTCTTTTGTTTTCTTCTTGTGTTTCTAAACTCTAACTTTGTGTTGTATTTATAAGGAGAATACTGATTCGTTCAAAAACGAAAATCCGGATAAATGCATTGACAAAACAAAGAACTCGACTAAGTTCATTTGCACAACAAATGCATGGAAAACGTGGGTACCCCAGAGATCCAGAGATCGAAACCAGATACACACTCATTTTCTTTTGTTTTAAAAAAGCCATATTTCCAACACAGGACAACCTGGCAGCCTCAAGAGCAAGAGTTTGTATGCATATCGTTCTGAAGCTGATTCCAGGCATAAAGGCCAGTATCGTTCTGAAGCTGCACTTCAGGCAGCTGATCTCACTAAAAAATGCCTTGTCATTGATCCTTGATTGAAGTAGTTGTCGAGCTTTTGGAATCATATCATAACAGTAAGGTTTAATGCCAAAGGAAAACGAAGACTGTGCTACACGCCATTAGCATGTACAATCAAGCCCATCTATCTTCCTTAATTCTGTAATTCATCGAGTGTGTGAGATCACATGAGCTTACGTTTTGAAGCGCCACCCCCTCCTCCTCCTTTTATTACCAGTGTTCTAAAAAGCGTTAGGCGCTGGACGGGCAGCGAGCAGGTGCCTAGCGCCCAAGGACCTAGACGGTCTTAGGTTTTGTATTATAACTTTAATAATTTATAAAAGTTAAGCATAATACCTTATCAATTACATCCAATTTAATGCCAAGATACATATGCAAAATTTAAAAACATGGAAAATTAACAATCATAAACAAAATTTATTAAAACTCATATAACTGAAGTTGGTAAATGACTGAAGTTGATCATGATGGGTACTTTATAGTTTATACAAAGTTGAATTTGTGGACAAATATCCAAACATACTCTTTTATTTTTCTTCAAATTGCATGAATGACCTCGGTCGTGTTTGATAAAATCTACATTACTAAAATTGGTACGGACAAATCCTTTGAGAATTCTATTAAGTAATCATTTTTTGCTACATTCAGACATATACTTAATAAAAAATAATTAAATTGTTTATTTCCAAAAAAGATGAAAGAAAAATAAAAATAAAATAAGAACACAATCAGCCTTAAAAAAAAAAAAAAAACTCGCCCAGACCGCCTAGACCTCCCCCAAACCCGCCCAATCAATAATTTCAGCGTTTCTCTAATGCCTAGGTCGATTTTTAAAACACTGCTTATTACTTTGACATTAGAGTTTTCTTTGTGGTGGCAGTGATCATTGATTTATAATATGGGTTTTTAAATTGAAAACTAGAATTGTATCAAATTTTGGAAGCGTTAAGCCCAAGCAAGACGTATAGTTACTCTTTTGGAATTATAAAATTGAAAGGAATGTTGATAAGGGAACAAATGAATGTTGGATAAAGTAACTAATCGAAATAAAAACCCTTCCTGCAAGAAACTTTTTTCTGATCTGTTCTAAATCTATTATTTTCTTCTTGCATAAATATGACAATTATAAATTAGTTAGTGGCATGTAATTGCCTATACGGATAAAAAGAAGAATGTATGACATAAATTTCTATACTATTTTTCAGGGATAGTAACAAAGTTAGAAAATGTGTTTGCATGAAACACCAGTCTTTAATCACAAACCATCAAATGATTTTTTGTCTTACAATTTGAGACCTCATTTGTGATTTGGGTTTGT
This sequence comes from Berberis vulgaris, assembly GCA_963556465.1. NCBI lineage: Eukaryota > Viridiplantae > Streptophyta > Magnoliopsida > Ranunculales > Berberidaceae > Berberis > Berberis vulgaris. The sequence continues at coordinate 66,015,043 of OY747134.1, read as the reverse complement.
TAACAAGAGAGCGCCCCAACTAACTCATTTGTGATTGGATAATTGTTTAGTCAGTCCAAATGTTGTTTCTTCTATTGAATTGGGTGAAATTTGGATTAACCATTTGATTAAAGTGTTGTTGAGGAGGGCATTCATTAATTTGTTTTATAGTTTTCATCAACTTCATTTATTTGCTTGTCCTTCTGCAATGGTACAAGTCGTTACAGACTCCTCATTTGTTCGCCATTTATTTACTGGTCCTTTCTTCCATCTAAAACTTTGTTCACATGTTAGATAATTAGATAATGTGAAGTCACTATCTTTGTTTTGGTCTGCCAAATCACCACTGAAGGTAAATGTAGCTAGCTTGTGCGCGACCACCTGTTTCTTGAAGAGCAAATTGCTTTTTTTTTTTTTTTTTGGGTCTGTGTTCTTATACTTAGCCATTTTTATTAACATCTTGCCAAATTATATGTCATGTCGGGTCGATAAAAAAATTGACCCTTAGGGTGTGTTTGGTTGCATGAAATTTTATGTAATGGGAATTTATGTGCTAATTTGACGTATCACTTCACATTCATCATTTGATTTTGTGATAAATTGTTGGAATGAAACCAAGGCATGTGATTCCAATGTTAATGAGACTTCCATCCACATTATTGATCACAAGATCAAATGATGAATATGGAATGATATATCAATTTGGCCTAAAATATAGGAGTCTCCTCATAAATTTTCATGACATAAGATTCTATGCAACCAAACACACCCTTAGGGGGTTAGAGGAGGGAGGGAAGTTTAGTTCGTTGATAAGGTGGCCAAATGGACATCAAGTAGAAGAAAGAGCTCTCTATGTACACCACAAATAAATTTTATCTATGAATCTCAATTCTCAACTCTCACCTCCCAAATAAAACTAAAACCGGCGAAATGAAATGTAGGGCTGCGAAGAAGAGAGAGAGCCACGCTCCTCCACAACTCCCCATTTTTTTCTTCTCCCCGCGATTTGTTCAAGTTTCAGTTTCAGTTTCAGAACAGACCACCTCCTCCTCCTTAACAACAACAATAAGACCCATTCAACTAGTTTCTCTCTCTTCCTTGTTGTTGCTCTGCTTCAATACCTTCCATGTAAGTTTCTTCCTCTCCTTTTCTTACTTAGCCAATGGCATTATTTCTTTAATTTGTTATTTATATTTATATTGGTAAACTAAGGATTGGGTTTTCTCATTTTTGCATATCTACCACAGGTGGGGTTTAAAGATACATTTTTCATCTGATTGCAGATAACTGGGTTTTTGTTAATTTTGTATGTCTATCAAAGAATTGCAGAGAAGTGTGGTTTTGCCCATTTAGCTTTGTGTATGTATTGCCTATATATTTGTGTTGTCATTTAGGTAGAGCATATAGCGGTGATATTGACATGATACTACTGTTGGTAGCGTCAAAATCACTTCGAAAACTTCATTCTGTATGACAGAACATGAGTTACCTTCCTAAAAGAGGATTGTGGTCAGTTCAATTACTTTAGGAAGAAAAGGAATGAGCAAGCACGGTTCGTCACGAGAGTTCTCTGAATTTCTAAAGTTTATCTGACATTTCCTCCTAACTAATCCTTTCTTGAACCTAATCCACGAGTAATCTTAATCTAATAAATGGGCTGGGCAAACCTGTGAATTTCTTTGTTTTCCTGTTTCTACATTGTTCATCATTTTCTTCATTTTTACAAATTGCACATTATACAGATGGGTTGATATGGAGGAAGGATTCCTTCTCAGTTTTTTCCATATCCATAGCGTGGAAACACATCGTAGATTATGACATGGGCTTGACTACTACGCATTGATATATGATGTTTGTGTTATTGTGGTTCTGAAAGTCTTCATGTTGCCCATTCTCAAGTGCATTCTTTGTTCCCCATTTGGTGGTTCATTGTGAGATATATTTGATATATGAATGCATTTTCTTTGTTTTTCCCTACTAGAAATGCATGCTTTAAGGAACCTAAATAACAACATTCTTCAATTTGAATCTTCATTATGTGAACTTTCTATTTCTCGCAATTTCCTTAAGAACTGATACCAAGAAGATTCGTATTTTCATATGCCATTAGACCTGTCTACATTTCATATTCTGTGATGGTGAAATTAAGGTAACTTCTCAAAGAAAACTCAAGGGTTTGTTTGTTGCTTTGAGAATCATATTCTCTTAAAATTTCAACGACATAAAAATTTTCTCTGTCTTCGGTGGTTCTAAAAATTTAGTTATGCTATTTATTGATTTTACTAGTTGAAATCCAAAACTTAAAAGTACACTCTATATAGGTTCTGTATTATTAGTGCCTGGAATGACTGCCATTTTGAATCAGATAAAGTTGATTCAAAGATTTTTTACTTGCAATGTACTAAATATCATTCCATTGTCCATATTTTTTATGTAGATACCAACTTGGGACTTCTTGACCTATTAAAGGTGGACTGAGGAGATGAGAACGGTTGAAGAAAATTCTAATCACGAATCTACTTCAGCTGTTTCATTATCTTCTCAAGATAGTCCTCACCTTAACTTGGAACCCTCGAGTTCCTCAAGTGTTGATGAAAGGTTAGAGCCTGGTACCCAGAGCAGCAAGAAAGAAGACTCTAAAGCAGCAGATATTTCTGTCAAGCCGATTCTCAACCAGGATGCAAATCTTCCGACAGAAAATGCAATAAATTTTCAGAATGAAATGGAGGAAACCGTAGCAAGTTCCTCATCAGAAGTCCGTGATATCCCACAAGCTCATTCAGCAGAAACCTCAACATCACCACCAGTGCACTCTAATACTTTAAGTGGAGTATCAACCTCTGAAGAGGACATTCATGGTGTACCGCAATCTGATGAGCCTAGTCAGCAAGTGGACGTTGCAGCCAATGAAGCACCAGGACCTTCTAAAGATGACAAGCAGGTTGAGATCGATACCTCCACACCTATTGAATCTGTTAAAGAGGCAGTTTCCAAGTTTGGAGGAGTCACAGACGCGCAAAAACGGAAACTTCAAGCTGAAGAGGTAAATGATTCTTCACAATAGTTCTCATTATTATCTTCAATAGTAGAGGTTAACTTAACGTCTTGCCAAATTTAAATTTGTTCGTTATTGGTAATCTTTAAAATACAAAATCATTTGGTTTCTCTTGCTTTTCTCTTTTAATTTAATTGAGGAAAACTAGTTAAACAATATGTCATAGTTATACACATACAAGTCCTGAGGGCATTCATCATTTTCTTAGTCAAAATTGTCTACATACAATGTTAGAAGGTGTACTTTTTCAACTAATCTGCCTGTTTGTACAACAATTATTGTGAGAATGAAACTACTGAATGAGATATTGATTCAGTTTCATATTTCATTAGTTACCTCTCATTGCATCAAATTGTGTTTCCTTAGCGTTTTGGTGATATGGTGAATTGCGATTTTTTAATCCATGAGGGAAGTATCTTTATTTTGAAAATCTCGGGGTGTATGCAGAAGCGCAGAACCCTGGAAGTTAAACTTGGGAATGTACAAGCAGAGATCCCCAAATATAAGAAACAGACAGAGGCAGCTGAAAATGCAAAGTCTCAAGTGTTAAATGAGTTGGATAGCACAAAAAGGCTCATAGAAGAGCTGAAACTGAACTTGGAAAGGGCACAAACTGAAGAGAATCAGGCGAAACAGGACTCGGAGTTTGCTAGGCTAAGGGTAGAAGAAATGGAACAAGGGATAGCCGACGAGGCATGTGTTGCAGCCAAGGCACAAATTGAAGTTGCCCAAGCGAGGTATGCTTCTGCACTTGAAGAATTGAAATCTGTGAAAGATGAGTTGGAGAAGTTGCGGTCAGAGTTTTCTTCATTGATTGTGGAGAAAGAGTTGGCTGTGAAGAGAGCGGAGGAAACTGTTTCTACATCCAAGAAAGTAGAGAAGACGGTGGAGGAAATGACTCTTGAGCTAATAGTGACAAAGGAATCTCTGGAATCTGCACGTTCTGCACATTTGGAGGCAGAGGATCAAATCTTGAAGGCCGCAGAGGCTAAAGAACAAGATTCTGCCATTTGGGAGAAGGTACTAAAGCAGGCAGAAGAAGCGCTGCAGAACCTGAACCACCAGCTCCTGTCCAAGAAGGATCTCGAGTCAAAATTGGATACAACATCAAAAATTCTGAATAGTCTACAAGCAGAAATTTCTATATACGCAGAAGACCAACCTAACCAGGAAAATGAGAACATAAAAGTTGATCCGGAACAAACAACGAACGAAAACCAAATACGTTTAGAGGAAACAGTTGTTTCAATGAAGAATGAGCTTGAAGAAGTGAGGCTCAACATTGAGAAGGAAACAACGGAAGTAAATTATTTGAAGGTTGCTTCCATGTCACTTAATTCAGAGCTTGAAAGAGAAAAATTGGAACTTGCTATCATGAAAAAAAGAGAAGAGAAGAAATCAGCGGAAGTTACATCTCTTGAAGCTGAACTGAACCAAACGAGGTTACAAGTTGCAGAAGTTCAAATGAAGGAACAGGAAGCCAGGGAGAAGATGGGAAATAGACCAAAAACTCCATTACAACAAGCAGCTGAAGAAGCAGATCAAGCAAAGTCATTGCTTCAGTTGGCTCAAGAAGAGCTGCAAAAGGCAAAGGAAGAAGCAGAGATAGCGAAGAATAGTGTAAGTAACATAGAGACCAGATTACAAGCTATCCAGCAGGAGATGGAAGCTGCTAGGGCATCAGAGAAATTGGCATTGGTGGCAGCCAAGGCACTGGAGGAAAGTGAAATAGGTGGAAGCAATAATGGATTGGAAAAAGTGACACTTCTTTTAGAGGAATACAATGCGTTGAGCAAAAGTGCACATGAAGTGGAGGAGCAAGCAAACAAGAGGGTAACTGTTGCCATCTCCAAACTAGACATGGCCAAGGAATCTGAGTTAAGAAGCTTGGAGAGATTAAAACAAGTAAATAGGGAGATAGCTATAAAGAAGGAAGAGTTGAGAATTGCTACGGAGAAAGATGAGAGTTCCAAGGAAGAAAAGACGTTGAGAGAACAAGAGCTTAAGAAGTGGAGCGATGACCCTGCACAGCGGCGTGTAGCAAGTGATATTAGTGAATGGCGGGTAGCAAGTGCCATTGATGAAAGCCCCAGAAAGAGCTTAGAATATACAAATCCAGAAACCTACCGTACTGATGCTTCTCCTCTTCTTCGGTCTGGAACAAGCTCAAAGGGGTCTACACTTGATGATGGCACAGAAACCAATTCTTCCCCAGAAACAAAAGTGATTAAGAAGAAGAGGAAGAAGCTGCTATTTCCACGTATTATCATGTATTTGGCTAGAAGGAAATCAATTTCACCCAAAGTAGTATAACTTTCGAGTCTGTTTGCATGCCTGCCTGCCTGCATGCTTGTATATTATATTTTCCATCCTATACATCTTCTCAGGTGGTTTTGAGGCTACAGATGGGCTTGAACCGGTAGAGTAGATGGCTGATATCTGTGCTGTGGTACAGACATCTGTTTTGTTTTGTTTTTTTTTTTTTTTATAAAAGAGAATGGATGATAGTTGGGTAGAAGGTAACAAGTTTTGTTTGGGTTGAGGTGGAAACAATGGAAACGGCTAATGTATTTATTTATTTTCTGTCTCCCGATCATCAGAAATGAATTTGTATTATTATCCGTTTCAGAAATGAAAACTTGATTGTGAATCAATGGAAACGTGCCTAAAAGATTATTAGGGATATGCTACTTGACCATGTATTCCGAGCAACACTGCAAGAGTGCAAACACCAGATCACTTGAGTAGTCATTATCCATTTTGTACAGTCCTCACTCTCTGATCATGTATAAATGGCAGCAACTACTCCACACCACCATATACTTTTTTTTGTTTTATTTTTATCTACTAACTCACACCAACACCACCCAAAAAACTGTTTTTGAAAAAAAAATAATAACTTTAACTTAAAAATAGGGTAAATTTCGACCAATTTAAACTCTCAATTGAAACCGATTCTAAAGCTCATCAAAACACGAAAGTTGTAATACTATGAGTTATCTAATAAGCACAACTTGAATCACTTGAAAATGTTTTGAAATGAGCAAGTTATGATCATTTTAGTAAAGTCGTGCAAATCTGTCTCGCAATAAAAACGGGATAGTGTCTCTGAATTTCGGCCAACTTATATGCTCGATCAAAATCGATTTTCAAGCTCAACCAAACACGAAAATTTTAGTAATCTGAAGTATCTAATAAACACAACTTGAATCACTTGAAAAATTTTCGAAATAAGCAAGTTATTGTCATTTTACTAAAGTCGCGCAAATTTGTCTTGCAATAAAAAGGGGACAGTGTTCCTAACTTTCTGCCAACTTATGTGCTCGATCGATACCGATTATCAAGTTAATCAAAATACAAATATTGTAGTACTCTGAGTTATCTAATAAACATAACTTGAATCACTTGAAAATCTTTTGAAATGAGCAAGTTATGGTTATTTTACTAAAGTCGCGCAAATCTGTCCGAAAAAATTTGCTGAAATTTCCTGTTCGCCTGGAACTCTGCGAGTTTTTGCCAAAACCTCGCATTGTTCCGGAAGAACAAGAAATTTCAGCAATTTTTTTTACTGTTCGCCCAGATCAATGTGAGGTTTTGCAAAAACCTCGCATCGTCTCAGGTGAACAATAATTTTTTTTTTTTGTGATTTCTGAAATTTTTTCTAAAGTTTATTTTGTTTTTGTGATTGAAAACTTTTCTTAAGTTTTCATGAGATTTTTTTTTTTTCTGAAAATTTTTGGGGAGGTTGCGATTTGGGGTTCAATTTTGAGGGAAAAGGAAGAGATTGATTTCGATTTTGCAAGAGAATTGAATGTGGGGAGAGATTTGAATGTGGGAGAGAGAAGATATTCGAATAGGGGGGGGGGGGGGGGGGAGGAATCGCATTTTGATTTGAATGGAAAGGGGAAAAATGTTGGTTTTTTTGTTTATATGAGTAGTGTGGAAAAGTATGGTGGGATGGAAAAAGAAAGTAGGTGGCGTGAAAGAATAGAATGGTGTGTGAAAACACTTATGGTGGTGTGAAGTAGTCGCTATCTATATAAATATCATGAGATTGATTTCATTGAACTCAATTCAAATTAATTACATTGTCTAATTTTGTAAAACGAGATGCCAACCATCATTCGACTTTAGCTCAGTTTGTAGAGTGGAGGACTGTAGTCATTGCTGCAATCCTTAGGTCACTTGTTTGAATCTGGTACGTTGGCCTTGATTCATATTTTCGTTCACTAGCATAGTGGGTCAAAACTAATCTTTGCCCGGTGTATCTCCCCCTCTTCCACCTATGTTTTTCAATTGTCATTTTCCCTTTTCAAGGCTCTTCCATTTATAGGTGAAAGAATATCATTTTCCCTTCCTTGTATCTTGTTGTATAATGGCAGGAATTGTTTATTTTATGGGTTTTCTCTGTCCTGGTTCAGTGGATCCCCCTACTTTCCTTTTCCCATGAACCCGTCTAATTGTCGAGGAAAGCAGCGAGGGACCCCACCAGGGGGGAGAGAGGGAGGGAGGGGGTGGGGTAGGGGAGGTGAGCCGTCCATCTTTCCCCGGGATGCGCACTTGACTTTTCAACGCACGCATCCCGAAAGCTCAAACGCGCATCCCGGGGGGATGGACGGCTCCCACCCCCCTGTGGGGTCCCTCGCTGTTTTCCTCGCCATTTCTCTCGATAGTTAGAATTTTTCTTTTCCCATATGTTCAAAATATGTTATGGTTAAACACCATGCTCCTCCCACGTGAGCCGGACATTCTTGAATGTATCGAGACTTAGGACTCATGATTTATGATAGGATTTCCCAAGCACTCGGAACTCGAGGTGTACGCTCTCTATGCAACCTTAACCCGACTACCAACAAGGACAAAAGATATTTCTTCCTGAAGGTCCGAGACAAGCAACTCGGGGTGGTATGGGATGTGTCTGACTCAGACAAATCCTGGTATGCATATCACGTCTCCTTATCCGGTGACATGTACCCTAGTTATGGCCTTGATCTCAGGAAACAAATATTATCCACCACTCATAATTTAGGTCGGCACGCCTCATTTGGGGCATTTATTTTAATGATGTTTTCATCATTTTCCTTCATTGATCTATGTGTTTCTTGTAGTGGACCAAGTCATCATTGATCCCTTGGAACATTTCCCCATGCCATCTACAAACTTGCACCATTTTTGACGACACCTATCGGAAAACCATTGGTATCAATCATAGAGTTTAGGACCAACTCGGACAATGAGGTTCCTTATGTTTCTTCCGTTTAAGAGGAATTGGATAAACCCGATGTACATGCCAAAATTGCTTTATACCACCAGAATTGGCAAACCCTAGAAACCCGAGTTAAGTCTTTAAGTGTCTAGGCACAGTGTGACCCAAGGAAAATTCAAAAGAAAGCTGCCTAGGGAGCCGACAAAAAACTACAGATCAACACACGATTTTGTTGTTGTTATTCTTTCTTCGGCCATCGCAGCATCATTTGTTCTTGCTTCTAGTGAATTTAACTCTGCCCAGGGGTTGAGTTGCTCGGCCATTGAGTCGGCACGTAAAGGTGTTTCAGGATCAAGTGTTGCACGTTTCTCTTCCAGCGCTCACATGTCCGCCTTTCTTTCCTCTCCTATTGAGACTCTGACTTAGGAGAAATCAAATGTCACATGCTCAGTGCCACTATCAAGCAGAAGAAAAGAAGTCAATTACTGAAATGTTGACGGAAAAGCTTTAATTGAAAATAGGGGTAGTTTAGTAATATCAAAAGAATAGGTAGTTATCAGTACTATTGCTAGACACGTGTTATGATCTGAGCAAAGATTCCAATTTTTGTTATACACTTTCTTTATAAGGTGAGGGAAGCATTGTATGAAAAGCAAGAAATATCTGAGTAATTCCACAGGCTCTAATCAGTTTTGATTTAGAGATTTATCTTATTTCTTTCAATTTCTTTGTTCTTCTTTCAATTTCTCTGTTTCTCTATTCAATTAGCTTGTCACTACTTGAAAACTGGTATTAGAGCGATCGATTCGAAACCGAAGAAATGGAAACTAGCGCTCGCAAGACAGAAAATTTTATGAAAGAATCGAAGAATAACCAATTGGACACAGCCAACCAAGTGGAATTGATCAAAACAGAGATGAAACGTCTATCTCAAGCCAATAAATTACACAAGAGAAAACTGGATGCAAAGGTAGATCACCTAATCCAAATGTTTCAAAATTCCAGAGCGATGAACATCGAGGGAGAATCAAGTCAAGCTTAGATGGATGGAGCAAATAGAAATCAACCTCAAACACCCTCCCACTGACTATGGAGGCAACCTATTTCGATTTCCAAAAATAGATTTTCCTCGATTTGATGGCTCTAACCCTAGATCTTGGGTTAAGAAGTGTGAGAGATTTTTTGCTTTGCATAATGTTCTTGATGAGTCGAAAGTCTCTATTGCATCTATACTCCTGGATCTCAAAGCTGATGTTTGGTTTCTAGATTATCAGATTGCAAATCCCTCAATCCACTGGAACCAATTCATCTGTGACATATGTCTCTGATTTGAGAACCCAGACTCTGATAATTATGTTGGCTCTTTCAACAAATTGTCTCAAACCAACTCTGTTGAGGACTACTTTGATCGATTTGAGGAACTTAAATCACTAATGATCCCTAATAATCCATCCCTCACTGAGCAGTACTTCATCTTGAGTTTTTTTGAGTGGTCTAAAGCCAAAAATCAAAACAATGGTACAAATGCTTAAACCCACTTCCATGGCTCATGCTTTTTCCTTAGCTAGATTACAATAGTCTTACAACTCTACACCATCTGCACCACCTACTACTCGTCGTCCCTTCACACCAAATTCCTTTTCTAATTCCTGGAACAGACCTGCCACCACCCATTCAGTCACTCCACATACAAATAACAACATTACAACTCAACCCCAGTCCGAATTTTCCAGTAGTTCATCACCATCTGTACCTACACTTCCATTTTCAAATCCCCCTATTAAAAGGCTTTCACCCACTCAAATGAGAATTAGAAGAGAAAAGGACTTTGTTACAACTGTGATGAAATCTATAAACCTGGCCATTTGTGCAAGAGGCAGCACTTATACTTACTTATTCCTGAAGAAGAGCACAATGAACCTGATGAAAACCCTATTGTAGTCATTGAGGACCTGTTTTCAGAGCAACCATCTGACATGGAATTATCAATCCATGCTCTACATGGAAGTCATGCCTCTAACCCAATTCTTTTACAAGGGCTAGTCAAGAAAAAAAACCATTTCTATCCTCATTGATACGGGTAGTACCCACTCATTCATTGATCCAAAAATCATCAAAACAACCCATTGGCCTACTATCCTCACACCTCAAATGTTAGTCAAGGTTGCCAACGGCCAACACTTAGTCAGTAATGCAATGTGTCAGTCTCTTGTTTGGAGTATGCAGAACAATACGTTTGAAAGGTCCATTAGAGTACTTCCATTGGGTGGCTATGACATGGTCCTTGGTGGGGATTGACTTAAGACCCTTGGAAACATTATCATTAATCTACAAATACTTCAGCTGTCCTTTCATTATCAGGGGAAACAAATCACCCTCCAAGGCGTTGATGATTCAGCTTCATTGTGCCTAATTCAATCTTCAAAACTTTCCAAGTTTCTAAAGAAGCATTCACCATGTTTTATAGGACACTTCTTCTCTCTTACTTCCAGTAAAATTACTAATCATGTCCATGATTTTTTTACCTTGTTACTTGATCAATTTGAGGATGTATTCCAACCATCTTCATCCCTACCACCCACAAGGGCTCTAGACCACACAATCGCTTTAAAAACCCAATGCCACCCCTACATCCCAAGCACCCTATAGAGTCCCTCATATGCATAAGGGTGTTGTTGAACAACTAGTTAAAGAAATGTTACAAACTGGTTTCATTCAACCTTCTCATAGCCCTTATGTTGCACCCATCCTCGTAGTAAAAAAAAAGGACAATACATGGAGATTTTGTGTCGATTATAGGAAGTTGAATGCCCTTACAATTAAAAACAAATTTCATATGCCTCTTATTGATGAACTTCTTGACGAACTACATGGTGCCAACATTTTTTCCAAGATTGATTTAAGATTCGGATACCATCAAGTATTAGTCCACCCAAGTGATACCCATAAGACCGCATTCAAAACTCACCATAGTCACTTTGAGTTTAGAGTCATGCCCTTTGGGTTGACCAATGCCTCGAGTATTTTTCAAGCTCTCATGAACCAAATCTTCCAACCATTCCTAAGAAAGTTTATACTTGTATTATTTGATGACATACTTGTATATAGTACCTCACTAGAAGACCATCTCAATCATATTTCCACTACACTATCCATATTGAGACACAACAGCCTATATGCAAAACTTTCTAAGTGCTACTTTGGCTAATCTCAGCTGGAATATCTAGGTCATATAATCATTGCTCAGGGAGTTGCAGCTGATCTTTCCAAAGTTTCAGCTATGCTTTCTCGGCCACCACCCCACAACCTAAAATCCCTTTGAGGTTTCCTTGGCCTAACAGGCTACTATAAAAGATTTGTTAAATTCTATGGACAAATTGCAAAGCCTCTTATTGACCTACTAAAAAAGGATGCTTTCACTTGAAATGATATCACCCAAATAGCTTTTGATGCCTTAAAACAAGCTATGACTACCACCCCTGTCTTGCAACTCCCTAACTTTGCATTACCATTCTTCGTAGAAACTGATGCATGCTCCATTGGCCTTGGGGTTGTCCTATCAAAGAATGGCCATCCTATAGCCCTTTTTAGCAAAGCTTTAGGTTTAAAGAGTTTAGGTCTTTCTACCTATGAAAAAGAGCTATTGGCCATTGTTCTTGCTGTCCAAAAATGGAGACCTTATCTTCTTGATTTTAGATTATTTATACTCACTAACCATGAGAGCATTAAGCATTTCCTGGATAAAAAACTCACCACCACTTTACAACAGAATTCGTTGACAAAATTATTGGGTTTTGATTAATAAATCCTATACAAAAAAAGGCTCAGAAAATGTAGTGGTCGATGCCCTTTCCAGGAGTTGTACCACTGACAGTGAGTGTGTTTGGCAATTTCTCATGTCTGTCCACAATGCCTCAAAGATGTTGTCCATAGTTATGACCAAGATCAGGCAGCTCAAGAGCTTATATCCAAATTGTTAGTCAACCCAGCTGCAGCCCAACGCTACTCTCTCAAAAATTGACTGCTCCACTACAAAAATAGGATGTATATTGGGTGTATAGGACAATTGAGACAACAAGTTCTGACGGCTTTGCATGCTTCTTCAATTGGTGGGCATTCAGGCATTAATGCCTTTCTTCGAAGATTGCACAAACACTTCTTTTGGTCTGATATGAAGAAGGAGTTGATCACCTTCATTGCTGCTTGTGACATATGTCAATGGAACAAGACTGACCAAAGCGGATATGGTGGTTTGTCGCAACCACTGCCTGTCCCAACACAGGCTTGGCAAGATATCAGCATGGACTTTATAAAAGGTCATCCACCTTCTCAAGGTAACTCTGTCATATTGGTAGTTGTTAATAGATTGACAAAATACAACCATTTCATGGCTTTAGCTCACCCTTGTACTGCCCCTAAAGTTGCTGAAACCTTTTCTCAAAAATATCTATAAATTACATGGTTTACCAAATACCATTGTATCAGACGGAGACTCTGTTTTCTTGAGTACCTTTTTGCAACATTTATTCAAAGCACTAGGGACTTCTTTACACATGAGTACAGCTTACCATCCGCAGTCTGATGGTTAGACTGAAAGGACAAAGAACCTGCTAAAGTGTCGGCTAGACGCTTGATTCCTTGTAACAATGTTGTTGTTACTCAGTTGCTGATTCAATGGTCAAACTCATCTACAGCTGATGCTACTTGGGAATATATGTTTGTCATCTCCTCCAAGTTTCCCTTTCATCATTCTTGAGGACAAGGATGCGGTGATGGGGAAGGTATTGTCACATGCTCAGTGCCACTATCAAGCAGAAGAAAAGAAGTCAGTTACTGAAATGTTAGCGGGAAAGTTTTAATTGAAAATAGGGGTAGTTTAGTAATATCAAAAAAATAGGTAGTTATTAGTACTATTGCTAGACATGTGTTATGATCTAAGCAAAAGATTCCAATTTCTATTATACACCTTCTTTATAAGGTGAGGGAAGCATTGTATGAAAATCAAGAAATATCCGAGTAATTCCACAAGCTCTAATCAGTTTTGATTTAGAGATTTATCTTCTTTCTTTCAATTTCTTTGTTCTTCCTTCAATTTCTTTGTTTTTCTATTCAATTAGCTTGTCACCCTTAGCCAGAAAGTGTAGCTTTCTTCCCTTTCCTATTGAGACTCTGAATTAGGAGAAATCAAACACGTTCGGTGGATCGACCAGACCAACTTGTTGGGAGAGATTCCTTCTGCTGAATTTCCTCTGGCTACCACCCCAAGCCACTAATCCTTCCGAGAGATTATCGAAGCGAAAGAAAAAGGCCTACCCCAAAACAGACCGAGTCTTCATTGGGTACCCGCTCAGGCTACACTTTTTGGCTAAGGGCCTGCCCTGTTGTGTCTATGGCACCCAAGTGCCCATCAATTTTGGCATTGATTCTATCCAGAATCCCGGCGTCGTTTTTGGTCTTCTTTAGTACTGTTCACTGCCTGCTGATTTTTTCAGCCAAAAAACTATCCTCACGGAACTTGTATCGTTGTGTTTGCCAAGGCTTACTTCAGGTACATATTTGTCTTCTTGTCACATTCGGTCGCTTGGTGTTTTCCTGTGTGGCTTGAACCAATTTTTGCATTGTTCTCTTCAAGCCAACCTTTCTTAGATGAGCTTGCTAGTGCGGTCAGAGAATTCAGACGTCCTGACCACCCAGAACAAAAAACTCTGTGATGAGAATTCTCAGCTTCACAAACAATTGGTATAGCAAATAAGGCATAATTGGCGCGCTTATGGGAGCAAGATAAATCCGACCACGAGACTAATTCATCAAGCTCATTGCCAGATCCTTGATGAAAAAACTGTGCATATAAAGACCAAAGGTGATATCGCTGCCGCTCAGGCTCATCTTGAGTCGATGTGCACCAGTGTCGAGGCTTACGAGAAGAAAGCTAGGGTGGAACAACAAAAATTCAACCCGATTCTCTCTCAAGTGAAGTCGTAGCTACGGACGCCTCGTCCTGATGGCGATTCTTACATTCATTTTCTTCTTGCCTGCATGCTTGTTCAAATAATATATCTCAACTTTTGATCAGTTTTGAGGCATCCAAAAATCGTCCTCATGTGAGTTTGACTTGTAGAATAATCATTAAATTGCCAAGGACTACCTTTTTATGGCCAAGGGTGCTCCAATGCTTCAGTCAGTAACTCTGTTGGAAGAAGAATGTAAATCTGGACAAAACTTAGTTAAAGTTACATACATGTGTTGAATGTTCTTTTTACCTTCTATAATGATCGTATTTAATTCTCTACGTGACTTAAGCATGTGAGGTGCAATAGAAGGAAATGTTTCATGTAACAATCTTCTCCCTAATGGAGATGCATTCAGGAAGGCGTAACTCCCATCGCGGCTCTTTTTGGTGCAACATTCGCCTTCTTTATGAGAGAACTCGTGTTGGGCCTGGGTTCGGACTTTGATTCGAATTGACTAGGATTTGGCCCATGTTTATGTGTCCTAAGTGGCGGGCCTCATTTGGGCCTCTGATCGATCTCAAATCATACCGCAAGCACACGGTTATCTATTGAGTTAGATAACAGGTCGAATCCCACAATGAGAGCTATAAAGTTAGGAAAACTAATCTTCAAATGTCTTTTGAAACTTAACCTAGTTATAAATGAAGTAATTGGTAAAGTGTTTAAAATAAAAATGCAAAGTAAAACCTAAATGTGAAAGTTAGGGCTTTGAGTTTACCATCATAATTAGATGGTACCAATAGGCCACTCTTAGATTAATCTTTTCCAAATTCATTAGCACATCCTAAGGTAGATTCTCATCTCACCTTAGGATGGAGAATATGGCATTATGAGCAACGATTTCACGCATAAATTATATTACTAGCCTAAGAATCAAATGTGGATTTAAAAGCATACAAAGAATCCATAATTAAATGAAACACCAAATATCTAACAAATCACAATGAAATTTGACTAATAACATGTAAACATTGTAAGAAGCTTGTTAGATAAATGCAAGGATAGAAACTTATCTAATATTGAGCTTAAGAAATATAAGAAGAAAGCATGAATTGAATTCATATGATAAAACTCAAAACATTTTACTTACCTCATAGGTTCATGATACATCCAAGCTACAAGATCAATCTAACTAAACTTGTTTCTCTAATACATAAAAATGGTAAGAACTAGTCTAAAAGAGAGTCATCTTGGAACTATCCTCCCATGTACTCACCCACACCCTAAGGTGGGATGTTAGCCAACCATGGTAAGCTCTAGGCCTTCCCTTCGCTTATTACTCTAAATTCTACAAATACTACAACTTCTCTCAATTAGATTACAACTCTTTGGTTTTCTTCCTTCCTCCTAAGTATACTCCAAGCATAAGGTATTTATAGGTGAAGAGGTATGAGATGGTAGAATGGATGGTGGGATAAAATAAGGAAACAAATATGGTGGAATAAAATAAGAAAAAGATAATGGAATATGTTGGAAAATGGATGGTGGAATAAGGAAAAGATAAAAGAATATGATAGAATAAAATAAGTAAAAGATAAGAGAATGTGTTGGAGAATGGATGGTGGAATATGTAGAGATTTCTTTTAGCTAGGATGAAGTTGCCATATGGATGTCCAAATCTTCAAATAATTTTCTCGAGATCCATAGATGATGGTGCTTTGCGGGTTTGACTTTATGGACCTTGGACTTGAAAATCATTGGTAATGCATGTGTTATCTTCTAATGGACTTTGTAGTTGACTTAGCCTTATTGTGTCATTTTGTGCATATTTGATGGTTAATACTTGAATTTCTGCATTATGCACAAAATATACGTAATGGGAGTATTTTATTAGATAATAAAACATAACAAATATAGAATTAGGGGCTTAAAATGTATCATTTATAAGACTATCAAATCCCCCAAAACCTACATTTTTTTAGTCCTCGAGTAAAAGAAGAATAAAAATTAACTCACTTTCGTAGGAATCACGATTACATTTAGCATATGTAATAAGCCTTTAAACCTCTAGGTTTCCCCTAGTGGACGAGTTGTAGTCTCGTGATACCCACAAACATAGTGATACTCGGGACTCGGACTAAAAAATTTAGTAAAAAATAACTCCTTCATTATTTAACCTTAGAGAGTTCCTACTTGAATGCGTAAGGCTCAAGAGATGTATTCTTGTAACTTTTTGATCAGTATTAAGTCAATAAATGACTTTAGTAAGCACTTATTCAAACGACATAGGAATTATTCATTCATGTTTATATTAAGAGTTTGATCATCTTATTTGATTCAAATTTCAGTTTAAAAATGGACATATATCTTAATCACATTCTAAAAAATTTGCTTCAACTTCAAATCTCACAAAGTATATAATCACTCAGAGATTTGGCTATTTTCTCTCAAATGTATATGAATAAGATGAAACAATGAATAAAATATTGTTCACATACAAGGCAAAATATTGAAATTCGAGAATATAATAAATTGTTCACCACAATATTTCCTAATTCACCCTCCACATTTCGGCCATTTTTTCCTAAGGATCAAAAGATTTTGACTAGGTTATAATGGGGCTCAGGAAAGGGTAACATTGAAGGTTAAGGACAAACAAAAGTACTTTTGATAAGGTTAGAGGTCTTCTATAAGTGCTAAATTTCATAGATTGGCTTAACTCATTTTCTATTAAAGAGTTTTACATCTTTATGGATGTGAAAAACAAAGGCTAGTTTTGTGTGTGTGTATGTGTTTTTTTTTTTTTTTTTTTTTTTTTTTTTGCCTTGTACAAAATGGTAATGGAATGTGAAGCTCGTTCTCCTCGTTTTGGCACTAAGAAGTGTATACCTATCCATTGATGGTGATTAAACTTTTTTGTTAATCTTTCATCTCCAACATTTCTAAAAAACACAAGGGTCGGGAAAAATATAATTGGGTTATTTTGGTGTTATCAATTAGTGGGTTAACAAAAAAATTGTTAATATGATAGACTTCAAACTGGCTCCAAGGTTAAACAATACATGGGAAGGTTAAAAGACTCAATCTAAGCAAATAATGGCTTTCCTTCATTTCCCAAGAATAACATGTTTTTATGCCTCGAGGGAATTTCATAATGTACTATAGTGGTATGATTCAACTTTGATGTTTTATTCTCAATTTAATTTTTGACAAAAACAAAGAATTATAGAGATCTTGCAACAAGATAATGTAAGACTCAAGAAATTCAGAATTAGCTTATAACCCTTAGAAAGGAGAAATGCTAGAAATCTCACAGGGTTCAAGTCTTCACTATTATTCTCATGTTCACCAGATAACTAATCCACTTTTCAACTTTAAATAAGAACATCGAAGCTAAAACACAATTTTCAATGCAAACTCTTAGAAAACGCCTAGCTTATAAGTAGTACAAACTATTGTCTAATATTGACAAACTACTAACTTTCAAAATTTCAAATCTTACACTCAGATGCCTTTGCAACTAGATTTATGGAACCTAATCTCATCATGGATAAATACTCGGGTTACAAAGATGAAAAATAACAAATATTTTTTTTTATTAATTCAATAAATTTGACAACCCATTTTCAAATGAGATATAAGTTTTGAAATATCTCCCCCCCCCCCCCCCCCCCCCCCCCCAACAAAAAAAAAACTAAATCATAAAAGCTTAAATGACACCATGGGTCGACCATGAACAAGAGAGAAACAATAATAAATAGAAATGGAAATGGTATACCATTAAACAACATAAAAGCTCAAATGACTTCTGTTAAGATCCAAAAGTAGGCTCCAATCAAATCACAGTCAAGTGATTTTTCTTTTTCTTTTTTATATTCAGTTGACCTAATATATACACTAAAATCTTAGTCTAACAATAAATCATACAATAACAACTTACAAATTTGTGGGCCATACTAAACATGATTATACGGGACAATAAGATGCAATTGATTTGACATACCCCACAAGTGAATCCAACGAAACCTCTCAAGATTAAATTTATTTTTAGCTCAAAAAATGTTTCCTCAAAAGAATGATGCAAGTTCAATTTGTCAAAATGAGTAAAATCAATTTGGTGTTCTAGGAGATGTCATCGGTCAGGCGTGGATAGGTCATCGTCTTCTTCAAGTTCTTCACAATTTGTTTTACATTTCACAAACAATCCTCTAAGGTTTTTGAAACATGCAATTCAATTCTAAACTCGGAAAAGTTTCTAATACTGAGGAGAATGTTAACAAATTTATCAAGTTTCACCTTTGTATTGGACATAGATGATCCAACAATGGTCAAAATATCACAAGAGTCACATGGAAATTCAATTGAATAATCACTTATGTCAAAATCTGGTGTGTACATAGGATTTACATCAATAAGCACAAGGTTAGGTATAGAATCGCCATGACTAATTTCATCGTAAACACAACACTCATGATTCACCCGCAATCCCGCCTCATCACATTGTCTCACATATTTATCCACTCATAGTTTCTTACCTTGGTAGTTTGAGGGATTGATATAGGTATATCAATGTGGCACAATTCATCAAACCTTTCATTCTCCTCTAATAGACTTTCATCACATTCACCCCCAACATTCATCAATGCATCATTTTGAAGCCTTAAATCCCAAATTTCAAACAAAAGTTGGTCAGAGCCCTACTGACTTTGTTTTATCTCTCGTGTGGAATGACTTAAGAATTGCGTATATTGATCTAGGCTCTCTTGGAATGAAAGAGAAATGTTAGTTTTCTCCATTGAGCTAATTGGATATGAAGATGATGTGGATTGCATATTTTGCATAACGAGGTATTGATTGGTCTCTACTGAAGGCATTGTAGGAAAGCTAAGGTAAGGCTTGTTGTTATACACATATTGGGGATCAAATGATGGTGTGTGGGCCTAAAAGGTTCATAACCCCAATTGGGTTGGTGTTGGTTCCAAGGTGGTTAGTTTCCATATCCATTTTGTGAAAAATGACTGTTATAATCAAAACTTGATTCTAAGGGTTGACATTGGTTTACCGAGGCAAAGTAATTTACCTCAGCATTGTCGCCATCTTCCCAATCAAAATCCATAATTGTATGGCTCCTAACACAAGATAATCTTCTTGACACTGAACTTGAATCAATTTTGATTGGATTTTTTTTTTGAATTTATTTTTAAACTTTTTTGTTTGTAAATGACTAAAATCTTATGCAACCTTAGATGATATGACCTAAACTAAATGCAGTATGCAAATGTACCTAAAGGGGGGCACTAATCATGACACACAAACAAGGCTCAATCAATTGCTATCTATCCATCTAGCAAGCAACAAGTTGATTATCTTCAATTAAGTGCAAAGGACGATTGATTTTTAAAACCCAATCTAATTGAAATGGAAAATGATTTTGAGCATCTCAAAATCAATTATCACCCTAATTAGATTTTTCCATATGTCTTTTGAGTAAGAGGTAGCCTATTACATAAAAATTCCCTAAACCACCACACTAGACAGATATGCGTTCTAGCCAGGTTTTACCTTGTTTAGTATGCTAGAACTGGCTAAGCTTTTGAAAGACGTTTTTAAGATCTAAGGATTTCTTACCATATTTAGTTGTCACTTAAGAACTTTTAAGAACCCTTGTGTTCCTAATCAAAATAAGATTAGACTAGTGAAAAACTCAGTCGAAACACCACTCTCTAGGTGAAAAGGTAAGAAATGGCGGTGCAGTCACACTAGTATTTACCGGTGCATACCAATTGACACTAGAGCAACCTTACATCGAAAGAGTTCAATCATAGTCTATTCATTTTCTGAGGTCCAATGAACACCGTTCTAATTGACTCTAGTTATCTGAGTTTATTTTATTAAATTTGGCCAAGTTTGAACGTATTGGAGTAATGAGGTAGGTGATCAAATTCTACTCAGTTGCAAATAGATAGGTCCGCTCTTAGGTAGTTTAACACAAATGGATATCTTGCAAAATTTTGAACACTCAAAAACATTTCAGAAACACTTCTTGCAGGAGATTGGAAGTGGGTTGAGAGAGGTACCTGATGCGGATTTAACTAACCTAAATAAATAGGTTAATTCAGCCCACTTGTAATAACCGCAAGTGCACGGTGCCTAACTGGTAGACAACGGCAAGTACGGGTCGATCCCACGAGGAAGGTGGATTAAATTGAATTTTAGAAATTATCTAAACTAATTTAAATGGAAAATGGGGTTACAGTGTTTTTAAAACTAAACTAAAAATAAATTAAAAATAAGAAAACTAAAATAAAAGATAGATGAAATGGGTTTTGTGGGCTTGGACTCACCAATGAGTTAGCAAAATTATTGAAATCTAAATTACTGAATTTAAAAACGAGAAGCTTTAGGGATGAGAATCCCTTGCTTACACCGAATATGTGATCGTTAAAATCCAATTCAAATTATATCATGTTTCTATCAAACGTTAACAAATTATTTCAAGCAAATACGCTCTTACCAAGTATTAAGTGTCTTTTTAGGGCACACTTAATCAAAGTTTAAGCTTAATATTTTTAGCACATGCTTTAAGTATTAATAAAGGGTAATTCTAACTACCAAACATATCAAGTTTAATTTCTCAAACATGCAAGGTGAAAGCAATTTATCAAAATTCAGAAATAAATTGTAATTAACAATTAAGCACACAATTCAGTAAAATAAATCAAAATAACTTATACAACCCATTTAGTTTGTCACAAACTCGATGTGGTGGCACTCAGCAGATCAACAGGTGGTCAGAACATGAATCCCGAGAAAAATGTTCCCAAAACGCTCTGTGGTGGTACAGAGAAGAACCAGGGGTGTGAATAGCCAAAAACGGTTTTGACTCATTCTCCCGCCTCTGCTACAGTATCGCTCGACTTCTCCAGCGAGCAGCGGCTGTCTCGCGACCTCGTTCTCGCTCCTCGCGAGCGTCTCGTCCTCCAATTGGGTCTGGAACCTGCAAAAGAGAGAGAGATGCAATAAGGAACTCAAAAACAGAGAGAGAGAACAAGAAGGATACTCCCTGTTTTGTTTCCTGTTTCAGCGGTGGTTGTGCACCGCGGACGAGCCGCTCTGTGATGGTTGTCCGGTGGCGGAGAGATGGTAAGAGGCCTGGACGAAGAGAGGAGAGGAGGACGGCCTGCCTGGCTCTGTCGCGAGGCGGAACAGAGTCGCGGTGAGGCTCTGTTTCGCGGTGGTTGTGGTGGTGGTTCTCGGTCTGTTGTGGTGGTGCTCGTGCAGAGGTGGTGGCGGAGGTGATGGGTGATGTTGGTTGATGGATGATGGACAGGGACGGTGATGGTGAAGATTTGACGTGAAACAGGGTTGTCACGCCCCTGTTTCACGGTGGTGATGGTGGCGGTTGTGCTATCTGGAGGTGGAGGTGGTGCTCGGGTAATGGTGGTGGCGAGGTGGTGATTGCTGAGTGAGTGGTGATGGTGGATAGGTGGTGATGGTCACCTTGTGAGAATCACCTTTGAGAGAGATGAGAATCAATTTGGAGGAGGAAGAGGTTTTGATATTTTTCTAATTCTTTTTCTTCCCTTCTCTTCCTCCTCCCCTTTTGTGAAGGAAGAGGATTTTATCTTCTATTGTTTTTCTTGCCTTCTCTTCCTCCCCTTTTTCTCACCTTATTCTCTTGTATTTATAGAAAATGATCAAGATGAATAGGGATGAGATGAGGGGATGATTCATCAATGAGGGTAGGATTGGGCTTGGCATTGGGTTTGGGTTTAGGTTATGGATTAGGTTTTTGGGTTTATGTTATGAAGTAGGTTTTGGGTTTAGGTTTGTGAATTAGGTTTTGGGTTTAGGTTTGTGACCATCTGCTTTATACCACCATTAGAATCGACTAATTGTCGTTCCTTAACTTGTCGCCTTAATATGATTTCATCGTTTACGCTCAAATTCCTACAAAGACATGAAAACGAAATAATTACTATAAAATATAATAATCGAAACACTAACATGTATAAATTAAGGGATATATTATGTAATAATTATGTGAATATCAAATACCCCCAAACCTATATTTTGCTAGTCCTTGAGCAAAACAATAAAAAGAAAATCCTAACTCACTTTCGCAGATATCATCGGTTGCACTTACCTTAAACGTGCAACAAGGCTTTAAACCCCTAGATTACCTCTAGTGGACGAGTTATAGTCTCGTGAGGGTTTCCAGAAATGTTACCCACAAACATTACTGACTCAATCAAAACTGGTCAAACAGTGTTCATTTTAAAACTTCAAGAAATGCAAGAAACCAATAGTGTCATTTTAGTGTATCAACAAATTTCCAAATAATTTAATATTCTCCACAAGTTAGAGACAAATTCACAATCATCCTCAACTCAATGTGTGTGTGTGGATGGCACTATCAACATAACTTTTCATTTCAGAGTAAAACAATGACTAAATCTCCTGTAGAAAGTTTGTTTTGACTTCAAACCTCTCATGTCACTCACAATAAAAGAGATTTGGTATTTCACTCAGTTTATATGTGAGGAAAAGAGTAAATAATGGAAAACAATCATCTCACATATAGTAATATGAAGAATGGACTTTTCAAGAATGGAATAAACATGATCTCATGGACAGGAATATCAATTACTTTTGGGAATGTTGAATTAAACACCATAGGTCTTGGTTATTAAATCTCCACATCTACAGAACCAACCTTTACCTAAGATCAACTAGGACTTTGTTGGGTTGTAATGGGGCTTGGGTAATGGTTAATAAGGAATGTCAAAGGATTCTAACAAAAATTTCTAGGAATGTATACACCCATTATACGAACAATTAGGGTTGTCAAGAATAAACCAATGTTGCGCACCATTAATTTTTCTTCATTTTCACATCTTTATCCTCATTGACGAATCAATTTTTTTTTTTTTTTTTTTACTATTTTCTTTTCTTCAACACTTTTTTTTTTTTTTTTTTATCAATAGAGGATTTATGAAATATCTCATATTTTGCTTTTTGATGCCCTTTTTACACCAAGTATATCCATCCATACACATTCCCAGAAACGTTGGGTAAAAGTTAATGGGTTAACAAATAAAAGTTATTTTAAGGCTCAAAATGCTACAAAAAGGTTAATGTTATGGGTAAGTTAAAAGGCTAGTTAATGGTCTAAAGAAAGAAATGCCTAGATCATTTCCTAAGTTCGGGTCAGTATTATGATATCTTAATCGAATAAGCCAAGAAGTTCTAGTGTAATAATTCAATTTTGATGTCATTCCCAAAGCAATTGATCAGAAAAATGAGAATAATGAGATCATCAACGAGATAGTACGGACTCAAGAAAAATCAGAGCTTATGTATAACCCTCAGAAAAATAGAAAGGTTCAAAACTTTCAGGGTTAAGTCTCCACTATTATTCTAAGGTTTTCTAATGCATATTTCACTCATCAACTTCAAGTTATGCTAATATGGCTAATGGTGCAAAGATAATTGAGTTGAAAAATCTCATGAACTAGATCTAACTTAAGGATTATACTAAACTTTCAGTCTTTATCGATATACCAATATGTCAAGTTAGTTTGCATTTTCTTGAGCATAAAACATTTAAAATCCATTTTCATACTCGCAAAAGACCAAGT
This sequence comes from Berberis vulgaris, assembly GCA_963556465.1. NCBI lineage: Eukaryota > Viridiplantae > Streptophyta > Magnoliopsida > Ranunculales > Berberidaceae > Berberis > Berberis vulgaris. The sequence continues at coordinate 65,991,211 of OY747134.1, read as the reverse complement.
TTTCTTGACAGAAAAGCAAACTTTTTTTATTTTTTAATTTTTTTATTTTAAGAATAAGAAAACACTACGAAAAAATGAAAATTTCACCGACTCATGAACTTACCCCCAAACCTAATCCAAACATTGTCCTCAATGTTTAACAAAATAATTCTGACAAATGAATGAAGTAAGTACATGAGAGGAGGTTAGAACAGTATTACCGCGGTGAAAATTTTACCAATTTCCAAGAAGTCGTCCATCAATGAGGCTCACCAACATAAAAATCATGGAGTTTTCATTAGAAATCGATAAACTGTAGATTCGACACAAACAAAGAAAACTAAAAAAAAGCAAGTTGTAAGTCAAAACTGTTACGGAGCTAACGAGTATGAGTGAAACACAACTAAATAGGGTACTCGAAAATCAATCCAGACTAACAGCAAAGACACACAACTAAAGGTAGGCTGCCTCCTAGGAGCGCTTGGTTTATCGTCATCAGCCCGACAAATATTCTTCCTAAAAAATGGTGTATCGAAAAGTGGAGAGGAAGAACATGACAAACACTTAGTCTATGGTCGTATATCAACGACCTGAACAGTTGAGGATCAGTCCACCCAAATATAGCAATCACATGGGGCACCAAATACACTAGGACATTCCAAAAGTGACCAGTAGTCACACACAACAAATGATCCTTGCGTGCTCCAAAAAGGGAACATCCTATGTCTGGTTCCAAATCAGAAGATTGAATAATTTTCACAACAGGATGGTGAAAACTGAAATCCTCACTACAACACAAGGGATCGGTGAAAGTAGCCTTAGCAAATGGGAATGTGATGCAAGTAGATGAGACGATGGATATATCAGGCGGTACAGGCTCATCACATGAATCATATAGAGATATTGGTCTAGACAACTCATCACCTGAAAATGCATACCTGAGGGTGTCAGGTAAGAATAAGAAAACACTACGAAAAAATGAAAATTTCACCGACTCATGAACCTACCCCCAAACCTAATCCAAACATTGTCCTCAATGTTTAACAAAATAATTCTGACAAATGAATGAAGTAAGTACATGAGAGGAGGTTAGAACAGTATTACCGCGGTGAAAATTTTACCAATTTCCAAGAAGTCGTCCATCAATGAGGCTCACCAACATAAAAATCATGGAGTTTTCATTAGAAATCGATAAACTGTAGATTCGACACAAACAAAGAAAACTAAAAAAAAGCAAGTTGTAAGTCAAAACTGTTACGGAGCTAACGAGTATGAGTGAAACACAACTAAATAGGGTACTCGAAAATCAATCCAGACTAACAGCAAAGACACACAACTAAAGGTAGGCTGCCTCCTAGGAGCGCTTGGTTTATCGTCATCAGCCCGACAAATATTCTTCCTAAAAAATGGTGTATCGAAAAGTGGAGAGGAAGAACATGACAAACACTTAGTCTATGGTCGTATATCAACGACCTGAACAGTTGAGGATCAGTCCACCCAAATATAGCAATCACATGGGGCACCAAATACACTAGGACATTCCAAAAGTGACCAGTAGTCACACACAACAAATGATCCTTGCGTGCTCCAAAAAGGGAACATCCTATGTCTGGTTCCAAATCAGAAGATTGAATAATTTTCACAACAGGATGGTGAAAACTGAAATCCTCACTACAACACAAGGGATCGGTGAAAGTAGCCTTAGCAAATGGGAATGTGATGCAAGTAGATGAGACGATGGATATATCAGGCGGTACAGGCTCATCACATGAATCATATAGAGATATTGGTCTAGACAACTCATCACCTGAAAATGCATACCTGAGGGTGTCAGGTAATTGTTTAAGGTCAAGCTCAGGTGGCTCAACTGATGGGACTAGTTTTGACTCACTGAGTGGAAGAGGCTCCACTTTAGACTTCCATTTATAACTAGGATCCACAATGGGGACTGAGTCAAGCAAATCATTGACTTCCCTAATGGAATCATCAACATCAAAGTCTAAACAAAAATTAGTCAAACAAGCCTCTAAATGGTCATGTGTATCATGAAAATAGTCAAGGGGAGACTCTAAAGAATGTTCACAATTTGATTCGATGCATGAGTCACTAGGAAGGCACGAGTCAACATGGGAAGGAGATGTCTCAGAATCTACAGGTTCATCAATAAATGAGGCTTTATCAGCCTTCTTATGAGAGGAGGATGCAACCTGTGAGGATATAATAACACTTATGTCAGACATTCCTACTTGATTGTCAACCAATTTTCCACTCCTAAGGGTAGTAATGGATTGGTCATCTTCACTGTCCGACTCAGATGTGCCACTAATTTCAAATTGACCATTTAAGTTGGAAATAGGTTGGCTAGGGAGTTGTTCTGACTCTATCTCAGGAAGTGACTCAACTATCTGACTCACAGTCATCTCAAGTTTCCGGATAGCTTGAGAGTTTTGTTGAAAAATAGTTGTCAATTCTGTGATATCATGAGAATTTTGCACAAGTATTTCTCCTGTTCGCTCTATAAAAATTTTCATGATATCCTCTAACTCATTATCAGGAATGAAAGCTTGAGGAGTCTGAGGAGTGTCTAGAGGGCCTTCATGGTACTGACCATGAGCCCATGAGAAGTCAGGATGATAGGCTAGACCTGGGTTGTAATAATCTAAATATGGATCATAATCAGGTCGTCGCATGTCATAAAATGAATTGACTTGCTCGGAAAAATAGGCTGGATAATCCCTTGTGTTCATTTTTTTTTTTTTTTGAAAGCACTAACTCTAAAAATATACACAGGCTCACATGCAATCAGCAACCAATAAATGCACAAGAAACATGCCTCCCTAAGCAATCAACGTTTTTGAGATCAATTATCTTTTAATCTTTGGGGGACAATTATTTCTTATGTAATCTTTATGACATAACAATGGGTGCTACAAGTTGATCCTAAGAGTGTACACTTTACACCGCAAAGTTCAAAATCAGTAGGCTAGAGTTTTGTTTCAAAGAAACCGGATTATCACACAAGAGAAGGAGGTCACAATGGTCCAATTAAGTACTTCCTTGTGCTACCGCTCTATAAGCCAATAGATGAAAGAACGATGTGGTGTTAAATGCACACTTGAGGCTTGTGTTCCTAACCAAAAACTATTAGTTACACCAATCCTTCTTGTGGATCGTAGCTTACTTATGACTCGGCGTACAGGGTAAATTACCCTTGTGGCAGTGGCCTCTCGGAGTTCATTGAATGATTAAACACATCGTCACTTTTAGCTTTGGTCAACACAAAAATTATTGGATTCACCTTGGTCTTGGTTGTCCTATGAACACCGTACCTAAAAGATATTCTATCTAACTTGCTAATTGATTTTAATTATGTTTGGCTATTGGTTGCACACAGCTGGAGTGATGAGGTGGGGATATCAAGTCCCACCAGTTTCTATTTAGAATCTGGGTCTGCTTATTATGAAATACTAAGGTTTAGCATCCACAATTACAGAAATTAAACAACCAATCACACAATTTCAAACAATTACACAAAGCACCCGGTCGCTAATACATTGCGTGTGATAGAAATACTTACAGTGTGCATATTCCGTTCTGCACAAAAAGTTAGCACAATTAAAAAAAATGTCCGACTTCTTTTTATCCGTTTCAATCAACACACAAGCACATGCAAATAAATTTACTGGTCTTGGTCGTAGAAGTCGGATTTCTAAATCATAAAAAATTATTGGGTAACAATTAAAATTGTTTCACTATAATTTTTTTTTGACTTAGAAAATTTTGGGTTTTTTTTTCAAATTTTTTTTTTTTTGTGATTAAACAAAATGAAAAACAGTAAAATTTAAAAAATTATTACACCACACACTCATAAAACGAGGTGAAAATACAATTAAAACTCTCCTCACAAAATAAAAAAAATTAAAAAAAAAAAATTTGCTTGATGTTTTGCAGGATCGTCCATTATCCTCGAGAAGCGTGTATTCTGCAAAATCAAACACAAAATGAGTGTAAAAATAACTTAATAAAATAAATATAAATTTTTTTTTTTTTTGAATTTTTGTTTTTGTTTTTGTTTTTTTTTTTTATAATTAGTGAAAATAAATCATAAATTCAATTACACCGCAACCTTCCCCGGCAACGGCACCAAAAACTTGATGCGGATTTAACTAACCTAAATAAATAGGTTAATTCAGCCCACTTGTAATAACCGCAAGTGCACGGTGCCTAACTGGTAGACAATGGCAAGTACGGGTCGATCCCACGAGGAAGGTGGATTAAATTGAATTTTAGAAATTATCTAAACTAATTTAAATGAAAATGGGGTTACAGTGTTTTTAAAACTAAACTAAAAATAAGAAAACTAAAATAAAAGATAGATGAAATGGGTTTTGTGGGCTTGGACTCACCAATGAGTTAGCAAAATTATTGAAATCTAAATTACTGAATTTAAAAACGAGAAGCTTTAGGGATGAGAATCCCTTGCTTACACCGAATATGTGATCGTTAAAATCCAATTCAAATTATATCATGTTTCTATCAAACGTTAACAAATTATTTCAAGTAAATACGCTCTTACCAAGTATTAAGTGTCTTTTTAGGGCACACTTAATCAAAGTTTAAGCTTAATATTTTTAGCACATGCTTTAAATATTAATAAAGGGTAATTCTAATTACCAAACATATCAAGTTTAATTTCTCGAACATGCAAGGTGAAAGCAATTTATCAAAATTCAGAAATAAATTGTAATTAACAATTAAGCACACAATTCAGTAAAATAAATCAAAATAACTTATACAACCCATTTAGTTTGTCACAAACTCGATGTGGTGGCACTCAGCAGATCAGCAGGTGGTCAGAACACGAATCCCGAGAAAAATGTTCCCAAAACGCTCTGTGGTGGTACAGAGCAGAACCAGGGGTGTGAATAGCCAAAAACGGTTTTGACTCATTCTCCCGCCTCTGCTACAGTACTGCTACAGTACCGCTCGTCTTCTCCAGCGAGCAGCGGCTGTCTCGCGGCCTCGCGAGCGTCTCGTCCTCCAATTGGGTCTGGATCCTGCAAAAGAGATAGAGGTGCAATAAGGAACTCAAAAATAGAGAGAGAGAACAAGAAGGATACTCCCTGTTTCGTTTCCTGTTTCAGCGGTGGTTGTGCACCGCGGACGAGCCGCTCTGTGATGGTTGTCCGGTGGCGGAGAGATGGTAAGAGGCCTGGACGAAGAGAGGAGAGGAGGACGGCCTGCCTGGCTCTGTCGCGAGGCGGAACAGAGTCGCGGTGAGGCTCTGTTTCGCGGTGGTTGTGGTGGTGGTTCTCGGTCTGTTGTGGTGGTGCTCGTGCGGAGGTGGTGGCGGAGGTGATGGATGATGTTGGTTGATGGATGATGGATAGGGAGAGGGACAGGGACGGTGATGGTGATGGTGAAGATTTGACGTGAAACAGGATTGTCATGCCCCTGTTTCACGGTGGTGGCGACGTGACTGTCCGGAGGTGGTGGTGGTGCTCGGGTGATGGTGGGGGCGAGGTGACTGTGGCGGTGATTGCTGAGTGAGTGAGAGATGGATAGGTGGTGATGGTGATTGTGAATCACCTTGAGAGAGGAAGAGGTTTTGATATTTTTCTAATTCTCTTCTTTTCCCTTCTCTTCCTCCTCTTTTTCTCACCCTATTCTCTTGTATTTATAGAAAATGATCAAGATGAATAGGGATGAGATGAGGGGATGATTCATCAATGAGGGTAGGATTGGGCTTGGCATTGGGTTTGGGTTTAGGTTATGGATTAGGTTTTTGGGTTTATGTTATGAAGTAGGTTTTGGGTTTAGGTTTGTGAATTAGGTTTTGGGTTTAGGTTTGTGACCATCTGCTTTATACCACCATTAGAATCGACTAATTGTCGTTCCTTAACTTGTCGCCTTAATATGATTTCATCGTTTACGCTCAAATTCCTACAAAGACATGAAAACGAAATAATTACTATAAAATATAATAATCGAAACACTAACATGTATAAATTAAGGGATATATTATGTAATAATTATGTGAATATCAGTACCTCACTTTGCTTTCAGTTGTATCTTAGACCCTATTTTAGTTATTACAACTTAATAGTACATATTTAAATTCTCACAATCACTCAACGAAAACAAAAAAAAAGAGTCCTAATTAAGATCAAAGTATCCTCCATTGTTCACCAAAGTTCTTCTCCAAGTATCCTTTTTGCACAAACCCTGAAAATTACACCATAAGAGAATGATTAATGGCTTCAAAAACAAAGTATAGAACCAAAGTTTTGAAAATCATTCAAGTTTGGCAAAACAGTGTATTGCTGGAAATTTCTAGAACTGATAGATCGACTTTGAAAAATCGTGTAGAGTTCAATAGTTGATGAAATTCAGATTTTCAAATTTTCATGGATTAATAACAAACAAAAGTTATCTTAAAAAAATTATAAAAATTCATTTGGCAGCTAATAAGTTAATGAAATTCAAAGTGAAGTCGAAAACAAAGTATAATGTCCAGATTGTGTAGATTTTGCAAGAATTCAAATTTTGTTTCAACCGCTTATCCAAATTGAAATAAAAAAGATGATCTAGAAAATAGACAAGATGTAGAACATGATAGAATTTGGAAATGCTGAAAAAAATATTATCAATTAGTAGAAACATGAGTCCAAACATTGGTCATCTGCAACAGTCAAATTCTAGCGCAAGCGGTCCAACTTCAAAAATTCATTTCTTACTAACCTTTGATTCAATGAACAAATGGAAAAATGTCCATGAAAGTTCAGATCATGTACATTTACCAGATCAATTGAAAAAAATAAAATAGAACTTGGTATAAAAAATGCAAATATAAAAATGTTACTGAGTTTTCAGACTACAAATGTTATCAAAACAATGCAAATGCACATAAACTATGAAAATGAACCTATACTAAACGAGTGATAAGCATTCAAAATTGATTTTAAAACTAATTTTTCTTTGCTTTCTCCGGCAACGGCGCCAAAAACTTGATCGATCTCAAATCATACCGCAAGCGCACGGTTACCTATGGAGTTAGATAACGACAAATACGAGTCGAATCCCACAAGGAGAGCTATAAAGTTAGGAAAACTAATCTTCAAATCTTTTTTAAAACTTAACGTAGTTAGAAAAGAAGTGATTGGTGAAGTGTTTAAAATAAAAATGCAAAGTAAAACCTAAATGTGAGAGTTAGGGTTGTGAGTTTACCATCATGATTAGATGACACCAATAGGCCAATCTTTGATTAATCTTTTTCAAATTCATTAACACATCCTAAGGTAAATTCTCATCTCACCTTAGGATGGAGAATATGACATTATGAGCAATGATTTCAAGCATAAATTATATTACTTGCCTAAGAATCAAATGTTGATTTAAAAACATACAAGGAATCCATACTTAAATGAAACACCAAATATCTAACAAATCACAATGAAATTTTACTAATAATATGTAAACATTGTAGGAAGTTTGTTAGAGAAATGCAAGGATAGAAACTTATCTAATCTTGAGCTTAAGAAATAGAAGAAGAAAGCATGAATTGAATTCATATGTTGAAACACAAAACATCTTACTTACCTCATAGGTTCATGATACAACCAAGCTACAAGATCAATCTAACTAAACTTGTTTCTTTAATACATGAAAATGATAATAACTAATAAACAAGAGAGTCATCTTGGAGCTATCCTCCCATGGGCTCACCCACACCCTAAGGTAGGATGTTAGCCAACCATGGTAAGCTCTAGGCCTTCCCTCCACTTATTACTCTAAACTCTACAAATACTACAACTTCTCTCAATTTTATTACAACTCTTTGGTTTTTTTCATTCCTCCCAAGTATATTCTAAGCATGGGGTATTTATAGGTGAAGAGGTGTGAAATGGTAGAATGGATGGTGGAATAAAATAAGGAAACAAATATGGTGGAATTAAAAAAAAAAAAAAAAAAAGGATAAGGGAATATGTTGGAAAATGGATGGTGGAATAAGGAAAAGATAAAAGAATATGGTGGAATAAAATAAGAAAAAGATAAGGGAATGTGTTGGAGAATAGATGGTGGAATATGTAGAGATTCCTTTTGGCAAGGATGAAGTTGTCATGTGGATGTCCAAATCTTTAAATAATTTTCTCGAGATTCATAGATGATGGTGTTTTCTGGGCTCGACTTGATGAACATTGGGCTTGAAAATCATTGGTAATGCATGTGTTATCTTCCAATGGACTTTGTTGTTGAACATAGCCTTATTGTGTCATTTTGTGCATATTTGATGATTAATACTTCAATTTCTGCATTATGCACAAAATACACGTAATGAGAGTATTTTATTAGATAATAGTACATAACGAATATAGAATTTGGGGCTTAAAATGTATCATTTATACGGCTATCAGTCTCTGTAGTTAGGTTTATTCTTTTTGGGCTTTACGAGTTAGCCCAATAGGCTGGATGTTATATCCTCGTGATGAACCTCTGTGCCAAGTGTACGGCTGTGATGATCGGTCTATTTTTTATGTATCATCAACTACTCCTTCTTAGTTTGTGGGCATGCTAACGTGGCCACTAACTCCGTGACGGTTTGCCTTTCATTTTCATCATTACCTTGTATTTAATGTTGTCAATGGCTTTTTGCGAGTTGGTGGCTTGATTTTTTGCTTGCCCGACGTTTTTGCACACATTTTTGGAATTTCACATAGCCATCATATTTTGCACGTTATCCCATAAGCCATTTTTCATTGCTGGGCTCTATAAAAGGAGACGTGACAAATTTGTTTTCTTTCTTCACGCTATCTTTGAAATTAGGGTTTGCTCATTCCTTCATCTTCTCCATTTTCATTGCTTCCTTGTTCTTCAACGATGTCTGTTGGTGAAAAACTTAGTGGTAAGTCGCTAATATCGTGTGAAGCTCATTATTCTCCCAATAGAGCTTCTCAGGCGACGCTGGACAATCTTCGTTCTGAATATAACATCTCGCCCGACCTCGAGATTATTCTGCTTGGACATGGTGATAGCCCTTGTAATTCGAAGATTAAGCACATCTCACTGTATTCATGCATGTTCTCTTCGAGCTTCTGATGCTCTGTTCCAGAGCTGTTATGGGAGTATCTGAACTTCTTGGGCATTCCTCTTGCCCAGATGGATCCTAATGGTTGGAAGGTGATGGTTTCCTTTTTCGCGAGGGCTATTTTATCCGGCATTCCTTTGACTGCAAGGGTTTTGCATTTGGTGGTTGGTCTATTGGTGAATAGAGATATCAGCTTCTTTCGTTCTCCAGACTGTTTCAGTAACCTCAACGACGACATCCACAATTGGTCGCGGTCTTGGTTTTACGCTTCCTTGAACTCCGAACATTTTCGATTGTGAGGCCGTTTGATTTTTTTGTCATTCCTAGTTCCCAATAGGCAAAACGATCTTCACTTAACTATCAAAGAGTAGAGGATCAGTAATCGATTCTCAAAGCTTCACCATTTTCCTGTGGAGGCGTTTCTTTCCGAGGGTATCTTGGAGCGTGGTGGTTTGTACACTATGACTGAAGCGGAGTGAGTTTTATTTACTAAGTATCATGCTGAAGCTATTGTTGCTCGTGTTGGTGTTAGTGATGCTAGCATTGATTGGAAAGTGAGCTCGGATAAGTATGTTACGGATCTCGATGCACCTGCTAGTGTCAATGTCCATGCTTTATGAAAAAAGAAAGTTTGCGAGCTCTACGAGTCCGTCAAGTGACTGCCAGTAGACCTTTGTCGGGTTCCGAGGAAGAAAATACTTTTTAATCGTGGCTCTGCTCGGATTGGGTCCCATCCAAATCTTGTTTGGGATGTTACGGTGGTTGCCTCGAGCCAGAGTCCTTCTCACGACAATGTTTCAAAAGGAGATCGTGAGTCTTTCGAAGAGGCTGAGAAGTTGAGGCTCACATTGAAAAGATGTGAGAATGAGACTACTCGTCCGCTGGACGATAATGAGAGGAAGCTTCTTTTTGCTCACAATGTCTCGGACGTTGCTGAGTTGTCTAATGATGATCCCTAGGTCATCAATGAAAAAATGCTTCAGCTAGCGGTGGAGCAATCTAAAGACATTGGTGGTGGTCAGAGTTTCAGGGATCACTTTCCTTCTCCTTCTATTGATGTCAGCGAAGCATTAGGGTTCCTAGTTTACTCTCTTGTTCGTCAGGTTTCTCCTACTCCCGTTGTTATCGTTAGCGCTGCCCTTGCCACGGATGCTTCTCAACGGGAGGGTAAATGTGATTTTTCTATTGTTATTGCTCTTCCTGTTGTCAGGGGTGGTTCTTCAGTGCTCCCGGATCCTTGTCTTCTTCATCCATGGATTAGTTGGACTGAGCATAGCCCAAAGGATATCTGTATCAAGTCTGATGGCAAGTTTTGCTGGTTCACTCATCTTGACGTGCAGGATGGTGCACGTAGGTTGGTAAATGAATGACACGGGCGATTGGTGGAGAGGCATTCGATGCATGTGCTTGACCCGTTTGATCACATTGACCACGATCTTGAGCAGATAATGGATGGGATGAATCATTTCGCCTATGCGGGGGTAATGGGCTCGGTCTATCGAGCTGGTCGTGATCAAGTGGCTCTTTTGAAGAGGAGATTGGCGGAGTTATTGCTGGTGTTTTCTCATGTTCTTTCTCAATTTGATGTGTTGAAAATGCAATGCGCAGAATCGGAGAAAGCTGTAGGGGCTGCTCGAAAGTCATTGATGGAGGCGAAGGAATCCACTGCTGAGTTTGACTCTTTGAAAGCCAAGTTAGATGGGGTTTGCACCCATCTACGTGATGTGAAAAAAGAGTTATCCACTGAGAAAGCAACTTTCGATGAAGCTTCTTGTGTTGAATTGGAGCAATCCGTTATGTGTGATACCGTTGATAGGCGGGTGGAACAGATAACTATTGTGCATAATGATGTCAAGGCAGATGCTTCCGGTATGCTTTCTACCGCTGAAGAGCAGTTTGCCGCGGCAAAAAATGAACTCTTCGTTGCTAAGGATAGGCTCCGTATAGTCGAAGCCGAAGGTTGGAAGCGAGTTGTTGACGGGCAGGTTGAACTTCTTGATTATATCAAGGGGCTCGACGAAGATTTGTCTAAGTATCGTCACCTAGTCGGCGAAGCTTTTGAGGATGATGATGTCGAAGAATCTGCTTCAGCAACTGAGGAGCCATCATTTCTTCTACCATTGAACGCCCCAAAGCCATTATTACTCCTCTCTCCTGAAAAGAGTTCTTCTCCTGTTCCAGCGAGTGATGATCTTGCCATTGCTTATGTTTCTTCTCCCACTTTTTATCTCCTTTTCCGAATGTAACAGATTAGTATTATCAATAAAAATTGACTTTTGTTGTTTTTCTTCATTTTGTTTTGTTGTGGTTGTTGTGGCTTTTGTGTTGAATTCTTTTATAGCTGCTTTTGTTCTTAGGCTCATCGTTCATCTAATGGTGGATCACTGTTGTCCTTCCTGATTGCCGCAAAGAGTTATTTTTGCATGTACTTCTTCGAATCACATTTACTTGCTCCCTTAATTATGAATTTGTGTTTGTTAACTCAAAGTCTTTTTGTTAAGTCAACTTATTTGTTGAACATTTACTTCGTTAACTCGACATCTTGGCCGACTCAGTTTTTTTTGTGGTAATTTTGATTCGGGTGTCCAACTTTCACTTTGTTAACTCGACATCTTGGTCGACTCAAAGTTTATGTGTTTAGTTGACTCACGTGTCCAACCTTTACTTTGTTAACTCGACATCTCGGTCGATTTGAGGTTTTTTTGTGTTTAGTTGACTCGGGTGTCCAACCTTTACTTCGTTAACTCGACATCTTGGTCAAAGTTTCTGTTTAGTTGACTCAAGTGTCCAACCTTTACTTCATTAACTCGACATCTCGGTCGATTCAAAGTTTTTTGTGTTTAGTTGACTCGGGTGTCCAACCTTGACTTCGTTAACTCGACATCTCGGTTTATTCTAAGTTTTTTGTGTTTAGTTGACTCGGGTGTCCAACATTTACTTCATGGTTGATCTGACCAGAAATTATGTGTATCCGGCTTTTGTCGTTTGATAGCTTTGCATGGCTAATTCATTGACGTATCTGTTTTGTTGTCCACGCAAACATTTGGGGCTTCTGAATTCATAAGCTTATTGATATTCCCTTTTTGATGTTTTCACCAGCCTTAGCCAATTAAGGCATTTACTCTGGTTTGGATTTGCTTTGTCTTCCTTTGCTCGTTGTTGACCTCGTATTAGAAATTGGTATTTTTTGTTGCTTTGTTTTTTTCTGCTTCGTCCTCGTATGTTGTGTATGATGTTGTGACTGGCAAGCTCAAGGTGTTTTTCTATCCGATGGCTGAGTAATATTGGCTGGTTTGATCATGCTTATGTCATTACCAAACTGTCCGATTGTGCTTTTTGATGCAGATTTAACTAACCTAAATTAATAGGCTAATTTAACCCACTTGTAATAACCGCAAGTGCACGGTGTCTAACTAGTAGACAACGGCAAGTACGGGTCGATCCCACGAGGAAAGTGGATGCAATTGAATTTAATAATTTAATTAAACTAATTTGGAGGAAAATGGGGTTACAGTATTTTTAAAACTAAACTAAAAATAAATTAAAAATAAGAAAAATAAATAAAAGGAAGAGATAGATTTTGTGAGGCTTGGACTCACCAATGAGTTAGCAAAAAGATTTAAATCTAAATTACTGAAATTATATACGAGAAGCTTTAGGGATGAAGATCCCTTGCTTACACCGAAGATGTGATCATTAAAAGTCAATTCTAATCATATTAAGTTTTTGTCAAACATGAACAAATTATTTCAAGCAAATAAACTTTTATCAAGCATTAAGTGTCTTTTTAGGGCACACTTAATCAAATTTCAAGCTTAATAATTTTTAGCACATGCTTTGAATATTGATAAAATTTTAACCTAACTACCAAACATATCAATTTTTAATCGAACATGAAAGGTGAAAGCAATTTATCAAATTTCTGAAATAAATTGTAATCAACAATTAAGCATTTAAATCAGTAAAATAAATTAAAATGCATTATGCAACCCTTTTGGTTTGTCGCAAACTTGATGTGGTGGTACTCAGCAGATCAACAGGTGGTCTGAACACAAATCCCGAGAAAATGTTCCCAAAACGCTCTGTGGCTGCTCAAAGAGAATTCGGGGGTGTGAATAGCCAAAAATCAGTTTGACTCAGTCTCCCGCCACTTGAACAGTGCCCTTCGTCTCCAGCTAGCAGCGCCGCTCGCTGTGCTGCGTTTCTGCTCCTCGCGAGCTTCCTCGTCCTACAACCTGCTCTGGAACCTGCAAAAGAGAGAGAGGGAGGGATGGAAAATCAGTGAGAAAGGTGTAATGAAAACAAAAAAAATAGAGAGCAGAGTGGAGCAACTGCCCTATTTAAGTGGCAGTCGCAGCGGTGGTTGTGCTCCGCTGATGCGCCGCTCTGTGTTGGTTGGACGGTGGCGGAGAGACAGTAAGGAGGCCAAGACGAAGAGAGGACAGAGAGGAGAGGAGCAGGGTATGTCTGGCTCTGTGGCGAGGCGGAACAGAGTCACGGTGATGATCGCGAGGTCTGTTTCGCGGTGGCGGTGGTTGTGTTGCTTGTGACGATGAGAACAGGGGTTGATGGCAGTGGAGTGGTGTGTGAAGCTCGGTGGCGAGGTGAAGGTCTGACGCGAAATAGGGTTGTCACGCCCCTGTTTCGTGGTGGTGGCGGTTGTGTTGTCCGGAGGTGGTGGTGGCTCTGGTGGCGGAGATGGCGGAGTGATCTAGATAGAGAGGGAGTGAGAGATGGATAGGTGGTGATGGGTGTGATGAAAATCACTTTGTGAGGAAGATGGCTTGATTTTGGCTATTGATGTTTGAATCCCTTCTCCTCCTCCCCTTTCTCATCCATTGAATTTTTGTATTTATAGAGAATTAGGAGAAAATGAATATGGACAAGTTAAGGGGAGGATTCAATGAGTGATTTAAGGAAAAAAAAATCAAAATTAAATATAGGATAATTGGGAGAATATTTTTTGGGTTTGCTTGGGCTTGGCATTGGGTTTGGGTTTATGGGTTAGGTTTTGGGTTTAAGGGTTTGATTTTGGGTTTGGTTTGAGTTTAGGTTATGGGCTTAGGTTATGGGCTTGGTATCAGAGCCATTGTTTACTGGTTCACATAGAACATCATCGTATACCACTTTCTTGAGTGAATTGGGTAGAGGAGTTAGGACTTCTGTTGTGTTGTTTGATGTATGGTATGTGTGTTTTCTTTTTCGTAGAGGTTGTTTGGTGATGGTGCGTAGTCAGAGATCCCAGGGTGAGGGATCAGGCACTGCTGGGGAGGATGTCTCTCAGGCTTTCATGGAAATGGTGACCCAATTGGCGCAGAATATGATGCAGGGCAGTCAGTCAGAGGATCCGTTTACTCGGCGCAACAGTGATTTCGTCAGCTTGGGTGGTGAAAGATTTGATGGCACTGGAGATTCTCTAGCTGCGGATCGATGGATCCGTAAGGTAGAGCTCATATTTGAGAGGATGGTACTGACACCTATACAGCGTACTGAGTTAGCAGCACACCAGTTTGACGGAGAGGCTATGTACTGGTAGGATTCAGTGAGGCAGAGCCGTGATGTGTCAGAGATGCAGTGGGATACATTTTGCCAGGTGTTTGAACGACATTTTGTTCCTGATTCTGCCAGAGCTGAGATAGTGGACAGGTTTCTACATTTACAGCAGGGTTCTAGATCTGTTTCAGAATACTTGGCCGAGTTTACACAGTTGAGCCGCTACGCCACTTGTTTTATAGATGCTCCAGAGAAGAAGAACAGGAAGTTTTTGAGTGGTCTGAACCCGTTCCTAAGGAAACAGTTGATGGTGATGATTGATCGTCCTTTTGAGAGATTAGTGGACGTCACTTTGAGTCAGGAGCGAGTGGACGCCGAGTGTAGACAAGAGACTTTGGTTCAACGAGCTAGAGGTTCGGAACGCAGTCAGAGGTTTGGCCGAGTAAGCCAGACAATTGAGCAGGCACAACAGCCAGAGCGTGCCGCTGTCCAGCAGAGAGACCCTGGTAGAGGGGGACCAGTTAGGACTGGCACAGACCGCAGAGGTGACAGACGTTCCCGAGGAGATCATCGACAGCAGCAGCAACAGAGACAGCCTAGGTGGGGTGGTCAGACAGGAACTAGGAACGGTTGCTTCACTTGTGGTCAGGAGGGACATGTAGCCCGTGATTGTCCAAAAGGTCAGACAAATCGATGGGAGCATGTAGTTTGTTATACTTGAAGACAATTGGGGCACTTTTCTAGACTTTGTCCTCAGAATAGGGATGGACCAACACAGCAGAGGGCGCCTCAGGGACAGTTAGCACCTGCGCCTGAAATTGGCCAGAGAGTCCCTCTTCCAGCACCGCCTGTTCGCCTAGCAGCTATTCCCGGTCAGGGAAATGTTGAGGGTATGTTACTATTTTTTTCTTGTAGTTGTGTGTGCTAGATATAGAAAGATTTGTGTTATGTGCATTATGCGTAGGAAAAATTGCATGTTAGTGTGTTGTTATGTGACTCAGGATATATGTATTGTGTGTCAGGTTTTGTGCATTCGTCGTCTTCCCTGTTGAGGGCTCTTTTCGATACAGGAGCATTTAGGTATTTTATTTCTAGACAGTTGGTTGTTAGAGACAACCTTGAGGTAGTGCCTTTGCCGGAGCCCTTGTGCGTTGTGTCTCCCTTGGGCAGTTCGGTTTGGTTGTGGGAATATTGTCCCCGTTTCGAGTTTTCCTTGTTGGGGTACAACTTTGTGTTTGACTTTATTGTCTTGGGTTTTGAGGGCTATCATTTGATTCTAGGAATGGATTGGTTGTTCAGTCATCCGATGATCATTGATTGTTTGCATAGGTCGGTGATGTTAGCGCCACCTGATGCTTCGCCTCGTGTGTTGGCTTGTGAGCCCAATTCGGTTTCTTTGATGTCGAGTTTTCTTAGCTCTCTTGAGATTTCTTGTCCCGACACCAGCTCTGTAGAGGTTGTGTGTGAGTTCCCTGATGTCTTTCAGGAGATTTCTGGTATCCCTCCTCGTCGTGAGGTAGAGTTTCGGATTGACCTGGTTCCTGGTACTACACCTATATCTAAATCAGCGTACAAGCTTGCACCTAAGCAATTGGAAGAGATGAATGTACAGCTTGATGAGTTGCTTCGTAAGGGGTTTATTCGTCCGAGCAATTCACCTTGGGGAGCTCCAGCAATATTTGTATCCAAGAAGGATGGATCATTGAGGATGTGCATAGATTATCGAGATCTGAATAAAGTGACCATCAAGAATAAGTATCCATTGCCGCGAATTGATGATCTATTGGATCAGTTGAGGGGAGCCGTAGTGTTTTCACAGTTAGATTTGCAGTCTGGGTATCATCAGATGAGAGTTGAGGAACATTTCGTTCCAATTACCGCTTTTCGGACCCGTTATGGCTTGTATGAGTTTCCAGTCTTGCCATTTGGATTAACAAATGCACCAGCTTTCTTCATGGATTTGATGAATAGATTGTTCAGTCCGTACTTGGACAAGTTTGTGGTAATCTTCATTGACGATATCTTAGTGTACTCGAGGAGTTTAGAAGAGCGCAGAGAGCACCTTCGCATTGTTTTGCAGACACTTAGAGAAAATCAGTTGTATGCGAAGTTCAGTAAGTGTCATTTCTGGGAACCTAAAGTTCAATTTCTTGGGCATGTCATTTCTAGTGGAGGTATTGCAGTGGATCCCGAGAAAGTCGAAGCAGTGAAGTCTTGGAGACGACCGAGTAGTGTGACGGAGATTCGTAGTTTTCTGGGTTTGCGGCACCACTCACTCAGTTAACTAGGAAGAATGTTCCTTTTGTATGGTCAGAAAAGTGTGAAGAAGCTTTTGAAACTTTGAAGCTTCGGTTGACTTCAGCACCAGTGTTGACTATTCCGACACCTGGTAGCCGACTGGTGGTATTTACTGATGCTTGCGGTACAGGATTGGGTGGAGTGTTGATGCAGGGCAAGAAGGTTGTAGCCTATGCGTCTCGACAGTAGAAACCCCACGAACGGAGATATCCGACACATGATTTAGAGTTGGCAGCCGTAGTCTTTGCTTTGAAGATCTGGAGACATTATCTGTATGGTGAGAGGTTCGAGTTGTTCACGGATCACAAGAGTTTGAAGTACCTATTCACTCAGAGGGAGTTGAATATGA
Organism: Berberis vulgaris; assembly: GCA_963556465.1. Taxonomy (NCBI): domain Eukaryota; kingdom Viridiplantae; phylum Streptophyta; class Magnoliopsida; order Ranunculales; family Berberidaceae; genus Berberis; species Berberis vulgaris. The sequence goes on along the minus strand of OY747134.1, from coordinate 65,974,007 downwards.
GGCAACAACGATGGGTTGATTTTCTTAGCAGTTATGATTTCGAGATACAATATCAGCCTGGTAGGGCTAATCACTACAAGAAAACTGTAATTTAGCGGCGGTTATGTAGCGACGTTTCATAAAAACCGCTGCTAAATATGTTATTCAACGACGTTTGTTCAACCGTCGTAGATTAATATTATTTATCGGCGGTTTTAGTAAATGGTGACTGTTGTAACCGTCGTAATAAACTTTATCCAACTATGCTTGTTCAACTACGGTGGATCAATATTCTTTTAGGACGGTTTGAGTAAATGGCGACGGTTGTAACCGTCGTTATAAAAATAAAAAATATATAAAAATTTAGGACCTTAAAACCCTATCCCTAATTTTATCGATCTTTTACTCCCCTCCATTGCTCATCCACCACACACCACGAACAGTTGTTTGAAAAGAAGAGAGAAGGAAGACATCAACAGTTTGATCGTCCCCAACCCCTCTCCTCCACAACCCTTCCTCCCTGATCAATCGTAATCGCCACCAACAATTCTTTCAAATTCGTTTAATTTCTATCGACGTAAGTAGTTTATGAGAACCCTTTAACTCAAAGTTAAATCTTTGAGTGATTTGCATGTTCTGGACATGATTTTGGTATGAAATTTAGGGTATTGCGAAGTTGTTGTTGATATAGATACCCACCTCTCTTTTTCTTTTTCTGAATCCTCAATCCATTTTATGTAGAAAGTTTTCTTCAACAATTCCAACCTTCCACACTTGTATCGATCTGTCTTCAATCACACAACTTGAGATCTCACTTCCTCTCTTTCACATTCAATTCCCCAAATCGCCCTCTCAGGTATCTAGGTTTTCTCCCTCCCTCTCTCTCTTATCAGTTTGATATCTGTATAAAGAAAGAATGATTACCATTTTCTTCTAGGGTGTGCTTGCATTCCATATGTTTGATGAAATTTCTAAGAAGTGGGTTTTGTTTGTTTTGGTGTTTTAGTGTCGATTGAGGTCTGAATTTGATGGATTCGAGTCAATCGGAGTTTGATTATTTGTTCAAGTTGCTGTTAATTGGGGACTCTAGTGTTGGGAAGAGTAGCTTGCTTCTGAGCTTCACCTCCAATTCTTTCGACGATCTTTCGCCGACTATCGGTACCTCTTTTTACGTTCATATATTACGAATTTCACAATTGCAAGAAATTACGTGTAAATCATTCCCGTTTGTGTTCTTAGTTTTAGATCATAGTCTTCATTGACAAGGGTTTGTAACTCTTCAATTTCGAACAAAAAAATAAAAACAAATTTCACTATTGAAATTGCTATGCCTATAAAGCATTATGATCAATGATCTGGGCATTGAAAAAAAACTTTGCACTTTGAGTTAATCATATAGACTGTGTGTAGCCTTGATTCGGATGTTAAGTGTTACTTATATGTCTTGTTCTGATATGTTTTTGTGGAACTTATGTTAAATTTTGAATCTTTTAGGATTAAGAGTGTAATGTTTCATGGTTTGGAATATCTATAGAATGCTCACTAGTGAATCAGTTACTTGAGGTGTTGTGCTCAGTGGAAGCCATATAATTGAAAAGTAAAGATTTGGCACTAAAGATAAAATACATCAGGACTGCACAGTTTTTTAATATGGGAACCGACCCACCAACAAAGCACTGAGGTTGTTATTTGTTTCTTTTACTGAAAAATTACTTACACACTCTCTGTGCAGAGAACTTAAAATTGTAACTCGAGCAAGTTATGGTGCAGGATTAGTCTAAGCAAAGGGATAAAACGTTCTTTTGTGAAACCTTCATTGCATGACATGTTGTCATGTTTTGAAGTTCTTTGCAGTGAAAATGAATGGGAGATTGTTTTTTTGTAATAGGGGTAGTCTCATCTCTCTTGTCGAGTAGGACAAACTTCATGTATAGTGGTTCATAATGCTTCTTTTACAATATGTGTATTGGGAGTAGTCTCATCTATCCCAGTTCCTAATGGAACTAAATCAAAGTTTGTTGTTTGTGAAATCAAAAAGAAGGTTGGACTGAAGGGGCAGCCTCCTATTATAGATGTAAGTGCTCAATTGTTTTCCTATGTCTTATGCACAATGTGGATCACTCTCATCATACTTATCTGGTTTTTGTTCCACTATCTTATTCCATTTTATCCATTGTAAATTCAAGGGATGTTTCTCAATCTGTGAAAATGGATGATTGTTTCTGGAGCATAGCTATGCTTGTTCTGACTTTCTTTGTGTTTTATAAATTCATATGGAACTAATGACCAAAAAGTTAGTGGGCATGTGTGAAGTTACACTAGACATATAAGTTATTTGAAGTTACAAATTAAAGCAACAAAATTATGTTCCTATTCAGTTGTGCAGTACACTTATCATTTGTTTCTGTCTTCATTGTTTCACCTTTATAGAGGACGGGAAGTTTATTTTTATTCTTTTGACTAAGCATAATCAAATGGAGTGGTGGAAGTATTTGGTGAAGGGTGAAACAAATTCTTTTGGCTAATGATATTGTTTCCAGCACTTTTAACGTGTAAGATCCAACTCTATCATCTAAATTTTGTTTTTTTATTGTGAATTATGAGTTTGACTGATAGGATTTGGTTTGAATGGTTTGATTTTCTATTGAATTGTTCTGTGTTGGTGTTCCAGGTAATTTAATTGTCTATCATGTTTATTAACATCTGGGTGATATGTTTTTCAAACAAAACCTATAGCAACATTATGCTTAATCTGGCAGGATTTCTTGGCGACGACTTCAAGAGCCAGGGGAAACCTTATTATTGAATACCCAGGAACAGTTCCATATAGCACCACTTCTGGTGGTGGCCCTTTGATTGTTTAAGAAGGCTAGCAGAGCTTAATTGCGAAGTGAAAACTCTGAGGTAACCTTATATATATATATGATATATTGTCATTCAGCATAAACTCTGAGGTGTGTTTCTCTAGCGACTCCATTGCATTCCATGAGTGGAAGACCTTATATATATATATGATATACTGACTCATAGGAGTGGTGCAAACACATCCTACTATGATTTAAATAATTAATTTGATGATGCACAATTTTTTCAAGGTCTAGTAAACTACTTACATGGATCCAGATGCGAGTTGTTTACTGAATGTTCTTTAATCATCTGAAATTGTGATTTGATGGTGCATAAAATAGTTGGGCACAAGGCCAATTCTCTGTTAGATATTCACCACGGAGATCTATTTTGACAAATATTATTTTGAAATTGGAGGTGTGATTCCTGCTGTCGCACTTGGCTACTGTTTATGAGAAACATTATGCATGTAATTTCTCAAAAATTGAGCAGGTTAAAGGAGTAAAACCACTGTCACTACCTGAAATGGCGAATGTGTTCAATAGCTTTCAGCTAACAGTTTCTCCAGGACTTGTAAGTTACTTTTCTCTCAATTTTTTTCCTTATCTTCCTTGTCTACTGGGAATGCTTAAAGATTTACACTCTTTTAGGATCCAAATCCAAATAATTTGGTTGCAAGCACAACCTTCTACTCAGAGAGTACACGAGCCATGCTTTGTTTGGTAAGGAATATTCAAATCTTCTTACCTAGTTTTCCATTTACTTCTTTGTATCCATAAAATATTTCATCATCTCATCAGAACAATTTTCAGTGGTTCTGGAGGTCATGAAATGAAAGTTTTTTGTTGATTATTGGACCGTCTTTCAGTGGGAAAATTAATTGGATGTAATTTTGATTTCTGAAAATATCTTTGCATGCCATTAGATGTCTGAAAAATTGTATTATAAATTCTTCATTTTGCTTTGAAAAAACTTGTAGATAACCAAACAGCGTCAGGAAGAAATTCTCCATTTGAATACTAAATTGTGTATAATTTAACTTATTTTGAATCCTGGTTATGGGAATTTTGCATTCTGTTTATCTATGTGCATTCTGGTTATGGGAATTTTGCAATCAATTTACAGGTACATATGTATAACATCTTTTTGCTTTTTCTCTGCTTTGCATTTTCTCTGCTTTGAATATTAGCTTATCTTAGATTTACAGGTACATATGTATAACATCTTTTTGCTTTGAATATCCTTTTGCGTTGCAAGTCCAGTGATTAGGTTGCAATCAATTTCAGTTCTCTTTTCTCAACCTAACATTCTACTTGAATAGCTTTGGTTGTTATATTGTTTTTGTTATGTTCTTTGTTTACTTGTTTTGCTGGGCTGCTCCACTATGGGGTGTTATGAAGCACTTGTATCACAAAATTCCAGACATTGCATCGAAGAAATCTCAGAAGTATGGTTACCTGTTAGAGCAAGAGAAGTAAGCAAACTTTGTTTTCTCGTACTTGAAAATGCATGGATATTTCATACTGTCGATCAAATTTGACAAGTAACTGGACTCTCAATTGCATGGTTTTCTGCAGGGCTCTCAATTCATTGCCTGACCTCCCAGATTTCGAGTTGTCATTGAGACCTGAGGACTACAATTTGCCAGAAATGGATCCAGCATGGGATGGTGAATAATGGGAAATCAAAGTTCATACACTTAAAGAGCACCTCAAAGACAGGGAAGGTGGAACAGAAACAGAGTGAGATCGGGCTGGCTTTGTTGTGATTGTAATATTGTTTTTTTGAAAATTTGATTATGTCCATTGACAATTTGTAACAATTTTAATTTGTAATTTTCTTCTAGACCATGTATAATATTGATTTTGAAATGAAATTAAAGTTCCTTTTTATGTATGATGATGATATCATATGAGTTTAGTTTAGTGTCTTTGTTTATATTTGATTTTTGATTTGAGTCTAAAAGTTGTAGTGCATATGTTGGATAAATTATCTGCACCCAATGAAAAGAAAACACTACAGGTTGAAAATTGTGATTTTTATATGGTAAAAAAATTTGAATTATCAAAGGGAATTTAGCGGCGGTTGCAAATCGTCGCTAAAAGGCAAAAAGTTGGATTGTTCATTGAATTTTGTCGACGGTTTATAACTGTCGCTAAATACAATTTAGTGACGGTTATAAACGTCGCTACATTAAACCGTCGCTATATAGTATTTAGCGACGGTTATGCCAGTGGTTGCTTAAAACCGTCGCTGAATGACCTAGTGACGCCTTTATTAGCGGCGGTTTTGTAACCGTCGCTGTTTTATTTAGCGACAGTCATAACCGTCGCTGTATACCTTTGGCGACCGTCGCTAAAATACAGTTTTCTTGTAGTGAATGTGGTTGCAGATGCCTTGAGTAGGCGACATGCAGTGATGGCAACCATGATGATTCAAGAGTACCAAACACTTGAGACATTAGTTTCATTTGCAGTTCAGCCTACTTTCAGTACAGAGGGCAGCATGATAGCGGGTTTAGCAGTTTATCCGTCATTGATCAGTAGAGTGGTGGAGAGACAAACCTCTGATCCAGTGATTACGAGGCAGATAGCAGATTTGGTAGTGGACACATTGGATGAGTGCCCTACCGATTGGTCGGTGGGTTCAGATGGAGGGTTGCGGTTCCGTGGGCGACTTTGTGTTCCGTCTGATGAGGAGTTGCGAAGAGATATCTTACAGGAAGCTCATAGATCTCGTTTCACCATTCACCCCGGTGGAACAAAGATGTATCGAGATTTGAGACATTCTTTTTAGTGGCGTGGCATGAAGAAATACATTGGAGAGTTTGTGGCACGGTGTGCGACTTGTCAGCAGGTGAAAGCCGAGCATCAGAGACCGTCTGGGTTATTGCATCCATTGGATATCCCGACGTGGAAGTGGGAGTATATCACTATGGATTTCATCGATGGACTTCCACGGTCGAGGAAAGGTAATGAGTCGATATGGGTCATTGTTGATCGGTTGACGAAGTGTGCACATTTCATTCCTCTTAGTAGGAATCGGACGACAGACAGTCTAGCGGTATTGTTCATTCGGGAGATAGTTCACCTTCATGGATCGCCTGTTTCGATTGTATCCGACAGAGATCCGCTTTTCACAGCCCACTTCTGGCAGAGCTTTCAGCAAGCTATGGGTACTAGATTGGACATGAGTACAGCTTATCATCCACAGATAGACGGTCAATCTGAGCGAGTGAATCATGTAGTGGAAGACATGCTTAGAGAATGCATTTTAGACTTTGGGCGCAGTTGGGAAGATCACCTACCGTTATGCGAGTTTGCGTACAACAAAAGCTACCACGTAAGTATTGGCATGGCACCGTTTGAGGCACTCTACGAACGACCATGTAGGTCCCCTGTTTGTTGGGCAAAGGTTGGAGAGTCAGTTGTGATGGGGCCGGATGTGATCAGAGAAACTACTGAGAAGATTGAGCTGATTAGAGCGCGTTTGTTGATAGCCCAGAGTAGACAGAAGAGTTACGCTGATAGGAAGCGGAAGGAGTTAGAGTTTGATGTTGGTGACAGGGTTTTTCTGAAAGTTTCCCCGATGCGCGAAGTTGTTAGGTTCCGAAGTCGAGGGAAGCTTGCACCGAGGTATGAAGGGCCATATGAGATTACTGAGAGGATTGGACCAGTGGCCTACAGATTGGCTTTGCCGCAGAGTATGTCAGGTCTCCACGACGTATTTCACGTGTCCATGTTGCGGAAGTGTTTGGCAGACCTGTCGCAGATTATAGAGCCCGCTGAGGTAGAGATTTCTGATGAGTTGATGTATCCAGTGAGGCCAGTAGCCATTGTTGATGATGATGTGAAACAACTTCGTCGGAGGACAGTGAAGTTAGTGAAGGTTCAGTGGAGCCACCGAGCGGGTGACGTGACTTGGGAGCTGGAGGACCAGATAAGACAGAAATACCCCGAGCTTTTCGCCTAGGTTTTCTTGTCGTGGCTTTTGTCCGATCTCGAGGACGAGATCTCTTTTAAGGTGTGTATGATGTAATATCTGCGTTTTTTTTTTTTTTAAATAAAAAAATTGGGCGGAGTGTACTCAGTTAATGTGGTGGGGGCACATAGCCACCCACCCTTTAAACACAACCCCCCCCCCCCCCTTTTCTTTCTTTTTTTTTTTTTTTTTTTTTTTTTTCTTTCTTTCCAGTGAGCGACGCGACGAGCTCTTCGTCTCCTTCTCCAGCAGATTTTCGGCAGTTTTGTTGATTTTCGTCCCCCAATCTCACCTCCTCCTCCTCATATTTCTTCCTCTCTTCGTTTCTCTGTTGGCTTTTCGCAAAAAAAACAAAAAAACAAAAAAATCAGTTTTCATTTGGGTTTGGTGTTGGATTTGTTTGATCGGTTTCCATAGCTCCGATCAGACGTGGAGGGGCCTTGGTGGCGTCATTTGGAGCCCTTAGAACCGACATGCAAGGTTGATTTTGGGATTGGCCGAATTTTTCAAAAAAAATCAGGGTGCATGTTCGTTTTGAGGATTCTTCGGCATGAATCTGGGCTTTTGGTGCGTGGGTGAGCCTCACATCGTGACTCCGAGTGTCCTTAGACCCATTTCCGGCCTGTTGTGCAGTTTGGAGGCGATCAGACCGGAGTAGGGAGGGTTTCAGCGTGTTTTTGCCAGACTTTGGGTTTCGGCGGGGTGTTTGCCGAATTTTTATTGCCTGTAAGTTTTTCTTTCAGTCACGCGCCGCTTGTAATTTATTTATTTTTTCAGTTTTCGGCTAGTTTACTCATTTTTTAGTCCGCCTTGCAGTTTTAAAATTTTTGTGGTCCTGCATTTGTGGTTTTGCGAGTTAGGAACTTCGACCGGTAGGAATTGGGTTTTGAAAACCCATTCCGCTCAGGTGAGTGGAATTATAATATTTATTTTGAGAAATAATTATTTGAAATCCTGAATTTAATTTTTACATTATACCGTCAATTGTGTATAATTGAATCCAAGTCCGAAATCCGAGGTTTTTAGAGATTTCGATGGTTGTGTTGTTTCTTTGTGAATGAATTATATATTGGGTTTCCTGAAAGCATGATATACTTGAATGAAATCGAATAGTGAATGAATTTTGGTGTGATTAGGCTTTGGTGTAATGACAGTGGACTTGTATGCTTCGTTTTCGAGTTTGCATAGTATGTCATGTTTTACCGTGGATTGCCGAGTTTGCATAGTATGTCATGTTTTACCGTGGATTGCCGAGTCTTGAGCATGTATGATAATTGGGTTATGTTGGGACCCTGGCATAGTCGTGGTTCTATAAAAATTGCCGAATTGATTATGATTGCACGTCTGTTACCGTTGACTATGCACAGACTCGTCATTTGTGCATGTGGATGTTAGTATAAGTGTCTTTACCCCGCTATAATGCCTGTTGTGCCGATGCTTAGGAGCTCGCTCGTATCGTGAGTTGGATGGTGTTTGAGATGACTCGCACCTGACATTGAGGACGATATTGCATGTGGCAAGCTTGCTGAGGTGCGGTGAGCTCCCGCACGCACTTGCCACTATAGAATGCAGTAGGACGGGTCCCGGAGGACGTGCTTTGGAGATTACTCGCTTTCCCTCCAAGCGCGCTTGAGTTTGATTGTGTTATGTTGGCCGTGTTAGGCCAGTCATTCGGGATGTTTGAGTTTGTATCCTGGTAGATGGCACCTCATTAGGATACAAACAAGCCCGAAGTGGTACTGGTGCACGTTGTGGGATGTGTCTGGGTGAGACACATTCGTAGGGTATGCGGATACCTACAATATGAGACACTTATACAGAATTTTACAAGATGTTTGGTTTCGACTTGATTGCTATACCTAGGAGACTAGGAAGAATTATGAGATTGTATTTATGTCCAACGCTTGATATTTACCATGTTTGAATCACGTGTAATGATCGGCATATATCGTAAACTTGTAGTTATTGTGGAATCTAAAATGTTTGTGTTGTTGCTTGAACTTAGAAACATTATCCTTAGAGACACGGTGTGATTTAGACTTCAGAACTTGTTCCTTATTCATTGTTGTGTGGCATGAATTTTCCTTGTTTATTATTCTGTTATTTGTATTTAGTTCGCTCGCACCAGCTAGCTTTGTGTTTTGCTGACCCCGGAAGGGGTGTGCTTCTATTGGAGTGCAGGTAGTGTTGGCGTTCCTGCTGATCGTGGCGCTTAGGCCCCGTTTTCCGTGGTAGGCGCGTTTGTGCTATTTGGTCGTGTCCACCATATACGTGTATGTTTTGCTTCATTTGTGTTATCAAGTTTACTATATTGTTATAGTAGATGTCTGTATATTGGTTTTGTCGCTATGACTCTGGCGGGGCGAATCAAATATACTTATTTTGTTCAAATTTTTATCGTAGTTTTTATTTCCGTTTCATTCTCGTATCAAGAATGTGTTATATTATGATGTTGTGGCCGGTTATGGTCCGCCTGTGTTACGGGTTAGTTCACGCATCGGCAAGCTGCGATTCCCGTGGCGGGTTGGGGCGTGACAATATGCATATCATATCAGAGTATATGCATGAATGTATATATCAGAGTATATCTATATCAGAGATAAGTATGTTAAAAAATCTAGAGATTATATTCTGATGTATCTTTTAATTTGTAGAAGAACAGGTTTAAATTGGAGAAGAGCGAAGATGGAAGATGACGTGTTTTTTATTCTTATAACATCTATTGTATTATTGACTTCATGGGCATGGAAAGCTCTCTCTTGGATATGGTGGAAGCCTATGAAACTGCAAAAATTCCTTAGGGAGCAAGGCATAAGAGGTGCTCCTTAAAAATTGCTCCATGGGGACCTCAAAGAGAACCGCGAAGCCATCGAAGAAACAAAATCCAAGCCTATGGAACTTTCACATCATATCGTCCGATGAGTCATGCCTTTCCTTCATCAAACGATCCAAAAATATGGTATTATTTTTCTCCTTATATCATTTTGTAAGAGTTGTTATATAGAGCTAAACTCACTTTCAATGAAACATTTTTATTTTCTTTTCAATGAAACTAACTATACATAGCAACATACATTATACTAGAGTTGAAGGTAGCAGGTAAGTTCTTTCACAGTTTGCTCTTGCTATAGAGCATAGAAGGGGGAAAAAGAAAAAAGAGCTTGCTCTTGCTCTTTCACAGTTTAAGCATATCCATTTGATTTTTCTTTGTTGTTGTTGACGACAGAAAAAGAAGGGGGGAAAAGAAGAGAAAAAGAAGGAGGAGGATCGTACCTTTGAAAGAGAATAAGGTGGTTGATGTGCCTTGACGGTGGCCGGAGGTGGCTTGGTGCTTAGATCTGCTCTTGGAGTTTAAAGTTGGAAGTCTGATTGAGAGAGATGAATAGTCATTGACTGCTTTTATTGAGGAATTGAGGAGGCGTACGGAAGAAGAAGAAAAACAATAGACGTGAAATTTTGTTTAGGGTTTGGGAGTGTGTGCGTGTCACGTGTGTGAGGGAGCCAGTGTATTTGGGGAAAGATTTTTGCATATGATTCGGTTCGGGTTTTTTGGGGCTGGAAAAATCTCAAACCGCAACCAAACCGAAGTAACTCGGTTCAGTTCGGTTTGGGTGATTTTGCTTTGGTTTTTGTTAAGTTTCGGTTATTTTCAGCTCGATTCAGTTCGGATTGGTTAATTCGGTCGATTTTCAGAGATGGATTAACACCCCTACAAACACCATCCTGCTTTGTATATATACTAGGGTATTCCCCATGTCATTGGCACGATAAAAGTTTAAAACTTGTCAAAATATTATATCACCCTTGAGTTTTCAACACCACCATCATCAACAATTGAAGAAAAATAAATAAATATAAAAAAATGTGGGGTATGGGAATCAAACCCATGCACTCTTGGTGCTTTGAGTCTATGTGATCCATTAGATTCATATATTTGGTTAAATCTCAGTCGTCTTTTATTTCTCACCCCAAACACTATCATGTTTTGTATATATAAATACTAGGATATTTCTCGTGCCGTTGGTACTAACATACGGTGTTAACTATTTTCATCGCGGCTTATATTTCTATCGTGCCTCTCAGGGCTTTAACTGTGTTGAAAAATCATTTGGCGTGCCTCTAGGGATTTTAGTTCAATATGTTAGTAGCTATTGAGAAAATGTTTAGATTGGCAAGTTAATGGAGGGTGTAGACGGAGGGGACGACCGTTGAAAACTTGGATGAAGACGGTGAATGAAGATATCATTGAGCTTGGATTAGACGAGGAAATGTGGGAAGATCGCATTGCTTGGAGAACCAAAATCCATGTAGCCGACCCCAAAAATCTCGGGAATGGGCTTTGATGATGATGATGATGATGTTAGTAGCTATTGGTATGTGGGCTTAAACTAAACCATAATAATAATTAAAAATAAATAAAAGATTACATATCCATTCAACGTGTAATTAAACATTCTATGCAAATAAAATAAAGTGAAAAAATGAAAAACAAATTCGCTACTTGAGACCGTTGGCACGACCATTCAACTTCTCATATTTTTTGAGAAATTTTAACAATCTCCCATTGTTTCTTAATCAAATGACAATCATGTGTTTGAAACACGTAACCTATAGTTTCCAAATTTGAAATATGTGCAGAGATTATTAGGCTAGAGGCATGGAAAAAGGAAAAGAAATAGACGTTCAAGATGTGCAATGCGTGTAACAATGAGCAAGAAATACAGTACCTTAAGAGTAGCACATCTTTGATGCTTCCAAATACTATATATTTTTCATCACATCTTTGATGCCTCCAAATACTATATATTTTTCATCACGTCTTTTATGACCTGCAAACTAAGCGCATATGAGATTGGTTATATCACTTGAATTAAATTATCAAAACATAATGAATAATTGTATTAAAAAAAATTGGAACTATGCATCAAAGTAGAATTTCAGAATTATACACATGTCCTATCGACCCCATGAGCTTTCTGAATCCTACTTCACATAATATCTTATTATAAGTTGAACGTTAGATAAATAAAAACATAATATAAAAACTCAATCAATATAAATCCAAAAAGGTTGTTTCTATATACATCTTAAGTTATATATAACACCATCCTATACGTCATCGGAAGTGAACGGTGCCAAAAAAATTGAACCACTCCCTATTTGTTTTTATACAAAACTACACCTATCACAATTCTAAGTGCACATTGTCAAAAATCATCAAATGGCAAAAATACAAAATAAACCACTATAGCATGACTCCACATGCTAAATGTTTGAGTAGGCAACAAAACATAAATATTTTGCGAAATTTTGACAGAGTTTACTTTCTTTTCTCAATTTTTTTCCAACACTAAAATCTGTCAAACACAGTAATATTGCATTTGTAATTCTTCAAAATTCAAATATATAAAAATGAACCACTATAACATTGTTCCACATGCTAAATGTTTTAGTAAAGAACAAAATATAATTTTTTTTGCAAAAAATCAATAGAGTCTACTAATGAGCAAGAAATACAATAACTATAAACTCTAATTCTAATTTTGTCTCAACATTTTAATTATGTCACTCTATGGACTCTAAAAGCTCTAATGAGCTAATTTTGTCTCAACATTTTAATTATATTCCATGTTGTTATTTTGCTTATCCAACACCCATATTAATTATAATGAGCTTGACAACATGTTGGAGTACAATAGCCACACATCGTGAAGTATTGATAACATCAAAGTAGAAAACGTAGTTAACTCTAGAGCAATATTGGAAATGGTTCCATTATGAAGCTTCTCTCCTATTTTTTTTATTTTTTTTTGGTTCTTCTTTTTTTATAGATTCAACCCTATTAAATATGAGTGTACAATTGGCAATTACAACATCTAACATCTCTGATCTTGTTCTTCAAGCAATGAATATATGGAGATTTGATTTTAACCATGGTTTTTGTTTGATTTCAATTATGAAAACAACAACAGACTCAATGAACCGGAGCTGCAAGGACTGGATGTTAAAAAAGTATGGGTTAGTCTTAGTTATGGATTAGTCTCACTAATCTTATAATACTTATTTCAAATGGGAAGCTACTATAATACTAATAACAGTGAACATTTTTACTAATAATAGTGAGCATTTTTACCGTTTTCAAACTAATAATAGTTGGGATTTGGATATCTGTTTTGATGATGGGCTATTATGGTGTGACAATTTTCAGTAATATGGGCAGCAGTTCCAGCGTTGGAGCCAAAAGGATGAGAACTGTTTGTGTTGCATTTTATGCCGCATCGAAACAGAAAAACAGACTTGGATGCTTGCGTGTTCTAGAACTGCTTGAGCATGAGTATTGTTACCTTAAGAATAAACTGCATGAATTCTCCCGAGTATGTCTCAGTTCATTTGTTTTAATAATTTGTATTAAGATTATTGTTGTCTGATCGATGTTTTACGTTTAATTTGATCTATTAAATGGGTCAGATAGATAGAACGACAGAGAGTAATGGCAGCTGATGTTAGGTACCCAATTCAGGATTGAATATGACTAAAAGAGGAAGTAGGTTCATGGCTAAGTAAACCTGTTTTTTTTTTTTTTAGAGCTTTTATTTTTTATTTTTTATTTTTTATTTTTTATTTTTTAGAGTTATTACATAGATGCTTGTAATATCGCTAGCTGAGGATATGGATCTCCGTTGTAATACCAAGTGTGATATGATGAATGGGTTTCTAAACAATCAAAATTAAGATCTAATATCTATATGAAAGCTTGTAGATTATCTCTTCTTCTTCTGGCAGGAAAAAGTTAAAAAAAAAAAAAAAAAATCCCATGGACAAAAACTATGGTGAAGGAAGAAAATCAATGAAAAATATAAAAGATCAACTCATTTATTTTATTTTTACTGAAATCAAGTAAAGGAGAATAAAAGTGACGTTGTTTTAAGCATCAAATTAAGAGCAAAAAATTTACACTAAAATCATTATAGAAAGTTGCAAAACATAAACTACTATATAATCACTGAAAATAATTTTACCAAAATAAGAAAATGAAATATCTGGTGCTTGGTGAGGCGTCTACGAATGGCACGGGTTTTCTTGCCTTATTGTCGGTTTCTGATTATGGAAAACATTCAAGAACCATTAGTGCATAGAAGACATCAACTTATAGAAAGCATTAAAGAAGACAGATTTAGCACTTTTGCTAATTTTATGGAAAGTACATCAAGAAATCAATCAATCAAGATTGGACACCAAGAAATTTACACTAAAATCATTAAATCATTATAAAAAGTTGCAAAACATAAATCACTGTATAATCAATGAAAATAATTTTTCAGGATGTGCAAAATTTTCATGTTTGTAGCCAAAGATGGGGAGACAAAAGGAGTTTGATGTGGCACTAAGGAAGCTCCGAGGCAAAGATGTTGACATTACTCAAAAAGCGACAGAAATCCAAGGGAAATACTTGTTGCTTGGTGAGGCGACTGTCAAAACTTAAGCAATTGAAAGTCGAACCACCTTGCCTTGTTAAAAACATCAAGAAATAAATCAACATTACACCGAAATCTTTTCCAAATAAAACCAATTAATCAATCATGATAAGATCGAAATAACCAAATCAAACCAATTGAGATAGGAAAGGACATTAGAGAATATGGGATGGAGTCTTTACACTGAAAATTTTACAATCCTAAGTAGCTCATCAATAACTTTGATAGGAGGTTTAAACAAAGGGAAGTAATACACATTTAAATTTTCAAAGAGTTTTTTTTATCAGTGAGTCTGACCCTTTAGCATGTACTTGTTCTTCCAGGTAGCAGATCTCTCCAGAAAGAGATCCCAAATCACTTTAGAGAGGCTCGAAGCACCTAAAAAAAGTACGAACACTCACCGAAAACCCAAAGATGGCTACCAATCCTGCTTAGTAAGGGGAAAAAATGAATCCTATCCACCTCAACAACAACAACAACAACAATTGCAACACACTGTAACAACAACAATTGACATAAAATCAACTACCAAATAAGTATGCAGAATCAAAGCCATTCAAATTAAAATGTAAAGCATGCATTCATCACAACATTCAACCATAGAAAATGAAAAAAAAAAAAAATACAACCTGCGTAGAATGAAAGCATGCATGCTTAGTTATATAGTTGCTGAAGGCAGGAAAAAAAAATCAACAGGAGTAGTCAACATTTGAAGGAAATGAGTTAATTAACCATTTGAAGAAAATCATAAACGGATTCACAACAAACCACAAACATCACATTTTAATTGAGAATTTTTTTAAGTTGCTTACTAAGAAAAGCAAGTCAGTAGAAGGGTCACCTTCATTCAAAGAGAGGGACTCTCTACTGGAATACAAATGCCCCACCTTCATAAAAGGAAAAAATATTGAAAATGTGGAGCATGCATACCCCTCACAACATTCAACCATAGAAAATGAAGAATAAAAAACATGCGTAGAATGAAAGCATGCACGCTTAGTTATATGGTTGTTGAAGGAAGAAAAAAATCACCATAAGTAGTTAACATTTAAAGGAAATGAGTAATTAACCACAAACAAATATAGACAGATTCACAACAAACCAAAAAAATCACATCTTAATTGAGAATTTTTTTAGGATGCTTACTATGAAAAACAAGTTAGTAGAAGGGTCACCTACATTCAAAGAGAGGGACTTTCTACTGAAATACAAACATACCCATCACAACATTTGTTTGAAACCCATCAAACAAATTAAGAAGAAGATAGCACCAATTAAGAAGAGGATAGCTTTTTTAATAATATAAGATAGCATTCGACCCAGGCACCTGCCCAAACTCTTTTAAGCCTTTATTTTTCCTCTGCTTTTCACTTTGAATTGTATCTAGACCTTATTTTGTGGTATTCCTATTCTCTATCTCTAGATTATCATCTACAACACAACTACAAAAGATGAAGAATATTTATGTCCCGTTGATGGGTCTGTAATGATAACAGGTGCGGCATGTTTGTAATGTATTTCCTGGATTTTATGGCAAGTAGTGGAAAACCATATGCTTTGAGAACAACCAGATTACGATAAATTTATGTTTGATAGGGTATATCCTTTAATAAATTTATGTTTGATAAGGTGTATCCTTTGATAAATTTATGCTTTTCTCCCTTGCAATGATTGTCTCAATCAATTTCTTGCTTGTGTTATCTTTATATCTAAAGAAAGTGATCCCACATTTTGGTTCCAAAACCTAAGACACTGGATCAGAAAGTGATATGTATCCAAGTAAGCAATTTACTTGATAATATATGATGGTAAACAAACTGATTTGAATAGCAACTCTACTTACCCACGTTAGCTCTTCAAAACCATTTACTTTTCTTGTTGTAAAGAAGACAATCTGCATTAAGAGGCATACTCCAATCTGTTAAAACAAAAGTTGAATATCAACAAAAGCAGGATATCAAAAAGTTGAATTTCAAAGTTAAAAAACTGGTTGGTCATCATGGTAGTAGTGATGATCAGACGTCTCAAAAGTTTGCAAATTAAACATTCAACTAAAAACAAATTAAACATACCTTCTTTGCGATTCAACTAAATTAACAGGGGTATTCAATTTATGGATTTTAATAGACTGTGAAAGATTTTAAACTCCATTAAAATATAGGGATATTCAATTAAGGATTTAAAATAATACATGTAAATCTAGGGGTATTCAAATACATATTTTAAATGATTGTTTTATAATCCATTAAAATCAGGGGGTATTCAATTCATGATTTTCAAAAGTCCACCAAAATTAGCAGGGTATTCAAAAAACAGTGAATTTTGATGGATTTGTTGACTTGATGGACTTTGAAGGATTTATGTGTAAAAGGTATAAATATCAAAACCCTTTTCAAATCCAGCCTCTTCCCATCGGATTTCACTCTCCTTCATCACTCCCACCTACACTGTGCGTTTTGGTTTCTCCTTCAACTCCAATTTCTTTTTTATCTCAAGTATGTTTTCAACCTTTTCTCCCTTTTTTTATTATTGGATTTTCTCAAAGTGCAGTTGAGAAGCCGAATTGGCCATTAAGTCCCTCAATTTGTTGAACAATCTCAAAACCCTAATGGCAGATTGCAAGAAATAAGATATTTGATGTGTTGTTGAGATTTATGTGCCTGATTTGCTTTGTAGCCATGGCAAGAACTCATCCCGGATCCAAATTCGTGCCTCGCATCTTTATCTTCCACAAATCCACTGTCACCAACAAACCCACTTCCTAAACCATTCCTTCCAAAATCCCCCAAATGTCTATCTTTATCTGGCCACTTCTCTCCACAAAATCAAATATGAGGAGTTGAATAAAAATCTGTAAACCATGGGTTAGTTCCTGCATCAATACATTTATGTCAACAGGTATGGCAAATTGATGGGCTTCAGATGCTCTGTCAAGATAGGTGATGAAAAGAATAAAGCTTTTATGTTTGTTGCAACCAAACCACGGATCGAACATGATGAAAAAGAGGAGTTTTAGCAGTGGTGGTGGTTGTATTGTGAGATGAAGAAAATGATGTGTTGTTGTTATCTTTGAATGTTGAAAGTCTTTGGAGAGGTGAAGGGGAAGAAGAAGCTATTGCCGATGATCTCTGCATAGCTGCTGCTGACCATTACCATTACAGAGTGTGTATGTGTGTGAGTTTTTCTTCTTCTTCACTTGTCAATTCTCAGATATATCAGAATCCAAAGCATCTGCACCCCCCAAATCAAGTGCATTGAACACTGCACACCCCAAATCAAGTGTGTTGAACTACTCCTGCTAGTTTAGTTCCACTCCTTTTGTTCTTGGCACATCATTTAAAATGGTTTACAATATGAGCAGCTATACTTGTCTTCAATTTCAATAGTGTGAACAATTAACAAAGCATTAATGGAGTTCACAATTCTCCTGTGGTTGGCGAGAATATGAAAAAGTTTAGAACAGAAATCACCATGTTTACCCCATTGGATGCCAACTTTAGGTTTCCAGCAGATAAATTTGCTTTTTTTTTAAGAAGTTTATTTTGCTCCACCTTTGCTTCCATTTTGCTAATCCATTCATAATCAGTCAAGGGTTTGTTCTCTTCCAAGCTATCAAGAGCTTCCAACCTAGCTTTTGCCTTCAATGAAAGTGTTCAACTTGCCGAAGTGATTGACATTCCACTCTGAGGTATCCTTTTAGCTCTTTCATTTTCTTCCAAAGCACAAAACCAGGAGGACCAGAGGCTTGAATAGCCTTCCAACTATCTTCCACCACTTCGAAAAGCACTCATCTTCAAACCACATGAGTTCCATTTTGAAATTGCAAGGTTTGGAAGTATCCTTTTAGCTCTTTCATTTGCTTTGGGTTAGGAATTGGGCTAAAATGGAGGGACGTACGTCAGTGGACGCACCATGGCCCAGCCCAAATGCAATGACCAGTACTCCAATTTACAGAAATTTATCAATAGAAATCCATAACAATCCTTTATAAAATTTAGATAATCCAATAATAAAAATCCATCAAAATCCACAAAATCCAGTCACTTAAAATATATCAAAGTTCAGTGGATTCTGTAAACTCCTTTGAAATATTTTAAAATCCATGAGATTTAAAATTTTTTACAGTCTATTAAATATACCTTCTCTGCGATTCAACTCAAACAAATTAATCAAATGAAAAAAAAATTAAACATTCAACTAAAATAAACATACCTTCTCTACAAGTTAAACATTCAACTAAAATAAACAAATTAAAACAAATTAAACATTCAACTAGAATAAACAACTAAAATCGAAACACAAAAGTGACAAATCGAAGAGATAGGACAAAAATTGAAACAAATTAAACATACCTTCTTTGCGATTGAGAGTTCCTTACTGATTAAAATAGACGATGAGTGTTGGGAGAGATACGTGAAAGAGAGATGTTGAGAGAGTTGGTTTTGTGAGAGCCTCTATTAGAATTGGTTCTGTGAGAGAATTGGTTTTGTGAGAGTCTCTGTTAGAGTTGGTTATGTGAGAGTCCCTATTAGAGTATGTGAAAAAAAGTGTGTTAAGAGTCTGTTAAAGTATGTGAAAGAGAGTGTGTTGTTATATGGGCCATCGGATGGGTTATACCAAAATGAATCTCAGCCATCTTTTATCTCCCACCCCAAATATCGTCCTGTTTTGTAAGATAAAGTAGGGTATTTTCCGTGTCGTTGACACGATAAAAATTTAAAACTAGTCAAAATATGATCACCCTTGAGTTTTCAATACCACCATCATCAACAATTGAAGAAAAAAAATGTTGGGTATGAGAATCGAACCCATGCACACTTGGTGTTTTAAGTTCTATGTGATCCGTTAGATTCATGTATTTAGTTAAATCTCAACCATCTTTTATCTCTCACCCCAAACACCATCATGTTTTGTATATATAATATACTAGGGTATTTTTTGTGCCGTTGGCACGATAAAAGTTTAAAACTTGTCAAAACATGATCATCCTTTATACTTACATGCATAATCGCCACCATCAACAATTTAAGAAAAATAAATAAATATAAAAATGTTGGGTATAGGAATCGAACCCATGCACTCTTTATGCTTTAAGTTCTATACGATCCTTTAAATTCTTATATTTGGGTAAATCTCAATCGTCTTTTATCTCCAACCTCAAACATCATCCTGTTTTGATATATATATATGAGGAATGAAGAGCAATAGGTGGAGAAGGAGATCAATGTAGATGGTTTGTGGTGGGCTGTGGGAGTTGTGCTGGTAGGCAAAAATGTAAAAAAAAAAAATCACTTAGCACCTAAAAATCAGTGTTCTAAAAATCGGTCTAGGCGGCCGCCTGGGCAGTTTTTTTTATTTTCAATTCGAAAAGAAAAAAAAATTAAGACTTTTTTAAAATACATTTTGCATATGTATCTTGGCATTGAAAGTAATTATATGCTATTATACTTAAACTTTTATAAATTATAAATTATTGATAAATAAATAAGTAACAGCTTAGGCTCCGCCTAGTCCTCTAGGCGTTAGCCCCCTGCCCACTGCCCGCCTAGCATTTATTTATAACACTATTAAAAACAAACACCTTTTAATTTTACAACTTCTCAGTAAATCAAAAGCAAAACAAAAAAGTTCATTTAGAACTTCTAACTTCAGTTAAAAGTTAGCATCTAAGCACGTAAAAAAAAACACCACCTTAGTCTTGGCAACCCAAGTGGCATGCTAGTTTTTATTTCGAGTAAGTCTAGCTAGCCAGGTTTGGTAGCCACTTTTAGGCCAAGTTTTGATTTTTTTTTACACTTTTTGCTCTTTAAAATATAACAAAAAACACAATCTATAAAAATGGTAGAAGGGTAAAAAAAAAACCAAAAGTGACTACCAAACTTGGTTGGCTAGAATTGTTGCTTTATTTCATTAACAAGTCTAGTGTGCCAGACCTTGACACCAGGAGTGCGCCAGGCCTGCTATCCAACACGTGTTGAGTGATTAAATAAAACAAATTTTCTAGAGAGTTAGGCCCGCACCAGCAACCCAATACCATCCATCATCTTAGAGATTGGGTCATTTCCAGCATCTCTAGGATGATGGCTGGCCTGGCGCGGGCCTGGCTCTCTAGATTTTTTGAAAAATAAAAGCCATCTCTTTTACATAACTCATATGATATTCTTATGAACTTTGATAACTCATCTGATATTCTTCTAATGTTTTTGGTTTTTATGAACTTTGATGACTTTCAAAGGGAAGAGTTGCTTATGTTATTGTCACTGTAATGGAATTTGGCAACCAATTTCTTAGTTATAGATCATTGGGTAGTTGGGTTGTCTGTTTAGATAGTTAGTGCATAGTTTTGAGTGCATTCACATTTTTTGGCATTTTACTTATGGTTTTCTTTTGCAAGATTGGTATTAGATCAACCACAATAACCTACAGTGGTCCGTACAATGCCATCCAAGCATCCAAACACGGCTTCAGATCTCCAGAAGCTCCCCAGAGCAAGAACAATCGTCTTCAATGGCTGATTCACAATTTGAACTTTGGGTTCTCGAGAGATCCGCTTGGGTAATCGGATGCGGCGAGCTCTGAAGAGAGTTAACCTAGAAGACAATTAGTGAGACTTTCTTCAAAACAATCACTGAAATTGCAGAATAAGTGGAAAATCTAAGGGGTAGTTTTCACGACATTCATTTTTAGATGTTTTCATTGAAAACCCAAAAAATCCAAATCGACAACAAAAGTGAAGAAGAGCAACATAGGAGAGGAGAAAGATCTTACCTCACCTTCTTCAGTTTCGCAAATAACTTTCTATTTTGAGTGTCACAAGAGAGTGAGAGCAGATCAAAAGGACACAGATGCAGCACTGTCGTGGCTATCTCAGAGATTCAGAAGGAATAAGACGAAGGGGGTGGTATTCAATTACGAATTTTAATGGATTCTGAAGGATTTTAAAATTCATTAAAATTCAGGGGTATTCAATTAAGGGGGGTGTATTGTATCTAGATTTTGTGGGCAATTTAATAAATTCCATGGATTCTGAAAATCCAAGTGTATTCAATATGGATTTCAGAAAGTCCACAAACGTTTTAGGGTATTCAAAATATCATTCATATTTATGGATTTGGAAAATCATGGATTCTCATGGACTTTGTAGTGTTAGGTATAAATAACAAAGTTCAATAGTTTGCCAGCCTCCATATCAAAGATTTCAACGTGAAAAAAAGTATCCCAAAGTTCTTCCTTGTGCCAGCCACGAAGAGGTTGGTTCCCATCCTCTTGTTTTCTCGATTCTTTTTCTATATTTGCATAAACACAAGAGAGAGAGAGAGATGACTGACCTGCCTTTACGTTTATACAAAATACACAACACTCCACCAAAAGCTCTCTCTTTTATCACATCATCTTCTTCTTCTCTGTAAATGAACGATTTTCATGGCTTTCTTACAATCTCCATCATCTATCGTTGAACCCATGTTACCCCTTGTGTTCCTTTCCTGTTCCCTCTTGTCTATGTGCTTTCTCTTTGTGTTACTGCACAAGAGATTCAGGAGAGTCAAGGGAGACGAAGATGAATCAACCCATAACCCATTTTCAATCTGCAGATGTTCCCTTTCATCTACAATAAACAAAATCCATCAAAGCAATAAGGCCCACCAGCTGTTTGTAGAATTTCTTACCTCAAATTCGCCTAAATTGGCCTCTCTGTGTGCCCCCATTTGTTCTGATTGCAATGAGGGGGGTAATGGGGTGGTTTGTAATGAGGGTGTCTCTGATGGGTCGGAGTTGGATAAGGAAGGTGGGGATGATGATTGTAGAAAGAGTGAAGAGCTTGGTGGGAAGAAAAAAAAGAAAAAGGGTAAGAAGAAGAGGCATGTTGATGATGGCAGCTATGACCCCGGCGTTGAGATTAGTAATGCGGCAGCTTCACAACATGATAAGCATCAGTGTATTGATTGTTCTTATCCGTTTACGTCTTCATCAAATATTACACAGCGGAAGATCAAGCAGCAGTATGATCAGCTTATGAAGTCAAATGACTCCAAGTGTATTCAATTTGGATTTGGTGAAATTGTCACCAGTTTTAAAACAATTTGTGGCATAATGGAGAAGAGAGAATCAACGAATAGCGAATGTTGGATTGCTATTCAAGAGACCCCATGATTGAATAATGGTGCTCAGTTTTTTGCGCTTAGTTTTCTTAACACTAAAACAAAGCAAGACACCTTCTTGAAGATGAGTCCAGACCAAAGACTTGACTGGATCACTTGGGCACAAAGGGATGCATAAAGCTAATAAGCTATAGGCCATTTGGATTTTAAGTCATGTAGTTTGATACTTTTTTATATGCATAAGGCTAAATACTGTGTGTTTATGTCATTTTGCAAGTGATGATTTTTAATTTGGTTGTGTTGAATGATTTGATTTTGTTGAATGTTGGATTGCGATTTCATGTCATTACCTGCCTAGTTATTTTTTTTTTGGTCAGATACATGTCTTGTTCTCTAATGTCTAATATATTTTGTTTGTTAGAGGATATGTCATTACCAACTTCTTTTTTATCTTGCAAATAATTAGAAATTTGTAAAAGTCGTTCATACAAAGTCTGTGGATTTTCATAAATCTCTAGAAAGTCGTAGCAAAAGTCTATGGATTTAAGAAATCAGCAGAAGTTCGTGGACAATTTAAAGAGTCCGTGAACTTTTCAAATTATTTATTAATTCCATAAGAATCCATATACAATACACCCCCCTAAGGATTTATAATAATACATATAAATCTTGGGGTATTCAAATACAAAATTTAAAAGATTGTTCTAAAATCCATTAAAATCAGGGGGTATTCAATTCATGTTTTTCAAAAGTCTATCAAAATCAGGGGGTATTCAAAAAGCAGTGGATTTAATGAATTTGTTAAATTTGTGGATTTTGAAGGATTTGTGAGTGAAAATTATATATAACAAGAGTTATTCCAAATCCAAGCTTTCCCTCTCATATTTCAACGGATTTTTATTGGCTATTATTAAATAACACCAACATTTTCACTGAAAGACACCACCACCCCATTTTATTGTGATCTGCTGAAGGACACCACCACCTTCCATTTTCTCTCTTCACAAGAGCAACACGACCTCGCCTCACAACTTCTGGCCACACCATCATGCCCTACCACCGCAGGATGCACCACCACCCGCACTTCATCTTCTCTTTTGTTCTTATTATTTATTATTATTATTATTATTATTATTATTATTATTATTATTATTATTATTATTATTATTATTATTATTATTATTATTATTATTATTATTATTATTCTCATTCTCTTCCTCCTATTTTCTCTTCTTATTGTCCTCTATTCATCTTTGTTTTTTGTTATTATCTTTTTTTTCTTCTTCTATTTTTTCTCATTTCTTCTTCTTTTCCAATTTTTTTATTTTTCGCCCTTGCGGAGGTTCCTGCGAGTGGAGGTTCCCCACTTGCTAGAACCTTTGTGAGGGCAAAAATAAGAAAAAGAAGATAGGAGAAAAAAAATAGAGAGAAAAAAAAGTGAATGAGGAGAAGAAAAAAAAAGAACAAAAGGTGAGGGGGAGGTGGTTGAAAATAAGAAGATGAAAATGGAAGGAGGTGGGATGAGAGGTGGCGGTGGTGATTGATCGAGAAGAAGAAGAAGAAGAATAAGAAGAAGAAGAGGGAGGAGGAAGAGGAGAGGTGGCGATAGCGTGGTGGTGGTGATTGAAGAAGAAGATGAAGAATAAGAGAGAATGAGAGGTGGCGGTGGCGGGGATAACAATTTGAAGTAAAATAGTAAATCTTTATAAAATCTACAAAATTTAATCATTTAAAATTCATCAAAATCCAGTGGATTTTGTAAAATCATTTGAAACCTTTTAAAATTCACAAGATTTAAAATTATTCAGAGTCTATTCAAATCCTGAATTGAATACCTCCCTAGAAATTGCTTCTTCCATAAAGTATATTTTCAGATAATAGTTGCTTCACCTCTCTCATCAACACGTGTTAGAGAGCCTCCGGATAATAATTGCTGGCGCTCTAGACTTGTTATTTCATTTGCAACATTTTGTGGATCCGGGGGAGGGGGGGCTCATTCACAGTAAATGGAGCCGATTAATAACCATTTGATTAATATAAGGGCTGAAACTTATGGACTTTAAAAAATTATATTTCAATTTATTCAGCCTAAATTACCAAAAGTAAAGCAACATAAAATACACCCTTTTCTATGGTTCCTCCCTCTAAACTAAACTAAACCCCGCACCATCTTCTTCACTGTTCTTCTTCTTCCTCCCCACTCTACCCGCCCTGCTCGAACCCGAGGTTGTCAACTTCTTCGATGAAAGACTACCTTGTGTTAAATACCCAATCCTTGATGAAATATTAGGGTTAAGGTTTTCAATTTCTAAAAATTAGTTTGGTAGATGAGACTCATCAATCTTCCCCACTTTGTTTAGGTAGTGATAAGATTAAAATATGGGATGGGGGAGATGGATGGATTTATCTAATGAACCAAGGTTGTCAACTTCTTCACATTTTCTCTTTCTTTTTAGTAGAAGAAATTATGGAAACAGAAGGAAGAAGAAAAAGATCAATTTCAGAGGTAGAAGAGGATGAAGAGGTGGAGAAGTTCTATGCGTTGATTAGAAGCTTTTGAGAGGCGCGGGAGCAACAAAAAATGGAATTAAATGAGATGATCACGAGTAACAATAATAAGAAAATGAAGAAGATTGAAAATAGTAGTAGTATTATTGATCATGAAGAGCCTGGTTGGGTTCCTTTATTTGTATCAGCTCATTCACACGCATAAAATAAAATTTTACAACAAATGTGAAAACAGGGTTGGGAAGAAGGGTTGGATTGAGGTCGGGTAGAACGGGAGGTAGAGGAGGAAGAAGAAGAATAATGGAGGAGAGGAGAGGCGAGGAGACGGAGGAACCAGAGAAAAGGATGCACTTTGCTTTACTTTTGGTACTTTAGGCAGAATAAATTGAAATATAATTTTTTAAAGTCCATAAGTTTCAGCCCTTAGATAAATCAGACGGCTCCAGTTACTGTGCATGAGCCCCTCATGCACACCCCCCCCCCCCCCCCCCCCCACATCCACATTTTGTGCGTGGAGTAAGTCTAGGCGGCAGGTTTGGCAGCCATTTTTTTTGTCAGGTTTGGGTTTTTTACACTTTTACCCATTTTATTTAAAATATAACCACAAGCATCATTTATAGAATGGGTAAAAGTGTAAAAAAACCCAAAACCTAGTAAAAAAATGTTGCCAACCTGGTTGCCTAAAATTGTTGTTCATGCATGTGTGTGCATTCCGTGTCTCTAAACTAAGCAGCCAGACTTTAAAGCTATTTTTTAGTTAGGCTTGGGTTTTTTTATACTTTTACTCATTCTCTTTAAAATACAACTACAAATTTTTCCTATAAAAAGGGTAAAAATGTAAAAAATCCAAAACTTGGAATTAGAGATCCAATGATGTGTGTGGATTGATGGGTTTACTTGATGTCAAAGGAACTCTAAAGTAAATCGACGTTGATCTAACGCTAACCGTTTCATTTGAAAGCCCTAGTTTAAAAGCCCTAACCCAAACTCTCTTTCATCATCTCATCATTTCATTTTCAAATTTCAAATTCCAAATCTCATCAAAGTCATCAAATTCTCTCTGTTTCGCCATGGGTGCGAATTCGAGCCGCGAAGAACTCGAGATCTCCTCAGACGAAGAAGAAGAAAGCGAAGACTACCAAGACGTCGATGACTCCGACTCGGAATACAAATCCCCCTCTCCTTCTTCATCCGCCAAAACCAAGACTTCAGGAGCTTCTTCTTCTCTCGACGACATCGACGCCAAGCTCAAATCGCTCAAACTCAAGTACCCATTAACGAGTTCTTCACAAACTCCCAACCCTAGCAGTATCAAGAACGCTGTGAAGCTCTATCTCCATATTGGGGGAAACACACCGAAAGCGAAGTGGATCACTTCGGAGAAGCTCACGAGCTATGGGTTTGTGAGATCGAAGCGATTTGATGATCAGGTGTCGGATGGGGAGGAGGAAGAGGATGCACCGTGGGTTTTGAAGGTTGGGGCGAAAGTTAGAGCGAAAGTGGGGACAGAGTTGCAGTTGAAGATGTTTGGGGATCAGAGGAGGGTTGATTTTGTGTGGAAAGGTGTGTGGGCGATGAAGTTTTTCACGAATGAGGAGTATAGGGGGTTTGTGACCAAGTATAATGATTGTTTGTTCGAGAATGTGTATGGGGTGGAGGCGATTGAGGAGAACAAAGTGAAGATTTATGGGAAGGATTTCATGGGGTGGGCGAAGCCAGAGGCGGCAGATGATTCGCTGTGGGAGGATGCGGATGATAGTTTTGGGAGGTCACCGGTGAGGACACCGAGTAGGATGAATCAGGATTTGAGGGAGGAGTTTGAGGAGGTGGCAGATGATGGAGGGATTCAGAGCTTGGCTTTGGGGGCGTTGGATAATAGTTTTCTTGTTAGTGATTCGGGGGTTCAGGTTGTGAGGAATTATAGTCATGGGTTACATGGGAAGGGTGTTCATGTGAAATTTGATACTGGTGGCAAGACACGGTTTGGGACGTCTGAGGGGACGTCATTGACACCTAAGAAGGCTCTGTTAATGAGAGCTGAGACGAATATGCTGCTTATGAGTCCGATGAATGAGGGGAAGCCTCATTCGAGGGGGCTTCATCAGATGGATATTGAGACGGGGAAGATTGTTACTAATTGGAAGTTTGAGAAGGATGGAGTTGATATTACAATGAGGGATATAACCAATGATAGTAAGGGTGCGCAGATGGATCCATCGGAATCGACGTTTTTGGGTTTGGATGATAATAGGCTGTGTAGGTGGGATATGAGAGTTAAGAAGGGGATAGTTCAGAATGTGGCGAATGCCAATACCCCAGTGTTGAATTGGACCCAAGGGCATCAGTTCTCTAGGGGGACAAACTTTCAATGTTTTGCAACTACTGGAGATGGCTCAATTGTTGTGGGGTCAATTGATGGGAAGATAAGGTTATACTCTACTAGTTCTATGAGACAGGCGAAGACGGCTTTCCCTGGGCTGGGGTCTCCTATAACCCATGTGGATGTTACTTTTGACGGGAAGTGGATATTGGGAACGACCGATACTTATCTGATCCTTATTTGCACAATTTTCACGGATAAGGATGGAAAAACCAAAACTGGTTTTGAAGGCCGAATGGGAAATAGGATTGCAGCACCAAGATTGTTGAAGCTGACTCCTTTGGATTCACATCTTGCTGGGGTCAACAACAAGTTTCATGGTGGCCAATTCTCGTGGGTAAGCACTCTTCTTATATTTATTTTACATGTTGTTACTTGTCTATTCTTATTGGTTGTCTAGGTTATGCTGATTATAGTTCGTTTCCTTGTGAGTACCTTATCTTTATCTTGTGGGTGCAAGTGAAACAAACATTTTTCTTATTTTAATCATTATACTCCATTGAATCTTACAAATTTTCTAATTGTTGAGGCAAAGATTCATTTTATCTTACCCTTTGACTTCATTTAAAGCGTACATTTTCTGGAGATATTTATCTTCCAATATTCAAACATGTAAATGGCCTTCCTTTACTTTTTTGGAGTGTGTAAATTGCATAAACATGCATATCACACAGGCCCATTGTAGTTGACTTTCCATCACTTCATCTTTTGTTAGTGTTCTTCCTAGGTTTCTGCCTTCATATCTAGAAATAATCACATTCAGTACTTTAAATTTCTTCGGATTGGCAATGACGTAGTATTAAGGGTACCTCGGTACTCATGTATTGAGAAGCTAATACGGTTATTCCTTATCTATCTGAGGATGTTATTATTGATGGTGGGATTCAAAGCTTGGTTTTTGGCTTGCTTCATGGATGTAATGTTTTGAAAACAACTTAACCAGTTTCCTTTGTTGGGCATTGATCAAATGTATCAGTGTTGGAGTAGTAGTTTTCCACTTCTCACTCCACTATTGTTTGAACAACAAAGTGCACATTTGCACAACTCTCTGGCCCGCCCGCACACGTGTTCATTCATACACACAGGCTTGGACAGACACATCTATCTATGATCTAATTCGCTAATATTTTGTGGCTAATTCCTTCCCATCCACTTTTAATGCCTCATCATCGTGCACTTGCACGACCCTCCTAAGAGTGCATTTGCACACATACATTTTTTATCTGTTTGTGATGCGAGTCAGTTCTCCCAGTCTCAACTTTCCAAATTTTTTCCATCATCAAAATCATGTACCTATGACAAACCCATTTCTTTGTTAAAGTAACAACTAACTTTCTACAACTTTATCTTACTCTTTGAGCAATGTTTTGATTTGGAATAGTCTTTCGAAGATTGTGAATGTTTACATTTGTACAGATATTTATTACTTGCCAGTACCGGTTAAATATTCACTAGTTTCTTGATGTGTACAGGGATAGTTAGAAATGCAGTGTGGTAGTTTAGCATTGCCAAATTTATCTTATCCTTTTCTTTATCTTCTATTATTGTATTGGTGATTCCTATTAAAGTGCATTTGCAGGATGTGCCATCCATCTAAATCTAGTGATCATTTATACTTAGATACTTCTATGTATCAAGAGATACAATCAACATGAAATGATTGTAGGATTAAACATATATCTGTTTTTGGTAGAGACATGACATTTAGAAATTGATATTACCAAGCATGTATTATTTTATTTACACTAAGAGGCATTGGGCTTAAAGGACTAATTTGGGGTTTTACTCCTAGTTTAGCACTTAGTTAAGTTTCATTTAGTTAAAAGGATACTATTCAAACTAAGAAAATGCTTTTCAATTCATTTGAGCTCCGTTTGAATGAAAATTTGAAGAAAATTACGGATTCACAGTAGAAACATGTTGAAATTTTAGCCCATTCCAAAATCATTTCTCGTGATACGTGTTTAGGTCCATGCCATCGAATATCTTGATAAACGGTTTTTGTGAGTGTTTAAGAACCACTCTTGGGCAATGGACAATGGCTGCCTATCAGCCGATCTATGTCGCGCCCAAGGTGAGGCACTCGCTCGTTAATGTGTATAGTAGATAAATCCATTTTTCGCTGTTAATGTGTATCTCAATGCACATTATGAAAAACATACTGTATCTCGATGCTCACATGAAGAAATGGACTGAAACTTTTATACGTTTTTATGTGAATTTATAAATTTTCTCGGAATTTCGTTCAAACAGAGCTCAAAAAATTAATATATTCTTTTTAGTAGGGTTCTCTAAAATGAAATTTAATTTGATCCAAATTTGTAGTCAACCCCAAATTGGGCCATTTTAGCCCAATCTCTGTTAAGCCAGCTGGGTACTAGCTCAGCTAGTAGACTTGTAGCGGATGGTATCATAAGTTCAGGTTACGAACCTTTTCGGAGGTGTTAAATGACTCTGGGATTTGATTAAAACCCTGCTTGCCTTTAAAAAAAAAATGCTAGATTTTGTCTCAATCTCTTTCTTTCTGAGGGTATGTTATACATCAAGCATGGAGAAAAAATTGGATTGTTTTGTGGCTGTTCGCGGCTTTGCCATTTATCCCTTCCTCCCATGTGGCTATGTTGTTTCTTGATGAAGAACAATTAATCCCATTCATGTTTTTTTATGTGTTAACAACCATTACTAGGTTTCTGGTATTGAATTGGTTTGGTACATGTCTCTGGGATCATGTAGCACACTAGCATGCCATGATAGGTACTTCCATTGATATGCATTAAGCACATGCCTAAGTAAGCAATATAGGTGCAGCGAAGAGTCTGTTTGTATACTGCATTAATTGAGAATAAGAGCCTGTTTGTTAGAACACTAAAACTGAGGACTTATATTGAATGCTGATACAGAAAATAAACCTAGAATGCTGAATATGAGAGTTTGAAAAAATTGTTTGTTAATTTACTATGAGAAAGAAATAAACCGTAATGGAAGTTTCTAAAATTGTAATGATGTCGTAGATAGAAATATAAGATTAAGATTGAATGTCTGGAATAGATAAGCTATAATCATGCACATCTTTAAACATTTAATTTGCCACTAAACAATGGCTAGATTTAGAGTTCAGACACATTAACAAACACCAATTATGAAGACAACCATTGAATTTCCAACATTAAGTTTTAAGTGGTTAAACAAGTGTTTAATAGATAAGCATATTAAGCGTTAAGAAATAAGCAAGTTTTTCTTGCTTAGTTTTAAATAAATTTGTATGTTCTAATTCAATCCTACCTCCTATTTCTATATATATTTTTGACATCAATAGCATGTAAAGCTGCAACAGAGATTCATTTCTTTTTATAATGAACTTAACAAATAAAATTTTTGGACTTTAATATTCATCAAGCTCTGAGCCATATTCTTTCAAGATGACATTTGAACTTCTTGACGAGTTTAGAATGATATCCGAGTCGTGCTACTTATCTGAAATGTTCAAAGAGAATTGATGAAGGGAATGATCTGAGGGAGGGGTTCATAGAGGTAGAAGATCGTTTGCAGGCACCAAGTGATGAGGTTTTTACTTCCTCCAATTCCTTGGGTTTTCTTTTCATTTGTTATTTAAGACTTTGGAGATGTTAGGATCATGTGTTCAATCTTAGAATCAAGATGTTCTGCTTAAAGATGATTTGCAGGCACCGAGAGATGATGTGTTTTTTACTCCCTGCAATTTCTTGGGTCTTTTTCTGATTGATATTGAAGACTTTGGAGAGTTTAGATTATGTGTTCAATCCTAGAAACCAGATGTTCTGCTTGAATGACTTAAAAGTGAAACAAGGTAGGAGAAGCTGCACTAGACCCAATATTTGAGAGAAACGCGTTCTTCAATTCCTCTAAAGATCCTTCGGTGTTCTTTGGAGTTGAATTTTGGAATTTTTTTTTTTGTTGAATATTGTGGGATGTGATGTTCAGTGCTTGAATTTAGATATTAGGCTTACCAAGGAAAAAACTAAACTAATTATAAGTCAGTTCGAAGGGAGGGAGAAGACAAAACTGAAAAAGTTAAATTTAAAATTCCCATATGGAACCTTTCACAAAATTATCAACTAATTTTACTGGCTCATGCTTTTAATTTAATCAGTTGTTTTTTAAATTAGAAACTTAGATTTTTGAATGATATGTGCCCTTGTTTTAGTCCCTGTTGTGAGATAATAGATATTTTACTTGGAAGGGGGGATTGATTGTAATCAGTTCAACGGATTAGTTCTCTTTTAAATTGTGGTTACAAATTCTTACCTTTCTTGACGAGCTATTGTACTTAATATTGTAATAGCAAGTCATAAGATTCTTTTAATAGTATTTCTTGTTTCATTATTGAATGTTTCTTGCAAGTCAGAAATAAGATTCTTTTAATAGCATTTTCTCTTTCTTGTTTCATTATTGAGTGTTTCTTAATACTCTGATGCCATCCTCTTGTATGTGGAAATTTTCTGATTATGGATTTATGTTGCCAAACCTTTGCTTATATACAGGTCACGGAGAATGGAAAGCAGGAGCGCCATCTGGTTGCAACAGTGGGCAAGTTCAGTGTGATATGGAACTTCCAGCAAGTGAAGAATAGTGCGCACGAATGTTATCAGAACCAGGATGGGTTGAAGAGCTGCTACTGCTACAAGATTGTCCTGAAAGATGAATCAATCGTCGACAGTCGCTTTATGCATGAGAAGTTTGCAGTCAGTGATTCTCCTGAGGCCCCATTGGTGGTTGCGACCCCACTGAAAGTCAGCTCCTTCAGCATATCCAACAGCAGAAGATAAATTTATTTTGTTTTTATTCGTTGTTAGCTATCTTAGGTGTCTGCAGGATGGTCCAAAATTGTATCTTAAATTGTTGTTGATAGCTTATGTGTTTGAAGTAATAGGCTTGATTTAGTTATCTGAGTCCACAGGCTATGTGGGTCCTTGTTCTAACAATGTTGTGTCATGTGGATGATTAGTTGCTATTCAAATTCGCATTTCGAACATCAAGTTTCTATTTGTGTTTCTGCTTCTCTATCTTGATCAGGTGGTGATCGATTGGCTATCCTATCGCGAACTTGCCCATACTGAATTTTGAATATACTGGAGAATGGGGTCTTTCGAGTGGTTTTGCAAACTAGGGCTTCTTTGATGACACAGAATTGGATGTGTTGGTAGGGGCTCTGTGCCACGTAGGTTATCTTTCATAAAGGGATATGGTTAGTTGAATTTCTGGGGATGATATTCTCTGCTCAATTGCCAAAAGAACAGAGGCCTCTACTACAATCTCCTAAGCAGGGACGGATTTACGTGGGGTCAATTGGGGGCAAGTGCCCCCACCGACTTTTTTGAATTTTTTTTCTCGATTTGCCTAACTTGCAATCCACGACGCCATCCCGCCCACCCCTTCTTCTCTTTTACTATTCTTAGCGACGCTGACAACCTTGTTCCTTCCTTTCTTCTTTTCTTTACCCTCTATTTGTTTACTGGCAAAAATGTAATCACACGTCACGGGTTTGAACTCGGCCTGCGACATGGGGTGGGGAGGGTTATGGGTAAAAAAATGTTTACTACGAGAACAACAACCGCTCTGCCTCCACTTCTCTCTCTGTTTGATTTATTTTCCTTTCCCACCATCGCCACCAGCACCCAAACCTCTTTTGTCTGCTTTGAAGAAGAATAATGTTTTTTTTATGTATTTTCGAGATGAATTTGTATATCAAGATCTAATTTAGTATTTTATTCATAGGATTACTCTGGAGAAATGACCCATTAGTATTTTTTGCCCTTAACTTTATACACCAAATGAATTGACCAGATCGATAGAATTGCACGATGTCGAGTTCTCTCCTTATTATATATATTTGAAAGGCAAGTGTGCCACCGTCCTCTATATATTTATCTCTTGTGCACCTACAAAGTAGATTGTTGGATCAATTTTCCCCGCTCATGGATTAGATGGAGTTTTGTTTAGCAATTGGTGTTTTGTATAATTATTTATATATATATATATATATATAGATTGTTCAAAATTTAAAAAAAAATTATATTAAAATACTTAATTATTATATTATCATTAGTTTAATATGATTCATCACTCTACCCCCATTCAACGAAAATCCTGGCTTCGTCGCTGCTCCTAAGTGTATTCATCAAATACAAGCTTAGTTACGTTCATGTTGTGTGTGCAAGAAATGGGAAGTAGATTGCGACCTTCTCCTTCCTCAATATCACACGCAACCTTTCCTGGCTATGGCCTTCAAAATCAGCAGTGGCACGTTGGTTCGAGCACAGCGTCCAACCAGAGTTCCTGTGCTCGACCCACCTACTTATCTTGATGGAACGTGAATTCCTTCTTTCCCCTATTATATATAGATAATTAAATTAAATTGGGTAATTTGCACTTTGCCCCCTATTATATATAGATAATTAATAAGTAGACTCATCATTAATCACTTTTACAATTACCACATTGACTAGCGGTCAACGTCCATTGACCATCAATTTTCAAAGCAGATTACCAAAACGCCTTTCAGAAATCAAAGATTGAGATTGAATCTTTTGTATCTCGAACATCTCATCTCGAGGAAAACCTAAGGCCCAACTGAAATTGTAATCGTATCTCGAGGAAAATCAAACAGTTGATTTAAAAAAATTAATCTTGAACAACTCATCTTGAGAAAAATCTAACGATCTAAATTTAATAGTACACACATCTCTAGGTAAATCTAACGGTCCAAATTTAATTATGCACGCATCTTAGGAAAAATCTGACAGTCCAACACACATCTCGAGGAATCTGATAGCTCAGCATGCATCTCGAGAACAAATTTGATGGTCCAATGTGCATATCGAGGAAAATCTATCGACTCATATTTATTCGTACACACATCTCGAAGAAACCTGACGGCTCAAATTTATCCTTTCACGCATCTCAATGAAAATCTAACGTCCAACACACATGTTGAGAAAATCTTATGGTTCAACACGCATCTCGAGGAAATGAAGTAGAGAAAGGAAGAAGTTGATGAATGAGGAAGATGAGGGAGGATGAAGGGGGAGGTGGTGGCGAGGCTGTGAGATAGATGAAAAAGAAGGGGAGAAAGATAATCAAAATTTTCTTGATAATCTCTCATGTATGTTCTGTTTAGGTGGCAAAACTAAATTCAAATTTATTTTATGGGGTTAAGGCCAAAATTATATAAAAATTTGTTCAGACATTGGATTTCCTCGAGATGCGTGCATAAATAAATCTAAGTTGTCAGTTTTTTTCGAGATGTGTGATGGACTGTCGGATTTCCCTCTAGTTGCTTGCCAAATTGTCAGATTTCCTCGAGATATGCATACTAATAAATCTGATCTGTCAGATTTTCCTCGAGATTGTGAAGAATAAACCTGAAATGGTGGATTTTTCCCGAGATGCGTGTTGGACCGTCAGATTTTCTTCGAGGTGTGTGCTAGAACGTCAGATTTTCTCAAGATGTGCACATAATTAAATTTGGACCGTTAGATTTACATAGAGATGTGTGTACTATTAAATTTGGACCGTTATATTTTTCTTGAGATGAGTTGTTTAAGATGTAAGATTTATTTTAAAAATCAATTTTTGGATTTTTCCTTGAGATACGATTATGATTTCAGTTGAGCCTTAGAATTTTCCTTGAGATTAGATGTTTGAGATACGAAAGATTCAATTTCAGCCTTTGATTTTTTAGGGGCATTTTGGTAATCTACTTTGAAAAATTGACGGTTAGTGGATGTTGACCGCTAGTCAAGAGGATAATTGTAATAGACATTAATGATGAGTATACTTATTAATTAGCTATGTATAATATGAGGCAAAGTGCAAGAGGATCAAACCCATAATCCCTTGGGAGCCTAAATCTCTAAACCAGGAGATTATGGTTTTGATCCTCTTGCTTTTGGAGAAGATCCATAAAGTTTGAAGTGGTACGTGCAGGCGGAGCTAGTACTGTACATGCCCGTTTCGCAATGGCTGGAGTGGCTGGAATTCTTTTTACTGATATGAGTAGCTTGAACCTAGAAAGTATCCTCCAATTTGGTGCGGAAAGTTACATGTCCAAGCACACTTTTTCCTTGCAGAATTCATTTGCTTTAGTACAATGTGGCCCCTGAGAACGTGTAGTCGACCCAATTTTTTGGTGCCTAAAATATGCCACATAAGGGAAACTAGCAACCCCAGTATATATATAAGATGCTAGTCTAGTTTTATGATATAATCCAATGTTTGTTGCAGTTACTACCTGTCACTGGTATCAGCAATCTTCCAGTGTGATATGAAGCAGGTGCTGTATAATTCGAATTTGCTAGTACAACACTCTTTCATTGTTCAACTTCTTCTGATGGGGTATATACTTATTCCTTCATTTCCAATTTTAAGTGATCCCCTTAAAAGATTTCATCAGTCTTCCTTGTGCATTCTGTTTCAAAATGAGTACGAGGATACTAGTTAAATTTGGGTGTTCGTTTTCTACATTTGCAGGTTCGTTGAAACCAAAAGGTACATGGATTTCACTAGTCCCAGATCTCAAGCTGAGGGTGCCTTCTCTGGCATCGAAGCTGCATTTGAAGGCCTAGAACCTGGGTACTTTTTTTCCATACTTCAATCAACAAAACACACTCGTGTTCTTTTGAATTTCTAAATGATGATTTGTTCTCAAAACAACCTAATACATTGTATTACCGTCAACAGTTACCCAAGCGGTCCTGTGCTCAATCTATTAGTGGAAAGAACGTGTGAATATCTTTGTGAATATTCTGTAAATATTTCATAGGCTAAGCTATGTTAAGATGAGTTGTATGATTGAAATACTTTCCTAGCTTAGCTTATTTGCTACCTAGTTTAGCTTTGCTATTTATGTGATTAGCTTTGTATATATCCCAAGGTTGTGGTCACTATCAATGAGAAGAAAATCATTCCCACAAAACTCTTTATGGTATCAGAGCTACTCAAGAACAGGAGATCTAGTACCAACCGACGAACACATTTTTTTTTTCTTCAATCGTTTTCCAGGGATTGACACCTTCGACCTTCAAACACGAAATCCGACTATAGACAAATCGTCATGGGTGACGACAAGATCACAAAACCCCTCGACTCCACATCTTCATACTACCTCCATCCCTCCGACGGACCACAAATCACAATCTGTCCAATTGTGTTACGTGGTGAGAACTACAATGAATGAGTTCGTTCGATGCGCAATAATTTCCGTGCAAATAACAAGCTAGGCTTCCTTGATGGAACCATAGCCAAGCCGACGAAAGGAACCCCATAAGAGTCCTTATGGGTGACGGTTAATTCCACACTCGTGGGATGGATTCAAAATACCCTTGATCCAGTCCTACGCTCATCCGTCCCCCAACCTGACGATGTGAAAGACATGTGGGATGATATTCGACAATGTTTCTCGATAGGAAACGGTCCAATAATCCATGAGTTGAAGACACTTTTGAGTGATTGCAAACAGCGCGACCGCCCGGTGGTGAATTACTACAATGAATTGCAGAAGATATGGGATGAACTTGCGGGATATTCTTCTGTCTCGACATGTACTTGTGCCACTGCTACTGAATTTGCTAATGAAAAGGTACATGATTTTCTTGTTGGTTTGGATTCTGCTATTTACGGCAATGTTGTTTCAAATATTTTGATGATGGAACCTTTGCCAAGCTTAAACACGACCTTTGCTAAAATCCTGACTGAAGAACGTCACCAAACTGTTGCTCGAGCCCACGAAACCAAATCTGATGTTGTCGGTTTCGCGGCACAAGGGACTGCTATGGGACGAAATCTTGCTCGTGGTAGTGAGCGTCCTCGAACCAATGGCGTCTGTCCTCATTGCGCCAAAACTGGACATGATCAAGACAATTGTTTTCAACTGATTGGGTTCCCGGATTGGTGGTATTCCGAAAACCGCACCAATGGAGGGCAAGGTAGAGGCGAAGGCAGGTCTGGACGAGGGGGAGGAAGAAGTGCAGGTAGAGGCGGCCGCGGGCAGGTAGCACATGCAGCAGCCACCTCGAAGGCTGCTGCCAATACATGCTATGCTTAGGCACCCGTACAGGAGTCAGATCGTAGCGGCATTCCCGGTCTCTCGGATGATCAATGGGCTACACTTGTGAACATGCTCAACACTTCAAAAGGGCAGTCTTCTTCGACCGAAAAGTTGAGTGGTAAGTTTGATTTTCCCGATCAATGGATCATCGATACCGGATGCTCGAACCACATGACTGGTAATGCTATATTATTTAGCAAATTGATTGATGTCTCTCCTACTTCTATTGGGCTGCCTAATCGAAAACAAACCATCGCTACTAAGGAAGGCACGATAACTTTGAACAAAAATATGGTGCTATATAATGTATTATATGTTCCAGATCTTACTTGTAATTTGCTGTCGGTGTCTCACTTGCTTGCTGATTTACATTATTCTGTCACTTATACTGATAAGCTTTGCATCATACAGGACCACACTTTGAGGACTCTGATTGGAGCGGGTGAACAATGTGACGGGGTTTACTGGTTTCGGCCTCTGCGACAACTTCGGGCTTATCAAGCAACTGTGGGGGACAAACGAGACTTGTGGCATCAAAGGCTGGGACACCCCTCTCGGTAAGTAGAATTTCTTTTGCCTGATATTATTAGGAGTAATGGAAATAAGGATGTTAGTGTTGTCCATGAACCTTGTGATATTTGTTTAAGAGCCAAGCAAACTAGAAGCATGTTTCCTTTGAGTAATAATAAAATCAAAGATGTTTTTGATTTAATCCATTGTGATATATGGGATGCGTATACTTTGCCTGCTAGTTCTGGTGCTCATTATTTTTTAACCATTGTTGATGACTGTTATCGAGTCGTATGGGTTTATTTGATGTCTGCAAAATTTGAGGCGCCTCAACTTATTAAGGATTTTTGTAGAATGGTTAAAACCCAATTTGATAAGCATGTTAAAATTCTAAGAAGTGATAACGGAAGGGAATTTACATGTCTTCATCGGTTTTATGCTGACAATGGTATTATTCATCAAACCTCTTGTGTCGACACTCCACAACAAAATGGGAGGGTAGAACGTAAACATAAGCATATTCTTAATGTGTCTCGGGCATTACTTTTTCAAGCTAATCTTCCCATTTCTTTTTGGGGGGAGAGTATAATGACGGCTGCCTATGTAATAAACCGAACCCCTACCCCATTGCTCAATAAAAAAACACCTCACGAAAATCTCTTTGGTTCACCTCCTAAGTATGATGCCCTTCGTGTATTCGGTTGTCTTTGTTTTGTCAAAAATCAACCTCGTGTGAAGGATAAGTTTGGTACTCGCTCTCGTCGATGTGTATTTGTGGGGTATCCATTTGGTAAAAAGGAGTGGCGTTTGTATGACTTAGAGAAAAACGTGTTCTTTATATCTCGAGATGTTGTTTTTTGTGAACAACAAATCCCTTTTGCTAGTGAAATCAATTTGAATAATACTGATGATGTGGTTGAAAATGAGGAGTATTATGACACTGTGACTTATTTTGAGGATACTCCCTTCGCAAGAGGGAGTGAGGAGCACTCGGTTGTGGCAGGAGGAATTGATGGCGGGCTGAGGCGGTTGAGCAGCCCGTCAGATTACCGGCACCTGGTGGCGGGGCTGTGGAGGTTGTGCAGCACATCACACCACCTGTGGGTGGCGACTTGGAGGCTGTCCAGCAGCTTGGTGTTGGTGCAACTTCGAATAATGGGGAGGTTGTGATTAATGAAGCAAATGTTCTGCAAGAAACTGGTTGAGGTCATCGAATAAAGAAACCTTCTAGTAAACTCAAGAGCTTCATCACCAACACTATTCGAGTTATAAACCCTGTCACATCACCTACAACTGCTCCGTCAAAGTCCTCAGATACTCCTTTTCCCGTTGCTTATTATGTTAATTGTGATAAGCTTTCTGTGAGACACTCCCGTTTTTTGGTAGCAATTACTGCAGGCACTGAACCCTCATCCTTTAAAGAAGCTGTTAAGGACCCTGGTTGGCGAAAAGCAATGCAAGAAGAAATAGATGCCCTTGAGAGAAACAAAACTTGGGACTTTAGAGGACCTTCCACCCGGGAAGAAGGCAATCGGGTGTAAGTGGGTCTATAAAGTCAAGTACCGATCTGATGGTACGGTTGAATGATTAAAGGGGCGCCTAGTAGTGTACGGGAATCGGAAAGTTGTAGGAATTGACTTCAATGAAACATTTGCCCCTGTAGCTAAAATGGTCACGGTTCGAACATTTTTGGCTATAGCGGTGGCAAGAAAGTGGGAACTGCACCAGATGGATGTGCATAACGCCTTTCTACATGGAGATCTTGATGAGGAGGTATATATACAACTACCTCCTGGCTTTAATTCTGCTGTTTCGGGTAAGGTGTGTCGATTACGTAAGTCATTGTATGGACTCCGGCAAGTGCCTCGGAATTGGTTTGCTAAGCTCTCGACTGCTTTGAAGGATATTGGTTTTAAACAATCTTATGCTGATTACTCATTGTTTAGTTATTCCAAGGGTGATGTTGCTTTACATGTTCTTGTGTATGTGGATGATATTATAATCATTGGTTCTTCTTCTTTGGCAATGAAAAAATTCAAGAAACAACTAAGTGAGAGATTTCATATGAAAGACTTGGGCGTTCTCAAGTATTTTCTCGGCATTGAAGTAGCATGTGGGAAGGACGGTTTGTTTCTTTCACAACGCAAATATGTTCTTGAAATTGTAAGTGAGGCCGGATTACTTGGGGCACGCCCTGCTTCTACACCCATGGAACAAAATCATCATCTTGCCACCACCAATAGCGTCGTCTTTGATGATCTGGAGAAATACCGACGACTTGTAGGGCGCCTAATCTACTTGACGATTACACGGCCTAAGTTGTGTTACTCCGTTTATGGGTGATCCTCGTGTTGAACATTGGGACGCAGCTTTGAGAGTTTTGCGGTATTTGAAAGTTTGTCCTGGACAGGGTATTTTGCTGCGCGGAGAGAGTAATTTTCAACTCTATGCCTTCTGTGATAGTGACTGGGCAAGTTGCCCTATGACTCAGAGATCATTGACTGGTTACTTTGTTTTATTAGGCTCTTCTCCTGTCTCTTGGAAAACTAAAAAACAACCAATTGTTTCTCGATCTTCTGCGGAGGCCGAGTATAGGTCTATGGCCACTACTACATGTGAGTTAAAGTGGTTGAAATCCCTTTTGGCTTGTTTTGGGATACAAGATGTGCGTCCCATGCGATTGTTTTATGATAGTCAAGCTGCTCTCTATATAGCGACTAATCCGGTTTTTCATGAAAGAACGAAACATATAGAATGGATTGTCACTTTGTTCGTGATGCCTTGCAAGATGGAACAATTTCTACGTCTCATATTTGGACTGGTGCACAGCTAGCGGATATTTTGACCAAGGCTCTTGGTAAATCACAATTTTATTTACTCCTTCGCAAGTTGGGCATTAGCAATCTCCATGCTCCTACTTGAGGGGGAGTATTAGTGGAAAGAACGTGTGAATATCTTTGTGAATATTCTGTAAATATTTCATAGGCTAGGCTATGTTAAGATGAGTTGTATGATTGAAATACTTTCCTAGCTTAGCTTATTTGCTACCTAGTTTAGCTTTGCTATTTATGTAATTAGCTTTGTATATATCCCAAGGTCGTAGCCACTATCAATGAGAAGAAAATCATTCCCACAAAACTCTTTACAATCCTCTGGGTTTTGGTAAAGATATCAAAACTGCCGGTGAATGGAAACTCAGAGAAAGAAAAATGGTTTGATTTAGTTCCCTCTTTAAATTTGCCTCTCCCATCGCAAGTTAATTGTTATTGTACTTGAATGAGAACTTGGATTGTAGGATGTCTAGCAATGGTGGCCATGCTTGGTTTCTTTGTGCAAGCCTACATGACACATGCAGGTCCTATTGATAACCTTGTAATACACCTCTCTGATCCGTGGCACAGAACTTTGGTTCAGACCCTTGCTGGCTCAAGTCGGTAAATGGTTTACTTCTGGGTTCTTTTTAACAATGTCTGTATATTGTAAGTGGTAAACATTCTTCAATACTGACTTGGTAGATTAAAATGGTTATCATTTGTTGTTGGAAGGACAATCTCATTAACATGTAAATCATTTTGATAGTACCTGATGAGACATTAAACAGTCATCTGATCGCAGCCTTAGACGCAGCACATGCCAATCTTTAATACGGAAAGGTCTCAATCTGGTCTAAAACAGGCCCAAACCAAATCCAACCCAGGCTCAGCGTAATCATTGTTCAACCTGTAAGTTAGGTGCCCGAGCCCAGATTACGTGAGCCCAGCATGGTGCGAATCTTGGAGCTTGACCCAAGACAATAAAGCCCGAACACAGATCTCTGATCTGTAACAAGCTCAAGATCCATTTTCGCAACTCTTGGTTTAATCAAGTATTGGGTCCCAAACAGAGCCAAGTGCCCAAGGAGACTCAATCATGGACGAGTAAGATCATGAATAAGAGCTCCTCCCTCCATCACGCCCTCGACGATATAGTCAGTAAGGTAGTGAAATACTCGCTATATAGGGTGAACAAAATGGATGAGAAAGATACACACATGCAACCCCAATTTTAATCAGTCTACATCCATCCTTGCTCAGTCACTTGACTTTATCATTAGAGTGTCTTGGCCACCACAATGCTGGTCATTGGCTCACCGTTGTTCATTTAGCATGTCAGAAACTGACAGGACGGATTTGAACGCATTAGTACCTTTTTTTTTGGGGAATTAGCACACAATAGCCTCTGCAAGTTCATGAACATGCAATACAAATGATTGATTACCATAAACCATGCACCAGATATTGGTAGAGTTCAGTAAAAACAACAAATTTGGTAATTAAAGGTCGCCATCTCAACTGCCCGTAGTTGTAGCCAGCGCATTGAGAATATCAACTGCAATTCTAAGACGATAATTTCAGATTGCCATATTTGTTTCAAAGGGCTGCTTTGATTGCCTGCAATCCTCCATAGTGATAAAAAAAAGGGTGTAGGAGGCCGTTCTGCTAAAATTAATCCTCTATTTTTTTCGCAACTTACTCCGGTAAATCCATGTTTGATCATGTGTAAAAAGCTAGCATCACAAATCACATAGAAATCATACTATATTTGGATTTGTTTGTCCCAGGGCTAACATGGCAAACCCCGAGCACCACCGCACAATGAGCACATGAGATTGTCGGCCAATGGACATATCTCAAGCAATGATATTATCCCCAATTTAAACACCCACGACTCTCAAATACTTTGACATATCTCTCACTACTGCCCCCAAAATGCATTTTGCTAGTGAGAGATATGTCACATCCTTATTAACTTCACATGATGTGACTCTTTAACCCATGTGAAACTAATTTACACACTCAAGTCAAGCCATATTTTCTCCTGGATTCAGACACATGCATTGTGAATATGCAATTGAGTGCAATAGCTTGTAATGAAAATGATTATGAATATGCAGTTGAGTGCAAAAGCTTGTAATGCAAATGCAGGACATAGCTGATTAGAAGTTGAAGTTGTGTGCCACGTAAACTCGAAGAGTTGGAAGTTTGATTTAAACTTGAAAGTGGACCAAAGACCCATTGATAGGACAATGGGTGATGAGCAACCATTGAGATGAAACAGGATAGAAGAAGAAGACTTGATTGTTGATTCAGTGGAAGAAGACTTAAATGTTTGGAAAATAAATAGAGAGGAGGAATTGTGCAATATGAAGAGATTAACTTACCCAAATAAATAATATGGTAGGAAAACTATTAAATTACACACATACCAGACACGTAAGGATATGTTTGGTTACGTAGAAAGCACTATGGCGAAAATAAATTTTGAATGTAAAGTTATATGTTCACACAAAAATTGAGTTATTTGTGATTTGTCCCCTATCAAAAATAGATAATTAGAGGTTACCCCCAACATTAATCACTATTGCAGTCTCTCCCAAGACTAATAGTCAACGTGCATTGACTGTCAAAAGGCTCACGTTGATTACCAAAATATCCTTTAAACAATAACCTACAGATGAACCTCGAGATACAAACATGTATCTTGAGGAAAAGTTAATGGGTCAATTTTTTGATATATCTCCAAAAAATCCTATGAATAAAATACAAAATTAGACCTCGATAAATGAATTCATCCCAAGAAAATACTTCAAAATTTTTTTTCTTCCTCAAAGCAAACAAAAGAGATTGGGGTTTCTGATGGCAATGGTGGGAAAGGGAAATAAATCAAGCAGAAACGGAGGAAGAGGAAGAGAAGAGGAGGTGTGGCGGTTGTCGGTCTCGCAATAAACAAAAAGAGTGGGCAGAAAAGAAGAAAGGGGCGGGGCGGGTCGTCGGCGTCACGGATAACAGACAGATAGAGGAAGGAGTGGGCCGGATGGCGTCTTCAACATCGCAGGGTTGGAAAATCATAAATATCCAAAAAATTCAGAAGTCAGTGGGGACAAGTGCCTCCACTAGATCCGCGCCTGAGCGTGGCGTCGACCAACCCCCCACCTCACATAGCCGTCACTTTTCTCGCTCCGACAACTCCGTTCAGCGTTCCTCCTCCTAATTTTCCTCTTCTTCTCCTCTATTCTCTCACATTTTCCCCAAAACTTGAGTATCATAGGAAGGGTTCTGAGAATGGAACTGCGAGGCCTAAAAAAATTTGAACTTG
This sequence comes from Berberis vulgaris, assembly GCA_963556465.1. Lineage (NCBI taxonomy): Eukaryota > Viridiplantae > Streptophyta > Magnoliopsida > Ranunculales > Berberidaceae > Berberis > Berberis vulgaris. Next base: position 65,930,009 of record OY747134.1, on the reverse strand, counting down.
CAGTGACATCTACGAGAATGAAAATGAAAGAGTAAAGGGAAAAAAATGGCGATAGCGGAGCAAGAGAGAAGTAATGGTGGCGGGGTGGGAAATAAGCAACAACAACGGGGCGGCCACAGCAACTGCTATTGTTGTTGTTGTTGTTGTTGTTGTTGTTGTTGTTGTTGTTGTTGTTTTGTGGATAAGAAAACACAAGTAAAAAATGGTGTGTCAAAAAGTAGGTAAGGGTGGTGGTGTCAAATAGGGGAATTGGTGGTGTCAAATAGTTGTTGCCTAAATAGAATCCAACTCCTTTATACATGGGGAATAAAGGAATAAATGAGAGAAAACATAAGAATGTGATGTTTATCTTTGTCAAAATACTTATTGTACACCATGAACACACTCTTTCAGAAGCCTTTTAGATGACCCCGCGGTATTAGGCCAATTGGGCCTAAAACTTATATTATTAGCTATCAAATGAAGTTTGGGCCAAAGGTTGAGGTTTTGCTCATGTTGTGAAGATGATGATAAGATGAAAGCTACTATTTGCACACACAACTTCCTTTTTCCACACCTACACCCATTTCAAATTTTGAATTCTACTCACTAGCCCCAACATTTTACTAACACACCCACATACCATAAAAAAACAAATTTTTTAGAGAAAAATTAAAATCTCTCTCTTCCATACAAACCCTAGTCACATTCTTCACCAAAATCGTTGTGTTTCACAAATATTCGAAGGCTTTCCAGTCTTAGGAATTATATGTGATGATACATCAAAATAAATCGATCATCACGGCCGTACACTTGGCGTAAAGTCCCATCATGAGAATGCAGTGCCCGATCCATTGGGCTAGCTCATAAAGCCCAGAAGGAATGAGGCCAATTATAGAGGCCCACCACCAAGGAGGCGTAAACAAGATCATAATCCAAGCCCAGATGAATCAAAGCCCAAATCCAAGCTTGATACACGTATTTTGATAAAGAAGAAAAACATTGCACCAAGAAAGAGCTGTGGAAAGATCTACGCCTCCACGAACGCATCTTCATTAAAGAGGAGACTGTTACAGAAACATCTCCTTCCGTTGTGCCTCACATGCTTAAGTCATGCAGAAAGTTAACTACGACCATTATAAAAGGTAAAGGGAACATTTGACAAAGGTATTCAACTTTAACTGAGTTTCGTCCAGATTTACATCATTCTTCCAGCAGAGTTACTGACTTAAGCATCGAAGTGCCTTCGGCCACCAAAAAGGTGGTCATTGGCAGTCTAACAGTTGTTTTGCAAGTCAAATTAGCAGAAGGACGATTTTTGGACGCATCAGTTTGGCGCCGTCCATGGGGAATGACGTGTTTCCTTTTCTAAAACAAAACACACCTGACAAAGCTCACCACAATGTAACAAAAGATCGAAAACGCCATCAGAAGGAATAATGCAGTCTTCAGACCCCCAATCCAGTAATGATCGCGACAAGTCTCTCACTGACACATCACTAACGGCTCAAGGAGAGAATGCAACCCGAAACACTGAACCAATAGCATCTGAGAATGCGGATCTGCTACACGCAATAGTCCAGACAACCTAGATGGCTGTCGGCGCTGCCACGAATCCTTGGGTAGACTTGCTCGTGGCTCAAATGAAATACATGACAAAGATGCTGGAATAAATCACTCAGGAACGCATTCAGCCAGCCGACCCTATTCCAACACCACCTCAGCGAAATTCCACTATCCGAACTCAAGGGAGTGACGAAGCCTTAGCGAAACCGCAACAGGGAAACGTCGAAAGCAGCGAACTCAACCGAGACAAAACTCCGCAATGCGGCTGAATGGTTGCTGATATCCCGTTCAGGATCAGAGTCACGGATCCCAACATACTATACGAGTTGGCCAAACTACCATTATCTAACGAACTCATGACGAAGGCAATGTTGAAGAAATTCATTCCGCCAAAGTTCGAAGTGTACGATGGTACTACTGACCCGATTGATCACCTAAGACGTTTCCACCACATGATGGCTCTAAAAGAAACCGCATAGTCGATTATGTGCAGAACGTTCCCAACCAACCTCACATCCACAGCAATGAACTGGTTCAACAGCCTGCCACCGAGGTCCATAGATCCTTTCTAGGCCTTAGCCACTGCATTCATCTCCAAATTCATCGGGAGCCAACAGATGAGGAAAGGACCCCACTATCTTCTGCACATGCGAAAGAAGCCAGAAAAAACAATACGAGAATATGTTACTCGCTTCACCAACGAACTAACAATGATTGATGGATTGAAGAGAGACACCTTATTCGACGCCATCAACTTGGAACCTCTAAAAGGCATGGCGATCCTACTGAAAATAGCACAGAAACATATCTCCCTCGAAGAAATGAAAGCTGCAAAGAGAAAGAATGACCTGGAGAGGGAGAACCATCCAAGAAAGCGAGAAAGAAAAGATGAAAGAAGACGAGATAGCGGATCACGGGAAGACAACAGTCATTTAAAGAAACATTTTAGCAATGGACGCACGAGCCCAACCAGCAGGAATCCAGGAAATCGCAATCGGCACGACCCAATCACTAGCGAATAACTAGCGTAATGAGGAAAAAAATATAAATCGTACACAACCCTAAAAGCAAGTCGGATCGACATCTTAAAACACATATCAAACTGGGAAAATGTCAACTGGCCGACCGGGATGAAAGGAGACCCAAAAGGACGAGACAATAGCAGATACTATTCTTTCCACAAGGATCACGGACATGATACCAAGGACTGCTACAAGTTGAAAGAAAAAATTGAACATTGGCTCCAGAGGGGACGACTGGACAAGTTTGTCGGCATATCAGATAAACAGTTCAAAAGCAAAGAAAAAGCGGACGCAAAAGCCACAGGATCAAAAAGGGAATTGATATATGCTCTATGTTGCACCCACTCTGGGAAAAAAACACCTCCCACCCGAACAAACCTATATCGAAGTTGAAAAATCAACGCTTCGAAGACCTTAGCAGCAAATACAAATCCGACCAAAGTCACTTATAAAGGAATTAACAAGCTGCATTAGGCAATAACAAACAGTGCCAAACGGGGGAGCAATAACGACCCAAGCAAACAAGGTCGTAAATTAGAAGGAGCAGTGGATGCACGGATGCCAACGCAATGATAGACACTAGCAAAATAGGAATAAAAGAAGAAATGTTGTACACTGTAACATAGCCATTCTAGAAAAACGACTGCTAAAATGGTCGAATAATCAATAAAGTTTCATTTTCGAAACCGACATCTCACAAAAGCAAAACAATTTCATAGCACAGCAATGAAAAACACTTGGCACAAAATGCTTAAAAGGAATAAGAACGAAATTCAGATATTCACAATGAATTTCTAGTCTGATCCACCAAAGAAGTAAATGTTGGACACCCGAGTCAAATTATTACAAACTTTGAATCGACCGAGACGTTGGGTTAACAAAGTAAAAGTTGAACGAACGAGTCGACTAAATAAAATGACTTCGAGTCGACTAGAATGTTGCACAAAACGAAGCAAATGTTGGACACCCGAGTCAAACTAAAGCAAAAAATTTGAATAGACAGAGATGTCGAATTAACAAAGTAAAAGTTGGACGAACGAGTCGACTAATAAAATGACTTCGAGTCGACTAGAATGTCGCACAAAACGAAGCAAATGTTGGACACCCGAGTCAAACTAAAACAAAAACTTTGAATCGACCAAGGTGTCGAGTTAATGAAGTAAAAGTTGGACAAACGAGTCAACTAAATAAAATGACTTCGAGTTGACTAGAATGTCGCACAAAACCAAGCAAATGTTGGACACCCGAGTTAAACTAAAACAGAAACTTTGAATTGACCAAGATGTCGAGTTAACGAAGTAAAAGATGGACGAACGGGTCGACTAATAAAATGACTTCGAGTCGACTATAATGTCGCACAGAACGAAACAAATGTTGGACACCCGAGTCAAACTAAAACAGAAACTTCGAATCGACCAAGGTGTTGAATTAACAAAGTAAAAGTTGGACGAACGAGTCAACTAAATAAAATGACTTCGAGTTGACTAAATAAAATGACTTTGAGTCGACTAAATAAAATGACTTCGAGTCGACTAAATAAAATGACTTCGAGTTGACTAGAATGTCGCACAAAAGGAAGCAAATGTTGGACACCAGAGTCAAACTAAAACATAAACTTCGAATTGACCGAAGTGTCGAGTTAACGAAGTAAAAGTTGGACGAACGAGTTGACTAAATAAAATGACTTCGAGTCAACTAGAATGTCGCACAAAACGTAGCAAATGTTGGACACCCGAGTCAAACTAAAACAAAAACTTCGGATCGATCGAGGTGTCGAGTTAACGAAGTAAAAATTGGATGAACGAATCAACTAAACAAAATGACTTCGAGTCGACTAGAATGTCGCACAAAATAAAGGAAATGTTGGACACCTGAGTCAAACCAAAAGCTTAAACTTCGGATCGACCAAGATGTCGAGTCGATGTGAAAGTTAATAGGTAAAGTAACTTGAAGACGACTGGATCATTACACCAGGAAAACAATTCGAACGAACGAGTCAATAGAGCAAAACAACTTTGTGTCATGACGGGATCGAACGAACAATTCAACAAAGTAGCAAAGAGAACGAAACAACTTTCCACAAAAATTTGAAGACAACAAACACAAGATCAAGACATGCATACTGAAACATGGGAAATTTTGAATCACCAAACGATTGTTACAGACTGTGGAACATCAAATACGAATTATCAAGACAACGATAGACGAACAAAGTTGATACAAAAGAAAATAAAAGAGCTAATTCCTATCATTCAAAATCTATTAGATTACATTCAGCAGTAGCAGTAAAAAACTAAGGGGAAAGATCTATAACATCCTCAACACCACCACCTGCAGGAGCTGGATCACCAATAGGAACTCTCTCTTCAGGAGGAAGAAGCCGTTTTTCAGCCATTGGGACACCCGGAGGATCTCCAGCGACACCTTCCATGTCCTCAAAAGTCTGATGTACCAGAGGACGATATTGGGACAAATTGACACCAAGACCCTCGATATAGTCCAAAATCTTAGTCCGACAATCAACAATGTGTTGCCAGTCTGCCACCTCCATAACACACAGTCTATCCTTTACATAAGCAAGCTCATTCCTTACCGTGATAAGTTGGCCCTCAACAGTAGTAAGCGTCATAGAGGAGTCAGCCTTGACCTTGTCAAGCAAAGACAACAATTGCTCCACCATTTTCTTGGTAGTATCGCGATTGTTAGAGTGCTCTATCATGGCCTGCACGGCCTCATCATGAAGCGCCTTCTCAGAAGAAAGCTCTTTCTCCACGTCGAGCAAATGTGTGTGGATGCCTTCAAAATCAACTCTCAGAGATTCAAGCGCGGCCACAGATCGATCTCGTGCACCCTCCACCTAGACCAATGACGCCTGAACAGCCTCAACCGCCTTGGTTGGTTCAGAGCATCGCGCTTTTAATGCGTCATACTGGTAAAGAACCTGAGAGAACACCAGCAGCAGCACGAAAAACTTTCTCTCCAAAGAGACCATAAGACTGTGATTGATCTGATGACTCAAGCCTAACACCATCCTCAAGATGAAGGTTCGGATTCAGAACGGACATCGAGAGCCCCTTCACCGACCGCCTGTGCCATTCATTTATCAGCTTGTGTGCACCATCCTATTCACCAAGACAAGAGAACCAACAAAACTTCCCATCCGATTTAACCTGAATCTCCTCAGAAGTAGGTTCCTTCCAACTGACTCGAGAATGAAGAACGCGAGGATAAAGTAGTATGGAGGAACCACAACCCCACGGCTGGAAGAGATGGAGAAACAACAAGAGAACCTCCATTATCCCCTCGTTGTTCAGCAGAAACAAAACGGGCAACAGCAGACGAACTCAAATAAGTTGCGAAAGGAGGAACCTCCATCCCACAGCTCAACGGTTAGAGCTTGGCGGATGGTACCACTAGGTCATGGGTTCAAACCCAGCTTGCGGCATCTTTATGGGTTCTGGGATCCTATAAAAACCCTGCTTGCCTTTCAAAAAAAAAAAAAAAAACAAGAGGGGAAGGATGAGGACAAGACTGTAACTCAGGGGCTAAACCTTGACTGCCAAGTTCTTTAGATTGAACAATTGCCAATTGGAGCATCTTGTCATCCAAGGACCGAGGATCCTCATCGGAACACTTGACAATGTCAAGGCCGCCATAAACAGAAATAAGCTTATTTTCACCATCGTCCATGGGATGAACAATATCCTTTTCACTTCTATCTAGACTCAGCTTCATCTCTTCCATCTCCTGCAGAGAGGAGCGGTCCTTCCTCGAAGGATTTCTATCCACAGAATCCGAATAAATAGTCGTGTGATGCACAAAATCAACAAGCTGTTTTTTCTTCAGCAAGCGGTCGAAAGACAGAAACAATCGTTTCGACGGACTAACTAGCCTAGCTACCTTCCCTTTTCTAGAAGGATCGGTAGCAATATGGATAGGAGCATTGAGATCCTTAACATTAGAGCTCACTTTCCAATCAATGACCGCTTCATCACCAACATCACGAGCAACAATTTTCGCAGCCTGCCCGTCGGTTAACAAAGCCCTTTCGGTCCCATTCATGGTGTATAGATTACTATGCCTCATCATATCATCAGTAAGATAGGACTCCAATGGGACCACCGAAAGCTCCAAGAAGCACTCACCGATAATCTGTTCCTCAGCGGTCAGTTTCATATTTCGATGCTTAAGAGGAACTCGGAAAAAACTTACTATCGAAAGACCATGCAAATTGAAGTGGCTAGAACTGACAGACTCATAAAACCAACCTCGCGACCAGCCCCTGATGTCATCATTAAGATTATCAAAACACACAGGAGAATACAAAAAACAGGTATGGTTGGGCCTCATGTTGAACCCCACCAAGGAATGCAAGATTCGGGGGTTAAAGAGATACCAGAAAGAATGGTCCTAATATACGTGGCAACCATAACCCTCCAGCCGTTCGACCCCATTTAAGGAGGAGGAATACCCAAGAAGTCCAAATACGACCAAAACAGCTCCGAAATAGGGAACATTGAACCGGAGACCGATGTAGAACATTCGAGGATAAAGAGCGATATATCCTATCATTGGGCAACAAGGACTGTCGGTTTTGTGAGGAATAATGATTTCAAGATCCTCAGGCAAAGAATAGTTGGAACGGACACTACCGAGTGGCTTTGTTTGGAGAAAATGAGTTTCACAAGTGGAAAGTTGATCACCAACCAACATGCCACCAACAGGCATTGTAAGCAGGAAATAACGAACAAGGAAAAAAACAGTAGAAGAAAAGAAGTAACACTAAAGATAAAGAAAAAATGAGAGTAGCCATAACACCTTTTAAGCAACTGGGAAACTAAGAGACCGCTCACGGAGCGACATACGAGACATAATGGCGCATTGAAAATACACACGAAAACAAACAGACAACGAAGTAATCAAGACGATCAGGAAACTAAAAGTTATTAACCATCAAGTTCAATGCAAAAACACAATCAAAATACCAACCGCCACGCATTTAGTGGATGTGCGAACATACCCACTAACTAAGGGGGGAGTAGCTGATGATACATCAAAATAAACCGATCATCGCGGTCGTACACGTGGCGTAAAGTCCCATTACAAGAATGCAGTGCCCGATCCATTGGGCTAGCTCATAAAGCCGAGAAGGAATGAGGCCAATTATAGAGGCCCACCACTAAAGAGGCGTAAACAGGATCCTAATCCAGGCCCAGACGAATCAAAACCCAAATCCAAGCCCGATACACGTTTTCTCATAAAAAAGAAAAACGTTGCACCAAAAAAGAGCCGTGGAGGGACCTATGCCTCCACGAACGCATCTCCATTAAGGAAAAGATTGTTACAGAAACATCTCCTTCCGTTGAGCCTCACATGCTTAAGTCACGACAAAAGTTAACTACAACCATTATAAAAGGTGACAAAAGTATGCAACTTTAACTAAGTTTTGTCCAGATTTACGTTATTCTTCCAGCAGAGATACTGACTTATACATCGGAGTGCTTTCGAGCACCAAAAGGGTGGTCCTTGGCAGTCTAACAATTGTTTTGCAGGTCAAACTCACAAGAGGACAATTTTTGGACGTATCAATATGGAAAAGCTTTCAAGATACTTTGCGAGGGAATCAAAATTCTACAACTTCAGCCGATCTTCCAACAGTTGAACGGTTAAGTCTCCAACTACTTTCCAAAACTAAAACATTTCCGTGACTTTTTTTTTTCATTTTTGCAACCCTAATAGAGTGTTTCAAGGGTTTAATAATGGAGCTTTGGAACCCTAAATACGTTTTTAGGGTTACCCACGTGGTTTTGTATGGTTTATATGAAATTATCGACCAAAACGATCACGATTTTGGTTGATAACTCACCGGATAAGATGAACAACATCTGGTCATCTGTATAAATCCTTTTCCAGCGAGATCTATTGGAAAACACCTGGGTCAGATTCCATTTTGGCTAAAGTGGATTTCAATTCAAGTCTCATTGAGTCCTGTCAATTGTAATGGAGTGAAGCGAACGTTTACAACGTTTGTTGACCTAATCAATCCTCACTTCTCTTAGTTTTCTTTTAAAATTAAACTCTACCAAACTGTAAAACAAAAACTGAAGTTCAAACACTAAAATATGAAATTTCAACGAGGTTTTATGTATTTCCACGAGAAAATTACTACGTGAATTTGTTCATACCCATGCAATAATTATTGTATTTGTGCTTTTATACCAACATAGTAATTGTTTTGTATTCTGATTGTTATAGTAATCATAATTCTTGTGTTTTATTTGTTTTGACTATATTTTTTATTTTTATTGTCTTTTAGGAAATCATCTACACAACTAGAGGTTACTATCAAAGAGAAGGTAGGCTTAGCACCCTAGCTGGAATGACAAAAAAAAGGCAATTAGTTAGGCAACATGTTGTCAAGGCAATGACAACATCATAATCAACAACAAGAGGATGGGAAGATGCAATTCATTCATTATCTCCACCACAAAGGAAACATCCACATCGAAGGCGGTTCCAACTTGAGAAAATAATATGCTTACGTAATTACAAAATAAATTGCTTGCAATATTTAGATAGGTTTTTGTGCTTATTTACTTTTTAAACCTATTTTGAAGTGTTGACGATGTGCATGCAGACAATATTTCAAGTTAATTCAAGTTATAATGTATTTGTTTTATTTATCAGATTATATAAGCTTTCGATAAAAAAAAAAAAAGATCGTTTTTGTTGAAAAAAAATATGATTCATATCTTATGACATAACATTTGAAGCATGAAAGCACAAAATTAGGCATATAAGTGGAAGAAAACATAGAAATTTATGCGTGGGTGTGAAAGGAAAAACACAATATGTTATGCGTTTTTCTTTCCACACCCAAGCATGATAGTTGAAACTTGAAAGCAAAAAATCTTCCCTGTGTGTACATAGAAAAACACAATATTGGGATTAATTTTCTTAGCACACCTAGGCAAAATTTTCTGCATTTGTTTGCTTTCTACACTCAAGTAGGTTTTAAGCTGAATGCAAAAAATCCTGCATAGGTGTACATAGATAAACACAATATTTTTTGCGTTTATCTTTGCAAACTCATGTAAATTTTTGTTTGCGTTTGCTTGCTTTCTGCACTGATATAGAGATTTTGTGTTTATTTTACACATAAGTTCGTATTTTTGTTAATGAATCCGTGGACGCATAATTTTATACGTTTTTAGGTCCTTATGCACACATGAAATTATGTGCGTGAAGTGTCTTCGTCATTTAATTTCTGGTTTGAACAAAAATCAATGTTGATTCTGATAAAAGAGAGAGCTTATGGATCAGAGAAGAAAAAAACTTAGAGGATGATTCTTTTGAAGCTTGTTGGCTCAAGTATCATGGATTTGAGAGTTTGAAACTTCAATGTAGTTAGACCAATGTTCCAAGGGGCCCTTCTCACTAATGCAATCAGAAGAAGATAACGTATTTGGAGCAGGGATGAAGGGTTTTTTTTTTTTTTTTTTTTTTGAAAAAAGGGTTTTCCGAAAGGAATCCCTACTGAAACCCTTTTTCGCACTTTGAACTCTCTTTTTCTTGGCAAAAACTTTTTGACTTCTAAGGGTCTCTGATCCTTTTATACACTAGCGGACATAATGAGGGACTGGCGGGGCCTTCCGCCGACTTTTAAAACATTTTCAGTATATACCTAGCCTCACAAAAAAATCAATTATATGACGTATAATAATAAATTAAAATTGTTCATTCAATTGTTTCTACATGTCTCTGCTGGTATATTGGTTAGAATTTTATCATTTCTACTAAATCACCCAAGTTCGTTCCTCTTGGAGCGTAAGATTTCTTTGTAGCTATTGATAATTACTATTCTATTATCTATACATTTTTATGTCTATTAACAATTACTATTCTCCGTCATTATTACTTGCCACTAATTATTTTCAATGCATTTTTATTGTAACTGTAAACATTAAAAAAATATTTAGTTTAATAAAAAATTGTTTTCGGTCCTCTTGGAGCATATGATTTCTTTATGACTATTGACAACTACTATTTCTGTCACTATGACATGCTCCTAATTTTATATTTTCAATGCAATTTTAAATGTAATTGCAGACATTAAAAAAAGAATTGTTTGTTCACAAGTGATATAAAACCTCCAATATAAATATATCTTAAATTAAAATCTAAAATAATAACTACAGAATTAAGTGAAAGGATATACCATTAGCCAACTTATACAAAATTTAAGAATTTTTTTTTTCAGATGATATACCATTAGCAAACTTATACAAGTGGTATAAAACCAATTTTCTATGAAATTGTATTAGGATCTTGTTATGTTCGTATATTTTAGATTTTTTTTTAGCTTCAACTTATATACTTATCTTAATTATTTTGTGATTTTAGTTATCTATTTTAATACTTACGCTCGTTTGCTTTGCTAAGGTTATCCATGTTGTGACCTTATTTTGGCTTAAAATTGGACTACACTGGATTCAATTTGATATATACAATGTTCTTTTGATAGATGTATTTTTAATTAATTATTAGATAGGGTAGAAATTATTTTTTGCTCCGCCCCTAATACTATTATTATCAACTAATAATTATTTGTCATTTCACCCCCTTGACTAAAATCCTAGATCCACCACTGCTTTTATACGCGGGTGTAGGAGTAATTTAATGGGTTAATTGCACTTTCCCCTTAAAATTTATAGCCAATTCAACTTTGCCCTCATGTAACATTCATATTGCACTTTCCCCCTTAGACTAACAGTCAACGTGCCTTGATTGTTAAACACCTCACGTGCCACCATTCCGCATGTTTTGGATGACAAAAATGCCCTTCATGTGCTTATCACGTAGAACAAGGTCTTCACTTTCTTTTTTTGTTTCAGATGAGAGAGAATGAGAAAACCCTTTCTTCTCAGTTCAAACATTGACCTTTATTGCTCAAAACACATCTTTTTTCTTTCAATTCAAGAGCTTTAGAGGATACCCATTTGTGAAAGCATGGTGAAACAGTCATCAAGTCTCTGTTTTGATCGAAATCTCAAGTGGGTTGAAAGAACATAGGAGTTGGGCTCACACTCTCAATTGAGGTTCCCTCCCAATTTCCTGCGCTTTCTTCTTTGCGAGAGAAGCTCCCTGCTTCTTTGTTTCTTCTTCTCTGGTGAAGCTCACATGCAATAGAGAGAGATGGTGAGGGGGCACGAGAGAAAAAGACAAAAAAAATGGAAGAGTGAACGAGATAAGGAAACTGGGAGTCCTCCCTGTTGCATCTCTGGTTCGTCTTCTTCGTCCGGCTTCGGTACCTACAAGAGAAAGATAAATCAGAGAGAAATAGACAGAGGGACGGGAGATGGAAGGAGAGAATGATAAATCCAATCTCTGCAAGATCTAATTTCGCCGTAGCGATTGTCGCTGTAGCCGCGGAACCAGAGCTATCCGTCTGAAATCCTTTGCAGATTCAAAAAGATCTGTCGGCTGGAGCTGGAGCTGTCGTCGGGAGATCTGCGGCTGGAGAAGGGGATGATGATAAATTACCTCTTATGTAAATGTATTAGATGGGAAAACTTCTAAGATGTGTAGCGCAGTATGTGTTGAGAAACAGCTAGAAGAAGAAGAAGGAGGGTCTAATATTTGAATATAAAAAATTTGTTTGGTAGCCAAGGATGACTGGCCTACATTATCCAAAAGAATCAGTCTCTTATAGATAGAAATTTAATTTGATTTTTCCTAATCCAAATGCAATCATTTCAATTTTAAAGTTCCAGAATATTTCATTTCTTTAAGTTATTTATATGAAATTAATGGTTTATAAAAATCTCTGATATCGGGAGGCCATTTTCTCATTTCAACTCCAATATTCTAGTCTCATAGGCTTCTGGCTTGTAGCTAGTGGTGCGCTTCAATTGCGAGAAGTGGAAGAAGGAACGCAGGAGGAGATCAACAGTGGAGATGGTGGTGGTGGTGAGATGCAAAGTGGTGGTCTGGCATGAGGTGGGACATTGTGTTTTGGCATATGTACACTCCTTCAGTTCAACCAAATTCAAGGTGATGGTGGTGGTGGTGACATGCGGAGTGGTGGTGTGAAGTTTTGCTCTGTTTATGACTCATTTTGCAAGGGGACAAAGCAGTTGGAATGGTAGTGAATATACACTTTTGTTGGTTGCAAGTTTTGTTAAATGGTGATGAATGCTTGTTGGTATGGTATGGTATTGAATGTTTATTGGCATGGTACACTTCAGGTTGTTAGGTACTGAATGTTATTGAATGTTTGTAAATTCAGGTTGGTTATCGTTGCTTGTAAATTCAGTATTTTGCACATCAAGTTGTTAGGTACTGAATGTTATTGAATGCTTGTAAATTCAGGTTATTGAAAGTGCTATGTCAGATTTTGAATTGTAATGTTGCTTGAAAGTGTTATGTCATGTTTTGAATTGCATTGATGTTGCGTCAATTGAATTGCATTGATGTTAAGGCATTTGATTACAATGTGTTATTAACATCTAATGAACATCAAATGAATTTACATTGTTGAAAGAACATCAAACTTTTTTGCAAGAACATCCAATGAACATCAAATGAATTTACATTGTGTTTTAACATCCAATGTACATGTAAGCCTTAAAAAACTTGCCTACTTCAAACTTCCCATTCGCTTGTTTGATTGTGCTTGTGGCACCATGGGATCTGCAAGAAAAATCAATTAAAAGTTGTTAATTAGCAGTAATTTAACCCTTTAAAATAAATTACTGGCAGGAACTTAGCCCCTTAAAATAAATTTGAATGTAACTTTGCCCTCTGCAACATAGCTGACCTAACAGATGATGAAGATGAGCTGCAACTCAAACTTGTCATCAAAACTTGGCAAACTTTTCCACTTATTGATGCTTGAATATTGAATCTACAGTGAAATAACATGTAGATGTAGTAGTAGATACTGATGTGAGAGTTATTGGTGGTGAAGTGGAGATGGTGGTGGTGAAGTGAAGACGGTGGTGGTGTAGGAGGAGTTGGCAGATTGTCCCAACGTCTTAGTGGAAGTTTGAATCTCAGCCTTCAATTTTAATTGTATCTACTTTGAATCTTAGCCTTCAGATCATTAAAGGGTATTTTGGGCAGTAAAATATGACTTTTTTAATCTAGCGCGTGCCTTGACAGTCAAGGCACGTTGACTGTTAGTCTAAGGGGAAAAATGCAATATGAATGTTACTTGGGAGCAAAGCTGAATTAGCTATTTGTTTTAGGGAGAAAAGTTTAATTAACCCTAATTTAATTAGAGGAAAAATGAAACATTAGGAGTGGGCGTGAAAAAAGTAGTTGTGGATGTGAATAGTACATTATCCCAATAAAATAAGCTACATATAAAGTGGACCCTACCACCCTTGATCCTCTGGAAGCTACACTCATATGAAAGCACACATCTCGAGGGGATGGAGGGTTGCACCCCCCTTCCCTCGCCTGTTTCCTCGTCATTTAGAATTTCTGGAACTCATCAAGAGGCAAATAGGGGAAGCTAAAAGTGTCATCATCTCCGATACAGATTACGCGCTTCTATTCTATTCGCAAATCGCAATCGAAAGGACTCTTACTAGCCGAGGAATTGAGGAGGAAGGAAGCCAAGCCGTCATGACGCCGAGAGAAATTGAGCATTGACCTACAACAAACACGTTTGTCTTTTCAACTACACAAACACTAATCCAATTGAGTAACCGCCCATCTCGAGGAGGGTGGGCGGTGGGAGGCCCTCCCTCGCGCCCTCGATTCATTTCATTCAAATGTCTTTTTAATAAGAATGTCTAAATGGCGAGGAAACCAGAGAGGGAGAGAGTGTGACCGCTCACCCCCCTCGAGATGCACAGCAGCACAAATCTCGAGAAGAATGAATGGTAAAATTCCTCCCCCTTGCTGATTTCCTCGCCCCTTTCCTCGACAATAAGAAATGTTCCTTTTTAATTACACACGTGGCAACACTTTTCTAAAGTTTAACCGCCATATATATATCCACACGAGGCAAAATAGGTGTCCACTCAACCAACAAAAAAGTGATCTTTTGGACTGAACTTGCTGCGTATAAATTTTCTCTCTCTCTCTCTCTTGTCTGCCAAGCTGGAAATTCCAACAACATCTATCTCAAATAAAACAATGAATTGATTATTTCATTACAAACTCAGATTACGAAATTACACCTTTATTTTGTTCTTCTCCATCATTACTAATTTAGAAAAATTGATTACCTAATGAGACGGACGGAGTTCAAGAGTTAAAAATGATCCCTAAACTACCGCCCATAGAAAGAATCAAGCCTTCGCGCTAAGGATCCACAGTAGTCGAAGTTTACATAAATTGGCATCAATTAATGATTTTCTTAATCAATGGAAAACCACTTTGTAATCTCATCTTCAACATTCAAAAACTCACCAGCTGCTTCTTGTTGTTGGTGGTGGTGATGACTACTACTGCTTGTTGTTGTTGTTGTTGTTGTTGGTGGTGGTGATGGCGCCATCGATGGTGATTGTGTTGATGAAGTGTTTGGATTAAGTGTAGTATTATCATCTGGAAATGGGAAATTGAGCTTAGCACGAGCTCCGCGGAATTCAATGGCAGCCTTATCGTAAGCACGAGCAGCAGCTTCAGCTGTTTCAAAAGTTCCTAACCAAACTCTACAGGCTTTTCTTGGGTCCCTAATTTCAGCCGCCCATTTGCCCCATGGCCTCTGCCTTACACCTCTGAAGTTCTTCTTCTTCTTCTTCTCTGGTGCCCTAAAGTTATCGCACCCCAAACAAGGTTCGATATTACAGAACTGACATTTACTAGATTCAGGAATAGGGAGCGTTGTGTCATTGCTAGTAGTTGGGGTAGATGAGCTTGTTATGTCCATTAAGGCCGAGTTCGTAGCAGCTGTATCAGTGATGCCGGTGATGACTTGCTTGAGTGCGTTGACAATGATCGACCGCTCTTGATCGGGTGTTGGTCGTTGTTGTTGCTGCAAAGATGATTGTTGGTTTGAAGGTTGGACTCTGGTTCTCTTTGAAGCTCGCTCCATAGTTGTGAAGAAGTGGCTGAATCAAGAGTTGAAAACAATTTTTGTTGGTCCTTAACAAAAACAAAAACAAAAAATTTGGTTGGTGGGAAGGAATGAACGAGGGGTTGTGAATTAGCCATTATATATATATTGGTGAGAGGTGCACGTGTCAGTTAGTGCCCAGGTCAACACAGTTCACACACGGATTGATTAAATTCTGACTTAATTACTCTAATTTTTTCTAATTAAAAACCCCAAAGGTCTAGAAATGGTGGGGGCCCTCAAGTGCTATGGGGGCGTGTAAGGAAACGACAAGTCTGAACCCGGTCAATCTAGAATCAGAACCCGGTCAGTCATTTGGACAACTGTCTGATGACTTGATTGGTTACGTCATGCAGGGACAGGTGTGTGAACCTCTGCTGTCATGTAGGCTGCAGCACACTTTCTTGATGCACATCACACTTTTTGGACGACGTTTTGGATAAAAACGAGTAAACAGTAAACTAAATATCTATCTTCCCCAATTCTAATTGTCGAGGAAACCAGCGAGGGAGACCCTCCATTCCCCTCGCGATATGTGTAAGGTATGGAACGCACGTATCACGAAGAGAGTGGAGGGTCCCTTTTCTCCCTCGCTGTTTTCCACGCCAGTTAGACGGGTAATTCAATTTCAAAGTGTGTTTTTACTGTTCATAAACACTGTTCACAGTCTGACCGTTCAATTCGTGTTTGACTGTTCACTATATTACAATTCGTGTTTGACAGTTCATTTCTGACCGGGATAAAGTTAAATAAAAAAAATTAGAGATAAAAGATGGTTAAGATTAAAAGTTGAGAAATATATTGAATTTAAGGGTTGAGATTCATTTCTCATGATGACATATTTGTAAATATAAATCATGTAGAATGGCAAAAATAATGAAAAACTTTTAAAAAAAGTTGGTGAAATGTACATGTGATAGAGAGAAAATATTGTGTTTTGCTTTTAACAAAATGAAAATTATCATAACTATCTACATCGTTATCGAATTTTGGTAAAGTTAGTATCGTTGAAATTCATTTTTTAAAGATCTTTCCAACAAAATCAATGATCAACACGAGCGCCAAAATTTTTAAAAAAATATTCTATAATTAAAAAACATATAAAATATTTCACGTTTTAAATATTTTTCAATATTTTTAAAAGCAATGAGACAGACCGATTATATTAGAAAAAATGAATCGGGTATCTTAATGCACATTTAAACAAAAATCCTAAATTTCATATTTTGTCGAATTCAAATATTGGGGGATAAACTCATTCTCGGCATTTAAAATTTCCCCTCAGCTAATTCAAATTTGATTGAATAGGCTTACACTTATAATTGACTTACACTTCAATATTGATTGAGAGTAAAAATGGGGATAGTAATGGTGGTGTTCAATATAAAATAATTAACAAAAATAAAATTATGTGGAGTGCCAACGACACTGAGCATACTCTAGTATATATACAAGTAAAAACAAAAGCCAATTGCCCTTTACAATCCAAGATTTTGCTCCATTTTAGTATCTACAACGTTGTTTATACTTCGCAAATCCATAACTCAAAGGCAGAAACACTCCATCGTAACAAAGTCGAGGCTGTAAATGGATCGGATTTGTATCCTAAAAATGTTAGACCCAATTGAATTACGATTTGGGGACTTGCCAGTGGTTGTTCCCTTGGACATGTAATTTCTCAATATTTTACTATTGGGGGGCCTCCCATGAGCATGTCAAATGTGTAGCATTTGAGTACAAACAATTGACAAAACTAGACCCAGATCTTCTCAACTAGTTGGTAGGTCTAGGCAGTGATGGATTCAGGATTTTAATTTTGGGAGGGAGACGGAGAGGGCGAATGACAAATAATTATTAGTTGATAATAGTAGCTATCAAGGGCGGAGCAAAATATTTTTTTCCTATCCGAGTTAGTAACTATTTAAAAAAAATACAACTATCAAAAGTACATTACATATACTAAATTGAATTTAGTATAGTTCAATTGTAAGCCAAAATAAAATCACAATATCTAGAATCTTAGTAAGGGCAAATGAGCATAATAACTAAAATCACAAAACAATTAGTATAAGTATCTAGTTGAAAATTAAAAAAAATTGAAATTTGCGAACACAATAAGATCCTACTACAATTTCACAAAAAAAAAAAAATAAATAAATAAAAAAAAATTATATGAGCTCAAATTTTGTATGAGTTTGTTAATGGTATATATTTTTATTGAATTATATAGTTATTATTTTAGATATTAATTTCAAATATTTCTTTGTTGGAAGTTTTATACCACTTGTGAACAAACAATTCATTTTTTTAATGTTTGCAATTACATATAAAATTGCATTAAATACAAAAGAGTAGGGGAAAATCATAATAAAAAAAATTAGGCGATTTCAAAGAGTATCGAACTTGAGTAGTTTAATAAAAATGTTAAACTTCCAACCACTACACCAACAGAGATATATAGAAATACATTTTTTTTGAAAATTCATGTAGAAATACTTGAATAAACAATTATCATATTATATTATACATTATATAATTGATTTTTTAATATTCCTAAAAATTTGAAAGTTTGGGGGGCTAGGAAGCGAGTGAAGCAAAATCCATTTATTTATTATGTATTAATATTTTGGTTTTCATTGGAATTGACAAGAAGCGGGGGTCGACATCTATGTACGCTTATTAATAAGAACCCCAATTCTAGCTGGCAGCTGGGCCAGGCCAGCAAGATTCACTCTAATAAGAAGGGGTGGGCAATGTCGGTTCGGTTCGGTTTTGAGCCCAAACCGATTTCGAACCGATTTAATTCGGTTTGCCCAAAACCCAAATCGAAATCGAATTTTGTATTTGTAAACCGATGAATTCGGTTGAACCGAATTTCGGATCGGTTCGGTTCGGTTGGACCGAAATTTTAGGCTCAAGCATTTGAAAGACTTTCATTAAAACATGTCCAATTTTTTTACAGGTCCAATTTTTTTATAGACTCAATTTTTAGCCCAAATTGAAAACTTTGAGAGAATGGGGTGATTTAGTGCAACAGGGTGTATTGCAATGCATTTGTTGCACTAATCAAGTATTGACACCTACTTTTTATTTAGTTATTTATATATATTTAATTAATCGGTCGGTTCGGTTATAAATCGGTCGGTTCAAAATCGTAAACCGATTTTGAACCGTTTATAATCGGTTCGGTTCGGTTTAAATTATTTTCTTTCTACTCATATTTCGGTTCGGTTACCGAACCGAATTTGAAAATCGGTTCGGTCGGTTAACCGAATTTAAATCGGTTTTTGCCCACCCCTAAGAAACACTATCAAAACAAGAAGACAAAGTCTTCAACCACAAAGGTACAAACACAATCCGAATTGCCAGTTCAATAAAGTAAAATAAAAAGAACAACAAAATTGTCAAATCTTGAATAAGGAAAACGTGGAAAAGAAATGTTACATCAATAAATTGAAATATAATAATCTACAGATAGAGTTCGCTTTGAAATGATTCGGATTGGTGGTACAATTGTTAATTCAGAAATTCTAAGCGTAGAGGAAATGGGCGAGGAAATGAGCGAGGGGAGTGAGGTGGTGGGGGGTGGGAGCCGCTCATTTCGTTTGGGATGTGTGCGTTGACTTTTTGAGCACGTATCCCGAGTGAGATGAATGGCTCCCACCCCGCCACCTCACTCCCCTCGCCCATTTCCTCGCTCATTTCCTCGCCCATTTACTTGCAAGTAGCCATTATTCCACTCAATAACAAAGATTAGTTTGATCAGTGAACATACTCCAATTCTTTATTCTTGCTACGTCACCGTCTACGACATCTATTGCAAATTTTAGTGAGATAGATTACTAATTGATTAGGGTTTGTTATGCAACCACTGTAGTCTACATATCCAAGAAAACACACCTAGGGGCGAGCAAACGAGTCCATGAATCACGGTTCCAAACCGAATCGGACCAGTTCTTATTGTGTAAATTATTAAATGATCTGGATCCATTATAGGAAGGTTCGAGTCCAATTCCAATTGTTTGAATTAAAATGATTCGGTTCCAACCCTTATTTCTTAGCATAACACTATTAACACATGTCTAATTTTACTTGAACCCTAAAAACTCCAAAGCCCAAAGGCCAAAATCCTTATTCTCTCTCACTCTCACACTTACACTTACAGAGAATAGTCTTCGCCGAAACCCCTTGGTTGCCGTCTCACCTCACTCTCTGTCTAATCTCTTTGTCGTCATCTTTTACTGTCGTCGATCAACTCTTCATCTCTTCTCTTTGTTGTCATCTCACAACCTCACTTCTCACAGACTCTTCCCGTTGTTGGTTGCTTCATTTCAACAAGAAGATAAAAATGAGGGTTTGGTTTTGGGGGAGCATTAGAAGCAAGCAAATCTTAAGAATCAACAACAACAGATCGCTGATTTGTAATTTTCTGTTTTTAGTTGTAATTTGTTGTTGGCAATAATTTTCAGATCAGAAATTCTAGCCAGCCTGGTTTGCTGGCCTTGTTGGCTTTTTTACAATTTCACATCTTTTATAAATGACGTTTATGATTGTGTTTTAAAGATGAGGGGTAAAAGGTGTAAAAAAACCAACAATGCCAGCAAACTAGGCTGGCTAGACTTACTCTTTTCAGATAGTAGATACCAAACACAAGACACGTTTTTTGTTATTTTTCCATTCCTTCAACCAACAAAAATAGAGACTATTTTTGCTCACTTAATTATTCGATCTCATCATCACTTTCATCTTGAATTCTCTCAGCCCCAAAGCCTCCGTTCAATTTGCTCCAACCCCATATCCTTGTTTGAGTAGATCGACAAAGGGTATGTTTCAAAATCTCACCTTATGTTTTGCCAATGGTGTTATGGTCGAGTGGTTAGGGCTGTGTGGGTTTATCCCCCACGTCCTAGATTCGAGACCCACCGGCGGCATGGTTACTTTCTTATGGTGTTGACCTGTAGGTCACACCTTGTTGATAGGTTATGGGATCCTATAAAAACCCAGCTCGCTTCCCAAAAAAAAGATATGTTTTTATTTGTGTTTTCATGGAGTTTTGTTTGTGATATGAAATGGGGTTTGTGTTTGATGGAAATGGGTTGTTTTTGTGTGAAATTTGATTGTTTGGTGTGTTTGGGGTGCTTAATGGGTGTTTGGTAGTGGGTTGTTAAGTTGGTTCTTTAATGGGTTTCTTGTAATGTATGGATTACGGATAAATGTGGTTGGTTGTGTTTGAGATCTCTTTGGTGGTTCTTAGAAACAATGAGAAAATGTTTAGAGGCCTAGTTGACTTTGTTATTCGGATTGAGTTATGGATGGTAGATGTTTTAATTGGAAGATGAACTTTATGGATCTAGAAACTATAAAGATGATTTCTTTGAATAGTTTGTGTAGATTTATGCATTGATACTGATGTGTAGATTGATGCATTAAGGACTATATGGTTCATGATATTAGGGTATTGAAAGTTGTATTATTCAATTTCTATATGTTCAGATAAAGTTTTTGTTTTTCTCGATTACTATAATTTATATCATAGTAATTATGCCTTTTATTTTACTATCGTGTAACCGTAGGAACTAGACTGTTCTAAACGGTTCAAGTTAGGTTTAGCTCCAATGTTCAAAATAAATGAGGGAATCCGGACTGGATCCGTTAAATTAATCGGTTCGAGTTAGGTTATTCCAAATTTGGATTTGATCTGGACCGTATCCACCCCTAAGCACACCTCATATGCCTTGGCATTAAATTCACTCCGAAGTGTGAACTACCTCAAATCATAACCAAATATATTACTAAACATTACCTAATTGAGTGAATAATAATAAAAATTAATTAATTTAAAATCCCATACCTAATCAACTTCCAAGCATGAACCGAGGATTGTCAGATTGCCCAGCTAGGACGCAAGACACTCTGTCAGGACATAAGTTTGGTTCATTCATAAATAGCAGAAGTAGGGGTGGGCAAAATTTTTCGAAATACCAAAACCGAACCGGAACCTTATCATATCGCCTCGGAATCGAATCAGACCAATCAATATTTTACTGTTCAGTAAAAGGAACCAAACCGAACTATTACCGTTCGGTACTGTATGGATTCAAATTTTAGAATGTCGAAATACCGATTCGAACCAAATAATACATAATTTTTAATTATTAAATTTGTGTGGTGGGGTGTTAATTTTATTTTATTGTGCGTGGTAGGAGTTGATTTTGGGAAAATTAGGTTATGGTCTTGGTTGCAAAAAGTTGACCTTTTTAAAATCTAGATGTGAAGAATGCGAGCTTAATTTTATTTCATTATAGTTTTCTCCTATTCCCAAGTGATTCGTAGAAGCTTTCACTCTAGCCAAAGGGAAAGGTTCAATTACCTACTTCGGTAGCGCACCCCTTACCCTACGCTTTGGCTACTTTAGCTGGATTGTTTTCACCAGGTCTAGCTAAAGTCGATTAGCCCGAGTTTGTGTTAAGATAAGTGGAACTTTAATTTGAAGTAGTCATCGGCGAGGTCTTGGATGCTGAATTCTCGGTCTTACCACTTGTGTCAATAGCCCCACTTTCATTGAACACTGAGGAGATTGATTGAAAAGAAAATCAGGATCTTGATCTTCGAACTTTCTCTCTGCTTTGAAGTTCTTCTGGCAAAGCGGTCACAGGATCGGAGTAGCTTTACTTACTAAAGTAAAGGGAATTTCTTTCTAATCTGGTGATATCGTAGTAAAGGTAAAGTAGCTTTTGACTCCTTTTATGCAATTATGAATTCCACGAAACTTTCTCGATTCTAATGCAACTTATCCTTTTTGAGCTGACGTAACAACCCAAGCGAGCCTCCCGACGAAGCCAACAAAAATCCTATCCGTTTGGGACAGATCGAAATAGGATCTGAACCATACCGATACCGACTATTACAGTACGAGGTATTAAATTCAATAGCCCCAAAAAACAAACCAAACCAAACCGTCCTGAAAAATATGGAGCGGTAGTGGTGCGACCACTATACCGAACCGAACCATACCATGCCCACCCCTAATAAGAACTTGTGCTCAAAAGTGTAAGCAAATCCACAAATAATGAAAGCAAGATTAATATAAGCTCTTAATTGCCAAAGGGGCTGTGGTCGATTGGTTAAGGCGTTGTGGACTTGATCCACAGATCCTTGCTTCGAGACCCACTGGAGGCATCTTTATTTCGGGGTGGTGTTCGACCCGTAGGTCACATCTCGGGACTAGGTTACGGATCCTAGGCTAAAAAACCGGCTTGCCTTTCAAAAAAAATAAAAATAAATAAGCTCTTAATAAATAAAACTTTATTAGTTTTATAGGATGCTTGACACATACTAATTCCATTATTGACAAACTGTTGTTCACTTGCCTATAGCACTGATAATCATTACCTGCAATAGACGGATAGACGATAACCATTCAACTCAGTGCAAATGCACTTGAGCGTTTCCTCGTTCTCCTGCCTTCTTGAAATTCCTCAACTTGCTGATATCCAGCCATGTCTTGACTTGCTTTATTTGATACTCCTAACACCAACAAGATCCATTCTCTAACATAAGTCCCCATCTCAGTTTATGTAGCCTTTAAATATCATACCAGCAACAGTTATGTCTGAAAGAAGATTTGATTGAAAAAAAAAAAAAAAAAAGAAGAAGAAAGAAAAAAAAAAGATCATCCAATGTCAAATATTTGCATATAGAATTGGTATCACTATCTATCTACTTAAATCAACTGGTCGATGAAAGGTTTTGTTTACTTCTTGCTTTCATGGATATTACTTTATCTCCATTAAGGAAATAAACTTTGGTTTAGAATGGCCAAAAACCTATGTAATCAATGTTTGTGAGGAACTCACAAAATTGGAATAAAAATAAATATTCTAGTGCGAAAAGTATAGACCGAAATAAAGGTAAGAAATTATTGATTACAGAACTGTGCTTGAGTAGCTCGATGTAGATACCATGCTTGGGAGGTGTTCCATTCCGGAAATAAATATGAGTTCCTCGCCAGGTTATGCATCTATCACTCAATGGCATCATACTAGTTCAAACTATGAGCTAGCTAAATTTCTGTATGAAACCGGTACCAAAGAAGGCAAAGAGGTCGATGTCGTTGTGATAGAAGAACACTGGTGCCATTTTATGTGTTACTTGAGGCATTGAATCAGCCGAAACTATGCTCAAGGAAGTGTATGAATTTGTAGAGAGTAAGTAAACCAGATAACACATGCTGATACCCCAGTTCCAACCGGCTTCTTATGAATGCCTAGGTTGCGCCACCTTCGGTGATATCTACTTCACTTTCATAAACTATACCTCAATTCCAACCTTCTTATACATTAGGCATGGAATGCATTTGGTCAAACCCTTCAAGAGAACTACTTGTCCTAATAGCCGTTCACCTCAATGTAACTGAGGCCAGGAGTCTTCCTCAATCTTATTTCCTCCATAGTCGACCTCAATCTGCTGGTATCACTCCACCTTCCAGATGCAGCATAGACATTTGAAAGCGTCACATATGAAATGCAATTTGATGGATTCACATTAAAGAGTAACCCACTAACTTCCTGTGCAAGTTCATAATCACCATGGATTCTACAAGCTCCTAGCAAAGACTCGAGCATACTTACAGAAGGTTTAAATGGCAATCTTTTTACAAGGTCATAAGCCTCATTTAATTGGCCTGCTCGGCCAAGGATATCCACCATGCATGCATAGTGCTCCATTCTTGGTGTGATACCATATTCTTCGCTCATTGAATTAAAAAATTTCCTACCTTGCTCTA
The DNA here is from genome assembly GCA_963556465.1 of Berberis vulgaris. NCBI lineage: Eukaryota > Viridiplantae > Streptophyta > Magnoliopsida > Ranunculales > Berberidaceae > Berberis > Berberis vulgaris. The sequence goes on along the minus strand of OY747134.1, from coordinate 65,905,588 downwards.
CTAAACCAGCATGGCTGCAAGCAGATAAAAGACCAATAAAAGTAACACCATCAGGTTCAAACCCAGATGATCTCATTTTTGAGAAAAGAGCAAGAGCAGCTTCACCATCCCCATGTATGCCATATCCATTGATCATCGTGCTCCAAGAGATTGCATCCTTTCCAATCATTCCATCAAATACCTTTCTTGCAACTGAGATGTATCCACATCTGCAATACAAGTCTATAAGGGCATTGCTCACAGACACATCATTCTCAAAGCCCTTGCAAATAATGAAAGCCATCAAAGATTGAACGAGATCAATGCTGTTTAGCTGAATGCATGCACAGATTAAGGTTAGCATAGTAACATGGTCCGGCTTCACTCCCAACTGAAGCATTTCATGTAAGGAGGCAAATGCGTGTTTAGAATGATCATTTTGAACATATGCAGACAATAAAGCATTCCACATAGTAACATTGTTCTTATCTGACCTTTCAAACAGCAAGCGACACAAGTTTCTGTTGCTGAACCTTGCATACATGCATATAAGGGATGTAAGAAGAGGAGGCTCTGATATCTCCCCCCCTCTGATTGCATAAGCATGAATTGACATACCTTGCAACTGGTCGGAACATATAGGCAAGATATTCAGCAAAGTAACGAAATTTGGCTTTTGATCATCCATTGTCATTTGATGAAATAACCCCATAACAGCCTGGTAGAGATTATTGTATCGGTAACCTGTAATTAGAGCATTCCACGAGACCACTGTCCTTACCGGCATGCCCTCAAATAGTAGGTGCCCAGCATCAAGATCCCCACAATTGGCATACATGCTAATGAGTGCATTAATGAGAGAAACATCAGAGCCAAACCCTGTCTTGATTGCGTGTCCATGAACTGCCATCCCATGTACCAGATTCTCGATTCCATAGTAACTAGGCAATATGCTTATCATGGTAACTAAATCAAATTTCACATTGTCCCGATGCATCAAGGATAGCAAACTAATCACTTCTTGGATGTCACCTTTATGAACACAATTAGATATCAAAGTATTCCAAGAAACCACATTTCTTGTCGTCATTTCACTGAACAGCTTAATAGAAGAGGAGGGATTATCAGAGTTAGCGTAGAAACTAAGAAGTGCATTTGATGTATTGAGATTCAAATCATATCCATTTCTAAGACAATAAGCGTGAAGTGCCATACCCAGTAAAGTGCACTTTAATCTATTGCAGGCAGTTAGAACAATGATTATGGAGACTGAGTCGGGAACCAAACGTAGCAATTGCATTTCACGGAATGCAGTCAAGCCCTCTTCTGAAAGCCCATTCTGTACATACCCTGAAATCATCGAATTACATGAAAACAGGCTTTTTTCTGGCATTCTGTCAAAAAGAATCTGAGCAGAATCTATGTCTCCAAGATTGGCATACATTGTCAAAAGAGCAGTAACTACTGAAGGTTGATGTTCTAACCCATGTTTTATCACACTAGCATGAACAGATTCACCGTATAAAGTGTCACCAAAAGAAGGTAATATAGACACATAGGTGATCATATCAGGCAAAACATTCTCTTGAAGCATTTGGCAGTAAACTCTGAAGGCTTCATCCTTCTCCTGGTTCTGCCCATATGCAGAGATCATCGAATTCCAGGTCACGACATCCTTTTTGTCCAACAGGTCAAACAATTTTCTAGCAGCAGATAAATCCACACAACTACCGTACATTGACACTAAAGCAGGCACCACATTTTCCTCCAAGGAAATCCCACATTTGAGTGCCAAGCCATGCACAGTTCGTCCTATATCCAGAATTCCAAAACGAGCACACACAGGAATCACACTTGCAAACGTGCTTACATCAGGCTTAAATCCCACTCCCTGAATCTTCTTAAAAACTGCAAACACTTCATGATCACTCCCATTGTAAGAATACCCAGAGAGTAACGCATTCCAAGACACCAAGTCTGGTTTAGGAATTCTCTCAAACACCTTATGTGATGAACTCATATGACCAGTTTTTGCATACATATCCGCGAGAGCAGTCTGTACAACAACATTTTGCTCATACCCTGTTCTGATAACAACACAATGGGTCTCTTTACCAGCTCGAAAGTCCCACAACGACGCACATGCCTTGATCACAAATGGAAACGTGTAATTATCCGAAACATAACCTGATTTTTGACAATTTCTGTACAGACTCAAGAGATCCTCATACAACCCATGATTTGAAAGACACCTGATCACCAAATTCTGCAACAACAAACTGTGATTGTCGAATTTTGGGAATATTTTGAGGGCGAACTCTGGGTTGTCGAAATGGAAACAGAGTCTGATAAGCTCCCCTACAAGAGGTTCATCCTCCATCAAACCTTGCACAACTAGAAGAGACTTGATTTTCTTCAGGTCGTGGATGCTTTGACAGAGTGGTAACATATGAAGAGGGTTGATGCCATGTTTCACAATGGGGTGTTTTTGAATTGAATAGAAACGGAAGGGTGGAGAGGTAGAAGAAGAGAAGCAGTGAAGGGACGGTAAAAGATGTCGAACTAAGGGCCTATAGAGGAGTCTGAGATCCAACATCATTTTGGGTTTGTCAAACAAGGTGGATGTTTGAAGAAGCAGATTTTCCCGCCATTCACTTTAAAGTATTGAAAACGAAGACGGATTTTGCGCAGTTCAACACAAAATTTGTCTTGTGTAATCTTCAACTTAAAAACATGTAGTCCTTCTTCATAAAAAAAAATTTACCACCAACATTACTATAAGATATCCATTAATTTAATTGCCAAGTGTTTGAAATTTGCACCATGAGCTGCTTCTTTAGCTAATGTGCGATTAGATGATACTCATAGATTGGTTCACTTGTTCAAATGCAAAGTTAACTTATAATTATAATCAAAACCAATTTACTTCCATAACCAAGGACTCTGAAAAAGCAGACTTCTCTTTGAATTTCAACTTCTAGTATTGTTGTTCTACAAATCCAAGTGTTCTGCTATCAATACCCACTGCTCTCTACGTCAACTTCAGACTTTTACTCACTCCACATTTCACCACAACAGGGGAGCATGGGCAGTGGAGACGCACATTCACACAAACTATATATGGATGGATACCCATTCATCCTGTTAATTGAGAATTTCATTTTTCTACACATCCATAGACGCCTCACTACACACACACAAGTGGCATAACTGTTAGACGATGGCTCAAATTGAAAAGTTTAGTCCAACATCAAATAATGAGGCTCCTCGTGTCCGTTAATAAAAGATTGAATGTGTGTCAATAAGTGATGGGGCCTTTTGGGTACCCATTATCTACCAACGCAAGAGTCATTGATTCAAATTACAGCAATCTTTCAAAACCTGCAAGCATAAAGAGTCTCCACTCAGTTCAATCGTAGCATAAACTTATGTTGAAACATTAGTATCAAATATATATACTAACCAAGATATATATACTTGTATTGTGTATCAAATAAAGTGCAAGATAAAGAGCAATCAGGATGTGATGCAAGTTTCTGGAGGATAATTTCATAATATCAACATACCAATCAACAATATTCACTGATAATATATTTACAAATGGGGTGTAAACAATGTAATGTTATTTACTGATATAGATATCATTATCATCTTGGTAAGGAAAAGGTGTCACAAGAAGTTGTACATTTGGCCAGTAGGGATTAACTAATCCCTATAGAAACAATCCATAATGATACTCTTACGGTAAAACTACAAGACTTGCTATCACGATCCGATTTTCGAGGAAAACGAAAATTCCAAAATCCGCGTAGAATTATCCGTTTTTTCAAAACTCAGGACATGAAATTCAATAACAATAGAAACATTTAGCAGCAACAACAACTTAAACATGATTTAATTACTTAAACAAATAAAAACTCTAACCAGGAAAAACTGACGTTGCTAGTCCCACTAGCGGAACTCCAGTAACGTTGTTCAAAAGTCTCTAAATTTGAAAGGTTAATCAGCTACATTCCCAAAAGAATGTACCTAAGAAGCAAAAGCTCACTTGGGTCAGCAATAAAGCTGGTGTGAGTAATCTTCATCCCAAAATCAATAAATTTGCACCTGATAACATCCAACTAAGCATAAACAATAAACAACCACACCAACAGGTAGTTTTTCAATGAGGCAAAGATGTCATGCAAGAAAAACACAGTTCAAAGAATTTAGTTCCTCAACGAGGCAATCATGTCATCATCCTTATAAGTAAATGCTTATGCATTTACTTATACTTACACTGTAGAAGTTGACTATAGCAAGTCTGACCTGCAGAAATATTAGTGGACTTGCCATCTTGCATGAAAGGGTTAGAAACAATATAACATAATTTATTAATTAAACAGTTGTCTTCATACAATAATTGACTTACGCATATTATTCATTTTTAACGGATTGATTCATTTTTAACAGATTGATCACTTAGACGATACCACATTCGCACCACATCCGTGCCGAACATACATGCCCGTATGCCTCTATCATATAAAGGACTTCTCCGTCATCCATGCCCAAGTGGGGACACATCACATACATGCATGCATCACTGGATATTCCTAACTATATGAATAACAAAAGCCACTCTCGGGTTATCAATGCGCATAAAGTCACGTCACATTTTTTACGGATAAATATCAAAGCCTATCTTAGACATAAAAATTCACCTCATTTTTGCAAGACTAATCCGAAGGTTATTTTAGTTTCTCTATAAGAAATAGACGCCCCACCTTCGCAAGACGACCCGCAGGTTATTTAGTTTCTCTATAAGAGAGGGGAAATAATAAACAAAAAGAGGTGTAGTAGTTCTAAGTGATACAATTTCAACTGATTAAATTTTCAGGAGTAAAGTTTACCAATATTATTTATTTTTGATATTTCGAATTTCCTTCACAATGACATTTTGTCATTCATAAGCAAATCCACCCATTATTTTTGGGAAGCACAGCATTTGACACATTGCCAAATCATAAACAATCTCATCAGGATATTCTCCCATTGTTTTGGGGCAACCTACATTTTTCATATATAAACTTTCTGTAACAAAACGGGGGATCAAAGCCTATTCAATATAAGGAATTTAGACTCGCTAACAAGTCAATTGGCATATAATACAATCATCCAAATTTATCTCATCAAAATATAAATCCTGACAAATTAATTTCTCAAACAGAATTAACTCAGAGTTTCATTCGCAAACGATTACTTAGAACAAAATAATATATAGAGTGTGAGACTCATAAATTTGGGTGTAGTAGATCAAGTTTCTAAGTAAATGCAAAAATCATCCAAAAAACATACCCGATCGAACACATCCAAACCCGAATACACAAACTTGCAAACACATGCAAATCAGTTTGCGCCACAAACACACGCATATAACCTTTATGTAACAAAACTTACTTTACTCCTTTGACTAGGTATTCATCGAAACAATTAAAATCCCAAATTTAATAACACCACATGAAATCACAAAACGCAAGTCGCATTGTACACGGTAACCCGAACCCAAATTTGCACCACCAACCCATGTTTTAAGGCAAAGTAAACAACTAAAATGCAAGAGAATCACAAAAAGGGATTTGCATTTTAGCTCCATCAAACTGTAGAATGTCACTGATATCATCTATGGAATATGTCACTGATATCATCTATGGAATGTGATTACAATGTTAGGCTCAGATGCTAAGAGCTAATTTTCTGCATTCTCTCAATAGGTGGTTTACTCATTTTGGTTCATTTATCTGATCTTAGCATCTAGTACTAAAGTGGTAAGCCATTCTCACGTCCATGATTTGAGTCATAGAGTAAAAGTAATGGCATGAACAAGCTTTTTACATTGAACAGGGAGACGAAACATATTGGTCAAGGATGAGCATATATAAACGATAGAATATTGTTTCATGCTAAGAACCAAGTTGGCCAGACCTAGTTGCCTACATGCCTTATCACTAGAGCATAGTGTGAGTCAAACAGGACTAGCACCATGAGAAGTTTGTAGATCAAAACCATAATAGGAAAAACATTAGTATCGAGAAACACCTTATTAGTTAATAGAGATCTATAGACCAATATGGCTTACGAGGTGCAAGTATATAGCACTGGCTTTTACCATAACTACATTGCTAAGTAACCCTTGACCTATTCATTAGCTAGGAAGCAAGAACAATCCTATGGAGTTCGCATACTTATGTAAGACACTGTCCCAGACACCACACTTGTCGTTCACCATGTCGAACACACAAAACTGATATCTAAGTTCTTAATATATATTTCTTATGAAGGTCGAATTAGATATGTTCATTCAACTCTTTCAATCATGTATCTGACTGATGTGAATATTCAATTGTGATTTCGATCATTTGGCTGGGTATGACAAATTAAGAATGAATCCATAGAATTGTGCTGATAATTCAATCAAAGATTTCACTTTTACATGTAAAATGATTAGTAATTGCACAACTACAGCAAAACACAGTGTCAAAAGACAAAAAATATTTAAGGACACAATTTAAAAAGCAAATAAAATAGAGATGAGACTCATGATGCTTTTCCAAAGGGACCCATGGGTCGTGATACAAGAATGAGTAAACCAATCAGCTAGGCTAGCACCATAATTGGCTGCAATAACTCTTTTCCATAAGGCATCAATTTTCAATCCAAACCTCCGTATCGATTTTATTTTACTAAAAAAAAACTTTGTTAAATTCTTTGAATCTTCTAATCCCTAGTGCTCCACTCTACTCCGATTGAGTAGATGATATTACTAACACTTCCCAACTAGCCATTACGAACTCCCCTAAAACACTCAAAACAACTAGCTCTAACCTTAAGTTAACTCTTCAAAACACACCAATCAACACTTAGATATGTAGTTTGGAGCACTAGGCGAAGCGAGGCAGCAAGAGGTCGCCTGCGCAACTAGCTCGCTGAAGGCAACATGCCATAGAGCATTTTTTTTTTTGGGTTTTTAAAGTACTCGTGTAATGCATGAATCCTCATGTAAGTTAAACACATATTTATGTAGACATAAAACTGAAGCCATTGGAACTCACTGATTTGAAGAATGGGACAAATTAAGTTCAAATCAAAATCCAAATTGGGGATGTCAGGTTGGAAACTTGGGAGGGATGGCTGAATTGATAATCAAAAGCTTCAATAAACTACTGGTTGACTCCAACAGTGGAGCACCAACGACAGAATAATCAAAAGATGTACACTAACCCTTCTCACCCAAACCAAGCCACCAAAACCTCTCATCAAACCAACAAATTTCCTAGCTCATGATGAAATTCATCCAAAACTTAGGGCTTTTCAGCCAACACAAACCATTTTGATCCTATAATGTCACCTAACCAAATAAATCAACAAGAACATGCAAAGGCACATCAAGAAATCGACCAATCCCAATCTTCTACAAAAAGATTAGATCGAACAACCATTACTCGTAAAACAACCAAATTCCTCACAAATTCCACAAAATCGACACCTTATCTAGGGTTTGGTGAACCTAACCGAACCTAACATCGGTTCCATCGATCAACAAAGACGAAAACAAAGATTGCAAGATACAGGGAATAAAAAAAAAACTCACCTGACGAAATCGCAAATGATTGCGCAACAGATCCACGCAATGCCACTGCTCAGTCCCTTTCTCGCTTGCGATCTCCCCCCACCATTCCCAGCGCCGCCAACACCACTTACTCGCCATCGTTAATCTCACTGTGAACCCCCTTTTTTTGTGCGAAAATCAAACGGGACGGGAAGGAGGATGGAGGAAGAAAACAGAGAAAAGAAGAAGATATATGGGCGGAGTGGGCGGAACAGCTTGGATGCAAGCTGTCGTCGTCGTCGCCGAAGAGGAGGATAAGAGGAAGAGCAATTATGAAGGGTTTTTTTTTTTTTTTTTTTTATATATATATATATTTGGGTGGCTATTCGCCCCCACTAAAATTCTGGGGGCACCCACCCTTTAAACTCAATAAATAAAACCCTAAATTTTTGAAATTTAAATTCAATTAAATGTAACTCTATTTTATTAAATTCAAAATAAAATAAATTAATTTTTATGAAATTTAGGGGTGTTACACTTACCCTTGCGTCCAATTATGCAAGTGCAACTAATTTTGTCAAGCTTAACCGGTTGTCGTTTAGAGCCACATCCTTGTTTGTTAAAATGCAACGCCTATTTGGCATCACAACTTGTAGTCACCCACACCACCCATTTAATATTTACTTACCCACACCATGCACTTCTTTCCCACACCCCTCATTTAAGGAAAACTTTCTATCCTCTCAACTTCAAACCATCGAAAGAAACCCCCCTTTCCTCCCGACTTCCTATTTTCTTATTCAATCCTCCCTGTTTTCTTATTCGATCTAAAGCTCCCACTGCATCTTCCTTCCCAACTGAACCTTTCCCCTCCCAACTGAACTGTCACTCTCTCCCTCAATCTAGCCCATTCCTTCCATTTCCATTTGAATAACCCAAAACCCAAAAGGGTTCATCATCGCTTAATTTCACTCTCTCAACAGGTTGCTCTCTCTCCCATTCTCTCAATTTGATACGATTTTCTCACGAAGGACTGTGTGTGTGCGATTTGGGGTCATTCAACGAAGTTAAACAAATTGTAGATAGTTAATTTCGATCTCAAACCCTAAATTAAACTAATACCATGTCATGTGCGATTAGGTATTCGATCAGTGAACTTCGAACACTGTAAATTAATTTGAATATTTTTTAAAGATTAGCACCCTAAATTGGCATTATTTTTTTTAAGGATTATTTAGCACCCTAAATTGGCATTAAAATTTTCCAATGATTGTTTATGTTAGTTTGAATTGATTGTGTAGTATGGCAAACACGACCAAGGACATTGTGTCTTCATTGGTTGGTGGTGATGGTGGTGGGGATGATAGAGCTGATAAAGTTGATAGACGGTCGATGACGGTGTCTAACCGGAAGAAGATTGGAGAAAATATGGAAGAGAAAAAAAAAGAATGGAAGAAAAGAGAGAAAAAGAAGTGAAGAAGAAAATGAGAGAGGATGAAATGGGGAGTAATTTGATAAACACATAAGCAATGACGAGATTCCTAATCTTATCTCAAAGTCTAGCCGAATCACAATCTCAAGCAGAGGGTATTGAACATGAGCATGAGAGTGTTGGACATGAGGGTGAGGCTGTCGGACATGGGGCTGAGGATGTTGGACATGAGCGTGAGGTTGTTGGACATCAGGGTGAGGGTGTCAGACATGAGGGTGAAGCTATTGGGCATGAGGGTAAGGCTGTTGGGCATGAGCGTGAGGATGTTGGGCACGAGCGTGAGGTTGTTGGACGTGAGGGTGTTGGACATGAGGGTGAGGAGTTAGAGGAGGGTGACCAAGTTGCTGGTGATGATGATGATGAACCAATTATTTATGTTGAACGGACCTGATGAAGTTGAAGAAAATGTAAGGAAGGGGTATCCTTGGGTTCCAAGGATGGCTCTATATTAGAGGATTACTATAACCATGTGGCTCACTCCATTTGAGATGGTGAGTATGTAATTACTATATTTTCCATGTCTTAAAATATCTAAGTTTATTTGTTTTTTTATATTATTTGGACATTGATTTAGTTTTTGTTATTTAGGAACGAGGTGAATTGAGATGTCAACATCAATATAAAAAAAATTTAGTTTGGCAGTTGAAACATGAGCCCAAATAAGTGAGGCAAATGGTGTATAATAGCGGTCTCTGTCCTTTGATCCCCCATTATAAAGATCATGTCGATAAGGTGACGATTTGTGCTTTCGTGGAGCGTTGGCAACCTGAGACCAACACTTTTCACTTCCCTTTTGGAGAGATGACCATCACCCTCGACGACGTTTATCGTATAACTATGCTGTCGATCATTGGTAAGTCTCTTGCTGTGAAAAAAACTCAAATGAAGCCCGAGGAATGTGTGAAGTTGTTGGTTAATGATGGCATTCAAGAGACTGAAGCAGATAAGCATGCCCACAAGAATCTTATTTTTGTTGAGATGAAGTTTATTAAGGACAATTTTTGTGGAAAAGCGAGGGCAACTGATACTCTTTAAAGGAAACAAGTTGGTAGGGGGTTACTTATTATTTTTCTTGGGCATGACAATTTTTGCCAATAAGACTGGAACAAAGGTTTGGACTGAATATTTGAAGTTGCTGATGAAGGTAGATAATATTGGAAAATTTGCTTGGGGAGCAGGAACTTTGGCGTTCTTGTATTGTCAATTGGGGTGTGCTAGTAGAGCTGGTACCAAGCAAATATTTGAATATTTGCGCGTTTGGAGGTATGTTTACACTTGGTTATTCAATTAATTTATTTTTAATTGTTTATGATTTTTGAATTAATGATTTTGTTTTTCATTTGTTTGTAGGGTTGGATATACGATCATTTTAGGCTTTGGGGTAAAGCAAAGATTTCGTCGAATGATAATCTCCCCACCATGGCGAAGTGGGAATGCCCCCAACGTGTAGGGGTTGTGAATGAAGACATCACTCTTAGGGAGCATCTTGACGACCTGTCTCCTGAAGATGTAAAATTGCGTAATTAAGTAAAATATTGATCAAATTGTCTTTCTCATTAATTGTTATGATTTTTCATTAGGCAATTTTATTTTCATGTTTGTAAGGTCAGGTAATTTGGGACCCTCATGTGAAATCCAAGCAAAATACTCCCCTTCATAGCATCACATGGTTGTTTGTTATGCCTGAACATCGAAGAACCATATCACCCTGTTAGAGTGATGAAACAGATGAGAAATGTACATGTCATTCCAAACCCACCTATTTAAGTGAAAGTGAAGAATAGAGGTAGATCTGGCAATAACTACTCGGTCAAGCACGAGATATTATCGTCATTCGTTGACAGTTGCCAGAATCATCTCTTGTCAACTAACAACCGAGGTCAACTAGCGAAGCTTCCATGGGATTACAATGGCGATTACTTGGAGTAGTTTCATGTCATTAGCCATCCCTTTGTCCAATTACCGAAGAATATGAGAACTCATCCCCTAAGAAGACAAATGTTTCTATCTCACAATAGGGTAATATAACTTTGCTTTAAAAATTTTGCAAAGTATTTGACTTGATATTTTTTCATGGTTTTTACGTAGGGTTAATTGCTAAATCCCTCTACAATAAATAGTTAATTGAGATGTGCACCCATCATTAATTACTATTGCGCTTACCCCCCAAGACTAGCAGTCAATGTGCATTGTGTATTTTCAAATTAAATGACCAAAATTCTCTTAATAAATCAAATATTGAGATTGAATGTTTCGTATCTCGAACAAAATCGTATGGTCCATTTGAAATCGTAATTGTATCTCCAAAAAAATTCAACAATTGATAAAAAAAAATGTGTATCTCAAACATCTCATCTCGAATAAAATCGAAGGGTGTAGTTGAAATCATAAACAAATCTCGAGAAAAAATCATAGAGTCCAAATTAAATCATATATGCATCTCGAGGAAATCTAACGGTTGTTAAAAAACAAAACTTCCCCCTTTCTTTCTCCAACTCAATCCTCCACCCCCCTCTGTTTTGCAGCCCCACTGTCACCCTTTTCCTCCCTCCTCCTTCTTCCCTCCTCCCCCTCATTCCTCATTTGTTTCGCAGCCCCGCCGCCACCTTCCTCCTCTGTTTTGCGACATTCGTTTGTGATGAAAACAATTGGTAACTAACCATGAAGAACAACTGGTGTTGTCTGAAATTCCAGTGACATTCTTTGGTGATGAGAACCAAGATCAAGGAATTTAGCATGCTTATCCGTAGTAACCCATTTAGCAGAATATGCCAGCATGTACTTCAGTATCTATGCTCTTGCAATGCATTACAAACTTGTTGTTTCTGATTGAATTGTGTGGATGGACCACTGGAGTGGAAACGCCCTTGGAGCAGAATTGAGCCTTCCATATATGTTATAGTTTTGAGACTGCCAGCATTTCTGCAGAAGATTATTGCAAATATTTTCATCTGGTGGCTGCTTGCATAGTTGGTAAGGATGAGAAAGCTTAAGGATTAATGCTCGCTTTACTTATTTGTAAGTGTCCGAATTTAGTTCCTGATTATTTTTGTTCTAATGAAACTGATAATGATGAATTTTGTTGATGTTGCAATACTGTTGTGGAAGAAAAATTGCATGTTCATAATATAGTTGGTGCACGTGATTGGTTTTCCCAGTAACATGTTGAGTTGTTTGAGCCCTATATTTATTTTTCACTTGTTATTGTAATACAGCTGAAATCCTTTTTTTTTTTGTCAGGCTTCGCAGTTCACTTTGGCTTCAGCTCAAGCCTCACCATATCGCTACCGCCTACCGGTGCAGCTTACCTTGCTGCTTAACCTTGATCTTGGTTCTCATCACCAAAGAATGTGGCTGGGACTTCAGACAATACCAATTGTTCTTCATGGTTAGTTTCCAGTTGTTCTCATCACAAAAGAATGTCGCAGAATAGATGAGGGAGGAGGAGAAAAGGAGGGAGGAGTTTATTTTTTTTAAACAACCGTTAGATTTTCCTCGAGATGTGTATATGATTTAATTTGAACCCTATAATTTTTCTCGAGATTTGTTTATGATTTCAACTGGACCCTATGATTTTCTTCGAGATGAGATGTTTGGGATACAAATTTTTTATCACCTGTGGAATTTTCCTCAAGATACGATTACAATTTCAAATGGGTTTTACGATTTTCTTCGAGATGAAACGTTCGAGATACGAAACATTCAATCTTAGTCTTTGGTTTAATAAAGGAATTTTGGTCATTTAATTTGAAAAATACACAGTCAATGCACGTTGACTGCTAGTCTTGGGGGTTAGTGCAATAGTGATTAATTATGGGTGCACATCTCAATTAGCTATTTATTGTTGGGGGATTTAGCAATTAGCCCAATGTTTTATTACAGAACAAGGCGGTTGATGAGGTTCTTAAGTTGCTCAACGCTTTTATTAATGAAGGTGGGAATGTTAACAAGGTTTTTTTGTTGTCGAGGCAAAACAAAGTACGAGACTTGCTGCACGGAATGTTTGTGTCGTGACCTACGACGATGTACATGCAGATCCTGACAGTGGTGAAGTTGGTGGTGGATCAAGCAAGCTTAGAACAAAGAAGGGTCATGACCTATGAACTAAGAAGATGCATGACCAATTCTAAATTCCAATGTAGTATCAAATTAAAACTATTGAATTTTTATCTTCTGCTATAATGAAAACTATTGAATCTTCGATTGAATGACATCCACTTTATTATGCCATTTTTATGTTTCAAATTAAGAAATTGCTTTCAGATACAAACTTTATGAAAAATCACAGACATATTTGGATGTCAACAAGAAATACAATAATTTTTATGAAAAATCTCATCCATTTTCATGACAGTAAGTATTTGCACCCAAACGCAAAGGTTCTTAAGAACATGAAATTTATGTTTGCAGAGGTTCATGTAAATGAAAACCTCTTGTTCGCATGAACCTTGAGAATGGGAAACTCACAAACATATTTGGATGGTGGATTCTTCCTATAAATATTGTTGTAAAACCATAGAAATTAAAAAAAAAAAAAAACTTCGAACACTCAAAATTTCAAAGATGGGACAGAGTCCAGATTTGGACCCCATTGCAGCGGTTCGTGTGAACCTGATGTATTTGGTCGCAGCGGCTCATGCGACTATAGATCTTGTACTCGCATAATTCGTAAATGGTTGAATATGAAATTATTGTTTGGAAGGTGGATTCTACCTATAATCCTTGTTTAAAAACCATACAAATTTAGAAATTTAAAAAAAAAAAATAGTTACATTTACTCCAAATTTTAAAATTGGGACAAAGTCCATTTTTTCAGCTAACGCAGAGGTTCCTGCTAGTAGGAGTTATCCCTCCGCAACTGTTCATGTGAAGGGTTACCTTCATTCTTGTGAACCTCTGCGAATGTTGTCGATGGTCATTTCTTTCATCGAGATTGGTGCTTTCTTATAATCTGGTCAGACTTATGTCTTTCCCATGCATTGCGCTTTGATTTTCAACGTACCATAAGGTGGGGGTTGCATTGGTAATGGTTGAGATGTTAAGAATCAAGTCTAATCGGTGAGGGGTGGTGGATGGTGTCGTTTGGAAGGAGTAAATGGAGGGGTTTCTTTACATCTTCCCACTATAAATTGGGGAGATGAAAGTTCATCTTCCTCAAACTTTCTGAAACCAAAATGTCCAACAGCGTGCCTCTTCCTCCTCCTCCTTCTCTTGGGTACGACGTGCCCAGTCCCCCTCCTCTGCCTGTCAACGACGTCCTTCCTCCTCCTCCGCTTGTCGACGACTAGACTCCTCCCTCTCCGCCTATCAACGACGACTCTCCTTCTCCTCTTCCTCCGCCTATCAATGATACGTATGTTGATCTTGATGTTGAAGGGCTAACCGAGGAAGAACTGGGTTCAATGCAATTTTCCCATGAGTTTGGGCTGATGGAAGGGTGGACTCCACCTCCAGTGCTTGATTTATGGGTTGAGGCAAGTGCTATTTGGGTTGTTTCTTTTGCGCCCACTGGTAGTGGAGAGCTTTTTGATGGTTCAATGATCGACGAGGAAGAAGAAGACTCTGAAGAAGAAGATCGTTCAAACCGTAGGGAGCATCTTGATGAAACACGCCCGAACCTCGACATGGACTTTGATCACGACGAGGAAGATGACGTCGACTTCCGTGATCAGGACTTTGATGACCTAAGGGACGTCTATGATGACTTCAAGGGTCATGACTCCGATTAGTGAATGCCTAAGTACTTTTTTTGTTTGTTATGCATATGTACTTTGTTTATGCTTCAATAAAATGAAATGTTTGTTTCCATATTGGCAACAAGTTATTTAGCATTAAAATGTTGTTTAAAAAATTCAAATAAATGGAAGCAAAGTCATCCCGAATAATATGAAACTAAATCATTCTTGCAAAACCACTGAGTTATGCAAATGTTTTTAAAAAAATTGGAAACACAATGTGATTTGTATAATGCAAATACCAAAACTTGTGTCAGTCTCAATTTTGGACCACGTCACAGAGGATCATGCGAACATAAGAGTACCAATCACAGCGGCTCATGCGATTTTAGGACAGCTATCGTAGGGTTCTCTATTTTAAGAATTTTAAAAATGTGTTTGGAAGGTGGATTTTACCTGTAAACATTGTTGCAAACCATAGAAATTTTTTAATTATGAAAAAAAAAAAATCAAAAACCCACAATTCCAAATTTTGGACAGCTTCTATTTTGGGCTCTGTCGCAGCAACTCATGCGAACAGAGAAAGGCTATTCGCAGTGGCTCATGTGATTCTGGGCCACTTGTTCGCAGGGTTCTCTATTATAAGAACTTAAAAAATGTGTTTTTAAGGTAGACTTTACCTCTAAACACTATTGCAAAACCATAGAAAATTTTTAATTTTGAAAATATTTCAAAAACCCACATTTCAAAATTTTGGACAGAGTTTGTTTTGGTCTACCTAATCGCAGAGGTTCTTGCGAATGGTGTCTTCCTATTCGCAGTGACCTCTGGATTGGTGTCGATTTCTATACTTTTGTCAGTTAAAAACTTAAAATTCATCTTTAAAATTTTTCCCTTTGATGTTGGTTGCAGTGGAATGTATCAGAATCGAGATGGGTATTAAATTCAATATTTCCATGTAAATTAGTGGAATATATATTTACATTAACATTTAATTAGAAGTCATCTATAGATACAAAAGTGGTGACTTTTCTAACAGAAAAATTAGCCTATGTCAGTGTATTGGTTTACATGGTTGTACAGTATGTACATCAAAAGCGCAGCGCGTGCATCAAACCAATATGGTAATTACCTCATCCAAGTTGTTCATCTTCTTAGCATTGTACTTCCTCAACATTACGTCGCCAATGTGGAGTTGGACATCAAATGAACTCTTCCAAGCAATTGCTTCTGGGAATAGGCGAGAAGGCCAACTAGCAACTATATGAGGCAATAGGGGGTTTCGGTAGCATATGGAGCAACACAAAGTGAGAACTCTGGGCGAGGTGTGCCATGAAACACACCTTAATATCGTTGAACTGTGGAGGAGCCTTCATATATGGAAAAGACATTGTGCTTTGATTCCCATAACTCACAAACACACACTGGTAATGGTTGGTCACAAGCTCTAACATGTCAAGGTCAATAAGCCAATTTCGTCCACCTACCCTTACCTTGGATTTAGGAATTATCAAAGCATGCCTTACCATCTTTATCCCTGACTCATGCCACATTCCAAGTCAAAACTTTTCATTGATTTCTAGCTCATTCCTTACCTGCTTCCAACCACTCTGGCAGTCATAATCTAGAAAATTAGCTATGCATCGAAATCCACAATTTTCATCTCCTTCAACGTTCTCAATGCTATCAACATAGTGCCGAATCCACAACGAAATTTGCTTCATCCAAGTACTGTGGGACTTTTTGGGCTTTTGCTTTTGGTGGCAAACACTTTATTGACTTTTGAGCTCCTATTGAGTCTTGGCATACTCGTGACTTGATGGATCCATTTTAGTTGAACTCTCATGCTTAGCCAACTTATTCTTCTTAGGTTTTCCCTTGCCCGCCAAAAGTTTGGTTCGATCATTATAGTTTAACCAGGGCAACTCCATTCTAGAAGCTTCATCTTCAATACCATCTTTTGATCAGGAGTGGATTCATTAAACATGACCACTGGGTTTATAATCACATCTGCACCTTCATAAATAAGTGTGGTGCCAAGTTGCATCCAATACTTGTTTAAGATATCCAATGGATGTTGTCCAGTAGGGGTTAGATACGTTGTCATTTCAAGAGCACAAATCAACCCATGAGTGGTTCGAATCACAAATCCACACTTCACAAGATCATTCCTCACAAATTCACACCTACGCATTTCTAAAAGCATAAAATCAATAGCCATGTGCGGCACAAACCCATGAGGTTTTCCAAAAACTTTTAACACATGCTCAGCCTTCACCTTCATCAAACTTTGTTGAAAGGATGATTCAATCTCTACGTGTTGTATTTTGATCATTTCATGCACTACAGTCCATACATTCGTAAACATGCCTTGTGAATTTTCCAACATATTCTTCAACTTGGAGTGTGCGCCCTCAACACGATCGATTGTCCATTGCTCAAAATGCATGAAAATATCAGTCCATGCACTCACGAAGTACTCCTTCTGCGGATACCACACCGTCTTCAAATAATCCAAACACTTCGGGGGCGATGCCCATTTTCTCTCAAACTCAACAGTTGTTATATTCCAATCTTTCTATGTACTTGATCTATTACCACGCCTCATTATCTTTAAAGTGATTTTTGCAATTCTTTTCAACATTTATATTTATGTGCTACATGCACAACAATCTCTTTGCTTTGGGAAAGACTCACTCAATGGCCTTTATCAAACCCAATTCTTTATCAGTGACAAATACGATTGGCAACTTGTCTGGCTAAAAAATCCCAAGAAGTTTTCCCAGTGCCCAGGCATATGAATCTTCATTCTCATAATACATAAAACAACATGCAATTTTGAACGTCTTTCCAGTCGACGTGACACCCACAATCTCAAACAACGATATCCGATATTGATTAGTTTTATACGTGCAATCCATAATCATGACAAATGAAAAATATTTCTCTAATTGAACCGAGTCAGGATGCACCCAGAAAATGTTTGTGACTCTATTTCCTTCGTCCATAGTATTGCACTCTATGTAATTATAGTTGCTCAACAAGTGCATAGTCTGTTGCAATACTGTTTAGCCTTTTAGTTGGTTTGTCTTCATGACAAATGACATTATGAATATTCTTCAAATTTGACGTATTATCCTGACACAAATCTTTCAAACCAGCCAAGATGTGACTAGGGAAGACACCGATTTTGACATATTATGCACATATATGATCTCCTCATCATTCAGTTTGCCTGCAAACAAATGACCAACAAGTGATCTTGCTCAAGCATGATTGTGGGTTCCACATGTCACATGCAATTTCCAATGGTCATTACCTTGTGGGACCCCTCTCAACTGAAATGGGCAACTACACTTATTTGTACTGCTTGATCGAAACACATTCTTTACCCTACTGCCGCCTTCCCTCCCCTCTTACATTCAAAATGAATCCTACTCTTACGGTTGTGACGAGCCAGTCATGATTTAATGATAAAAACAACCATGTTATTATCCCTAACGATGTCTCGACACCTAGATATCAAAGCTAACCTTGATGTGAATACCTACAAAATACAAGACAAAACATGTTAGAAACACCAATAAACAATGAACTTGTAAGAGTAATTATACATGAATGAACCTAACTTCTTCCGTAAGAAATAAGTCGCCATCGACAAGCACCTCTTCCAATGCTCTTACCTCATTGTTCATGTCATTATTATTAGCATTTCTATGAACATGTTGTTTGTAGGTACTTCGAAGTTTACTACACCCATGAGAAGGGACTATGCACAAAATAATAATAGAACTTGATGTTGTTGATTTTCGCTCCCTGCTTTGACCATGTTCCTGCTGACCTGCACAAGTAACGCACGTGAGCCACAAACCACCGTGGGGTGGGCTATGGCACTCCGATGCTAAAATCAGACAGGGATCTGAGGAAGGTGTAATGTTGTAACATGGATTTTGTAGCGTACCTTAGCTTACCAACCTCATGTCTTATTTATAGTGCAAGGAGTCTTGGTTTAACCAGGCCATCGTAAGCGTAGTTTAGTGATCCCTGACAAGTCATCATCACCTGGCGTGGCAGCACTGATTAGACTCCCATTTCCTAAACCGTTGATGCCTGCACTAAGCATACTAGGTGTCGGGGTGAACCAGAAGCTATCGTCATCAATGTTGGCTGACTAAGCTTGCCCGATTTGACCAGAGGTTCCACCTACTGAGGGCTGTGCGAACCTAGTGGTTCAGGGTGTGGACGAAGTTACCTTAACTCGGCGAGTGGTAAAGTTCGTACGTCAAAGTTGACTAGGATCCTCGAGTGCTTGTGGAAAACATGCGACAGGGAGCTGTTCAGATAACAAGTTGAGCCCATTGGCTCGCAGAAAAAAGGGCTAGGGTTTCCTGCGTGGTGCGTTACGTTTATGGTGTAGATCGCGCGGTGACATGTGTATGGTGTAGGTTGTGTGACATTTGAGTATATCGGTTACTCCCCTCAATTGATGGGGTTGTGTGCAACGTCATTAATTGATTGACGTGATCTGCGTAGTTTCCTTGGGAACTGTCGTCTTCCATTTTCCTATACGACATTCAATGCTTGGCAGTTAATGTTGGACTGCCTGTTTGGTGAACCATTATGTCTATATAATGGTGTTTTCCAATCATTGTAGGCACCATCTTTTGCTGAGTTTATTTCCTATAATGTTCATGTTTGGAGAAGATGCCTTGGGTTTTCCAAAGGCCGAGGGAAATGCTTTGGGCTTTCCAAAGGTTGAAGTTGGATCTTCATCATTGGAGTTTCCAAAAGTTCTGATGTTTACCTCGACCACGCATGGTGATAGTTGTTGTTATGCGTGGTCACTTGTTGTGGGTGGGCACGTAGTTAATCCGCTGAGGTCTCATAATCTCTTATCATATCACGGAGAAGTAGTGCGGATTTTCTACCAAGGGAGATGCCTTGGTGTTACACCATATCACTTGTGTCATCGTGTGCTCGGATCCCACTTTTAACCAATGATTGATCAAAGTGTTAGTCGGTGTGCGATGTCTCCTGGTGTGGTAGCTCTCAGTCACACCTGCCATCGCATATGGGAAAAGTGGTCTTTCTTGAAAGCATTATGGGACCGTAAGTGCGTCGCTGCTTGTGGCCATCTTCATCTACCTTCTTCTAAACCCTTTGAGGAGGTTGGATAGATGGTGGGAATCGACGTCTTTTGAGGAAATCAACAGCTTGTCGTGAGGTCCTCGATGCTGTAAGGAAAACACTTTCCTGGAGTGATTTGACAGAGCAGTCTAACCGCTCAGTCCTTTCAATCCCCTCTTACACTTTGTCTTTATCTTGGGAAGGGGTCGAGCATCTCTCATTCTCTTAACTCTGTTGTCGTCTTCAGAAGGGGTAGAGCAACTTTTATCTTTGCTCTCACTTGCAGAGTACTCGTATCGGAGGGTTTGCAGGTTTTCGTCGGACTCCATCCGTTGCAGAATTGTCTAAGAAAGTCTTTTATTTCAATTTACCCTATATTCAGATGCTTGTAGTGCTCAGTCTTTTGTTTCTGTCTCAAAGTACTTGTTGTTACATCTTTCCAGTAATCAATAGAGTTTGTTTATGAAATTCTTGTTTTATTTCTTAAATGATTGCGAATCACATAAATCTCTTAAGAACTATAAACTCAATATTGACTACAAAAATGGAAACAAACAACTTTAAGCAAACTAAATGTTGATGGAGATAAACTGATCTTGACCTCGAAGCAAATTCGGATAGCTTTTGCGGATCATTTAGCGGACTGTTGAGGCGTTATAGAGGGGCAGATCTCTGCTTGGATGGAATGTCGGGGGTATGTGTTCCCACCTGCCATTGCCATTACGACTTGCTAGGGGGAGAGTTGATTGTTCCTATACTGCTCGAAAATGGTGTCCCCTCTGTCTTTAGGCCTTGTACTAGGTCAGGCTGCTCTACATGATGTAGCTGAATTTGGGAGCACTCTATCTGTTTCAGTGTGGTGTAGTGGCAGCCTCGTAACGTAGGTTGGTCTCCACATATTGTCCCTTCTGAGTTGTTAGCAATATACTTAACACACTGGTGAAGGGTGGAAACCATTGATTCCATTTGGTGTAGCCATGGTCTTCCTAGGATGAGGTTGTATGACAATGGTGCATCTACCACCATGAAGTCCAGAAATAGGACCTTCTTCAGCCGCGGTTCTCCAGCTACCATGGCTAATCTTATATTTCTGATGAAAAAGCATTTCTCCCTGCTGAATCCGATCAGCGGGTGATCTGATGGCACTAGGTTTTGCTCCTTGAGGTCCATGCTGCGAAAAACATTGTAGAACAAAACCTTGAGCAAGCTTCCTATGTCAATGAGAGCTCTATTCGCTTCCCACTTTGCGATGGAAACGGAAATGACCAAGGTGTCGTTCTTCGGTGCTCGGACTCCATCGAGGTCCTTGTCCGTGAAAGTCAAAGTGGGAATGGGGTTATGAATTTTCAAATAGCAAACTTGTATGTTTTCATTCGCGGGTTGTGTTCGCATATCCAGCAGAGTCCGCTTGCGCGACTGGTCTTCATTTGGTCTGACTTCATGAAGGATGTATATTATCCCAAGACTCTCCTTCTCTATCTCTTTGACCGACTCCCCCTATCCCTGGTCTGTTCTAGTTGCTTCTCAGACTTCAAGAAGTCTTTCAATTTGCCCTTGCGGATCCAGTGCTCTACTTCATACCTCAGACTTTTGCAGTCATTGGTGTTGTGGTCGTCTTCCTTGTGGTACGCACAGTATTTGTCATTGTCCCTTCTGGTAGGGTCTCCGCGTGTCTTCGGGGGCCACTTCAATTCCTCCCAATTTTTCATGGAGTTGAGTACATCCGACAGACTAGCATTTAGGGGTGTCACGGCTCTGGATCCAACGTAGTTGGATGACTTCTCTGGCCTGGGATGATCAGGATTCAGTCTGTTGTAAGTCAGCTTCCTCTTGCTCCGCTCCTCATCCTCATCCTCGTGTCTTTTCCCCTCCTTATTGTCCTTAGAAGCCGAGGGCTTCCTGTTGCCTTTGGTCTCCCTCTTAGCAGTCCTTGACTCCTCCAGGGTGATGTGTCTCTGGACGCTCTTGAGGAGCTTTGCCATGTCCAGAGGGGGCTCCAAGGTGAGGTCCTCGAATAGTTTTCCCTCTTTGGGGCCCGCAGTGAATGCCATCACAGCTGTATCGTCGCTGCACCCGTTGATGAGGTTCAATCCATTGTTGAAGCGTGTGATGTACTCTTGGAGCGTCTTGCCAGACCTCTGCCTTAGAGAGAGTATGTAGTGCGAACCTTTTTTGAAACACTGGCTTCCGACGAAACGTGTCAAGAATTCTTTCGCTGCTGTTTTGAAGGAGTCGATTGGCTTCGGTGGAAGGCTGTGAAACCATGTAAATGCCGGGCCTTTAAGACTGGTGGGAAAAGTTCAGCACGTGACAAATTCAGATCCTTCCTTGAGCGCCATTACGTGTTGGTAATGGCGTAGATGATCAAAATGATCGGTGGTTTCGTCATAGGAATCGAGCTTAAGAGGAGTGAACTTTCTCGGAAGTGCTTCACTCATGATCCGGTCCACAAAGGGTGGGACAGAGAGGTGATATAGTACGTCCAGATCATGCGTTCCTCTGCGGAGAGGGTTCCCGGGACCGAGCTTTTCTGTCTTGGCGGCTGGATCAGCGTTAGCCGCACAATCTCCCTTACTTCAATAGGAACTGACGAGGGCATGGCTCTCCTACGCTTGCTCCCTATCGTCCACTGGAGGCGGAGGTTCGTGTTGTTCCCGATCTCCTTCAGCAACGGGTGGATTTTGTCGTGTGAGTGTCTCCAGCACCTTGATAACCTGCTGTATTTGGGATGCCAGCACCTCAATTCCGGGGTTTGTCATTGCTGCAAGGGCGTGAGTAGGTTGCATGTGCATGGCAGGAACAGGGACAGCCGGAGCATTGGACGTGCCCCCTGATTCGTTGTTGCGTGACCTTGTGGTCACCATCTCTCTGGGATTTGGTAGGAGATGACACTTAGTGTAAAGTTAAGAACTATGTCGTCCCCACGGACGTCGCCAAACTGATGTTGTCGATTTTCGCTCCTTACTTTGACCCTGTTCCTGCTGACCTGCACATGTAACACACGTGAGCCACAGACCACCGTGGGGTGGCCGATGGCACTTCGATGCTAAAGTCAGACATGAATCTGAAGAAGGTGTAATGTTGTAACAGGGATTTTGTAGCATACCTTAGCTTATCAACCTCATGTCTTATTTATAGTGCAAGGAGTCCTGGTTTAACCAGGCTATCGTAGGCGTAGTTTAGGGAGGAGATCTTCGTGGAAATGTCTCTCTAATTAAGAGTCGTGTTGTAGAAGGGAAGTTCCATGTTAGTTCTGCACTCCTAGATACGTGGGAGATAGTTCCCAATCCAAGACCAATCCGTAGAAGGGAGTTTCCCCATGTGAAAGATACTTTGGTGTTTGCTTCTTAGTTGGAAGCAAATAGTATTTGTAGTTTTCTGTCCGAAGCTGATCCTCGAGATACTTGTCTGAAGAGGACTTACGGTATCGTGGATAGTTGTGAAACGTGTGGGCCTAGCATGCTGTGAGAGTCTCAGTCCGCCAAGCGGACTGAAGTTGAGCGAGCTTAGATCCGCTTGGGCTAGATTTGTGTTGTGCCGATGCTTGAGTCTGTAAAACCTCGAGATCATCATGACACATGTTCGGCTCAGGAGTGTGACCGTTTTTATGTATCATCAGAACTTTCAAGTAAAATCGACAAACAATAACAACAACAACAATAGCACAAGAAGAAATAAAATTAAAATGCGAGTTCAACTCAAGTTGAGAATGTAATCTCAAGTAGAGTGATAAAAAGTTTATCTTCCACTTCAAATTGTTCATGTTCGTCACCTTCACGTCCACTGTTGTAATCCACAAGGCTATAATCATACCAAACTCCTTACAAACAAGTTTGAGGAACTACAAATGAGAGAGGAGTCGACTGTGTTGAGAGAGGACAATGGAAAGTTCCAACGAGCTTGGTGGAAGAGAAAAGACAACGAAAAGGAGGGATATTTGACCATGAACCCATTAATCCTATAGGACCTATTACTACTTTATTCAGATATGAAGTCGAGGATAAATTTGGATTTACTTTGCTTGTTGAAAGAGAGGTATGGGAAGGAAAACAAATTTCTCGTCCTAGGAGTGAGAAGAGTGTTTTTGTGTTGGTTTGGGTTTTTTTTGGTGGTGTGGGAGAGCATGTAAAAAAACAAATTTGTTTTGGCTCGGTGGTGCGGATGAGTGCAAGTTGTGGTGCCAAATAGGCGTTGCCTTGTTAAAAACTTATTCTTCCTTAAAACTTAATTTTGGATACTGTAGTGTTTGCCATATTAAGTGGTGTTTATTTGTGCATCCGAATTCCAAATTTAACATGTGAATTGGCACAAATAAGAACATCTCCAAGGGAGACCCTAAATTGGTCCTATGGGGCATCCATGTCATCCCCCAAAACTAAAAAAATATTTAAAGTACTCTCTTTTCTTCCCCCCCCCCCCCCCCCTCTTCTCCAGCCATTAAAATTTAAATAGGGAATTCTAAAATTAGGGGAAGGTATATTTAAATAATGATGAAAAATTAAAGTGGGGAATGTGGTTGGAGTGATGAAGAAATAGGTGATCCCTAAAATTAGCTTTTGGTTAAAATGGGACGTGGTTGATACCCCAATTTAACTTTTATCCTTGGAGATGCTCTAAGCTTTTGGAAATAAGCACAAAAACCTTGCTAAACACATTGTGTTTCTTTTATCTACTTGGTTATTTGCATAAAATTATTTTTATATAATTTATTGTTGGCATCTCTATGAAACTGGAGTTCAACTAGTGATAATTTTAAGATTTTTCATTTGATCACATTAGCTGGTTTAATCTTCTCTTTCAGGTATTAATACTGCGGCAGATCTACTGGTGGGCTTGTTCATCCACATCATTTTGAAGCTTTGTGGTATTCCTGAGTGTTGAAGTGGCAACGCCAACTCAACATTTCTAGACAATTCTTTTGTTGCAGCTACCACAAGTCTCTAGAAATTTCTCTTTCTAGATTAATCTCTTGAGAAATATCTCTAAGTGTCTAGAGAATTCTCTCTAGACTTCTGCAAGGATTTCCACATATAATTATAAATAGGCCTCTAGGTTTTACATTGTATTGTAGCTCGAGTGAGCTCAAATGTAGGAGAACTCTTAAGTGGTAGTGTGTGTGTGTGTTTGAGAGAAATATGTGTAGGCTTGTGGTTATGTGTTGTGATTTGTAATTGTTGGTATTGTGTATTAATGTAATTCTAAGTTTGTAATCGATCTTATGGCCATGAATTCTCTACACTGAGAAATTGTTCTTGATTTCTATGGGAGTATGGCTCTTTAACCCATTTACATTTACCATCAGAACCCCTGGAAATTGTGCTTGGCTTTTGTGGGAGTATGTCTAATATTGTATCTAAGGTTTCTGATTTTTTTATTCTTTAAATATCAACACTCATTTGAAGGGTTAGACATTTTTCATCATAAAACAAACCTGTGGCTTCTATATTTAGGATTTTGTAGGATTTATTTTTCATCAGGGTTCTTTATAAAGCCAACATTGTATGAGGGAACTCATAGAACCTAGAAAAGGGGGAAAAAAAGAAGCCAAATTCACATATTTGGTTCAATTTTGTAATCTTGGCTTCGTTCTCATCGATGATGTAGTTAGGTATTCTAGTTGAGTTTTTACCCTGTAAATCCAATTTCTTTCATTCAGGTATCTGTAGGCTTATAAAACCTCCCATCTTACTCATTGCACATAGAAAATAATAGGGATCATTCATTGTTGTTCATATGTACGATGAACATGCTTTAATAAATTTTACCAGTGTATGAGTTTCTCATTGATAGCCTTGAAGAGGAATCAGACCTTACGCTATCTAGCACGAGATTTTTGAGTCTCACATGTCTTCCATTTCACCATTAAGGCATATTGAAAGTGAATCAAATTCCATGAATACAATATCTATCTAAACAAGGAGATGTAATTTAATAAACATTGATAAGATATGGCTATATTTCATAGTATCTTGCAAAGATTTCATAATTGGACGTTGAACCCATTTCCCGACTCGATGAGTGAAAATTGAATTGAAAATTGATGTTCCAGCTATTTCAAGAGTTTGTTGAGCTTCTTGTGGATCGATGTCAATACCCTTTTCCACATCATTAACTATTATGTTTTTTTTTTAATTGGGAGAGATGGTTGAGTGGATTAAAGTGGTTGATTGCTAATTCGTTGTGCGTCTGTCACTCTATAATTCCCCCGTTGGAAAATTCCTTTAAGGTGGATCTACATAGTTCATATTATTATACGTTGTAGACTATCGAACTATATGTGAGTAGTGTTTGATTAGACCCGATTAATTATGATCATTAAGAAACAAGACTAGGGTTATAAACACGTTTCTAATTACATATTTTATGTATTAACATGTATTATTAAATGAGTATGGAAGTTATTTGTTTGTAGATATCAATTTAAGTCCCAATATAATTCTATTATTGATGATGGGCTAATAATAAAATTATGGTTCTATGTATACAGTTGAGGTCCCCACTCCAAACTTAATTCTCTATTTCCTATTTTTTTCTATATGGTTTGATAAACACAAGATAAAGGTTTTGGAGGTGGAAGATCTCTCTGTTGCATGTTTCTAGTTCATGAGGATTGCTGCGAGGATATTCTTCATCAATGGCGACTTCAGGTACGCATTGATCTGTATTAGCGCTTTTATCGCTCCTCTGTTTTCGATCATGTCTTTAGCTTCAACCGATCATGACAAAGGGTGGAGGGATTTTGTTGAGTATCTCTGGAATTTGCTTTCGATCGACTGTGGTTTCAATTTTTTTCTCTTTGAAATCACATTGAAACGGGCGAAGAAGACGACCCAGAGGGTCTGTTTTTGGGCCTAAAACCTCTTGGGCTTGGCTGGTATTGACTAGTCTAGACCAGTCTGGTTCGAGCGGTCTGGTAATGAATCGGTCTAGCTCTCATGAACCGGTTTAGCCGGTCTGATGCTGATGGACCAGTTTTTTGACCGGTTTTGCTTTTTTGAGCTCGTAAGGACTGTTTTGGCTACCTGGCATATTGGACTGGACCCCATTGCAATTTTTTGGCCTTCTTCACTTATGCATTTAAAGAATTTTTAGGAACACTTAAAGAATATTTTAGTTAGCAATTCAAAATTTAAATTTAGGTCGAATTTTGTAATACGTCGCCTAAGTAGTCTCTTTCATGATATTTTATTGTAATATGAATTTCAGTTAATTTTTTTTGGTGGATTGTATATAGTTGCGTCATGGCGCATGCGAATAACAATCGACCCATAGAAAGGTTGTTCTTTTGGCCGGTTCATTGGCGGTATAAGGTAATTAATTTTAGTAAAATATTTTTGGGATTCACTTATGCATTCAGTGATTAGCCAAAAGGAAAGTCGTTGTTTAGCCAAGCCCGGTTATATTTTATTTCTATTAATTAGCCTTAGTTGTTTTGAGAGAACCACTTACATGTTACCATTCTGTCCAAAGACTTGAATTATAATAGTGTGTTCGATTTCTCGTAAGAGTCCATTATTGAAGATGTAAATTTATATGTACTATATTTTTTGCCCTTCGTCAATTTGTTTGCTCATTTATTAGACAAAATTTTGCATGACGATGATTACTCGTTATTTATTTTTCTGTTATCATATCAATGCATTAGAATTGATGGGAAGTACATATATTGATGTGAATTTGTTCTTTAGTGTTATTTTAGTGAATGTTTCTTCGATATCTGCCAACTTAAACGACATTCCAGTGCTTAATGGATCAAATTTTGAAAAAGGTAAAAAACATATAGTTATCATTCTTGGGTGTATAGATTTGGATTATGCGCATCGTGTTAATGAACCCACTAAGCCTACTGATTCTAATTCAGCTGAAGAAAATACTTCTTATGAAAAATGGGAGCGCTCTAAACGCATTAATTTTATGATAACGAAGTATTATATTTCTGAAACTTTTCGTGGTGCCATGCCTAGGAAAATACTACAGATTCCCTACGCCAAGTTGCAGACCGATTTGTTGCATTGGAAAAGATGGAGGCAAGTACTCTTCTTAGAAAACTTGTTACCATGCGGTAAACTGGCAAATGAAATATAAGGGAGTACATAATGAAAATGTCTAATCTTGTTTCCAAAATGACACTAAAGTTTGAGTTTTTTGATGATCTTATTGGGCATCTCATTTTGATTTATCTTCCTACACAGTTTGGTCCATTTAAGATCAATTATAATACTCAAAGGAAAAAATGGACTCATAATGAGCTCATTGCTCGGTGTGTGCAAGAAAATGAACAATTGAAATGAGAAAAAAAAAAAAAAAAACAGAAAGTGCTCACATGAGGACATTTTCCAATGACAATTTAAGCATCAAGAAAAGGAAAAGAAATATTTTTGTTAAAGCTAAGGAAACTTCATCTGATGGGATTTCACAGGCATATATGCAATAGAAACATGATAAAGTCGCCACATGTTTCTTTTGCAAGAAAACGAGTCATGTAAAGAAGGATTGTCTTAAATATCAGAAGTGGCTCGCGAAAAAATGTGATAATTTTAATTTTGTTTGTTCTGAATTTACTCTAGCTGAGGTGCCACGCTATTTCTGGTGGATAGATACAGGTGCAACTATTCATATTAGTATTTCCCTGCAGGATTGCATAAGGAGTCGAAAACCAAATGATGCCAAAAGGTTCATTTACATGAGGATTGACAATAAAGCTTGTAAGGAGGCAATTAGAGTCTTTAGATTAAAATTAGAATCTGATTTTTATTTAGATTTGGATGAGACTGTTTATGTACCGTCATTTAGGCGAAATTTAATTTATGTTTCTAGTGCGGTTATACTTTTTTTTTGGAAAAAGAAGTTTTAGTCTCTTACAAAATTACAATGTTATTGGTAATGGATCTCTGATTGATAATCTATATAAGTTAGACTTTGATGTTTCCACTTACAGTCAATTGAAACTTTGCATGTTAGAAGTTATGGTACTAAGCGAAGATTAATTAGTCAGAACTCATCTATGTTATGGCATAAGCGTTTAGGTCATATCTCTCAACCAAGGATCGAAAGGCTTGTGTCAATTAGAGTTCTTGGTACCCTTGATTTTACAGATTTTACGATTTGTATTGAATGCATACTGGGAAAACAAATAAACATTAGGAACTTAGTTGCTCATAGGAGCTCAGGAGTCTTAGATTTGATATATACTGATTTATGTCGTCCATTCCCTATGGGTTCTTGGAATGGTCAAAGGTAT
Source organism: Berberis vulgaris (assembly GCA_963556465.1). Classification (NCBI taxonomy): domain Eukaryota; kingdom Viridiplantae; phylum Streptophyta; class Magnoliopsida; order Ranunculales; family Berberidaceae; genus Berberis; species Berberis vulgaris. The sequence continues at coordinate 65,876,486 of OY747134.1, read as the reverse complement.
TTTATAACTTTTACAGACGATTATTCTTGCTATGGGTAACTATACTTAATACATGAAAAATCACAATCATTTGATGTGTTCAAGGCCTATAAAGTTGAGGTTGAAAATCAACATTATAAGAAAATTAAGGCCATTAGATCTGACCGTGGTGGTGAATACTAGGGCAGATATGATGGTTCAGGCCAATGCTCAGGTCTATTTGCGAGGTACTTACAGGAATGTGACATCGTCCCTCAGTACACCATGCCAAGGATACCATGTCAAAATAGTGTATCTGAGAGACGAAATAGAACCCTAAAAGACATGGTTAGGCGTATGATTTGTCATTCTACCTTGCCAGAGTCTATTTGGTGAAAGATCCTAAAGACTGCAATTTATATCCTTATTCGAGTACCAGTAAAACAGTCAACAAAACCCCATATTATGGACTGGTAGACATCCTAACATTTGACACGTAGATATTTGGGGTTGTCCAGCTGAGGTTAGGCCTTACAGGCCTCATGAAGAAAAATTAAACTCTATAACTGTTAGTTGTTATGTTATTGTAGGGTTGAAAATTGAACCGACGGTTCAATTTTTCACCTAAATCGTGAATCGAATCAACTTTGATTGGTTTCAAAAAATTCAAATCAAAACCGAAACCGAACCGACCATTAAAACAATCGAACCGATTCTAATTTATGCAAATCGTAACCGAACTGACCGACTATTTTAAACATACTATATTATTTTTATATAAAATATATATTATTTATTATATATATTTGGTTGGTTCAGTTTTGTCGGATAAAAATCAATGAGAAACCGAAAACTAAACCGACCACTTTGGTTTTGAATTTTTTAAAATCGAAACCGAATCGAACTTAACCGAACCAATCGGTACGTTTTTATCGGTTCGGTCGGTTTAATCGGTTTGGCCATTTTTTGCTCAACCCTACTTTATTGGATATTCAAAAAATCAAGAGGATTCAAGTTTTATTGCCTCTCTACTTATACCTTAATTGAAACGGATAATGCCAAGTTTACTGAGAATAGTGGGAGTATACAATCCAAAAATATTAGTTTTAAAGAAGAACGTGTTGACATTTCTATGATGTATATTCAATTGTTAACATGATCATACCTGTTCTTGAACAGGAACAAAGATATGGCCGGATTGCTTTCTACTAATCCAGAAGCACCTCAACCTCCTCAATTACAAATGCCAATAAGGAGATCCAAAGGAATATGATATCTGCTATCTCGGATGATTGTTAGTATATCTCGATGAGCATGAGTTTGATATAGGAATGGAAAATGATTCTATCACTTTTATTCAAGCCAAACAAAGTGTTCACTCTTCATATTGGATGAATGGTTTTTTAGATGAGTTAAAGTCTATCAAGGACAATGACGTTTGAGATCTTATCGAGTGGTCTAAGGGGGTGAAACCAATTGGATGCAAATGGATTTTTTAAAGCCAAACGTGATTCCAAAGGTAACATCGAAAGATATAAGACACGTCTTGTCGCTAAAGGCTTTACTCAAAAGGAAGACACTGATTATAAAGAGACATTATCTCCAGTTTCTACGAAAGACTCTTTTAGAATCATAATGGCCCTTGTAGCTCATTGTGATTTAGAGCTACATCAGATGGATGTAAAAACTGTATTTCTGAATGGAAATGTTGAAGAAATTATTTATATGAAGCAACCACTGGGTTTTGAGATTAAAGACCAGATTATAAATTTTACAAATTAAAGAAATCCATCTACGAGTTTACGCATGCATCTCGTCAATTGTAAAAAAAGTTGATCAAGTAATTTTCTCATTTGATTTTGAGGAAAATCCGGTTGATCAGTGTATTTATCGTAAGATTAGTGGGACCAAATTTGTTTGTCTGGTTTTATATGTTGATGACATCCTACTAGCAAGTAGTGACATAGGCTTATTGCATAAGACCAAGAAATAGTTTCGAAATGAAAGATCTTGGTGAAACATCTTTTGTATTAGGCATATAGATTCAGTGTGACAGATCACGTGGTATTGTTGGTTTATCACAGAAGGCTTAGTCAAAAGGGTGTTAACTAGATTTGATACGCTTAATTGTAAACTAGGTGATGCACCCATTACTAAGGGTGATAAGTTAAGTTTGCTCAAATGCCCAAAAATGATTTAGAAAATGCACAAATGAAAGATATCTATTTTGTGGGGAGTCTTATATATGCTCATATTTGTACGCATCGATATTTCGTACGCAGTTGGAACGCTTGTCAGGTATTTGAAGGATACATGTATGGATCATTGGAAAGTGGCTAAAAGAGTAATGTGGTATTTGCAAAGAACAAAAGAATTTATGCTCACATACAAGAAATTTGATCACTTAGAAGTAGTTGGGTATTCAGATTCAGACTTTGCAGTTTGCCTTGATAAAAAATAGTCCACATCAGGTTATATTTTCATGTTAGTTGGTGGTGTCATTTCTTGGAAAAGTGTCTAACAACAACTCATTGCTTCATCCACGATGGAAGTCGAGTATGTTGTTTGTCATGAGGCATAAAATCATGCATTGTGGTTACAAAACTTCATTTCAACAAGTTTCATTGAGAAACCATTGAAGATCTATTGTGATAATAAAGTCAATGTTCTTTATTCCAATAATGACAAGATTTTCGAAGCGTCAAAGTACACTGACATTAAATATCTTGTTGTTAAACAAAGAGTTTGAAATCATCAAAATGCAGTTGAGCACATTAGTACAACTCTCATGATTGCGAATCCGTTTACTAAGGGCTTACCGCCTAAAGTTTTCAAAGAGCATGTTGCTCGTATGGAAGTGGTTAGTCCTTATGATGTACCTAATTAGTGGGAGTTTGTAATATTTTGTCATGTTTAATGAACTCATAGTTATTATTACATTTGATTGATGATTTTGACATAAGTTTTCTACTTTTTCAATTATAGTTGCACATATACAATTTGATTAAGTAGAATAAAACGATTCAATTTTGAATCATAAGGTAGGACCAGTTGAAAATGGACATGATCATGGATCACATTACATGTCATTTTCATGCTACACAACCATACTTTGATCTATGTCTTGATTGTATTGGTATTTGTGACCATCGATGGGTCCAGCCACGATAAATGTATTGAATGCCACTATGATCCTATATTGATATTTTCAATGGACCAGATTGTTTTGAGACGACTGTCAAGTTTTGAGCTCATTTATTTTACAATGTATAATATATGGATGATCTATGTAGTCTAAGTGGGAGATTGTTAGAAAATTCCCTTAAGGTGAATCTACATAGTTCATACTATTATACGTTATAGACGGTCGAACTATAGTGAGTGGTATTTGATCAGTCGATTAATTGTGATCATTAAGAAACAAGACTAGGGCCATAAACATGTTTCTAATTATATGTTTTATGTCTTGACATGTATTACTAAATTGAGTATGGAGGTTATTTGTGTGTAGATATTAATTTAAGTCCCAATATAATTCTATTATTGATGATGGGCTAATAATAGAATTAGGGTTCTATATATACGGTTCAGGTCCCCACTCCAAACCTAATTATCTATCTCATACTTTTCCTATTTGATTTGAGAAACACAAGAGAAAGGTTCTGGAGGTGGATGATCTTTCCGCTGCGTGTTGCCAGCTAATGAGGATTGCTGCGAGAATATTTTTCATCAATGGCGACTTCAGGTATGCATTGATTACAATTTTTCTTCTTTGATTATTGACACGAGGTCTTGGTTTACAATCTGTTAGATTCCTACATCTCCTCCTTTTTGCATATAGCATCGCCACTCCCTTTGGCAGCATCCACTAATTCGAAACTTAATTTGAAAAGCCTATTTCGACCCGGACGTATTTGGTTGCCCCCTTAAAGAATTAGAAAGCCTCATATATTGCAATATATGATTTGATCAAATTATTATTTTACATATCGGAATGTGAGACTATTTCCCGAAAGTGGTTAACAATAGCCCTGATGGGTGGTTTCGCTGCAATATCCTTTAGTTTTAGGAAAAAGTAATAAAGAATTTATATTTGAACGTTGAAGAGATTTTAGTTAAATTTCGAAGAATGTAAATGTTGGGAACTCGTAAATATTTATTAGAACATGGAGAGTGAATCAAATAAATAAAACGGAGCGAGAGAGTAGTTATATTGGGGAAAAAGAAGAGCCATGGTAAAGAGACTCACTGAATTTCTTTTATTAGCATTTTTATTTATCTGTATAAATCTACATACGTGCACAACTCTGTGCAAAAGGAAATGACATGAAGAACTGTTACATTTGGGTTGCTTCAGCATTTTGGAAAAAAATTCAGAAACCAAAAAGGTCAGTTGGGTTCCCACATCTAGTAGTGAATCGTATAAGATATTCCTTCAGCCAGATAAGTTGAACCTAATTTCTTTCATTGCAATTGTTACATATAAAGTCTTTGTACAAAACATTGAAAAGAACACACTAACTACATCATTAGTGTGATGGGGAGATTGGATTTCAGTGTGTATGTATATATATTAATATATACTTGTTCTGCTCTTACCAAATAGACATGAGTGCGAGCAATGCACGCGGTAGAAAGCTAGTGTCCTTTTAAAAGCTTCAATAAAGGTTCATTTTCGTTATAACGAAATTAAACTATCAATTTTTCCAGACTTTTAACATTCTGTGTTCAGGGTTGTTTTCAGTATCAGTATTCTGTATCAGCTTTTAGTACAAGACATTTAAGCTGGATACCCAATTTGAAGTCTGTAGCTTCAAACTAATTGTTAAGAAACCTTAATTGGGGGGTGGAGTGACTTGCCAATAGTTAATATTTTCAAGCTCCTGTATGCATCCTCAGCCTTTCTGAAGAATTGCATTTTGAAGCTCTCAGTCCATGCTCATAAGCTCCCTCACCTATCATTGGTTTGACGCTCCTCCTGTCAGTGTCCATAACATTCTGCAGAAATTGAATAATAAGAATGGTGTATGTTTGGTTCATCCGATGAGAATCTATATAGGACTCAAGATGTTGCCTAAAATAATTAAATAAAAGAAAGTTGACATTAAATTGACAAATAAGTTTTGAAGTAAATGGAATTGAAAGTTTTACATATATAGAACTTACCAATATGTCTACTCCTCAGAACTAACGTATTGCAGTGCCACTGCTGAGGGTCTGAGCCTCTACGCCCCAGAGGATCAAACGTTGGGTAGCCACCAGGATGATATCCTAAATTCGATGAGATTGGGATCTGGGTATCACTTTGAAGTGCAGTCCTGTAAAATCAATAAGCGGGCTTCCAAATCATCAGACTAATTGAGACACTTGTCATACAAAGTAACCAACTGTTATAAAATAAATAAATAAGTAATTCATGTAATGAGTAGGTAACCCAAGCTTAAGTGAAATGTGCCATTGATCTATTAGATTTTAGTATTCTATAGTGAATGCAACACATTATACACTATTACAATCTTTCGAATAAATTAAAAAATAAAAACCAACTATACCTGTCTTCACCATGTGGAGTCCCACTTGAGGTATGGCTCATCATCTGGCCAAGTATTATTCTGTAGATGCTCGATAATCTCATCACTGGGTATCGGTCCAGCAGTCATGTCTGAAGGAGACGGTAACGGTACTACAAATTCCTCCACCTCATGTCACCAACATCTGTCGCCCAAGTACCATACTCTAGTCTTTGTGGGTTTCCCTAAACGGCCTTGATGCAACTTGAGGATACCATTAAAGTGGTCCAGATACGGTTTTTTCATTTTATTAAAATTTACCTTGGATCTGACCGATAAGTATGATCCAAATAAGTAAACTTATCTAAAATCCAACCTGTTTCATGCCCTAGGTCAGCATGTATTCACAACATTAACATTCGGATTTGGAATACTGTGTGGTAGTCGTTCTGATCCACACCGGTTTGTCAACCAAACAAATAGTGTCCAAGTGAGAGTGCGTATTCCTACTGTAGAGTTCCCAACAAAAGGTTGATTTCAAGCATGGCCAATCCATGATGTTAAGTTGATTGTAACAGGGTCCCGAAACTCAGTCATTGATCTCAGTTTTACTTATGGGGGCTATGTGCTTCAATTAGGCTAGTCCCTGAATAACCATCTCCTCCAATATCTCTCATGATCTGCCTCACCCTGGCTACATCATCCCACCTTCTGGCCGATGCATATAGATTTGACATCATTATATAAAACCCACCATTTTGATAATCCAAAAGGAAGATGTGCTTTGCGAGACATTCCCCAAGTCTTATCTCTTGGTGGATACAACAGGCACCAAGCAGAGCTAGCCAAATGACCGGATCAGACTCCACCTGGATGCTTTTAACAAAGGTGACTGTTTCGTCTATCAAGCCTGCACGACCAAGAAGATCAACAATGGATGCATAGTGTTGCACTCCGAGAGCCACATCAGATTCCTCCAACATAATCTTTAAGTATCTCCATCCTTCTTGGACAAGGCCTGAATGACCACAAGCAGATATTACTCCCAAGTATGTGATGGCATCTGGTTCGACACCTTGTTTTAGCATCTGCAAGTAATGACTGTGAGTTTCATGTTCCATCCCATGCATCCCGTAGCCTGAGATGAGCGCATTCCAAGTCGCCAAGCATGGGTTCTTGATACTCTTGAACACTCCTGCTGCACTTTGAATGCTACCACACTTCGCATACATGTCTATGAGAGCAGTTGCGACGAAGTCTTCTATTTCTAGGTTGTTTCTGAGGATATAGTTATGGATTTTTCTTCCAAAGTGTAAGGATCCCTGCTGTGAACAACCAGAGAGAATGCTAGCCATAGTGATTGAGTCTGGATTGTGACCAAAAGCCTTCATCTGGTGAAACAAACCCATGGCCTCATCAAACTTTCCAGCTTGTACATAGCTTGAAATTATTGAATTCCAACTGATCAATGGTCTTTCAAGCAACCCCAGAAACAAAGAAGAAGCAGCTTCTATGTCATTAAACTTTGCATACATGTTAATAAGCCCATTAATCACCAATTTATCAGATGCCAACCCACTTTTGATACTATAACCATGAAAAGCAATCCCAACTTGAATATAAGCTGGATTTGTTAGTCCATGAAGAACACTAACCATTGAAACAGCATCTGGTTTCATTTCTTCAAGCTGTATCCGACCAAACCATTCTACAGCGGATGCTATGTCCCCGTCCTCCGCATAGCCAGAAACAATTGCAGTTAGTGAAGCCAAGTTCTTAAAAGGCATTAACTCATAAAGCAATTGTGAGAAATTCATGTTCCCACACTTGGCATACGTACAAATAAGTGAAGTAACCACAGAATCATCAGCATCGAGACCAATTTTAACAGCATAAGAATGGACACAGCCCAATGGAGGGTTTGCTGATAAAACGTTCACTAAGGTAACTGAACTAATCTCAACATTTTTCTCACACATTTGTTTGAAAACAAGCATTGCATCTTTCAAATAACCACATTGGACATATGCACCAATCATGGTGTTCCAAGAAATTACATCTTTTACAAGCATCCCTTCAAACAAAACCGTGGCAGCGTCAATGTCCAAGCATTTCCCATACATGGAAATGAGGGAATTCTTCACCCGCGAATCCAACTCAAGTCCAATCTTAATTCCATACCCATGTATCAACTTTCCTTGAAACAACAATTCCAGTCGAGCACAAGAAGGTAAAACACTAATAATCGTAACACCACAAGGACTAACCCCTTGTTTGAACATTTCTGAAAAGAGTAATAGCGCATCTAAGTCATACTCGTTATGGGAATACCCATTAATTATTGAATTCCATGAAATAAGGTCCCTATGGGTCATTTCATCAAACAACTTCTCTGCCATTAAAATATACCCGGATTTCGCACACAGGTCAAGAAGTGCAGTGGCGATATAATCAAATTGAATGATCCCAGATTTGACAATGTGGGTATGAATCTGTTTGGCTTCTAGTTCTACAATAGATGAATGTAATTGGAATGTGAAGGATTTGATGAGCAAGGAGAAGGTAAGATCATTGGGTTTTATGCTGGATTGTAACATTTGGCGGAAGCGAACGATTACCCATCTCGGATTTTCGCCTTGGATGCAAGATTTTAAAACATTGTTACAAAGATAAACGTTTTTGTTGGGACTTAAAGCTGGAAATGTTTTGACACAGAACTGTGCGAATGGATTCAACTGGGTAAAGCGAAGAGAGTTCATGGTTAGTATTTCATCACTTCTACTAAGGAATTTTAGCGGGAGAGTAGTTATAAATAATGAACCATTATTATTATTATTTTATATGTTTTGTTTATTTTAACCCTCTCTCTATTTCTGGATCACTTTTGTAAAAGAGGGGTATATATGTACTGCTTATGAACCGTGTTTTGTGGATTTCGCCTTGATTTCGCAATGTCTGTAATGTACTCTCCCGCTAAAAATGTACAATGAAAATGTCTAAAATGTACTCTCAATTCCTTACTTATTACAATAAAAAGTCATAGGGGTAGTTTTGTAATTTGAATATAAAAACTATTACACATGTGTACCCTCCCAAATTCACAATATTTACAATCAAACCCGATCATCTCAAATATTGTTAATTATGGATAAACCCCTAACATAATTTATTTGAAACCCTTAATTATTTGTAAATTATACATAGGCCCTTAATATTTAGAATTTCAATAATAATTTTTATTTCGCCTTCTCAAACTCATGTTATTTACATTTAAATTCATCCCTTTAAACATTTATTAACTGCACTAAAGGCTCTAAATAATTTATTTAAAATTATCCAATTATCTATAAATTATAAAAATGCCTTAATATCTAATTTTTTTTATTTTCAACTAGTTAGCCATGTAAACATTCATTAATTATACCTAAGCCCTATCTATAATTTATTTCAAGCCCTCCAATTATTTAGAAATTATAAAACGACCATTGCATCTAACTTTTAGATTTTCAGTTTTTCCCTCCACATTTCATACTTTTACGGTCAAAACCACCCATCTCAAACATGCATTAATTATACCTAAATCCCTAACATAATTTATTTAAACCTTCTTATTTATTTATAAACTACACATCGGCTTTTAAAATTATATATAATTATTTCGTATAGAAATTCAATTATAATTTCTTTCTTATTATTAAATTTTTGTAATACAAATATAAAATTATTGCATATCCGCGCATGTAGAGCGCGTTGACACCCTATATGTTATATGTACATTTACAGCTTCCATGTGGTAGCAGGTTACATTGCTCCCAGGGGCCATGACCGTGATCCCGGGTGGTATTCTCCATCCGCACATAAATGCACAAATACTTATCCTAGTGATCAAATAGTGTCTGTGCTAAGCTTCCATATACCTATTGTTGGATGTGAACATTTGTAAACCAGTAAAGCGTGTCTATTGTCCATGTCCTTCTAGAATGCTAGAATTTCAAAACATACTTGATGGGTCCAAATCTTGTCCTCATGTGAGTTTGACATGCAAAACAGATGTTAGATTGCCAAAGACTACCTTTTGTTGGTCAAAGACACTCCAATGCTTAAGTCAACAACTTTGTTTAAAGAAGGAAATAAATTAGTTAAAGTTGCATATCTTTGTCAAATGTTCCATTTACCTTTTATAATGGTTGCGGTTAATTCTCTGCGTGACTTAAGCATGTGAGGCGCAATGGAATGAAATGTTTCTCGAAATAATTTCTTCCTTGATGGAGATGCGTCTGTGGAGGCGTAACTCCTTCCACGACTTTTTTTTGTGCAACATTCTTCTTCTTTATGAGAGAACTCGTATCGGGCCTGATTTGGGCTTTGACTCATTCGGGCCTGGATTCGGGCTTTGATTATGTCTTCTTATAGTGGGTCTTGTTTAGGCCTTTATGGTTGACTTTATTCTTCTTGGGTCTTATGTGCTAACCCAATAGATAGGCTGCTAGATCCTCGTGATGGATGTTCGCTACCAAGTGTATGGTTTCGATGACAGTCTATTTTGATGTATCATCAGCTACTCCCCCTTAGTTAGTGAGTATGCTTACATGGAAACTAACTTTGTGACGGTTTGCATTTCAATTTCATCATTGCCTTGTATTAATGTTGTCAGCAATTTTTTGCGGGTTGGTGTCTCGATTCTTTGTTTTTCCATTCGTTTTTGCTTTTTCGTATCTCGCACGCTGTCCCATGAACAGTCCCCTCGTTGTTTGGATCTATAAAAGGGAACGTGACAGATTTGTTTTCCCTCTTTACTCTATCTTTGAAATTAGGGTTCGTTTCCTCTTTTGTAATCTTCGTTCTCCTTGTTTTCTGTTATTTAATGAAGTCTATTAGCGATAAGTCTCTGGCTATTTGTGAGGCTCATTTTTCGCCCAAGAAAGCTTCTCAGGTGATGCTGGACAACCTTCATTCTCACTATAATCTGCCGCCCGACCTCGAGATTAACTTGCCTAAACAAATCGACATTCCTTGTCGTCCAGGGTCTGGGTACATCGTGTTATATCCATGCATGTTTTCATCTGGCTTTCGGTTCCCAGTTCCATAGCTGTTTTGGGAGTATCTTGACTTTTTGGGCATTATTCCTATTCAAATGGGTCATAATGGTTGGAGAGTAATGGTTTCTTCTTACGCGATGGCTATTTTGTCCGACATTCCTTTGATTGTGAGGGTTCTGTATTTGGTGGTTGGTCTGATGATGACCAAAGATATATGTTTCCTCCGTTCTCCTGTCTGCTCCACAAAGCTTAATGATGACATTTGTGATTAGTCAAGGTCTTGGTTTTATGCTTCTGTTAACTTTGGCTACTTCCAATTGCGAGGTCGTCTGATTTTAAATCATTCCGAGTTCCCAACAAATGGAAGAATCTTCAGTTAATTGCAGAGGAGGAGAGGATCAATAACCAATTCATGAAGCTTCCCCTGTTTCCTGTGGATGCATTTTTTTCTGAGGACATCCTAGATCGTAGTGGTTTGTACACCATGAGCAAAGCGGAGCAGGTCTTGCTTACTGAATCACGTGCTAAGGATATCACTACTCGTGCTGGCGTTAGTGGTGCTAGCATTGATTGGGAAGTGAGTAGGGACATGCGTGTTACGGATCCCGATGCTCCTGTTAATGTCAGAGTTTTGGCTTCTAGAAGGAGGAAGCTTACGGATCTCAATGCTCTTGGTAAGTTTCAAGGAAAAAATGACTTTCTATTTGTGGTTCTGTTCGGACTGCATCTCGTCCGAGTCCTGGTCAGGATGTTATAGAAGCTACCTCTCGTCCAAGCCATTCTTGAAGATATCATAAAAGAGGATCGCGCATCTCTCGAGGAGGCTAAGGAGATGAGGCTGGTATTGGAGAGAAGCGAGAAAGAGATTACTCATCCGTTAGACGATGATGAAAAGAGATTTCTTTCTGCCTATAGTGTTTCAGACGTTGCCAAATGGTCTAACGATGATCCTCGGGCTATTGAAGATAATATGTTTCAATTGGTGGTGGAACAGTTTAAAGAGGTTGTCGGTGGTGATCAAAGTTTCAAGGTTCACTATCCTCCTTTTCTTTCTATTAAAGTCAGTGATGCGGTCAGATTCTTGGTTTCTTCTCCTGTCCATCTGGACTCTCCTGCTTCCGCCGTCACTACTAGTCTTGCTCTTGCTATGGTTGCTCCTCGTTGGGAAGGTAAAAACGGTTTTTTGTTGTCACTATTGTTCCTTCTGCTCTTCTAGCTGTTGGGGGTGGTTCCTCAATGCTTTCGGATCCTCGTGTTCTTCATCCATGAGTTGGCTGGACTGAGCCTAGCCCAAACGATATTTGTATCAAGTCAGATGGCAAGTTTTGCTGGTTTATTCAGCTTGACGTGCAAGATGGTGCGTGCAGGTTGATAAATGAATGGCACAAGCGATCAATGGAAAAACCTTCGATGCCTATATTTGATCTATGTGATTACCTTGATTATGGTATTGAGTAGATAATGGACGGGATTAATCATCTCGCCTATGCAAGGGTGATGGTCTCGGTCTATCGAGCCAGTCGTGATTAGGTGGTTTCTTTGGAGATAAGGTTGGCAGCACTGTTGCTGGTGTTTTTCAATTCAACGTGTTGAGAATGCAATGCACAGAGTCAGAGAAAATTGTCAGGGCTGCTCGGACTTCATTGATTGAGGCGGAAAGTAAGTGGGATAAATCTGCTACTGAGCTTGAGTCCTCGAGAGCCAAGTTGAATGGGGTTCGTGCCCGTTTACATGACATGGAGAAGGAGTTATCCACCGAGAAAGCAGCTTATGATGAGACTTCTTGTGTTGAGGTTGAGCAATCCGTTAGTCGCGATATTTTTGAAAGGCGGGTGGAACAGTTGATGGTTGCGCTCGACGAGGTCAAGGCAGATACTTTTGTTATGCTTACCACAACCGAGGGACGACTTGTCGCGGCAAAAAATGAACTCGCTGCTGCCAAGGAAAAGTTTCACATTGTCGAAGCTGAAGATTGGAAGCGAGTTGTTGATGGGCGGGTTGAGCTTATTGATTATATCGATGGGCTCGTTGTCGATTTATCTAGGTACCGCCACTTGGTTGATCAAGCATTTGAAGACGCTGACGGTGAAGAAACTGAACCGCCCTCTTCGAGCGCCCCAGTGGCGGAAGAACAATTGCTATCTCCCCCTTCCGAAGAGAGAACTTTGCCCTCTCCCCGTAGATGATGTTGCTGTGATCCTGTGGTTGTTTCCATTTCTTCCCCTACTCCTTCCTTTTCTTCTCCGAATGTAACAGATTGTTAATGAAAAGATTTCTTTTTTGGTATTGCATGTTTTCATAATTTATCTTGTCGACTCGTTGTATGTTGTTTGCTCATTTTTAGTCCAGTTGTTGTCGTATCAGGCTTTACTTCGAATTCATTTATGGCTACTTTCACATTTTGGCTCGTTAATTGTCTAGGGATGGGTTGACTTTATCCTTCTTGATGCGTTGGAGTTTGCGTGAAGAGGTTAATTTTATTGTCTCGATCTTTACTTTGTTGGTTTAGTCAATCCGAACTCCTTGAATCATGCAATTTGTTCCTTCAATTTGACTTCGTTGGTTCGACGTATCGGTCGACTCAGAGCTTTCTGGATTAAGTTTGTCCAACTTTTACCTCATTGGTTTGACTTACTGTTCAATCTGAAGTCCCTTTTTACTTAACTTGGCTTGTTCAACCACCTTTTACTTCGTTTGTTCGACGTATTAGTCGATTTGAAGTTTCTTGTATTATATTGACTCGTTCGTTCAACTTCTACTTTGTTAGTTCGACGCATCGGTCGACTCGAAGCTTTTGTGTCAAGTTGACTCATTCATTCAACTTTTACTTCGTTGGTTCGACGTATTGGTCGACTCAAAGTTTTCTGTGTTAAGTGGACTCATTCGTCCAACTTTTTCTTCGTTGGTTCAACATCTCAGTCGACTCGAAGTTTTCTGTGTCAAGTTGGCTCGTTCGTCCAACTTTTATTTCATTGATTCGACATCTCAGTTGACTCGAAGTTTTCTGTGTTAAGTTGACTCGTTCGTTTCACTTTTACTTTGTTAGTTCGACGCATCGGTTGACTCGAAGTTTTCTGTTTCAAGTTGACTCGTTCAACTTTTACTTTGTTGGTTTGACGAATTGGTTGACTCAAATTTTTCTGTGTTAAATTGACTCGTTCATCCAACTTTTACTTCGTTGGTTCGACGTCTCAGTTGACTCGAAGTTTTCTATGTCAAGTTGACTCGTTAATCCAACTTTTACTTCGTTGGTTCGACGTATCGGTGGACTCGAAGTTTTCTGTGTTAGGTTGACTTGCTCGTCCAACTTTTATTTCGTTGATTCAACGTCTCAATTGACTCAAAGTTTTTTGTGTTAAGTTGACTCGTTCGTCCAACTTTTACTTCATTCGTTCGACGTCTCGATCGACTCGAAGTTTTCTGTGTTAAGTTGACTCATTCGTCCAATTTTTATTTCTTGATTGATCAGACCATAAGTTTTATTATATGTATCCGACTTTTGTCCTGATTTCTCATGACTTGGTATGCTGATTGCTCTGTGTGGCTAATTTTCAACGCGTTTATATTGTCGTCCACGCATAAGATGGGGATTTCGAATTTGTAATTTTATTGATATTCCCTTTCGAATGCTCTGACCAACCCTAATTGTTTTTTTTTAAGCATTTATGCTGAATTGAAGAGCGATTTGTTTTGTTTTCCTTTTCTTGGTTGATGCCGATCCTCGTATTAAAGATTGATGTTTTTGTTGTTTTGTCTCGTATGCCTTTCTTCGCCGTATTTCCTATGGGTTATGCTTTGCTCGTTCGTCGTATATGTTATGATAGCTAACAGACTCGGGGTGCTTTTTGATCTGGTAGCTAAGTAGTGTTGATTTGTCCGATTATGCTCACATCAGTGCCAAACTGTCCAATCATGCTCACGTCGCTACCAAACTGTCCAATCATGCTCACATCAGCACCTAATTGTCCAATCATGCTCACATCAACACCGAATTGTCCAATCATGCTTATGTTAGCTCTATGTTTGGAGTCAACTGCCGAGGTTTGGTCGAGTCCGTCGCTGTAAATTTTGTCGTTGTTAATTCGAGTCGAGCTTGCATCCGTTGGTAGGGTCCTTGGATCGTGTTAGTTGATTGGTGCAAACTTCTCCATATTCTATGCATTGGTAAAATGGCATGTTTGGTTTCGTTAGTATTCCTGTTTTGATATAAATCAGCTTGAGTGAGAGGTACTTCTGGCTGCTTCTTCTGTTGGGTTAATTGTTTTGTTTCCTCCAGCATGCAGTGTAAGGCGCATATTAGTTCTCTGGGCTATTCTTTTAATCTCGTAGTGGTATCTGTTTTTTCCTTCCATTTGAGTTGTTTGTCTGGCATTCCGATGAACTCAATGCTCGATTTCGTCTTTTAGATTGTAGCAGTCTTCGTTATCGTGCCCATGATCTTTATGGAAGGAACAATATTTTTTTTTATCTCTTCCTTTCGGGTCTCCTCTCATCCTGAGTGGCCAGTTGATGTCATCCCATTTTGTTATGTGCTTCAGTATATTGGCTCGGCTCGTTTTCAAGGTTGTATATGGTTTGTATGTCTTCTTCATCACGCTTGTTACTCGCTCATGTCAGGGCCTTGTTGACTGCAGCTTCTCGAACTCTTGCTGGTTTGAATCGGTTCTTCCACCATTCTGATGCCTTTTCGAATGAGTGTCATCCTCTCGTGATCCATCATTTCTCTTCCTTCCTTTCCTGTTTCCTTGAATGATTCTCTCTTTCTTGGTCATTTTTCATCCTGGTTGCTTTCATCTCCTCAAGAGAAATGTGTTTTTGGGTTATTTTCAATAAGACCGCCATGCCTTTCAGAGGTTCCAATTTGAGAGCATAAAAAAGGGACCTCTCTTCAGTTCGGCGATGAAAGTTGCGGCGGCTGTGTCGTCGTTGCATCCATTGATCATCGTCAGTTTGTTGCTAAAACAAGTGATGTATTCTCATATTGTCTTTTCGAGCTTTTGCTTGATATGGATGAGGTAGTATGTTTTTCCTCATCCGCTGGCTTCCGATGAATCTGGTGATAAAAGCCGTGACTAACGCTTGGAAATAGTCTATTGACCTCGCACGTAGGCTGTTGAACCAATTCATTGTTATAGAGGTAAGGCTGGTAAAAAATGTTTTGCATAAGATCGACTCTGTGGTCTCCTTCAGGGCCATCATATGGTGGAAGTGCCTTAGGTGGTTTTTTGGGTCGGTGGTACCATCATATACTTCGAACTTTGACGGAGTGAACTTATTTGGTATGGGAGTTTTCATGAGGACGTTGGAGAATGGAAGCTTGGTTAATTGGTACAATACATTGGGATCAATGACCCTAATTTTGAACGGGATTTCAGCAAGCGTTCCGTCATATTGTGGAGTCTTGCCTTGGAGGAGTTCATTGCTCTTAAGGTTTCCCTCTTGGGGTTCTGCTGGAATTTCATCACGCCCTTGAGTTCGGTTGGTGGAGTTTTTGTCTGGGCGGTGCCTGGACAGGATCAGCTAGCTGGATGCCCAACTGGGTGAGTTTTTCTAGCATCTTCGTCATGTAGTTCATCTGGACCATAAGCAGGTCTACCCGAGGATCCGTGGCAGCATCACCGGATGTATGGGTTGTCTGGGCTATTGCGCGTTGTGGATCTTGATTGTCGGGTGCCATTGACCCGATGATTTGAGCTGCATCTTGTTCACAAGCTGCTTGTGATACATTGTTGCCAATAGGAGAATTATTGTTATTGTCACCGGGTTAAGAATCTGTAGGGTGTGTCATTTGTTCTGACAGCTTGTTAATCGTTTATCAGATTTTGGTGAACTTCGTCACTATGGATCTTTTTTTTAGAAAGGAAAGTTGTCGTTGCCCACGTACGACGCCAAACTAGTACGCCCAAATTTTGTCATCCTGTGAATTTGACCTGCAAAACAGATGTTAAACCACCAAAGACCACCTTTTTTATGGCCAAAGGCACTCCAATACTTAAGTTAGCAACTCTGTTTGAAGAAGGAAATAAATTTGGACAAAACTCAGTTAAAGTTACATACACCGCCTCAAATAGAACTTTGTTTCTATTTAATTAACCAGCTACCAACTCATTCCTTATTCAAAACAAAAACTTTGTTTTTGTTTCTTATTGAAAACCTTTTTCCTTATTCAACCAAACTTGAAATTATGTTTGATTAATTACCAAAGTTGGATCCACCCTAATGGGCTGGACCTCAACAAATCTCCCTTTTCCAAACCATTAGGGAGAAATCACCGCCTAATCATATTAGGCCATTCCAATGAGCTCTCTACGGAACTCATGTTTTCCTTTTGGAACTACTTTTGTCATCATGTCGGAAGGATTTTCACTAGTATGAATCTTTGCAACCTGGAAACAATTTTTCTCAAGCACATCACGTATCCAGTGGTAACATGTATCAATATGCTTGGTAAGTCCATGGTATGTGGCATTCTTACTCAACTCAATAGCACTCTGACTATCACAATGCACCACATACTTATTCTGATTCACACCCAGCTCCTTGAGCAATCTTTTCAATCATAACATTTCCTTCCCTGCTTCATTAATGGCAATATACTCGGCTTCAGTAGTTGACAAAGCAACACACTTTTGCAATCTAGACTGCCAAGCTACAACTCCCCCTGCAAAAGTGAAAACATAACCTGAAGTCGACCTCTTCTTGTCTAAATCACCTACAAAATCTGCATCTGTGTACCCTTCTAACACAGCTCCTGGATTACCAAAGCTTAAACAAAGCTTTGAAGTACCTTTCAAATATTTCATAATCCATTTAACTGCAGCCCAATGTTCTTTTCCTGGATTTTTTTGAATACCTACTCACAACACCGACTGCTTGAGCAATATTTGGTCTTGTACAAACCATAGCATACATCAAACACCCTACAGCAAAGGAGTATGGAATACATGACATATGCTTTTTTTCTTCATCAGTACGAGGAGATAACTTGGCACTTAACTTGAAGTGATTAACAAGTGGAGTACTCACGGGCTTACCATCATTCATGTTGAACCTTTCAAGTACTTTTTCAACATACTTTTCTTGTGACAACCACAACTTCTTAATTTTTCTGTCACGTGTAATCTTCATCCCTAGGATGTGTTGAGCTGGCCCCAAGTCTTTCATATAAAAAAAGCCAAACAATTTTTTTTTCAACCTGCCAATCATATCAACATCTTTTCCAACAATTAGCATATCATCAACATAAATCAAGAGAGTAATGAAGTTATCAGGCGAAAACTATCGGACATCAACACAATGGTCTAGAAGTGTTCTTTTGTAGCCATGTCCTACCATAAAGAAGTCAAACTTCTTATACCACTGTCTCGGAGCCTGTTTCAATCCATAAGGGTTTTTCTTCAATCTGCAAACCATATGTTCTTTCTCTATTACTTCAAAACCCTCTGGTTGTGCAATGTAAATTTCTTCATGCAAATCCCCATGAAGAAATGCAGTTTTAACATCTAACTGCTCAATTTCAAGATCCAGGCTAGGTACAAGACTTAACACCACTCTAATGGATGTCATCTTCACCACGGGTGAGAATATCTCATCAAAATCTATCCCCTTCTTTTGCGCAAAGCCTTTTACCACTAACCGAGCTTTGTGCTTCACATTCTTTCCATCACCATCCTTTTTCAATTTGTACACCCATTTGTTCTTCAAAGGTTTTCTACCTTTTGGAATCTCAACTAAATCATAAGTACCATTCTTATGCAAGGAACTCGTCTCTTCTTGCATGGCTTTCATCCAACTATCTTTATCTTTATGATCTAGTACTTCTTAAAAATTTTCTGGTTCACCTTCTTCTATAAAGAAAACAAACTCATCATTGGGATACCTCTTTGAAGGTTGGTGCTCTCTGGTAGACCTTCTTAATTGAGGCTCTACTATTTCTTGCTGAAGGGGTTGCTCTTCATGCGCAGTCTCATCTGTTTCTACATGATCATCATTAACAACTTCATTTTCTGGCATATGGTCACCAACTATTTCATCTGGCATCTCTCCCCCATTTCAACATGTGACAAATGAGAAGGAAATGGTGTAAGATCTACTACCTCATTATTTATCTGCTTGAGCTTTTCAATTTTCTCAAAATCTGCAATGGTATGATCTTCATAAAATGCCACATATCTGCTTCTAATATATTTCTTATTCTCGGGATCCCATAATCTGTAGCCAAATTGCTCATCTCCATAACCAATGAAAATACATGGAGATGCCTTTTCATCAAGCTTTAATCTCTTCTCTTTCAGTACATGAACAAATGTTTTACAACTAAATATCTTCATATGAGAGTATGAACTATATTTCCCTCTCCACACTCTTTCTGGAATGTCACCATCTAAAAAAAATGAAGGAAACCTGTTGATGAGATAGCAAGTTGTACTAGCAACTTCATACCAGAACTCTTTTGGCAATTTAGCCATGCAAAGCATGCATCTCACCTTTTCTACAATAGTCCGGTTCATTTTTTATGCTACTCCATTATGCTGTGGAGTGCCAGGAACTGTGTTTTCATGCCGTATACCAAGATTACTACAATAAGCTTTAAATTCTTTTGATGTGTACTCGCCACCATTATCACTGCAGAGACACTTCAAAACTCTACCAGTTTCTCTTTCAACCTTGGCATGAAACTGCTAGAATAACTGAAAAACTTGGTCCTTAGATCTGAGAAAATATATCCACACCTTTCTTGATGCATCATCAATAAATGTCAAGAAATATCCACTACCACCAAGAGAATCTACTTCAATGAGACCACAAACAACAGTGTAAACCAAATCTAACAAGTCATATTTTCTTTTTGATGATCTACGAAATGCAACTCTGTGATGTTTACCAAATAAACAATAATCACAGTGGTTAAGAGGAATACCTTTCAAGGAGGGAATTAATTTCTTCTTTTCTAAGAGTTGCATACCTTTCTCACTCATGTGTGCAAGTCGCCTATGCCACAAGTGTGTAGAAGAACCATCTTCAGCTACATTCAAACCAGTCTTACACAATTTCACTTGAGTCTTGTATAGTATGCAACACGCTTTACCCTTTGCCACAACCAGTGAACCTTTGGTAAGCTTCCATGCACCATTACCAAAATAATTAATATACTCTTGTATATCCAAAACAAGTCCAGAAATCAAGTTCAGACAAATATCAGGAACATGACGTACATCTTTCAAAGTCAACGTTCACCCTGTATTAGTCTGGACACACACATAACCTATTCCCACTATTTTAGAATTGCTAGTGTTTCCCATTTTCACACTGCCAAAATCCCCTGCTCTATAAGTAGTGAAATAGTTTTCCTTAGGTTTGCATGATAAGATGCACCAGTGTCAATAATCCATTCGCTTCCTTTATTTGTAACATGCAAACATTCACCTTCGCCATACAAAAGAGTCACGGGTTCATCAGTAACAACAGCTGTAGCTTTTTTATTATCACCATTCTTCACTTTTCCCTCTTTCAAATCTCTTTTGTAACTATAACATTGTTTTCTGAAATGGCCTGGTTTACCACAATAATGACACTTAAAACTTCTATCTCTTGACTTTGATCTCTCTCTTGACTTATCACGGTTCTTATCATAACCATGATATTTCTTATATTTTTCTCTCCCCCTATTTTCAGTCACAAGTGATTGGGAATGATCAGTACCGGCAGACTTCCTTCTAGTCTCTTCATTAAATAAACTATCGGTAACCAACTCCATGGTAAGTTGTCAATTCAGTGCCGAATTACTAACCAACACCACCAATGTTTCCCAACTATCTGGTAATGAACTAAGAAGTAATAGTGTTTGCATTTCATCATCTAACACTATCTTCATGTTGGACAACTGATTCACCACACTTTGCACCCCATTCAAGTGCTCAGCAATAGAATTACCTTCCTTGAATTTCAAGTTCACTAACTTCCTGATCAAGAAGGCCTTGTTTGCAGCGGTTTTCCTTTCATATAAATTCTGGAGTTTGGTCCAAAGAGCATGTACAGACATCTGAGCTGACACATGATGAAATACCGAATCATCTAACCATTGTCTGATGTGACCAATAGCCTTTCTGTTTAATTTCTTCCACTCTTCTTCTGACATATCTCTGGGTTTAGCTGTATCTCCCTCAATTGGAGGGTACAAATCCTTACAAAATAATATGTCTTCCATCTTGGCTTTCCAAATAACATAGTTTGAGCCATTAAGGCTAATCATCCTTATATTGTTGTTATTCTCCATGTCAACTCTCTTAATTGACAATCTCCCAACAATTGCTCTGATACCACTTTGTTGGGACAAATACCAATAAAACAATACCAAGGAAATAATCTAAAGCAATAATAAACGAGACACCAAGATTTACGTGAAAAACCCTTCAATGTGAAGGAAAAAACCACGGGGCAAATCCGAGAGAATCTACTAATCAAATAAGAAGAAGTACAATAACTTCTCAAGCTTTTTGCCCAAAGCTTGAGTAATACAAAGAGTAAATAACACGGGTTACCTCACAGCAAATTAACCCAAAAGCTCCTTCAACTTCTTCTACCAAATCAATCGACCAAACTAAGTCGATATCGCAGCCACGCGTCACACTTTGTCGCACGAAATTGCGCCCAAATAACACAAAATCACCGTCCACGAGCACACGGCCGCACCAAACACCAAAGAGAATACTATGTTATCTTTTGCTTATTCGCACAGTAGCTTCTCTGAAAACACTAAATATAAATCTATGTTTTATGCACCTATTTATACTTGTTTGCAGCCACCCAACACCGCCTCAAATAGAACTTTGTTTCTATTTAATTAACCAGCTGCCAACTCATTATTCAAAACAAAAACTCTGTTTTTGTTTCTTATTGAAAATTTTTTTCCTTATTCAACCAAACTTGAAATTATGTTTGATTAATTACCAAAGTTGGATCTACCTTAATGAGAGAACTTGTGTTGGGCCTGATTTGGGCTTTGACTCGTTCGGGCCTGGATTCAGGCTTTGATTATGTCTTCTTATAGTGGGCCTTATTTGGGCCTCTATTGTCAGCTTTATTCTTCTTGGGTCTTATGAGCTGACCCTATAGATGGGACGCTAAATCCTCGTGATGGATGTTTGCTGCCATGTGTATGGCTTCGATGACAGTCTATTTTGTTGTATCATCAATACTTATAAAAAGTTATTTGGTGTCTCAAAAATTTCATGTGTTGGAAATTCCGAATCTAATTATACGTGCAATAGAAAATGTGTATCGTGATGCAATTGAAGTCACAGAGGTTGTCTATTCTATGGTGGCATATCATTATGGAAGAGACAAGGAAATATGGACACAAATTGGAAATTGTATAGATAACAAGTTGGAAATTGCATTTGGGAACTTTTTTTTTTTTTTTTAAACATTATATAGTGGCACATTAGGGACAAAAAATGGTGTTTACTTGAAACATTCAATTTGTTTTTTTCCACACAGCACAGTCTTTTTCAGACATAACAAGGTTGAAGTTTGGGGGAATAAGATTCATAACATCATATCTTGATCCGACTTTAGCAATAACTTTCTCATCAACTTCAGCTACATAAAGATCGGCTTGTGCTGCTAGAATGTGCACATTGCTAGTTGATTTAATCCCATTTCTAGTCCTAATTCCAATCAGTTGACTAATATTCTGTTTCAGCCCCCAGTCAAAAAAGTGATCATAAAACTGCACAAAACAATAACCAAGAGTTAATTCAAGTACATAGGTCTTATAGCCATTTTCACTCTTGTTGTGATTCAGGACTTTCTTGTGCCCAGTTCATCCAAGTTAAAGTTTTTGAATAGCACCTTCCATTTCCAAAGTATGGAGTTACAGAAAATTACAATGAATTGATAATGTAACAAGACAACTGGTGATGAAAGAATATGAACTTACTACTGATGGTATGCCTGGGTGAGTGAGTATATAAACATATCCCTGCATGACTTTATCAGATGGAAACGGCCACAATCGTTGTGTAGAACCAATGTCATGGTTATCAATGAGAGTTACGGTATTTCCTGGTGATAATCCTATCACTCCTGGCGGATTTCCATTGGCATCCTTCATTCTCCACAGCTCCCCCTGAATAGTTGTATTGAGTATTCCCTTTGTTGTAAAATCAAATGCTGTCACAACCCCTCCTCCAGCAGCTTCAACCCAGTCCGCTATCCCTTTCCTATGAGCATCCTGGTTATAATCTGGCTTCCCATCGGGCCCATTAGCAAGAGAGTTCCATATCTCGCCAACAACGAAATTCGACTTAGTTTGGTCTACATATATCTTGGTGAGGGTTGGGGAGTATCCTAGAGAAAAATCGAATCTCCATCCATCAAACCCAATCTCAGATTTGAGCCAATTCATCCAATCTGATAGCTCTGTTTGGACTCGGGGGTTGATATGATCAATGTCAGGAGCACCTCCAAAATCATTCCCAGTATCAGGATTTCATGTACCATCAGAAACTCCGTGTCATCTTTACATATCATATGAGGACCCCAGTCGAGGTGATCATCTGGGGTCCCTCCCTCGAATATGCACCATATCCCTCTTCCATCTTGTTTCTCTGTCGTTCTGTGATTTATTACTATGTCTGCAATGACTTTAATTCCTTTGTCATGGAAGGCCTTTATCAGTGACTTTAGTTCATACTGATTTCCATATTTTGCTGTGTTGAGATCGTATAGCCTACTAGGCATGTATCCTGAGGAGGATATTAAGAAAAACGCATACAATCCTTTTCAAAAAAAAAAAAACCCCTCAAATAATTGGTTGTATAGCTGAGTAGCAAAACTTTCATGCACCATTGCTCTAAAGACTACTGGGATCTTTCCAAGTTTTCTTGAACCTTGTTTATATATATCTTTTTCTTTTTTTTTTTGTCTATTTTTGGGTGATGGAGATGAAAATGAATAGAAACCATAGAGCAGAGAGCAAGCAAGACTTATATTTTTGTGAAGATGAGTAGATCTTCTACTTGTCACAAAAAATAAGATATGTCTTGCCAACCGAAACAATATCAAAAGGACTTCCATTCATATGAACTGCCATGAGATATGTATTTCAATATAAGCCACTTAATTAATTTATTTATTTCAAAAATAAAAAGGAAGAAGAAGATTGCAAAGTGAATAGTAGATTGTACCTTTAGGAGACACAGATTGAGAAGCTGGAGGGAGCCAAACATGTAACACCCCTGAATTTCATAAAATTAATTTATTTTATTTTGAATTAAATAAAATAGGGTTACATTTAATTGAATGTGAATTTCGAATATCAGGGACCGATTTTGTAATTCCAGCAGTCACAATATCAAGGACCGATTTTGTAAGGAAGTTATACCAACCCCCTTCCTTCTTCCAAGAATCCCAATTAAACCTCTTGAAATCAAATCAAAAGCTTTATTAATATTGCATATAAATAATATAATGGAGTTTATGATGAAAAAAAAAATGTTATGATTGCTTAGAGAATAACTTAACTTACCTGAAATAGTATCTCAGCAGATGTAAAGGTTGGGGTGATGTAGATGATAATGCATAGATAGCATAGTGACTTAAGAAGAAGATTACTCGTCCTTTGTATCGCTTTAGCTTAATGGATCATGGATGAGAATGAGAGATATATCTATAGCCAAATGAGGCCAAAGAAAAGATAACACAATTCTTAGGTGTTGAAAATGATGGCCTCCAGTGGCCTAACTCATACTTATATTCTGTTGATGGAAATTAGTGGATTGTTGGCAAGGACTGTGATTTCGTTTTTCAAGTTAATTTTGGTATCCTGATTTCAAGAAATAGTGTAAAGAAAAAAATGTAAACTTCGAGGATACATGAAATATATATAGTGAATTTTGAGGATATATTAAATACACTAGTAAATAAATGTATTAATCACATTAAATAAAACAAAAATACCTATAATTAGAAAATCAAAACGTAGTTTCAAAAATCAATATATAAGTAGAATACGTGATAATTAGAAAAAAAAAAAAAAAAAAAAAAAGATCAAAATTTACCAAAAGACCTTAAAAAAATGCAATTTTTTCTTTTCGTAATTTCAAAAAAACGAAAAATTCAGCCAAATTACATGTAATTTCAAGAAATCACAATCCAAATCAATGCGGTGGTGACTCCAAGTCAATGCAAAACCCAAACTAGTTCACTTTTTGTTCAAAGCATTAAATATCTTGTTGTGATGATTTTGAATAGTCGTCCACTTTGTCAGTTTTTTTTTTTTTTTTTTTTTTTGATGATGAAAGGCAAGTTTGGGGGTTTATATGGGCTCCCCATACCACTAAAAAAAGACTGTTACATTTCACCTCCTTGTGTATCTTCTACCATTTGCATCATTAAATACAATTTTTTTTAGATCTTCTGTGAATGAACTAGGTGTAATTTCAATAAATTCTGTGCTTGGTCTCAAGCTCGCAAGTTTGTCCACTGCAAAGTTTGTCTCCATGGCAGTACATGATCGATGGCCTTCAAATTCTTCAACTTCTTTCTTGATGTGTCTAGCCGTGTGTCTTGCCTCCAAGGATGCACGGATACGGACACGCGCGTCGTGTCGGACACGGACACGACACGCCGACTCGGCAATTTTCTAAAAACTAGGACTCGGGGACACGTCGACACGGTCAAACTTAATTTTTTAATATTTTTTTTTTATCCTCCAACAACAAATATTTTTCATCACTCACGAGATTTCTTTCTCACATAGGCTTTTTTTATTTTTTTTTAACTCAGAAGAGGAAGGCTCATAAGTGGAGAGCCTCATAAGTGAAGGAAGCTCATAAGTCATAAGTGAAGGACTTATATGCTTTTGGAATTCCACTTTGTAATACATTCACTCTCCACACAAAACAACCATATGAAAACAGAGCCTCGTGAAGGAAGCAGAACAGAGCCTCCCGCGAGCCTTCTTCCTCCTCTCCCTCACTTGGATCTTGAAGGAGACCAGGAAAACAGAGCCCGTGAGCCTCCCGCGAGCCTTCTTCCTCCTCTCCCTCACTTGGATCTTGAAGGAGACCAGGAAAACAGAGCCCGTGAGCCTCCCGCGAGCCTTCTTCCTCCTCTCCCTCACTTGGATCTTGAAGGAGACCAGGAAAACAGAGCCTGCGCGAGCCTTCTTCCTCCTCTCCCTCACTTGGATCTTGAAAACTGTCGATCGATCAGTTCAGATCGAGTTCAGATCTTGAAGAAACATTTCGATCGATCAGTTCAGATCGAATTCAGATCTTGAAGACTGTTCTTGTCGATCGATCAGTTCAGATCGAGTTCGATCTGTTCTCTGTCGATCGATCTGTTCGATCTCCATCGATCTCTCCCTTTGTCTCTCCCTCTCTCTCGATCGATATGTCGATCAACAGATCGATCGATGTCCCTGTCTCTCCCTTTCTCGATCTCTCCCTCTCTGGACCGAGTCTAGACCGTGTCCGGACCGAGTCCGAGACGAGTCGATGCCTGTCAACGGATTTTGACCGTTGACCACGTGTCAAATACGTGTCGAACGCGTGTCCGTGTCCGACACGTATTTGACACGTGATACGGGGGTTATCTGGCGAGTCGGTGCATCCTTGCTTGCCTCCCAAGGAGGCAATTTATTTGTGCTCAGATATGTATAAGC
Source organism: Berberis vulgaris (assembly GCA_963556465.1). Classification (NCBI taxonomy): domain Eukaryota; kingdom Viridiplantae; phylum Streptophyta; class Magnoliopsida; order Ranunculales; family Berberidaceae; genus Berberis; species Berberis vulgaris. The sequence continues at coordinate 65,850,309 of OY747134.1, read as the reverse complement.
GTTATGCGAGTCCATACAGCACACTACTCTTCTCAGTCCATGTCTCTTGGCTAATTTAATCCCAATTTCCATCCCTTAAGCTCATGAAGAATCACTGAGTTAGCCTCCTGAGATCCTGCAGCAGCTACTATTACATTGCCATTATGGTCTCTAATTATTGCTCCATAGCCCCCTCTGAGACCTCCAAGAGACCCGTCTGAATTGATCATATACCAGTCGTGATCAGGTTTGATCCAAGTGAGTTGGATTGGAATCTTCAGTTCTAGCTTCACTGCAAGTCCCCATTTAGCACAAAATCTAGAATTAATAGCATTGTCTTCATCTTTCAGGTCGCGCAACCGCACATCCTCCACAATTCTCTTGATCAACTCTAGAGCTACCATTCTTTTGGGTTGAAAAATACGCATGCTCCTCTCCTGCCAGACGTGATATATAGTCGCATTAAACGCTAATTTTTTACTAAAGTGCATGCTGAAGTTCCAGTAAAATGTTGCAGGCACCAATTGACTTCTTGCTCCCAGTTCATAGGCTGATGATCATACCCCATATAGTGTAGCATATACGACCACACAAGTTTGGGGTACCAGCAAGTGAAGAATAAATGCTCTTCATTCTCTGCATCCGAATAGCAAAAGTTGCACATGGACCTCTCTACCTTCTTCCAAATCTTCAATTTATCTTGGGTTTTCAAAGCTTTGTGCATTGTCAACCAACTGATGAAGCTATGCCTGGGTATTCTTCCTGTAAACCCTACTAGTCTAGCCCATGGTATTTGGACATCTTTGTGTCTAATGGAATGGTATGCTCCTCTGTTAGAGAACTCACCATCTTTGCCCCCTATCCAAGTGATTTCGTCCTTGAATCTGACGTCTAATTCTACCAAACTCAGGTCTTCAAAAATATCATCAATTGCTGCCCTTACGTGGACGTGTGCCTCCCATCTTCCTGATCTTATCAATGTGCTAACTTTGGCATTCTTATTCAGTAAGGAGTCATATACCAGATGTTGAGGAAACTTAGGCATGAGGATCCCCATGGGATGCCAAGGATCCTTCCAAAGGAAGGTATTTTCCCCATCATCTATTAAGTGAACAATGAGTGTACTAGCTTTCTCTCTACTGTCGAGGATATGTTTCCAGAACAAGAACAACAGTCTTTTGGCGCAGTCATAAGCCAGAAGTCCTTCTCCTTTATATGGTTCTTCTTCACCCATTGTACCCAAAGATTGTCTTTATTAGCAACAATATTCCAAACATGCCTTATCATGGCTGCTAGATTAGCTGTTTCGATGCACTTAATGCCTAAACCACCTTCAGCATAAGGATGGCATATTTTTTGCCAGCCAGTCGTAGGTGTTTTGATGTAGGAGTCTGTCGCAGACCTCAGGAAATTACGCATCACCGCATTGAGCTCATTTATAGTTTCCTTAGGCAAAACATAACAAGATAACCAGTAAATGTGTAAGCTATTCAAAACTGACTTGATTAATGTGACTCTTCCAGCAAATGATAGGGCTCTGTTTTTCCATGAAGATACACGCTTCTTCATTCTCTCTATCAAAGGTAAGCAATCTGTATAAGATAATTGTTAGGCAATGGTGGGTGGCAACCATTGTTGACATAGTTAGGCCACCCACCACATCTTCTAGTCAAGAATGGAGGCAATGGTGGGTGGCAACCATTGTTGACATAGTTAGGCCACCCACCACATCTTCTAGTCAAGAATGGAGGCAATGGTGGTTGAGCTACCCACCTTGTTGAGCCTATATAAGGCTCCTCCCTTCATCATATGTTATTATCCCATTCCATAGAAACCATTCTTCTCTTTGTCAAGAGAAGCTTGTCTCCTCCTCTAAGAAGAGAGTGAGTGAAAGCTTAGGAAATTAAGCTTGTGAGAGAGAGAAAATTGAGAGTGATTTTCTCGGGTGTAATTGGGTTATGGGTCGTGAGTTGTGAGTGTTTGTAAACACCTTCTTTCCTTTGAGTAAAATTTCGCAGCAGCCCGTGGACGTAGCCCAAAGTTGGGTGAACCACGTAAATACTTGTGTTCATTTATTTATTGCATTTCTCACTAATCTGGCTTAAGGGGTGAATCGGCGTAATTCATTTTATCCCCAACAATTGGTATCAGAGCTTTGGTTGTGTAATCCAGAGAAAGCCAGATTCGAGTGGGAGCAATGGCTACAGACGAAGGGAAGGTGAAACTCGAAAGGTTCGATGGCACAGATTTCGGATTCTGGAAGATGCAGATAGAGGATCATCTATACCAGAAAAATCTGTACCTACCTCTCATAGGGCAGAAGCCAGAAACTATGAAGGAGGAGGAGTGGGCCCTGCTTGATAGACAGGCCCTTGGAGTTATCCGACTAACTCTATCCCGCAACGTTGCTTTTAACATAGCAAAGGAAAAGACCACGGTGGGTCTTATGGCGGCTCTCTCAAGCATGTATGAGAAGCCATCAGCTTCGAACAAAGTTCACCTGATGAAACGTTTGTTCAACTTGCGGATGACGGAAGGCGCATCGGTTGCGCAACATCTAAACGAACTCAACACAGTCACAACTCAGTTGAGTTCAGTGGAGATTGAGTTTGATGAAGAGGTACGGGCACTGATCTTATTGTCTTCTCTACCAGAAAGCTGGAATGCTACTGTCACGGCTGTGAGTAGCTCCTCGGGAAGAAATAAGTTAAAATTTGACGATGTTCGTGATCTAGCTCTCAGTGAAGAGATCCGACGGAGAGAGTCGGGGGAATCGTCAGCCTCTTCAGTCTTGCAGACCGAGTCGAGAGGAAGAGACTCAACTCGATGGAATGGACGCGGCAGATCAAACCATCGAGGTAGATCAATGGACAGGAGGTCCAAATCCAGAAATCCCAATGATTTCCAGAACTCGAAGACTGTCGAGTGTTGGAACTGTGGGAAGATCGGGCACTACAGACATCAGTGCAAAAGTGCACCGAATAACCAGGAGGCGAAGGCAGAGGCAAATGCTACTTCCACCTCAGGAGGAGATGATGCGCTGATATGCTCTTTGGAGAGCAAGGAAGAGTCTTGGGTGTTAGACTCTGGAGCGTCATTCCACGCCACTTTTCAAAAGGAATTGTTTGAGAAGTATGTCCCTGGAAACCTTGGTAAGGTATACCTTGGTGATGATAAACCTTGTGCTATTATTGGCAAAGGTATAGTAAAGATTAAGTTGAACGGGTCTGTTTGGGAGCTGAAGAATGTCAGATATATTCCCGACCTGAGAAAGAACTTAATCTCAGTGGGGCAGTTAGCTAGTGAAGGCTACACCACGATCATCCATGGTGATGATTGGAAGATTTCAAAGGGTGCAATGACGGTCGCTCGAGGCAAGAAGAGTGGCACTCTTTATACGACAGCAGGGGCACGCTGTTCAATTGCAGTTGCAGCAGGAAACGTCGATCCCAATCTGTGGCACCAGAGACTTGGCCACATGAGCGAGAAGGGGATGAAGATTATGCACTCAAAGGGGAAACTT